>CM074577.1:34152500-36552500 GCA_037305975.1 Chrysolophus pictus
CAACAAGTGGAGTGGTACAACAGGAGCTGACTACAGAGTGAAGGAGTTGGTCCTGACAAATGAGATCTTTGCTCCACTTTCATTTTCTGAAGTTATTTTGTCTTAGCTTTAGTCTCCTCCCAAGGACTCAACAGCTAATGCACATTTATTTGTAAACCCTTCTACAGATAATCATTTTCTTTACAGAAATTGTACAGCTAACACTATTCCTTAATCACATTTATCTACTCATCGACTAAGTACACAGAGAAAATATTAATAAATATTAATATAAGACAAATTTTTAACATATATAGTCTTTAATTAAAACAAGGATTCCCACAAGTACTTTTTTTTTTTTTTTTTTTTTTTGCTTTTCTCCTTAAAAAGAGCCCAAAGGTTAGTCAGTTATCAGCAATAATAATACATGCTTTAAGGAACAAGCTACAGACACAAGATAAGTGAGGAGGGAAAAAAAATATTTTAAAAAGTATTTCTTAATCTTAAAATCTTCCTGAGTCTTCCTTTTTTTTTTTTTTTTTTTTTGAATCATCACCTAGATTTCACTGTATCAGCTTGAAATCTCTCTTCTAAAATCGTTAGTGGTGCTTTCATCTCCTCCCAGTCTGACTGTAAATTGATTGTGAGAAACACACAACAGCAGCCAACTTCTAAGATGATCAGACTAAGTTATTGCCCAACATCACATGAAAGAGATCAGACAAACAGCAGAATGGGAAATAGTAGAGCTGAGCTCTGGAGCCTGACATTCATCTGTCCTTTTCCTGTCAGCCCCACATTGGTTCTACACTCACTTTGCAGATTCTAAGAGAAATAAAGTGTAAATACTCCAAGCAAGCTTATTCACTGCATAATTCTAATTCACTTGGAAGTCATCATCCATGTTGTGCAGTAAGAGAAGCTTTTTTTTTTTTTTTTTTTTTTTTTTTTGTATAAGTAAAAGGTAGATGATTACTTGACAGTATCATAATACATCTACCCAGGAGATTAACATGAGATAATCATAACAGCAGATTTTCTAGCTTTGGAGAATTTGACAGTCATCACACTAAGAAAAAAATATAAAGGAAAAACATAAAGGAAAAAAAAAAAGTAAAACAAACCTTAGTGGAAGGAAAAATCAGTCACAATTTCTTTGCACATCTGTAATAATCCTTCTTATGGATCAGCGTTAGCAGTGTTAACCCTGAATCTCCAAAGCCACAAAGCATCACTCTAAAGTTTTATTTCTTGTCTTGCCACAGTTTTGACACTGCACCAGGGGCTCTCCAGCTCTTTGCAAAAGTCATGATAATGAATTAGGAATACATATGATGCCAGTATTGTGGCAGAAGAGCATCTGGGTTTTTGGAAGGGAAAAACGGAGAAAAGTGCTAAACTTTCTCTTTAAATCTTCACCCTATGAAACAAATCCTTCTATCTTGAACGTACGGTGTACCTTGAAGACAACAAAGCAGCTCATGATGGATGTAGGTAAGGAAAGGAGTTGGTGACCTGGAATTGGACTAACCTGTTGACTGCAGTCATAGTTACGTCTACTGAACTGGTCTCAAGGAAACATACCTCCCACTTGTCCTATGGTCTGCACAGGCAGAAGCATCACATCATACCAGCTGGGGACAGCTACTAGCTAGCAACTGCAGAACCACTGTTCTGAAGACAGCTGGCCATACAAAAGTATAGATCAACCATTTGGATCAGGGAAACCCAATTATTTCTCTCTCTCTTCCATGGACACAAGGTTAAAAACTTCTTTGTGTAATCTAGCAAAAAGGTGGAAAGCCTGTGGGCCCTCAGTAATAGGCCTGATATTCCAATGCCACCTCACAGCAAAGCAGCATCTTCGTCTTCTGTCCCTGCCTTACATCCACTCCGAAGGGGTATGGTAAAAATCTCAGTAAAGTTCAGATGGATGCTGAAAGTTGCAATGAGAAAGAAGCCTGCCAACAATGTGAGACTCCTGCTCAGAGATTGACGTCTGGCAGGTGTTTTCATACCGTGCTCCTCAGACTATCAGTGTGGAGTAACCACAGGTGGTCCAGGGAATTGTTTTCATTCTCCCGGTACACGGCTGAAACAAGAAGGAAATCCTGCTTCCTAAGAAAGTTTTAATTGTCAGTCTTCAAGCACAGTCCCTTTGTAATCCTGCCAGAACTCTCATGTATGTCTGTGCTTGCTTGGGTAGCTGCATAGGAAATGAAGACTGTTAATGAGTTTCTTCTTTTGTCAGGTGTTTATTTGCTATACTTTCAAGTGTGATCAAATTTACCTATGACACAGAAATGGGAGTTCTGTAAGAAAGCAGTACAATGACCTTAAGATAATAAAGTATTGGAGGCTACGGACAGTGGGAAAGGGTTGGGGGGGTTGGAAAGGAGTGCTAATAAATACAGAATTCCAAGCTCCAGAAGAGGAAATAAAAGGCTTTGATGCATAATGGGGTACAAAACTAAGGAGTGATAAGCACCATAATAATGCTATATTTACATGCTCTTTTATGCTTTATTTTCTTTTTCATTTAGCCAGACTCATATACTTTCAAAGAGTGCAGAAATCAGACAGACTACAGGCAAGCAGTCTGTACAGCAATGTTTCTGTTTGAAGAGGTAGAAACACCATCACAAAATTTTAGAATCAATCTCTAGTTGCTGTTTGAATGCAAGCACTGGAAATACAGTGGCATAAATAGATTGACAATTTTATCTTAAATTAAATCTGCATAATAAGTGTGCTGCAAATAATACACTGGGATTTTTCTTTGCCTTGACTAGAATATTCAGATCCCAAATCTACTGCAAAAACTTCCTGATGACTTTCCAGGACTTCGTGAAGTTGCTGCTGGATCTCAAATTTAGCTGATTTTAGTCTTCATTATACTATGCAACATGTGCTTTTAGCCAGCTGGAAAACAGAGATGAGAATATATTTTCCTGTCTCAAAATTTTTGTCTTCACCAGAGCAGCACGTACTAAAAAAAGTATAGCGCATCATGTCATCTTTCCCTCAAAACACATTCACAGTCCTTTCATAGAGCACTTTCCCAACCCTCCTTATTCTATCCAGTTCCCTTTTTGTTGGATTAAGTTTATAGATTCATTTTTACCACTTTTTTCTTCATCCCCTTCCTTCTTGTTACTATTAATTCCCACTTCTCATTTCATTTTTTTTCCCTATATCTTGTCAACTCAAAGAGAAATACAGAAGTTCTGTGTATAATATTCTCATCGAAGGAGATTTTATCAGGCCATTCTCTATTCCTATCAAGATCACTTTAATCTTTTCCAGCTGCTTGTTCTGCCAGTTGTTCTTTCTTCTGATGATGAGCTCAGAAAACTTGAATGCACTGCTCATTTTAGCTGACACAAGATTCAGTGCTTTTTGAGTTGTATCTATTCTCAATAATTCTATATGTTTGAAAGAGATAAAAAATATTTCCTGAGGAATCATCAAATAAAGTTAGCTTAAGATTTTTCAGAAAAATTCACATCTGGATTCTAACCATCCTTGGAAATTTTTAGCACCAAAATTAAATGAATAGTCCAGAATGAAAAACTCAACTAATTTCAGCCAGAATCGGTTAATATATACTGTAAAGGAATACATTCTCTTTACTATGTTTCTTCACCTTTCTACCACTAATTCTTTTCTCTTTTCTTCCAAACCTTAGAGGTCCTCATAGCTGCCAGCTACTAGACTTTCCTGGATGGATCTTCTGTTGATCCCATTTTAATTTTTCTTGATTCTTACCACAGGGAAGAAAGCAGTTTCATCTTTGAGGTCAGCTACAGATGTGATATATTCAATAGAAGAACTGCATGAGCGTAATATGGGTGCTTCAGTGACCAGCTTTGAGGTCCACAACTCTATGTGTGGCATTCACAAAACCAGAATTCAATGTTTGTCTTCTATGTGAAAAATGGATAAAAGAAAGGAGAGTAGACTGAGGTTGGGTGAAAAGAGCTAGATTTGAGGAGAAGCAATGCATAATGGAAGAGACTTCTAGATCTGGTTGCAGAGCACAAGACAGGAGATGACTAACCTACTAGATAAGGTATGGAGAGATGACACATTTCTATCCTCTACATTAATTCTGTGTTATGTGAACTGCTTTACTGTAGCAGCTTGGGGTACGTGATCACTCAGAGGAAGGCAATCACTAAGGAGGCCTTCTTTCTCACAGAATTATTTTTAAGTCAGCTTGACTCTGACTGGATATGATTTGACCTGATGCACGTTAGCTAAGCAGATGCATTTCTCTGTTCAGCCACTAAACTCACCTTTCTTACCTCAACAACTTTATTTTCTATTGCCTGGATAGTACTTCTTACATTCCCTGCTATGCTAGCACTAGAAACTGACTGAACTGAATCTATCAGAAGTGGTGAGTCTTTTGTGCTATTACTTTTTTTAAACATGAGCACAGCGTGCAAAACCACAGCTCAGGAACAGGAATAGAATCAACTGCAATTCCACAGATTTCTACATGAGGCCTACTAGCAAAAACCAAAAAACACTAGAAGGTAATTACGCAAGTCACTCTCAATTCATTTTTGCATGCTTTCCATAGAAATAAACAAATAAACAAAAATCCCATCCCATCTAAGTGGGAACAATGAAGTCTCCCCAAAAATGTAGTTGCCAATGGATTACCAAATATTGTGCCAATGCTAGCATTCCTTTTCTTAATCCTTCTATCATCCAAGACCACAAGGTACAGAAGTAAATCTGGCAAAACATAAAATGGACTTCAACACCCAATTTTGCACAGTCCAAAATTTTGTTTTACATATTAATGGACAACTGCCAAACTGCAGGCAGCCAGCTTCACTGACTCAATAACCTGCTGGAAAAATATCCCCCATGTGGATGACCATCTGCACCCACACAGCTGAGGCGCTAAATTATTTCATCACCGTTCCTGTCAAAATTTTAGCTTCTTGACCTCCACAAAGAAATCTTGTGCCATCCCACCTAAAATCAGCCATCAATTTATTCAAAATTCTGCATCTGAAGCACTGTGACGGCTAAAAATCTCTCATTAGGCTGACAGATTTTCCTGTTTGTCCTGTATGTGAGCTCTAAGAAAGTAAGGGAAGAAGAGGACGGAAGCAATTCAGAGATACAGCTTAGAGCTCTTCACTCCGTCCAGGGACTGTCTGCAAAGAAAGTTTCCCATCTGCTGTTCTCCATGCTACCACTCATTGTATCAACATTAGTTGTTTTGTGTTTGTATACCACCATCACTTTTCTTGATTTACTTGATTCTTTTTCCACTAAATACATACCATTTATTTCCTCTCCTAGTTTTTGTTTTGTGTTTTGTTTTTTTTTTAAGTCTTTTTTCTTCTCCTTTTTATGAATATCCTCTCCAACAGAAAGAATTGGTTCATTGCCCAAGGTCAGATAAGACATTACCTTGGGAATCACTTTTTATTCAATGTTTTCTTTATAGCAGCATATTCAATCTGGATCCAAATTTTACCTCCTGCAACAGCTTTAAACTGTTGATCTTTATCCTACTGTTCATGGGGAAATCATTCACCATTTCACATCTTTCCTTTTTCAGTCCTCTCTTTTCTGCAAAAGAAATGACTGCAAACATTCTCCAACTCTAATGTATTCAGTATGCTGCTATTCAGAATTTTCATTCATTAACTACACAAATGTCACCTCTTTAGTTCCTCCTCAGATTCTTCTTCACCCACTTAACATATAAAGCTTTACATGAGTTTAAAGTTTACCAAAACTAGTCCTATCCTCCCTATTTTTTCAATTTATAAAGTTGGCTTCTGATTTTACTCTGCCAGCAACTGAAGCCTGCACAGACCAGTCAGCCTCTTCTTTAATCACTTTAAGGTTTTCTCCTGCATAACCTTCTGGCTTAGGTAAAAAATAGGAAGCAGACAGGTTATTAAATTCTTTCCCTGTCTCCTCTAAAACTAGTTTTAAATCTAACTTTGTAGTCCCGATGCCTAATAAATCTGATGAACGTGACCCTTTCATACTTTCTCACTTCTACAAAGTCCTTTATTCTTGCTACTTTTTATCCAGCTTCCAGCTCCAGTCAGAAGAAAATCTCAATTGATGCCTGCCAACCTTGGCTCATCACAGTCATTTGTGTGCTATTTTATCTTCGCTGTTGTAAGGATGGATATATTATTTGTATTATGACAGATTAAAACAGTAACAAGTTTCATTTTATACCATCACCCTACATTTCCATCTACTTATTACTATGTGCGCTGATTTTGTTTTGGCTTGTTTTACATTCTAAGAATGTAAATTTCA
The DNA here is from genome assembly GCA_037305975.1 of Chrysolophus pictus. Taxonomy (NCBI): domain Eukaryota; kingdom Metazoa; phylum Chordata; class Aves; order Galliformes; family Phasianidae; genus Chrysolophus; species Chrysolophus pictus. Next base: position 34,158,789 of record CM074577.1, read on the forward strand.
TTCTAAGAATGAATTGCAAGAATTTGCAATATCTGGTCCCTATACAATAATGAGTTCTTGAAAACATCCATTAAAAAAGTAAAGTACTGGAAGTGGCAAAAAATGTTTTGTTCCTATAATAAAAAACTTTCCACCATTTTTATTAGATCTGTCACCAAAGCAGAAGTTGTATTTTTCTTGTCACTCATACCTACATTCAGAAAGGTCTTTAATAATAAATATATTTAATTATGTTACAAAAATTTAGCTCTTACATATTTCTTCACTTTAGCATTTTTGAACTTCGATTTGGAATTTTTAACCCTTACTAAATAACTGAGAAATAATAATAATAACTCTTACAAGGTAAGAGTAGAAATCAGTTCTGGGTTTCAAATGTACTAATTATTCCCTTAGAACATGTTTCTAGGAAGGCTTACTCAGTTTAACTTGTTCTGAGTTTGAAAATGCAGCCAGACATACATGTCTCAAACAGCATGTGAATACTGTCAACACCGTAGGAGCTATACTCTTGCAAAGAGCAAACTCTCGCAAACTTACCTGAAATGTCCTGTAGTTATGACACAACCAACTAATAATCAAAGTTTCGATTAAGCCAATCCAAAACTGTGGCAAGATCAAAGATTATTATAAACAAATATACAAGTTCCCCAATACAGTATCGCTTGCCACCAAGTTTACGGAAAAACAAAGTACCTGCAGGAGTTCCAAAATATTTAGAACTGTACAACTGTGGAGTCTGATGATTCATTTTCAAAAGTTGCCTACTGTGCCTATAGCAACACGTATGATATGCCGTTATCTGAGGCCACCTAGAGCAGACTAATTTTTTTGCTCCCTGATTACATTAAGTTGCATAATTCTAATTCTTCCCCAAACAAATTTAGTTCCAAGATTAAACTAATTTTGTTTCATGATTAAATGTGTCTTGGCTGTGAGCCTGAAATTCACTTTCCATGAACACTAGAAAGAACAAAACTTAACTTGCATGAATTTTCATTAAATGGCAGAGTGTAGAAATTGGAACGTAAGAAAAGAGGAATTTTATGCAAACTCTTCAGAGATGTTTGGGAGAAGCATCTCTATTTGCCCTGCTTGAATGTTTCTACATATTTCCCTCAGGGTGTTTCTCAAGATTTTTTGTCTCATTTATATTATTTAGTATATAAATAAGCAACAGCTACAATAACGCATTGACTACAATAGAGCATGAATCAAAAATATTATGTGCAAAAAATATATTATGTATAAAAATATATATAAATTAAGAGAAGTAACGGGGCATATGCTCACAGCCAGCAAAACATAACTGTTAGAAGTAAATGTATATGATATATGTTTTAAGAGCAACCGGTATGGTTTTTATTCTGAAGGCTTAGGAAGCATCTTGCTTATGAAAGGAAACCCTTTTTGGAGTCCATTCCAATAGTGTCAACCTTTAAATGACATGAGTCTGTGCCTAGAAGTCTAACTGAAAGCCAAAGAAGTCAATGTGGGTTTCCCAGCTGTCTTAAATCAGCTTAAAATCACAACTGTAAGTCACAACAGCGTTGATAAGTTAACAGAAAGGGAAATTTAAAAGTAATACACTTGTTACAGTAACACTGGTCTATCAGTGGGCCAGCCCACGGTACAGAGTAGACAAATCCTATTAAACTTGGTGGGTGAGTGAAAGGAGATCAGTTTGTTTCCTCCCTGAATCCAAATTATTCTCACAGCTGGAGAAGAATCGGTGGCTGATAATGGCCCAACAACCTCTACCACTAACAGATATGACCTCAGGTGTAGTGATAAGAATATATAATTCTGTATTCCCTGAACTTGTCTGTGTCTCCTGGAGAGTGCTAATGCAGTGGGAACTCTGTGCCACCAGTGCCAGTAGAATGCTTTAAAATTTAGAAGAGACTGGATATGAGTATTTATAGGCCTTTAAAATACATATTGCATTACATATTGCATTACTAATGAAAAACTGAAAATAAAGAGTTTAATGTGTATGTTACATGTCAGGGATAAAAATTATGCATTCAATTTCTTACCTTGTCCATAATATCATCTACTCTGAAACTATGACACTGACTAGAAGAGTATGAGTTTTTTTTGGCATTTTTGTTTTTCCTGGGTAGAGAAAGAGTTTTGTGACTTTGGAGTCAACAGCAGAACTTCCAACTGACTTCAGGAAAACGTGGGCAAGGATCCTGCCTGGGTGCATTCAGTACACATCTATCACAGGCTATCTTCCAAGTCGTCACCTGCCAGACAACAATTACATCAAATTCACAACTATATATCTCATCAAGAGGCAGCGGAGAGAAGAACAATTATCTTTTCTCATTTAGAAACAGTAATACTTAGGTTGTACATATTTAGCTATTTTTATTTAAAATCCATTACAGTTTAAAAGTATGCTTGGTACTTCCCTAGGGAAAGCAATCACAGCTGTGATCTAGAGCCTAGATAGAAAACAGTAATATGGAGAATGCCCCTTATATTTTAAACAATCCTTCGTATATAAATTATTTGCCCCTACAGAGCAATTAGTAAAGCAAGCTGAATACTTTTCTTTCCCATCTTTTCCCTAAATATGATGGCAGGAAGTGAAATATATATCTATTTTGTTAATATTATCCTCATTTAAATTCTGAAATGTTATTGTATTTAAAAAAAAAAAAAAAAAAAAAAAGTTTTTCTAATCTTAAAAAAGCTAGAATGATCTCTTCAGAGAATACCAATCCTCCAAGGCAGAGACAAGCTGTGGGAAGCAATTCCCTCATGAGTTGCAGGGTTAGGACTCAAAGATTTCTTGCGCAGGGAATGTTGCAGCCCTCTAGTGCAATAATTAGACACAGGATGACACAGATACAGTGGCTGAAATCATAGCAGCTGCGGAGAGGCTGTGAAGATGATCTCTGCCTGCCCTTGGGCAGCTGGATGTGAGACATTTGCTGCACAAGCTTCATCGTTCCAGCTGTGCTGTGTTCAGACAAACGCGGTCTGCCAGAATGCATGCCCAACCAGACTTTCCCATGCTTGGTCTCAGACATGGGATGAAAAGCCTTACAAAGGCCACTGAATTATCATTTGGCTGCTGCCTTTGAACTTTGAGAATGAACAAATGAGTGGAAGGTAGACCCTAAGTCCTAAAATAATTGAGATGATAGAATCACTTTAAAAAGCAATATTTCTAATTCTAACCCTAACAATGCTTCTAGTCAGTATGATAATAAAACTGAAGGAAGAAGGGAATGACTGCCAGGTCACCTTTTCTTTTTCAAATGTCAAGTCCCATTCGGAACACATCCCTTTAATTTGAGAAAAGCATCAGGTGAAGTAAATTTTGGTAGCCATTAATTCTTACTATCTGTCACCAGTTAGTTTCATCTGCATGAGCAAGTGTGAAGACCTCATGATCTGAATCCCTGGGGTCTTACTCAGAATTATGAACACAAGCACTTTCACAGGCCTGGATATTTGTATTGAGATATTTACCCTCAAGAGAGGGAAATCCCTACTGAGGACACTGTAATCTGTGTTGTTCATTAGAAGTAAGTAATCTCCCTTGAAATGTGTTTTCTTAACTCTCATTTACACTGCTGATTACCAGTCTCTTTCTTGTATGTGAGAGTTGTTCCTCCAACCTGCACTCCAGGGCTGTTCATCTGCAGGCGACATTAGATGCAAGTGATGCAGCACTCCAAAGCAAGCAGACCATTGCAGTTTCTCAATAAATCCTCAGAAGCTTACCTGACTGTTAATCAAATTGAGTAGGAATTCTCTAGCACCATGCAGTGGAAGGATTCTCTCTCAGTAACTTAAATTTTGACATAAGCCCTAGAAAAAGAAGTACACTGTCTCTGGATGGAAATCCTCTGTGACACCACCAGCTATAGAAACACGCTGAATAACAACTAAATTCAGCTTAAGAGCAAAAGATAATTGGCATGGTTTCTACAGACGTGCTGGGAAAAAAAAAAATTGAAAAAAAAGAGACCATTTGAGTCTATTCATTCTACTGTGTACAGTTTGGTTTTTACACAAAAAATCAAGATAATACTTTAAGGAGGCAATTACTGTGGCATTTCACATACAGTAACCTACATATAAAAAGCATTAGTACTGTAGATTATGCCCAGCTCTGCTTTTATACGACAGTGATTCTTTTCCCTGGGCTTCTTATGTTGATATACTGTTACACCTTCTGGTTTATACCCTTTTACCTTGCACACAAGTACACTTTTCTTGGGTTATAACAAGGAGCATTTTGCTTGTTGGTTCCCCATTCTCAGTAACATTTAACAGTTACACCTAATTAAGGGATCAATGAGACCAAAACTTCGCTGTTAAACTTGCCTAAAAGTTAAGGGGTTGCAGACAGTGCAAATATATTTCAATTACTCCATACAGTAAACCTTACGTACCTCTTACAAAGCAACAACAACAACAAAAAAAGCCTCTCAGGCAAAGACATATTAAATACAACTTTTATTTACATGGTATTTTACTACATATTAAGAAAAGAAGAGGGGAAACAATGCAAAGCCTGTTAGGCACAGCTGACAATTTCTACAGTTTTATCAGCCTATGATTCTCCAAGCAGTCCTGAGATGAATTAAAAAGAGCATTGTCAGCATATTGAGGGAGGTTGTCTTCCTCCTTTACTCTGCCCTGGTGAGACCGTATCTGAAATATGGTGTGCAGCTCTGCACTTCCATGTTCAACAAAGGCAGGGATCTCCCACAGAGAGTTCAGTGGGGGGCCACAGAGATGATGAGGGGCCTGGGGCATCTTCTTTACAAAGAGAGGATGAGAGATCTCGGGCTGTTCAGCCTGAAGAAGAGAAGTCTGAGTGGGGATCTTAGCAATATGTGTAAATATCTAATGGGTGAGAGCCAAGCAGATGGGGTCAGGTTCTTTTTATCAGTACCCAGCAACATGACAAAGGGCAATGGGCAGAAAGTGGAACATAGGAAATTCCAAACTAACATGAGAAAAAAAATTATTTGAGGGTGACAGAGCACTGGAACAGGCTGCCCAGGGAGATCATGGAGTCTATTTCTCTGGAGATATCCAAAATCCACCTGGACACTTTCCTGTATGACCTGCTGTAGAGAACCTGCTTTAGCAAAGGGTTGGACTAGGTGATCTCCAGGGGTTCCTTCCAACTCCTACAATTCTGTGATTCTGAGAAGTTCCCATCCAGACTGTGTGCTTCTCCAAGCTGGAGAGAAGCTGGAACAAGGATAGTTCTGATGAGCCACGTCACAGGACAAGTACATTTTAGGTGCTTTTACATATCTTCTGAAGCTCGCAGGTGCAGTTACTGCAAAATTCCTGCCTGTAAGCTTCTTCACAGAAGTAGGACTTTGCAGCCTAATCACCATTATCAATAAGCACTAATGATAAATAATATCTCTTTCCCACATAAAGCAAACACTTGCAGCAGACACTAATTTATAACAGTAATCTGGCTAGATACTTCAGGTCAGCTGGCAGGTAAATTATTATAAATTCTGAAGAAGAATTAGTAATCTTTCCATTCCATTTAGTCTATAAGCATGGTAATTAAGGTTATTAATATTACTTGTTTTTCAACTCTGTTGACCAATACAATCCAAAACCTTGTTGCCAAGAGACAATATTACTATAACATGGAAGGATTTCCAATGGGAGAAGTAAGATGACAAAAAGAGCACTAGAAAGCAAGATAGTTCAGAGAAAGGAAGAGTTTCAAAAACTGAATTCCATCCTTACAAGATGCATACTACATATTTTCTGAAAAGAAATGCATTCTATTAGATATCACTTTTTCTAATATAGAGCAGATTAAAAAATTAAAGGTGACTTTTATACTCAAGCCAGAAATCAATAGTCTGGAAACAGGAGAAGATTCCAGAGATAGGACTTATGAGTTAGATGTTATTGGCAGAAATCTAGTATTTCTTAAATCTAAAAAATAATTTTAAAAAGTCATACTATCGTTATTTAAATATCACAATATAAATTGAGTTTTAGCCACTGAATAGTTTTTATTCATTTCCACCCAATTTAATAGGATAAAAAACTGAAAAGATAATCTAAATTTGAATTAAACTTTGAACATTCAACTAGTATCTGTGTAACTTGCTGAATGAACAGAAGTGTTGCGGGGTTTTTTTTTCCATTTTCTACACATAAATTACATTGTGTTTTATAGTGGTTGTTCGCAAAGGAAAATCTGGAAATCACTGCTGGCTGAGGCAGCTATGGCTTTGTATTCTTTAACTAATAAGATAACCATGTTGAAGAGTACATCTTATGCTTGCGTATGTTTAGATGTTGGTAATAAGGATGCATGTAAGTCCATGAGCGGCACATCTAGTTGAAATCTCAATTAATACAAAAAAAAAAAAGTGAAGTTCACAGTCTGGGAACTGTAGTTCCTAGAACCAAATATGTCTGAAAAAGAGTAAAGTCTATAGTACATTTTCTTCATTTCATTTAAGATTGTTCCAAATTTTTGTAGGGTATTCTGGAGTGGGAATTTTCTTAGTATATACAAGCTAGATGAGAAATGACTAAATTGTTTTTTTTTCATACCTTTCATTATTTTTATGTAATCCTGTTTGTGAGCACTCTGATTTCTACATAACATAAGTTCACAAAATAGCAACTTCTTGTAGTGAAATGGGATACTCTTGATCTGAAATAAGAATATTAATCCTAAGTCTTGCATCAAACAGTGACAAGTTTGAAAAAGATTTTCTTCTCTCAGCTCCACTATGAGAGTAACAAACGTGCTTTTTGCTCATTAATGTGAATAATATATCAAACAGAAATGCCTTTAATTGTTTATTTTGCTAGCTGGAAAAGAAGCTGTGCAATTCTGGGAAAAAAAAAAAATCAAGTAATTTAACTTCTTTTTTTTTGCTTTTTCTTTCCTCAGCTTTATTATTATTCCAACAGCACATCTTTCTTCCCCCAGGTTTTAGAGAAATATCACTCTCTCCATTGTCCCTAGAACTTCTTAGACATTTAAGAGCAAGAGACAAAAAAAATGGTACTATAATAACTCCTTCATAAAGCTTGATTATAATTCCTTCTTTCACAAGCAGCAAAAGACTCACAAATGATCCAGCTACACATATAAAACAATGAATAGAACAAAAGTACAAAAATACACAAAATGTAATACAGTGGGGAACAGAAATCCACCTGCTCTCAAAGTAAATCAAAGAGATCTGAAAACCCTCATAAACCAGTAGATGGGCAAAATTAGCACCTCATTTTGTAGTTGAAGAAACAGCTGTAAAAAAAAATGTGTATTTCTCCCTTCCAATTACAGCAGGAACAGTTTAGGTCCTAATGGATATTTGCCAAGCCATAGAAAAAATCTGGCTAGATCATAACTTTTATCTTTTGATTTCCATTTTCACTCTCAACCACTAGCTAACAGCCCTAAATTTTACTGTAACAGTCTTGACATTCTCTACATTTTGTTTTCAATTTGATTAGCAAACATACATAAAAAAATGAAAGATTTCAAAAGGATTACAAAATCCACTTTCAGTCTCCTACAAAGTGGTTTCTGAATTACTACCAGTCAGGCAGCAATGGGCATGAAATATTTTCTGGGCATGGTATAGCTAATATTCCTAAACTATTCCTAAGAGAGACAAAACCTAGAGGTCAAATTCTTTTGTAAGATAAAAGTGCGAAACTCTCACTGAAACATATGTGAATAGCCCACATATAAATCTGTCTCATGACAGAATTTGAAGAATTTCCAAGAAGAAACTGTTGGCATAAACACAAGAAAACCAAGAAAACCAATTATTTAAATGGAATTCTTCTTAGCATATCTTTTTTTTTTTTTCCTCTGAAGTAAGATACAGCATTAATGGAGAGAACAAACTAGATAAACTAAATAAAATGGAAAAGTTATTTGTTTCCATACCCATGTGATAACAAAGAAGAGGAGAGTTGGCTGTACTCAGCATCATGCTAAAAATATTTTTTAAATGAATAAATAAAAATACCAGATTTATGGATTCAATTGGAAGAACCAAGCCTTTTCTCTTGGCTCTTTCTGTTCTCACAGACACCACCGTTGCTGAGTAAGAAAACTGATAAAATGCCCTAGAGAAGCTTTACAACTCAACTGGCACTTACACAGCAGATAAGTCTCGCTGATATCAGAGTAATCTTTCCACAAGGATGAACAGCTCTTGAACAATTTCTCTAGGGAACAGTATTAGACACAAACAGACTTTCTCCATCATCAGACATGATATTCAGCCCATATGCAACATACACTGCTAGTCAGAGGCTATGTCCCTTTGTGTGCTATGCACAGTAGTCAATATACTATTTTTTTATGTTTTAATATCAACAAATAAAGTGATCATTTCTAATGTTGTATATGAAGGAATGTGCCTGTAGACTGTAGGCCTAAAACACCTGCCACATCATCAGAATCAAAAAGCTGAAACATTTTGATCTTGCTTATAGTTCTACATAACTGAAATTATATATTTCTTTAATTTCCACCTTTATTTGCTCATTAGTCTGTAACTGTAGTAGAGAGCAATTTCTCCTGTTACACTACCAAACACAGTACAAGACCTTTTCTTTAAATTACTTACAACTCAAGCATAAATTATTTTAAAGATTTTAGCTGAAAATGGTTCAACAAATTCTCAAGGCATAGATATTTGTTCACAGAAGTTATTTATCTTCACTCAGCACAGACTTCAACACTTAGATATCTGGTCTGCACTGGTCATCTTTTCTCTCCCAATAATCAATATCAGACAATCCAGCACCTACAGAGGGTGTTTTCTTTTAAGTGTTGTCTTGGAACAGGATCAATCGTCTGATCATTGTGTTGACACAAACTTAGGTGAACTGCCTAAATTTGGATACAGTCATATTGAATTAAGGCTTTTTTCAGTACTCAACAGTATGCACTCTATTAGCAAAAGAAATTGCATACATTCTACATACAGAGAACTCTTTTCCTTTATCTATAGCTATGTTCATGAACTGCACTTACACTTCTTTACAGTATGTATGAAAGGAGAAAATCTTAATGGGTGAGAGATCTAAGGACAAAATTGTGGAAATGATCCCATTGAGAGATTTAGACTTTGTTTTTGTTTGTTTGTTTGTTTTTGATTTTTTGTTTGTTTTCAGTGTTCAAAGCTAAATAGGTTTAGATTGGTCAAATTCACTTCAGTTTCCAGAATTAACAATTCTATTCTTCCACAAATCTTCAGACTTGCACAGATATCCATAGAGTGTGAGAAAGCCAGGATTTTTGTTCAACTGGAATGTTACATGTCATATATCATAAGATGTTTCTAGTAAGGACAGAAAGAGTCACACTCTTGGACTGCTTATTTTTCTACATTCTCCTGCCCTATTTACTGCAATGCACAAGACATAGACACTACAGAAAACTGGTACACAAAACTGATTCAGAGGAGACACCTTTGACAGTCTTTGAGGTATGTGCCAGACAGTTCTGTTCTCTCTTTCCGGTCCTGTGTTTGACCTTACCATTAAAGGCTGCAGAAAATACTTACAGGAAAAAAAAAAAGAACAAAAGTAAGAGCAAGTGCACACATTGAGAAAGCATTTTCAAGTATCTGGATTTTTGACTGAATAATCTTAATACTCTTCCCATATATTTGTAAGGACTCTAAAAATTAAACTTCTGCTCTTTGGACTTAATGCTAGCATTAATGCATAAGTATTTGGACTCCTGGTATCACAGCACATGCCTCTCCAATTGAGCTAACAGCAAAAGTGCTGGAGATAATACGTATGTATTTATCAGTCAATAGAAATTGATTAGATGTACATTTTAACTAGTAAATTTCAAGCCTGTTCACTGACCTCAAGAAATGTACAGGTTAGCACCTCTGGTTTCCATGACAAGTTCTGAATAGGAAATATTCTTTAATAGTTTTTTCCTGTTCATTTTTGTCCAGAATCCTCTCTCTGCTCTTTCTGTGCATTATGCCTCTGCCTTCTTCTTCCACATCCACAGCTATAGACTCCACTTCTATACATACAAAGATTTCATTCCTTTTCTGTCTCTTGTCTTCCCCTATTCTTTATTACAGATAGTCCTTCCTCCTTGCACTCTCAATCTTCCATCTGGCCTTACAGTCAGCAGAGAGAGAATTGAATGCAAAACCAATCTCATCCAAATCAACCATGAAGATATTCAAAATCAGGCTAGACATAATCCTGAACAACTAGTTGACCCTGCTTGATCAAGAGATCAGGAGATGTCCTTTTCAACCTATAGCTCTCTGTTATTCTGTGATCCCTCCCAGTAACAAAGTTAAGCAAAGGTCTAAGCAACTGAAATGTTGGACAACATCGCTGTCATTTCTGGTACCGTTCATGATGCCTTTTGATTTAAATACTGTAACATCATCTCAAACTGGATATTTTTTGCACAAAAGTTTGAAAGGAACCTGAAAAGATATTTTATGTATTTTCAAATAATCAGCATACTGCATATTTCTGACTTTTTTAAAAGGTCCCAGAATTCAATAATCATCTTGGATTTTATATATCTGACACTTCTAACCCTTCTTAAGAAGGAGAATGCAGACAAAAGTGAAAATCAAACTGATATGAAAATTAAAAGCCATTCAACATTTTAATTTGATACAGTTGTTAGTGAATTCAACAATTAAATATTTACATGTCAGTCATCAAATAAATATACCAAACCAGCCTGCAACAAATTATTTCAGTGATGTAGATTCTGAGATGAGTAGATTCAACGTTTGCCAACCTGAGATTAACCATTTGTCTATTAGGAAGCTGGCAATTAACTTTTGAAATGGCAATGAAATGGAGATGAGAAAGTAAATAATGCAAACACGGAGGGAATGTTTATTGTCAAGTGTTTCCACATGACGTAAGTTAGCAAACCAGCAAAGCCTACCTGTGCAACCTGGTCTAGCAAGCCTGCTTTGGCAGAGGGATTGGACTTGATCTCTGGAGGTCACTTCCAATCCCTACAATTCTGTGATTCTATGATTCTATGTGATTCTGTGAAAATGACTAACTCCTGAAAGTCAGTGAATTTGAATGGATGCAAAATGAAAAGAATTGTAACAGTGAATGGGAAAGAGCTTGAAATTAGTGACTTGAATGAGGAAATGATCATGAAGAAGAGGGAAGGAAAAATAATCAAGTTCACTGAAGATATAAACATTGGATAGTGAAATCTGGAATGAAAAAATCTTGATATTAATTAGGTTATCAAATGTCAGATGAAATTTGATCTTAATAAAAACAACCATAAACATAAGAAAAACATGTCTCCGTGTATACAAGGAGAGAGTTTACATTAGTCCTTAAGTAATTACTAGGGCCATCAATAACCAAGATGTCAATATAGAAATTCTGAAATTATTGACCATATTTATATGCATACTGTGCTCATAGACTATCAGTAGTCTGGAGAATGGAACTGAAAATAACGTAGAAAATGCCATTATCATTCTTTGTAAACTCATACTAGAACATGTTAAATGTTGCGTGCAGTGTTCAAAAGAGCAAACAAGAAAAACTGGAAATTAGCAAAGATTATTAGAAGTACAAGATTATTCCAAAATGGAAAAGATGACAAACCAGAATTTTCAGCTTGAAAAAAAAAAAAAAAAAAAAAAAAAGTAACTTTGTCTACACCGTAATAATAAAGAGGATGGAAAAGAAGAACAAAAATAACCATTTGCTATTTATTATTGCAGAAGAGCAAGGGGTATTTAATGAAATTGTCAGGTAGCAGGAAGAACTGTCTTTTACAAAAGTCACAGTTCAGCTGTAGAACTCACTGCCACAGTTAAGTCAAAGAAAATAAACTCAGAAAGTGTAATGTAACTCTGTACTCTGGGCTGCTGAAAACAGTAGCTTGTTTAACATATCTGTCCAGTTCCCAGAAACTGGTAGGTTAAGTTAGCACTCTCTTTCTCCATCACCTCTTAGTATCTTCTACTCATTATTTACAGGATCTCTGTATGGATTTTCTCAAAATTAAGTCAGAATCAGAGAAGATGCCACCATCATTTATTTATGAGATAGTGTGGCACTTCCATACAATATGGCACTTCCAACACAAGGTACCATCTTGTTTCAATTCCATGATTTCTGAAAAAGGACATTCTTTCAGTTCCAAGTGCTTACTTTGTCACCTCCTGATAAAAATAAACTTTCTAAGGAAGAAAACAGCCTTTTACTTACTGCTTCTTGATTCTCTGCCTGAAGTACACATTCCTTGCCTCATATTGTATTTTTTCTCAATAACCACATGGTTTTCTGCATGTTTTTTTTTTTTTTCTACATCAAAGGTTTCAGGGCTAAAACTTGTCTTTCCTTGATTTTGTTTTTCACTATCCATGCTCCTCAAGAAAAGCAAACCTGTAACACAAGAATACAGTAACAGCAGTTTGACCATTACCCTCATTTTTTTGGCTCACAACACTCTTTTACATGTTATTGTTTTGTAAACACCTCAAAGTCACTCCAGCAGTTATGGAAAACATGTGTGAGCCTTCTGTGATTTTCTTGCAAAACACATACCCGGAAAACCCTTCTGCTGACTTTTGTCATTCTTGTTTATGGCTTGTATGCCTTGTTGGAGCTGCTGGAACATCACTGCCTTGCAAACAAACAAAAAATAACCACATTAAATCCTATTTTCTAGGATACCAAGAGATATAGAAACCTTCTTGAATATATGCTGGAAAGGGGCTCTTCCAACAGAAAAAAATGGCACAGAATGAAGAGCAAGCAGCTACAGTAGAGTTACGAAGATCCCAAGAGCTGTTCCACCTTTCTGGTAGTCCCATAAACCTTGCACTTTTACAAGAAGCATGAAATATTTGTTTCCAGGAAACACACAGACATAGCGCTTTAATGCCTAGGGAAGCTGAGACACTTGTTCTACTTTGCCACTTCTAATGAGAACATGAGCCAATAGTGTGCTTTTTCAGAGAAAAAAAAAAAAGAGAGAGAGAGACAAAGAAGGGAGTAGTATTTTCAGTAACCAGTAAAAATGCAGTAGTGAAAGCTGGCATAAAATGCATTCAAGTCACAAAAGTGCATGTTCCCAGAAACAGCTAATTAGTTTCAGATCCTAGGAGTAAAAAACTCCCAGGGTGGCTACTGTGCTGGATGATCTTAGAACTTTGTGAGTTTAGCCATGTCTCTAGGAATATGAGAAGGAACATGTTTGATTCATCTGTGAACCAAACTATTGGGTTGAAGGATGGGGGAATTCCAGTGTAGGAGACAGGACAATCTGGTCATTGAGGCAGGAACTGGGAAAGGATTTGCAGGACGAAGACTAAAAAAATTTAAGAGAAGAAACAGAGCCCCAGAATGAAAACAGGATTATTCTGAACAAGTGATTATAGGAAAGTGGTTTGGTGATGAAAAGGAAAGATGCTGTGGGAGAGTCTGGACACTAGACTAAAAGGCACTGCATGGAAGTTTGGGGGCTGTGAGATTGGAAGGACTGTGAATCAGGATTTTCTCAAATGACAAAATTCTCTCCTTGTCTATTATTTCTCCACACAGATGTGTAAGCTACCCCCGCAACCATTTTCATTTCTGTTGTTAAAAGCACCATAACTCCATGGTTCACACAGTGGTGCTGATGACCTTGTGCAGATGAGCAATGGGGAAGATCGTATGGAAAGGTAAACACAGCTTCCCTTTCCTCTTCACTGCTTTCCCATAGCTCATCATACTCCGTTGTTCTCTCCCTTAAAGGAATAACTTTTTTTTTCCCCACAAACTCCAATTCACTTTTTTTATTACTATTCCCTGTTGATGTAATTAAAAATTAAATTTATGATAAAACCAAGGTGATTCAGTGTTGAACTCTGAGAGTTTCAGCACCTTCCTGTTCTGTACATTATACTACACAAGATGACTGCTAGATCTTAAAGAATTCTGTAGGATGTCAAACTCTTAATACAACTGCTCTGTCACAGTTGGACAGAGGAAATAAATCATGTGCAGACACAGGTTTACATATATATATTCATAGTTTTTACCTGCCTTTAATTACAGAATTGAAAGTCTTCATTATTTCCAACAAAATAATTATTTCCTCAAAAGCATACTGAAAGATCACAAAAGAGTAAGAACAAAGAGAGGAAAATAAACTGTAGCCTACAGGAAGAGGAAAGCAGAAAACAAAACGAGAAAAGGAATGAAGATTGAACTCAAGCCAAAATAAAATAAAGGAAAATAAAACTTACAAAGAGAAAAAAAAAAACAAATTGGAGACAGAAATATTAAAAAATAAAGACAGACAGATGAGGTACAGGTTTTTTTTCCTTTGATTTTTGACTTTTACAAGGAACGAAACTGATCACTTGGAAAGTATAAGTCTAACTGAAAGGTAAGAATCTTCATATTTACTTTTAATTGAAATATTATTTTATCTATTTCTAGGTTCCTTCGGGAAACTGCAAAAGTAGAAATTTCCAGTAATAATCTACAGAAATTACCTTCAGTCTCCTTTTAACTTCTCTCATTGAATAGGAATTGAGTGGTGGCAGGGGGGTGGTTTCTACATTCAACAAATGCACTAAAGCCTGATTTTCCACCAGGGTGCAAAAATAAATAATGTGGAGCACCACATATAGCAGTTCCAGTTCCCAAATTAGTCAGCATCAGAAACTTTCTAGTGAGGTGCAGCCTGTGACATGGAACTTGGAGCCACTTGTGACTTTATGACAAAACTATTTCTCCGCACACGGTTTTCTAAATGCAAAATGGAACTGACTGGATTAGAAGTCTGTGTATGTCAGGGAATATGCAGTGTGTATAGAAGTGATGTCTTGAATAGGCTGGGTGAGAAGTATATTCCTTTTGATTGTTGTCTCTTTCTTTCTAATGTTCTCAGAAAACGGCTGTATCTTTCAGAGTCTCTCAAGGATTTTTAGATAAAAAGAGAGGTTTTATCTTTGCATGTCTATAAGCAGTGAAAAACTCCGGAGACTGAAACCTACAGGCAATTCAAATAAACTAAATCCGATCAAGGTAATATCAATGCCAGAATTAGAAGAAAACCCAGAGAGAATATCAATAACAACATTAAAACAGCAGGTTTCAACTGGAATCAATAGGCAGTATAAACAGAAAAAATTAAGTCACAAAGTGATAGTAGATAAAAGCTCCCCACTCATTAAAATTCTGTTTGTCTTTGTGTCTTTTTATCAATGTACCTATATATCTATGCAAGTGTATCAAAGTTTATAATGTAAAAGAATGATGAAATAATCTAATTAATTTCCGGTGTCATTTCACATATTTCTTTCAAGTTAAAACTGCAATATTAATAATGGTTTGCAGTTTAATAAAATATCTCTATGTCCTATTAACTTCTATATCTGCTTGTTATAAAGCCCTTTTTTATCAAATAGCTAAACTTCAAAAGATTTCTACTTTGATCTGAAATGAAAAATGAGGTTCATTCCATTTGTACAGAATAACTCACTATATTTTATAGAAAGACAGTTGTCTGTTACTGCCTTTCTGTCTCAAAACACATTTTAACTTGGGCAAGTGAGAGGAAAAGAATACTGGAGAGAGAACACACATAAGAACAGGGCTGAAGATGTGTCTTAAAATTTATGATGACTGGAGTGAGTGAGATATTCTTCCTATTCGAAAACCAATAAAAGTATCAAGAATGAAATGTGTGGGTATTTACAGGTGTGTTTAATGCTCTGGGGTGAGCTTTCATGGTTTATTTCCACTTTCAAAACTGAGATTTTAACAACATGTTAATCTCCTCTGATTTTCTGACAGCTTTTTCTTTCTCACAGGAAAAAATTACATATATTAGATTCAGTAAGGGAGAAATACTCTAAATTTGAAGTTATTTTGTGAAAATTATATCATTAATAAACATTTTAGAAAATGCCATTCCAAACTTTTAGAGGGTAAATTTAAAATTCCTTCATGATCGTAACATAAGGGACTGGGCTTAAATTAGACCACATCTAAAAGCTACCTGCTTCTTGACTGAATAAGGAAAAAGCCTTTTTATATTCCTAAACCTAAACCTTTATAAAGAAATAGTCACAGAAACCACAGTCAACATTATCACTTCAATCAGAACACTGTTTTACTGGACCTCTAAATGTTGCTGGTAAGTGAATTGGTAGGAAAGTTAAAAAAAATGCAGCTAGAACATTAGAGTAGCGCAGTATGACAGACAATGTGGGAAAAACAAACAAACAAACAAACAAAAAAAGGTGTTTAGGTCTATAGCAAAGGTAGTATTTCTAGTTAGTATATCATCCAAAAAAATCTTTATGCTGGAGCATATAAACATCCTTTATCAACAAAGGCCAATTGTGTCAGTAAAGGTATTTTCATTCACTAGTACCCATCCCCAACTCTTCTCCACAGCTTCAATCCCCCTTTATCCATAAGCATAACACCTCAGATCACCCATGTTAGCACCCATGCTAACTTCCAGTATAATTCTTCCATATAGCAATAGCTCCTTGTATGATCTATTTCCTCTCCAAGTAACTCGGCCACAAAATAAAACAGTAAGGGCCAGTTCTCATTAATGTTTCTATAAATGACCTACATGAAGGACTCAAATGCATACTAAGTTTGCAGATAATACTAAGTCAGGAGGAGTTGTGCCCTCTGTGACTGTAGAGAGGCCTCAAGGTTAGTGTGCCCAAGCAGTCAAAAGGACCAACCACAGCTTGAGGTGCATCAGGCCCAGCACTGCCAGCTGGGCTAGGGAAGGATTGTCCTACTCTGCTCTGTACTGGTGTGACCTCACCTCAAGCACTGTGTGCAGCTTTGGGCACCAAAATATAAGGACGATGAGTGTCCAAAAGAGAGCTACAAAGGCAGGGAAGGGTCTGGAAGGCAAGGTGTATGAGGAGCAGCTGAAGTCCCTGTGTTGGCTCAGCCCGGAGCAGAGGAGCTGAGGGGAGGCTTCATGGAAGTTGCAGCTCCTCACAGGGAGCGAGGGGCAGTGCTGAGCTCTGCTCCCCTTGACAGCGACAGGACCCAAGGGAACGGCATGGAGCTGTGTCAGGGGAGGGCAGCTGGGGGTGAGGGAAAGGGTCTGCACCAGAGGGTGTCCAGGCACTGGAGCAAGAGAATTAGCATTAACATTCTGAGTCAGATGTTCTCATTAATGTGATTCCCATCACAAAACTGAAAATACACAAGATACCAACAGTTCCAAATGTCTCTTTGTTCAAATCACAAACATAGTCTTAAGAGTGCCAGTCCCACAAAATCTGTGAATATTCTTACTGAGAATAAGTCTTACTTGCCTAAGGACAGGAAAATAATGCAAAAGTGCAAAAGTCCTGAAATATCTACTGCAGACTTTGAGCACTTCCTCCAGAATCAAGATCCTCAAAACCTCTACTACCCCCATCCTACCACAGAGGTACTCAAATGTCCCATATGCCTAAACATATATTCGTATACTTCATTTGGCCCAGATTAAAAAGTTTTGGGAAAATGCCCTCTGAATCAAAAAAACAAAACACAAGCCAGGGGAACTAATACCTCTTTTACATAAAGAAATAATTCAGTTGAAGTTGTTGAACCATTAGAGAGAATAAGAGCCAAAAAGAAAAAAAAAAAAGATGCCAATTTGGACTTGACATCAGGAAAACATTATCACTTTGAATACAGTCAAGACTGTGAAAAGGTCACCCAGAGAGGCTCTTTCTTTGGGAGGTTTCAGGACCTAACTAGATAAAGCCTCAAACAGGATGATTTGATCTCACTACTGATCCTTCTTTTAGCAGAAATCTAGACTAGGGATCTCTTGAGATCCCCTATAACCTGTATTATCCTTCGCCTGCATGGTGTTTATACATTACTTCTTACTGGTTGCTTGGTGCCAACTTTTACAGGATCCTCCAATATGTTTTGAGGTAGGAAACAGGAATGCAGAAGGGGATAGTACTGTGGTCTGCTGCCCCTTAAAAAATTAATTTAAGCTTGGCTGAGATTTAAGGCTCTGAAAATCATTACTGAATATCAGCAACTGAGATTCTTAAAAATGGAATTGTAAGCTCTCCAGACAGTCCTTCTGCCTGGACTACACTAGAATGAAATGACCTCTCACTGTTACTGGAAGTCTTTCTAGCTACTGTCCCCCATGTTTAAACAGTTTCTCATATTTCCCACAAAATTATGCAAATTTCTGATCTTGAAATCTGGTGCAGGTAATATTTCACACCACTTGAAATGCTTAGTCAGTTGCTAAATAAAATATTTCTCTTTATAAGTAAACAGCAGAATCTGACTCAGAGCAAATTACTTATTTAATACATTTAGCCCTACATTCTGCTTACAAATTTTCCTTGAAACAAATGTATAGCATTTAAATAAGAGATACTGTCTCTCTCCTGATGGCATTTGAGCTCATGTTGTCTCCCCAGTTGGTTAATGATAAATGAACACCCCTGACAGATGGTGCTGCATGCAAACCTTCACATCAGTAAAGGCTGGGGCATTTGAAGGAAGGTTTGGTATTCACCTGGCTGCTTACCAGAGCTATTATTACCATGTGCAGCTATTTATAGTGGAGAGCAGATTGACTTTGTCCCCCCTTCCAAAAAATTTTAAAAAAAAACACAGGAGAAAGAATGAATTTTGTCAGATTCTACAAGTGAGAACTGGGAAAAATAGCAAGTATTTAGGCAGTCAGCTCAGACACAGAGACAGGATTTGAGGAAGATATTCTTCCATGTTTCACCCCAGTTCCTTGGTAAAAACACAAGCATTGAGGATAATCACCAGAATCCAGCATCACAAGTTCACTGGAGAACTGTCTAAAAATACAATCTCTTGATTTTTGAAAAGACTCTAGCCAGCAGTGCAGTTCTTAATTCTCTTCTATCAAGGCCCTGACCTGAAGTGTATGATAGAAAAAATACAAGAATTGATGAAATTTTATTTGTGGAATCATAACAGGTTAAGGAAAGGTAAATAACATGTAAAACATGTGGTACATTTCTACCATCCTAAATGCAATATTTATTTCATCTCTATGCTCAAACCTTACTATTTCATAAAAAGTGACTACTCAAAAGAACATTTTCAATGTAATGGATGTAGTCTTTTCTGTCTGAATAACAGACACAGTGAATGTATGGCACACTGGAAAATCAGAGGAGAAAATAACTTACTTATCTCTTAATATATTTTAATAACTAATTTCTTATTGTTATAATGGAAATAACCAAAAAAATTCTTTGCAAAGAAATTGCTCTCCTCTTAACACTTTTGTCAGCTCCAGTCGTATAAAAGGAAGACAAGAGATTAGATTTTTATGTGCCCTTATTATCAGACAACATTGCTATCATCTAAACAGAATTCGTATTGAAAACCATATCTGTCACACAGAAGACAACCAGTATTGTACCAAGAAATCACATGATTCATGGAAATTATACTTCCTTCCTGCCTTACTGCAAAGGCATTGGAGATTCTATTAATGCTACCTTTTTCCAAGAATGGCTCTGCTTTAGCTGAAACCTCAAAGTATGTTGAATAGGATATAAATTAGAATATTCTGTGAAAGTACTCAAGTCCAATAAAGAGTGGACACAAAACTTCACTTACAGTCTCTTGAAGATCTGCCAAACAATTTAAGATCATCATTTAAGTATAATCTATCTTCATATGTGATCACAAATATCACACAGTCATTGACATCAGATGGTACTGCCCATTACATACCCAATATTCCAATTCCTCTGTGAACTGGGTAGTTTCAGACTGTTCCCACACCAATACCAATACCATCAAGTGGGGCGACTGCCAAAACTGTTTACTATTCATTATTTCATATAGGAGGATACAAAGTTGAAATTCTGATTTTGAACAGAACCCACTGAAGATAGTATGGACAGCAAAATTTTAATCCCAGAAACAGAGATAAAATTATTGCACTTTTCATCTAGCCTTTTTCTGACTTTTCTCACAAAAGGGGAACAATCTGTGTGCAACATGGGAATTTTTCTTTAGGCAGCAGAAATGTATGACAACCTAGGTTTATTTATGCAAAACTTTGGTTTGGCATCTAAGTCATAAGACAAAGTTATTAGCCAATATCCATTATAAGTTGCCTCCTAGGGGGAACTGGATTGCACTAGTCATACTTAACATTGCATGAGATTGCCTGCAGGTACTCTAGAGTCAACCCTAGGCCAAATTATAAGCATTGTTGGATTTGTGTTTACCTGTAGTCTTGCAGTGCTCGTCTTTTGTTTGTAAACCAAAAGAAGAAAATCTTCCTTGGCTGCCCATGATGCCAGACCAGTTTGTATCAAAATAGGTTAATGCTAGACAGAGCAGTTCATATTTATATTACAGTTTTATCTGACATATCTTTTCTCTAATTAGGACATATGGATATTGCCACAAATGGAGCCCAGTGTTACACTGGCCATCTCTGTTAAGACATCCAAGAGATAACTGATAACTCCAGTGAAGTGAAAAACAAGGCACAGCATTCCTGGAGTAAATCTTAAGATACACTTTTTCAAAATTACATTTCTCATATTTCAGGCAGTTGTTTTTGAAGTGTTTGGTAATCATGAGAAGATCCAGAGAACAATAAGCCCTGCGAAGTGTTGAGACACACACATCAGAATTGTAATAGTATCTTTCCACAGTTTTCAGTTGAATTGAATGTATGTCACTCAAATCATGCTAAAAATCTGTGAGACAAATAATGAGGTAAATTCTTTATGTCCAATTACCATGATAATTACTTTGAGTGTTATTTGCTGACTTAGAATCTAAGCAAACAAACATTTATTTAGACAATCATATAACCTTACATGTATTGCTCATGTTCACTTTCCAGTAAGTTGGAAACTAAATAAGAATTAAACTCCTAGTCACTATCATGATTTAAACTTTTTGGAATTTTATCTTAGAATTCATATTTTCTTGGTAACAGTAATTATAAAAGAAATTATATATGTTAGAATTGATTGTTGTAATTTATATCAGACAAGGATTTGTGATCCTTGAAATTCCCTACTGCTTGATTTACAATGCTCTTTTTCATTATATCATCCTTAATTTTATACAATCACCGTTTGAAAGATTTCCTGTTATGGCTGCTGCCATAATGAACTAAGGTTCTTTATCTGCTCAGAACGTTTGTTCCTATTGTAGTGATTTTTGTGCATGTTAAGAGACCCAGTACTATGTAATTGCTTGTTTGCTTGCCTGCTCTTTTGAATCTGTCTTTCATACATTATTGAGCTTTAGAAATCAATAGAATTTCAGGTGTCCAACAGCCATGTAACGATTTGTGAATATTGAGTGTTGGTGTATATCCCAGATACATAGTGACCAGCATGTTTATCTAATCCTTTGATTCCAAGGACAGCTTTTGAAAACATTTCACACACACACTTATATTTATTTCCTTTTGAACATGGCAATAAATATGTAAATATCTGGATTTGTATGAGTTTTATAACTTAACTTTTTCTATTTTATGTGTACTTGATTTCTGTTTGTTCCAGAAATAAATAAGATAGTTTTTAAAGTATAGATCTCCTTGCTGTGTTTTTCTACTAAATTTAAGGTGTTTTTTTTTTCTTTTCCTTTCTTTTTTTTTTTTCCTTTTGCTATTTAGAATCCTCTTCATTCTTCACACACATTATCTATCATGTGACTTGAGGATAAACTGCCTCAATAAATCCCATTATTCTGAAGAACAATAGAAATTACAAATTGATGACACTACAACAATGATAAATAGCATGTTTTATTTTCTTACGTTGTTAGAATCTCATTCTTACACTTCTGAATTGACTCCAGTTCACAGTGCTGTCAGACGAGGCAAGCACTACCTGTGTTGTTTCTGTTAAAGAAAAAGATGTTTCTGAACATTAGGATTTGTTAAATTCCAAATCTTGTTTAGCCAATTAGTGTAACTCATGTTATCTCTGAATGTGCTATTGAAGAAGTAAATGAATAGTACATATCAAATGTGCCCATGTTTTCTGAAACAAAGAGGATCTTATCTGGGGAGATGCTATTTGAAGATATGTACAGGACTGTGGCATCATGCCTCTCCTCTGATGCCATGAAAATAATCTTCTGTGGCAGTTTTGATGGTTATGAATCCCTGAGTTGCTGGAGGTAGTTAGGCTGGAGAAATTTTTCTGCAGGAGAAAATATATGAACTAAATATATTTGAAATGACATTCACAATGATTGCAGCCATCATGATTAAAGTTGTGAGTCCATGGTTAGCTATATTTTACCTGTCTAGAATCTTCAAACAAATGCATAAAGTGTCAAGACTGGCAAATCCACCTTGGGCAGAGATAAACATTTTACCCCAAGGTTCAAAAGTTTATTTTCATCTTACATTACAAGAAAAGGGAAGAGACAAAAAAAATCAAAAGGCCAAGATACAGAGAGGAGTCATTCAACCCTCAATTCCTTCTACAAGGGACAGAAATGATAATATTGAATATAAATATTTGATATAAATATTTTCTTTACTGATTAGGCTCAGTGACTGAGTACAAAGAAATGGAATAAAGAGAATTGATAAATTCAGGAAAATATTACTAAAAAAATCACCCCTTTCTTCCCAACATGTTAACAGTGGCCCAGTGGTGGCCCAGACACATGTTGCATTTTCACAGGCCTGTGCAGTAAAAAGAAATGTAGAAAGTGAAATCATCTTCCTCCTGCTGTCCACAAAAGCACGACTATCAACTTCAGTGTGATCAGAGTCATTCATGCATTCCTTTGCCCAGCTTGATCTGCTGCCTAACCTGAGCCCGAAGGCCCCTCTTTGCATCTTGTCACCTGTCAAGTGCTGCACCTTCTGGCAAAATATCCATCAGCTACTCTTGTTCTCAGATTACTGATTAGTCACTGTCCCATATGCTTACCAAGGCCCTGAGGGCACTGATATCCTGGTCCTCAAGTAGGTTACCTTCACACCCCTGCTCCAGGGGCTCAGCTTGGAGTTGTCAGTCCTTGCCTGAGTTATGCTGTAGAATGTGGATCTCCAGCTCTGTCATGGTCATGCCTGGCCATGCACTCTGCTAATATGGACTCTGATCCATGGATTGACTTCACATCTTAACTTCAGAGTTGTCTTATTGCTATGGTTCTGTCCAGAGGTCAATAGGCTAACTGCAGCCCTGGTTACTGCTGAAAGACCTGATCCTACTTTGCTAACTTACATTTCTGTCTCAACTTGAGACCCACTTCAGGCTTGAATGATGATCTGGACTCTCCTTTGACCCTAACTGCCATGACCAGGACTGCCCAGTTTTCTTTGCTTGGGAAACACATCCCCACCCCATTGGCTCTGCACCTGTGCTTGGCCATTCCCCACCTGATGCAGTTCTTGTGGCTCGTGGTAGTGGATATATCTCACAGTGCCTAGTGCTCTCTTAAGACTGGAAAATTCACAGAACACCCTCAGCAGTCTGGTCTACTATCAGTGTTTCAGATGAAGACATCCTATTGTAGAGTGCTGAGGACTGCCTGGCTTGGTTCTCACAGGTGGTCAGTGCACACAGGTAAATAGTCCCAAAAATGCGGTTGTCATTCTGCTTGTAAATATGAGGAAATCACAAAGAAAGGAAGGACACAGATACATTGAAATTGGAAAGAAGTGGACAGGGGAGAAGACAGAAAAAAAGTATTTTCAGAAGCTCTTTTCAGATGGTTTTTACTATTCCAGTTCCTTACTAAATCAGGTCTGGGACATTTCTGTTTTTTTGCCTTATAGTTTTGCAACGATGTAATAAGAGCAATTCACCTGCCATTACTGCACCTGTTTGTATAGTTTAAATTAAAACCAGAAACACTGCAAATCCTACTTCACAATGTCTTTCAGTGTTCAAGACTCTGAATTAAAGGCCTTCATTGTTCAGGAGGATTATTTCATTGCCTTCACTGGCTTCAAAGAAATAAGAATCTTCACTCACTTTTCTATTGATCCCTGCTGATCAGATTAACTTTGTTTTGGATTCCTTCTGAAACAAAAGACAAATGGAAATGTTTTGAACACTTACATGTACAGTTTTGTTTAGTTCATGATTCTATTACATATTACAAAGATGATTGTTGGTTAGACAAAGAAAGAATAAGGGAATTACTGTGAATTATATTCACTAAACACCATTACATTAAACAATTACAAAATTATGAAATATTTCAAATGCCATGTAATTATGATTAATTCCACAAGTAAGTGTATATTTTTTAGCAGCATTTGTTCTTTCATAAACAATAATTAGGATTAAGAAAGGTCAAAGAACACTCCCGTTTCAACACTACAAAAACTTTTAAATCCGTTCTTGCTCTCACTGCCCCTTCATGCATTTGATATTCGTTGACTTTCTCTTTGTTTTTTTGTAACATATGCAAAGGATCGTAATCTTGGAATGGGCCATGAGGCTCTCCTGGCACACTGCAAGCCAAGAGAGATAAATTGTATTAGCCTCACCATAGACAAAAGCTCTTCTTCTAGAAAGAGTTATTTTTTCATATCCTTTTCTTATTTACTTGTGTGCACAGAAAAAAAGTATATACTAAGAAGTATAGTACATGATATTAACTGGTTCACTTTCTCAATGTTCTCCTGAACATTTACAAGCAAATTTGCTTCTTGTGTATTCCCTGAAGCAGGCCATTAAAGAATCAGCTGTGTAGGAAACCCAGTTAATCAACTGGATGATGACAATACCTCAGGTCTTAGTCACTTCTTTCCTCCCTTCTCTTCATTCTTTCTTGAACATGGAAATGACTTTCTGAGTAAGATGGCACAGTTCTTGCCAGATTTCACTAGCTTGCTACAGACCTCACTGTATCTGACAATTTTTTTCTTAGCTATCATGCCTATATATGTATGAGTTCTGCTGTATACCTATGACCAAAAAGTAACAGTGCTATTACATAGCGTATTCTGATGACACTGCAAAATTAGGAACTAAATATACCAATAATCAATACAATTGATGAATTATTGCTACATACTTTACTGTAATGTGAACAAGGATGTTAGCTCCACTCTTATGGTGCTATGAGTTCATCTGCTACAAAATTATGCAATAATTTATATCAAGTTTGTTTGTTTGCACCCTCCTTTCAAAATAAGACCAACTATGAATTTTTTTGAGCCTTGTCAGTACTTTCTTTTAAATCTAATCAAAATTTCCCATACAACAACCTGTGTCTTCTCTTCCTTGTCCTGCCACCTCTAAAAAGAGTCTATTTCAATCTTTTTCACACCTTACCATGAAGTACCCAAGAAGAGCAATAAGATCTGTCATTCACTTGTTTTTGGTACAGCACCCACAATTTTCTCAACCTCACTAGTGTATGTGCACTAGTCTTCTAATCGTCTTGGTAATCCCTCAAATACTCTGACTGCAGTATGGCAACATCTATTTTTTACTAGGAAACCTCAAAAATGAAAAAAAAACTTTGTATGGGATCTCACAAGTTTAAAATAGAGAAGGTCACTTCCTTCCACCTGCTGGCTCACACTGTTACTGCTCATTTCACAGTTAACCTTCTTCCCTACAGCTGTTGCTTACTGCTGGCTCTGTGACTCCTGCTGTCTACTTAGGTCTGCAGGTCATTTTTCACAAAGCTGCTTTTGAACCAGTTGATGCCAAGCCTTGATCACAGATGTCTTCCCAGACTAGGGCTAGGACTTTGCATTCACCTGTATCGAATCTTCTGAAATCACTGATATCTTTCTGCAGTCTACTGATGTCCTCCTGAATAACAACCTGTCCTCTGGTGAGAGAGGCACTCCCATCCAAGGTGGTGTGATCTGCAAACTTTGCTAGAGGTGCACTCTTCCTGAGCTCCTAGGTTTATAAGAAACAGTATGGGTTCTCCCATGAACTTATGGGGGTCTCCACTACTAACTTTCTCCCAGAAATTACTTCCACAGTCACAACCTTGGAGCTTTATATGCCAGTCAGTGGTCTGCTCACCTTGAGACTTCTTGGGTTTAGGATCTGAACTGGAGAGTGGTTTTTGCAGTGCCTCCAGCTCTCTTTCCACATATAAGCATGAAGAATATGGGGATGCTGCTTTCAATAAAAACAACCAAAAAGGCATGAGTGATTTTAATGCAGAGTCAAATATGGAGTTGAGAAAAATGAGCTGGAGGAGACGGATAAATAGAAACACAGAAGATGGAAAGAAAGAAGGAAAAAATGGCAATGCATGGGCAAAGGATTAGAAAAGGAGAAGGCCTTAAGAGGAATGATGAAAAATAAAGTACAATTAGGAGAAAAATGCTGTATTCCAGAAGAAACTAACTAGTAATGTTCAAGTTTTATCTGTCACTGCAAGTGACATTATTAGCAGCTCTATTAGTCAGTAAAAACCGGGAGCCCAACATTGTTCTCAATGCTGTGCTGTTCCTTCCCCCAAGAAAGGACTATTCTTCTGCTTCTGTACCATATTGAAAAAAAATAATCTGTGTGTTCTGCTTCCAGGACTTCAAGGCTTCACTCAACAATTCACAACAAAAGAAAACAAGCAAACAAAACAGGAGTGAAATTGAGATGGCAAGGAATCTTGACCACACACTTTCAGTGAATAATTCAGTTTCTGCTAGACAGGTTTTTTTCACATCCACAGAGCTTGTCATAGTTTAAAAGAGTGAATAAACTTGTAACAGTGCAAGAAAGTCTCAGCAAACCTCTGTGCACTCTGTGGAAATTTTTGTTATATTGACACAGAAGTTTGTTTATCAAAACTCAGTGGCAATGCATTATGGGGAAGCTTCCCAACAGGTCCTAAAACAGATTCATGGAGTGGGGACTAGTCAGAGCTCCAGTCAATATCTGGAAAGATTATTTTACTTGAACTAAATGAGCTGGTATTCATCATTATATGAAACAACAAGTGATTCAGAACAAGTAAATAATGTGAAGAAGAAGGAAATTGCACAGAGCAGGCTTTGTAAGGATTGTGAGATTATTGTGAATTATGCTGGCAGTATCTACTACAGCAGTGCAACTACTTCCATGAAGTATTGGAATTATTAAGGTTACTATAGAAATGTTTATGGTAACATTGTTCCACGTTAGTGCAGTTGCAGCAATGATGCCAGCACAGTATGAACTACTGTAAATACTTGCACTTGTTGATCTAGACAAGGAGAGAGAGAAGAAAGAAAACACACCTGTGAAAAATTGAATGATCTTATTGCTGTCTGTGATACCCATGGAAAAGCTGAGGAAAAAAATAAGAAGAGAAACAAAAGTAAATATTTTCCTACCTGTTATCAGCCCAGTTCTGCAAGATACGGCCTTTTACTTTCCTTACCTTCAAAACATTTGCTGTGCTTAGGGTTTTTTTTTTTTTTTACCTGGCTTTATTCAAGTATCCCAGAATCTTCCAAAAAAGTCCAGGCGTTATTTGTTTGGACTTAAGGATAGAGGTCCAGATCTATACTCACATTGACCAATATTTTATTCCATTGGTAGCCTCTTTAACTTGAAGGTGCAGCATACATTGAGTACATAGTTCCCTACATATTTTCTCTTTTCATGTGGTAATTAACCTCAGAAAGCTTCCAGCTGCTAAGCTTAGGGTCTTAATTTGGGCCTGTTGTGTTTATAAACGCTCATAATTTCTGACTGTTCTTAATAATGTCTGTAAGTCTCTGAACATCATGATTTAGACTTCTAAAATTTATCTTGTCTGGGAGCAATGCAAAACATATGAGAAAACAGTAGAATGCATGTGGAAAAAAATAATCATAACAATTACTATATATCTATCCATACTGTCTTGTAAATTGAAGCAGCCTAGTTATGCATGAAAAATTAACGCGAGATGTGATGCTCTTATTATTATTTGAGTGTTCTCAACCCCAGGCAAAATTTTAGAAGATGCCATCTCTGATAGAGTAGTACCGTGCTTAAATAAAGTGTAACATGAGATGGGGAGCAGCAGTTTCAGGAAAGAAAAAAATGCAGTGAATCAATAAAGTAAACTCAGTGATACTTTGTAGAATACAATGCTGCAGACTGTGGCTGCATATTAAGTTCTAGTCGTTGCCACAGTAATTTCACTAACACGGAAAACCTGTTCTAAATAGAAAAAAAAGAAAATTGAACGGTATGGTTTCCTGTTCCTCAGAGCAGCTAAACCAATCATTCAGCAAAGGACTTTCTTGATAAGAAAAACTGTATTCTTAATCCACCAGTCAATATTTGTTCTAATCAACAAATACGTCAGAATTTTCTCACAATGCTATATTTCAGTAGAAGTATTTTCACTAAATTACTGTTATTTTTTAAACTCCTTTATTTCTGGCCTCACTGTTATCCTGATGCAATGTTTTTAATGGACTAGTGCTGTTTCATACAGACTAGGCTTAAATTGCGTTGACATTAAAATATATTTTTGTGTTATTAGAAAAAAACAAATCCAAAAGGTATGGGTTTCATGGACTTCAACATTTTAATGTAGAGAAGAGAAACAGAATAGGAAAGCTAATTACAGTTCAGCAAGCCTATACAAATGAATTCATGCAAGCGTATTAACGCCAAAAAATGAATAGACTGATCTGAGTGTAGATCTTTCAGAGGAAAAAAATCTTGCCCAGGTCTACACTGATCATTAAAAAACAAAGCAACAACTCACACCTGCACTTAGAATACAATCCAAGAATCTTATTAAAAAATATTATCGGATAAAACAAAAAGTCATCGTTAAAATGCAGCATACATCAGTGGATGCATAAGTCAATTATATTAGTCAAAAGACTGACTATACATCTAAGGAAAAAGAAAGCAAAGCAAAGAAAGAAAATACACCAACTGCTACTAATGCTGAAATGTAAGAAGAAAGCTACAGAAGAAGTGGAGTGATGTTGTAAATTAAGTTGTTTATAGAATATTAAAAAGAATCCAATGAGCTTGTATGAAGAATTTTAATTCAACAAATTCCAGTTTAAGGTTTATTTAATAGTTTGTCCTCCATAACTGCATGATTTAAATGGTAGCGCTGTATTTTATCAGTAATAATACAGTGGAAATGCACACACCTTCCAAAGTGGGCAAGAATAAATACACACAGCCAAATACGATCTGTTAATATATGTGTTTCATTATCAAAATAAATGGAGTAAGCAATATGGTGTGGATGTGCTGTGACTACTATACTCATAACTTTAAGGAAAGCACAGGCCTTCAAGAATTAAAATGCCAGGCCTACAGATCTATAATGCCCATAACATCTTTGAGTCATTACAAAAATTCAGATGGAATTGCCAGTTGATTCTAACGACACCGTGTGCAAAGAACACACAGTAGAGGAGAGCAATGTATTCACTTACATTTTGGCTGTGAGAAATGTTAATAGTTTTGCTGCAAGACTTGGAAATGACTGCAGTGTCAGCTTTGAATGCCTTACACATTTTTATTATAATAATGAGATTTGATGTTTTTTGAGGCCTATACACCACATGTAACAGACCTGAGATGACTCTTGGGTTCAGGACATGGCATAGCTACTTGAAAACATGAAATAAGGATTAGACCCAAGTATTTCCGGCACCAATAAATTTGAGTTGAGATGCTGATGAGCACATAAGCTTCACTGCTGCCATGATGCTGTTAGTTCATGTATCCTGTTCTTTTTAGTAGATCTTCAAAAATCAGGGCACCCTTGGAAATGGAGAAGATAGAGAATGTGGAAGGCCAGGTGTTTCCACTCTGCTCCTGCCTGACATACAGTGCACTCCCAGACCACCAAGCACAATCTGTAACTGAGGGTCTCTGGCATTGCTGCCCTGGCCAAGGTTGAGCGTAGCTGCACGATGTTGTAATTCAGCACTGCACAAGCAGCTCTGCAGTGGACAGAGGACTTAAGCAGACGTGTCTGCAGCGAGCTGGCCAACTGGTGTGGATGTGAAAATCCAGCCTCATCCCTATGGAAGCACTTCTTCTCAGGTGGTGCATGCTCCCTTGGGTCACATGGAACTGCCCAAGAAGATATTCAGTGCCACTTCTTGGGGACCCCCAAATACTATGTGTGTCCTAGTTCAAACCAGTGCCTCCACATTACTGAAGATCAGTTTTAAGCTTGCTTCTTCTTCCACTCTCTTTTCCTATGGCTTAAAAGTACAAACACTGTGCTTTCCCTATTACTGCTGTTTCCTAAACAGAAACACTTGGTAGCTAAGAGGGAGAAATACCCCCTTGGCTACCTCCAGAGATACCATTTAATGCCTATTCCCTATTCTCAAAGTGATCAGGTGTAATGTGTAGTGCCAGAGCATCACTGTGGTGTGGGGAGAGATGAGACTGAGCCCTTGATTCTCCCTGACCTCCAGTGTGGGCCTAGTGGTGCTGAGGGGAGCAGGGATCAAAAGTGCCTGTTCTGAGCAACAGGTAGCCAGCCTCACAGAGCTCCCTTTGACAGGTCACACTGCCAAATCCTATAGACAGAAAAGAAAGAGAGAAAGGGAGAAAAGGAGGAAGGAAGGAAGGAAGGAAGGAAAGAAGGAAGGAAGGAAGGAAGGAAGGAAGGAAGGAAGGAAGGAAGGAAGGAAGGAAGGAAGGAAGGAAGGAAGGAAGGAAGGAAGGAAGGAAGGAAGGAAGGAAGGAAGGAAGGAAGGAAGGAAGGAAGGAAGGAAGGAAGGAAGGGAGGGAGGGAGGGAGGGAGGGAGAGAAAAAATGAGAGAGAGAAAAAAAATATCTATTTTTA
Source organism: Chrysolophus pictus (assembly GCA_037305975.1). Classification (NCBI taxonomy): domain Eukaryota; kingdom Metazoa; phylum Chordata; class Aves; order Galliformes; family Phasianidae; genus Chrysolophus; species Chrysolophus pictus. The sequence continues at coordinate 34,189,554 of CM074577.1, forward strand.
GGGATCAAGTTTTGCTGCACAAATTCAGTAGAATACACTAAGGAGAGATTGTCTTGAATTAAAAAATATGTATATTTATCTATTTCTTTACTTACTTATGCATTTTACTATCTATCTATCTATCTATCTATTTATTTATTTATTTTGCTGGGGCAGATAATGTTTAGACTGGATGGTCTTAGTGGTCTTTTCCAACCTTAATGATTTAATGATTTGATGATACTATAGCCCCTGTGCAGCGGGGTGCTTTCAGACAAGCCTGACAAGTGCTGCAGCTCACCTCTGCTCGTGTTGTGTCTTAGAAACAAACAGTGCGGTGGCTGGAAAACTTGGAGAAAGGTCAAGGGTGGAGAGGCTGGTCAGTTTTTTGTTTTCTTGGCCGAAGAATTATAAATAATCAAATGGTTGTCATTGGCTGCGCTGTCCACAAGAAAGAGGAAAAGGAGGAAAAGGAGAAATAAATAAATAAATAAAATAAAGCAAAAGGGTGACTGCTTTGCACCCTGGTTCAGTCTGGCACCTTCCCGCAGCCTCCTGCACCCCCGGAGCCGCTTTCCGAGCCTCACCGGCGCTTGTCCCCGAACCTAACCCCGCGCAGCCCCTGTGCACCGCCGCTCCCCCTCCCGGCCCCTCTCGCCGGGTTGGGGCGGTGCGCGTTGGTTGAGCGGGGCCACTGCAGGGAACCGAGGGGAGAGGCTAAGAGCCCTGCCCGCTGCGGCTCACCGTCGGCTGGCTGAACCAAAGAGTTAAAATATAAAAGAGCAAAATGTTTTTTTTAAATATTAATGTTCTTATAACGGAAGTTCTTATCAGTGGGTTGCACTGTACTTGGCAAACAAGGCGTTTTACCTTTTAAACAAATAATTCATTAGGTAATTAAATTCAAGTGAGATTACTCTAATTAAATATACACTGCTGTTGAATCATAATTTCTATGTGGCCTAGTTAAAGATGAACGATCTCTTATTCCTGGAAAAAAAGAAAAAAAAAAAAAAAAAGGAAAAAAAAAAAAAAAAAAGGAAAGCTTTAAAAGAATTCCCCAGTGACTGGAATAATAGATTTATACACCACCATACAGAGGTCATTTCAAGAAAGAAGAGACACCAAACACAACATAAAGGGACTTTTCATGTCTGGAGATACTAGAATTTCAGGTTTTATTGCTGCGAGTTCTATTAAAAGACTTTGTGGAACCTAGGAGGAAATCAAAATTATCTTTCAAAAGGCGATAAGTTATATAAATATGTGCACAAACAGAAATGTGTCTCTGAAGGTATTAGTTCTGCATAATTTCAGATGAGTAGCTACTAGGCCTCAAAGGAAACAGTGCATCTCGAAATGCTCTGAAGGCTTACACTGGCCAAAAGAAGGCAAGACTTTAGAGAAATTAGAAGTAACTTTGTAGCCAACGATGTGCTGTATGTCCTGGTTCCCTTTAATAGCATTAGGCGTTCAGACCATAAAGACTAATCTGGAGAGTAGAAGTTCCTGCTCTCTGCTTTGATCTCTTTCCTCTTGGCTGTTTAAAGCTGACAGTTTGGCTGAATGGCATTCGCCGCTTTCATTTGTAAGACACGAGTTTCCTAGTGTTCCAGAGCTAGCAGCTACACCTGTACCGCAGGAATTTACATCGCATTGCTCCAGGATGGCATTGATTTGGGACGGGCGAAATACAAACACAAACTAATTAAAACCTGCATAATGCGGCCCTACAGGAACAAGACAGAAAAACAAATAAATACAACTGCAGCTGGCACAGCAATTGTGCCTCTGCCCCCGAGCAACAGTCTGGTGACATCAAATTACAAACCTTAAAAATCTCCCGTAATTGCAGTTGATCATTTCGAAGACAAAATGGAAATCGTGTTGTTAATTAAGTTCGGGTCCGTAAAATATTCATAGATAGGTGGGCAGACGGACGGACAGACAGACACCGAGAGGTGGATGACTCATCCTATAGGTTTGTCGGCTTGTTTATACAGGCCCGTGTGCAGAGCTCGAACAATTCATATGCAAAAGCGCTAAGGAAGAGCTCCGCGTTCCCTTTGCTATCAGAAATAAATACGAGTTGCAACCGATAGAGGATTAATCAAAACACACTGCTGAGATACTGGGGGGAGGAGGAGGGGAGGGAAAGAACAAATTTTCTTAGTTTGCTAAAATATATAGATAGAAAGAGAAATGCCCGTAATATTTGTAATGCCCTCTTTGTCTGAATAACACCGTCTTTGTAAACGCCTTATCAGCTGTTACCCCGACTGCAGTCAAACGTTTCGGACTTCGATCCCTCCCTGCACTACTCATACCTACGTGCTTCCATTTAGGGAATCCACCAGGTATGCAACTTTGTGCTTGTCTGAACAAACCAAACCATTCGTTTGCACGGTCAGAGGGCTGGAGGCTGCTGATGCTGTGAGTTAAATTTACCAAAAGGGAGTGAGATTTTTTTTTTTCTTTTCTTTTTTTTCCCCTCTTTTCACAGAAATGTCCCTCGGATTGGGCGTGAAGGGGAGGGAGGGGGAACGCGGTGCTCCGGAGACACATCGCCTCTCCGCCTATAATTGTTTGACACATGCCCTGTTGTCACAAAGTGGGGTTGTTTTCCAGACCCTGCTGGAAAAAGGTGCAAAGTCATAATGAGTGTTTAACAAGGCTCATAAATCAGCGCTGATGAGCCGCGCTCGGGACGGGCGCTCGGAGGAGCGGGGCCTGGCGGCGGGCGGCCCCGGAGGGCGGTGCGGGGGGAGCGGCTCTGCCCGCACCCCAAAAGCCGACAAATGCGGCCGGGTCCCGCGCTGGATCAGATAGAGCGCTCTTCTTAATGAAAATTCAGTCAAGTGATCCAAATAGTCGACAGTCGGGGCGTAATTATAATCTAGGAGAGATATATTAAATTAATGGATTAACTCCTGCACAGACGTATCATTAAAATGAATAGGATTGATACTTAACATGGTACAGTTGTTTTAAACTTACACATTAAAAAAAGAGCAAGGAAAAGGACAGAGAAACTCCGGGGTAAGAACAGTGAGAAAATGAGCATCGCACGGATAATCTATTTTTTTGGCAGATTCCCTCCTGCGCGTTCTTTCCACGGGAAAGAAAATTGAAACTGTCCAATAACTGAAGCGATCGTCTGAAATCTCTTCTTCTGCCACCGGTGCGAACTCAAAATCAAGAGAGGATTTGCAGGAGAACTCGTTGCCAGGATGTTTCAAAGAAGAATTAAAGGAAAACTTTTTTCTTCTCCAGTCCTAAACCAGGCGCTGTAGTGCTTAAGCTTCTCTTTCTTTTTGGGTCGATTTATTAAGAGCGCCGCGTTTTGCTCGCAGCTCCGTGAGCACGTGTATCCCTATGCAGACACAGCACAAAATGCGTGGAAATTACGCGGCTGAAGCGTAGCCTAATAAATATCAGAGCTCCATTCTCAAATTGTGTCCTGCTCAGTATCTTATCCTCCCCATAGTTAGGTGTCTCCTTTCAACGTTTCTGTCATCTCCATTTGAAGATATTTTCAGCGGTTTATCACTGCCATCTCCAGCCCTGCACATTTGCAGCAGGTTATCACAATTGCCAGTCCCCTCTGGCTGATGTGTTGTGCTGATTACCATCAGTGCCCTGAGATATTTGGTGCGGATTCCCAGCACTGCAATATCCACTCTTAGGACATCTGGAGCAGATCAAAATCACTGACTTCATTTTTTAGTAGAGTCAGTGTTCGAGCTCCGCAAACATCGCCTTCAGTCAGTTCCTGCAGAACCAGCCTTTGGTTAAAATTCGGCCAAGCAGCGACCCCTATGTCTGGATTTGCATTTCTTATCGGACCCCTATCTCAACTGATTTGTTCATAATAAAAAGAAAATCTCTTGGCAGCAGATGCATCGCCTTAAGAAACTGGAAGGAGCCCACTGTCTTAGCAAACCGCTTCTCGAGAAAGGCTCTTTAAGGAGAACTTTATCTACCCAATGATCTCTGAATTATACGAGCGTGGCCATTTAGGTCGATTTACTTTAAACAGTATACAATTTATTTTAAGCGATTACCTTAGGTGTAATCACATTACACCCAGCGCCGCTATCTATTTCTCTCCCGCTTGTTTTCAGACGGGCGTCCGCTCCCCAGCGGAAAGGTGACAGTGTCCCACTCTGATCCTAGTTCCTCCTTCGCTACGGGACTCCTCGGCGCTAATGAGTTGGCACCGCGCTCCTTTTCCTTAGGATCTGCCGAAAGTTAAGGAGACATTGGAGCATCTAAAACACGGGGCTCAGGGAAAAAAAAAAAAAAAAAAAAAAAAAAATTAGGAAGAAGCTGCATGTATATCTATAACCCGAATTATGTTTAAATTCACCGTTTCGAAAACAGTATTCCATCTCTTGCAAATTTCAAGCGAATTTATGGGGAGAGGAGTGATCACACCAACCTTTTGGACTGTTTAGCTTTAGGGAAAGGTTTTCCCCATGCTTTCCGGCAGCAGCTGATGTTTTCAGTTTTCCATACAGTTTAGTTCTTTGCACACTTTTCTGATTAAGCTCCAGCTATTGCTCCTGTATGGGGGGGGGGGGGGGGGGGGGGGGGGGGGGGGAGGAGAGTGGGAGAGGGGGAGGGAAAGAAGGGGTAAGGAGGGGGAAGGGGGGAAATAAACCCAGGATCTACAGACTTCGCTAAACTGATTTTCAACCTAAGTAGCTTAGTATAGCAGCTCTAGTCCCTGCTTACTTGCACAAGGGGGAAAAAAATTAAAAAGGCTTCGAAAGGTTTTCTGAGAAAGTGACTTAATAACCCGTCGGGAAAATGGGCACTGTCCAATACAGGAGTGGGAGCTGCGCGCTGAGGGCTTCGCCTTTACTGAGCACAGCTTAATGAATGGCGCTCGCAGGACCCCGCTCTTTACCCCGCGCAGGGAACTTTGCAAATGAGAAACAAAGGTCTCCTCCCAGCCCTGCAACTTTTCCCTCCTCGGCGGGTTCCCTTCCCTCCTCGGCGGGTTCCCTTCCTTTTTCTCTCTTAATTTCATCCTTCCTATTTTGTCCTCTTTTTTTTTTTTTTTCCTCTTTCCCAAACCACTGCTCCAGGTATACCGCACTCTCTTTACTTGCTCTGTTTCCAGGTGAAGAATAGCACAGTTCGCCCCCAAAAGATTCTGGGCTGATAGAAAAGCAAGTGATACTTTTTTCTTTTTTCTTTTGAGCGGGATGGGAGTGGATGGGGGAGGGGGTGACTCACATTTCTTAAGCCTCTGAGTGGAAACCTTTTCTGGATTCCACCCAGATCTGAAGCGCTAAGAAGATTTCGGCAGAGGCAGTGCATTCTCCCACCTTCCTTTACCTGCAGCCCTTGTAACGTGACTCTGCCGGCCGCCAAACCTCGCTGCAGCTATCAAGCCCCACTAAGCTTTGTGTGAGGGTCGCTCTCCTGCAATGAGGGTGAGATTTTGAAACCAGGGGAGAGCAGTGCGGGGGTGGTTCCTCTCTCCCTGTTGGGCATACGGAGGTGAAAGCTCGCTGCGTCCAGCTGATGGGGGAAAGAAGTTGAGCTTACTCAGGGACGGAAAGGATTCCTGCAGGCAGTGTTAAAGCTACCCCTCTCCCTCCTCCCCCATGCCTCGAGGAAGAGATGTGCGGCTAAGCCCCCGGGCTGGGGACAATCGCCCCTCGTCCTTTCGTTCTGTTCCTCCGGGCTTCCCCCGGGCAGCGCCTCTAGGCTAAAAGGGTCGGGGCGACCGCGCTACCCATCCAAAGGTTGAAAAATTGGCGAAGCCGCCGGCCCCAGCGCGGTTGGGGCGAGCCACGTCGAGGAAGCCGGCGTAACAAGAGGACAAGTCACAATGACAGCTCGTTTCCTTCAGGGAGGCCGAGCCCCTCGGTCCGTCCTCGAGAGGTCCTTTGTCTGCCGCTGCACCTTCCACCCGGCGCTGCGGGGACAGGGGGAAGAGAAGGAAAACGCATCCCCGCCGCTGATCCCTGAAGCTAATGACGACGGAGGCAGCAGTCCGCTGGGTCCTCCCCCCGCGGCCCAACACTTCCTTTGCTCTGGAAGTTCGGACAGCCCCAAGCCCTCCAAACGCCCCCGCCCGGGGGTGAGGGCTGGGGGTGCTCTGAGCCTTCCGCGCCCACGTCACCACTGTTGATTTGCGGGATTATTTCTCAGCGAGACAGCGGGGACTGTCGCAATGCCTCTGATAGTTGTCCCCGAGTGTGGGTCGGTTGGCAAAACATGAGAGGAGTGGCGGGGAAAGGTGGGGTTAGGGTTAGAGGGGCATCACTGAGGGTCGTTTTTTCTTTTATTATGAAATAAAGATTTCTGTGGAGTACAGCTCGAAGCCTTTCGACTTTCAGCAAAGTTATGGGGGCTGTGTGGCGTTGATGGATTGCTAGAGGCAGCCACTCTTTATCTATTTACTTATCTGCTTTGCTGCTTTTTCTTTCTTTTTTTCTTTTTTAATATATATTTTTTGTAATTTCTTTTTTGGTGGTAAATTGTTCCAAGCTGCCCGTCTGCAAAGCCCCTTTTCCTCTCACGGTAGCTCTCATTTGTTCCCCAGTCCAACAACGGCGACAAGGGGGACTCAATGTTAAAGGTGGTGGAAAAAAAAAAAAAAAAAAAAAAAAAGAAAAGAAAAAGAAAAAAAGAAAGAAAGAAAGAAAACAGAAACACACTTGTTTTTGTTAAAAGGGGACACACTGAGGCTGCGAAACAGCAAAACCCCAATGTTGGACAGCTGTAAAATCGTGTAGACAGGTTGTCATACAGCAGTGGGGGCTTTTCTGAAAGGAGCCCATTGCTAAACATTAAATACACACACGGCACGGCAGCTGCGCGGACACACACACACACACACACGCACACGCACTCACACACGGAGGAAAGTGGCCCGGGCTGAGCTGCGCACCACGTGCTGCGCCGAGGGGGGCGCGGGGGGGCGCGGGGCGGCGCTTGCGGCTCAAGTGGATGCCAATCAAAACATCAACTTCAAATTGTATCTGAAAGATCAGCCTAGGACCTAAGGGCAGACACATCAGTTGGAGCTCAATTGTTGATCAGATCACATCTAAGGGATTTAGGAGCACAGAAGAGCCGAGATTTGAGGACAGACACCCCACTGCATCCCGCCACACTCCTCCACACCTAGGGCGCAGTATCTCTCTGACAGAAAGAAATCAGAACGAAAAAAGAAAATTACCGGCTTGATTCCTGTCCTCTCGACTCCATTAAAGAGAGGGGGGGTGGGGGGGGAGGAAAAAAAAAAGAAAAGAAAAAAAAGGAGGGAGAGAGACAGAGAGAGAAAGAAAGAGATCCAAGGGAGCCCGGGTTTGTTCCGCTCCCCTCCCCGGCTGTTTCAGACTCCCTCCTCCCCCTTCTTCTCCTCTCTCTGTCGTTTTTTTTTTTTTTTTTTTTTTTTTTGGTATAATTCCTCCCCCCTCCCTTCCTCCCCCCTCCCCCTCCGTTTTTTTTTTTTTTTTTTTTTTTTTTTTTCTATATTTCTGCCGCTCCTGCCGCCGACGCCAGTGCCGCCAGTGCCGCCGCCCCGGAGATGTCCTTCCCCCAGCTGGGCTACCCGCAGTACCTCAGCGCCAGCCAGGCGGTGTACGGTAGCGAGCGGCCCGGGGTGCTGGCCGCCGCCGCCGCAGCCGCCGCAGCCGCCGCTGCCGCCTCGGGCCGGCCCACGGGCGCCGAACTGGGCAGCGGCTCGGCCGCTGTCACCTCGGTGCTGGGCATGTACGCGGGGCCCTACAGCGCCCCCAACTACAGCGCCTTCCTGCCCTACACCGCCGACCTCGGCCTCTTCTCGCAGATGGTGAGTGCGCTCCGCCGGGCCCCGGGCTGAGAGCGGGGTGGGAGCGAAGGGTGCGTGCGGGGTACGGGGGAGCGGAACTCCGCCGAGTTTGCTCGTGCCGCGCCCGTGAGATCGGCCGGCGACTCGGCTTCACGGCTGCGGACAGGGGGTGGATAGCGCTGGGGTTGGCGGCTCGGCTTTCCCCACTGCTCGTTCTCTGCCCGCGGAGCCGTGAACAGGTTCCGCCCGAAAGGCCAAAGTGCGCTAGGGAGCCGCAGAAGGGAGCCGCGGTGTCCGTTTATTTTAAGGCGTTTTCTCGAAGCCTCAAACCCAGTCCGCTCAGTTCTCTCAACTTTTCATCCGCCGATTACGGCGAATTTGCATCCGGCGAAGGAGGGTATCTACATTCCATTATCCACCTCGGAGCAGAAAAGTATATTGGCATGAGCCTTAAAGCGAATGACTCCCGATCGCCCTCGGATTTTTTTTTTTTTTTTCTCTTTTAGAATATGATAAGAGAAAAAAAACTGAAACGTTTTATACTCACAGCTTTTCCTCTTCGGCGCCGCTGAAGCGTTTTCGTTACTCCGTATCTGCGGATTGCTCAGCGGCGGTGCGCAGAGGCTGTACTTCATCTCTCAGTGCCCCTCTGTGATCTCTTCCGAAAAGGAAAAGAGTGGAGGTGCGTGCTAGGCACGGCTGGTGAGGGGCTTCAGTACGTGTGTGCATATAAGTGTGTAGGTCGGCAGTCTGATGCGCTGCTGAACGAGGTCAGCGGCGGAACACAGATCAGTTTGTGCTGCAAACACTTCCTACGAGGGCAGCGTTAGCAGACGCGTCCCCCTCTTTTATTTTTAACCTTGATTTTGGAGATGCACGAAAAGTTGACACAGAGGCAGCGAGTGATTTGCAAGTGGCTCCTTCAAAAGAATTCCCAGCAGAGATTGCGGGGAAAAAATATATATATAATTTCAGCAACAATAACAAAAGGGATAAAGGAAGTGCAGAAAGCCCGCTCAGTAACACATTATAAAAATTACATCGGGCTTCTCTTCCTGTGTACGCTTTGCCTCTGAAATTGAAATGCACGTTCATTTATAAATGTTTGACAAAGTTAGCTCAGTTTCTCTGCGGCCACTGTTGAAGGGGTCATTTTTAAGCCTGACACCATTTCGTAAGATTCACCCTGCGATTTTATTTCTGGACCAGAAGAAAGCGACATTGTGATGGGAAAGAAAAAAAGAAAAAAAAAAAAAAAGAAAAGAAAATAAGAGAGAGAGAGAGAAAGAAAACGGCTGTGTCAGATATTCAGCAACAGTTTCCTTTCCTACTTGCAAAGGCATCCCGGTGTTTTACTACAGTAATTCACCATGGTGGCGATATTTGGAAATAGATTCTAAAATTCCGAGCGTTAGGAAATCCGGAGCTAAAATATGAAGTTAATATCTGGGCAATTTGCGGTCATAATGAGGCCTAACGAGCACACTAGAGAGATAAAATGTTATTTACCAAAACACCTGATGGGATAATGTGACTTGCTGTGTTTTACTACCGATGATAAAAAGAATATTGATTGCAAATAAATCACCGTCTCTAAACGCTTGTAAACAGTTCGTGTTTGCTCTGCTCACATCAAAGTAAAACTTATGAGATAAAGTCTCCGCATATGCATTTTCCGTGCTGCAAAGATCGCCTTTCATTGCAGAGGTAGGGCTCTCCCAACACTTGGGAGTTAATATTTCATGCCAGATTCTCGGGGCACCATCGCGGTGTGTTGGGGGGGAAGGTTTGTGTGTGCAAAGCCCTCGCACAGAAGTGGCTCCGCGCTGAAGTTGCCCATTGCCACGCCGGCCGCCTCTCACACCAACTCCTTTTAAAGGCAGAGCCGGGGCCAAAGGAGATTGCTTTGCTTGCGTGATATCCCCCCGGATATTTGGCGGATAAACCCAACGCTGAGCGCGGGCATCAGTTGTTAGCTGTGCTGTGCTACCTGCTTTCCCTTCTTAAGGTCGTTTGGAGCGCACAGCAAATTGTCGTGGTGGAATGTGAATTTAGTGCCTTCCTATCGTTCGGTTCGCTTTGGTTTGAAGAGAAAATCCGCGTTCTGTCCGACAGATCCCAGCTCGGTCCCTCTTCTACTTTCTCTGCAAGAAGCAGGGGTCACTCGGGAACCCTTCTGCCTGCTCCAAACGTGGGGGAGCCCGGAGTGGGGAGGGCCGTATTGGAGTGTGAAGCCCCCGTGCCCCTCTCCGAAGCGCGTTCCGGCTCTCGGAGCAGCCTATTCAGGTCTGGGAGAGACGCTAACGAGATAATTGATGTGCTTTTTCCTCTCCGCTTGCCTGAATGTGTTGCAGGGCTCCCAGTACGAGCTGAAAGATAATCCGGGTGTCCACCCTGCTACCTTCGCAGCCCACACTGCCCCCGGCTATTATCCCTACGGACAGTTCCAGTACGGGGACCCAGGTCGACCCAAAAATGCCACCCGGGAGAGCACCAGCACCCTCAAGGCCTGGCTCAATGAACACCGCAAGAACCCCTACCCCACCAAGGGTGAGAAGATCATGTTGGCCATCATCACCAAGATGACCCTCACTCAGGTCTCCACCTGGTTCGCCAATGCCCGCCGCCGCCTCAAGAAGGAGAACAAGGTGACCTGGGGCTCCAGGAGTAAGGACCAAGAAGATGCCAACCTTTTTGGCAGCGATAACGAGGGGGACCCTGAGAAGACCGAAGACGATGAGGAGATCGACCTGGAGAGCATAGACATAGATAAAATTGATGAAAACGATGGGGAACAGAGCAATGAGGAAGAGGAGGAGAAGCCCGAGCTCCTGAGACAAAGCAGTGAAGAGGAGCGCTTGGAAAAAGACAAGGATTTGGCACTGTCAGGATCTGAAGGGCTGAATCCCAAAGATGCTCTGGCCATGGTGAAGGAGGCCTCTGACAACAGCACTCGAATCATCAGCCCCGGGGGACAGAGCAATTTACAGATGCCATCTCACAGCAAACCCAAGATCTGGTCTTTGGCAGAGACTGCAACCAGCCCCGATGGTGCCCTGAAATCCTCCCCCCCGCCACCTCCCCCTGCCCAGGTCACCCACACTTCACCACAGATCCAGCATCCCGCTTTTCTCCCCAGCCATGGACTCTACACATGCCAGATTGGCAAGTTTCACAACTGGACAAATGGGGCTTTCCTCACACAGGGTTCCCTGCTAAACGTGAGGTCGTTTTTGGGAGTAAATCACCACCACGCTACTCACCACAACCACCACCTCCAGGCCCAGCAGCAGCCTTCTGTTTTAACAGCCACCCTGGGAGCCCTAAGCAGTGAAAAGCCTTCAGAGAAGACCAGTCCCAAACACATAGGTAATGCCCCTGGCAGCCAACTCCCTTCTGCCTCACCATGCACACACAAACTTCTCCTTGAGAGACAGTCAGAGGCAGCCCTGGTGTAATGGATTGCTTTAACAGCATTGCATAGGGTTTAGCTTAGTGTTCAGCTTTTCCTGCAGCACATAGAGGGTATGCATTAAGCCCATTTTGTGTGGGCTATTACATTCTCATCCTGTATGCCCATCAGACAATTTAAAAATGCCAGAACAGTGCTGCCAAACATATTCTTTAAGCTTTGCTTTCCTTCCCTCCTTCATAGAATCTTAGAATCACAGAAGGGCTTAGGTTGGAAGGGACATTAAAGATCATCAGTGCACATGATGAGGATCCTTCCTGATCCTCATCTCCAAGTCGTGACTTATCAATGGTAGTGCAAAATGTGGCAAAAAAAAAAAAAAAAAAAAAAAAAGCTTGCATACTCCTTAAATATTGAAAGTAGTTGTGCACACCTGTGTACCTGTGCTGTACGCACACATCTACACGTGTCTGAACAAGGGGGGCAGAGGGAGGTGCACCCTGCACACTGTACTGATTTTCTGCACACTGTACTGATGTTAATTAGTTTGATCTCAACTGGTTCTCCAATTCTTATTTTGTTTGTGTGTGTGTTTTGTTTTCTTTATCCTTCCAGAAAATGTCCCAAGAAACGATTCCCCACCTCAGCCACTCAAATCGCCCTTCCAGCCTGTCCGTGACAAGTGAGTTTGTTTGTTTGTTTTCACTGCAGGAATGTTACTTATGCGAAACAAAGCGTTTGAATAATAAAGACTAATTATAGCACCTAATCAGCGCCAGAATAATACATACAGAGAACAAGAGCAGCAGAGAAGTTGCTGTAATCTTTTCAAAGTTAGGCTAAATTACAATTGTACATTAGCCAGCCTGTAACTTTTCTGGAACTTAACAGACCTCAAAAGAGCTTGTGTTAATGACACTAACGACAAAGATTTCTGTGCAGTTAACTAACAGTAGGATGCTATAGCAATAGACAGGTGGTTATAGGAAAGGATTTTTTTTTTTTAACTGAAAGATTATTACGTCTTTTTTTTTTTTCCCCCCTTCCTCCCTCCCCCCACCCCCGCAGCTCTTTGCCTCAGCAAGAGGGAACACCGAGAATTTTAACAGCTCTCCCTTCCGCTTGATTAAATGGTTTGCTGAAAAACAAAATATTACAGAGACTGGTCTTAAGGACAGAAAAAAAAAAAAAAAACCACAAAAAAACCAACAAAACAAAAAGAAAGAATGAAAAAAAAAAAAAAAAGGAAACGATATAAACGACTCTCATCCATCTCTTTTTTGCAATAAGGTGGTGCAAATCCATAAAGGCGATTGAACAATTCTGTAGATGGATCCCCTCCTTCACTGTACCATTTCAGATCGTGTTATTCTAACCATTCTTGGATTATTTGTTTGGTAAATGTTTCCCATGTGTTTGTGTTATTTCTGTATATAGAGTGATTTCAGACTGTAAATAGCGCGTCAGCAAAACTTGTCTAAATCATATATTTTTGTCTAATAAACTAAATGAAATTATGAACTCTTTCAGGTATGTATTCTTGAAAATATATTACAAATCTAGTCAAACTTGTTTTCTTAAAACTCGAGACTTTTTGCCTTCGGGTAGCTGAAACTCAGTATGCCAAATCCCATCTGTTGGTATCCCTCCAGCTATCCTATCGACAGCAAACTGCGAGTTCCCTTTTCACCCACGTAAATCTAAGCAGAGCGAAGCTGACCCCTGAGTAGTGAATTTAGTTATTTTGTCCATTATGATGAATCAGGCGTGTTCCACACTATCAATTTTTCGGATATAAATGGACCCTACTTTCACTTACGCCGTAAAATGCATTCTTGAAAACGAAAAGGAGAAGGCTTCTCACAGTTCCATACATATCTAATTTTGCTGTCCAGACCCTTTTCTGTGCTGGATGAAGAGCTCTAGTGCTGCAGCACACATTCTGACCGAAGCCGTAAAATAATAGATTAGGACATAATTCGTAACGATTTACTCATTACCTAAATACAGAGGAAATGTGACGGTGAAAGATCTTTCCCTGCGAGATGAAGCACGATCATAGCATAGAGAAGTGGCAGCTCTGGCACTTTCAGAAGAAAGTTCTCAGATTCTGACCTGTCGGTTAAAAAGAGGCTGAGACAATCTATCAGTTTATAAAGGCATTAATCTTCCAAGGACTGTCCGTTAAAATGTGTAATATTTTGAGTGTTTCCTTCTTTTTTTTCTCCTAAATGAGGACACTAAATGAGCATTGAGGTGCTAATAAGATACCAGATGGTTGTTGATGGTGGAAAATGGAAAGAAGCAGCTGGGAAAGTCATTAAGAAATAATGTGGTGACGCCCTAACCAAACCGAACCAACCTCAAACCAGGGCTTGTCGGAAACAAGATGAGATTGTCGAATAAAGCATTAATAAATTTCGGCTCGGAGATCCAAATATTGATCTCGATTTACCTTCCCAGCCCTCGCAAGTACGGACGGGTTTTGGTGAGCTATCACTGCGGGATCTGTTGGCGAAGGGGTGGACTTCTGCTGTCGCGTTTTTCACACAGATCGAGGCATAGAGCAGAGAGATTTGTACGGAGAGGGCTGAGATGCTCAGCGCTGCCGTTCTGCGGAGGTCCCGTTTGACAGCACAGCATCAGCTGCTTCGCTTTCTGAGACCTGTTTTCTTTTTCCTAAATCACAGGCAGCTTTTGCGGTGGTGACGGTGTCAACAAAAGAACAGAGTGCAGTTTTAAGCAAACCGTAATAACGCGATTTTCAGCGGGAAAAGGAAGAGAGAATATGTTCTTAAAATAAAAAAAAAAAAAAGAAAAAAAAGAAAAAAAAAAAGGGAAAAAAAAATCTCACATCCGTAACTCCGAACCACGCGTCGGATCGGTACTGGTGTGAAGTGACCGAAGCGCTCTCTCTTTCCTATTATTTGCAGAGCAGCCCCACACCTCCTTGGGGCCCTTCTCCAACCCCGGCCCAGAGCCGTGGATGGGATCGGGCCCCTCGACGGGCACTTTCCGTCCGGAGGTCGAAACGAAAGAGCACACCATGGCTCTCTGTGAGGCCGAGCAAACACGGCGGTGCAAAATTAGCTTGAGGGTAGAGGAGAGGCGATTCCTTGCGGCACATTAACGTAAGAAGGAACTTGGCGCAGAGCAAGGGGGTGCGGGTGCGCGCCGGGTTAACACCCGCGCGGGGCCGAGCTCCGGGCTCCGGATTTTGGGCGGGTTCGCAGCGCCCTCTGTGGGCTGCGGGCGGCGGTGTCCCCACGCCCGACGCGGGATTGCCGTAGTGCCCCCGGCCCGGCGCAGCTCTGCCTCTCCGCAGGTGTGCGCCCGGGCGGCCCTTCGGCACGTTTGGAAACGAGAGGGGGATCCGGGAGGGTGGGATCCGCGTTTCCTGGCTTTCTCGCGTCATGTGAGAGATGCGAGGAATGATCGTTGACGTCACCTTGGCAGGAAAATAATTTGTAGTTTTTCGGTCATATTTTCCATTTTTCATCGAGATCCGCCCTGGCAGCCGCACACCAGCGAATACCACGGGGTTGGGAGAATAATAAAGGGAGAGCTTAAGCTAAACGATTTGCCTTAATTGGGAATGCGTCGGACTGATAAGAGTAAATTGGAAAGTCCTCGGTTCTACTTTTTTTTTCCTTCTTTCCCCGCCATGACGGGACCGAATCTGATCACAAAGTCAATAGGAATTGGATGGGCAATACTTCTTTTAGAACAAGCACCAAGTGCCAGGATACATTTTCTCGCTATTTAAACGGGAGGCAGAAGGCATTTTTCATACGTTTGCACAATCTTCCATCGTCCCCCAGTGAAAACGCTCTGGCTTTCTTGCTGTTATTCGTCATTTCGCCTTAGCAGAAGAATGACAGACATCTGTGAGGAAACAACGCCGAAAAGTTGATAGAATCCCGAGTTCAGCAAACTCTGCAATTAGCAGTTGCTAGAACACGCTGAAAGCAAATGGGAGATTTACGGGGATTTGGCTTTGTCACACAGTCATAGTTAGGGAACGTGCTCGTTGGTATGCGTGCCTCATTTCTTATTCTTTTTCGATTTTATTTTGAAAAGAAGTCTATTTTTAACTAGGAAAAAAAAAAAACCAACCAAAAAACAAGCAACCTGGAGAAAGGGAAAGAGAAAATTAGCAGTGTGTGTGTGCTTAAGCCCTCAGATCGTTATCGTTCACGGTTCCTGTCATCCCTTTTGTTGCTTTCGTCGAGTTTTTGACGTGCTCGCTCCGAAACTCGAGCAGCCCCGGGGACGCGGAGCCGCTGCCGACAACCGCAAGGCGCTCCCGCGGAGACGCTCCGTGATGCAGCTGCCTGGGCCCATGGGGTCTCGGCCGGAGCCCCATGCCGGGCCGAGCCGAGTCCTCATCGCGTTAGATCGCCCGATAACTTTCATTGTGTTTTCCTGCCCTCCCCTCCCCCCCCCCCTTCCCTCCTCTCCCCATCCCCCCTTTTCATGGGCGCCGATCAATTATTCAGAAGCACATTTATCTCCCCTGCAATATGGAGAATTCATATTCATATCTCTGTTTTAGTGGCCTGACACTGATTAATGTAATATGCACCGCGGCTCCGAGCGTAGACCCTCTCTATGAATCATGCACTATAAAGTTTCAATCGTCCTTGCGGATGAGACTATTACAAAGAGTGCGAAACCGAGGGGGCGGGGAGGCTTTGGCGAGGAGAAAACGGCTCTGTGCCGTTGCCCGGTGTTAGACAGCCTCTAGATCACGGGACACACGACAGGCCGGCTCCGGTGGGCTCCTACGGGCCCGGGGAAGGGACAGGGCTGCCCCGAAGTGCTCCCGGCCAGGACGTGGAGACCGGGTCCCTGCTGCGGCTCGGGGAATAAGGCGTTAAAGACAGACTCTAGTTCTAGTGTTGTTCTCTCTATATATTTATATATTGGTATTTTTATTTTTTAATTCCCAAATGTCCTTAAAAGGCGAGGTGTAAAGGAGCTGGCAGAGGCGTGCTGGAAAGGCTGCAGGAACTCTGACATCACGGGGAGAGAACTAACGAGTGCTTTGAGAAGGGACTGTCTGAACATGAGCCTCCAAGTGTCTTGTGTGGTGCCCCTTGTCACTGGTCAGACTTTGGGGATGGACCCACTCTGTGATTTCACTCTCAAATCTCACATTTTGAACCACCTGCCTTCCCACCATGCCAGTTGCAATGCTGAGATCAAACGGGAGTTGCTAGGCCCATTCAAGTTGGATACTAGGTAAAATTTATTCTCTGAAAGTATGGTGAGGCATTGGAACGGGCTGCCCAGGTACGTGGTGGGATCACTGATGGAGTTTGGAGGTGCTCAAGATGTGTAGATGTGGCACTAAAGGACATGGTTAGTGGGCAATGGCAGGCGTGGACTGACGATTGAATCAGGTGATTAGAGGTATTTTCCAACCTTAATGATTCTATGTTTCTGTGCCACCCTACTGTTCTCCCTGAATTAAGCCATCATGGCTCAAAATGGACAGAACATGTCCTGGTGTCCCTGCATGGAGTGCCAGGTGGGTGCGGGCATACCAGGCCACACTCCCTGTCCCCACCAGGAGCTGCCACTGGGGCCTGGCAAGGAGGCATGTGAGGCTCAATTCCAGATTTAGAACTGCAAAGTTTTACGTTTCAGCAGTAAATTTTACCTGGGACTAACAAATCAAGTAAAACAGTGGAACATGTAATAAACATGGCCTGCGTGACATGTTTGCCAGTGAAAAGTTACATAAATGACTCCCGGCGAGGTTGGTGTTCCCAATTGTGTGGTGCCACCACGCAGTTTCGTTCATAGCTTGCCCATAAAACTGGCCATGTGGGCAGGAATCGCTGGAAGTACCAGGAGACTGAGAACCCCACAGAAATAGGTATTCAAAATTTAAGACTCAGAAAATATGAGCTCTTAAAACTAAACAATGTACTTCTGTGAGGAATTAATTTACTCGAGTCCCGTCACCATTATTAATATTAGTTTTGGCTTCTCTTTTGTGTATACGAAGAGAATACATGCATGAGTGTTTGTTAAAAAAAAAAAAAAAAAAAAAAAAAGGTGGAGAAAAAACACATCTTTTATCTGTTTTTACTTACTTTAACTAGCATTACAGACATCCTTCATTTCTGACAACAGAACTTGTTTCCCAACATGTTAATTTGGAATCAAGCTAATGCAAAAATGAACACTCAGGCGCACACTGAACACTGGTCTTGCCTCTCCGGAGAGAAGAGAAAGAGCCAGCGTAAACTCCTTGCAGAATTAAAGGCGAGTTTAAAAAGTAACATTTATTTTTATTCCAGATTTATGGCTGACCCGTTGATAATTAAAGGTTTTATTTTGAGCTGTTGGCCCCACACAATACATTGTCCTTTGTTGCTGTGCAAGTAGCGCTTTCCCTGTGCTGCCTACGGTTCAAAAACAATGAAGCAATCCATTTATTTTGTTGGTCAATTGTAGCACAAAGTGAGGTGGTCAGTGTGGAAAGTTTATCACTGTCTTGTCCCTTTGGAAGAGGCAGAGCATTCACACACCCTCTGCCCTAGTGCACAAATGTCAGTCTTTTTGCAGGCTGCTGTTTTCCTTTTGAAGATGCCGATGGTGTCTCTGATCCACTAATCCATTTATCCAGTTTCATGAGTGCATTGGCTGAATACGTTCACAATAGCCTTGCCCAGCTGGAAACAAGAAGTCAGTGAGTGCAGTCGGCACACCCACCAATGCCTGACACCGCTCTCAGATGAGGCTCAAGAGCTCGTCTCAAAAAACACCCATCTCAGCCCAAAACAGCTGCCCAACTTGCTGCAGTGCACCCAACCCTACGGTTCTACCCTCCCTTAGAACAGAGGTATTTTTAGCGCTGTCTATAGCATGCTACGGGCTTGAATTATTTTTATGATATTTGGCTGTGTCAGTGGAGTATGAACCATGCTTGAAGAAAAAAAAATGCCTCAGGGACTGTGCAAACAAGTGCACATTAAAGAAACTGGTCAGTTGCTGCCAAAGGGGAGGGGGTACAGGAGAGGCAGTGGGCAGCAGGCCTCCATTTGTATTTAGTGCCGTGCTGTTATTTGCCAGCTTTTTATTACATTTTAAATGTATGTTTAATTAGCAGTGTTATTGGTAATAACAGAATGTTTGAAAATATTAAATACATTTGTGGGCTTGTGTGAAAAAGAAGTTAAAAGGTGCTCAGTACGCAGAATGCTAAAAAGATCTCACAATGAAGTGATTAACATTTTTATGAATAAAATTAATCACGCATTAACTCTGCAGCTCAATACATCTGAATGCCAAATGTTGCACAGCAGCCCTTTCCCCTAAACCCAAGAATTTTGGATGCAGTGTTGACCCACATCAAACACTTGCCAATTGGTAATGGCAGTGTTGTTATGAGAAGATACTTTAATAACGTACATTTACATTTGAGGCGAGCAAATAAAAGGGAGAAAATAAATTGGGGGTATTTTGTCAGAGTTTGTGAGGACTGGTAGGCACGTAAAATACATTAGGAGGCAGCCAATGGGGGCAACTGTTTGGAGAAAAAAGAAGTTTATGTGGCAAATAGTAAAGTTGCCATAGTAAACAGATGCCAGTGGATTGTGCCTAGCTCTCATTGGCTCTTATTAGTGCACTCATTGTTCTGAGCAAAGCTTATTAGGTTTTAAGATGGGAGCTTACCATTATTAAAATTTCCACTGTGTCAGATAATAAAATGTGATCTCTCTCTCTCTCCCCTTCCCTCTCTCTCTCTGTCTTCCTATGTGTGTGTGTGCGCGCGCGTGTGTGTTTTCTAATCTCTTGCCACTGTGGTTTTGGGATTATTCCAGCAGGCTGTACAAAGGGAAGCAAAGGCATCTGAAGTGTCACTCTACAGCTGTGGCAAAGTAACAGAATTTCCATTTTGTTGATGCTCCCAGCACATGTGTGCAGCAGAAGGTGATATCAAAGGAGCCGTTCTTCCTCAGTTCTGCACATTATTTTTCACTGCTGTGGCGAATCTCTCTGAGCTCCGTGAACCAATAAAACAACGGTCCCTGTTTGAGTTGATATATTAATATTTACTGAGGATTTGCAAGGTCGGGGCTAAATGTCAGCAGATTGCTGGGGCAGTACTGTGGGGAATAATTAAACAAATCTCACAGCAGTTCAGCCTCCTAACATCTTTATTAATCTTTTTTCTTTCTTTTTTTTTTTTTTTTTCCTGAAACAGTGCACTGAAATATTACTTTTTCAACCTTAGCGAAGATTTGGGGGAAGTTTAATGGCAAAATCCTCATTTGGAAGTATTTGTTTTTGACAGTCCCTTGGCCCACTCCCTCGCAGATGTTAGTTAGTTGGGAAGGCTATGATGTGTGAATTATCACCCAGCTGCTGGGATTCTCACCTGCCTCTCCATCAAATTCATCTTGACCAGTCTGCCAAGCACAATAACGCTGCTGTGATAAATGGAGACTCAAACTGGCTTCATTAAGCAGTGGGTCCACTTGTCTAAGAAACTGGAGGACCCCAGTTCGGTCTGTATGTCTTCCTTAAAACGATTATAGCATGCACTTTAGTATAACTTAGACAATTCTCTTTAATAAGCTTCATAATTAGTGTTGGGATGCCTCATTACAAGTCATTGCCTGTAGCAGTCCTAGGCCAAACAGCCCTTCTCAATCTGATTTATTTATTTTTTATTTTTTTTTATCAGGCAGCAGGAGCTGTCTAGAGCTTTTTGTTTGTATAATGGGGACTTGCATTAAGCCTCCAGTGTAAAAATACCACAAGGAAATTAATTGCTTCTGTGCAGATTCACCACAGATGTGTCCTGTTATGGGGAATGGTATATTTCTGACATTGCTATACTGTAGTTTGTTGAGAGAAAAAAATAAAAAGTCTGGAAAAGCTACAAATGCAAACACATTAGCATCCATATAGATTCCTTATGTTGTAGCTGAAAACAAGGAGATTTTTAAAGTGTGTCAGAACCTTAAAGCCTTTTTTGAAAAAAAAATTGATTTTTTTCTGTTCCTCCCCCTGAATACTCAAAATCTACTAATAAAATACACATGGCCACGTATTCCGTTTGGTACTGGCTGATAAATGTGCTACTTAAAATAACACACACGAGGAGTGCGGTGACTCAATGCAATAAGAAGGCTGACACACAAAGCCGCCCTCAAGGTCAGTGGTTTGTTATCTATCACTGTTGGTCAGGTTGTGAATCACAGCTGCAAGTTTCAGCAAGTTAAGGGGAGGAGGAGCATTTAGAGTGCTTGCCCTGTGGAAAAGAAAAGCTGAGCTGGTGGTTTGTTAGCTGCGTCTGAACATCACCCTGCAGCTTCTGGGTAATGCCCATTCCCCTGTCACTAAAGCAAAGCTGGAAAGTGCCTTGATCCAGATACAAGTGCTTTGATTTACTTGTTAGAATTCAGGTGGAAGGGTTTAGGGTTAGCAAGTCCACCACAGCAGAGCCTCATAGTGCTGCCCTCTCTTTATTCAGATCGATTTCTTTCATCTCATTCCTTGTAAACTTCAGTTTTGACTTTGGGCTGATCCCTCTGATACAGTTGCATTTGCCTAGTGACATCACTATTGATAATCAAATATTAGCGATTCACCTCACAGCAGTCGCAAGAATGAACATCCATTTAGAATAATATAACGTAGGAACTGTGGCACTTGGCTGGAAAGAAATGTTTGCACTCATCGTCTGTGACTGCAAAGGGGATTTTGGTATGTATTAATTCTAGGTGCCGTAAAGTAAAATGAAAATAATGATAAAAAATAAATAACAAGCAGTTCTCTTATTCAAATTCAGATTATTGTCTGTCTGATAGAAATACTGTAGCTGAAGGCCTTGAAACTATGTTTGTTAAGCATGATTTTAAGAAACGCCATACGTTAACTGCAAGTAGTAGTGGGAATATGCAAGTTGCATGATTGCACACTGTGAATCAGTTTTACCACACTGCATTTCCTAGGGTCCTTTACCAGATCTTTCAGAACAAAAGACAAGACATACCACATAAACTACCCCACAATGTCTCAATGTCTTATTTTTAAATTCAGGATTTCCCCCCCCCCCCCCCCCCCCCATTATTTTTCATTCTCAACAATCAGTTTTTGGTTCTGTTATAATAGTAGCACTTTCCCCAAATAAAAACATTCTACTTTTTTTTTTTTTTTTTTTTTTTTAGGCTATCAAAGACCAAACAGCTCTGACATACAATCCCAGGAGGAATGATTAGTATTTTGCTGTGTCTTTCAACAACAGTACCTGGAATCTGCTTAAAAATGGCAATGTATAACATAGAAGAAATTTGCTGTCCTAGAAGAGGAGAAATTCTATAAGATGAGATCTGAACAAAAGGTAGCAAAGAAATATTGCCTCTGTGATACTAGCAGGAAACAGAGGCACAGAGGTAGAGAAGTGGTTTCCTCAAGTTACCTCATTTGTTTATGGCAGAAATGAGAATCTGAGCCCGAAAATTAGGATTTTCAGTCCACAGAGACTCAGGTACTCAGGGGATGTTTCAAAGATTTGCAAGGGCTGCAGCTGTCTAGTGGAGCCAGAGCCAGTACCTTTAAACTGAACCCATCGGCCTTGTAATATATTCACAACAGTATCATCAGCTCCCAAAACATAGCTTCAAACATTATAACTGATGTGAGCAAAAGGAATCTGATATTTACTAATTGTGCTTATTGTCACTGAAATCAGTGTGAGGGACCTCCTTTAGATTTAGGTCTTATGATCAAGTTTACTTTTTTTTTTTGGATTATTTTTAGACCTTCAAGAATGTTTTTGAAATTACTGTATGTATTTCAGTGATTATGAATGGACCGAGAAAACTACAGTTGGTCTCATTATTGAAAATTGTGTTGTATATTGAGTGAAACTACAATTTAAAAAATGATGCAGTTGGGCTTTTTAAAAAATATAAACATGCTTTTTAATGAACTATCCAAACAAATCATTCCAGTTTTTGAATAAAAGTATAAATAATTTGCTATTTCACGTGCAGAGCTATATGTAAAATAATATCACTTTAGAAAATGAAAAGCTTGTTTTAGAAGAGATTTTAAACCTTTAAAAAAATCCTGTTGCCAAGTGAGGTTATCATAATTATGTCCATACATGTGGTATTCCTGTAAATACAGAGGAAAAGGGAAAATGGGTGCTTTCTTCATCTGAGCCAGGCATGTTTTAGGTTGTGTGATGTGGGAGGTTTAGGAAGATATTAAAAAAATCACTATTTCTCAGATTGTCAGCAGTTTGGAACCTGCTTGAGAAAAGTAATGAAATAATACTGATAAATTTAACAGAACAAAACCCTCTTCCCCCTCCTTTTCTTTTTGATCAGAAAGAAAATTTAAGAACAAAAGAGAACAAAATGGTGTCATTTTGAAAAAGAGTGGGATACAATGAAGAAATTAGAAAAGAAGATGTCTCAAGGTAGAATTAAAATAGTGGAATGCTAAGGAAAGAGATTAACATCTTTTGAAAGAAATCAGTTATGGACACGTACAACCTCTGTGTCTTCTGTGGCTTACATCTTAGAACCCGAAGGGCGTAGTGATGCTTTCATTCAGCATCCTTCTTTGGAGAGTAGTAACTGGAGGGCACATATACGTTCCTTCTCAAGTTCCATTTTCTCTGTATACAAGAAATGAAAACAGTAAAACAGAAGAGGAAACAACTGATTCATGACACCAACTATTTTTTTTTTAAATTTATGTAGTCTTCTATTGTTGTATATGTGTATATGTGTATGTTTGAGAGGAAAGAAATTATTCCCTCAGGCCTTGCTCAGAATAACTTATCTGTGAGTCTAAGCAATTACATGTGAACAAGAGGTAAGAGGAGATGATTTACTGTGAACGCAGGAAATCTGTATATTTCTGGTAATCTGTGGTAAATCCACCAGGAAGCTCACAAAGCCTGATCATACCTTACATTTTGTGTGGCTGCTATCTGGATATGAAGGTTGTCTCAAAAGCAGTGTGAAAGCAGGATTGGTGAGCTCCTCAAAATGCCCAAACATGTACCATACTTAGGAATAGCAAGGCTGACAGTCTGCCTAGACCCACCCCCTACTAATTTTTGCGAGCTATATATAGGGTAAGAGAAATGTAAGAGAAATGCTGTTCTTACTAACAAATGTGTTTCCGTTGATTGCTTTCACCTTGTAAGCACTGTGTGTGTTTATTCTCATCCTCACCATTGGATGTTGTTTTCATGGTTGTTTTTTTTTTTCCTTTTAAAATTAATATTTTGGCTTATAGTATTGAGTCTATCTACATTTGTTTGATGAACTTATAAGCTTTGAGAAAACCATTAAGTTTGATCACATCTCTGCAGAAAGAACCCTTGGATACTATCTGATATCCATGCTGCAACGCAGGTCCTTTGGGTTTTGGGCACAATCACCCACATAAAATGCAAGGCTTCTCACTTGTATTATTGGCATTGACTCTTACCTTCAAAGTTACAGTCTGGTTAGATTTCTCCTGACAATAAACACTCATATTTTTACATTCGTTGACCTTAGATGTTGCTTCAGTAGTAGCTCCTGAAATGGAAGAACTGCAGCTAAAGACTGTTCGTATAAGTGTTTATTGATCAACTTCACTACCTTTCTTTGGAGCCTATTCCTAGCTTTAAGACTTCTATCTCAGTTTTCACCTTCCCTTTTAGATAATATTTTCTACCTACCCCTCCTTTGCATCCTTTCAGCAGATAGGAGGTTTTCCATTGTTACTGTAAGAACAGCATTCTGTCCTCTACACCAGGCCTTCACGTCTACATGTTCCTACTCTCCTTTCCCTGCTCCAAACTAAAAACAGTCTCTATTTCCTCTCTTGAAACAAATTGCATTTTAAAACTTTATTTGAAACCACAACAAAAAAAAAATTCTCCACTGAGTGCTGGCCTCCATCATTCCTCTACATCAGGAAACATACTCTTTATTCACTATTGACAGTATATGGATGTCATTTGATGGAATTTTTGGGAGAGGATGACTAATAGGATGCTGCTCCCAAACCATCACTGCAGGCATAGCAGCCTGTCAACTTGGCCAGTTTGCTGCTAGTCTTGATCCACGCAGAAAAATAAAAGAATACTGCTGCTTTGCCTGACAGTGTTTGCTCGTTACATCGGTTCCAGAGCCTGGCAGAAAGGTGCTGTTTTTGCTCCTCTCAGTTGAAGGAAGCACAGCTTCTCATATCCCTGATCCCAGAGAGAACTTCCGTTGCACTTGACTGCCACCTCTTTCTAAACTGTCCTTGGAATTAGACATGAGGCTCACAGGTTGTCTCGCAGGTTGTCTCTGAGAGACCGTTCACAAACCTGAATGTGCAGAGGTTCTCATCTCCCAGGATCATAGCATGTGTATACAGATTTCACTAGGAAAACAGGGGAAACTGCAGCAGAATTAAGAGTAGTCCCAAAGGACCTCAAGGCCAGAGAACAAACATATGTTGGAAAGCACAAAAATATTTTATTGTTGTCAAATGTATAAACCTGATGTGCAATTCTAACCAGATCAGGCTTTGGGCAGTTTGCCCAGTTATTCATAAGAAAGTGTCCAGAATGGATAAGGTTGTGAGATTCTCCTGGAACACAGCTCTTGATCTGGTTATTTCTCGTTGAGTTTGATAATCCACAGTTCTTTGCCAGAGAAAATTCTGGGCTTACGTCCATGTTCATCCTCATGTTCAGACAGAAGGAACAGGACTAGTTGTGGAAGTATGGTATATGTACATCAAGAGTACCTCTGAAGGATGAGGAAATTGAGTGAAGTCTGGTCTGGTAAGCTCGATCCTTCCCTCTGCCTTCTTTTGTGCATAATTGGCACTGTCTTGTGATTTTCTATAATTAGATACCACTCCCTTAAAGATTTGATCATCTTACTTCCTTAGAGATGTTGAGAAAGTTTGCAATATGAGTTTTTCAGATGTATATGTAGGTGTAGTGGAACAGTCTCAGAGAATAACTCATGTCTCGCTTGTGAATAGTGCCCTTTGATAAACTAGAGGAAGGATATCTTATATGAGCATGAGAGAATAGGTTGCTGCTTTGGAAGCATGTTGCTGGACAAGTGAGCATCTTTGTGACTACTGTAAGAGGTGCCTTGCTTGATTGGAAGTAGTTATGAAACTACTGGTTGGAACCTGTGGCAAGAGGTCACTCATAGGCTTGCGTGCATGTCAGTGTTTTACTTTGTGTCCAGAAGTATCCTTCTTTTGGAGATATTATCTTCAGTCCGACTTTCCTCCTTCGTATTTTGTGTTACTAGTTTGGAGATCTGTCTTCACCTCTTCCATCCCCAAAATAGATCTGCACAGTAGTCTATAATGATGGACCTCCTTATTTGTAGCTCCTTTCCAAACAGTTACTGTCTTTGTTTTGGTTTTAGACCTCCGTCAGCTTTTCTTCTTTATTGCATCACTACTTTCCATTTCAAAATTGACTTTGTCCAGGTTGTCGATGCCCTCCAAAGAATTGCAATTGTTGCAATTGACTTTTCTGGATCATACTCATAAACTAAATCTCTCCAGATTTTATTCTGATTTATTGATTTTCCAGAGGTAGTATACTATCATTTCCTTGTGCTCCATATCTACAGAGAAGATGCCTATGTACGTCATGACTTTTTGAAGACATATATTGTGTGGAGAAAGAAAAAATGGGATGGGTATGGAATGTAGGTTTCATGATATTGTGCTGCAAAGCCTTCAGAGGGAGGTGTAGGTAGGCTTTCCAGGAAGGTCAGTACAGTGCACAGGTATTGAAGATGTATGGGGGAATGTACTAGAGGCAATGGACACTCCCATGGTTTTCTCCCAGCCATTTCCTTTTCCAGCTGCAGCATATATATCATGCATCAGAGGGCATTCCAAAAGATGGATGCATCATGATAGAAGCAGTGAGGGAATTTGGTCAGGAAATTTGTCCTTAAGGTTGCCTAGAGAACCAAATTACAACAGGATAGTGCAGACAGATTTTCAGGTTGGCAAGTCTCTACTACAGTTAAAAATAATAAATATTTTTGCTAAGAGGCCACAGAAGAATATCAGAGGCTATCTGTGCAGGTTTTTTGAGAAGTTAAGTGTTCAAGGGCATTTCAGCATCCATA
This sequence comes from Chrysolophus pictus, assembly GCA_037305975.1. Classification (NCBI taxonomy): domain Eukaryota; kingdom Metazoa; phylum Chordata; class Aves; order Galliformes; family Phasianidae; genus Chrysolophus; species Chrysolophus pictus. The sequence goes on from CM074577.1 coordinate 34,215,877, forward strand.
CTATTTGAATAGATTCTGTCATCTCAAGTGTCATTCATTAAAGTATAGATAAAGTTCATGGAAATAGTAAATGCTATTTTAGGTTCACAGAACTTGGTAAGTACACACAGATTTATTGCTGCAGCTGAAAGACATTCAGTGGTGTGCTAAAGTGCAAGACTTAACAGTAGTTTATCTATTTTGTTCTTGCAATCTAGTGAAACATTTGACGTTCTTTTTCATATTTCCCTTATTAGTCATTCACAGTCACTCTGAGTTCAGGCATGCCATCTTTACTTGTACAAGTAACATGTCAAATATAGCAAGTGTCACTGACTTTCAGGAGCATTCATAGAAGTTTGAATAGAAGAGCCAATCCCAGTATGCACTCGAGCATATCTTGCGGTTTTAAATTTTAGTATAGGATCATTCTTCCACAACTCTTATATTTTAAGACAGATAAAGGAGGATTTTTAAGTGGCTGATAAACAGGGCATCTTACCAATGTTTCAGAGAAAATATGCGATTTCCCATGTCAGAAATTATGATCTGTATCTTTTTTCTGCAACTGCTATTGCTGGACAAAATGATGTATATATTCAGGGCACAGGCAGTGCTTGTAATCTTACTTAATTAAGTGACATATTAATGTTATATTGATTAAACTATTGCCTGCAAATCCTGTTGCTTAATAAAGTGGCAATAATTTTGCAGTAAAGTTGTGCTTGTAGTCAATTAATGGCTGTCAGGGGACAATGGACAAAATTTTAGAAATAATGGTGCAAAGTTGAAAGCATGGTACTGGGACTTCTGGTTTAAAACTATGAAATATGAATGCTTAGTTCAAGAGAAAAAAAGAGAAACAGTATGTATATGTATTTAGCCTCTGTTCAGTAGACTGGTTCACAGTTTTCTTTTAGGTCCAACAGAAAAAGCGGCATTGTGCAAAGCATCTGCACATGAATACAGGACAGGATAATATTTGATTTAAAAATACAAGTAAACGATAACTGCCAATATTGAGACCATGTGAAGGCAAAGGAACAAAGCATACTTTCATTGCTAATCATGTTAACATCAAAGTTTGAAGAGTACATTCGCCTATTCAGAGGAAATGCCATCACACTTCTGACGATCACATCTGCCACTAATATCATCCGGCATGTGGTCAGGTCTCTGTTCTGACTTTTATCTCTCTACCAAAATTTCATGTCTTGATTTTAACATCTGATGCTAAATTCAGGTCACTACAAAATAAGTAGAACTTTTATTTCTTTTCCACTTTCATGATGTTTTGAAGAGATGCATTTTAAAATCGGTATGGAATATGAATAAAATCTTGGTTTTTTTGTTGTGAAACATTTTTTATTTTATGTTCTTCTGTCTGTTTGTTTGTTTGTTTCCCAAATTTGCCTTAGAAAACAACGTGTTAGACCTGTAGGAAATGCAGAAATCTGATTTACTGTTACAGTACTTTCCTTTCATGCCAGAAATCAATGAAATATATTCTGTGTAAAAGTGGAGTAGTGTACTCATGCTACATACATTTTTAATCTTGAGGGTTTCAAATATTGATTCACAAGTCTATGAGAGACAGACTTTTTAACTTTTCTGAAGATTTAACTTGATAGTATATATCTGACTAAGTATATGCTGATGGTAAGATCACATAAAAATATTTGTTAATTGGTAGTCATGAATAGCTATGTCCCTGATGTTAAAAATGTCTTGTTTTTGTTGAGGGAGTAAACTCCAGGTCTCTCCTCCTCACCTTCAAGATGTTTAAATGGGGAAAAAAATATTCCTACAGACATATTTCAATATCCTTTTACATACAGAATCCCTTCTGTATTCTAAGAAATATGGCTTAATAATGACTACCTAAATAAGAAAGAAGATCGTTCCCTGTTTTTAAAAGTGCAGTGCATTCAGAAATTTCTGAGCACATGAAACAAATGTGTATGTCAATAGTTTTCCTCTCCATTCCAATATAATTTCTCTTTAGTACAGAAAAAAAATTCTCATTTCAAAACTGAAGAAACTCAGTGCTGAAAGTGAAGTGGAATAATGGGCAACGCTGCATATATTTATTGGGTCAAGAAACCCTTCCAGTTATATTAAGTATATATCTCTTTTATGCTTGTATAAGGAGATCCCTTTGGTAGAAGATAAGAGCTCTCTATGGTTTGTCAAAGCAGAGGAAGAAGAACTCTATCATATTGGTTCAGGTTTTCTTAGAGAAAGAACTGATTGTAATGAAGAATGGCTATGAGTATTTTAGTTTCGTTAACTGTTAATACTTTGTTTGATGTGTTTACCTTCACAGCTGCTGTAATATCAGCATGAATAATTGTGAAAGAGCTTTGATTGGAAATTCTTTGATTGTGAAAGATGTATTGTAACACTTCAATTGAGTTCTTCCTGTCTCTTCAATTAAATTTGGTCTTCTTGTTAAGTCTTCTACCATGTTCTTTCAGGCAATTTCTTCTTTCTGTTCAACCCTTCATTTTTCACACAGAAAGTCATAAAAATCCTTGGATCGCAGAAGATGGGCTCACAAAAGTTCCATTTTTTGTTCCTCAGCTAAAACTTCCCAAAAATAATTGATAAAAATATTTTCAGAATGATTTTTTCCTTTTTTTTTTTTTTCCCAACTACACCAAATACATCTGCTTTACATGCCAATCAATAGCTTACACACAGGCAGACAACTTTTTTTCCTCTAAAATCAAGACCAGTGAATAGAAATCATGTTCAAACTGCTGTTGCTAGTTGCAAAATATTAAACTGCGTTGCTTGTGAAATATTTGACATATCACTAACTGATGCAGACAGGTAATACGTTGATTTTATAGTGACATGGAAGAGCTAGTTCTTGATATAAGCTTAGCCAGGGTGGTTTTAGTAAAAATGTATCTTAATTCTATCAGAAAACAATCTGAAGTGCTACTAACAACTATCTACTTACAATAACTAAAAGGTCAGATAATAGAATGCCAGTTTAATTTGCCAAAAATTGCAGCAATATCCTCTTACTTATATTCTTTTTAAATCCTTTTTTTTTTTTTTTTAAATTCCATGGCAATAGGTAAATGTACAGTTATAATAATTAAAGTATATCTTCCCATTGTTATTACAACAAATATATTACCTATGTTTCTTTGTATGTTTGCATAAAACTGATTTTTAAATTTTCTGCTTCTTAGTAATGATAGAAACTATATCATTCCACTATTCTACCTCATTTAAAGCACAGTTTTGTAAGGTTACGATTCTAGAAGTTGGAGTCTTGTTGTATAACTTCTCTTATGCAGTTAATCAAACAAGGTGGAATATTAATTTAGAAAATATTATATTGCAATTCATTAGAATGTGCTTTTATTATTAATGAATGATGATGAAAATTATTATGAAACAAACAATTACTATCCAGCATTTGCTTTCAAGAAGTTTCTGCCATTGATATGAAACATTTTAGATGCCAGATGTGTTTTGGATGTTACTGATTCAAGTGATATTGATAGTTAAATACATTACACTCTAATATAAAAACAAAAACAAAAATGAAAAAACACTTATAAATTTGGTCTGCCTTATGTTGAGTATTTCTTAATTACCAGTACAAAATGAGATATAAAAATATAGAAGTCTAAATCATGAGTAACCAGTATTTTCTCATTGAGAAAAAAACCTTTCTAGATAGATAATAATACATTGTAAAATAAAAGTGATATGAATTAAAATCAGAGCTGTTGAAAATATAATTGTAAAACATCTTTTTCTTCAGTGTCCTGGTTTTGACTCTAAACCCACTCAGTGATTGTCTTCAACAGAGAACTCAAATCCTAGAGGCAGGAAATAGAGATGCTCCATCTCTGCTCTTGCTGTCACTAGACTCCTGACAACCCACGTTGGGTAACCCATTATTCTGCAGCCCCTAAAGGAAAGCTGCATCTATGACCGACCCCTCAGCTTGCTGAGTGTGTCGTCCCTGTGATCACTGAGGGATCTTACAGCAGGCAGGATTGTACAAGAGGGGAAAAGGAGCTATTGCAAGATTGGAGTGTGAAGAACTTTGCATCAACTTTTTGAAGAATGAAAATTTTCCCAGAGATTCAGCTCAGCTCGGGAAAGATTGGCAGGTGTCTACCCCATTAATGAAGTCTTTCAAAAAACTGCTTGATTAGTGTCCATAACAATGCCACCAGAATTGGGAGAAAGGCCCTGGGATGCAGCAGTAGGCTTCTAACACTTCCTAGAAAAGTGATTCCAACTCAACTAGCTGCCTATAAAGCCTGGATACATGGAAAAGAAAAAGACTGGAGGAGGAAGGATATGGAGAGCACATGGGGAGAACATGTGGGGCAAAACAGCTTTGCTGTACCAGGTCACTGGGGCTTAGACTTATGGGAGGATGATATGACTACAGCAGATGCTGAGGGGACTCCAGGAGGTGCATCTGTGTCAACAGTTTACGGGCTGGTTTGGCCCAGTTCCGTGACTAGTGGGGCAGAGGGATTTCGCAAAATCCACACCTCCAGAAAAATTGAACAGGGGACCCCAAAATAATTAAAAAAAAACAGCGGCAACGATCTGAGGAGAAACAAACTAATTTACTAACTATAGTATCGGAATGCAAGATAACACACTATAACACAACATAATTAGAATTGAAGCTAATAAATCAAATATAATGAGAAAGAGAATGTCTGAAAGGTGGATTGGCCTCACCACAACGCTGAGGTGAGATGCGCAGTCCAGTTGAGCAGCAGGGAGACGGGAGGAGAGCCGATGAAGAAGAGCGGACGAAGAAGAGGGCATCAGGTGACCTTGCCAGGAGTTATATCTCCTCTCTGTGACTGCAAAGTCCCCTGGGGAATGTAGTTCTTCTCTTCTGGGCAGGTACCCAGAACTTGAGCATGAACAGTTAAACTCCAAGTGTCCCACATGATGTTATGATGTGGAATATCGAAAACCAAAAATCACAATACCATGACAATCTGCTGCCTATGTACATGACCTTGGCTGAATTTATCTAGAGAAGTAGGCAGAAAATTTATTGCAGAAGGGCGAATTTCATTACTTCCAATCTCCTACAGGCATTGAAAGCACGTGTAGCTCACAGTCTCACTTTTCTGAGGCCTCATCCCTTGAAGTAGTGTGAAGTGGCTTAGACAGCTGCAAGTGGGTAGCTGGGATGGGGGACACAGAGGTCCCTTGGAGGCGGGAAACACTGGCACTAGGCTTGCCAAACTGAACATTGTCTCCCTGTGATCACAAATTCAGTCCTGCTATTTCAAGCCTTCTGGCTTGATTCCAGCTTAAGGCTTCTGTTTCTGAAGGGAGCTAGCAAAAGTTAGTCATCATCCCAGAGAAACTGATAGCTCCAAGTGCCTGCTTTAGAGACAAACAAGGCCAAGTTCCAGCTAGGAGCGTAGGATGAGGAGAAATAAACCTAATCACAAATAGGCACAATCTCTGCATGCATCCATATGGTCATTTTTGTCCCATGTCGGAGCAGGCAGCATACTTCTAGCTGTGGCCAATTCTGCTGCAACCAAAACACTTCTGAAGAAAAATGAAGAAAATTTCTAGACAAAGAGAAATGGTAAGCTGACTACCGCAGTTACAGGTGAAATGAAACATTAGTATTCTTCTGCACAGCACTGGGGAAGATTGTGTCCACTTGGTTTTCTCAGTCAGTATAAGTTAGGCAGTGAGAATTTTTTTTTTTACAAGTATTTTCAAACATGGGAAATGACAGGGGTTTTTGGAATTCTCTGTCTGTGGAGATACTCAAAACTCAGCTGGGCAAATCCTCGAGCAACCTGATTTTAGTTGGCCTTGTTGGACTAGATCACCACCAGAGGTTCATTCCACTAAATTATTTTAGGACTCTATGAAATGCGTTAGCAGAGTTGTCACAGTGCCAGAATTTGATACATAAAAAGTGAGAGTGGATGGTAATGTTTAAGTTATACTTACCAGCTTATAAGCAGCAGGTGACCCTACCTGGTGTTTATTTAATCACTACTATGGTTAGGAGTACTGTGCAAATTATCTACTTTTTTAAAGTGGTATTATATTGATTATTTTTGCCTCCTTAGGAAGCACTGCTATAAAAATCTTTATACTCCCGCAAGTCTTTTAGCAAGGAGGATAAAAATCAAATTTCACAGCTGTGCTAACATTAGGCACAGACCCTTTTCAGTGCATATTAAATATAAAATGTTAAAATAACACTAAAAGGCTAATTTAAACTGACAAAGGCAAAGAAATCAGAATTTGGATGAAAAAAAAGATGAAAAGGAAAGTAATCTATCTCTAGACATATAAACATCTAACTTCTCAAGGTTTTAAAATAAAATTTATATTTCTTTTGGAAAAAAATGTAGTATCACTGGGACTATTAGGGAACAAATAACATGGGACCTTCTCCAAAATAATCTGTTGTAATTCATGATTTTCATACATTTTAAAATATTAAATACAATTACTAAATCTTAACATATCAGATTAAGGACATTACTCCTTTTATGTTTCAATTGAATCCTTTGGAGTTTTCATATTTAGAATAGTATATAATAAAAAACTTATAATATTACATGCAGTTAAATGTGTGTCAACAAAATCACTTAAATGGTTTTCACAGCAGCTTCTTCTCAAACATAAAGAGTTCTTATTTGTTTTTTGTTTATTCTGGGGAGAGAAGTAGATCAGGAAGTTCAGCTAGTTCAAGTGTATTTTTAGAGAAGGACGCTATCAGAATGCCTTATGTTAATACGACAATGGGAGTTGTAAAGGCATCCCATGACTAGCTTGCAGGAGAATGAGGACAAGAATGAAATACAGTAAAAAAGGCTTAATTGTTATGGATGGTTAGGGACATCATTTTTGCGTTCTAGATGTATCTATAACCCACAGGAAAAGTTCTTTTTGTATTAGATGGCATTCTGCAGATTTTGGCAGAAAAGTAGATTGATCGGCAGTTTCCCATCTTCTTTGTATGTTACAGGTATATATGCATTGCGAGACATATTTAGGTGCCTTTTGAAGCTACCTTTTGTATTGAAAAGCATGTACAGAAATGCTATTGTTGAACACACTATATGTAAATACAAACACAAGTGCTTTGGAGTAAGGTATGTCAAAAATAGGTGAAGTTTGATTTGAGGACACCAGTTACAGTCATCGGTTGAGTAGTCTCTGGTGTGCTATACTGTTGGGTTTTGTCAGATGCTTTGTAGCTGGAAGAGGAGGCTGCCATCTGAAGTTCCAGCCTTTGTTGTTGTAAGGAAGTGACCTTTCAAAAAATATGATAAGTCAAGGTCTTCTAATAATCTATCAATACAGTATTGTCTCAGAATTCTCCAGCTGATCTCAGATATTGTATCGCTTTGCGTCTTTTTATCCTGTGAATATAGCTTTTTCCCACAAGAAAACAAAGAAAACACTTATTTTCATTCTCAAACAAAGGCACACAGTTTTTTAACCAAGTGGAAAGGAATAATTCTTAGCTTATCTTTAAAAATATGTTCTGTAATATATTTGTGTGTGAAAGACATAGATTTAACATTGAAACAATGAGGCATATTGAATGAAAACACTAGTAGAGAAAAAACTCTACATTAAGGCTAACAAATAAAACAGCATTCTACTTCAAAGGGCTCAGCCATAGTCAATAAAAGAAAAAAAAAGTGGATTTTGTTTATTTTTCTATATAGATTGAAAGAGATGGAAGAACTGGAATTAAAAGATAGGAAAGAGGTTCTGAAATAAGAACTATGAACTGGAAAAAAATTACCCCTTTTGCAATTCTGCTATTTGTCCCCAAAGGCACACATCCTACTTGATCATTTTTTCCCACTTAGAAGTGGTCAGTTGATGTCATCCCCCCTCTGCTGATTCTTGTAGTGTTATCACTAGATTAGTGTCTGTTCATGTCAAAAAGTTGCATGCCTGTGCCACTTCTCACAGCTGCAGAGAGAGCAAAAATCAATTTAGAACATCAGAAGATTTGTGGCTACAACTCTGGTGACCTTATTTAGTTTGTGAATCATGTTTTTCTTAGTGTCTATCATGGCTTTTATAGTGTGAGATGTTGAATTATATTAGACTACAATCCAGAATCATTTGGAGATAATCTGGAAATCTTTGCATCTGAATTTCATACTCTTCATTAGACTTGTCATCAGAGTTTATTTATTTGTTTTTACTAATTAAAGAGCAGAAATCAAATCAAAGAACACATCATAAATAAATAAATAAATGAATGAATGAATGAATGAATGAATGAATGAATGAATGAATGAATATCAGAAACCTAATAGCTAAGCAGTTTTGGGTCCAGAGGAGGGCCGTCAAGATGATCAGAGAACTGAATCACCTCTCCTATGAAGACATGCTAAGGGATCTGGGCTTGTCCAGCCTGGATAAGAGAAGACAATGGGGAAACCTCATTGTGGTCTTTCAATAATTAAAGGTAGCTTTTATAATCAGGAGAGAAATCAACTTTTTACACAGGTAGATGGACAAGGGCAATGGTTTCAAACTAAAAGAAGGGAGATTTAGATAAGATGTCATTGGGGATTTCTTTCACTGTGAGAATGACAAGGCACAGGATGCCCAGAGAAGTTGTGAATGTCCCATGCCTGAAAGTGTTCAAGGCCATGCAGGATGGGGCCCTGGGCAACCAGATCTTGGCAAGGGGTTGGAGCTGGATGATCTTTGAAGTCCTTTGGAAAATACAGTATACGTAGATTAATCCAAGGGAGAAAGACAAAATATATTCATGTTTAAATGAATTGGTTTAATAGTCATAATAAGAATACAGATTTTGTTACTTTCCTACATCTAAGTGTTTGAACATGAAAATGGATTATGACTTTTGTTTTCAGAGAAAAGTAAAAAAAAAAGAACAAACAACAACAACAAAAAACCCACAAAGCAAAACCAAAAATCTAAATGGGTAAAGCTGCATAGCAAGTTCCTGGTGAATTTGTCCGCACAGGCATATATAGTGCGGTCGAATATGTAGTTTCAGGGGTAGTTTTCAAAAATATCAATCATGTACATATTTTATAAGCCCACATCACTTAGTAGTTTTGACAGTTTTACAAAAATCACCCCAAAGCCAAAACATCAATGGACATTCATGCCCACTAGAAGATGCATTTTACAGCTATCTAAGCTTAGGAAAGGAAACCTGTTGAAGCTACATTCTTACAGGCCAATCAGCCCATCATAAGCTGGCAATCCTCCAGTCTCATTTTAAAGAAAAAATGCATGCTTATCAAATAATCTTCTTTTCTTATATTCATACATTGGTAGATTATAATATTTTTTCCCCCTAGCACAGATGCTGCAACTCTTTTTTTTTTTGTACCAAAGATAATGTTAACATCCAAATCTTCACATTGTCCCCAGTGAGAACCTCTATAGCAGAGCTATTCATCCTGGTCATCACATAAGAAGATTTTTTTTTAATACCTTTCTATATATTTTCCTGCAAGGAACTGAGTTACATCATTCTTCCCTGTCATTCTCTATGTTCTCTTCAGCTTTTATTTAACCACTGTGCACTTCATGCAATTTTCCCATATAATGAATCTGTCTAGCAAGAGCCAAAATTAGGAATAACTACCTATATGATTTCAGTGCAGGGGATTGTTGCTGCAACCACTGCCTGCTTCCTCATTTTCCAAAACTTTAACAGAAGTTCAGCAGATTTAAGATTTAGATAAAAGTCACCTAATTGCATTCCTTAGTTTGAGAAAAATAAACTTACAAAAAAACTCATCTGTCTTGACTACAAAGTGAGTTTACAAAAGAATTTTAGTACAAAAAATACTGGACAGGGTTCTGAATAGTTTTATTATCACAGTATTTATATAAACTACTTTTAAAAGCATAAGGACTGTTTTTCCTCTTCATACATTTGTAGCATAAATATCATCAGTGGTGGTAGGAATGATATGCATGTTTGGAAAATAAAGCCTTTAAAGACTGCGACTGAAACATGCAGAACTAGGAAAAAAAAAAAAAAAAACCCTTAAAGGAGAAATATTGCATTAATGAATGCTCATAAGTATTAAAAACTAACAATGATAAAATAGTTGAAGTCACTGTTCCTAGATTCTAAAATCTGTTGTTAGCAGACAGAAAGGGAAGGAAAGGGAAGTGGAAGGGAAAGGAAAGGGTGGGGGAAGAAGGGAAGGGCATCTGGAATCTTTTCACAAGACTATTGCTGATGCAGGTGATGAATTAAAACTATTGCACTGTGAGGTGCTGTTGTGTAGGGACTTGTGAGTGCTGTTGTTCTAGCATATACTAATGAATTGATTTTTTTTTTTTGGTGGCAGGTTTTGTTGTCTGTCTCTGCAGAGGACAGAACATTTAAATTAAATATTAAAGTGACTAAGCGCATTTAGTTCAGCTGAAAATTCCATCACTACAGAGATAAATAGGTTTTATAGACCTTTCTATTTAGACTTACTCAAGGCAAAAGACTTTGCTTTAGGAAGTTCTGAATTAAATAATAAGCAGACAAGCCAATTTCTTGAGGCAGTCCAGTCTGCAACGTCAGCTGTGTAACTCTGATTCTGTAGCTTATTAGCTAAATGTTGCTGCTTTAAAGAAATTGTTGAAAAAATTACTTCATCAAAAACACATTGCTAAATGCTGAATGCTGACAAAATAAGCAAATTTTGTACGTTTAGTCTGTAATAACCACGATAGTCTCCTCTATAACTAACAGGTTTAAAGCTTACAAGCTGCTTGTGTGAGGAAATCAGAGAAGACAATCCTGAGAAGAAACAAGCTTGAATTTGAAGTAATATTAATGGCAGTTTTATGATGTGATCAGTACATTGACTGACTGGGTTCACAGCACAACCTTTTGTTAACATAATGAAATATAATTCTACCAAGAGAACCTTCACAATGCTGGAAAAACCGTACAATGTCTTATAGTACCTTTGGTCTAGATCACATATAAGTTTTATCCTTTCACTTATGCTCTTAGCTATTGAACTCTAGATCTTTCAGTCACGTGTCAAAATAAATACTGTCTGACAGCTAAAGAATACCTTTATCATCTCCCATTGCTCACTGACTTCATAGAAGCATACCTTTAGTCTTCACAAGAAAAAAGGAGACTGTGATCTCAATATTTCAACACTTTTATTTACCTTATCTGTAATATAATTAATAGATGACTGCATAAAGATCAAGGTGGCTATCAAAGAAAATGAGACAGCTTCGTATGAAACTTGCTCTTTTGAATCAGTCTAGGACTCTATCAAAGCATGTGTGATAATTTCATGTAAATCCCGGTGTTCTGAATCTGTATCTTTTAACCTGTACATACCATTTTTAACACACTACATTTCAAAGACATTCAAAGCTGATCTAATTTGTATTACAGAATTACATTATAATCTGCAAGCAGCACATCATACTGATTTCTTAAAATTAATGTGGAAGCTCATTATAAAGACATCTACAGAGGGCTCATGTAGTCTTTCTCAAAAATACTGTGACTTAAAACAACCATATTCTGTATTTAAAGCATACCTTTTTTTTCTAGCCAGTCAGATTCTTTCTCTGAAGTCTATATTTTGAAACTCTGCATTTTGTGCATAAAACCCAGATCAAAATATTCATTGGCATCCAGGATTGTCATCTGTAAAAAAAACCACAGAAATTCTGGTGTTGAAATATACATAAAAAAGCCAAGGTTTTGAATGATGAGATAATGGATGGAGAGGATTGGTCAGCATAATGGCAGTGAGTGCAAGAATGATAGACTGAAGCAAGAAAGCATGAGCACTAAGTAGAAGTGTAGCACAGGGATGTCTCCGGTAGTTCTGCTGCTAATTTATGTGACATCTAAACAGACTTGTCAAAATGAACCTAGGATATAAATTTAATAAACAAGTTAAAAATGCCATGTAGACTTTGGCATGACAAACAATAGGCTTTGTTTATAGGGTACTGTCCTAGCAAGAGTACAGTCATGAACTGCCTTTTTACCAGGTTCTGCAGTGAGACACTTTTTGGAAGAGCACAGCAAAAGCAGTATAGGCTTTCAGGCCAATCTACACTAATCACTATCTAAGTCTAGTTTTAAATTAACATAGAGTCATTACACTTGAACACAGTCCTACACCAGCATTGTTTTTTTAATAGCCTCTTGACAGCCAAAGTGAATTACATGTCTTTTTATAGAAAATAAGGTAATAACTTCAAAACATAATAACGAGAGAAGCATTTGTTTTGAACGTGCCAAATGTGAGAAGGACTATAAGGACTCCATAAAGTTGTCTGTGTGCTATGAGCAGAGGTTTTCTAGGGTGCTTAACCCCTGCTGAGCAGAATCCAATTCAGTACACCTTTCACTCATAATTTCAGATCATAGTTTTACAACAAAACAGAGCAGGCAGGTTCAGAAGTGTGGTCTGACTAGTAGCTAGCATGCAATCCAGGAAAAGCAGTGTCTTGATAGAGAGAAAACCCAAAAGGAAGCAGATAAATATGAAAGCTTGGGGAAACATGAAGCATTGTTTATGTTAATGCCATTGTTCTGCCTCATCCACCTGCTTGTAGTAGGTGTTTGCCTACTGTAGTGACTATAAAGGCAGCAGTGTTGTAGTTTCCCCGTCAGACACTTTTTGGGTTATTCAGAGATACTAGATTTTGAGCATCTATTAACAAGGGCTTGCAGGCATATGGAGCATTCATTTACAAGGGAACAGGAATAAAGACTGTACAGTGATCTCAGCTGAGATTTTAGATTTTGTGTTTGTAGTTTGTGTAAAAATTACTAGGAAGTTGTTAGAGGTCATGCTCACATAAATGAGGATGACATTTCAACCATTACCTTTAATTGGAAGAGTACATACCAAGGATAAGCTTGGTCTCTTAATTCTAAGAAGTCATTACCAACCATGCAGAGTGAAAAAATTGAAAACTAAAACCCATAAAAGCTTCCTGTTTAATCAAAGGACCCTATTAATAGTATACTTTCTCTACAATAAAATGTGATCACCCTGGTATATAGATATCAATTATGCCTTAAAAGAGCAATAAATTAACATGGTATAGAAACAAACCTACTACAATGAAAACATTCTGTGTCCCTTGCCAAAAAATATCTAATAATTCCAATGAAACTTTTAAACAAACATAAATCAGCAGAATGATTGTGCTATCTGAATGCCTTGATATGTACTGGCCTCTCTTAAGATCTTTTCAGAAAAAGCCCTGAAACAACAATTTATATTCTTCTTCTTCCCCAGAGAAGAGGAGTCCAAACAGAGAAATGATCCCCGCTAAAAGCAAGCAGTGATCTGAAGCTACTAGTGATGTTTCAGCTTTGAGTGCATGACTTGTTTTTCAGGAAAGAACTTAAATCCAGTACAGATTACAGCTATGAAATAAAAAGCAGAGCCACATCTGGCTGTCACATCTGTGCAAAGCAAAGCTTACTTTGTTTAGTTTGTCTGATTTATGGCTGTATTTAAATCATCTCAAGGCAATCTCAATTCTCATTTGCATAAGGGAAACAACAACATTATATCTTTCTTAATTGCTGTAATGTACAAACAAATTTTATGCCATGTCACTCCATTATAGTATCTTTTAAGAATACTTAAACCAAGTAAATAGTAATATAGTGTTTCTTGTAAACTATCTTGCAAACTAATAACATACACTGTTAAATCTAAAACTATTGTATATTATAAAATTATATTACATAATATATAGCAATGTATACATGTGTATAAATTATTATATAAAATGAAGTAAACTCATTTTATAAGACAGGTTACAAAAATAAGACTTGGTCAAATTTTCAAGTATGTAACTGAATGGCAACCCATTAATATACATCATAAACTTAAGCTTTCAATCAAATTCAATGAAACAATGTGAAATATTTGTTGTTGTTGTTGCCGTTTTTCATTGTTCAACAGAGATGGCAACAATTGAAATATTTTCTATTTTTCCAAAATACTTTTACTTCAGAGTGTATATTTTTTGTGACTACCTTGCCACTTTCTACATTTATCAATTATATAAGATTGGTGTTATAACATTTCGTATTTGTACATACATATTTTTACTAATAAGCAAGCCAAGGAGAAACACTGGAGAATGATCATATTTTCTGATGTGTTACTGAGTTTAATTGAAGATCTCTGTGAATCCAGATATCTCTCATTGTGGCTTCTATAATAGATTTTGTTTCATAGACAAATACAATAGAAAAGTGGTAAAAAGAAGTGAAAAAGTTTTTATTTTTGTAAAAACAGTTTTAGTTAACTTTGCTCACATATCCTGCTTCAATATATCATTAAGACACATAAGTTTATGAAAATGCATCAGTGCATCCCTATGGAACAAAGCAGGTTAAAGCAAGCTTAGTGTAAGCAGTATGCTGAATCAGGATCATCAACAGTGCCACCAAAGTTAAGGAGAATATGAATAGGCATAAATCCAAGCATAAATAAACAATCCCAGAATAAATATAATGATCACCTAATCCCTATTATTAGAAGATAGCAAGAAAAAAAAAAAAGACTGAGAAAAGAAGTATCAGAAGCAAAACTTGACAAACGGAAAGTAGACATTTATAACACTGTAAAATTTCAGGCTGCTGATTCCAAAAGGAATGGAGAGAGGGATAAGAGAAAAACAACATAAATTTCAGGCACGTGGAAATACCATAAACACAGTTACAATAAACTGTAGAATGATTAAATTGTTAGTGTAACATGAAAACCTATGATCTTTGAATAATATAAACTTAAACTGTGTATTGTCTGTAATGGGAAAATGCTAAGAATTTTTTTAAAACAAACTATATAATTTGGAGGTAGATCTCATAAATCATTACTTTTTTGAAGAAATTGGAAATGGAAAATCGCACCATATTTTTTCAAACAGGCAATATACATTGAGAATAAACCACTTGGAATTAATGCAATGGTATTTATAACAAAAATGATAATTTTTTTTGTTATATTTTCTCATACATTACAAGTCAAAAGTCACATGCAGCATATTTTCATGGGATGGATTCAGAATTAGAGCACACACAACTTTTCACATTGTAGATGCATGCCATCATGAGTTTCATTTCTCTAATGCTGTAATGTTACTTTCATTTTCTCCATGCTCCAGCAAAACTATGTAGAAAGAATATACTAAAAATGCTAACAATTTAGCAAGAATAATTTAATAATTTTAAAGTATGAGGATATTTTTGAAAAATGTCAAGATAAAACAATTGAGTTTGAAAGAGTCAAAACCCATACAGTTATTTCATGCAATGTGTTTTTTATGTGAACAGTTGTTTCTTTCGCTCAAATTAAAGATATGGAATGTTTGACAATGGACATGAATGACATTTGGATCAGATTAAAACCATATTGGCTTTCAAAATCAGATTCAGATTGGAAAAAGAAGATACAGGTTATGTAATTCACAAAATGATAGAAAACAATTTCTATTGTGTTACAGCCTTTGTACTTAGTTGTCCTCTGAAATAGTCGTGATTGCAAATTGGAAGGAATTTTCCCAAAAGCAAACACTTATATAGAGAGAACAGTTAAAATAATACCCCAAATCTCAAAGCACTCAAATGTTAACTGTTTAAAGTGGTTCTCAAATAGTTCACTTTCTGAATTGCTCATTGTAGTAAGCACAGTGATTAATTTCACCCAATCTTGTAATTCAGTAGGATCTTCCACCTTAAAATGGTTTTGTCATCCCCTCCTGCATTCCCTTCAAGTCAGACAGATAGACTTAGAGGAAAACTGAGGATGTTATCCAGCACATTTAGTTAATCTTAAGTTTGGTTACATTAAATTATTGTGTGGAAAATGCTTGCCCAATCTTGTTTTGAAAACTATGAATTCAGCTGTCTGTCTGGGGATCCCCTTCCTGCTCTTAAGTCTTCTTCCCACCAGGAAGTTTTATTCTCTTGTCAAGCTCTACTGGACCAGTTATAAAGCCTTTTATTTCTTCCCTACCCACAGTGACTGCAGAGAAGAACTTATTTCTTGGTAAATTTCTACATCTTACTTATTATTCCTTATATTTTCTTCAAACCAAACAACCCCAACAACAAATGTTCTTTGCAAGAACTGTCTCTAATATCTGTTAATTTTCTTCATTTCCTGCATAATCTTTGACTGAACGATGCCTCATATGAGAGAAATGACCACTCCAGCTGAGACCTTGTATGTTCTAGGAAAAAACTTCTACTTACATCTCCATGTATGCTGTTCACCTTTTTGGAAACTGACAATTTAATATGTTTTCTGTCTTACTAGTGAAAACACAGTTTTCCAAAATCTTTCAGAACATTTAGTCTTTGGTTTTCTGTATTATGACTACGTGTGGTTTATTCATCAATATACAATACCAAGACATCAAGACATTGTGTCTTCTCTACACAGAAAAGTTTATCATCATCTTATTCTAGAAGAAAATGAGACCAGTTTGACTATCATCTTGGTTTTCATTTGTTTCCATGTTATTTTTTGTCTTTCTACATGTTTTGTAACTCATTTGTATAATGCTGAGTTCCCTAGATGTAATTCCTATGTTTCTCCCGTATTTCTAAAGATGGACAGTATTTGTCCTATATTACTCTTCTGGAATGTCACTGATTGTCACAAGTTTTCCAGACAATTTAATGCCTGTAATAACAGTAGTGAAATGATTTTTTTGTGTATCTTGGAGCGGAAATGGATACGTCCATCTGGCTTAAAATCATGTAAATAATTTTAGCAGTCTCAAACTTGTTCTTACCCTTGGTCTGATTTCTCATTTATCTGTCACGAACATGAATTGCATTGACTCTGACTGAAGTTCACGTTTTTAGTAAAGACTGGGGCAAAATAAGACATTAAATTTACTTTCAGCTTCATGATATCATGCGTTGATCTCTCTGCTCCATTGGGCTCTTTTGTTAGTATTCTTACTTATTATGTCTCTTGAAAGCAAGACCATTGACTTCTTAATTTTTTCCTCACTCTCAACTATTTTTGTATGCTCGTTTGTAAATTATCTAACTTGTACTTCTCTATCATTCATTCTTATGTTTTAAGTAGTTGAAAAACAGATGATCACAAATTTCACTTTCCATTCTTCGTCTGCCACAGTGTAATTCACACTTGTGCCTTGATATAATTTTTAACGCAATGGCTAACTTTCCAGAACACTATTTCTTCTCAATTGCATTTATTTTTCATAAAAGCAAGCTTACAAAGCTTTGAGTTGATCAATCTGTTTTCATGCCCTTTCTTGCTTTAATTTTCTGTTCCTTCTCCCTTTCTTCCTAAAAAATAATGAATTTTGTTGTGTTGTTGCCAGTCTCATCGCAGTTGCCTTTCATCTTCAGATTTTCAACTAGTTCTTCCCTGTTGATTAGAAGAGAATCTAGAAAGTCCTCTCTCCCTGTGTCAACAAATTCCAAGAAGCAGTGGGATGTTTAGTTTTTACTTTATTCTTTTCTCAACTGATGTCTGAGTAAAGGCCATCGTCTCTATCAAATCATTAGATGACAGTGCTCATTGTTAAAAATAAATAAACTGCTTTAGTTATTTAATTTTTCTGAAGGTTGAGAATGAGACCATCTAATAAACAAAGACAATTTTCCGTCTTGTGAGAGGTCTGTGTTTCCTTTAGTGCCCAAAGTGCTTGTCAGAAATGGTATTTGACAGCTTCTACTGCTCTCTCTTCCCTCCACACATTGATTTTCACCTTGTACAGTACTTTAGCTTCAATTAGGCACAAGGTGTTGTGCCTGAGACCACTTAGATACCTATCAGAAAGGCTACAAGCAACCACTGCTGCTGTGGAGGCCAAGGCTAGAAAAACTGATTTGGCTGTCAAACACTTTGAAAAAGTTTCATAGTAGCTGGGCAAACTGCTGGCTTATATTCCGCCAGCTGACATCCCCACATCTTTTTCTGCAGATTTCCAGCTACTCTGCCCAAAACCTGTAGCATTGCCTGGGGTTGTTGTGACCAAAATGCAGGAGCCAACACTTGATCTTTTTGAAGTTCATACATAGTAGTTTCATAGGTTAAAAACATGAACTATAAGTGATGTAATTATAAAGTAGTTGGAAAACAAACTCCATGGTTATCCAACTCTCTCTTTATGATCAGATCACTTGGCACATCACTGTGGAGAACTTTGCTCTGGAAAAAGACTATATATCTTTTTCATGGATACTTCAATAAAAGAAACACTTTTATGAGTCTAGAGATGGTTGAGGGGGTCAGAAGGAAATAATTTGTTTTTATTTTGTTTTAGAAATTAATTTGAATTTTTATAGAAATTTATAACAAATTCCTGGACATTAA
Organism: Chrysolophus pictus; assembly: GCA_037305975.1. Taxonomy (NCBI): domain Eukaryota; kingdom Metazoa; phylum Chordata; class Aves; order Galliformes; family Phasianidae; genus Chrysolophus; species Chrysolophus pictus. Next base: position 34,234,239 of record CM074577.1, read on the forward strand.
ATACAAAGCACTGAAAAAAAAGCTAAGCACGGTATGTATTAGTATTTTTGGAATGAAAATTAAACCATGCTGCCACTTTTGCAGTCCAAGTCATTATGTTTTATAGCTTAGGTTAACACTGTACTATAAAATATAGTAAGTAATTGTTAAAAGCAGTCATTTGCTTGGAATAATTGTGAGTTTAATTTTCAGAATGGTTCAAATTTCCTTTTTTTTTTTTTTTTGTATACATGGATTTTTAAAAAAAAAATTATTGCTCAGCAGTTAACAGTGTTCTGTCACACTGAGTAGCGAGTCTACGTTAAGAAATTAGTTTTAAATAAGCCAACAGCTACTGAGTTTTATATCACCACTTCATTCACAGAAAATTGTATGCAGTAAATACATATTTCTATTTTTAAACCATCGTTCCAGAAATCTTTCTTATCTGAGAAGGCTAATGAGGGTCTTTCTTTCCTAAACAATCCATGTCATATAGTAGGAGCCTCAGCATGACATAGTCAACTCCAAATTCTTGCTAAAACCTCTTAAAAGTCCAGCCATTTACATCTTCTATTCCTAATCAAATGCAAAAATAATAACTGTTTACAAGCTATATTGTGTTTCTGGAATGTTTCAAATATGTAAAACCAGACTGTTAAAAAAAGGAATTCAGTAGTATGGTTATGGGTGTCCTGAGCTAGTCCAGAGGCCTAGTACTTTACTTTTTAGACAGTGAAAATTTATTTTTGATTTGTCTGTACTTTCCTTACATATGGGATAATTTCCTTCTCATTTACTGTCATAGTACCTCTCCATTAGGCTATTTCATTGTCCTTCCGGCTCATATAACACATCACTAAGAATTCTAACCAGCATCATTTTATCACTGTAGTTTTCTGGCTGTTGGTTCAAAGAGATTTCTATGTAGTTCATCATTCCAATGAATGTACAAGACCCTTTCGTATTTGTTGGTGGACACATTTCAGTGTTGGCCCAAACTATGTTATGAACTGCTTATTCTATTCACATCTCTTCCTGAAATGTTACTGAAACAACTTGGAACACAAGGTGTTGCATGTGAACATCAGAAAGGACTTCTGTAATGTGAGGTAATGGAACCATGGAGTTGATTTCCCAGAGAGGCTGTGGAATCTCCTTGGAGATCTTCTGAAGGTTCCTGGACATGGTCCTGAGTACTGCACCTCAACATATCACTGTCTGAAGAAGGGAGTATGAGCAGATTACCTCCAGCTACCCTTTCTAACCTCATCCATTCTGAGAACTGTGATTCTGTTACTCAGACTTTTTGACTCAACTTCTCTTGCTCTTTGCAAATTTGTCTTGAGCCATCAGTTGCAGTCTTCCACCATTATTTACTGCTCTAGAGATTCTAGATAAATGACGTTTCTTTAGATTGTAGTATAATCTCTAGAGCAGTAAATAATTGCTGTATTTTCTTATGATTTGTAGGAGGTGTTGTATATAAATCAATCAACAATTTAAAAAAATATGTAATGCTCTTTTTGTGGACGTGTTGAACAGATATCCTGTTTTAAGCACCCTACCTGAACAACTGATTAATCAAACTTAGAAAAAAAAATGATGTCCACCATTTCTCCCACATTTTCTCCTCCCCTTCCTACTATAGTACAATGGCAGATATTTATTCTTTTTAATTCATGTCTATATATAAATGTGAGATCTGTATTTTTCAGCAATGGTGACCAGCTTATAGACTCATTCCAATTGTTTCTCTGCTTGAGCTATAATTTCCAGAGCTGTCAGCCTTTAAAATTGATTTCCATTCTCTGTCATAGGATGGGAAAATTTTCCCTATGAGATGCATGCGTTTTGGAACAATAGAGCTAACTTCTTTATGCTCTGATACATGACATTAAAATCTCATTCTGTTGTTATGATCCTAGCCATACAGAACTTGAGATATTTCACAAATCGTAGAAATCATTAAGGTTGGAAAAGATGTCTAAGATCACCTAGTACAATCATCAACCCATCACCACCATACCCACTAAATCATGTCCCTGAGTGCCACACCTGCACATTTCTTGAACACCTTCAGGGACAGTGATTCCATCACTTCCCTGGGCAGCCTGTTCCAATGCTTGATCACTCTTTCAGAGAATAATTTTGTATTAATATCCAACCTGGGCCTCTTCTGGTGTAGCTTAAGGCCATAACCTCTCATCCTATTGCTGTTATCTGGGAGAGGAGGCCAACCTGCAACTTGCTACAATCTCATTTCAGGGATCTGTAGAGAGTAATAATGCTTCCCCTAAGCCTCCTCTTCTTCAGACTAAACATCCCACTTCCCTCAGTGGCTCCTCGTAAGACCTGTGCTCCAGACCCTTCACCAGCTTCTCTGTCTGTTCTCCAGCATCTCAACATCTTTCTTGTAGCGAGAGGCCCAAAACTGAACACAGTACTCGAGGTGCAGCCTCATCAGTGCCAAATAAAAGAGGATGATCACTTCTCTGCTCCTGCTGTCTGCACTATTTCTGATACAAGCCAGGATGCTATTGGCCTTCTTGACCACCTGAGCAAACTGCTGGCTCATATTCAGCCAGCTAACACCTAGATCTTTTTCTGCAGATTTCCAGCCACTCTGCCCAAAACCTGTAGCATTGCCTGGGGTTGTTGTGACCAAAATGAAGGAGCCAACACTTGATCTTTTTGAAGTTCAAACAATTGACCTCAGCCCAGCAGCCCAGATCTCTCTGATGTGCCTTCCTACGATCAAGCAGATAAACTGAATGTCATCTGCAGACTTACTAAGGCACTCTCAGTCCCCTCTAGATCATCAATAAAGATATTAAACATGGCTGGCCTCAATACTGACCACTGAGAAACACGACTTGTGGCTGGTCACCAGCTGCTTTTAACTCCACCACTACTTTCTAGACACAGCCCTCCAACCAGTTCTTTACCCATCAAAGAGTACCTGTCCAAGCCTTCTTCTACAGGAGAATGCTGTGGGAGAGTGTCAAAAGATTTCCTAAAGTCTGGGTAGATTAAATCAACAACCTTTCCCTTATCCACCAGGTGTGTCATCTGCTCATTGAAGGTAATGACATTGGTCAAGCAGAACCTGCCTTCCATGAACCTATGCAGTCTAGGCTTGATCCTCTGGATGTTCTACTACACATCTTTGCACTCAATATGATCTGCTCCATCACCTTCCCCAAAACTGAGGTCAGACTGAAAGGCCTGTTGTTCCCTGAATAAAAAAACCTAAAATTCTTTCCTTTGACACACTTGCAAACTGTAATCCTTCTCATTTCTGTCCACTCAAACACTTTACATGTTCTTTTTGCGTAGATAAATTCTTCACCATAGCCACTTTATTTTAAAATTATACATGTAGCTTTTATTTTAGTGTTGATATCATTTTTTTGCTACTATGTTAGCTGCTGTACTGTCTGTCCTCTTTAATACAAAAGCATGCTATTTGGTTTGAAGCTGAGTGCAGATGATACTCTTCTGAAGAACTGTCTTATTATTCATATGACTACTGGACCAAGTGAGCCAATTTTCAAACACATGTCAGAGCTTAACATTCCTCAATGTAGAAAATTGATTTTGTTATGTTTTTCATAATATTTAAAATTGTACTTTTCAAACAAAATATCCTGCTTACCTTGTCAGGTTATGCTTGTCCTGTCACCCAATTCTTATTCTCATATTAATTTTGATTTCAGAATTGCAGAGTATCTCTCTAACAAGGGAAAGATTTTTATGCAAAACACAAGATTACCTGGTTATACCTCTATACATGCATAATTTAGATAAATAGATAAAAAATTTTTCACTGACTGAGGAACTTTTCCATTTTGTAGACAAGAGCTCGAGCAAGTAAGCTACTGTGCAAAAGTTGGCAAGGTAACAAGTCAGTGATACGTGCTTCCATAGAAGAGGGAGTTTTAGACAGATTCTTCTCTTTGTTGTTTCCTATTTACTAGTTTAAGTATCTTTGTGCTCAGCATACTGGTTGCTGTGAATTTCAGTCCATTCACCTTACTTTGGCTAATTGATATATGTATTTATCAGCTTCAAATAATTTATCTGATGCTGTTATTCCTGTCCTGGAACTGGATGACAAACCTCAGATGTTGCAGAGCTGGACAAATAGCAGCAAGTTGTTTTTATGATTTCAGACCTTCAGTTTTAAATTCTTAATAACTTTCTGGCTCAGATATATTTCCTTTTGATATTTTGGGTGATTATCTAACCTAAGAGCAATGTTATGGTGATTTCCTCCACTTAGCAAATACAAACGCATTAGTTTGGCTGGAGGTCAACTTTTGGCTTTTTGATAAGCACTTTAAGATTTATTTAATACTCCAGTCATCATATTACTTCTCATTATGAAGTCAAGATTGTCCTCAATTTTGAGTGAAATCCACTATTTTCAGGATTTTCTACTAACTGGGATTTCTTGTTCCCTGTAGGTTTTTGGTGAAGTTATCAGGCCTATCACCATGATATTAGTGGCAGACATTGCAACAACAACAAGCATTACTAAGTTCACAAAATGTTAGATAGTTCATCAGATAAACTGTTTCTGAGCTCAACAAATGGGAATACAATATGTCTAGAAAAAAGTCTGACTGCTACTCTGAAATCTCGGAAGTGTCATGCTGAACAATGATTCGAGTCACTCTGCTGACTCACTGAGTACAGACCTTATAACTTCCATCTTGGACAGTATCTATACAAAAAGTGGAAGCTGTAACTGCAACCTAAGTTGTTTTTCTTGACTAACAGCTGTGAAGACTCTGCAGCAGACTTCATTACAGTGTTGGGCAGTTCATGTACCAAAGCTGTGGTCTTACAAGTAGCAGACCGCTGGGGCTGACAGATGTGGGTGATATTGTTCTGTTTTCTCCTGCTTCTTGTTCTCCAACTTTTCACTCTTCCTTTCTACCTCTCCTGATTCTAGACACATGGTCACAGTCCTCCTTTATTAAACCAGCTGCAACATTTTTTGGCTTATGAGAGAATTGCATTCTGTAACCTAGAAGATGCTATCCAGCTGTTTTTTTTTTCCTCATGCATATTTTTATGTCAGGTTAGTGAGATAAACAAGCTGGTAGAACGGTGCAGTGAACTTTGGATCTGAAGTGAGTGGCTATGAGTGTGTAGCAGAGAAGGGCACTGACATGTTATTTATTCCAGAAAATGGCAATCTCGTGTCACCAACACTTTATTCATGATACCTGAGCTGGTTAAATTAAAACTCTACTGTCATATAGTCAACAGGAGGACAAAATTTTATTGCAATTTTTCTGAACAAAAAAATACCTGCTATATTGAAAAGATATTACATGAAAATCCTATGTGAGGACACAAAAAATTGTATGTATGTGTTGCTCAGTTGACAATAAGCATATAAAGAAGAATGTACTAGCAAAAATGTGTTCTGCATATAAATCATTGTCTATGTTGTGTTGTGGAAGAGGTAAGTGAAGGTGAAACTTATTCATACAGGAACAGTCACGTACTTCACCAGCTGGGTGAGTTCAGCTCTTCTTTTTGTGTATGACTGTTGGCCTACCTGTGAACACTTTGGTATTGCCAATAACCTGTCAAATGCAATTTTGTTTCTTTGTGAGCAGAACAGTCACAACTGCAGAGCCACAGATATGCAGGTGTTCCTGGACATAAGGTCAGAACAAGATATTTATCTTATTTTCAATGAAAGGTAACTATGGTCCTGTTTCTATTGCTCTGCTCCAGAGCTGTCTTGACAATGAGTGAGGAAATGTGCTGGGAGAAAAAGAGACAGTGCAGGGATTTATGTTCTCTTCTGTAGGCAGAGGCTAATCAATTCTTTACCATCTCCTTTCACTGCATCCTTCCAAATGTGAGGGCTACTCCAAAAGTAATGCCTCCTATTTTTGTTGGCCCACAATGTCAGAGGTGGATGTTGGTGGTACGGCAGTAGAGGTTGAACCTTCCCACCAATTACATTCCATTACATTTTGTTGCTGTGTGACAGATGGCAGCAGAGGGGCAGTGTGAGAAAATGGCATCTTCTCTTTTTCATTGCTAGTAAAAATGCATTGCTATTGATTGTGACTGTGCTGAAAAAGACTGTTTTGTAGCTGAGGGTTTTCTTAATCAAGTAGTGCTATTATGCTCTTTATATCTGCTGTAGTTTCCATGCAAATAAATAGATGTTACCTATGTATTTCAACTTCTGATTAACACACTAACAATAAAAATGACTCTTCATTTTTTTATTCTCATGTTAGCATGATAGTAGAAAGGCTTTCTGCTAATTCAGCTAATAATTTTGAAGTAGAAATTTGAGTTGTACTTCATATGTTTATTCACATTTTGAGTAAAAGTTTTCATTGTTTTGAAATTTTTCTTTCACTTGTGGCAGCACTTCCCCAGACACTACACTACTATTTGCTGCTTTTATGTAGTTCCCTCAGTTTGTAGACCAGTTTTATTGTGCTATCATTTCTATCATGCTGTTTGAACTAACCTCTAACATAGGCTGATTTAAACTCTGCTTCAGCTCTTCCATGTTCAAAGTGAGTAAGAGCTCTCTTTTGTACCCAGAAGACAAATGAATGCCAACAACCTGGAACTGCCTTTGATGCTTGACCTCTGTACTGAAAGTTTGTTATAATATCTCTCTGAAGAAATATAAACACAGAGAGATCATCTCTGTTGCTACATAGCCTAAATGTATGCCTTAAACTTAAAACATCTCTGTGACAAGAAAGAAAATTTATGTGACTGCATGGATCAGGTTTTACTTCTGGAGTTTTGCATTCAGGGCTTCACCACCACAAACATCATAACATTACACCTGGCTGAGGAAGGAAAGAAACTGTTTTTCTTGCAGCATTAGTAGCAATGTCATTAATACCTTTTACAGGTCACAAGCAGAGTGGTTTAATCAGCTGCTCAGTGATAGGTAAATAATTTTTTTTACCTTTTTGTTCAGAAATATTTGAGATTTTCATTTCTATATCAGAAATTTGTAGAAGACTGAGACTTTTAGTCACTCTTATTTTCCCTCTGCTACCGTAAGAGAAATGGGTGGCAGAATGTTTTCTGGCACTCCTTGTTTGTCCTGATTAAGCCACGAGGAAGAAATTATAGGTCATGAAAGGAAGCTTAGTCCTCCTCTCTCTTTCTGTCAGCTATGAGACAGAATCACAGAATACCAATTTTGGAGCCTGGAAATACTATTTATTTTACAAATGCTTACATAACTGAGCTTGATCCAATCCTTGTGATCTTAAAAAATATTTCTACAATTTCTTTCTTCTTTCTTTTCTTGCATGAAGCTTACAGGTGACCTAACGATGTTTTTAAGATGCATTTAAATAATGACAGTTTCATGCTTAGTCAGAACATGCTTTGTTCAGAATTTCTCTGGTCTGTTCTCATTTCTACTACAAAAGGATCTACATCATTGCAATAACTCTGTTTAGGACTTGTTCATTTATGATTTCCATGTCCAACAATGAAACCTGAGAATGGGACAATCCTTGAAAAGAGACATTGCTCAAGAAAGAGAATTCATACTTGATTTGTACTTGATCTTTCACAAACAGCAGACTTAACAGCAAGGGATTCAGGCTTGTGGGACTGACAAACTGTAGAGAGCTCATATGAGGAAAGGAATTGTGAAATTAATTTGTCCCAGTAAACCTGTAAAGCAAATATACACATATAACAATTTACTGTGGCAAGATCTTGAAATTTTAGTAATATCTGCCTCACGCTACCTAATCACAAGTAACTGATTGATAATATATAAGGAACTAGAAGTGTACCAACTGGAAGTAGGCATATTAGGAAATTCTTGTACAATGAGAACATGATAAACATTCCACAGAAGAATGTTATCACATCCAGTGTCCTACCCCATATCTTTTCTCTAACAGTGGTTCTGGATAATGTTATTTATCTAGAATATGTGATTTTGTCTACCTGCCTTTTTCCATACCTGATGCATGTGAATGATATGGGACTGAGAATACATCCTTGCATATTGTCTCTAATATCTACTTATGGAGTTACTGTCCTTTTGAAACAGCTGATACTATCTATTTGCATAATTTCCTATGACAGCAATTTTCAAAGATTTACTACCTATTCAGTAAAAATATTTTTCCATTTGTTTTAGATTATCTCCCACTAGATTCAGTGACAGCTCTGAAATTCTAGATTTTAGGATTTTACTAGATAAACCTCACAGATCTTACTCTTTTATCATTATGGTAAAATTGAATTGTAATTCCTTTTAGACTTCTCATCTCCTAAATGAAGTCACATTTTATTTTTTTCCTTCAGGACAACTGCTTAATGCTTGCAACTATTAAAGTTACCCTTTTCTTCCATCTTTCATTGACTTTAACTTATCTTTCAATGAATGTTGAGTATCAGTCAGGGACTTACAGTCCTCAATACTGAAATTATCACCAGCGAAGCTTCATTCTCTTGACCACATCTCCAAAATACTTGTCATTCTATCAGAAATCACAGTATAATAAATGTGCATGCTACCTTACCAAATGTTAATACCATTAAGTAGTTCATTCTTGTGCAAGTATCAGGAATGAACAAGGCTTATTAAAATTGTTTTGTCATAGAAAGTTCATTTTAGCATAATTTTCTAGAAGATATTCCTTACATGCTTGCTCAGCCTTTTTATTTTACTTGTGTAACTTGATTTTTACAAATAGTTTTGTAGAAAGATTTACTAATGGAAGTGTTCAATGATACATTAAATGTACAACCAAATATAAAATTCACAGACATGAATATCTGGAAACTGGAGCTGAAATTTTATTCAGCTGACCATAGAATAAAAATAAACTCGGTGAAAGATATGGATAGTCATTGGCCCACAGTTCACTATTACCACCAATTTCCAGTTCTTTCAGACTAAGGTACAGTTATGAATGAATCACATAAAATCACAGAATTGCCCAGGTTGGAAAAGACTTAAACGATCATCAGGTCCAACCACAGTGTAACCATATTACCCTAACTCTAACAACCCTCTGCTAAATCATGTCCCTGAGCACCACATCCAAATGTTTTTTAAACACATTCAAGGATGATGACTCAACCACCTCCCTGGGGAGCCTATTCCAGTGCTTCACAACCCTTTCTGTAAAGAAGTTTTTCCTGATATCCAACCTAAACCTTCCTTGGTGCAATCTGTGACCATTTCCCCTTGTCCTGTCACCTGTCACCAGTGAGAAGAGAACAACCCCACTCTCGCTATAAGCACCTTTCAGGTATTGGAAGAGAGCAATAAACTCTCCTCTCTGCTTCCTTTTCCCCTGACTAAACAGCCTCAGTTCCTCTAGTTGCTCCTCATAGGGTATATAATCCAGGCCCTTCACAAGCCTAACATGAATAGTTAATTTATTGATTTAAAATAAATATGAGAAAATTATGGACTGTTCACAAAAATTTACTAAAGAAAAGGAACAATTTTTCATAGTTTATTTACTATGAACAGTTCTCTCCACTCTTCATGAGTCAAGATTGCTCAAAGCATCCACTATTTTTTTTTCTTAATATAATTATTAAAATTACAAATACAGAGGTTGCTCAAATATATCATCTGAAATTTTGAGCAGTGTCAGTCATCTCTGAAAAGTTCAACTGGTTAAATTTTATCTGTTCCCTTTTTTTTGCTGTTTACATCAAACCCAGACTTTTTTATTCTCTTTAGTTGAGGCAGAATGACACACAAAATATTTATAAAGTAAATATTGATAGCTGTAATTTACATAGATGCTAAGCATGCCAAGGTACTACCACTTTCTCACAAGAGACAATGTCATTAGAAAATTTTGCATTACACTGGCTTTTCTTATACCTTAGTTCTTATATATACATTCTAAATTAGATTATGAATAGCAGACTCTACACATACTTAAAATATTTTCTTTGATCAAACAATATAGGAAAAAGATCACAACATCTAGTATCATAGAATGTCTTCGATTGGAAGATCCTCAAGGATCACCAAGTTTCAATCCCTCTGCCACAGGCAGAGTTGCCAGCTGCTAGATCAACTACTAGATCAGATTGCCCAGGTCTCCATCAAACCTGGCTTTAAACAGCTTCAGGGACAGAGCATCCACAGCCTCTTTGGGCAACCTGTTCCAGCACCTCATCACACTTTCAGTGAAAACCTTCCCTCTGACATCTAATCTAAATATTCCCTCCTTTAGTTTAAAACCATTCCCCCTTCTCCTATCAGTATCTACTCTTGTAAAAAGTTGATTTTCCTCATGTTTATAAACTCCCTTTAAATTACTGGAAGGTTGGAATGAGGTCTCCCTGCAGCTTTCTCTCTTCCAGGCTGAATAAACCCAATTCCTTCAGCTAATTTTCATAGGAGAGGAGTTTCAGCCCTTGGATCATCTTCATGGCCCTCCTCTGGACCCTCTCCAAAAGCTCCACATCTTTCCTATGTTGGGGACCCTGGACTTGGATGCAGTACTCCAGCTGGGGCCTCATAAGGGCAGAATAGAGTAGGACAATCACATCCCTTGCCCTGCTGGCCATTCCTCTTCTGATGGAATCCAGAATACCATTGGCCTTCTGGGATGCAAGTGCACACTGTTAGCTCACATTTTTTCATCAACTAGGATCCCCAAGTCCTTCTCAGCAGAGCTACTCTCAAGGATTTATTCTCTCACTTTGTATACATATCTGGTATTATCTTGACCAAGTGCTAAACCTTGCACTTTGCTTTGTTGAATCTCATTAGGTTTACAAGGGCCCACCTTTTGAGTTTATCACAGTCTTTCTGGATGGCATCTCTTGCTTCTGTTGTATCAACTGTACCACTCAGTTTGCTGTCATCAGCAAACTTGCTAAGGGCGCACTTGATTCCATCATCTATCTCACTGATAAAGATGCTAAAGAGTACTGGTCCCAGGACAGACACCTGGGGGACACCAGTTGTTACTGGACTCCAACTGGACATAGAGCCACTCACCACAACCCTCTGGCAGTGAAATTTCAATGAATTTATTATCCTCCGAAAAGTCCACTCTTCAAATCCATCTCTCTCCAATTTAGAAATAAGAATGTGGCTTGGGACCATGTCAAAGGCCTTGCAGAAATCCAAGTATATGATATCAGTTGCCTTCTCTTTGTCCACTGATGCTGTCACTCCATCATAGAAGGCTACCAGATTGATCAGGCATGACCTTCCTTTGGTGAAGCCATGCTGGATGTCTCAGATCACTTGCTCATCCTCTATATCCCATAACACATCTTCCAGGAGGATCTGTTCCATGATTTTGTATCTCTTCTCATGTCATCTATTTCTCCCTCACTACCCAGCTCTTCCTGTGAACTTCATTCTCACAGCGATTACCATCTTGTATCAAAACAAAGTCTCTCAAGCCTGGTATGGATATGAGAACTCCCAGGGAGGAAACATCTGTGAGTGAGAGGCTCCCTTACCCTGTCAACATTCAGCTTATCAAATAATACCCCATCCAGGCAAGATTTTTCCAAAACTGTATGAACTTTTCATAGGGAAGTTCACTATGAAGTCACAGAATCACGGAAATGTTCAATCACTTGAACTTTTTTTTCTTTCTTTTTTTTTTTTCCCCCCACGAAAACCACCTATACAGGCACAGATCTGCACTGCAAAATTGTAAACATCTGTTTTATGCCATGGATGCACAAAAAGAAGACAACCTCAAGTAATTGACCTTGTAATTATACACTGACCAATTTCAGTGTATTTCATGATTACACACGGACCAAAACAAGTTTCAATATGTTAGCTTGACAAGCATAGACTGCAACAAAAGGAGCTCTCCTTTTCTTAGTCAGTTGGAATTATTAAAATGAGGTGCTTAATTCTTTGAAGAAAGAAATGCAGGTAAACTATTTAAAAGATCCTTGGCAAAAGATTTCTTTATCATTATTACCTTTCTGAGTAAGATGTCTGGATTTGCACATTTTTCATGGTCTTCATCTGAGTCCAGATTCCAAACGCTCTGTCAAGACTTAAAATGCAGGAAATAAGTCAGTTACTGTTCTCAGTAGGTGCCACTCATGTGCCTCTGCATTGCATCTGTTGAGATGAAAGGGCAATCAAAAAACTGTTTGACCTCATCCGCGCAATGCTTCTCCATGGTGCAAAAAGGGAAATCTTAGGCAAAAGTAGTAAATTAGATACCAGTTATATCGAGACCTCCAAATAATATATTTTCTGAAGAAAGTTCACACATAACTGCATATGTTGATCTACTGTGAAAGTGGTTTCAGTTTTGGAAAAGATAATAAAAAGTACTGAACTACAAAGAAGCTCACAGGGTTTGATTAACCCTCTGTGTTAACAGTCTGATACTAAATAATCTGATTTTTAAATTAATTTGCATATAAATATATTTAAATATGTACATATGATTATTTGTCTTAGGAATAATTAATTCAGATAGAAACAGAAATAACTATGGTCACTGAAATTTACTATGTCTCCGTATGTTTAGCTTTGTGTCACTGTATAGAAATGAAGGTATATTTTCATTTTTGTTTTAATCTTCATGGGTATTCCGCCTTACCTGAGCTTCAGTTACTTGTTGCAGACAGAGGTAGAAATATAGCAAAAATAAAAAAGTAAAATTTTAGCTCTTTTAAAACAGAAGCAAAATTATAGTATACTTACATTCCTGTAACAGATTTTCTTATCAATATTAAAGTTGCTTGAAATTTTAAGAAAGACATCGTGAGACTTTTGTTTCCAGTGCTTATTACTTTACAGTAACCACTAGAATGGCATTTTTACATTCTGAGCCTCCAAATTTTGGGGGTTTTTTTGTTTAATTGTTTTATTTTGTTTTTGGTACGGAGTTGGACAAAAGGAAGGTGACATGGGAAGATGAATCAAAAAATGAGTATGGAAATGAGAAGTCAGCCACCTTTGAAAGTCAAGCTATGCCTTGTCTTCGGGGGAAAAAATCTTTTTGCTTTTATGTCCTAAAAAATGAATTTAATGGTCGCTTCTGTTATCATTTCTTCATCTGCAGCCCACTTTCTTTGGAGCAGAGAATTAAAATTTGGCAAAAGAAGATAACGGTGTTAGATTTGTGCTTTTGCCAATCCCATTAAAATTTGCTCAGATTTGGCTGTGCCATCTTTTTAAAAAACTTAAATTATCCCATTTTTTGCTATTGGCTAATGTCTATGAAATCTTCAGACAAAACATTTATGTCTATTATTATCTAATTTATGGATGGAGCAACAAAAGTTTTCATGAATGACTGTGAGCTCTCTTTATAGAATTTTGTGCATAGGGTAAGCCAGTTTATTAGCACAATGCAAGTTTATTAGCACAACAAAAAACATCAAAATAATGTCATAGGATAACAGATAACAGAGAAATTTTCTATTTTTGAGAAAATAGAAAATTTCAGGCAAAAGCTCTGGTTTCCACACTGGTCTAAAATGATGCTGAAAAACAGTAATGTCATGAAGTCAACCACTAAACAGTTAGGAACTGCCACACTTGAAGCTGTTGCAGCCACCTGTCCTGAGCTATTTATCTCATATCTACATGCAGTCTGACACAGAACTAGCAAAGCATTTAAGCAACAAATGTTTATGCATTTGATCTTTGCTTTGTCATCTAACATCAATCTCCTTTGAGTGCTTAGTGAAAGCTGAATATATGCATATATCTGTGGATATATATGTATCGTTATATGATAGCACTGGCTCTGATTTTGTTTGTTCTTGGAGATATTCCAACATGTATGAATCTATTCCTACACAGCTTTTGCTCTTCCTTTTGAAGATTTTCTACATATTTTGCAACAGTTAGGACAGAGAAACAATTATTCACCACCAGATGTAAAGTTTAACCTCATGCTATAGGTAAAAGACATGAAGAAAACTCTTGAAAGAGAACTATAGACATAAAGTTGATAAAATGGTGAAGAAATAACTGAATATCCCATTGCAAATTGAACTTTACAGACACACAGCACTCATCTGAAAGGGATTAAAGTAGGAATTTGAACTTTTTAGGAAAGCAAATGGAACTATAGAGAAAAGTGAGGAATTTGGATTTTTAAAAAATATTATTAAGTCCATGATATTAGATCTGCTGAAAAGTTTTCAATTAAAATGATCAAGAAGAAGCCAATTATCACGCAGTGCTACAGAAATTAAAAGAATGTTACACTGGTAGTGAGAATGTACATAAAGAATCAATGTCAGAAGCAGAGACAGTGGCTTCTCATTAATCAGCCAGTAAGAACATAGTGTACTTCAGAATGAGATTCAAAATGTTTGCATTCTGAACAGCCCAATTGCACATTGTTAAGTAGAAAAGGGTCAGAAGAGAGGGGAATCTTAATTCCTGAAGTTTATCTGCATTGTTAGGAAGGAAATAATGTATTTCTATAAATTTAGAATGCACAAGTTAGAGCCTGCTTATGGAGAAAGGCTGTTAACAAAGAAAAAAGTCAGTGCTTTTTGAAATCAGCCAGGGAAGGCGCTCCATCTGACTGGAGAATGACTTTTTTTGCTTGAAGATGATAATTCTGGAGCATACTAAATGTGTTTTGAGAGCAATGACTGAAGGATTAGCCTTTGGAGACATCAGCAGACAAAAGCATTTCTTCCAAGTACTGACAAGAGCTTCCACACACAGCCTGGATGCTGGGTTGCCTGGGCTATAAAGACTTGGCATGTTTTGGATTAGATGCTTCTAGAGCTCTGAAGTTAAAATTGATGAAAGAAAGGTGGTATTGAAAACTTAAGTACCTCCAGAATTAGTGGGCAGCTAACATTCTCTTCCCAGATTTTGTAATTTTGGACGCAGGAATCTAGACTCCAAGTTCTGAACTGAGTGCTGAAGTATTGTGACTGATTTAGGTTCATTCTTTCACTATGTGATTGTTGATATTTTATAATGAACAACTTTGCTTGTGATACAGAGCAGGGTTTAATGAACACTGTTATTAACAAGGTTGCTGTCTTCTTCATCTTCACATAAGGCCAAAAATGAGAAGGTATTAGTGAATGCAGCATGCAATTTCAGCCAATAAAGAGGGGTGATACAGTTTTGCTATTGTTTTGCCCTACTCTGGAGGACCAAATTCTTAATCTTTCAATCAAGATATTTAGCAAAGTTCTCATGCCAAACTTTTCACAAGAGATCGTTAATTGTATGAGCTTCATTTGCTTTGTGCCTGATTTGACCTTATTGCACTGCACAGCAAGCAGCTGCATTGAAGGGTGAAACCAGTAGATGGTGAGCTTAAATGAAAGCAACTCTGCTTCATATTTCTGAAAACCAGTTCCATAAGGCATCTCAGATTGGGTACTCCAAGTGAATGTAAACTTCTGACTTTAGTGTCAGTGTGCATCAGCATAATGTAAAGAAAGTTATCTCTGTCTACTTTAAAGTGTCGTTTCTTATATTATAGTGACACTGGAAAATACCCGTGGGGAAAATGAAAGAGACTGGTCTGAGTGGGATGGGAAAAGTTAGCTAAAATAAAAGATGAGAGGCACAAACTGTAAAAAACAAAGTACTAAACATATCCTCAGGAGCACAATGTCAATCGTTCTTCATGCTGAATGAATTGGTGGTCTTCTGCAGAGAATGGCATGCATTTAACTAAAGAAGACTGCAAAATATCACATATATAAGAGCTCTGAATTACAATTTTATTGGCAACTTTGATACTGACATCTCAAAACTTCAGCAGTTGACTGTGTAATCTTAATGTTATGCTAACTTGTTCTTCTAGACTGTGTGATGTAGAGGGCATATAAATTGCATATGTGTAAAAATACAGTTATTATGCTTGGACTATAAATATACATGTCTTTATGTTTTAGTTAAGGGATTTCTTTATTTCTGGGTCTAGGAGTGTGTGGTGTAGAGAAGAAAGTAAATTCCAGATAATTTTATCAGTTACAAATACATAGAAGAAATAAAAAGTGATAGGAGGGTACGCTTCTTGCATGAATTAATGCTACATGTAATGTGAATTAGAAACTGTGACACAAATGAAATTCTCTATATACCGTTTCAACATTTTACTTTTATTCATCTGTTTTTGCTCTCTTTTTAGAGTTATGTAGATTATAGAAGCAGTTATTTTAAGGAGGGAGAAACTAATTTTACTGCTCATTATTGAAGGTCTGGTGCAGGATATAACCATTCAAATGGGTTTTTAAAGGACATTAAAAACTCTTAGAGTTAAAAATGCCTTAGTGAGTGAGGGAATCACTTTGAATAATTTTAAGTGAAGGTAGAAATAGAATACTGTTTAGGATCATATTTAAGTATTATTTTGTATGAATTTATAGCACAGTGCAAACAATGTTGGTTACAATACAAACTATCACAATCCAGAGGAGAAAAAAATCATAAAGGATTTATATTGATGAATCTGTGGTACATACAACAGTCATGAAATGCATACAGGCAGCAGATATAAATTATCAGTGGTGTTTTTCAGTTGTGTTGCAGTCATGTACAGTAGAACGCCAGGATGCAACTGTTACAAGTTGCAGTAAGATTCCGAACAGCCTGATTTAATTTTGAAGTTCACTCTGATTTTCAAGTTCATCCAGAAGATTGAGCTAGATGACCTCTGCAGGTACTCCCAATCAACATTTTCTCTTGTTCTGTGAATGCAAACTTGCCTGAAAGAAACAAGCACGTATCTTGTGTTATTCCCAAGGGATATAGAGCTGTAGAAGTCTATAAAAGCTTGAAGAGACATACAGTTTGATTTCACCATATTTTTTGTTGTCTAAGTCATTGTCTGTCATGTATCAGTTAAAGCTATAAATATGGTTTAGTTCAATTTCTGGGTTTCAAGCAGTCTCTACTGATACCTTCTTTACTTGATATTTTCTTGATATGAAAATAGATGATCTAGTTTGCTTGCATTGGTTATAGTGATGATGCAGATTTTTCTTCTACCTTAAAACGTCTGTGTAGTGTTAGACTTTTTTTCCTTTGTCAATAAAAGTGCATGTTCACAAAGAGATTATAGCCTATAGTGCTTAAATAACCTGAGTTATCTAAGTGTCAGACTCAAACAGGCACATCACAGGGGAAGAAAAGTAATAGTTCTCTGAAACATATTATGAGATCTTCCTAAGCAAAGATTTTAAGAGACATTAACAACGTATGAACTATAAATCTGATAGTTGGTTTTTGAAGTGTTACTGTGGAATGTGCTGATACAACAAACCTAGTGAATCAGAGAGAAATTCTAAATTTCACAGCTATTTCCTTGACTTGATCTTAAGTATACCTTTTAAGTTATTGGGAAGTACAAAAAAAGTTAAATTTTATAGGATATATTATATAATGCTATGATCTTGTGCAATGTAATTGAGGTCTGGGCTTTTTGTCTCTTCTACTGTAACTAATAATTGCCTTGTTCATCTGTTTGCTTTTAGCTTGTTGAAGGGGCAACACTGTTCCTAGCCTTCATAAGAGTCTGCAATTATAACATTCATAAAAACAGCCAGTCATAAACATGTCACATAAAGTATTTCACAGTGTTTATGTGAAAGGAAATTGAAGTCTCTTGAAAATGGAACTGAATCTTGTCCAAACAACCTTAGATACACTAACCCAACTTTATTGTTGTTATATATTACAGGATTCTTTATCCATGCATACTATCATTAACCATACAGTACGTTTTCGTAAATATTTCCCTTCCTGAAAATTCATAAAGTTCTTTGACCATTGTCTCTGTTGGTGGTGCTTGTTAGCTAAGTATAAACTGGAAAAAGAGATTCTGTATTCATTTGGAAAAACGTTAAAGTAAAAAAAGTAATCGCCTCCCAGTGCATATGTATAGTAGAACTTTGTCTCCACTTCCACATGCCTAGATAATCGGTTAATGTATTTTTTAAAATATACAATCAAACTTAAGGTTAATGGCAGTACTTAATGTTTATTAAATATCTGTAATGACCGGGGTCACCAATTAACTTGAATTAGTTGAGCAACATTCCCAAACTGTACTCAATATATTTATTATATATAAAATATAATTTGGATGAGCTATTCCTACATTTTAACAGTTGACAAAGGGAAAAATGAAGATAAACAATTTGTGGCATGAGTTTCAGAATACCTGTACATATGTTGGTTATAAAATTTAGCTAAATGTTCATTTGATCCACATCATAGTTCATCAGGCCTTTCCTTTACTTCAAAGGCAGCTATGTGTATGTTGTGTCTCTGAGATTTTGCTGTTGCTACTTCTAATGAGAGCCCACAGTTTGAATTCATACAGGATGGCTCATAGAGTGGATTACAAAGTGCTTAAATTTGATCTCAGTGTCTGCTACTGAGACTTCTTTTTATTCCCCTGGGCTTCCAGAGCTCTTTATCCATTTTTTTAGCCATTTAGTCACATATAACACTGGCTCCTTGCCATATGGGCTTCTAAACCTGCAGATTATTAGCCATACTAGCTAATTTGTGTCCCAGGTATATAAATACTAGAAGTAAGTAACTGTGGACAGTGTTTCACAGCTCTGCAATATATGCTTTCTTCTCCTTGGCTGTCCATTCATCTTGAGGGTACAAATACAGTTTTTAACTATGTGTGAAATGTGAGATTGACCTCAGATAGTGTCAGAGGCAACTCTGATTGTGCTGCATCTAGTGGGATTATATGGTGGAACATGTGGCATTAAGAGGGACATAGTTAAATTTCCCACAAATTTCTAAGCAACTCTGTGTGTGTTACACTGAGATGAATCTCCCAAAAAGATGAGTTGAGAACTTCTATGATTATTGTTTGGAACTTTCTTACGGAAAATCCAAAACGAACTGTCATGAACAATGAAAATTCCAACAGAGGTGTTTACCTGAAAAAAATGTTCTGACAGTATAATTGACCAGATGCACTGATGCACTCTCACCTTCAGAGAGTCCAAATACACAAGATTGCCTTCTTAGGACTAGGTAGTTCCAAGATACCGAATCCCTCAGTATGAGAACTTCTCAAATCATCCTGCTGACCTCCAGTTCTGCAGGGGGAATAGGTGATTACTGGCTTTACTGGTGCAATTGCTCAAATTTTATGGCTGTTCTTAGTTTTTGCTGTTGAAAACCCTTGGCAACAGGGGCAAGAAAAGTCATTTTCATTGGTATTTTTCCTGATAAAACTGTAGTTTGGTTTAAGATCCAAACCTGGAAAAGACTTTCTGGAAAGCTTTCATTTTTTTAAGAATTCTTCAATGGAAAGATTAAAGCTATTACAAAAAGCAGTTATTCATATTTGGTTGTGATGGGGTAGTTCAGTAAAAAAAAATCCAATTACCAGTTGAAAAAAAGGGTCACAGAAATTTTTTCATAGATCTGCAGTAGATTTGTTGTTGTTGTTGTTGTTACTTTTTTAGACAGAAATATTTTTTTCTTGCTAGAAATGTATTGCCTGTCATGCCTTGGTTGCATTTGGTTGCCTGAATTTTAGTTTCAGAGAATGGTTGGGTATTAGTTCCTTTCATATTTGATATTAGTCAACCTTCTTCAAACACTTTACCCTTAACACTTAAAATTATGGAAGTGAAAAACATGCTTTATCATTTGTAACCAACGCCACAAAGTACAGAAGCTTTGTGACAGAAGGAACTCAATAGTGAGGAAATGAAGTGCTGCTTGGGACGAAGGGGGTATGGCTGAATGTGGTTTTCACTTTTCATTGTGTGCTTTCTCACCTGTTTGAAGGTTTCCTCTCTATGTGTCACTTCTATGCTGTTAGAAGTTATGTCTTTTGTTAAATAATTTAGAGCATTCCAGTCTGCCAATCAGGGAAGGATTAAAGGAGTATTTTTTTTCTTTTTTCTTCTTTTATTTCTTTCATTCTATTGGCCTGCTGCTATATGTTTCTTTTACAAAGCAGAAAAGAAAAATGAAAAATGAAAAATATTATCATCCATTACAGATGTTCTTCTATAACAGTGTTTGGTTGTTTCTGAAAAAGAGGCAGAGCTCGAATTTGGAATCATATCTTGCACCATGCTGTTTTTTGGAAATAAATCTATCAGATCACATCAATGCTTATCATTATAACTTGGTTTTCTACTTTAATTCATCGTGTTTCAGGTGAAATGTTATTCACTATTTTCAGAGTATGGAACTTTTTAAAAGGTAGAATTTACATATGAAGAATCAATTTTAAAATAACTGAAATTCAGACAACTTATTCCACTGATTTATGCTCATCTTCACTAAGAAGGAAATATACAAGTTTTACTTCAGATAGATCATGCTTGATCTGCTTTGGGATTTTCTTGACATTTGTCTTCTTGCATTATGTGTTTTAATAAGGAAAGCAACAAGAAACACAGGGAGACCTCCATTATTATGAGGGATGATATTGGTGACATTAATGCTCCAAACATTGTAGAACCATGTAGAAGATGCAATAACCTAACAACTGCTTAAATATAAATTACTGAACTGTAGCTATAATATTATGATTTTGCTTCTCCTTCCCTGGGCAAAGTTCTTGAGAAAATAATAGTAGAGTCATCTGACTAAAGTGTCCTAGGCTTATCTTGGTTTGGTGATTGCAGTAACTACAATATTTAAATAAATAACTCTGAATTTAAAAAATTCCTCAGCTTCTTCGTGCAAAACCCAAAAAATCTGGAAATGAGGCAATCTTCATGACGTGGTGAGAGTTATCAAAATCACTTTAAATTGGCTTTGTTTGCTTTCATTACAGCTGTCAGAAGACTGTGATGGGCAGGATCTTCTCATACTGAAAGTACTTTTAAATCCTACATCTTATGAAAAAAAGTTGTACCTTAGGTACAATACTGTTCAACATCATTGATCAGTATCAGTGCAAAACGGATTTTATTGGCTTGGATGCAGAATTTCCTGACAGCATCCAGCTGCTCTTCATCTCTTCTCACCCTCTGGCATCATTGTCATCACCTAGTTGGTTGCATGTTTGTTAAAAAAAAAAAAAAAAGAACTTGGATAAAAAACAGAAGCCTCCAGATTAACCAAAGTATGAGTAAAGAAACACATTACACAACTGAGAGACAAGAAGTTAAGAAAGTGCTTATCTACTGACTGTCAAGAAATGCATGCTCTGGGGGTTTAATTGCATATGTATCTTAACCTATATGTTAAGATAGCAACATTCACTATTGCACACTTTCCCCTCTTCCTTTATTGCCTGTCTGAATAGTAAACATTTGTTTCAATTAGATAAAAAGCTCATCTATTTATCGAGGGAAATTAAACCAATTTTTGTGTAGGATCTGTATAGAGATGCTTCCATTAATATGTTTAGACCTTTCGTAGGTAGTAATGGTGAGTTAAAATTGATGATAGGGTAGAGAATTTGGCTTTGCATGTGGATTTTGATACAAAATTCTCAACTGAATAGGCTTGTTAGCTTTTCATAAAACATACCTCTTACTCCTAAGACAGTCCTTGCTTTTCATTATTGCTTTTTCCCATATGGATTTGGACTTCTTGCCCTGGGCTAGGTTAAAGCAATTTGGAGCTTGCTTTTAACAGACCAGTCTGATGAACTGGGTCACTTTCTATAGAGGTTGGCAATAAATAATTTTCAGTAAAGCATACTGAGCAATTTGTTACTTCACTTTGTACAGTTACCACAGGTGCCTTAGCACATGTTTTCTCTACATGTACTTTAAAATAAGAATTTAACGTTTTGCTTTGTTGTGGTGCTGTCCACTCAGAAGTAAAAGATGAAAGATGTTACTAATGAAGAGAAATAAATTCAGTTGCGCAACTGACCTGCATACCTGAAGGACTGTTTATGACATATTTTGAAAGCAAGCATCCTATAAAATCTAAACCTTAAAAAAAGAACTCTGATAGTCTATACAAGATGGCATAGCTGTGCAAAAGAAGACACAAATTGCCTGGAAATTGTTGCTTTTTTCATGAGAAAAAGTGAAGAGTAAGGTACTCTTGACTAGATTCTTCAAAGTTACTTCAAATGAAACTCTTACCTTTCTAGTGTCTCCCGTGTCTCAACAGTGGTTGTTGCATATATTAGACCTGTTTCAAGGTGATTTGAATGTACATGCTCAGTGTTTGAAAACCTCTTTGTTTTTCCTTCATGAAAGAACATTTATTCATATTTGATTTTATCCCTCCTCTTTCTGGCCTTATTTGGACTTCACATGCCTGGAAGATATATACATATTGAAAATAATCCATATTGCTTTGTATTGTGTTCATGTATATTACAAAGGAAAATCCCTACAGCATTAGGATTTTGTGTGTATAAGTTCTTAGAACTGTACACAAAGTGACAGCAGCATATTAAGAAGTTGAGACAGAAGATGAATTTTAACATAAGAATTTTACTGACTCCCACAGCACAGTCTGCTCCTAACTATCCTGATTAAAGAAAACAACCAACTAATGAAAATGGCAGGGATAAGTTATGAGCATGGCAAAAACTATTGATAAAATTTGTCAGTAATAGCCAACCATCATGGAAAATAAAAATCCAAAGATGGATTTGACTCATCTCAAAATAAGTAAGTTCTTCCCTCTCCTCTCCTCTCCTCTCCTCTCCTCTCCTCTCCTCTCCTCTCCTCTCCTCTCCTCTCCTCTCCTCTCCTCTCCTCTCCTCTCCTCTCCTCTCCTCTCCTCTCCTCTCCTCTCCTCTCCTCTCCTCTCCTCTCCTCTCCTCTCCTCTCCTCTCCTCTCCTCTCCTTCTTTCTTTCTTCTTTTTGGGGGTGGTGGGTAGAGGGGGAAATACTGAATGCTGGAAAAAAAAAGAAAGGGTGTTAAATTCTAATACCACATTTAATTATTTCTTCAAAAAATTAAGTTTGTTTTCATAAACTCACAGAACTACGCGCTGATAGTTAACAGAGTCTGGTTGATACACCCTTAAGTTTGTGTAACACAACTGTGACTTTTATTACTTAAAAAATATATATATATATATATATATATGCTATATATAGAGAGCAATGTCTCAATTCAGTGATTGTTGAGTTACACTTTATTTGGATTTTATGTTTTCACTCTCAAAGACGAAAACATGGTACAACATGATTTCTCTGACTTTAGAGTTAGAAATTCAAATGGTTCTTCATCTTCTGGAATTCTCTTCTGCAATTTGGCCTTGACAAGAGTAGGGTTTAAAAAAAGGACACACCATCTTTTGTAAAATATAAACCTAATTGTATGCTATTTCCTTCAGTGCAATCCTATCACTCAGTATTATCAGCCCACAAATGAGCAAATACTGAAGAAGCTAGTATCTGAGACTATCTGAGATGAGAAGAGTAGGGTAATTTTCAGATCTGTTACACTTCTGGCTGTTGGGGGACATTGAAGATGGGTTTCCCACCTCAGCTGCAGCACAAACATACCCAGTTGTAGTCCTTCATAGGATGTAATGATGGTGAAAGTGAAGATCTTCCAAATCAAAATAGGTATTTTGGTATTCTCTTGGTATTTTGGGTCTCTATGTTTTTTTTTTTTTTTTTTTATTCCAAGACTGTAGCTTAAAAAGATTGTGTGATTTTTATTGTAGTAATATATTGTGTATGACAATGCTCTAGTATCCAAAAAAATTCAAAAATAACAAGATAATAATTACCCTCTTTACACATGGCATTTATGCAATTATTACTGGATACACTGGTCTTCTTTAAATTACTTATTTGATTACGTTATGTATTCTTTGTGAGATAGCATTACTCGGTTCATTTATGTGTCTATTTTGATTGACATCACTTCCATGCTAACTGCTTTCTTCTTGAGTTCAGCTAAAATAGACTAAATTCATCATGAGTTGGATGGAAAGT
This sequence comes from Chrysolophus pictus, assembly GCA_037305975.1. Lineage (NCBI taxonomy): Eukaryota > Metazoa > Chordata > Aves > Galliformes > Phasianidae > Chrysolophus > Chrysolophus pictus. The sequence continues at coordinate 34,258,077 of CM074577.1, forward strand.
TAAGAATAAGTGTTTAGATAATTGGGCATTGGGGATACTTAGAAGTCTTTATTATGTGAAAATGAACAAATAACATCTGTTCCTTCATTCCTGTTATTCAGGGTTGCTTTGTAGCTATCAGGTCTTTAGGGATGTCGGAAACAAGAAACAAAGATATATGCTGAATAAAATCCACTTCATGTACAGCCTTTTACGCCCATTTAGTTAGTGAATGTGGCTTGGTTTAGGAGAAGGCTGAACATTAGTGAAGAAAGGTATGACTGGTTTTTAATACTTAACAACATCCAAGTGCAAGAAATACAGAAAAAAGTTGTTTATGAGAGTATCTGCCTAGGCACTTCTGAATATCAGAAGGGCAACTTTTTCAAGGTGTGTTTTAACAACAGTAATTTTCCCCAAAATACCCCAAATTTGCAGCTCATTCTCTAGAGAAGATCTTATCACAAATTCAAAGGAAATGTAATTAAAATTTAGAAAATGAAAAAACATCATAAACCATAAAAATGAATTGATGGAGAAGAAAGGAGAAAACAGGTACAGCATGAAGGACAGTACTCCTCTGAGATTAGAAGCAGCTAGTCAATCATAGAACATGAGCTTACCTGAATTATATCTGCCTGTCTCTCTTAAAATTATTTTATTTATTCTATTTCCTTCTACAGACTGACTGCAGTAGCTAATTCTGGTGAGTTAAATAGGTGGTTTGTCTTTCCAGTTGGCTGAAGATTCATTTTCATCATCTCTCAACATCATGCATGCAGTCTTTCCTTTTAATACTGTTTTAGAGCTCCACATTCAAACAGAATTTACTAATCATTTTGATTTGTCACTGATTCACTGCTCACTGCTCATAGAGCTCACCTTAATTTTCTCAATTCTTGAAAGGCAGCAACTACTATAATTACTGCTAAACAGCTATTTTTAAGTTTATTGGCTTCAAAGTCCATCAGTTTTCATGTGTATCCTTTATTACAAAAAGATTTGTTGCCATCAACTGGGCTTTTTCTGCTTGGGATGATAACTGGAACTCAGATGTAGACCTATTTCTATTACAATGTTAGCTGAGATACAACTGATTTAAGAAGAAGGACACAAAGGAAAATCAGCTGTGTACAATTAACAGCTGTCATGCGTTGTGCATTAGCACAACTTAAGTGTAACTTTAAAATGGGGAGGAGGGATATCTTTGACATAATTTAGGAACATGTACTGTTATGATCAGTACACAGGAAATAGACAGTCAGGCAATCAGTAGTTAAAGAAACAAGTTTTCCATATGCCTCCATTTAACTATGGTGATTTTCAGCATGCTCTGCTTATATTAACTAGTGATTAAATGGAAGCTTTTATCTTTCACTAGTATTATCTCAGAAGATTACAAAATGCAGTTGCCCTGAAAAAAAAGAAAAAAAAAGAAAAAAAAAAAGGAAAACAAGAATATTTATTTATTATTCATTCTTAAAAGACAGTGAATAAATATATATGAAATCAAAGTTCACATGCTTAGGAGTTTTACTTTTTTTTTCCTTTTTTTCACATAACACCTCTAATTTTAATTAATGAAAGATTAAAAACTAATCATTCAAAAGTTAAAGTACTGTATCTCGCTTATTCATTTCCGAACTATATTTTTGAGTAGTAAAAGTGCCACACAGTGTTCATGTCTTTAATCTATGGTCTTGCCTCTTATGGGACCCTGTGGAGTTCCACTGCATTTGCATATCTCAATTTTCCCGTCTGTAAAGTGGAGATGACAACACTGATCTCTTCAATTATTTTATGTGTAATAGCCACTAGTTCATTAAGGTGAGTAGAAGCTGGTGAAACTTGCATGTAGGTGTGAAAGTGAGGAAATGCTACTGGGCTATTTCCTTGAAACTTTACTCTGCAGGGACTTATGCGAGTCCATGAGAGCTGCTGTATTCAGGACTTTGCAGATGCCTGTGTGGAAGTAAATCACCAGCATGACAATAGTACATGCTAGAGTTTTCTCTTAAGCAATTTCCCTAGACATTGTGGAGGGAGAGACAGGAAGAAAAGTGGTAATGAACAGAGTCTGAAGCTATTCCCAGCTCTTTAAACTCATGTGCCTTCACAAGAGGCTGTAGAATACAGAGGCTGCCTCGGTGGAGAGACACTCCCTGCTTCCCTAATGCACTGAACCTGGGCGAAAAGACAATATTGGTCATAGCACTCTGCTGCTCCTGGGCTAGAGAGCCTCCTGATAGACTCTCGACTTTAATAGTTTCTCATGCTCTTTTACTCCTAGGCTATTTCCTGTAAAGATATTTAGGATTTAGTGGCCCTTCTCTCTTTTTATAACTTACATAAAATAGATTTCTAAGTAATCTTGCTATTTCTTAAGCAATGACAGTCAGTTGCCAGTCTTCAAATGAAGGCTGTAGATACTAATAAATAAATCTTCTCAGTCCATGACTAGTATAGTTCTGGAACCAAATGAATGTCATGTGTATTTGATTTTGTCAAACATGGAATGTTTTGGTATTCTCTCCCCAAACAGTGTTCTGACTTTCTTTCCTACTTGCTGGCTCCAGACAGTATATTAATTCCTTTTGTAATGACTACAGACTTCTGTGGAATTGTCTCTGCTTTCCAGTACTCTTCTGCTTCATTTTAATAAATGGATAATTGAGTCTTTTTAAAATAACTGTTCAGAATAATAAATTTAGAACATCCTTGACTGCGAGTATGGAAAGAAGGGAAAAAAGAATGCAGATTATAAGTACTGTATCCCATATCACCTGTTTTAGTCTTCAGTAGTCATAATACAGCACTATGTGAGAAGTAAAAAAACCTCCACGTGTGTACTTTGTGGGTGATGAAAAAGCACAAGGAATTTCCTATAGTACAATGACTGTAGATTACAAAAAGATTAATTTCTAGAATCCAAAGTTCAGAGAAGCTTTTGGATGAAACTTTGTGATTGTTTAGTATCACTTGAATGTATACTAATAGCTTAATCCTTATAATCATTTTGCAATAAAAATTTATACTATTAGGAATGTACAAAGAAAAACTATGAACTAAAAAAATGTGATATGCTGTTTTATTAAAATTAATACAACTTCTGAAAACAGATTGCTTCTAAATTCATACCTCATACTGTCGTGTTGTGGGGTTTTTTTTTTGTACATTATTATTATTTTTTTCCAGAGATGATTTTCTTTTTATTCCTCTGGAATATATTTTAGATATTATTTTCAATTATCTGTCAAATAGAATATGTTAGAATTATAAAAAGAGATCGGGCTCAGAATGACTCCCATAATTCATTAATTTTTGTTAGAAATTTGTTACTCTGTATCTGGTTCCTTTTTGCAAATTGTACACAGTCTGTGTGTACACTGACATCTGCAGCATCCTTTCTGTCTGTCTCTTTCCAGGACTTCATATGAGTGAGTCTCTGGCTGTGATATTGTTACAGAGAAAAACGATCTGTGCTGTCTTTATTAAAAAAAATAATAATAATAAAAAAATAGGAGTACTTTGAACCCTTCCACATTAAATTAAGATAGACAATATTCTAACCTTTAATAGAGATGCTGGTATGCAGATAAAATAATACATTCAATAATATTTTTTTTATTTTTGTTTTTTATCCATCTATCTGGTCTCCTTCCTTCCTTTTGATATAAAAGTATCTGACTAAGATCTATAGTTGTTAATATTTCTGGAATTCTGATTACTTTTGCTTTTCAGTGTGTTGCACACGAAGTATTCAATAAATATATTAAGAAATATTTAAATATCGAATACTTATGTATTTCTGTTGTGGAATATCATTTATGTTATTTGCTAATAATACAGTATTTAAATAACTGTAAGATTGCTGATCTAGTCATTTTACTGCAATGTCACTTAGGAATGATAAGCAATAAAACCAGGTGTTGATTATTTATTTTCTTAACCCCAAATTGTGTGCCTAGATATTTTAATTTAGAAGATGTATGTTCTCTCTAAGTAACTGTGGCAACTGCAATTATGATATTAGTTTTAATGCTGAAGGTACACAGCAAGTTAAAGTGACAATGGCTTCATTTCTGAACTTGTTTTAGGTTATGTGCAATGCATTTGAACCATAACAAATGCAGTGTAATGGTGCAGGGTTTTCTGGACACAAAGTTCTTTAAGATTTGACAGCTGAGATTTGCGTTCTGTATTTTTTTTTTTTGGTCAGTAGTTAATTATTAAAGCAGATGGTTATAAATTAAAGATAATGGCAGGTATCTTCTAAATAAAAAAAAATATTTAACTTGCTAATTTATGGCAGATTTCTTAATTAGTTCACATTTGAGTTCAATAATGAATCCTTTATAAGATTAACACCCCTTCCATCTTCGTGATTTTAGTTGTAGAAATAGAACAATTCTTCAAATTTCCATTATGTCTAAAATGTGATTTGAGTTCATGCAGTCAGGCCTCTTGCTTCACTGAAAATGCACAGTAATCCTCCCTCACCTCTCAGAGGTGTGCAGGGTTTATCTCTAAAAAAGGCCATCATGTCTCAGGAGTGGAAAGACAGCTGCACTCCAAACCACTTTATCTCATGTCCATTCCTGGCCTGAACTCAAATGGGAACTGCTGGTGTCTTGTTTTGCAGAGGGGGCAGAAATGAGATGGAGTTGAGAAATATCCCAAAACACAAATCTGTTACTGAAACTTTCCTCTATTCAAAATCAGCAGGAAGGACATAGAAGCTGTCCTAATTTCCCCAGCTACTCAGGGTTTATAGAACCACTCATTCATTTTCTTAGTATTTAAAATACGCAAAAAACTTCAGTCCACCTTCAGTCCTAAATTTAACATATACTCCTTGTTTTTGATGCGACAGAACTTTACCTGCAGGTGCAATTAGTCTTTCTGAGCTCATCTTCTCTAAGAAGCTTGACCTGAATTTTGAAAGTCAATAAATAACTATAACTTTTCTTATAATCTTGTACAGTCAAGAAAATCCTTTATTGACTTTCCTTAATTTTACAACATACAGGAATATTTTATATATAAAACTTTTTGTGAAGGATTTTGAAAAGTGGGAAACTTTTGGTTTCGGTGGCATTGTCTCCTCAGTAGGATAGGGCTGGTATTAAGGAAAAATTTTCCACTCTCCATTCCTGACTTGATTCCTTGATACCAAAGGATTTGTGAGTAGAACTCACTCTGAGATTTCAGGCTCTGGTTAGCCTTGAGTGGATGTGAGTAGCTTAGAATACTGAAATCTTCAAATAAATACAGTGGAAGTGTGAATATATTTCAATGGCCAACATATGTATTCTTTCTGAGATCTGTAAGTCTCATATTTTGAAAACTGTCATTAAACACTGGAATATTATGTGACAGCTTACAAAGCTTTCATTTTACATATTTATAGTGTGCAGTTAAATTTCTTTGCTCTCAGAATGGCTGGGAGTTATGAAAAATACACATAAACTGAGTGAGTCTCTGCCAGAGTGGAGGGTCAAAAAGAACTATCAATATACAAGAAAAAAATGGAATGCCACCAACAGTAGCAATTACATTTATCCTCCCTTCTTTTGTAAATTCATCACAGAGACATTTATAACAGACCAGCATGATACTAACTGAACTTCGTTGCCATATGGAGCTGTGATTGTGCTACTAATTTGATAAAGTGATCCAATATTTTGCAAGCTACTAGATCCCAGATCCAAACTTTGCAAAAATATATTATATGGGTATTTCAAATGTCGTTCTTTCATGTTGAATGAACTGAAGAAAAAATGAAGTGAGCTGTAACTCATGAAAAGACTGACAGTTGTTCATGCTTGGAGAAAATACTGTGAAAGACTAGTAACAAAGCCACATATTAAAAACAAAGAAAACAAAACAAAACCAGGACAAACATTTGTAAAAATTGTACTGGATAGTGTGTCATGACTGATGTACTTTCTGCCTGCAACTTTCTAGGTTCTCTTCTTTCTCCCTTACTCAGACGTGGAGTTGAAATTTGTATCCAAATTTCTGGATATATTTTCTGGAAGAAAAGTCAGTGTTTAAGGTATGAATTTAACTGATGCAATCTGAAAGCTTCTTGATTCTCCAAAGTGATTAATATGTAGTAGCTATCATTGAAATAAACTGTCATTGGATTCTCAGCAGCTTTTAAAATACTTCCATTTATTTAGGAGTTTCTGTCATTGCACTGAGAAATTAATGCAAACTGTGCTGTGTTGTTTGCTATTACTACTTCTGACACGATAGTATTTACCTTGATTTCCTCTAAGCCAGTACTTATAACTCTTTCTAGTTTTCACTAATTTAGCTTCTTCAATGCGGTATCTAAGATTACCATCTTCAGCTACTATTACTTCAGCAATTGTCTTGTTCTTCTGTACACTTGAATCTAAGCTGTTACTCTGTTACAAGAGTCAAATTTTACGACTAAATAATTTTGCCTACTTTTTCCCATGACTTATTTTACAAACACATTTGAAAGTTATCCTTCAAATGCTGTTTTTCTGTCGTCTCAGATTCAGATGCCCATTGTCTTCCTCCCAATTCCCCAGACTTCTGACATTCCTTTTCCTTTCAGATGTTTATGTCAAAGTTTTCTTATGCTGATGCTGACAGTGATGGTATCTGCATACTTTATGTATTGGAGTTCATATATGATGTTATGAAGTCCTCAGGGGAAAAGATTTTATTTTTCAGAGGACTTTGAAATGCTCCAGACATTAAAAATGCTAGCTAAAACATACAACAAAAGGAAAACTTTTTTTTTTTTTTTTGTAAAATTAACAAGATAAATTCTTGTTTGTGAAATATGTAGAAAATATCCATCCATAAATTCATAAAAGTAAGGTGGACTATTAAAAATTATATCTGCTGTGGACTGTGCAAAATTTTAACCTTTAAAAATGATACAGAATTTGAAAGTCAGTATTTCTTACTGTGTAAGTCTACCCTGTACTGTGACCAGGTAGTGGGCTGTGATTTGAGATACTACTTCTCAGTAGTGTATCTAATGTGTGATCTTTTGCAAATCATATATATATATTGTCTTCCTTATTCATTCCATAGTAAATTTGAGGGAAGAATCAACTATTGTTTCCCCCCCCTCTCTCTCCATATGTATGTTTTAGTACAGTGTAGCCTAATATGATGTAGAGTTTTGTAATTATTTATAGTAGTACTATCATCAATACTTGCAGGAAATTGAAATAGAACAATTCAGTTCAACTATGTTATTTTAATTTACTTCTGTCCCATATTATCTAATAACTCATGCTCATTTAAGAATGGTATTCTGCTCTGCAAGTATTACTGTGAGAGTACATCTTTGACACCTCCCTACTGAGTTGTACTTATATTTCCATAGAACAAATAGATTGACAAGAATAGATGTGTAAAACACTTTTTTTTTTGTTTTGACTGTATAACTAACTATAAAAACTATCAATATTGCTATCATTGTCACTTTCACTAACTATACTGTGAGTAAAAGACTGCAGTTTTTTGTTAGGAATGTTTTGAAGTTTAACACATCTGCAGCACAGGCTAGTAAAGAACAGATTTCTTGCAATTTCAAACACAGGAGGTATAGACCAATGGGCTCCCCTGCTCTGAAAGAGAAGCTATGCACAGTAGGGCTTCTTGGAAGACAATGACCCAAATTCTGAAGTACAGAAAAGAAAAGAAGAGAAAGCAGAGAAATGTAGGTGGATTATTTATATATTTATTTATTTTTACCAAGGTAGATGCATGTTTAATTCAAACTTGTCCACTTTTTCTATGTATTTTCTTAACTGGGATGTATGTAACTGGCTTTCCCATATTCCAGAACAGCTAAAAAGAGTGAATAAATAAATAGTCTGGTGCTTTGACATTAGACCACAGAAAGGCATAGAAATGAGGGAGTGGAGAGTAGTTCGTCACTGACATGAACAAATTGATTATCACTGTTGAACTATGTAGGTATCTCCAAATGTAGTATCTTCTATTTATTTCCATGGAAACTACAACAAATACAAAGAGTGCAATAGCACTATTTGATAGAGAAAATTCTCAGCTACAAAACACTATTTGTCAACATAATTACTATGAATTAGTAATGCGTTACAGTGCATTTTCACCAGCAATACTGCATTTATCACAGCAGAGGTGACCTACTGCCACCATTGCCACTGCTGAAATGCACCATTGCCACTGCCTCACTGTGCTCATATCCACTGCTTAGTCTCCATCAGTGTTCAGCAAGCATCAATGAATGCTAATGGGAGAAGTGTGGAGGAATTCAGTGAAACACCTTTGCTTCATATGCACCTCTGTGTCAGATGCCATTGTGTCAGACTACCTCTCTGCTGCCGTCTGTCACTTGGCAACAGAATGTAATAGGATGTTGGTGGGAAGGTTCAACCTTTACTGTCATACCATCAATATCCACCTCAGACATTATGGGCCAACATGATAAAATAAGAGGCATTATTTTCAGAGCAGCCCTTGCAAAACACAATGTGTGTACAGCATGTTAGAGAGACAAAAGACACAAACCCATAATTAGACAAAAATCCAGGCCACCGAAGTTCAAGTACAGTTATTCTAATGAATGTATCAGACCAGAGCACTGTGTGAGAGCTGCAACGCTTTAGTCATCACATTTGACAGAGAAACTGTTGGAACACAACCCACATAATACCCCACTGTGGTATTTCAGAAACCCTTCAAGTTAGCACTCTTTAAGTGAACAATGCTCACATTTCAAATGTTTAGCTGCATTAATTTATGTTGCATAGTAATTCTAATTCAAATGAAATTGAAAATAATGGAATCATGCTTTTAAGTGGAAAACATTTAAAGAAAATGACATAGAGCTTAAAAATCTGTGATGATAAAATACCTTTCAGAACATTCATCATTACGAAGCCATGATAAGCAGCCATTACCTTTGCTGTATTATTTCACAATCCTCTCATAACATTACTTAAAAAGACATCTAAAATGAATTTTGAAAGTCTTGGTCATACAGACAGCATTAAGAAAACAAAAGCAACATCAAAAGTAAATGAAGTTATATGCATCTTGGGAGATTGGGTGGTTTTCTCTAACATGGTCTCTAAGAATGTTTGCAAATTGCTTTCTTTGGACTTTTTAACAATTCCGATGATGCTGATATGTTATAGAAAGCCCACAGGGTGTGGAAAGGGAGTTATTTGGTGTATATTTGTTAGCTTTTCACAATGATTATTCTAAGGCTCGCCTGCACTGTGAGTATCGAAGAAATAATGTTGCTGAATTTAGCTTTGATATTTTTCCACATTAATCTTTGTTAATGAATTGTTCTCTGCTGCGGTGGCTGTGAACAATTAAATCATTGAAATCCATAAGTCTTTTGAGTCTGTTATCCTGTAAGAAAGTGGGATTTCTTCTAATTAACCACAGGATGGATCCCAAGTGCTTACTCTGCACTTGTTCTGCATGCAGATCTGCCTTTGACATCATTGGGATTCCAGAGAGAGTAGGAGTGCAGAGGAGATCCTCACACTGGATAAGAAAATGCAGTCTGAGAATATTTCCTTCAAAAAAGGAACACTGTTTCCAGGGAAAAAAGTAAAGCCTATTAAGCTTTGCTGCATTAATTGAGAAAAAGTATGTAAAAGGAAGAAGAAATGATGCTTACATCTTTTTTTTCTGCTTTCCTTCTCAGTTAGACAATATAATGCATTAGTGCCATGCAGATTCTGACTTGAGATTGTGTTGTCTTCTTGAACAGCCTTTTATCCAGTACTTACAGATTGTTGTGATAGCTATGCTGTTGTAATATACATATTTTTAGCTGTGTGTTTAGATAGTACACTTTAGAAAGATTTGTGGAGTTAATTTTGACACTGAAGAAATGATTATATTCCTTTCTATGCAAATATTATCATAGAATCACAGAATGGCCTGGGTTGAAAAGGACCTCAAAGATCATCTAGTTTCAACCCTGCTATGTGTAGGGTTTCTAGACCAGTGTGCCCAGAGCCACATTCAGCCGTGCCTTTAGTGCCTCCAGGGATGGGGCATCTACAACCTCTCTGGGCTTCCTATTAACTAACGGCTTGGAAACTGTGAAATCATGGAAATTGTAGACAAATTGTTTTTATATATTGATATGTATATGTATGTTCATGTTCTGTAAAATACTACAGTGGATAATATTCTTTGAAGAAAACTTGCTGAATTGTAATCAAATAATTTGCATCGAACACCTGAAGTTTAGTAGTGTTTTTGTGTTTACCTATTACCATAGTTAATAGCTGATGCGCCTTAGTATCTTGTAATATTTACATTTTGCCACTGTAACTCAGCTCAGCAGATCTGAGAATTTACTTGCTTGTATTTATCTGCTACATTTGGTGCTCAGGTTCATGATCAAATCCTTGAATCTGGGAGCATGCAGTCCATACTACCAGCCACACATTTAAACCCCTTCAAAAAGATGCATCTCTCAGTGGTTTTAAACTTGGTGTATATGTGGTGCTTGATTTACATTAAGCAAATTGTGCATGCACGTTTGGAGTCTCAATGTCACAATACAATATATCTTTAACAATTTGCATTGAACTTGACCAGGACAGTGAGAAGATTGTTACAAATACTTGTACATCTTTAATGGAAAGCAGAATGCATGACTGAGCATTTTATAAGTGATTGAGGAGACTGGAGAAGAATAAGAAAAAAAAAAAAAACTTGGAGAAAGAATAGAAATATTCACATTAAAAAATCCTGAAGCAGAATTATGCATTGGCATTTTTAAAGGTAACGTGTTGCTGCTTTAAGACTCATTAGAGCAAAATCTTCTTGATGTTAAATTTATTTTACAGAGGTGCCAGAAGTACTTTATTCTTAGACACCCTATGACTATTTAATCACAATTTCCATGAGAAAAGACTATTGTATATCATGATTCTAGCAATTAGGAAGTTTAAATGTATCGGTACATTAAACAGACACTTTGCACACTTTCCAACCTGTAGTCATCTTGAGAGAAATGTCATAATTAATTGCTCTCTTGACTGTTTTGAGCTGAAGAAAAGGAAAATCTGAGTCTTGATGAAACCATAAATAGTCAAACTTTTCTCAGGAAGAAGAGAATACTAAGGCATTTCTTGTGTAAACTGCTAAATATATCTCAATAGGCTAGTCTAACGAAGACCTTGAATAGCTAAGCATCTTGACAAAATGATAAATAGTCCCTTTTATCAAGGGGAAAATGTTGTAAATAAGTTTTTCTAATGCTTTTATTTTATGAGATTAGATTAATTTTTCATTGCTTTATTTTATCACATTACCTTTAACTAGGACACTGAGTATTCCTTGTAGTTTGTATAGTGTGCATTTCACCTAAAAGCAAATGTCTTCCCACAGTAAAATTTGATCCTTTTTTCCTCCCCAGCTTTACATTACTTGGTAATCAGTTAAAGTCAATGGACTTGCTCAAAATTTATCCTTATGTAAATGAGAATGTATTTTGGCTGTTGGTGTTCTCAGCCTGTCCCCTGGTCTCCCTTCTGTCTTGAATACTGGCCATGCATATGCCAAGCAGTTATTAGTTCATTAAGTGTTACAGGGGAAAACAAGAACAACAACAACAAAACCAAACAAACAAAAAAACCAAACCAAAACAAAAAAACCCCAAACAAACAAACCAAAAAACAAAACAAGGGGAAAGGAAAGATCATCCTTCTAATTTACTATTTTCAAATGATACATTTGCTACTGCAGGTCACCAAGACAGTGAGCTGAAGAATTTCACAGTGCCTCTGCGAACTAAGTAATTATCTTCAGGCTTGACTTGCTGTCTCATAATTTTGGTTGTGCCTGGTGTCATTTTCTCATAAGACTATCTACATATAAACAGAGGGATATGTGATGGAAGACCATGAGATTTGAATATGAATTATCTCTTTGTTGTGTATTGTATCTTATGCATAAATTCATGGCTTTACCGTTTGCAAGTTATCAGAAGATAAAAACATTTCATGGCTGAAAATTGTTTTCATTATTCCATTCTTTAAATTATTTTTCTACATTGTGGCTTTTAATTCACTATGTTTTGTTTTTAATTTCTTTCTAGATAGGCTTTTTATTGAATACATTATGTTAGGATTTTATTAGAGAATGCCCCTTGCCTGACACCAAATTCCTGTGGATATGGGTAATGATGTCAGATCTGCTCTAAGCTATGGGTGATTTTTTCCAATGCACACACAATGTTTTAAGTCTGGGACTCCTTGTCAATACTTTTGGGAGCTTTTTTCAAGCCATGTTCTGAATGACTCCTTGTTTTGATTCCTAGGATCAAATCTGAAAATCAAAGCTGTTACAATTAGGGTCAGTTTGCAGGATTCAGTGCCACAAACAAGACAGAAAGCATATGCTCATCGTGCAGGATTTGTCTGTTTACTGCAAAATGGTCAAGCAGCCAAACTCATAGAGCTGCCATGTACAATAAATATTAGGTCTGACCTCTTGGCTAAGATCAAATGTGAAATCGCTTTAATATCTGATACATTATCTCCCATGGGACTATGTCCTATCATCGCAAGGAAATGGACTCAGTATTCTGACAGGTCATTTCCTTGGCTAGCTACTACTAGGCACAATTGCATCGAGAGCAGCTAGAAAGGGAATGTTCTGGAAGATGGGAAGGGCACTAAGTACTTTATATTTTGTTGGGAAATCTTCTCATGGCTCTATAAAGGGCATTTGTTCTGCTGTGCAAATAAAAGTGCGATTTGAGTCTCTCAAGTAGGGCAGTGTGTTGACAGAATTAGCTGGTTCACTGCTAAAGAATTTCTCTCTTAAATTCTGGGGTGCAGATCAAGATCTTTGCAAAAAGATGTGAAAATGATAGATAAGGGCTACGGACTGAATTTTTTTGTTGTGAATATCGTTTCTTGGATCCCTCTTGCAACATGACTCCTTCTCCATGACACTCCATCAGGACTTAATACAGATAGTGGGAAGGAGGCAATAGAAAGCTCTCACTGCCAGTTTTTTACAGTTGTTAGCACTTGAGATAAATAATAGATGTAAACCCACATTTTTGGATTTGAAACCTAAATCTATATAGTTGGGAACTAGTCACTTTTAGCCTTCAAGATGGTTAAGAGGAAAAGTTGTGCCCAGTATACTTACCCTAATAATACTTCTTTATGCATATCTATTTTGCCTTTGTCCTAAATATTTTCTATCACTAGTTAGATTCATGTATAAGACACAGCAGTTCTTAAGTGCCTAACATAGAGCATTGCAGAAGCAGCCTCAGCAGGGAGGCTCAGAAAACTACCAAATAGGATAAGCTGGAGAAGAAAACAGGAGTTCAGGTACCTCTTTGTTTGGCAATGCATATCATTTAGGACTGCATACAATTTTTTCTCCACTGGGAAATGGGCTCTGATTCAGACCACTGTCCTTCTCCCATTACCACACTGCCTGACTATTCCTTTCCAGGTGCTATTTTGTTGCTGATCAATAAGTGCTTTCTGAGGTTGAGTTGAGGTGCAGTTCAGGCATAGTTTTCTACTTGAGGCCCTTTGACTCCATCTGCTATGTGTAGGTCTTTGACATTAGCAGAACATACCTCATACACAAATACTCCCTCACATCGTTGCTCACAACAAACATCTTTCATGTCATCCAACACTCTGACCAGAAGAGACATGGACTTCATTACAACTAAGGAGTTTTAAACCAGAAAAAAAAAGAAGAGTGCCAGATGACACTAACTGTTATGCAATGTCAATTGACTTTGAACATTGCAAGCACAAGGTGCTCTGGCTTACTTGCACTCTTTGGGGCAAATAATTGTATCAGTGAGAGAGGAGTTAGATTTTTTTCCCCCAAGAATAAATGACTGGGGTATTTTTAAGCATTTATTCCTGCTGAAGGAAAAAAATTAAGCTAGGTGTCTCTATGTTATATATGCTAATGGCAAGGGTGAGAAATGAGAGATGGAGGTAGAAGAAGGCTGTAAAATGGGATTCCTACTTTCTGGATAAATGTTTTTTCATGGAACACCTTGGAGAACTCCCTTATGCTCAAATGAACAAGGTTTTTGGCTGTCTGTATTGCCATGCAGTGCTTTTATCTGCTGGTGTACCTTCAGCTCTGTTTGAAGAACACATAAAACTTAGGACTTTGGTTTGTAGTGGAGCTTGGATAAGTGTCTGTCAGGTTTACAGTGGCTCTTTTGTCTATACTTGGGAGCATAAGTTGAAGTGTCTCACAGTATCAGTCAGCTTAGGAGCAAAGTATAGGCTCTCAATGAATCTGAGATGTCTATTTTCTGCAGCTACTCTTGGGACAGTTTGGAATTTGTGTATGAAGAGAGAATGGAAGGGAAATTTGTATTTTGGGACCCAAATAACAAAAAAAAATTGTTTCTACATTAGCCTAGGGTCATGTCTTAAATTTCTGTGTATGTTTGAAACCAGCGTAATAGAACATACACATACACAAATACAGTCATGCAGCACACAAAGTTTTCCTTTTTTTTTTTTTTTTTTTTTTGGCACTTAACAATATGGAAATGGCAATTTTTGTAGAAGAATTTACAGGAAGTAAGTATGGCAGGAGAATGATGGAATGACTTTTCCTTATCTCCTGCAAGTTCCCAGCCTCAAACAGAAGTGAATAGGGAATGATGGGAAACAGGCTATTCCACCCTCAAACTCCTGTTAAGATTCAGTCTTGGGAACACAGGACTCCATTCTGCAGCACCTGAGGAGGTGCATTCCTGTCCCCCTCAGCAAGACATGTGCAGCTGTGCTTCAGCCATCTGTTGGAGCTGTACCACTCTTCCCCAGGATACTCATCCCTGAAGGCTGTCCTGTGGAGATATGAATCTGCACAGCCCAGCATGGGTCAGCAGCCAAGAGGCTAACATGTAACTGTTCACATCTGCGACCTGGGGCCAAAAATGAGAAAAAACTTATGTTGCCTACCTATTTGAAACTTGTTTAGTGTTGAGCCAATGGTGTGAAATTGTGTTCGTAGACAGCCAATCATTAAATAACATCTAACGGAGTAGTTTTGTGAATTTCCAAATGAAAACTCCAGCAGTCAGTCAGCTTGCTGGATGTCTGCATGTTGTTTAGTATTTAAATAACAGTAATATAAATTAATGCAGCCAGAACCCTCTTTATTCAAAAAAGCACAGCATACTTCATCTCTTATTGAATACTTTTCCTTGGCATCTGTGTAGTATCAGGAGACCATGATTCTGTGACTTTTTCCACTGGCAATTTTTCATGAACAAGACTTATACTAGCTAGTGTTTTTCTTTAATAATTTGTGGTCAGACATGCTGCCTGTCACATCTGTGATCCAACTATGCATGGAAGCAATTAAATGTGATCATCTCCATTTTCAGAATTAGCGTGCAAACATACCTGAATCTCCAGCTAAATACAGTGGTGGTTCAGGATTTTTTATTGTTATTTACTGAATGAGCAGTTTGATAAGTAATTTATCTTGAGCAGAAAAAGCCTCATACATGGAGATACATACCAAGCATAGTGACATGAACATCAGGAATGGAAATGATGGCTCTCCAATTGCTTTTTTCTAGTTTTCTTTTCAGACTTGTCATCTTTCTTACCATTTCATTTGACAAACCCATCTTTCAAGTGGAGCGAAACTCCATGCCTTGGCATAGGAGAGAACTGTGAGAGTTGTCCTCTATATAGTTCATGCTTCTTGCATTTCTGTCCTTTTAGATATTGCAAGGATGGTATTTGCACACAACTGTAGTATAATAGGTATAGATAGAAGAGGTCTGCCATATTTCAGAGAAACCTGTATCTCAAAGAGACTGATCTTCCTAATCTTTTTTGCAGAATTAGCCAAGGAATAGGAGAAGCTATCTATCACAGGAAAAAAATCCTCAGAAAGTGGTGGGAAAACTGGAGGATAATAGTAGCTTCTATTACCAAGTACAATGGGTAAGTTTGATATTTGCTGAGTCTTTTGCAATTATTTGCTAAAACTGGTTTCACTTTTAGAAAAGACTGACACTTTCTTAGAAGAAACCTTTTTTTTTTTTTTTCCCCATAAAGCCAAAAGAAAAAAAAAATCATTATTTTTTTAAAACAAATGTTGGAAAAAAAGACATTAGTAAAATGTATTCAACGACGTGGTAATTTCCATATAATATTCAGTCCTTGAGAAGGCACTGTCTTTTTCTAAAATACTTGGTGAAAACTTTCCTGGCAAAATAATGTCATGTCGCATTTCTACTTGGCCTCCCCAAAGGCCCATAGATTCTACCACTGATTTAAATATGATTTCTTCACTCAAAATAAGATATATTTTCTAACAGGAACTGAGATTGACTTGTGATGTCATCTGTAAGCAACAGCAGTATTACTGAAAAGCTATTTTCTTTATTCTTTTGGAAGAAGAATTTCTTTTGGAAGAAGAAATATTTTACAAAATTCTATTTATTCAAAAACATGCACCCTTACGGTAGGTACTGATTTGAATGCTTGAGTCAGGCAAAGTTTTTACCAAATTATGTAAGTTTTCTCTCTCACCCCCCAGTCATGTTAGATTTAGTATAGCTCTGAAAGAAAACCAACTATCTGAAGGAAAGGAAACCCAGGAAAATATGTGTTTTACTCAAACATTATGTTCCATATTTTGTCCTTCATGTTTACACTAGAATTCAATAAAAATATATCCACAAAAAATGTTAATGCTGCCTCTTCATTTTGCACTCAGCTTGCAAGATCTATTTCCTTGACCAAACTCCAGCTGCTAAACAACTAGTTTATAGACTTGAAAAAGGCTTTGTTCACTTAATCCATGCTGTATGTTCTGGATGAGCCTGTTTTTAACTAGCTGTAAAAATAAACAGAGAATAGGAGGAAATAATAACAATTACAAAAAAGCCATAGTCTAGAGCCAATGATAATACAGTAATAATAATACAGCATGTGAACAAAAGGTTCTTACATCACAGTACACACTGTGGTCATTTATGTTATGAAACATAATTTGGAGAGAGAATAACTCATCGGTAGCATAACATTTTCCAATGTTAGGAAAAGCATAAGTTTCTAGCTTTTCCTGCTTGTCTCCATTAGCAGTGGTTCTGCTTAATGCAAGGATTCAGCTCCGTAAGACCGTAATGGCCTGATTTAATATTACTGCTTACGCTCAAGTTACTGCCAACTGAGAAAAGGACACAAAACCGGAAAAGTTTCCTCTTCTTTTTTGCTTTTTTTTGCCCCCAGAGAAAGCTGAATCAGGCTCTGGGTGAAAATGTTATGAAGCCTTCCTGTTTTAAGACAATTATTCATGATCTACAAATTGGATGCCAAAAATATCACCAAAAATAAAATATGGATGCTTTGTTATGAGCAACAGTTCTTTGGAAGATTTAGTAATAATAATAATAATAATAATAATAATAATAATAATAATAATAATAATAATAAAACAGAATGCACAATTACTTTATTAAGTCATTTTTATGTCTTTTCTGAGTTTATTACCAGAATGCAGGCAATGTCAGAATGTAGATCCCATTCACATCACCCACTATCTGATAACATCACATCTATTTTCAGCTCTCTGAGCTGATTGGAAACATCAGGTCTGCTTTGCTACAATTTAGTCATGCTTCATTTGAAAGTTAAAAGCTCCTGGGAGGAGGGAAATTCTTTATTCAGAACTCCTTTTATAAGCAGTGTGGTTAGAACTGGAATATTTAAATGATTGTTTCTAAGCCTTGCTTTAGGCATTGCCTTCTTTTTATTTCAAGGGGGAGAAATGTAATGCAGCACTTTAAGATAGAAGTAGACTGTTTGTTATCCAAGCAGCATGCTGACATCAGGCAGCATTAAAAAAAAAATAAAAATCTAAAAAAGATATTATTATTATGTGAAAAGTTTTTAGAACAGAATATGTGGAGACAAGATTATTGAAATACTTCATGTCGCTTTTCAGAAATAGGGATTTTAATAGTAACTTGCCCAGAAAACCTGCATTCTTCTCAGTAAACTTGCATAATCATGGAATAAAGTTTCTTTTGAAGGCTATTCTGACTGCAATAAGTATATGTTGCTATAGAAGTACTTCCAGTTTTGCAATAGAACAAAACACTGAAAAGTTACTTGGTTGAGCCAAAATGAAAAACAAAGCAAACTCTGGCAAGATCTTCTTTTCTGAGAAATTCAAAAAGATTAAATGTGTATGCTTAGAGATGAGATGCTGACAAGCACTGGATTTGGCTTCCATTAGGTTAGCAGTGAATAAGTACCTGCAAATTCTGTTAAGTACCTGCCAATGTGAGTTGAGAGTCTCAGTTTAGCTGGGACATAGATCTCTGGAGTCCCGGGCACCTCTTCGTGGTGTTACACTTGCTGGTATAAAAGTGTACCATAATCCCCAAAGGTTCTTAAATACTCGTCTTCAAAGATAATTTGGAAGTGTGCAGCTTTTTCTGACTCTTTAAGCCATTCTTTGTAGAAGCTCCTGTACAAATACTCAGCGGCAATGGGAATGGGAAGAAGAAAGAGAACAGTAAAAGGTGAGTAATGTTCTGATAAAATATTCTGCTCCTTTCCTTTTTTACGATTTTGTTGTTGTTGCATAATCTTTATCAATAAACCAGTGGTTTTTAAATCTCTTTTCAACAGGAGGTCTTTTTGATTAATAACTGAAAATTCCTCACATGTTCCAGATGTAACTAATGCTGGCAGAGAAATTAACTTATCTCCATTCTTTCAGCATGTAGTGAAGTGCTCATACAATTGATGGGCTGCAGTCAGGAGTGAAGGAATTGTATTTTATTCTTTCCTTCTTACATACCTCTGGATGTCACTAATCTCCATGGATTTAGTTACCCATTTCTTTTCCTGATGCGCAGGAGCATCAAGAGTTACAGTCATCATCATCATCAAGGAGTTACAGGAATCCCTGCTGTATGATATTATGAGAGGTGTGGTCCTTGTAGGCTTTAAAAGAATAAAGGATTTTTTTAGTTTTTCAATACACCTGACACATGGAACCTTCTGTGACAACTGCCTCATGTCAGGAACAGTGGAGATGGTAAGGTTACTGTTCATATAAAAGGACTCTTACCTTCTGCTATGTGCAATACTGACTGCCTTTTACAGGGGAAGAAGAAACTGTCAACTGTGTTATAACAAAACCATAATATTTTCCTTTCTGTCTTACTGGACACACCTCCACCACCAGTAAGATGGGTATACTGGGAACTGCTGAAAACACTCATCTAAAACATCATGGGGTACTTGGCCTTGAACTGGCATATGTAACAAAAGTAAAAAATGTTCTAGACATATTTGAAGAGAATGTATGTGGTATTGTGAAGACTGTGGGGTGACCTCATTGCACCCTTTCAATACCGAAAGGGAGCCTACAAGCAGGAGGGGAATCAACTCTTTGAAAGGGTTGATAACTGCAGGACAAGGGGAAATGGTTTTAAGTTGAGGGAGGGGAGATTTAGGTTGGATGTCAGGGGGAAATTCTTTACTATGAGAGTGGTGAGGTGCTGGAACAGGCTGCCCAGAGAGGTTGTGGATGCCCCATCCCTGAAAGTGTTCAAGGCCAGGTTAGATGGGGCCCCTGGGCAGCCTGGTCTAGTATTAAATGTGCAAGTTGGTGGCCCTGCCTGTGGCAGGGGAGTTGGAGATTCATGATCCTTGAGGTCCCTTCCAACCCTGGCCATTCTGTGATTCTGTGATTCTGTGATTCTGTGATTCTGTGAATGAAATTTGTAACTGGTCATAGAAGTGTCCAGTGGCAGCAGCTGAGGAAAGCTTAAAGTAACACAACCAGTAGAAAATCTGAATTTTATTTCAGAAAACAGTCTGCTAAAATTATTCAGTGCTCACTGAAGAACACTACATTACTGAAATACTTTTGCAGTCAGTGCACCATTGAGCTTTATTTTCCTTAGGCTTTTGATGCTGTATAGTTTCTAACAGCTATCGATTGTATTCTTCCAGCTCTTTTAACAATGACACTGTAAAGTGCCGTGAAGTATAAAGATTTCTAAAAGAGTGATGTAATTCTTAGAGGTAATAATACATTGTACAGCTTTTGTTTAACCTTGTAAAACTCTTTAAAAAGTCACAAATTATTTGGTCAGTGCTGAAAAGTAAGACGTATGTTCACTTTAATCCTCTAAACTCTAACTGCTAGTCTCGTACTTCAGATCCAGGCATATTACATTATGCATCAGGGCAGATAATGACTCATTTAGTGTAGTTACAGCAAGGAACACACTTTTGTGAATGTCAGTAAGGAGTTCTTAGTTTCTTCCATGAGATCTTCACCTCCTGCTGAAAGAGGGAGTGAAAATCACTGGCTTCTGATCAGTGCTTGCAAAAACAATTGAAAAAAATGGGCAGATATTTAATAGATTCTCCGTCAGCTCCAGCAGAATTAGGGCTTAAATTCCTGATTAATACTATTGAAGTAATTATTAAGAAAGTTTTACTTAAAAAAAAAAAGTATTTTAAATACCTATCTTATTTTTTTTCCTTTATTACATGTTTTTAATGAAAATTGTCAATACTGCTTGTTATTCTGGGTTACAGGAGTGAGGACTTTTGCTCTTGAAAACCATCCCCTTTTCCAAATCTTGTTTAAGATACAGTAAAGAAGCACAGTCATATCCTCTGCATTTCTTTATACCAAAGAGATTTAAAAAAAAGTCCCTTCACAGACAAGAATCCAACATTCATTTTAGGGTACAGAAAAAGGAAGCCGGCCTCAGCTACCTCCTGATGAGGGCTCTCATGTGGGAGGTCTGAGGTCTGGATACTTCTCTCTTTGCAGGGAGCCTTACTGTGGTCCAGAAACTGTCCAAGAAAATGTAATATAACCACTAAATTTTTATAACTTGCTTTTAATTCGTGATGTTATCAGTGCTAGTGAACTTCTAAATCCAGATGTGGAGTTTATTTTTGCAAAGACAAAAAAAAAAAAAAAGAAGAAGAAGCCTGTGGTAGGATTGGCTGTAATTATCCCCTTAATATGTTCAAAGTCATTAGTTCTTTAACACATGCAGGCAGGCATGCTCAGTAATACAGACACAGACACATATATGAAACTAATACTACTTTTGATGTTATGGGGATTTAGTAGCTATCTTCCCAGCAGGGACAAGCATCAGGCACGTTGTACAACTCAAACCATTCTTCCTCCTGAGAAGGCAACTGCTCAGATTCTCTGCTCTCAAGGGAATGGAATACTTTCCCTCTTGTTAGGCTGTGCTGAAGACATCTCTGTTTTGAATACTTTTTTTCATCCAAATTTTTTGTACAAAAATACTTTCTCCCTGCCGAGTTACTTAGAAAGCTCTTCTATTCCACCACTGTATAGGAGATGTAGTGAAGTAGCTCTGGATTTTAATGCTGGGGGAGAAGGTTTAGATCGCAACATGATGAGAAGGGCAACATGATGAGAAGGAAAACATCCAGACAAAGATTGTGTTCTTGCAGAGATGTTGTTTAGCTCTGTCTGTTCTTACAGTCTCAACACATTTGGAAGGGACTACCTTATTCATAGTCACGTACATATTTGAATAAGGCATGATTTAGCAATCCACTTATAATACTTATAAATGGGGAGGTTGGTGGCTCTGTGCGTGGCAGGGGGTTGGAGATTCGTGATCCTTGAAGTCCCTTCCAACCCTTCTGTGATTCTGTGATTAGCGCCCTCAGCAACAACCAGTACGTGGGCCTCCAGGAACTGAACTATCATTCACTGCATTTATACGCGATAAGCCAGTCCACTTTTGAGTATATGGTAATAGCTAAATCTGAGAAAAAAAGCTTTTAAGACTTGTTTGGACTGTCCTGAGTGAGACTTAGAGACTTAAATTTAGGTCATTTGGGCTTTCAGGTTAGCTTCCTAACCATTTTACTTTTCAACATCTTTACTCAACAGCTTTTGAGATGGAATGGTTCTCCTCATTCAATGTCTTATTGCAGTCAGAAGCATTCATTTCCTTCCTTTGTAGTTACTTCAGATGCCAAAGAATATGGAGCAGAATTCGAATGCTATCTGCATCCCTAGGATTGGAGAATTTATTTTACTATAATTCACACTAGGCTTCTTTTTTATTTGTAATTTAGATTTAGTTGTTTTATTTTCTTTTTGTTTTGGTTTGGGTTTTTTTGTTTGTTTTTTTTTGTTGTTGTTGTTTTGTTTTACTAACTGCTACTTACACTGATTCAACGAATTCACAACTTTTTAGCTTATGGGTTGTCTGAAAGCTGTTGCTGATGCTTAATTAATCCTTTATGTTAGATGCAAAGGGTTTTGAGTGGACTGTTTGAGCATTTGGTGCTCAGACAACCGTTCAAATTCCTCGCTGTGCATCCTGGAGGGTTCATACACATATATCGCCACATTGTTACACCAGTGTTACAAAAACAATAAGTTATTTCTATAAAACTCATTAAGGAATGTGTAGAAGGAGGTCACCATACATTGAAATAAAGCTTTTTTTTCTCCCCCCCCCCCCCCCCCCCCAAATATTTGTATCCTCTGGATATTCTAGTATCCCTAAGTTGAAATATATTGTCTCAGAGCTATTACAGATACAAAACTATTTTTGATACACATACGTTTCTGTAATTTAGTCCTTCCAAATAAGAGAAAAATCAACTCACAATATAGTTTTTCCAGTGTCCACGTTCAAGACCACATTGCATTAAAAGCAAAAGCTAGTGCAGTAAGGAAAATCAGCTAACAGTGAAGCCCATGAAGATTCAGGTAACATTTCTGAAATGAGTGCAGTTGTACTCAGTTCACATTGTAGTAACTGAGAGCAAAATTCAATTTAATCTCTTCAATTGTTACTAATATTCTTTAACTTCTTTTCAAAAGCATAGCAAATGAGGTGAAAGTTTCATTGTATCCAAGACCCTTATGAAACCGAAATACAGGAATTATTTCTGTTTCTTTTCCTTTAGCTTAAAAATTCATCAGAGGATTTTGGATGATTCCCAATATTTTTAAATCTACTTATCAGATGATGGGAGTGGAGAAGTTCAAAATGTCCACACTGTAAAATCTGCAGATAATATATTTACATCTTCTAATTCTAGACAACCTAGATCAGCACAGGGAGCAGCTTGTTTTCCATCTCCCTCTCTCTCCCTTTTAAATTTTGTTTTATTTTATTTTATTTATTTATCAATTTGCATTTTATATGATTCTGTATCCTTTTGTTTGTGGTTGGTTTACTTTACAATATTTCAGTCTACAGCTTTTTGTTAAATGTATTAGGATCACAACACCTATTGCCCGTGCAAAAATAAATCTGTAGCTTTAAAATCTGAACTTCATGCTATACCTGTTATTACATCAATTTCCTTCATTGAAAATTGTTTTATATACTAAATTATTTGCATTACTGAATATTTACCATATTACAGTTTATACATTGTAAGAAATGGAAGATGGCTTTTTTTTCAACCAGTATCATACAGATAGTCTAGAAAGAAATTTTAGGAATATGTGTGGATCCAATCCTGCAAGCATTTGAACATGAGCATTCCATGTTGAATCCTGATTGTCTAAGGCACTTTCATGCACTATGTGACCAAAAGCCATTTGGTGTGCATTCAGTAAAGAGCTGTTTGAAAAAATCCTGCAGGTGCTTTTACTGATGATACATTTGTGCAGATTTTTGCAATAATTGTATTCAGGTCTTTATATACTCCTTAGCAATGTAATTAGTCCTTGTTCAGGCTAACATCAAAGTTTATACTTAATTTGAAACATGTTTAATTTATTAAGACTTTTTTAACATTTGTTAAATTGATTTTATCATCACTGCTTCCCTGTAAAACAAATCAAACTCTCAGCATATGGATATATATGTATGCATTCTTCAACCTTGTATCCAAAGCTTAAGATCCATTGAAATGATACTTAACTAGGACTTAACTAGAATTATTCATACAAAACTGTTCATACAAATCACTGTTTTTGAAATTTGCATTATATTTGGTATATTTTTATATTTGCTATAAGAAAAGAACTCATTTGACTGTATTATCTTGTGGATTTTAATGATTTTAACATTTTGACAAATATTTGAAAATTCTTAAGGATCATAGAAGGTGTAAAATCACTTGCTCATTTAATTTTTCTTTTTCCTTTCTATCATTATTTTGTTAATAACTAAATCTTAAGAATTTTATAGTGTTATAAGCTCTTTCATAGTTCTATAGATAAGGGTTATAACTCACCTGAATGCTTTTGTATAACCAAAGGGGTTTGCAAGATTTTAATTGTGAGAGTGTCTTGTGAGTTCAGATATGACAGAGCTAGGCAATCCTAAAAATCAGCAGAATAGATTTTTTTTACTGGAACTTCTAGTGGATTTTCAGTTCCAGGGGTTTGACTTGTCCATAGTGATGCGAACAGCTGTATTAGTCAGATGTTGCTGGAATGCTACATTTCTACTGTACGTAAAGAATAGTGAAAGGAACATCAGAAATAATTAAATTTATTCCCTTTTCTCTTTGGCAGTCCACTGCCTATCAGCTACTCTCTGACCTTTTCAGTGTTGAGCATGGTAATAATTTTATTTGTAAGGCAGAGAAGCAAATTATTTATTTGGAATTTTTATTTACCACAAAATACTTTCCTAATTACTTTCAGACCAAGCTCCATGTAACTTGCTCAGAAATCTACAACATATGTTATGCAAATTAGAACAGAAACTCCTGTTTTCCATAGAACTTGCCTAAAACTCATTAAGACAGAATTTCTCATTCTTAACCTGGTCTTACTTTGATATTTTTTTAAAAACTTGTAAGAGCTTACAACAATATTTGCAATGCCAGTACAAAATTGTATCTGGATAAAGAAAAGGCTTAAATTTTCAAGGCTCTTATATAAAAATATTTTATAAATTTCTATGGCATTTTCTGAAGCAATATTTTCTGTTTTTTTCTCTATATATTTACTTTTTGAAGATAATATATCAGAAGTACAATGCAGAACAAAATAACAGGTGAAATACAATTGAAAAATCCTTCTTTTTCTAGGGACTATATAGCTAGAGATTCCTCTGTGCTTCCAATGCACCAGAAGTTTGTAAGAAAGAGTTTGGCACTATGCAAAAATCTGTAGGGGAAATCTCAAATTGGTATTTAGGTACTTGAATGAAAATCTTACATTTCTAAACTCACTAGGACATAGACATTTACATTTACAATTGTTGTATCAGTTATCCTATCCTATAATTTTGAGTATCTGCCAAATTTAATTGCAGATTTATTTTAGCAGAACTTGCAGTCACCTGAGGAAGTAGTTCTAAGTTCTGTATTATAGTTTGTCAAACTGACTAAAAAATTCTGACGAACAGAATTTCATCGGTATGTCTAGTGCAAAACAAGTTGTTTTATACTGTTCAATACTAATTAAATACTAAGGATTTGAGGGTATTTGTTGATGAAAGACTCAACACAAGCTGGCGACGTACACTTGGAGCCCAGAAGACCAAATGTATCAAGAGAAGCGTGACCAGCAGGTTGAAGAAGGTGATTCTGTCCTCTCTGTTCTCATGAGACCCCAACCAGAGTTTTGTGCCCAGTTTTGGGGCCTCCAACACAAGAAGGTCATGGAGCTGTTGGAGCAGGTCCTGAGGAGGGCCACAAAGGTGATCGGAGAGCTGAAGCACCTCTTCTATGAGGACAGGCTAAGATGGCTAGCACTTTTCAGCCTGGAGATGAGAAGGCTCTGGAGGGACCTTGTAGCAGCCTTCCAGTACTTGAAGGGACCTCCAGGAAAGCTGGGGAGGGACTTTTTATAAGGGCATATAGTGACAGGATGAAAGAAAATAGTTTTAAACTGGAAGAGGGTAGATTTAGACTAGATATCAGGAAGAAATTCTTTACTATGAGGGTGGTGAGACACTGGAACAGGTTGCTCAATGAGATTGTGAATGCCCCCTCCCTGGAAGCCTTCAAGGCTGGGCTGGATGGGGCTTCGAGCAACTTGGTCTGGAGAGAGGTGTCCTTGCTTATAGCAGGAGTTTGGAACTAGTTGATGGTTCATGTCCCTTTCAACCCAAACCATTCTATGATTCTATGATTCTAAGAATTGAGTTTCTCACTGAAAAAGAATTTCTAACAGAAAACTATTATGCATTTGAACAATGCATTTGAGAGAAAAAATTATAAATGACTTTGCTCTTTGAGATTAATTATAGTTACTTTGTTTTATCCTTGCTAGCATTTCTCATTGCTGAGAGAAAATGCATTACAATGAAAGGAGAGGGAAAAAGTAGGGTCTAAATGTAAAAGCATGACTTTCAGAATAAGGAGTTTTTAATTGTCTATTTTTGACTGACTGCAAATAGTACATGCATTTATTTGTACATTTGTAATATTATGATCAGATTGCAATTTGACATTAATGGATACATAAAATCTTGGAAGTGTACATTTACATCAGAATCCAGCTTGATCCAACATAAATCCTGATATCAGTTTCTGGAAGGAGCACTGATATCCCTCTGCTGTCTCTGGAATTTTCATTCTAGATGTTTAGCTTGTGTCTTCTGCTTTTCTTTTTCTTTCTTTTTTTTTTAATATAATTGCTTAACTGAATATACTGAAAATTTGGCACTGAAGTTGCTTGCTTATGTTTTACTCAACACAAGTTTTGTAGAAACTATGACTTTACCTTAAAATTTACAAATGGAGTGTGTTAGCACTCAGTAAATATATAAATTTATTTAAATATATTTTTAAAATGTCATTGTAGAGATTTACTGTCTATTTGTATTAAACTTCCACATCTGACTAGTACTTAAAAATATGATGTCTTTGAAAAAAAAAAAAAAGGTTTCACTAAGCAACATGCGATTGATTTTCTTATTCGTTTACTCTAATGACCACAGTGATTGCATAGTTAACTCACTGCAGCTAATAGGAATGTTGAATGTCTCTTTAGTATTGCCACTTCATCCTCCACTTCCATATTTTGTATTTCTTAATAATCCTGCCCTCTTCATTTGACAGTGAATTCTGACCTCTGATGCAAGGAAATGACTCAATAAATCAACAGTACTTTGATCTGAAGAATTATGGGATTTCTCTTCATGATAAGGAAAAAATCCAGATAAACAAATGAAAACTCTCTAGAGGAATCTTCAGAAGAGGCATTCTTGGTCCATGCAGAAAAAATTCTAAAGCTTTTTAAGTACAGAAAAGGATGACTATTTGTATTTGTATTTATTAACAATTTTTATTTGACTTTTCTGTACAAGGTTTACTTAAGCACAGGGATGTACCAGCACTGGAAATGGGGTCTTAATTACATTCCATAAAATCAACATTTTAAAAACTTAGTTAAGTAGATATATATAGATAGATATAGATAGATATAAGCAACCATTTACGAATAGTGTTTCCTTTAAACTCTCTCAACTCACATTATGAATAAAATAATCAGTCCATGTGAAAATTAACACCCCTCCCTTCAGTGTTCCCCTTTTATTATGAGCTAGAGAGTGGGAGATAGTTCAAAGAAGACAAAAATGACTGTCAGATCCAGTCTGCAAGATATATTGAACATGCAAAATAATACTCTAGAAGAACAAATGTTTTGGAGGTTAGCCATGTGTGTCACTACCCTTAGAGGAAAGAATCATTTGTTTGATTCCACCAGAAAAACAATCAATCAAACAAACAAACAAACAAACAAAAAACCAGTATCAACACTGTCAAATATGAACAGAAATGTAGTCACTTCTGAAAGTTTCAGATTCTAACTAATATAAAATCCATAGGGTTTTCAACTATTTCAAAGGAGATGTTATTAATAATAAAGCTGAGTGAATAGGTTGTAATGAATTATTTAAACAAGGAATGCCATTTTCTGAGTGGAATTTTCCTATGGAAAAAAAAAATTGAAATATTTAAGTTATATGTGTTGACTCTATATATATATGTGTTATATTCAGTGAAATATTCTTGCCCTATAGACCACCTGAAAGGCTGATTTCACATTTTAATGGCTACTCAGAGTCCTTTGTCTTATTCAAATGGTATATGTAAGTAATGAACAAAAAATAGATATCAAATTGTGACTGCTTGAATTAAAAACACAGCAAAATTTATATACATTCTCGCTATATGTACAGATATTGCAGCTCTGAAAATAGTTTTTAAGACTCACCATTCAGTAAAAAAGTGAACACCGATGTCATTTTTATTAAAAAAAGTTGACAAATCAAGTCAAAGATTTTGTAATCCCCCTTAAAACATACAGTTTAGAAAATAGCTATGTATTGGAAACTTATCATCTGCATTCTCAGTCCTCTCATATAAAAGAAGAAATATACTAAGAAGGAGTCTTTCCCCTTTTGCTTTAGCAAATATTGAAGAGATGAGTGAGCTTTTATAATGTCTTTGCAAAATATCTGACCTAAAATTCTCGAGTTGGCTTCTGCTTCCTCTTGCAACTTATACATATAATGTTGCATTTCAAAGATGTTCAGAAGTCCTCAAAAGCATCAAAACCACAATAACACACAAAGGAAAACCATCCTTCTACTCATTTTCTGTATAATTCTTAGACACAACGTGCCTAAAGTGATCTATCCAACTGTTTGAATGAGGATATAGTAGCACAAAGCCAGCATTGACTGAGGCCAATCTGCAAAGGCTAATTTGCGTTTTCTTATCCTTCAGACAGACCTCTTCAGTGTCTATAAAAGTCTGTAAATGACCACAGTCTGCAGTTGGAAAAGCCTGATGACTGGCAAGAGACCAGTGAGGACTGAATAATCAAGCTGTGCTATTAAAAGGTACAAGACATCAATCCCAAATCACTAGGATGATGCAAATCAGTTATTGTATTTTTTAATGTACATTCTTTTAATTGAACAGCTTTGTTCATGCTTTGTTGCTACGTGAAGATAAGCCAGAACAGGGGAGAAGCCACATTCCAACAGCCTATTTCTCTAATTGCCAATAAAATCTGCACTGTCCAAGCTTGTGAGCAAAATTAGCTGCTTTGCTTATTTTCTTCTTTCTCTTTCTTGTGAATAATATTTGAAAAAATGCTTTGGTTATATGATACATTTACATATATGGAACAGTCAAGTAAACTTTCTCTGTCAAAGTTTGTGACAATCCTGTTTTGTTTTTTTCTTTTTCTAATTTGCTCCATTTCTATGACTCTAGTTTTTGTTTCTTTTTTTTTTTTTTTTCCTTTTTTCTCATATAGCATAAATAATCACTGAGAAATTGAATTCATGCAGGAACACCTTCAGGATTTACAGAGATATGTATAATTAGAATATATTTGATGTAGAAATGTATAATTTTAAACTGTAATATTAAACAAACTAAAATTTAAATGCTACTTCAGTAATATGACTGCATATTTTTATGTTTCTCAATATTAAGCTGTAAACTCTTGCTCAGAAAAAAATAGTTTTAACAGAAGAATGAGCAACAGCAAAACTGTGAGAAATATAATGGAAAAAAAAATTTTTCACATGGTGTTAAAACAAGGGAAGATGTATGTATAACATAACTGTAGTTTAAAATCAAGTTGCAGTATAAGTGGACGTATATAAAGGAAAATGAAATGCAGGGTTGCATGGTAAAGTCATACAAATGCAAAACATATACGCTCGTGCTTTATAAGGTGTGATTCATCCAGTGGTTTTAAAAAGTCAATAACATGCAATTTGTTATTACTTTGTTATTGTTGTTTGTTTGTTTGTTTTGGTGTGTGTGTTTTGTTGTTGCTGTTGTTAAGAAACAAAAGACTTGGACTAAGTGGAATCACTACTGAACAGATCAGAGAAGTCAGGTGACTTCTAGTGTATATGAAGAAAAGTAGAGATGATTTTACATGTATCCTATTCTAGCTTTTTACATAAATGCTACCACATATGTGACAAGAACAGTTGTACTTAGATTTCTACTAACTCGTTTCTGACTTTTAAGTTTTCCTCCCAAAGTAAGGCCACTTAAAAAGTGGGGCTTAAAAAAGTAAGTTTAACTTGGGCCCTAAACGTATATCCCTAAATTCTGTAACCTGACAGTTTTGACACTGTTCCAGATACACTGATGTTTAAGACTTTAATCCACCTAAAGAATATAGAATATATTCTATTAGGAGACTGAAAGTTTAAGTTGATAGTACATATCTCTACAGTCTTTTCACTTGGTGTACCTATGAGTGAATGTATTTTATGTATATGTGAATTCACTGACCTACACATATTTTCAGTAGCAATATCAGAATAATTTTGCAAGTACCATTCACTTAAATTGGAACTGGATGTTGACAACATCAGATGACACTTCTAGGCTTTGTGGACTATAGATGGCTCTTTGTGGACTGCCAGAGCTCATTCTTGTTTCTTCCCCATTCTCTGTCTTTTCTGAGTGCAAGTGTCTCACCGAGACAGTGCAGTGCCACATGATGCAGAGAAAAGAACGGGGAGAAGTATAAGCCTCATTATGCTTTGTAGTATTTGTCCTGTTTCAAGTATGCAGGAACCAAGAAATATTCATAATATATTCGAATTGCCTATCACTAATTTTCTTTTCACAGTAAAATAGTACAAAGTGGTCCAGATATCTTCTACCATTACATAGACAGACAGCATTGTCTATTTCAAAGTCAAGTTTCCTCAGATAAGACAGAGATCAAATTACTTATTTGAGATTAAAAATAGACTAGTTTGAAGTTTAGAAACATATATGGTGTTACACACATGACTGTGAGTGACAAAAAAACTTGGGGTCTATGGTTTAAACATGAATGTGGAACATTTTAATACATCCAGATGTAGATATGTTGAGGTTTTTTTCTCTCTCCAAGCCTATTTTTTGTCCGCTTCTCCTATATTACATGGGCAAGAAAGAAGTTATTCTGAAGAATATCAATGTATTAAATATATATACGTATCAAAATTGCACAAGAAACCAAAAGCAGAAGCTTCAGATGGAAGACTTCAGGCAGAGTATATGGTTAGAATCCAGGAAGATATGTGGTTCCACAAGGGCCAAAACAAGTTTTAAAATACCTATTGAATCTTGAGCATTTATTAATCTTATGAAGTGATAAATATTTTAAAGAAAAGATGATGAAGCCCATCTGAATTGAAGAGTTGTACTGATTTGTGGTAAGCTTTGCATTTGTGCTTGCATGTGACAAAGGCCTTTGGACATCACAAGTGTGAGAAAAGCTCTGAGAGTGAGATGCATAGTTTTGCTGAGGGCTAAGTAGAGATGATTCTGGATGTCTCTGTCGCTATAAGAATTTTCTTACTGATAAGCAATATATGATGCTTTGCTTCTTTCTTCTCTGTTCCATGTTCATGATCTTCCCTTGACTGGAAGTACACTTGGTGGCGACAGGAGGGGAACAGAAAAACAAACATGCCAGCACAGCCTGTCTTCCTGCACATGGCACTTAACCAGGAAGATGAACTGCAGTTGTATTCAAGCCATCCATGCTCCTAGGATACATCCATAGCTAAAATGTGTCAGGATTTTCCTCTTTTCTGTCTATATAAGCATAGAGACAAAATACCAAAACCACTTATCCAGGGGACAAAATTCACAGGGCTGAGGTCCATCCCAACAAAAGAAACCTAGAACCAAATGTTCATTCAAAAATGATACTTCTTAGAATCTACTTTTGTTTATTATTAGCTCCAGTAACATATGAAGGCTATACTGAAAGGCTACTATTTTTACTAGGCTGGCCTACAACAGAGGCGGATGTTGGTGATGTGGCAATATTCACCAATATTCCATTACATTTTGTTGCCATGCAACAGATGGCAGTAGAGGGGCAGTTTGACAGAACGATGCCTGACATGGAAATGAGTATGAAGCAAAGGTGAGTCATTTAATTCCTCCATACAGAAAAATATGCACTCACAGACATTCACTGACACTTGCTGAATGTTAATGGAGACCAAACAGCAGATGTGAGCACAGTGAGGCAGTGGGTGGTGCATTTCAGGTGGCAACAGCGACTCCACTGGTGCAGTTTTATAAGCATGGTATGCAGGCTCTTGATAATCACAGGAGAAAATGCACTGCTAATGGTGGTGACTGTGTTGAAAAATAGTGTTTTGTAGCTGAGAATTTGCTTTATCAAATAGTGTTATTGGGCTCTTTGTATCTGTTGTAGTTTCCATGGAAATAAATGGTAGGTATTATTTTGAATTGACCTACGTAATCTACTTTGTAGGTTACACTATTATAAGTAACTCTCAATAGATAGTATGCAAAAGATATGGATGTTTACATGAACTACAAATGAAATATACAGACTATGGAATCTTACTGTAGGTTGTGTAATTAATCTTTGCGCTATCTGTATATCCACATTAGCTCACAATGTTGAGTAAATCCTAAATGCTTTACTCTGGCACATTTCCTTTGATTTCAATAAGAGACTGTCAAATTAAGATTTTTTTAAAAATGTAAGTGCCTCAGGATTTAATTTTCTCGTGTGGATTTTATTTCTAAGGGAGTATGTATTGTTTCATGAAGTTTTAAGTTTCCATGTTAATATGATTAAGAAGACACAGATTGAGCTTTATGTATGTGCCTGTGCAAACTTCACTTCTGAAAACAATTTCATTAATATTTGGGAAAATATAAAATCTTATTTATTTTGCTCCTCACATATATGAAGTGATAGAGTTCTTGTATGCGCTCCCCCCCCCCCCCACACCCCTTGAGCTATGAGAAATGGAAAAGGACCAAAGTATCTTGTCATGGGGAAAATATTCGGAAGCATAGGAAAGTCAGAGACTGAATGTCATCTGTGGATCTTGCTTAATTGACACTTCTTTAGTTGCTTTATTCTACAGTTTCTTAGCACTATTATTTCATCCAATTATGATTTCCTTTTATGTAGCTGTTGTGGAAAAGAAATTATGGTGTGCTGAGAAGAACTGATCAGAAAAGAACTACATTCATTTTTAAAGGATTACCAGGGTTACTTTGGATATATTTTCAGTTATCACAGAGAACAGAAAGAACCTACATGTTCATTTCTATTATGTGTTTGTTTCTGCATTCAGTTATGGTGTCTAAAGTGATTTGCAGATTGGTATCTGGCTTTTCTGCTTTTTCCTGAAGTTGACCATTTATTTGTTTATTACAGATGAATCATTTGAGATCTCCTGGTAATGTACCCATCACTGCTAGATGCTGTTAGACACAAATTACAGCCTAAATGAAGCTTTTTACTTTGTCTGTTGAGTTATCACTATGTTATTCCATCTGCTGACATCCTGTCACCTCTTGCTATAATCTAAAATAGTGCAATAGAATAATGGATTTTAGTATAATACTGTAATGCTTTAAAATAAAGTGTATCTGAGAGCTTGGAGGCTGACAGATGCTGATCAAAGTCTTGAAAAAGCAGGTCATGTTTGCAATAATACACAAATGACAGGAATGTGCCCTGTACACCAGCCACCAAAGTGTTCCTGGGAGTTTCTCAAGCACCTCATGTATGACATTGAATGCTGAGTCATACAGGACTTTTTTTCAACAAGTTCCTGTTTGAAAGCATAAAATAATTTAAACATTAATTCACAGTAACCAATGGGATGATGAACAATATCCGCAATGCTCTTGTAATTGAATAATGCTTTTGGTTCGCCTGAAAGTTCATTTTCAGGAATGACAAAAAAATACTTGGTTAAATTGTATAAATTTGTAATTCTAAATCTGTTTATTTCCTGTTTGCATTGCTTCCTCTTATTTTCAAAGTGTAATAATACAGAATCACGTATTTTTATCCTTTGAAAAAAAGCATAGGAATAAGGAAACTAGAAAACACAAGAGATTCCAGAAGTCAACTCATGATTCAGTGTCAAGTTTATGTACCACCTTCCTTTTGTTCACTATGAAATGTTCACCTGAGTCTGTAGTGACAGACCAAACAGACAAATTTTAGCCAAAACTTGCACAGTTTTATTCAAATTCAAGAAAATTTTTAGATTACATTGTCTAATCCAAAAATGCCTAGTCATTTTTAAAATAAATCAGACATACTATTGCTGTTCCCGTAAGTTTTTACACACTTTTTTTTTTTTTTTTTTTTTTTTCCTGTGAAAGTGCAGAGATATATTGACCCTTGCTTCTGAACTTAATATATCTGATTTGTGAATGAGGTTAGATTCAGATGTGGCCTGCACAATTTTAAAAAGAAAAGGTCATAGTCAAAAGTAAAAATATTATGTCTGAATATCAGGATCTCACTGATCTCCAGAAGATAACAGAAGATAAGGGACTTTCCATTTGACCTTTCTATGAGTGGGAGACAGAGAAGAGGAGGCAAAAGGGAAAAGGAGAGGCAAAAATATCTTATGCACAATGTGACCATTACACCAATATCCAGGGTACTCCTAAAGGCACTGTGGGAATCTTACATGGAGTTTATTCTTTCAGCTCCAATTTTTAGGTGAATTTTTCCTACATTCCAAGACCTGTTTTCATTGTGTTGCTTAGGATTCACACTGGCTTAGACTTCTAGAAATGCTGAGCAGTTGAAGGTTGCAACATTGCCTAAATAGTACAGTAGTGCTTTGTAACACTTTTCTGACTAAAAGCGTTAAGATGATATATGGACAAAAATTTCTGGCACACTGAAGCAAAGTTTGTTACATTCTGAAATGGATATATCCAAGGAAATGTTTGTCCTCCTCTAATTACTTGGCTTCAGCAAGTGGGAAACAGAGGCTATGTTTCCAATAATCCTCTGGCATTGCTGAGTGCCTTCTTTTTTTCAACTGTCTGGGAAAAACAAAACAAAAATAAAATGAAAAAAAAATTGCAAAAACCCACATCTAAATATTTACCCTTTTTTAATAAAGAAAATGGTCAGAAAAAAATCTAAATGATATATTTTTCTGAAAGGATATTCAGAGGAGATAATGTTAGTAAAAACTTGAAACAAAGTTTTCTGATGTAACCTTTCAGCATGTTTTTTCCATAGCTGATTGTGGCTGGATATATTTAAAAACAATTGAGTGATACAAGAGGCAAGCTTGTTCTTTTTACATTCAAATATATGCTTCACAAGGTACAACTTCATTCTTTCATCTCTTTTATGATTCAGTCATATTTTATTGAAATTTTGTCAGTGTCTCTTTGTCAGAGATCCTGCCAAGCATGCTCAAGCAGCTGAGATGAGAGGTTGAAAGAAAAGTGACTGAACAGAATTTTAACTAGGGACAGACAAATATCAGATGGTTTGTTTCATATTGTGAAGCAAAGTACCTGAATCTACCATCTCTTTGAAGAGTTTATCCAAGCATTAACGGAGCATTCAGCCTGATTCCACAGTGGTATCCAGTCTTGCAGAGCAGAACGTATCTCAAGCTGTGCTGAATAATTGTGAATAGCAATAATATTTTCAAAATAACAGGTAATTAATGTATATATTTGATATTCTGGAAAGCAGACAAGGACTTTGGTTTCTGCGTTTACCTCTGAACACATTGCTGTAATTCTGGTCTAAGCAAGTCTAAGCACTTGTGTTCAGATAGTTCTGGCAATTGCAGTGAATTTTTAATCTGCTGCTAAACAGGAGACAAGTCAATCTTCTTCCAGAGTACAGATACAGAGAAGAAAAAAAAAAAAAGAAAAGAACCACAGCTGAGTATGAAATCTTCTGATCATAGAATTAACTCACATTATTATGAAATTGC
Source organism: Chrysolophus pictus (assembly GCA_037305975.1). Lineage (NCBI taxonomy): Eukaryota > Metazoa > Chordata > Aves > Galliformes > Phasianidae > Chrysolophus > Chrysolophus pictus. The sequence continues at coordinate 34,293,814 of CM074577.1, forward strand.
AGGCATTGGTACAACTTTACAGTTTAAAGACAAAACTAAACCTCTATAAACCAGTATACTGTTTCTTTATTTGGCTCTATGCATGCTGTTTGTTTGTTTGTTTTATTTTTTTTGGTGAGAATCACGTAAATAATGTGGTTTTCGGAAATAAGTTAGGAATTCTTGGGATGAAATTGATGCCGACAGTATGTTTAATAAGTTTCATGGTTGGTCATACTTTCAGACAATGAAGAGGTTTTTATTTTTACATTTGTAGCAATATGAGAACCAGGAGAATGAGTGTATTATTTTTGCAAGGATTAACATACTACAAAAGAAAATGTCCACGTATGGATGAAAACTGTCTTTGTGTGATCATACATGAATATTGTGCCCTGGCTAACCTTACTATCCAGCAAGACTAATAAGATAATATAGTCTTAGTGAAAAAAATCCTAAATGAGCAAGTAAAGACTGGTAATGAAATCTTTATCAACACTGGTTTAGGTTTCTGAGTTAAAAATAAAAAGAAAACAAACAAACAAACAAACAAACAAAAACATTGAAAATCTGGCCAGTAAGACATCTATGTACTTCTGTAACTGTATCTTATAAAGAATATTTTGTGGGAGGCCATATTTAATGCTGCATGAATAACTTGCCTTCTGGCATTTCCTAACTTTCAAGTGCTTCATTTCACAATTTAAATAACATTTTTTTAACATAAGTGAGTTTAATTTTTGTTTATCTTTGGTGGTGAAAGAAGAGGAGGTGGTGTTCCTCTGTTTTATGCACCACTTATGTAGAAACATTTGTACAGTAAATTGCAGAGCCGTACAATGTGTTCATACATCTGTGATCACAGCACCTGCTTCCTGCTCACCAACATATCCCTTTTGAAGCTTAATCTAACATTTTGATCTCATACAAATTTCAAATAGATGCTATTTAGAAGCCCTTTCCTAGAGGCATATACTCTTTTTTCTGTTCTGTTCTTGTATATAAGATCATACACCCAAAGAAGAGCAAAGACCTAAGAAACTTGATTCTAGACCAGTAACAGAATTTCTGAGAACCAGAATATCAAATGATTTGTATGGTTCACTAACCTATACAACTGAAAGTGGAATTTCAAAATCAAAGGGAAAAAGGAAATTTTTCTTGGTTCTTAACAAGACAAAGACCATTTCATGCTCTTGAAATTCTGAATCTCATTTTCCCCAAGAACATTATTATACTTTGAAGGAATGAATTTTCTTAAAGGTGAATGTATTAAAAGAGTCCTAATACATGTGTGTGAATATGTTATTTTGTTAGATTTTTGTAATTCAATATATAGTAATTAATACAGCATTGTCTTTTAAGAGGACAAAAATGAAAAGTTCTTCTCTAGAGAATGAAAAAACTAGCATTCAATTAAGTTCCCAAGCGATGTATATAATGTTGTGCTTTTTGGTGTACACTATATAATGCATACCATACATACTCATCTGTCTTTTCCTTAAAGCTTTCATTACTTAATTTTTACACAAATTGAATTAAATTCATAACTGTGTCATAATTAATAATGTCGAACACGGTGGGTTTTGAATGCCATCTAGTTTGTATAAAAGCAAATACATCATGTATCTCCTTTTGGAAACTTAAATTTTATTAACATTTATTCATATTTTATTAACTGATTACAGTTCTTTCCTATGTTTCTCATAACAGATTTCCATTCACTGGAGGATCTATATAAGACTTATTTAAAGCTGAGTATTGCTTTCACATTGAAACCAAAGGTTAGCCAAACAATTAACGTTGTTTTCAGTGTGTATTCTCTCATACATTATTCTATGTCATCAATACAGTTTTGGAAGATAACTCTTGGTGGTCTCATACAGTGGCAATTCTGGTAGAGCTGGAAAATTAATGTTGTGGAGTAGAACTTTTCACAGATCCCTCATCCATTATGGAACAATTTTTTCAAAATATAGAGCACTTTGTAAGTCAAACAAAGCAGAATTATGGTTTGGTGAACTGCAGTCCTGAGTGCATTATAGTTTATTTTTCTGATGAAAAAATAAACAATTACTTTGACTAATAACTCTCATGGAATGCAGGAAAAGATTACCATTAGGTATTTCTTGCCAAAAGAAATTGATATCATGATACACTTAAAGCACACAAAAAAGACTTGAATTTACTGGTACTTGAATAGATTTTTAGGCCTGGCATGTGTAATTACTGTAAATTTTTCAAACATTCAGAGTGGTTAAGAACCAGTTTCATTTTTCTTCTGGAAAAAAATGTTGTTACTCCTTCTTACGCTCTGGGCTTGATCCAGGGAGAATCTGTAATTCTCATTGACTTAACTTAAGCAAGGACCACAGGAACTTAGCACCTTTCTCAGTGAACTCATTTAGGCAAGCTATCTGTAGTCAAATGTATATGTACTCTTTTTGTACAGACGGAAAGAGAAATAAACATTTCATTTTGTACACAAATACTATGTTATGCATTCCCAAAAGAAGAATGGAAGTCAGAAGGAAGTGCTTGGAAAGAGTAGTGAGGTGCTGGAATAGGCAGCCCAGGGAGGTTGTGGATATTTTGTCCCTGGAGGTGATCAAGGCCAGGTTGGATGAGGCCCTGGACAAACTGGTCTAGTAGCAGATACGGAGGTTGGTGGCCCTAGCTGTAGCAGGGAGTTTGGAACTTAGTGATTCTTGGGGTCCCTTCCAACCCAAGACATTTTATGATTCTTAGAAATGACTCCTCTGTAAAACTCATCAACATTTAACTAATAGGGTAGCTCTGAAGAAGGCATTTTAATATGTTCTCCTGCCAAATGTTAAAGAAACATCAAGTGATAATTATGTTTCGATGTGTGTTGAACTGTGTTTGTCAACCTATCTTACAGAATAAATCAGTGCAGATCTTCTGCTTTCTGACTAATCAAGTAGAACACACTTTTTGGAAAGGACTGTTATCTCGTGCAAATATTTCGGAAAAAAAAATCTGGGTTTAAGTTACATGTTACATTTAGTTGCATTTAATTAATGGTATTAAACTAAGACAGGGGAGGTTTAGGTTAGGTATTAGGAGGAATTTTTTCACGCAGAGGGTGGTGTCACACTGGAACAGGTTGCCCAGGGAGGTTGTGGATGCCCCGTCCTTGGAGGCATTTAAGGCCAGGCTGGATTTGGCTCTGGGCAGCCTGGTCTGGTGGTTGGTAATCCTGCACATAGCACGGGGGAATTGAAACTAGATGGTCACCTTTTCAACCCAGGCCATTCTATGATTCTATGATACAATTCCAATAGAGTTCTATCCTGGTACAACTCTGCTTTTCCCATTGTGATACAGAAAGAACTTGAACACCTCTAAAAATTATTAGGGATATCTATTTAACTACTTAAAATATATTTGGAAGTCAACATCTATTTTGAATATTTTGTTCATTGTTTAAGTAACTGAAGGCTTGAATGATTGCAGGAAACCACTAATTTATGCTGGGAGCAAAAGACACGGGTGACCGCTGAGGCATAGTAGAGCAGTGTATGAAGAATACAGGAGTTCTAAGTGTGAAGTATACATGATATAAAGACCAAACTGATCAGTAAAGTAAACTAGTATATTGAATGCATGTCACTACAACTTTTCCAGTATACATGTACGTGTAGAAGTTCCATCACATCTTGGAGAATGGGTTATTCTTGTGTGAATGTAGGGAGTGACCAATGTGGAGGGAAACATTTTCCCCTTTGTTCTTATAATATTTGTACAAAAATGTTTACAAAATAATCACCTAGAGGCATAAATAGAAAGAAAATTCCCTGGAGCTGCATGATTGATAGATACATTCCTGACCCAGCAAAGCGTTTTACACACATTTAACTTCCATCCTGCAGGTTGTTCACTGAATGCACTACATGCATAACTAAAGCTAAAGACTTACTTGACTGGAGATCTTTTCTAGATTGGAGCTCAAGTTATTACGAATAGAGCTTGAAATTACAGGATACAAAGACGTCTGAACTGTCATAATGACTCTGGTTTCTCAACAGTCTGTACTGCCTGCTATAAACTTACACAAACCAGTCTTTCCATTTCAGAGTAACTATTTAAGCATGAAGTTTCAAATCTTATTAGGAAGATGTCAAAGTGAAATTGTAATTGTCAACCCTGTACAAAAATGTTTGAAAAAACGATGGTAAATATTTTTTGTCTTCAATCTCAAATTTTATGCACCAGCTTTGTTATTGTGCTGTATCAGTTGCCAAGGTTAAAACATGGCAGAATATTTGCACATGAAAAATGTTGCATTCATTTTAAAGGGCTAAATCTATATACTGATTATCATTGTCTGAAGAAACACTAGTACAGTGGTTTAAACTATAACCTTCATAAATACTTCTACTTAAATAGAAACCTCAAAATCCTAAAGCAAACAAAAACTGATGATTATATGTACAGGAATAATGCCCTTATCACAATGGGATAACAAACATAATGGTTAGTAGCATCTGAATAGTGTAACAAGAATGTTTATAGTAAGATGATTAAAGTCAAAACACAATGGTGCTTCCACAGATGACTTCATGAGCATACTAAACTCTTTGTTAATAAAAGACTTCAGAATAGTTTCCAGATCATTCTACTAGTAAAGCTACTTTTGGCAGGTAAACCTTTCCTAGGACTTAATGGAGTATATTTTTCAAATTAGGAGTCATAATACGACTTGAGGACAAAAATTTATTAAAGATTATTCTAACAAAGACAGGAGAAGATTTCTTAGTTCGTTTAGGTTTTTTGCTTAAATGTCATTCTTCATTGCACTTCATGTCTCAGCTCTTGCTCTTCGTAAAAAGGTCCTTTTTACTTAGTATGATAACTTCAAGATTTGAAGGTTTTTAACTTCAGGTGGTTGCTTCTTTTTTATATTGTTACCTAATTTTATATTTTCAAACAGTGTGATATACTGATATTTTGCTAAAATTTAGTGCTGATTTACAAGATGCTGGTGACATGTTTCTGAAAATAGGAACAGTTTTATGATTGTAACATCTTAAGTGGCCCACATGTTAATTGAGGTTACTGAAACAGTAAATAAAAACTTCCTGTGAGGAAATGATCTCTTACTCCTTTAGTTCAGAGCCTTCAGCACTTCTACTAAGCTTTTGGCTAAGGTGTCTAATATGGTAAAAGTTAAACTAATTCATTATCATAAATGCATCTATTTCATTCTAATAGCAGTATGAAAAGAGAACTATTAAAAATAGTTATCAAATAAATTTACTTGAGTTCTACTCTTCAAATGCCTTTAGATGCATGTAAGCAAAGCGTTTCACTTTTGTTATAAACTAAAGACATTTTAGATTCCATCACTCATCCATGACAAAGACAGTCCATTTGCACTTTGAGTAAACAAGCTTGCTAAGTGTAGTTGTGAAATTTGAATTGTCTGACCCTTTGCCTCAGTAATTTCCATCATCCTGTTAATATTACATGGCAAAGTATTTTACTTAAAGCTCTAATTGCCCAATGAATTATTTTCTTAAGTGTGAACACAGGAACAATTCTACAAAATCTCAAAGTGAGGGATGAAGTATGCTTCTGAACTTTGTAGAACTGATGGCTAAAATGTCTCAATACTTTGAGACAATCACTGAAATCTGAGGAAGGATCTTGGTTGTCTTATGTGTATCCTACCTTCACTTATATCAAATTAAGCTCCACAGGTAGGCCTCTGACAAGTAGTCTATAACATGAACTACTTCTATATATATTTTGATGTTAATTTTTTCTTCTTTTTATTATATGTCAGGGGTTATCACTTTATGACATGATATTTTATGGTGTCAAGCATAATTAGACAATACAGTACAAAACCATTCTATAAATTAGAATACAAAGCTAGCTATCAGATAGTAGGGACATGGAGCATTTTCCTTCATATTTTAATAAAGTCTTTCACTTCTTTTTTATTCCAACCATTTGCATGCCTAATGAACACAAAACTTACTTTGCTATTTGTAGTCATTCAAAAAATCTGTTATAAAATCCATTTGCAATTGCTTACGGTCATTCAAACAAATTCAAGTTAGGTGAGTGAAAGAATGCATGTTCCATTTTGAAGACAGTTGTAGCATATGAATATAGTACAAATTAAAAAGTGTGGTTTTTAATGAAATTAATTATATAACTAAGTTATTCAATGTTCTACAGAAGAAATGAATTCTTTATCATATATGTAGTTGTGAGAGGTAGCTGAAATAGCAAGAATTCAGTATTATAGAAACAACATACAAACTAAGGATTTTATTTCTGATAAAATATTTACCCCTTGTAGTTTTATTAAGTCTTAAACTTTGCTTTTAATCATCTACATATGATTTTGTGAAACTATTTTAAACAAAATATTTTTCAGTATATGGCAAATCTTTTTCTGTGCTTTAAACCTCTATTAAAATAAATAAATATTTTTCCTATAATAATGGAGTGTCACAACACAATCATGATTAACTTTCAGTCCTACTCTGATGACAGAGCCCATTCCTGTGTACAAAATGCAGGAGAAAGAATTAGGAATGATTAAAAAACAAGAGAGCTTTATTTCTTATTTCTCTATCTTTCTAAACCCTTGTGGAGAAACATAGATAAATAAAAGTCATAAGCAAATGAGCAAAAACTAAACCACAAACCAAGTCTTTTCTGTTTACATTTTGAAAATCATTTCCACCCAGTTATCTTTGGCTGTATGTGCAAGCTCTGTTCCAGTGAAACTGTGACATTAAATCCTACAGTAATGCATATCAGGCTTCTACATTTTTATTTATTTTCATTTTTTGATTTCATACTTAGAAATCCAGTCATGGGATTTTGATAAAATTTCTAACTCTTGAAAATTACATAAAATTAGTATGAATGAAAACAAATCAAGTGTATACAATGCTTACACATATGTTGGAAAAAAACCTATCCAGTGGTTTTGATTAGAATCTTAAATATACGTGTATTATGAATGAAGTCAATCACTGTGTCAATGGTTTACGGGCTGGTTTGGCCCGGTTCCGTGACTAGCGGAGCAGAGAGATCCACAGATCCGCGCCTCCAGAAAAAGGGAACAGGGGACCCCAAATATTTAGAAACAGCAGCAACGATCTGAGGAGAAACAAACTAATTTACTAATTATAGTATCGGAATGCAAGATAACACACTATAATACAATATAATTAGAATTGAAGCTAATAAATCAAATATAATGAGAGAGAGAATGTCCGAAAGGTGGATAGGCCTCACCACAACACTTAGGTGAGATGTGCAGTCCAGTTGAGCAGCAGGGAGAAAAGGGAGGAGAGCCGATGAAGAGCAGGCAAAGAAGAGGTCATCTTGCCAGGAGTTATAACTCGAGACTCTCTGTGACCGCAAAGTCCCCTGGGGAATGTAGTTCTTCTCTTCCAGGCAGGTACCCAGAGCTTGAGCATTAACAGTTAAACTCCCAGTGCCTCACATGATGTTATGATGTGGAATACCAAAAACCAAAAATCACAAAACTATGACACACTGAAAAGTTAATGTTGGCTAGATTTTTGCCATCTTATATCCCATGACTTTTTGGAGGGAAGTAATCTGTTGGTTACCACTGTGAAGAATGTTAAGTAGCCTTGTTAAGTCCCTGAGTGCACCCGAAGGCTTTAATGAGCCTGACTAGCACCACGTGGAGCCTCCATCCACTCATACCCTTGGTCTCAGGAGCTTTGTGATGATCTAAGAGTGTGTACACCAAACTGATCTGTATCAGCCCTTGGTGCTCCCTCTTGACTTTCAATCCTCAAATACTTTCTCTCACATAAATGTCAAATGTAAGTTATTCTACTGAGTGAGCTGACTGACTAGTAAGACTGAGATGATGCTGTCCAGTTAGATAGAAAACAAGTTACACTGTTGCTTTAATATTCTTTTGTTATTAGAAGTTCCTTACAAGGACATTTTTGGCTTTTCCTAGCTTTTAAAGATGTGGAGCCATTGCTCCCAAACATCAGCCTTTTTATAACTTTAAAAAACAGAGACTATTTTGCATGAACTCTGTCCTACATAGGCCCTTCTGTTCTATAGGCATTTCTATTTTATATATAAATTATTTATGTGTAGCAATTTCTATGTATGTTTATGCAGTACCAAAAGCAACAGAAGCCTGATCTATAGGAGTAGTGTCACTGAGTGTTATGCTAGTCATGAAAACTTTTCTTTGGCTGAAGTCACATTAACACTGGGGATGTTGGGGATGGATTTTACTTTGGGCAAAAAATTCCTCTTCTATATGTTTTAGAGTGCCAGCTTTTGATGTCTCAGAACAGATTGGGATACAGTATATCTTTTCATGTGTACAGGCTGAACAAGACTTTGCTAGTATGATGGCAAAAGAATCTTTTTTCCTTTCCTTTTTCCCTCAGAAATTTCTCATCTCATCTCAAAGACAGCTGAAGAAAAGCAGTAATCTACCCACCACTGTATTTGGGGGGATTGCTAAAGTATATAAGATGGTAGTGTAAAAGCTGGTCTGGAATTTTATACGTTAATCAGAGGTTGAAAATGCTGGAAAATATAGGATTTGAAAAAATGCAGTTTTAGAAGTGAACTTCGCTCAGTATTTACGCTCATTTTTGTTGTGGAAGATAAATAACCTGAGACAAAGAAACTCTCATCAAGTTGTATAGGGAGGTTGTATAGGTATAGTGTTTAAACATGTGACATGGCCTCAGAAGTGATACCACAATATTTTTACAATCTTAAGAAATCATCACAATGAACTGCCACATTTAATATAAAACATTTCAATTGGTTCCAGTTCCAAGAGACTGATAGTGGGTAAAAGTTTGGAAGGTCAGTTTGAGCTAATACATGCCATATTTTGAATGTGCATTAATTTGAAATAAAAAGACTACTTTTTCGTCCTATACAGAGTATGTGCAGACACACCAAAATAAATTAGTATTCCACATTTCCTAGAAACACAGTATTTTTCAATAGAATTTTTTTTCTGTAGGCATAGTTCATTTATTCTGACCTTTTTAGGATGTCTAATACACCCCTAGTGATTTTGAAGGCTAATTGTCAAGGATTTCTTGTGTTACAATTGGTTGTTAAATGTGAATACAATGGACCCTTTTCACATATATTTTGACATAAATATTAATGTATTTTTAATAACTATTCAAAATGATGTAGCATTTACTTTTAAAATCATTTCAACTCAGAATATAGTATGGAATTTTAGGATATTTCAGCATTATGCATTCTGAATTTGATAGTCTCTTTTCTAAACGAAAAATACTAATAAAGATATAGTTTTGCTGAAAAACAGAGTATTCATCTCTTAAATTAGAAAGTGATGTTATTTGGAAACCAATAGTCATCATAGATGAGCCATTAGTAAGATGGCAAGGGTTGTATTCACTACTGTCTTTGCTTGTTCTACCAAGAGAATTAAATTCAAGCTTTGACTCATAATTTCAACTCAGACCCCCCTCTGGGCATCAATCCCTGGCCTGTTTTATCAACAATAACAAAACTCTGACAGTTTGAAGGTTGCATCTAAAAACACACATGGAAAATAGAGCTTTTTTAAAAGCATTGACTTTCAAAACAGTTCTGTCCCTTGCATGCAATCTTGATAAGGAAACTTTCCAATGAGGAATTTGCTAGGCGGATGTTTGATGGCAACCTTGCCTTTTCTAAGGAAAATTATGATCATCTTCAGTTTATACCAAAATGCTATCATCTGAAACAAAATATGTAAGTGAATGCTCTAAGTCTATTCTTTAGAAACAGTGTTATGCTCAAGAAGATTTCTGATGTGCTCTAAATATGTCATTCACTGACTGAGTTCACTGTTTGTGGAAACTAAAAGCCACTGGTATTTGAGTTAGTCCAGTATGTATTTTCTCTTCATCATTCTGATAAACTACCTGCCTTCTTTAAAGTTATTGCTATTTGAATGAATTTGTTTACCTGCTAGCAGGTAAACTGAGGTATACAAACTATTGACAAAAATGATGATGCTGTAATGGATGTGGAGATTGTTAGACCCAGAGAAGCCATGAGAAAGTTTTTAATTGATAATTTTCCTAAATTTGAAAAGAATTTGTACATGTATCTGTGTCAGCTTCCTGAAAATTTTTTGACTGCCAGTGAACTGATTTGAACAATGAAAAGTCAAACCATCATGCCTTCTTTCAACCACTCATTGCTCTCTTACAGACCACAAGAATACCAAAGTTGTCAAATGAAGAATATTTGCCTTGTGATTTACCACTATACTGGATCCTTTCTTTCCTGTATGGAAATTTTCATAAGTGGTTTGGCAAACGCCTTTAAAATAACTGTGGTATTTGGCAGAAAAAAGTCTGCAGAGCTTGGGCCTCCTGTTTCCATTTTAGTTCAACAGACAGACTCCTCTTAGTGATATAAACCAAGTACAGAATTCATAGTCCAAAGACATAAGTTATTAGCAACAAGTAGAGTAAAAAGGAGACATGTGGCTCAACCCACAGAAATTCATTAGACAATGGTTTTGTGAATGCCTGTTCCAAACAATTTGTCAAGTCAACTGTTCATTATCATGCAGCCTAATACTGGCTGCGTATATATATAAATTTACACATCAGTAGCTATAAAAGTGTTTATATTTATCACATAGTACTGTTCATTAGCCATAGTGGAGTATGTGAACACACATGTTAGCAATTTATACCCACAAAAATCATTTAGTTGTTCACATGGAAGAGATCTGTGTACTATTAGAAAGAATCTAAACACACACACTCACTTTATCACTTTTTGAAAGGGCAGACTGAGGTCATAAGTGACAACTTCCTGAGTTTTTATTCTTTTAATTTCAACATACATCATCAGAAAACATACTCAAAGTCAAGATTTTCAAGAATCTTGAAATTCTTGAAATATCCTCCAAGAAAGGATAATTTCTTATTTATTAATGCTTAAAACTGCCTATAAGATGTGAAGTAACATTTTGTGGTTACAGATGCAATCACATGCTGCCTGTATGGAGCTGAGTTCTGAAACACCTAGGTTCACCCTCAGTGGGAATACTGATGAACAGTGTCTCCTGTACAGGCAGTGCTGGTACAGACTACTTTGATCTGTTGACCCGAGAATATTTCTCCAGACACCCATGCTTGCAGCCTCTTTCCTGGACACTGTGTAGAGATGGGTTCCTGGGTAAGAAATGAAACAGGGTAGGCACTGCACTGCTTTGTTTTTTGCATGCTTAATGGATTGATTTAGCAATGTAAAAATCACTTCTTGCTATATCTTACTGACGAAGTATGAAAAGCACAGATGTTTTTAAAGATGGAAAGCAATTTATGCTCATGACATTGCAAAATGCTGAAGGGCAAAGCCCTTTACAAAATTAAACAAAAAATTCTTAGAGGTTGTCCTTGAGACTGTGACAGGCACCAGAGTATGAGCGAGCCATTAGGGCATCATATTCAGCCAAACTGTCAGCATTGGTAGAGGTCCTGCAACCTTTATTACTGAGAGCTTGAAGAAAGGAATTTTGTACTATTTCCCATTGTGCTGAACAAGAATTTGCCTGGAAGCCTTGCTTGACAGATTGGCCCCTATTCCCACTGTGATTTGTGCTACTGTGAAACAAGAGTGTCTAATGCATGGGCCGTAATATAATGACAGGCTAGTTTCAGTTAGTCTGAAAAATGATACACAGATGAAAGTCCGGACTCTGCTCCACCTTTCATGGGTTTTTGTATTTGCATTTGGAGCATACATGGGTGGGACCCCAGACAGAACTGACAGACAATTAAAAAGCCACTCAATACAAGGGAGTATATCTGCATGACACATGACCTCTGCTAGCAGACAATGTTGTAGGGCATAAAACAACGTCTTGCTATCAGCCTGAAGTCTAAGAAGAATTATATTAAACCCTGCCAACAGGTTAACATCTTTGCAGCAGGAGCTTTGTTCTGTCTATGTCTTTCTTATCAAAACTTTAGGATTCCTTTTTCCTAAGAGAACATAATCTTTCAGATTTGGGTCAGGAGGTATGATATATAATACTAAGAAGTAAACATTATACAATTCTGGGAGGAAGTAGGATACTTTTTTAGAATTTAGTTAAATGACTCTGGTATTATATGGCATAAAAGTGGCACTGATTTTTAAGTGGACAGTGTTGTGTGGGGATTTATCATTGAGAAATGGATCTTAGGAATGTTCTCTTTTGTACCTGCTGATCTTACCTTATAAATTTTAGTAGAAATACTAGAGTGTGTCTCATTATTACTGTCTGAGTAAAATTCAAAATGTCTTTAAAAGTTATTATTACATAAAGAGGATGTTTATTTTGGCAAAATGAGTATCTTTGAAATACTAAGAGTGCTAGCTCATTTTGATCAAATGTTGAATATCTTCCTTTCTGAGAGCTAAGCAATGTAATGCACAGGAACACAGATAGATGCTATGTAGCTCCCTGCTGTTGGATTACTAGCATATTTTTGTTGCATAAAGGATATTGCTGAATAATATTTTCAATGTTCTATGCCAAATGCATTCTGAAATAGTTGCAGTGTCATAGAACAGATGGAAATTAGTGTTCAAGCACAAATCTGTTTCCTCTGATACTCAGCTGCAAGGATGGTTTTAAGCAAACTTTGAAAACAAACTTTCTAAGTATTGAAGAGGTGTAAATTCAACAATAGAAAATGAAGTGGAAAGTAAGTAAACACTTAAAAATATTCTGTTATTGATTCTACTTGAATGGAACTAAAAGGTAAAATGCTTGAATTGTCATTAAATCTTTTGTACCAAAGAGAACATCTTGTATATATGTCCATTGCATTTAATTTGAGTGTTCTTTTTGTTGTTGTTGTTTGTTTGTTTTGAATCTGTTGTCCAAACAGAAAATGGGACACTGGAATAACTGGCATGCTTTTGATATTTGATGGCTCCCATAACCCCATTTTGGATGCTCTAGAACTGCATTCAAATTAAATGAGGATGAGCTGCAACAAAACTGTGAAATAATAATTTTCCAGGGTTTTAGTATATTTTGTTAATTTCTATGGAATTTTTGTTGTTATTGTTCATTTGTTCATTTTATGGCTTAATTTCAATTTATGAAAAGCTTTGTTGAAAAAGTAAATAAGAAAAAAATGCAGAAAGAAATGAATCAGTATTTTAATATACAAATATAAAAACAAAACAATGGAAATAAGATTTGTTTTTGAAATGAAGTTTTTAATATGCAAAACCTGTTGAATAAATTAATGTTGAATGAGAATTATTACAAACCTGTCCAAGACCATTTGCTATATTTACTCTTCTCTCCTTTTCTGAGCATCTACATTTGAATATGAAGTGCATGTGAATGATGTAACTTAAATGGGTTGGGAGAAACAAGAAAGAAGGAAGGGAAGAAACAGGCTACATAAAACCAAGAAGTATGTTGTAGTGATTTAACCTGGCAGGTGGTTCAGTACCACACTGTTGTTTGCTCACTTTTCCACTTTCAAGAGGGATGGGGGACAGAATTGGGAAAAATGAGTAGAACTTGTGGGTTGAGATAAAACTGTTTCCTAAGACAGAGAAAAGGAAAATAGTCATGACTATACATGTAGATATATATAGTGTGTATATAGATATATATAGAGTGTATATAACAAGCAATGCACAAGCAATTGCTCACTACTGGTCAGCTGATGCCCAGCTGGCTCCCCAAGCAGCAGAATAGGGCAAGATGAACTCCTATCTCCTTCAAAACCCCTTCCACTTGATGTCATATGATATGGAATATTCCCTTGGTCAGGTTAAATCAGTTGTCCTAATTCTGTTCCTTCCCAGCTCCTTGAGCCTTTCACTGAGAATGGCCTTGGCTCTGTACAACATTGCTTAGCAGCAACAATGGAAACCAGTGTGTTATCAACATTGTTTTTCTCCTAGAACCAAAATATAGTATCATATGTGACACTAAAGAAAACAATTCCATCCCAGCTGAAGCTAATACAGTGTATCGAACGCAAACAAGCAGTTTTTAGAGTTAGGCTGCACCAGGAAATGTAAGCAATTAAAATTAAAGATAAGTGGCTGCTACATTGTGTTTCACTGTCCTGGTGCCTAGAAGTTTGCACCCTTCTTTCTAATTGACATGAGCATATAATCTTCTATAGCCTCTTATGATTTGCTGCTTATGGGAATTTGCCTCCAAGATATATGCAAAATGTATTCAAAACAAAAATTGGATTGGGTTCTTTATAACTCCTAGTTACTGTTGATAGTTATTTCTTCTTAATTATTATTCAGTCATACTGTGACCTTTCAAGGAAATAATTACTTGGTGGAATAATTACCTGGGGAAAAAGAGGCTATCTTTAAAATAAATGCTAGCAGAGAAAGAGGCAGTATCTCATAGTATTTCTGGTATTTTATTTTAAGCATTTGGAACTGGGTTTTAGAAGTTACCTTTATTATTCAAACTGTGATCATTCATGTTTCCTTGTGTCTTCAATCTAGCTTCACTTCAGATTGTAATGAAAACTGCATTTCTGTTTTGGCAATACTAATAATTCTATTGTAAAATTAGATGATTAGAAGGGAGGAGACAGGAATAACCCATTTTATTGATAACTAACTTATTTTGAAGCAAGGAGAAATCTAGTGAGGAGGCCTGTTTAAAAAAAAAAAAAAAATAGACAAAGAGAACTTGTACTAGCAGTCTTATCTCCCTGTGAACCTGGGCTTCATGAAACTTCCACCTTGCCATGAAATCATCACCTGGAAATTAGAAATAAATAGGTATTATTTTTGAATTTATACTTCGCACAAGAATATTTCCACCTCTTTTACTGCTAGTTTTGTAAATAACTAGGACAATGTTATGTTTCTCTAATCCACATTGAACATTTCATGGTGAATGAGAAAGAAATATTTGCTATAGTAGTATTCAACTAAGGGAGACAACACTTTTCAGCAAAAAAATCTTCGCATAGTAGTAGAATCGTAAATAGCAAAGAGAGTAATGAAAAAGATAATATGTAGTGTTGTTTGCTTCAGTGCCATACTGAGAAATGTAAGATGAAGTTTATAGTACTGGCCTTTCCTAGGCTTAGAGTATTTCAAAACTTATCCAAAAGAAAATCTACAGGGGATCATTAAAAGAGGAGAGCAAAAACTAGAGGAAACATTATGGCACATTAGAGCTTCTGTGGGAATTTTACTTGGTGAAATTACTTATATATATCTACCTGGAAATTCCTCAGGGAATTTTATCAACATTTTTCTCTCCTTTCCTCTTCAACTGAAATCAAGATCAGTTCACAAAGCCTTCCATTCCTTGACACAAGAAACAAATGTGTTGACACAATTAGCAGTGTTTAGAACACCAGGTCTTGGAAGCTAGAGGGTCTACATTCTAACATTATTCTGTTGAGCCATCAAGTTGTCCTTTATTTACCTTTCTGAGACAGAGAGACTCTTAAATCGAGTAATTGTCATTTTTCAGCTTTCAGTGAGGCCAGAAATCACTAAATCTCATTTAAACTTTCCATTGTAGTTCTCAAGCAAATTTACAGCAGAGGTCAGTCCTTTTGCAAGAATTCTGGAGGGAATTCTTCATCACCACATATGTTTTGTTTTGTTTTGTTTTTTCCCATTGTACTTTAAACTATCTTCAATCTATTTTTCTTGTCATTGCACCCATCTTATTGTGACCTGAAAGAACAGTCCCAACCATGCTTTTTCTCTGAGTATTGTGCTTCTCAGTATATTATGTAGTTAATATTGATTATAAATCAGAGTGAACTCAATGAATGTCTTCTTACTCCTGTACCTCTCCATGACAGCCATTGTCATGTTTTTATCCAGCTTGGAAATAGTACTATTTTTATATTTCTTCTACAGAAAGATTATGAGTTCAGTTGAATTTTACAGATATAGCAAAAACAGAAATAACCTGAACAATCTATCAAAGTACAAAATTTTGAAAGCTATTTTCTTCTCATTAAAAAGAGATCAATAAATGCACATTAAACTAATTATCCTAACAATTGAATTTAGCATGGTAATAGGATCTGACACAGGTTGTGGCAGTTGATCATGTATGTTTTCAATCATTTAGATAAAGATTGAGTTACCATAAATAATTCTTCTCCCAAAATTAAAAAAATGTTATATACCTAGTGTAAAATAGACGTTAAGCCCTAATAAATGAAATCTTAAACAATTATGTGAAGAAAATGGAAGTTGTGCATTCATAATATTCTGAAAAATATCCTGTTACAAAATCTTGTTAGTGATACATAAGGGAAAACAAAATAGACATATTAAATGAGGCTTATGTTATTTTTAACATAATTTTATGTTAAATTTAATTTTAATTTTAGGCTTATGAAAGGAAACATCTAGCAGTTCTGGAGGCTGACAGTCAGTTTGAAAAGAAAGTGGATATTTTCGTGAGGCTGAAGTACCACACCTGAAGTACCACATCCAGTTCTGCTTCTGCCTGCTCCAAAATAGAACTAGAATACTGGAAAGAGTTCAATCAAAATGATCAAGGCACTGAAGCACCTCTCTTTTGAGGAGAGTCTGAGAGACCTGAAAATGTTCAGAGAAGAGGAAGCTCAGAAAGGATATTATCAATGTGTATAAATATCAGAAGGGAAAGTGAAAAGAAGACAGTACCATGCTCTTTTCAGTGGTGCCCAATGTCAGACAACAGACAATGGGCAAACGATGAATGCAGGAGGTTCTATCTGAAGCATTCCTTCACTGTGCAGGTGGTGGAACTCTGGGTCCCAAAGAGTTTGTGTCATCCCCTTCATTGGTAGTCTTCAAAATCTTGATGAGCAACATATTCTAGATATCCCAGTTTTAGCAAGAAGTTGGGCCAGATGACTGTCAGAGGTCCCTTTCAACCTCAACTGTTCTGTGATTCTGTGATATGGCAAAGGCAGACATATTATGCACTCACTCCTTCTGCCGAGAACCTGAATAAAAGCTTCTCTCAGTACAAAAGAATGGTGTACACTTAACATCTAGGTTTTGCATTTGTTGCAGGGACTACCAAGTAAGGTGTGTGGTTTAACATCACTTAGATGGTATTCTGAACTTTCCCTCATTGCTGAACTGAGATGGAGCTGAATCACAGCTCCATTCTCCCTTCTAGTTTTTAATTTGTATTGCATTTGTTCATGTAAGAACCTCATTCTTTAGCACTGAAATGAATGCAGTCTTCCTCTTTCACCTCTTCTTTTGACCTTCCATTGATGATGTGTAGCATAGAATAATTTTTGTAATACTTGTTCCAGCTTCAGATGCCATATAGACACATACAAAGACAAAATTATACTATATAATAACAGTAGATATATTCTTCCTTCCTTCCTTCCTTCCTTCCTTCCTTCCTTCCTTCCTTCCTTCCTTCCTTCCTTCCTTCCTTCCTTCCTTCCTTCCTTCCTTCCTTCCTTCCTTCCTTCCTTCCTTTCTCGCTTTCTCGCTTTCTCGCTTTCTTGCTTTCTTGCTTTCTTTTCTTCTTTCTTAAATGAAAGAAATTCTGGTAGGATCTTGATTGTCAGTAGTTGTCATTTTCTTTAAAACTAATAGAAAAGATAAGAAAGTAGCTCATCTTTGATTTCTGCATTGCAAAAAGACCAGATTTGTACCTGATGCTGCTAAAATTCTACCCCCATCTCTTCCTCTGTCTTTTAGGAAGCCCTTTTTCTTCTCCTTTACTGTGCTACAATATCCTTTGTTGTCCTAGTACAGTTTCCCTCTTGATCAGACACAGTTGTAGGTGGCCTGAGTACACGAGGCTGCCCATTTCATTTACATGCCCAAAAGGACAAGGTAAGAGCAATACAAAGCACATGCGTGACAGTCAGAAACATGATGATAAAATAAAAATAATCAGAAACAATCAGATGAATGAGGCTGTAGTTTTCACCCGAGGACTCACAACACTTTGTCAAGGCTAACTACTTAATTCTCACAGCTGCCTTGAGTTTGTAAATATTACAAATATATTTTAAAGGATGACCTGAGTTCACTGTGCCATACTATATTGTCAGGAAACCCCCAGAGAAGGCAATTCCCCACAGGGTCTGTCAGGGCCTGGCAGCCAGGACCCATCCTACTGCCTCAGCCAGGAGCAGGGTAGCCTGGGTACATCCCTGAAGAAGGGGACAGGTCAACGCCAAGCTGGAGTGCGGGCCAGTGGGTGTAGATAGGTAGCCCAAGGCCTGCAGCCAGGTTCAAGCAGGGCCGCAGAATGGCAGGGCTGGAGCTCAGGTCAGACCCACAGCGCAGCCTCATAAGAGGCACCTCTTGGGTCAGCCATTTTGCCCACACAGGCACCTCTGCCGCCTCTTTGCAGTTAGGGGTTGCATCCAGCTTCGCTGGGGCTGAGCTATCCTTGAGTCCCAGCAGCCAGATCCCAGAGGCATGTGCTCAGGGCCCTGTCATTCACTGCTGAGCTCCCCTGGGAACTGCTCAAATGTTGTCTACTTTTAAACCAAA
Organism: Chrysolophus pictus; assembly: GCA_037305975.1. NCBI lineage: Eukaryota > Metazoa > Chordata > Aves > Galliformes > Phasianidae > Chrysolophus > Chrysolophus pictus. Next base: position 34,312,330 of record CM074577.1, read on the forward strand.
AGACACCCACTGAAGGTGAAAACAGAAGTCAGGAAGGAAATAATGTTGTCAGTGCCTTTTAACCACCCTTGTGCTACACCAAAAGTTATATCAGACAGTTCTGAGAGGCCTCAGAAACAATCCTCCCTGCACCAGCATCAGGATAGGGAATGTAAACTGCACACTCCTCACCATCAACAAGGACTTTGCAGGCTTCTCTTCTTGGCTTCAGCCTGTGTATGAAGAATGTTGAAGAGATGGAAAATTGCTAACGGTTTTAGGTAACAACTACCCAAAGACTACTGCCTTTTAGAGGGCATTACTGGTGGATACATCATTGTGTCAGAGCAAAAATCAATGCCAACTGATATGTCTAGTGATGACAACCTAGCATATCATGTTCTTTAAATTATATCCAGTTATTTTTAGTTATTTTGCAAGTACATGCTTTAATAGAGCAGCATACTTAAAATGAATGCTGTCAACATTGTCTGTAGAAATAAACTTGAATTTTAAATAAGTTTTCTTCTCATACATTTATGCTATTACTTGAAAGACTTCTGCAAATATTTGTTCTCTATATATTTAATGAGACAAATTTTCGTAGCCTTATTATGATTAAACAGAAGTAAAGTGAAAATTAAAATGTGAAATCATAAAGTAAGTGAGCTACTCTGAAAGTAATGCTTCTTGTTTTATTCTGTTTGCCCATGATGTCAGAGGCAGATGTTGGTGATATGGCAGTAGAGGTTGAACTATTCTGCCAATATTTCATTACCATTTTCTTGCTGTGTGACAGATGGCAGCAGAGGGGTATTCTGATAAACTGGTGTCTGACATGGAAGTGTGCATGAAGCAAAGGTGTGTTACTAAAATTTTCCATGAGGAAAAAATGGCATTCACTGACATTCATCAATGTTTGCTGAACATTTATGAAGACCAAATAGTGAGACTATGGGTGTTGAGTTTCAGCAGTGGCAACAGCAATGTGAAAGACAAGCCGCATTTGATATGGCCATGTGTTACACCACGAAATGAAGAGTCTCTATCAGCTCATTCATGCAAATGGGTGGATTACAATCAAGGAACTGTGAATGGTGCTGAATATCAGCTTCAATGCATTGGAAATGATGGTAGCAACACTGGAATATTCCAAAGTTGGTACTGGATGGTTTCCACAAATGTTTGCACAGGAACAGAAAGAACACCATGTGCAAGTTTGTCAGGACCTAACAAATCAATATGAATTTGTAGGTGACGTTTTCCTGGATCACATCATTACCAGTGACAAGAATTAGTGACATCACTATGAGCCAGATTTAAACAACAGTTCATGTGAATTACCTGTCAAAGAAAATGGTCAAAATGCAGTGGATAAAGTTATGTACATTGTTTTTTTGGGTAGGAAAGGGGTGATTTTCCTGGGTTCCCTGGAATCTGGGCAAGTTATCAACTCTTCCTGCTGCTCTGAGACACTGACAAGCCTAAAGGCTTGAACTTCCACAGTCAGGACAGTGAAGAAGACCACCTTTCTCTTGCAACAAGATAAAACAGCAGATTTGGTGTCTTCTGACTTTTGTATGCTCAAGTCGATGAAAGATGGACTGTGTTGGCTACGTCATCATCACTGCAGCTGTAAAGCAGTGGGTCACCTCCACTGGTGCTGATTTTTACAAGCATGGCATGCAGACTCTCACTCATTACTATCAAAAATGCATAGCTAAAGGTGGTGACTATATTGATAATGAGTGCCTTATAACTTGACAATTTGAGCAATCAAATAATGCTATTGTGCTCTTTGTTGTAGTTTCCATGGAAATAAATAGGAGGCACTACTTTCAGAGAAACCTACATAATTTTATCTTTACTCAATCTATGTAATGCCATAATCTTGTACGTCTTGTAGGTACAAAAATGATTACCCTATTCCTGGGCTCTCTTTCTAGTGAAACTACAGACAAAATATGTGTACAACTCTAAAAATAGCTCACTCTACTCATGGGCTGCTTAACGAAGCCAGTTTCATATTTGACAACATCAAAACTATGCAGTCTGTGAGCTCTAAAATTTTATTTTGTGTTCTGGAAAATGTGTTATGGCTATAGCATAGTGGGGTTTGTGTCTAATTGTAATAACTCTGGTCTTACAAGGTGCTACACAGTCTTCAGTTTGTTTCAGGCACTTTGAACAGACAAATCACCAAACTGAAATATTTATGTCATCCAAGCTTCAGGGGTGCTACATGAAGCAGAGAAAATATCAGGACAAGTGCTTGCAGCAAAGAAAAGACATATCCACTCTGGATGGTGTTAATTACATACTACTTTGTTAAGAGGGGTTAGGGTTATGCTCTAGGGTGATCCCTGAAGTGGAGATTGTTGTGTCAGATAAAAGCAATATAGTTTTATAGGAAAATGTATGTGATTTTGAGTAACTATGATAACTACAGGGATCTATATTTCTGGTCATATTTGTATGCATAACAGGCATTTTCATTCACTGAAATTGTCAGTTCACATTTAGTATTTCTGGCATTTTCAGCCATAGCACACTTAGAATTTCTGAGGACTCTCACTATCAAACTGATATAATGCATCAACAGGCAGGTCTAGCTTGAACCAACATTGTTGCTTTTTATGGTGGTGTAACTGCATCAGTGGAGAAGGGAAGAGCCACTGATGTCATCTATCTGGACTTCAGCAAGGCCTTTGACATGGCCCCTCATAACATCCTTCTCTCCAAAATGGAAAGATAGGGAATTTGGTGGGTAGACAATTCAATGGACAAGGAACCAGTGGTGAGGTTGTACCCAGGGAGTAGTGGTCAATGACTCAGTGTCCAGATGGAGATCAGTGATGAGTGATGTGCCTCAATCCTCTATACTGGAACTAGTGCTCTTTAACACCTTGCCAATGGTTTATGAATCAATCTTGTATGGCCGGCTGGTTGAGGGAGGTGATTCTGCCCTTCTGCTCTGTGCTGGTGAGACCTTACCCAGAAAACTATGTTCAGATATGAAGTCTTCAGCACAGGAAAAATGTGGACCTATTAGAGAGCATCCAGAGGAGAGCTACAAAAATGATCCAGTGGATGGAACCCATCTTCTGTGAGGACAGGCTGAGAGATCTAAAGGGCATCCATGAGAAGGAAAGGGCAGACTCCTTAGCAAACTTTGTTGTGATAGAACAAAGGGAAATGGTTTCAAACTAAAAAATGGGAGGATATAGATTGGACATAAGGAAGAAGACTTTTACAGTAAAAGTGGTGAGATACTGCCACAGTCGCCCAGAGAGGTGGTGGATGCCCCATCCTTGAAGACATTAAAGGTCAGGCTGAAGTGGGCTCTGAGCAACCTAATCTAGCTGTAAATGTCCCCATTCATTGTGGGATAGTTGGACTAGATGATCATTAAAGGACATTTCCAATTCAAAGGTTCTAAGACTCTCTCTTCTGTGTGCCAGAAGACACGACCATTAGGGGCAATTCCAGATGCTTGTGCATCCTACCAAGGACTAAGTTGAGTATTGCTGTTCTTATGGCATCTTGGGCAGAACCAAATTTATATCATCTCAGAGCTGAGATTACAGTCTATCAAAAACTTTCACTGACCCTTTTAGACACTAAGGAAAAATCCAGCAAGACAACAGCAAAGAGTGAAGCTTACGGTAAATTAGGGCTGGATAGGAAGATATTATGAAAGAAATTTAGCAGAGTGGAAAGAAATCTGAGAAGGCTTTTTATAGGGCATTGTGATTGTGTTGTAGACAACAGTTGGAGTCATGAGAGAAAACAACAAGGATAGTAGGCACAAAGAAGGAAGATGCTTGTAAAGTTTCTCTTGCATAGAATCTACATGACAGGGTACCATCATTTTTCATTTAATGTAACTTTCACTTCTTTGTGTGCTTTGCCTTTGCAAAAGTCTTTGGTTTATGTGGCAAGGTATTGGGTTGGAGGGGTGGAGGTGGGCTTATAGGAGTTGTCTCTGTAAGAAAAGTCTGGAAGATGCTGCACTTTCTATCAGTATACTCAGAAATCTTCCTTTATTAATAAGATTGCCTGGTACAAAAGTGCTGTTTTCATTGTTCTTTCTTTTTCTATCTTTATGTGGGAAACCTTCTCAGAAAACCTCACCCTAAGGAAAATGGTTGCTTATGATGTCCTTGTCCATAAAAGATGCAGGACAGAAGCAAAAAAATGCTTGTAACCCTCACAGGATATATCTTCACTTTTTCTTTCTCCAAAATGAATTGTACTGCAGTGCTGTCAACTTTAGAATGCATCTAACAGAATGCATATATCTTCATCTAACAGATTAAGTAACAAACAAAAGAAATGGAAAAAAAAGTATAGAGACAGCTGGCTTTTATTCTATTCTCTCTTTCATTAGCATTTATTAAGAATTCTGGATGTAAGAAAGTATTTTATACCGATTTTATTTGCAGTCCATGGGCTTTGTTATGAAGATATATATTGTAGGCTCTTAATTTCCTATATATGTATTTAATCTTAGATAATGAATATCTGTAAGTGTATGCTCTTTGATATGAATGAAACTGACTTCTTGTTTATTGAGTGATCGATGGTGGTAAATGAATCCAACTTTTTCTACAAGGAACAATGAGGTGTTTTTTTTTTTTTTTCTATTTTACTTCAGTAAAATTTCAGACATAAAAACAAAGTTTAGTGAGTAACAAAATATTATTTGTCTTTGTTTGGCAATGATTGCATTTTTCAAATTGTAGTGCCTGTATGTAGTGTCACAAAATATGTTCTTCTGATTTCCTAATTAAAAAACCATCAGGTTCAGACAGTGTCCAACAAATTCTTATATTGACATTTTATTAATTTGTTAATTATCGGCAAATAGGGAGGTGAAGCAGTTAGACAGTGAATCAGCTCTTTGGCTTCTACAAGATAGAATAACTTTCCATCAGTCCATACTCTCTTGAAATCTGGCACAGATAAATGAGTAGAAAACCAGGAATATTTAAAGTTTATATTGGTGTTCATAATATGTTCAATTTTGAAAGATCACATCTTCATATAGATCCGCATTTATGAAGATTCAGTGTGCCTGCAATATTTTGGATGAAGAAGGGTGGGTTGACAGGCCTGATGAGATTGGAATGGATTCAGAAAGGCAGAGCTATATCCTCAAAAATTTACAGGTGAGACATCTAACTCATAGATATGGATGAGTGAAAAATGAATCTATGATGTATTTGACTTAGCCCACATGGTTTGGGTAGGTCATAGGATACTGCAGGAGCAATGTGTGTGGGATATGTTTATGAACTTCTCTGCACCAGTCATAGCCAGCTCCACGTGGCTCAGCCATGGATGGGAGCAGTTCATTAGGCACTAAAACTTCAACCAGTCCTCTTCTGAGAAATATTTGTGAGAGAATTGAAGCTGCATGGCTAGAGGAGACAAAAAAGGAAGGATTAGAAGGAACAATGAAGTAGTCAGATGAAGATGTAAGGAGACACGAACAAGAGATATAAATAGACACAATAGAATACATTCTTGAAGATAAATATTGTAGGGGAGCTGTTAGGTCATGACTTGAACTGGTGATTGAGCACCTGGTGAAGGGGTGTGGTTAGCTGAGGGAGCACTGCTCTCCACATAACCAGAAGGGGTGGTGCCACTCTGAACTCATATAAGAGAGCTACACTCAGAAGGGAGAGCTTCTTCTGGATCTAGGCTGCTTCCTGAGTAGGAGTATTACATATCCAGAAGGCTCCTTCAGCAACTGAGAGAGTTCAAATCTTCTTGCTATATACAGCTGTCAGCCTACTTGTAAATACTTTACCTGATATTGCCAAGAACCTCTCAGAAGTAATTTTCCTTCTTTGAGAGTGGAACAAATGTGAAGAGATTTATTGGAGAAACAAAATGGAGGAGTTATGTTGAAGGTAGTATTATGAGATATATGCCTGGAGGTGTTCTCTTGGGATGAATTGCTTGCTGTTGGAGGATGATCCATCTGAGAGGATTGTGGCTTGTAGAAGTCAAGGCACACCTGATGCAAGGGAACTATAGCCTGTAGAAGACCCTCTGTGGATGTTCTTGTCCACAGCAATCTTCAGGCTAATGAGGGATATAAAGAAGGTTTGAAAATTTTTTTCTCTATGGTGAAAGATGAACTGATCTATCCACAACTATTATTTGAGAGTATTTTGAAGTTCTTAAAAAAAGCCTGATCTTATGAATAAAGTGTCTTCTAGTCAAAATATTCAATATTATAGATGTACTTTTCCAAAAAAAAAAGGCATTAGAAATAATCTGAAATATTAAAGATGTGTTATCAGTTGGTTTCAAAAACCCAATTTTCAGTAAAAAAAAAAAAAGCTTTTTGTATTACTTCCTTAGTAAGTTTTTTTTGCTTACGCAAGTGAAGACAAAATTCCCTCAGTGAGTATGTGTAACGAACAGCCTTTTGATAACTAAAAGAAGATCGTCCTTTTTAAAAAAAGAAAACAATTATAAACAATTAAAAGCAAAAAACAGTTTAGAACATCTTTATTATACTTAATGAGAAGTAAAGTACAAGAAAAATGGCAGCTGTGGATCAGATGTTCTGTTGTTACACAGACGCTAGGGTTAAGAATACCTCTTAGTTGTTTGTTTTTTGGAGAACTACTGGAGTTTTGAGGCATTACAGGGATCTAATCTCAGTCTCTCTCAATAGTCATATCTTTACAACCAACCCTGTGATTGACATTAATGCTTGACTTTCCTTTTAGATGATAATAAGTATCGTACAGTTTATTGACAACATCCATTGTAGACTGCTGGACTGAGATTAATAAATGAAGGATTAGTACATTCAGAAACATGCAGAGATGTGTTTAGTTGAACACTGACTGTTGCAGTGTTCATGAAGATGTGCTATTGTTAGTATATTTAGGTATTATATGACATAAACAAGAGAAATAACTGACAAGAAGGAAGCTCAATTTTAATTAAAATTTCTTTTGCTTGACATCAAATAAAAATGAAATATCAAGCCAAGAGTTGTGCCGTGATATTTTTTTTCCTCAAGGAAGAAAAATCTCTTGATTTATTAATTCCATCAGTAATCTTTCAAATTTCTATATTCCATACTCTGAGTTATTGTCTTCAGGATACATTTAATGCTACAAAGCTAGTTTTCTGTGTTTGTTGGGTGAAGATAGGGTCAATGCTGGGCAGAACATGGATGTTATTCTTGTAGCTGGAAAAGTCATACAGGAAAATGGGAGTTTCAATGTAAAGTATAATTTGAAGAGATTGACAGAAAATCTATATTTCTTTCCATTCTGCTCATTTAAAAATACTGGGGTCTGATATTCCAAGATATCGAATGTGTGCAACTTCATTTTTCAAGTAATAATGAAATATTTTGCAAAACAAACTTCGAAATAAATAGTTCTGCTGATCTGTGGGGAGACTATTAAAGAGATCTGGCTAACTTTGATATAGATGATTTATTAATTTTGCTTGTCTAGAGGAGTCAGATCTTGGATAATGTAACTAGTATGGAGCTTGTGTTGTGAAAATATTTCTCCCAAAGAATCCCTCAGAAAAAAATTGTTCTTATTTGCAGCTGCAATTTATATGCAGCATACAAAAACAGAAGTAAAAAAAAGCCCTATGTGATTTCAAACTGCTACACCATACATGTCACAGTGAAATCATTTTTGTAAGTGTTTGATACTAAAAGAAATCTACAGGTCTGCTTGAAATCTGTAGTTTTCGCGAGCAACAGTAACAATTATGACCAGAAACTGGAAAAGGACTGTAGACAGCAGCCTCAAAATGCTGCTTGCTTCTCTCATAGGATGACTGTGAATGTAGAATTAGTGAATAATATTTGCAAAACATTTTGAGATCCTCACATAAAAGGAACAGAGCGTTTCAAAGTACTTATTTTCACCAGTAGGGAATATTTGCGACTTTAGTTTCAGTGTCCACATCCTTTAGACTCCCATATGTTTCCAGAGAACAATTATATCTCAGTAGGTATTTCCTGAAATAATCTTTTAAATGAGTAAGAAAAAATAAAATGAACTTGACTAGTTGTATATAAACCAGGCCTTTCTATCTGTGATGATGATATTGTAAGGTAACTGTGCTGTCATAAACAGTAATAGAGAAAAAAGCTGGAGTACAGATTGTTGAGTAATCTTTAGAAACCAATTAAGTAAATTTTGTCAAACTAAAGAGGCCCTTTCCTACTGGGAGAGCTAATAGTTTTATTTCAAATACAAAGTTACAGCTTAGTGTAGGGCCTCTGCAAGCCATCTAGTTCTTGTTGAAATAACCTACTTATAAAATGCCAGGATTGTTTTGTTTCTCTTTCTAGTTTTGTTTCACTAATATTTTATTTTAGTCAAAATTTTGCTTGGCTAACATGACAATGTGTGTGTGTTTAATTTCTCCAGCACTGTAGATATAAACTTTCTCCCAGTTAATATCACAGAATGTAACAAGGAGTTAAGTTGGAGTCACAAAGTCTGCAGTTCGTAACTTGACATCCTGTCTTTGCAGAGTCCACTCTGCAGCTGACACAAAGCTCTATTTAATGTGCTGCCAATCACTCCTACTCAAGTACAGTACCGTAAATCTTCGAATACTCTTTCAAAATGATTTTATTTATATCTTTTTCTATTTAATCTGGTTTTCTCTCCTCATACAGGGGAGAGGTGTAAATCCAAACAGAGTTGCCAGCATTGGCCCCAACAAAAAATAATTACCCTTTAAATTGTTTTCAACATCTCATATAGAGTTACTGTAGGAAGAAACTAGCTTTCTTAAGTATAAGAAACAAGCTATGAAGTCTATATGTAAGCTTCAAATAATCAGAAATGTGCTGTTAAATGTATTTATTTGCTGCGTATTTTAAGGACTGAAGTTCATATCTGATCATTACTGAGCTGTACTTAATAGAATCAGTAACTGAGGTATATTTGCTTATTCATCTGATAGCTCTGCTAGCACTTTTTATTACTCCATCTCAGTTGTCCCTTAACGATAATGAAAAAAATGGTTCAGTTTTGCCTGTACCCACATGGATTCTTCTAATTCCTCCCTTATTATTTTGTGACCCACTCCCATAATCTTTAATATAATGTTTTTCTCAGTCTATCGTCTTCAACTGCTCTGTGCCTTTCTACAAGCTCTCATCTTTCTTCTCCCTTCAGCTCCTCAGATCTGTATTTACCCTAGATGAAAAACTCTTATCCAATAGAACTGGACCCTCATGAACAACCTGAGCTGTAATAGTGCCATTTGTCATACCCTCTCATTCCTACTGGTTCCTATACATCCCCTCTAATCTCTCTCTCTTTTCCTCCCATGGTGGCATTTTGCAATATGGTACCACACTGCTTCACTAAATGCCTTCTATAATCCCAAACTCTGCAATGTTATATATTTACAAGTTTATCATCGTATCTTGATGGAACTAGCTGATTTTCTTCTTCTTGCAAGCATGTCTTCCCTTGCTTTATCATGAAATCATAGAATGGCTCAGTTTGGAGGGGACCTTAAAGATCATCTAGTTCCAGCTTCCCTGCCATGGATGGGGCTGCCAATCACTAGATGAGGCTGCCCAGCCTGGCCTTGAATGCCTCCAGAGCTGGGATAGCCATAGCCTCTCTGGGCAGCCTGTTCCAGTGTCTCATCACCTTCTGAGTAAAAAATTTGCTTCTAATAGCTAACCAAAATCACCTCTTTTAAAGCTATTCTCTCTTGTCCTGTCACTATCAGACAATGTAAAAAGACAGTCCTACTCCTAGCTGTAAGCTCCTTTCAAGTACTAGAAAGCCATAATGAGGTCTCCCCAGAGCCCTCTCTTTTCCAAGAAGAAGTCCAACTTCTTCAACCTGTCTTCATAGTGGAGGTGCTCCAGCCCTTGCATTGTCTTCATGGTCTCCTCTGGACCTGCTCCAACAGTCCTCATCTTTCCTGCACTAGGACTTCCAAGTTTGGACACAGAACTCCAGATGCGACCTCACAAGGGCAGAAGAGATAGGATAATCATCTCTCTTTCCATGCTGGTCAATCCTTTTTTGATGCAGCCTGGGATACTGTTGGCCTTCGGTGCTGTGAGAGAACACTACTGGCTGGTGTGCTCTTGCAGCCTGGAAAGCCAACAGTATTCCAGGCTCCATCAAAAAGGAGTTCATTTTTATCCTGGCTTTCATCTTTCCTTTTTATTTGTCTTCTACTCACTGACTGAATAGTTTTTATCATCTCCTACAGATTTTTGAGGGTGTGGTTTAGCCTTGTCTTCTGTTTGCTTTTCAGTGGCAGTAATGGTAGCTGAGGCAAGGATCTGCTCCTCTCTATAACAATGGATGCTCTTTGTGATTCTTCATCCCAGGAATTTGACATCCTGTGAGCTACATCCCAGTGAGGAATGGAAATGAAGTAGAAGCGAGAATCACAGGAGTTGATATGAATGCTAACATTCCTTCTTTTACAAATGTTCTAAACCACAGACTCTAAAACAAAAAACAATTATGCAATATCTGTTTGGCAAGCAAACCCTGTTCCCGTATGACCAGAATAAATACTGACTTGCCTCTCTGTTGTCTTCTTGTTAATTACAACCTGCCGGCTACAGGTCAACCCGTTGGGGGTGAAATGATAAATTTTTTTCCTTCTTCAGCCTCAAACTTTTTCTTACATCTTTTTTTCCTCCCCCTCAGTCAAAACGACCTGTGTGTACGCTGTGAGAGGAGTGCTCATAGTCAAAACTTGTCTTCACTTGGACAAGTCTTTACCAACCACTTTTAAGATTTTAAAATATTTGTTTGTGCTCTTTACTATGTTAGTCCTCATAATTCTCCGTAAAATAACTAAATAAAAATATTTACATTCTCAACAAAAATCAATATATTTTGATTTCTCATGATGATATATCTTGCTAGAATACTTTTGAAGGACTTGCTAATGTTATCTCATCGTTTCCTTATGATATGTCAGCTTTGTGTTTTCAGTGATTCTTTCATTCTTTTTTTTCATTCTTTCATTCACACTGATTCTTTCACTGATTCTTTCATAGGCCCATAAATTTTCTGGAGCATTTCTGTTTTGTATGTGTAAAATGCATAACCACAGGTTTGTGGGCAATTAATGTTGCACAGGTATGATAATTGTGATGGGAGCAGCAAAAGAAGTAACAATATCATTTTAGACCTGGTGATTTCGGAGCTGATTCTAGATGCTGCTGCTAATTATGCTGCTGACAGATAGGTACAGAATAAGAGTTGCTAACCACATGTTTAAACAGAAACAGCACTTTTGCAGCTGGAATCTGTACACTGGATATTTCTGTAGCAAGTCAGAATCTGATGAGGGTATTTTTGTCCATGAGGAAAGAGTGGTGAGATTCCTCAGCAAGTGGTGGTATTGGTGCTGAAGTGATAGGTTTTTGATTGGCAGTGAAGATGACAAGAAATTTTCCATTCTAGGTGCCTTCATGACATACAGCTAAATGAAATTGCATATGAAGCCATGATGATTAAACACATAATAGACACATTATCTTGCTAGGTGAAAAACAGCAGGACGATGAACAATGCATTGAATTTGATTAGAATAAAAATTGTTTAGGGGCCACCATACCATATAGCATTCCTTCAGTGATATGACTGCACCTGATTAAAGTAGTTTTGATTAGTTGAATGTGGGAGTAGGGGACTGCTGGATTATTCTAGTATTCTTGCATGAGATGAAAAGAGATTGTTTATTATTTATTTATTTATTGATTTATTCATTAATAATGTGCTTTAAAATATTATTCTTAAAATGTTGTCATTCACAGTGGGAATTCCATGTACTTACATGTACCCATTAAAAATTGTATTAGCATTTCATGCACAAACAAAATAATGTAAAAATTATTTAAAGACTGTCACCACTATTATAAACATGTATAAAGAAGTAAAGAAAGTGTAATGTTATCTCGGTTCTATAGTGCTTGTTTTTTTCCCTAACAGTTTCTCAACTTTACTACAAGTGTTACTGGAAAGTTTATTTTTTAATAAGAGAAAGTATTTTTAGTGAAATATTTGTTACATGGCTTGATTAAGCAGAGAATCTAGTAAGGTGTCTGAATGCACATTTTAGCAATAGATGGTGTTTGGTGGTAGATTACTACTTTCAGATTTTGAAGCTACGTCATAGTAAAACTGGCTTAATGGTTATGACTGTGTGTTGTTCATTAGTTGGAATCAGATTTGCTGTTGATGAAATAAATGCTCGGGCATCTCCAGTCTAGGACCTGTTCTGTCAGTTACTTTTGCCTGAACTGCAGTTCACTATATTAATTTGGTGGCACAAGAGCAATGAGTCAGGTTTTTCTTGATCTTGCTATGTACTAGAAAAACAGTATAAAGTTTCATTTTGTATTTGGAAGGAGACTGAGGGCAAGATCTCTAAGACATGATGTAAATAATTAATCTAATCTTTTCTTAGTATGACGATGATATTTTGAAGACTTCTTAAGAAAAGTGATTTGTTTTTCATGTGGCTTGCTTACAGACTGTCTCACAAGCTTTCTCAAAGTGCTGAAGAGAACAAACCTTTTGCTCAAATTCCTTATTGGGGAATTTTTCTTTTCTACTGGATTCATACATTTAATGATTATTACCATTATATTTCTATGTCTGTTATCAAATTTGAATGATCATTTTTCTGTTCTTCAATATGTAGCTTCTAAGGATGTGCAAAAGATTCAATTAACACTGGAGGGCATTTCATAGTTTATAGAGGGTGGTAGATGAGAAAGTAAAAAGACTTGTCATCTGTAATGAAAGCCACTGCAGTATTCCATTCTTCAGATTAATTGACTTTATTTTTTTTGTATGATAATTTCAAAATACTGCAAGAAAAAGTTGTGTCTAGGATACTGATTTTTTCTTCTTTCTAATACCACTTCTACCTATGCTTTCTGGTAGTAATGTGGGCACATGGAGAAGATATTTTATTGTTACTGGAAGGTAATAATTCATTTATGCTAAATTTCTGTTAAACTAGTTTCAAGAAAAGAGAATAAAATCAAAATACTTGAAGAAAACTAAACTTCATAAATTACACACACACACACAATTCAGAGAGACCCAGTTGTCACCTTCATTCTTTGTCATTTTTGATGGACTGGATTTCTATTCATCCGTTCATTCCCATCTACAGCTAACAAATAATTTTTGGTTCCAAAGTCAGCAACGCTGAAGAGCAAGAGCAATTACAGTTGCATTGAAGAGACTTGCTTCTGCCCACTTAAAACTGAAATAGATAGTTTCAGAAGCAGACTTAACTATCCAGATTTAGAGGTCAGCAGTATAAAGGGTTGAAATAATTCTCTTCCAGCTAGCAGAGAAATGTCAGCCAGTCTATAGTTAGATGTGATCTGTAGTAGTATTAATAATTCTATTAGTTCTTTCTCTCCTTTCAATTTTCTGCTCCCCAAACGTACTTACAATTATTCAGTGGCAAAAATGAGCAACATTCACAGATGACAATAGTAAGTTAATGTTTTTTGTCTTACAAACTTAGTAGTTTTGAACCATTAAAAAAAAAAGGGATAGAGTCTCTGTGTTCCAGTGAGATATGAAGTAATTGTTTGCAACGCATCCCCAGTTACTGAAATTGAAATTATGACATTTTTCTTCCTAGGGACCTAGAGAGATTTACCTGGCACTGTTTTTTTTTTAATTTATTATTATTATTTTATTTTTTAAAATTATTATTATCACTGTATCAAACTTCTCTCAGTAAATCTTTTTATCATATAGAATAAAATTAATGCACCATCTTGGACTTTATGAGACACTTCATATAATGTTGCTTATGAAATTATAAATTCAGCAAAGACCTCTTTTGCTCTCTTCATCAGTGTTCTGCAAAATACCATTTTTCAGTCTGATGTGTTTTAGAGATATGTCCAATTATGTTTTATATTGTTATATTTTGATTTTATGTCTTTTAAATTATTTTCATCTATCTCGTTCTGTGTAAAATTATTTTTTAACAGTACAAAGTTGCAAGAAGTTAAAAAAAAAAGTAGAATATATGTATATAAAAGCATATACCTTTTTATATCAGATAATAATTTAAACTTCAAATACAGGGAAACAAGCTAGTGTCAAATAAATGTTTTATAGAATTTATTTATTGTTTCATGATGGATTGACATGCCATTTTTATGCGTTTCAGAAACAGATAGTTGGAAAAAGACCTCAAAAAGAGTCCATTTTAACAATTTAAAATGAAAGACTTTTCTTGTCCAGCTTTTCATGTGAACCCAAATTAGCATTCTGTGTTCATCTTGAGCTTGGATAGATTTGAAGCCTTTCATGTCTAAAACCGCATGATCAAGGGCAAAATCTTTTGCTATCACTGGAATCTGGAGGGGGAAACAAGACATGCACACGTGGCTTTATCACTGTGTGTTTTACTGCAGAGACCATGAAAAAAAATCCCCACTGTGTTATATTTAAAGCACACTGCCCCCTTTTGAATTTCTTTTTAACAAAAAATAAACCCTTCCTCATTAAAGATGTAGAGACCTATGGTATATAGTCTCTTACCACAGTGCTAGCTTTAACTGCACTTTAAACAGCTTACAAATGACAGATTCTATAGAAAATAATTTGATAGCACCATCACTAATTCTATTGAAGAAACCCTGCCTCTCTCTGAATCATGCCTGAATATTGTCCTTCATGAAATATTATCTCCTGGATTTTCACCAGCAGGCAAAATATATGGGAATTACAGTGCAACACAATTGCATCTCTTTTTTTAAGTTTCATCCAGTGCTTCTCATTTTTTGGAATTCTTCACTGAAATTTGATGTGAAGACAAAAGAATTACATACTTTATTAAATACATTAAGCTGATCACCTATTTAAAATTGTACGTATATTTGGCCTGATGCTAAGGAAATCTGGTCATGTCTGCTTTGAAAGATTAGTTTGAATTTAATGTCGGATGCCCATGTCTAATTAAGGTGAAATAGGAAAACTAAAATTAAAAAAGGTGATAGAAGAAACAAAAATGTATTGCAGAAGCAAGAAAAAATGTGGAGAAATCAAATGACAGTGAAGAAAAATGCTGTTTATACTATATACTATACACTCTGGAAAGCAACTTCTAAAGTCTATGCGTAAGTAGTTCTGTGTATAGGCACATATGAAAGAAGTCAGGTCCTTCTATCTTAATATGTACCCATAATCTTGATATTTATGGAAAATAAATAAATAATAAAAAGCATCCTGAAGCATGCATATGTAAAGAATAGTAAGAAATAGAAAGAATATGTACAGAATGTAAAGAATAAACTTTCACAGGCAACTCAGATTTATATTTGAAGGAAAAATAGAGTAGTAAACTGACATAATTTTGAGAATGAAAGATTTTTCAGACATTTCAGAAGGTACACTTTAGGGAATTCATACTTTACTGCAGAGAAATGATGCTTAAGAATTTTAGCAAAATTTAGGAAGGCTTTCAACAATTTCTGGTTTTTCTTCTGGTGTAAGTCAAGCACTGAAAAAAATCTAGGCTAAAATTTTGAGTATCTTTTGAGCAAATATTGAAAAGTAATTTCTTACTAGTAAGAAGTCACCTGGATCTTAGCCTTTGATTTTGATCTTTTTTACACTACTTGGCAAGTGATCATGACTGAGTTATGTAGTTATTTTTGCAGAAAGCTAATTATAGCATGAGTGCTCGACAGAAGTGGAAAAAACATATCTTATTGCATTTTGCAGGCAACTACAACAGAAACTTATTAATAACAATTTTAATCATCCCAAATGGAAATAGTAGAACTGATTCTGAATACGCATATCATTCAGATTTTAAGTAAGACAATTTTAAAAGAATAAGAATTTTAAATAAATGGACATGAACTAAAATATGCACTTATAAAAATACTTTCTATGAATTACTCACCAAGAGAAGGTTCCACAAAGCTTGTTTACAGGGGTCTGAAAGTTTCAAGGCAGATCTGCAGACCCCTCCTAATTCCCTTATAGTGTCAGCATCCACAGGCATTGTGAATTTTCCTCTACCAGACCATTTGACTATAGACACGGTTCTATAATTCATGCTTTGAATGAGACATAGGACTTTCATGCATTCTGCTTCATTAATCTTATGTTGAACTTCACAACAATTGTGAACCTTGTAGGGGTTATTTTTTATGATAGCTCTTTTATAGTTCTGACCTGGTCTTTTAATCTTTGGAGCTTCATATTTCAGAAAGATCTGTGGGTAGAGAGGGGACCTGCATGGAGTTGCACAGACAGTCGCTCAGCAGAAGCTCACACATCAGAGTCATCATGGGTCTAATTGCAGGTGCTTTGTAAATAGGAATAAATATAGGAGGGCTAAGTACAGCAGGAAAAGAAAATTGAGGTTTAAAGATTTCCTCCCTCCCTTCCTTCAGTCATAAGTGCTGTACAGTAATCTCACATTTTGATAAAGAAAATTCTTAAAAACAAACAAAATGAAGAAAAAAAGGAATTGCTGCATTTGGGGTCTTAGGAAGAAAACAGTTTAGATAGACAGAAAATGGTCTTCTGAGGGAGGTGGATTTATTTGTCCTTGCTTTCTTTCTCTTTAGAAATGAATACAACATCCCAGTTTTTCATATGTATATCTGCACAGGTTAATTTCTGCACAGATTTCTATTATTCATGTATGCGCATTTTTATCGTGATCATTATTTCTAAAAAAGTATATCGACATTAGAGAAAATGTAGTATTGCATAGAAAGGCTGTGATATTTCAAGACCTTGCCAAGCATATATAGTAGCTAATGAAATGTTGCTTTCTGGGGGGAATGTCTGAGTGAAGACTCACTAGGAAGAAGAATATGAGTAAACATTACTCATTCTTTTGCATTGTTTATCTCTGTAAAGTGCTGTCTAGGAAAACGGCCAACTCAAAGACTGAAAATGGTTATACTTGAAGCTGGGAGCTTAGATGCAAATGTCTTCATGAGACTAATAAGATTCTTCATAAATCTCACTTGCACAAAGCAGAAGGAAACTACGAGTGTCCAGGAGGACTCTATCTAGGATAGGATTCAGAGAAATATATAATGCTTTTTGGTTAGAAGAGACTTTTAAAGATCATTTAGATCTAACTTTCCTGCCATGGGCAGGTACACCTTCCACTAGAGCAGATAGCCCAAAGCCCCCTGATTCACTTCTGCTCCTCAGTTTGCCACTTTCTATCCGACTCAGGTGGGATATTAGGAAAAGGTTCTTCACCAGAGAGTGGTCAGGCACTAGAACTGGCTCCCCAGGGCAGTAGTCATGATACTGATCTCGCCAGATTTCAAGAAATGTCTGGACAATGCTCTCAGTCATATGGTATGATTTTGGGTGGTCCTCTGTGGAGACAGGAGTTGGACTGTTATGGGTCCCGTCTGACTTGGGATATTCTGTGATTCATTGAATTCTTAAAAGTCTGACTATATAACATTGTATAAGTGAAAGACAGATGAATATACAGAGGTTAGGTCTGTTAATTTATTATCCTTGTTTCTGGCAGTTTTCCTTGGTAGCCCCAAAAGCAAGATGAAATGGTAGACTTCAGTGTTTACTGCCATGCTTCTACTAAGTACAGTGGGACACTTTTTTTTATTACACAGTTTGAACATCTTTTATTTTAGTTAATCTGCCAAGACCTTATTGATGAACCATTCTTGAATGGAAGCTGTATCAGATGAAGACTGACATTTATATATTTTTGTCTTTGGAGTCTTGCCCTCATTTCTCACATTTGATGCATACACATGATTTCTTGGCTCACTGCATCCATGCCCATCTGTTGCAGTGGCATTATGCCCAGCTTTCACAAGTTGGTCAGATGGTTCTCTGTGATGTGATGTAGATGGCGACAATTCTAGGGTAACTGTCTCCCAAACAGTGAAATTCTTCCCTCTGGAATACAAACTGAAGTATCAGTATTTCAGAGGTCACTGCAGTGCTTACACCCTTCAGCTTTAGTATACCACAGAACAGCTGAAAATAGCAGAAAAGGAAACATAAACTTGTTGGGTACTATGATGTTATGCCCAAAGAACCTTGGAAAAAAGAATCTGTGATCCTAATGAAGACTCTTATTTTCATATAATGGGGAAAGAATTCCTGCAGACTGTGTTTCTGAACAACATATGTAAGTTGTTCTACAAGATCTACAACTATCTATAACAATCTATTACTATCATTTATGTTTCAGCATTATTTATCACCATAAACTACAAGACAAGGCCTACTGCAGTCTTTACAGGTTGTGATGTTTGTAGGTGTAACTGTTTAAGCTAATATATTTTATTCAAACAAACAATAATTGTTTCTTTGTTTATGTAACAACTGGAGTGAGACCTTATCTTCATAATCACAGAGAAACAACACATCTCTAAGATATTTATACTACTCAAGTTTTATTCCTTTCTATAAGGCTACTAGAAATGTTGCTAAAATACCAAATCTCATTGGCAAAACAGAGCATTAGCTTGAATTCTGAGGCAGTTATGTGTATATTCATAAACAGAAGATTTTTATTGAATGCTAGGGTAAAGTGCGTGAGAACAATATTTCTGTTATTACTTGTATTGTATATAAGTTTCTTGCCTGTATTTGTCAAAATTCTATGTTTTGATTAACTACAGTTATCTGTAAAAAGAACAAAGAACTGCACTGTTTCATAGATTTTACAGAAAGATTTTTAGTGACTGCCTAACTCTTATATGCAGGACAAAATGATTTGTGTTTCAAGACATCACTTGAAATTTAGTTTGAAGCACCTTCTGCCTTTCTAAATTATACAAATTATGAAATAATAATGAGTTCAGCTTTCTTTCTAAGTTCTGTAGTTGGGTGATATGTAGTAAGGTCATCAGGAATATGAGCTGGATTTAGCCTATTGTGAAACAGGTTAGTTTTACCTTACTGATGACATGTGGAAAAGGGTAAAAGAAACTTTTGAGAGCTCCTACAAAGTAAAAGAAGATAGAAATCATGGAATTTGATAAAATTAAAAAAATGAAAATAATACACAATATACAAATGAAAACAATACTTACACAAGTTTTTAAGCAGATGTAATCTGCTTGTGCAGATTATTTTGTGTCCTTTATCATGCTTCAAGCAGGAGGAGGATTGACCTTTTACATGGTCTGATAGTGACAGGACAAGGGGGAATGACTTTAAACTAAAAGAGAAGAAAATTTGGTTAGATGTATGGAAGAAATTTTTTACTCAGAAGGTGGTGAGGTGGTGAAGAACTGCCTAAAGAGGTTGTGGATACCCCATGTCTGAAGGCATTCAAGATCAGATGGATGGATCCTGGACAGCCTTATGTAGAGGTTGACAACCCTGTCCATAGCAGAGGAGCTGGATGACCTTCTATTATGAGAAGGTCTATTATGCCTACAATCTCAGTTGGTGTTTTGATAACATTGAAGAACACAGTGCAAACTATGAGTCTGGTGAGAACTTTCCCATAGAATGATTCCTGAAATATCTCAAACCTCTGAAAGACATTTTATTATGCTGGAGTTCTCAGAGCTTTTGAAAGATAATGATAACTCCTCTTAAAAAAGACATAAGGTACATACAGAAACAAACAAAATATATGTTCAAATATCCATCATTAAGTTTTAACGTTACTTCCCATCTTATTCATTTTTTGAGGATGTGAAAGATCAAGTGGGCATATTTCAAAGTTTTTCTGCACCATCCCAAAAAGTAATACCTGGAATTTTTTAAAATTTACTTTCCGTTTGATTTCACTCCAAAATATTGCTACTAAAGCCAGAATTTTAAGAACAGGAAGATTAATGTTAATTGAGAGTCTGTAGGAGGGAGGGATGGAGTATTTCCTTGTGTTCCTGCTCTGACGATAGTGTATCTCGGGCCAGTTATACTAAGCCTTAAAAAGAACTTGGTATATGAGACAATTAAGAAATTTGCCTCCTTTTGATTTTTAATCTTCAGAAAACAAAATTGATCCCTAATGAAAATTGTCACTTTCCTTTTTCCAGAATGCATTAAGTTTCTGTAACACCTTGCAATGCCAAGGCTTCTCATTTTGCCTCACTGCTCTTAAAAAGTCCATTCATGTGGGCTAGCAGAAGCCTTTATTATATTTCACCGCTAATCTATTCTTCAGTTAATAAAACCATAGGTGGTAATCCACAGTGTTTGAGTCCCATTTCTGTGTACAAAATGTGTGTAACTGTAGTGATGCAAAGAATAGTCAATGGACATTAACTATGTTAAACAAGAAGCATTGTACCCTCAAGCATGAACCACAGATTCCCACAGAAATTCTCTAAATCAAGTGCTGAGTAGATTTTTGTCTTCCTGGCTGTTTTGTTATCTCTGTTGTAAGACTTTTGGTTTTTTGGCGGTTCTGAACAGATATTGTGATAGTCACCATAGTAAACAGCTCTCTTATTGCATTTTGTACTAGGATATTGAACATTTTCCTGAGCAAACTGCAAAGTGATGCCAAGTATTTCCATCCCCTGCAGCTTCTTACAAAGGGAACCAGTCCACAGCTTGCTAATAGAGATGGAGGAGCTCTTCCTTGTAAGCTTTCAAAATAATCCATTTTAAAGGACTGTTTCAACATAATAAATGCTTGGTGACTTGAAATCCCAGTGGGTTTTGAAGAAACAAATACTGTACTGTATATGCGGAATCTGTAAAATTTGAGCCTTGCACTTGAAGTAATGTAGATGTATCCTTGCAGTGATAGTAATGGTCATTTCAGGCATAGGAGAACTAATTTCTAGTTAGAAATAAGAAAGCAGAATAATCTGTAGTTTAATATTTCATAACATATTTTACACATTTGTAAGAACTTAATCTATCAAACATATCCATTCCATAGATACAGATGTATGATGTACACGGAAGGAAAATAACAAATGTACATGAATTAAAGAAGCCTTATGTTTCTCTGTGTTTATGGTGTTTAAATATTGAAACTGTGGTTGAAGTTTAGTGGCTCTGTGTGCGGCTCTTATTTTTTTTCTCTTTGTTAGGTTAATTCAGCTTCAGTAACAAGCCTTTTCTGTCCTGCTACCAAATACCTCCAAATGTACAGCAAGGGAAAGTGGCTTTTCAAATTAAGGGGAACAGTGAACCAAAACAAGAACACAATAAAAGAAAGAGCAGGGTGATACATGTAAATGATGTACTCACTGGGAAATAACAGTGGTAGCTTGCAGTGAAGGGATTTAGCTCTCTTGTTAATTCAGCTGATAGGGAGACAGGCATATTTAGGAAGAGTCTTGGCCAGGTTCCTTTACTTCACAAAAGCTTTAGTGTTTACATCATCGGGGGCTTTGGGATTCTTAAAAAACTTGCCATTTTGGTAAAAATTTGCAGCTAGTTTGTTAAAAAGGAAAATCTTTCACATGTATATGATGGAGATAATCTGTTTCCATTGAATATTCATATTTTAATAACAAGCATATCAGTTGAAGTCTCTTGAGAATTTTAATTTTAGCAGAATAAGGAGTAAACTACTTTTCTTTCTGTAATTCTGCTGCCAGTGGTCTTACATAGTCCCTTTAGGAGTCCAGCCACGCTCTTTTTTTAGAGCAAAAAAGCCTGACCAATGGGGATGCATTTGTTGGCCTGCTTACTGTATGCAAGTTTCTTCTGCATAGTAACTGCTTATGCTACCCTACTGGAGAGGGATTAAGATGTTTTATATTCTGTGTGTGCATTGGAGAGGATGTGTTTTACCTAATCTTGTTTAGCCACCATGCAGACAGCTTTGAGGATTTTTTTTTATCCCAGTATCCTTTAAAACCTGCAGATCTTTGGAAAGAGAAGGTATTTCCATTTCTTTCGTTTGCTTTTCAAAAGTGCAGAGCTTGGCCTTTATCTTGAGGACCAAAGAAGAAAATACTAAGCATGGCACTCCTGCCTACAGGCTTGGTACTTGTTAAATGTTTTGGGCAATTAAATGTAGGTGGGAGAGACTGAAGCTCTCTCAGAAATTTGTCTTCATTTTGTGTATGAAAGAAAAATAATATGTTCTCAAACTCTTTGATGATAATTGGATATAATATAGGTCTACATATCCAATGTCCTCCAAAGTATAGCAGATGCTCATTGCTTTGTCTTCAAACAGCCACATCTGGCTTCTTTTTCAAAGCAATGTCTCAATGTTGAAGGATTGACTGTTTCTTTTTTTTTTTTTTTTTTTTTTTTGCTAGGTACTCTGCGCATGCAGAAGTAGAAAGAGGGGAAAGGAAGAAAGCAAAATGATCACCTGAAATGATGGGATTTCTTTTGGAAGTGGAATTTTTTTGTCCAAGTCTAAAATCTTTTAAAAATCTTCAAGTGCACCACAACTACTCAAGCAAAGGAAGAATTGCAAGAATGCCCAAAGGGTTTGTATGACTTGAAAGATATTAAGGTAGCAAACTAAAGAACTTGAAATTTGGAAGTTTGCAAGAGGGCTACAGATACACTAGGAAAGACAATATGATTATTAGAAAGCAAGAAAAAGTAACTAATTTGTTTTTTATCTATCCTCTGTTGCCACTATCACAGTAGCATTTTTATTATTCTGATACTAGGTTCTCACATTCATATTCCTTCTCTGAGATTTAGTTCCGTATTTTTGCAATCCTTACACTAAACGTGCTGCCAATCTTTGTCTGGGAGACATGCATCTCTGCATGCAACTTCATATGATAATGTTGAACATAGTACATTTTTTAATTACAGCTTGGAAGGCTGTAAGTAAATGTGGTTGTGTGACTCTAGGCAAATGATTAGGCCACTGACAGTTGTGTGATCTGAGCTTAGGCTATGCAGACAATATAGGAAAAACTGCTGGACATGAGAACATACTGGACTAGACAGACAACTGAAATGTCAGTTCTTGTTCAGAGTGGTTTATCAGCAAGTGCTGCATCCTCTGGTTAATGTTTCCATTCAGAAATACTGAAATAGAAGAAATCCATAACTTGTTATCAAAGGATAGTTTAGTGTTTAGCAGAATCCTAAATTAAAGTTGCAAAAGTGAGTTAAAGAGAAAGACCTCATCCTATGTTCTGAAGTCAGTAACCTCTCAGGAACTTTCTCAGCTGTTATTCTAGTTTGAGTAAGTTTTATTTCATCTGAAAGAGTACAGATGAAACTATTTAATTGCTAGCTTATTTCATGAAAGTTTTCTTACTACAAAATCTTTTGCTTCTATTTTTTATCTAACTGCTGGAAAATATAAACCTTAGGAAAAGGTCAATTCAAGAGCCAAAAATCTACTTAGCAGAAAATCAATGTAATGCCAGATAAATTAAGACTGGGATAGAGCCATGCATTTACAGCAGGAAATTACAAGAGGAATCACTGCATGCTAGATGACCACTGAATCATGGAATTGTTCAGGTTGGAAAAGACCTTAACGATCATCAAGTTTAACTGCAACCTAACCATACATACCTTAACTGTAACAACCCTCTGCTAAGTCATGTCCCTGAGCACAACATCCAAATGGTTTTTAAACACATCCAGGGATGGTGACTCAACCACCTCCCTGGGGAACTTATTCCAGTGCTTAACAATTCTTTCTGTAAAGAAGTTTTTCCTGATGTCCAACCTAAACCTTCCCTGGCGCAATATGAGGCCATTTCCCCTCATCCTGTCACTTGTCACCAGTGAGAAGTGACCAACCTCACTCTCACTGCAATCACCTTTTAGGTATTTGAAGAGAGCGATAAGGTCTCCCCTCAGCCTCCTCTTCCCCAGACTGAACAGCCCCAGTTCCTTTTGTCACTCCTTGTAGGGTATATTCTCCAAAAAAAAAAAAAAAAAAAAAAAAGGATGTAGTTATGCAGTCAATCTGCAAATTTTAGGCCAGATACCAGTGATGACAAAACTAGGACTTCTCTCCTTTAACAAGAATATGAGTGCTAGAAATAATAATAGAGGTATGAAATTTCCCAAATTTTATGAAAAGAAACTCTCAAAATATCCACTTTCTTAATAAGAAAAACAGTAAGATTCTTCTCCTAAGAAACCAAGCCAGCCTCAGAAGTACGTCATGATAATTACAACAAAGGGTGATGGACAAAATGGTGCAGAAATTCAAAGCATCTGAAGCGGACAATGACTATGTATGAAAAACATCATAATGATTGCTACTGCATGATATTGTAAATGAGCTCAAAAGACACAATATTACTGAAAGAAAGCAAAGCTAGGGGAATTTTAACCCAACATGTATGAAGGCAAAATGTGGTGCAAAGAATGTTTGTTTTTTTTTTCAGACTAGTATTTTATATGGCTGCTCAGCACTACTTTTTGCTTAATATTCAGAAATTCCTTTACTATCCAAACAAGGCAAGCAAGGTAGGACCTAAGAACTGCTACATTAATTAATACAAAGAAATTGTCATTGATTTGTCCTTTATTGCTGTAAACTCCCATATGCATTTAAATGTCTTTTTAAAAAATTTTTTTTTCTACTTTGAAGGATATAACCTGATAGAAAAGGAGTGAGCTGAAACGTTCAGTAGAGGCAAATACAAAGTGCTGAAAACAAGGAAAAACACAGATTGAAAAGCACTGGATTACATGCAGTGTGCTGAGAAACCTCCTTTCAACGTCTATATCTCAAATATGGAGCAGTCTTTAGGGACATCTACACAAAGGTGAGGAGATTGTAGCTAAGCTTGCCTTGTGCAGGAATCAGCTTTTCTTTTCTTCTTATGTTGTCATAAGATGTTGATACCAAAGGGCTAAACTATTAAGGAAAAAGAAAAGTAGACAGGATGTTGCCCTGCAGAGAGAAAGCAAATACACAGTGTATGTTCTGCCTGAAACATAAATAAGGATGTTGGAATCCTGGTAAGAAAGTATACAAAAAAGAATATGCCTTTCTAATTGTATATTTTGAAAAATTAATTGCTCATAGACAATATTATCTCAGCTCCCACTGTAGCAAGTGGTATCCCATGGATACACAAGGAGGTCTAAGCACAAACCTTCTCTTTCTGAACAAATTACTGAGAAGGATGGCAGCAGATAAAAAAATTTGTTGTATCTCCATAAAGATACAATGATAAAAATGCTTTTTCAACATGCCAAGGCTCAGCGCACCAGTCATCTCAGGAGAAACAAAATTGCTGCATTAAAAGAAACAACACCATTAAAAGCATCCATACTGAAATGAAAATCACCTTTCTTCCTGCTGTAAGAACAGTCTTTCCCAGATTTACACAGATTTTTGTTCTCCAGTGGTACAGCAGAGATATATTTAAATTAAATGTACTGCTCAAGAAGTGTGAGACTTATAGAATACCTGGAAGAAATTCAAGACATATGCATAGGTTGCTCCGAAAGTAATGCCTCCTATTTGTTTCCATGGAAACTACAACAGATAGAAATAAGACAATAACTCTATTTGTAGAGTAAATTCTCAGCTGCAAAAAACTCTTTTTCAACATAGTCATCACCATTAGCTAGGCATTTTTGCCAGCAATGAACAAAAGCCTGACCATAAAAATCTGCATGGCCATCTGGAACAAAGTTTGTCTTTCACATCACTGTCAGCACTGCTGAAATGCACCACCCAATGTTTAACTCTGCTCATATCCACTCTTTTGTCTCCATAAATGTTCAGCAAGCACTGATGAAGGTAAAGGAGTGCAATTTTTTCCACATGAGGGAATTTACTTACACACCTTCGCTTCATATGCTCTTCCATGTCAGATGCCATTTTCTTGGACTGCTCCTCTGCTGCCATCTCTTGAATGGAAAAAAATGTAATGGAATTTTGCAGGAAAGGTTCAACCCCTACTTTGTATTTCCTGTGTAACATCCTGAGTCTTTATGTAAATCTATGTCATACAAAATGAAATAGTCACTAAAAAAAATATTCAAATTTTCATGTGGTTACTCAATTTTATCCTATTTTTTCCTCAGTCAAAACTCACTTGCACAGAGCAATGAAATTAATGGGAAAACTTCAGCTGTTGTTTTTAATACTCTGAGGACCTCTCCAAAGGACAAATCTGTGATACTGTTGTGTTTTGCCATCTGAAATACTGTAACATTGCAATCCACTATAAAAATGCTAAAATTACATGTCAACATGCTTCACTGAAGGACAAGATATAATTACGCTGAGCCATTCCCATCTAAGTTTAGAGGCTTCTCAGTTGTTTGCAGCCATTGCTGCAGAACACAAGGCCACTCCAGTGAAGTTTTGAGGTAAATCTTACTTGATCCTCCCCTCCCACCCCTTCTGCTTCCTAATGCCATTGACTGCTTTTATCTTTGGTGAAATACTGTATAAAGAGAAAATTTGCAGAGCCCATACTTCTGTATACTGCTTACGTCCATGGCTGATTCATCTGTAAGAATGGATTCAGAGTTTAAATCTCTCTCCTCTGCTTACAGCCTGAATCGTGCACATGGACAAAGAAGAATGATCAAATAGTGTATTTTGACAGAGGCCATCTCTATCTTTTGCTTCATTCACACCCTGAAAGCTAAGCAAGTCCTTAAGTTCCTCATTTAATTGAGGGCTCTGCACTATAGCATTATATGCTCATGAGCTGTTCATTTCACTCAAAAAGGTGACCAATACTATCTAAATGATAAATGGCTAGAAAGCTCTCAAGTAAGATCATTTATCTTTTCAGTTGCTAAGAAGAACCTTTTCAGATAACTACATTTCCAAGATAAACATCTGCACCTTGGAACTTGTTATGCCCACTTCCGTTGAGTCGTTTGCCATTTTTTTCCTTTGGTTTTATACATTTTATATAACTAAGCCAAAGATGAGGGTACTGTTATGCAATGACAGATTCAGAAACATATTTTATTCAATTAAATACTGTGTTTTATGATTTTAGTAAGAAGATGTTACATAAACTTGATAGGGCTTGCAAGCTGAGGTTCTGAGCAACATGAATTTGAAACTGCCATAAATCTTGGACGATGAGTAATCCAAGCAAAATTTCCAAAACTTTCTTCTTCCACTTAGACATAACGCATCATTTATATTCAGATAATCATTTCTACTTACAGTATCAAATGTAATATTTTCTTTCTTATCCCTCCAGACAACAACTTTACTTTTAATTAAAAATATTTTCATGTAAAAGAAAGTGTTCATGATGGATGCTATATTCAAATATCCATTTGAGCATTTTTGAGTTTTGGAATGCTTTTTTAGTGTGATCAGCTTTTCTAGAGATGTATAGTTACCATAGTACATCAAAGACATGCAAACCTTCTGTTCCAGAGATCCGTAGCAATGGGGAAAAAAATTCAAAGCAGCATGGAATTTGACATAGATCAAGATTAATTTTTTTAAAAACAAGTACAAATAAATACAAAACTCTTTTTCTCTTCCTTTTCATATTAGACAAGCCATGCTTCATAACAAACATTGCTTTAAAAAGATGCACTATGCAAATTCCCATGCTCCCTAGAATAACTTGAGAAGTAACAGTATGCAGTTGCTTTCTCTGCATAAAGTAATCAGGCTTTATGTCCTGTGACATTTGTCTTTCATTCTTTCTAGTTTCTATGCAGTGGTGAATCTCCTATTAGTCTTTTCTGTTGCTAAAATATATTTAAATTATTTTGTAAGACTGACAAGAACTACAACAGGGATTGTTCTGAAATGTGGAAGTAGAGGCAGAAGGAGAAGAGGAAAATAATTGAGGTAAAATAGAGAGTTAATTGATTCTGAGAACTTCAGGTCCTCTTTCCTGGGAGTTCCTTTGTTTATTTCAACTAGTTATTCTAACATATCAAGAGACAAGCAGGAAATCTGAAATAATTCAGAACATCTACACTTTCTTCTTAAGAATGTAGTTACTGGTCCCAGTAATTCTGAATTAGGTGTTCAACATGGAGGTAACATTTTTTTAACTAAAAAGCCTTCTAGAAATTAAAAAAAAAAAAAAGTTTGCACTTTAGTAAAGAAAGATAAATAAAAAATAATGGGCTTTAATGATAGTCATGTAAGATACTGCAGAGAAGAAAATCATAATCTTTACAAATAAAAATACTGTAATTTTTTCCAGTAATGTGTATGGATAAAACGCCAGATAACCTAAAATTGTCTGTGAATGGGGTGGAAATAAATGGGCCTTCCTTTTTCCACGTTACTTTTGCTGAAAGTCATCTGGAAATTGAAGAATCCTTTTTTTTTTTTCTGTAAAAAACTACAATATTATTTGCAACTTAAATTTAGAAAGGGAATGAATGTTTCTGAGAAGATAAATCTTGATTTTCTATTAGTTACTCTGACTTGAGTGTAGTATTTGTTTCAGCAGTCCTTCAGATTGAACAAGTTATAGCAGTTCCCTTTCAGTGATTCCAGTGTCCTTGTTTCCTTTCCAGAACACAGAGATGAGCTTCATTCTTCTCCCTTTATGTTTGCTTGACCAACACACCAAACTTGCAAAGAGCTTTACTTGGTAGTTTCAGTCTTTGACCTGTCCTTTCATCTCTGGATGAGCACTGAAGAAATGAATCCTAGGCTTTGCTTGCTTCATTCTCCAAGATGCCTGCATTCTCCTGAGCCACTACCGTATATACTTTATCTTCAGCATGTGAGTCTGTATGTTTCTATGATATCACTGTAGGTCTGACGCCATAATAATTATTTCTGGTTCTCCCCCAAGGGTTTTCTTGCAGGAGGAAATTAGTAGAGTACATCAGGTAACAAAATCCACCAAAAACACTCTATGAAGTCTATGAAGAGGACTTTACACAGTGAATACTCAACTTGGAAATGTTGATTAATTTATGCAATGTAACTTGATAACTTTCTAGACTACAAATTATCTGATTCCTAAAATAAACACTAGGAATGGTTAAACAGCTAAGCACAGGACTGAATTTGATGTATCTGCATCTTTATCACCTGAAGCAGAGCAGTCAAGCAATTTGCATAAACCCACCTCAGACAATAACTCAGGTCCATCTACACCCAGAATCTTAATTCCCTAAGGTAAGATCTAAGCCATTACATTCAAAACCAATTTCTACATAGGATGGTTTGAAACTCAGAGGTGAAAGTTCTATCACGTGTTCTAAATGGGTAAATAAGATAGTGATTCACATTTACCATGGTAATAAAATTGATACCTAGCCAAAGAAACAGAAAAACAGGTCTGGTGAGAGACAAACATGCTTGCTGGTCATTACATAACAAGAATGCTACAGCGATGAAGGCTGTTTCTAAATTTTCTGGCCAATATATGTGGTTGCATGGAAATCTATTCATCTGTCACCAGGCACCAACTCATAACACTGAAAGACTAATACAGACTTATTAGCTTTTAAATCATGATTAGCCTCATTGTTCTGCATAGATGATGCAGAAGCCAAATATTGATATCATTACTGGTTTGTGATGACTTGTTCTGAACATCACTTGTTAGTTACTCAAATGTTGTTTTTGCCATGTATTTTCTTACTTGCTATGTGTCAGCATTGTTTTTACAGGATTTTTACCTCAAAACAAATAGCCATAGTGTTTCTGGAAGCCTTCCACTGATACTAATGACACCACTAAAAAGGTGTCCTCAGTAAAGAATAAATTTTTTATTGTTGTTTGTAGACTCTACTGGAAGGAAAAGTACTATTTCGGAAATGGAAAAATAAGTAAGTAGTTATTGATATGTCAGAATGTTCAAAAAATAGCTATAGCAAAATTGATGTATTTATAAACTGTTTCACAGTGCTAGGTCACTTACACTTGGCCTGATTTATGTTTTCCTTCCAAATATCCTCATTAATTTTGAGCTTTAATATGCTCATTGGAATTACTTAAACTAATCTGCTTGATTGCTGCAGTAGCAGCTCTTGGCAAGATGTCTGCTTAGCTTCAAACTTTGTATTCAACAGGCTCTCTTGTTGCCCTAACAGTATGACTCACGTACAGTAAAAGGCAAATGCCAGGGTGCTGCCAATCACAAGAAACTGATAGAAATGGAAGTGAAGTATTTGGTGGTTTCTTTTTCTGACCACAGGGTGTTGATGGAAAGACACAAGGCAGGACAATCATGCTGCTTTCACATTTTGCTTAAGTGCCAGGAGGTGGTTCTTTCACAGTCACCACAATTGTTCCTGTTTAACATGGAAGCCTTGAGCCAGACATAATTAGACTTTTTCTTGACAAATCATTTGTGCAAAGTCTTGACAAGCTGAAAACTGAAATGGTTGTGCTGCATTCCTTAGGTTTTGAAATAGACAGGATTACAAAAAAGTGAAAGCAGGAACTGTGAAAGCTATAACTTACAGAAATATGTCTAGTGTGAGTACAAAGTCTATGTCATGTTTGATCAAAACAATTAGACAGAATATTGTCTCATGCTTTCCTGGTGTTATACTACAGTATATTAGTAATATATAAGGGCTGTTTATCAGTAGATACATTCTGTGCCAAGAGAAAAGCAAGCAAACACACTGAAAAATACAATATGCATACATTTGATACTAGTGCAGAGTGAAGTAAAAATGTGTTACATTTTGAGCTCATCTAACAACTGAAAGCTTCTCCTCACTACAATGAGCTGTTATGCAGAAAAAATGAGATGATGTTTCCAAAGTTTGCATACTATAATTACTGCTTGAAACTTCTTCATAGCTGGCCTGTTTTCAACTGTCATTTTAGGATACAGCCAGACCAGCATTTTTTTTGCAGTTTATGGTGTTTGCACTATTTCAATTGTAATTCCCATAAATTACTATTTCCTGTAGATACATATAAAATATCTATTTATAACTTTATATGCTAGATCACATTCATTTTTGATCAAGCTTTTTTTGTTTTCCACTCTAGAAAAGAAAAAATACATAAAATTATAATCATATACTGTTGCTACATCACTGGAAATAATGATTTGGCGCATCTAAGATATTTAAGTTCTTCTCAAAGAGGTTAGTTTCTTCAGTAATAAGACTTATTCAGCAAAGCCATGGTGAAATAGTACAGATGTGAAAAGTCCGAAATATTCATGTTCATTTGTTAAAGTTTTAATTACTATGCATTTTTACATATATATGCTTTCTATTTTTCAGTGTTTCTCTGAAAATACCAAGATTTTAATAAAAATATGTAATTATAACTGAGATTTAATAGCAAATTTAATGTTATAATGAAGGATTTTATAAAATATTCTATAGGAAGTTCATCCAGAATGCAAATAATTTTACAAGTGCTTATCACAATAAGTGCCTTGTGAAGCAGTATTACTGATAATTCCAAGTTGCAATTTTTCATGCTATTTCACAAAATACAGCAATCTGTGATTAATCTGTTTGTTAAACTAGTTCTAAAGCATTGTATATGACCTCCATGACCTCCTCCACTACATGTTTCAAGGCATTAACAAGAAATGTGTATCATGTCAATTCTGGAAAAATACATTCCACAAACACTGGTGATCTTTCATCTTCTCAGTGGATGAACAGAATTCTCTGAAAAGCTGTCAAGTCTTAGTATCATATTCTGCACAGGCAAACAATGAATGAGAAGAACAAGTTCTCTTGCAATAAAATAAATAATCAGCTGCAGCTTTCGAGTTGGGCTCAAATTTTGCAATTGCACCAGAATGTGATTCTGTCGTACCTTCAAATGTTTGTCAATAAGCAAAGCAATATTGACACAGGAAAACTGAATGCATATCCATTCAAGTTCAGGTCATCTACATATTACACATTCATTCAAAATATCTTAAAAGAATTAGTCTTGCAGAAGTAAAAGCTTATGTGGAGATTCACATCTCCTACAATTTTTCATTTTCTTTGGCCCTTCGCTCAAGTATATGGTGAGGGGGAGCACCACTTTTTTATGGCTTACTTTACTGTACTGCATAATTAATCATTTTAAAATCACTTCAGGGATTGCTATCATTTCTTCTGAATACTGAAAAGGGACTACTAGTCTCTGCATCATTGTGTTGTCATATCCTCTGTCCACTCATAAATGGTTGAAGAGTTATACAGAACTATGCCCATATACATTTCATCCCACAGAACTTTGGCTTGCTTTTAAAAATATACACTTAGAATAATAGAATCAAAGAATATCCCAAGTTGGAAGGGATCCTCAAAGATGACTGACTTC
Organism: Chrysolophus pictus; assembly: GCA_037305975.1. Taxonomy (NCBI): domain Eukaryota; kingdom Metazoa; phylum Chordata; class Aves; order Galliformes; family Phasianidae; genus Chrysolophus; species Chrysolophus pictus. The sequence goes on from CM074577.1 coordinate 34,344,454, forward strand.
ATCTCCTAGCTCCACATAGGACTCAAAATTCAAACCACATCTAAGAGTTTTGTCTAAGAACTCCTGGAACTGTAGCAGGCCTGGTACTGTGACTATTGCCCTGAGCAGCCTGTTCCATGCCCACCACACTTTGGTGATGAACCTTTGTCTAACCCCCAGCCTGACCTTCCAATAACATAGTTCAATGCTGTTGTTCCCTTGGGTCCTGTCACTGTCACCGGAGAGCAGAGCTGAGTGCTGCCCCTTCACTCCCCTCATGAGGAGCTGTAGGCAACCATGAGGCCTCTCCTCAGCCTCCTCTGCTCTGGGCAGACCAACGGGTCTCACCTGCTCCCCATACTCCATTTGGCTCTCTAGACCTTCTTTGTTGACCTTTGCCCATTTATGTACTTTAAAAGTTTGTCTATAAAGAAGAATATAGTAATCAAAAATATAGTTAGTAACAAAAATAAAATGAATTCTGCAATATTTATTGTAATTTCTTCTCCTGCAGCAAGGTCCAAGTTTTTGTTAGTCATGAGCAAGAAGATGTACTATTTCATCTAATAAATGCAATTTCTCCTGAATTTTACTTTTTTGTAGATTGGAAATGCATAATTATTTTTATGTTTTTCCTGTAACCCAAACTAGTTTAAGAGATAAGATAATTTTGCTATATATTTTAGGCTCAGAAAATGTTTTTAAATCATTATAGTAGCTCACTCAGGAGTGCTTTTGCATGTGGTAGAGAATGGATTAATAAAATGAAGCAAAAGGTTGTAATCTGTGAATTATTTGTGATAATATGTAATTTATTAAAAATTTTCTTTCAAACCATATGTTAAAGAGTGTTAGAACAATCACTGTTTTATTATTTTATGCGCCACCTTTCCCTGTGATTGCACATAGTAATTTTTCAGCTTCAGATGAGGTCTTACTCTTGCATAGCAAATCCGTCTCAGGTTTTCACTCTGAACACCTTCTTCAGTTATATGTGCTACATTTCTGAAGTTCACTCCCTTAGAGTTTCACTTCCTACTCCTTTTTCTAGTGTTTGTTAGCATGGCTGTTTTTAAACATATTGAATTATGGAAACAATGAAAGCAAGGGTGCCTATAGGCAGCTCAGTCATGTGTGTCCATGTGAAGGTTGCCAGCACACTGCCTGGGGGAAAGCAACCTTTCTGCCTTGAGATACCAAGACACGCTGTCAGCATATTCTAGGAGAAAATGTGTTTGTGTTTTAAGTGTGAGAATTGAAAGAATAAAAATAATAATAATAATACTGAGCCCTGAGTATAGCATAGGTGCGTGTTTATGAGCAAAACCCCTGGTAAGTCATTAGATCTCTGTCTTTTGAGCCTGCAACAAATACTCCAGCTTTAAAATAACTGGCATATTTTTTTGTCTAATGATTGACACCATGCCTCAGAGTGCCTGGCTATGTGTGATGAGTGGTAAAGGTTGTGAGAATGTTCATTGAAATGAAAGAGTAAAATCAAAGCAGCATTGACTGGGGTTGCAATTCATAGTAAAAAAAATATGTACATATGAAGAGTCAGAAGCTATGATACATCCTTTCTGAAAGACATTGAGTAAATAGAATAAATGGAACAAATTATGCACTGAGGCATAGATATCCACTTGGCAGCTGGTAATAGTTATGAATTTTTACTAGTGTAGCTAAAAAAAATATTAATTGGGTCTAATACAATAGTCAATTAGGCAGTGGCCTTTAGATTTGATTAATATTATTTTTTACTGTAATCCATTATTATAATTTAGGGAGAAAAAGACAAGCTAAAATTTACAAAAACTCCTCTCCAAAACTACCAAGCAAATTCACATCTGGTCACAGCCACTATTGGAGGCAAAATACTGTGATATTCCAGTACGGCCTAGCACCAACACCTGCCACTACTCTTTGCTGCAGAATAACACAGCTGTGGACATTGAACATCAGCACATAGGCTACATCCCAGGTTGTTTGGCTCTCTGCCCTCTGCAGCCAGTGCATTCTACATGTTATAAACTCCTTTGCCATTAACCTGCTGGCCCTTTACAACAACAATACAGCAAGTGAGGAATGATTTTCACTCTTTAGGAAGCTGTCTGAAGTTTTATTTCTGTCTTCTGTCACAACATACACTAGGTAGCCTGAACTTGCACTAAAGCTTAGCTGGGAGAAGCTGGCTGTCTCAGTAATATTCATACATTGTATTATCTTTTATTTTTATGAGCCCTGTGCTAAAGGAAAACTTCCTTTCATGTAAAATGATGATAAGGAAGATGTGAATAGAGAAACAGGGAAACAGGAAGCAAGAATGGAGAGAAATAGAAATCTCTTGTGATTTGAAATGCAACCTAGAAATGAGTATATTTAAGCTCAGAGTTGCATAAGAACTCCTCCAAGTTTTGTCATGTGTAACCTTAGAGAAATAAAGACATGAACTAATAAAAAATGTTATTTCTATTCTACAGTTACCAAGAGATAAGACAAATTTTTAAAAGCAGTATCTATACCTTTATCCAAAATATCCTGAAATGAATTGGGATAACAGAACTGAATTTCTGTTGAGATTAGATTGTAAACAGCAGACTGGAAAGGGTATTCCATAACAAGCAGAAGCATGAAAATGCATGCTAAGTTTGGGAAAAATAGACAATGGGTCAATCAGCTCTGGCATTGTTGGTAGACAGCGATGTACATAAATGCTGAGGGCAGTGCTGGTACATATTGGATAATGGGTAACACAAGGTATCCACAGAGTGAACTAGCTTGCAGGGGGCTCGTTGGGAGATATGAGTGTATTTTTTGTAAGGAGAACATTTTTAGTTTTCAATAACAACACACACAAAAATCTCAAAACTAATTCATTCAAAAGACTGCATGGACAAATTGACTTTTTACCATGCTGTGAATGTCCACTTACTTAAGCTTTATTGGAGTGAATTTATTTTAATAAATATTTTCTTTTACAGTTAACAAAATGTAAACAGAGGATCTTCTCCATATCGGAACATGTAGAAGGCAGACAAAGGTGACACATAAGATGCCAGTTCTGAGACTCCAGTTAAAATAAAAAAAAAATAGTCAGTTGTACCTGGAAAAAAACCCCACAATTTTCAAAGATCTGGAATAGTATGATATGACTAATATCCAAGCACCCATGTGACAGGCCAGCTGTTTCAAGCAGTCTTAGTGTAGAACACATTTGATAATTCAACCTACAACAGCAATGTCTGGTAGAAGCTGGTAGAAGTGTAGGTTTACACCCTGATTCACAGAGATTTGTACTATCTTCTTGCAGGAGCAGTCTGTCTGCACTTCAAGTCTGCCTAGTAAAAATGGCTGTGTTTTCATTTCCATTTAAATGAGAAAATGTTTTCTTAAATACAATTTATGCACGTACTAAGTGTAAATGCTCTGTTGGGCAGTAAGTTGTATTAGTGCCTTGCAAGCAATAATGAAGTGATTAATTTCCACTAATTTAAAATACAGAACCTGAAAGAAAGAGTGATATACATGGGATCATATAGCATATGGCCACAACCATATATAGTTTGGACTGTGTGTGTAGATTCCATCAGAAGTATTGTGTCCGAGACCTCCATGGTTATGTTGAACAAAGATGGAAAAGATCTGCTCAACATACATGGCAAGAAACACTTGTACCAGGCATTTGTGGCTCTTCCTCATGCTACTGCTTTATCCGAGTTGGTTCTCTGCCAATTAATTTTCCTCCAACTCTGACACAAAGTGAAACATTAGGAAGGCAAATCATACAGTTGTACTGGTGACAAAAGTGAGACAGAACAGTCTGTCTTCTGTGTAGTCAATGTCTTATAGCTCAACTCCCTGTCCTCTGTAACAGCTCATACATCTACCTGCCAGGAAAGTAAAATATGAAGATCTCAAGGGCTGTTAATGGCAAAGAAAAGTTGCCTTCTCATATCCCCTGCAAAAAAATTAATAGCCAAAAGTACAATAAACTTCTCAATATCAATTTAGTAGATATGGAAAAAATATTGTTGTAAAAGTAAATAACATTAAATAAGCAATAGTTGACTGATTTAAAATAATTGACATGCATCAACTGTCATTATTCATAACAAAGTTATTAATCAAGAGTGAAATCAATAGTTACCAAAGTGCTCTCAGGCCAAAAATACATACGTCACTCCAAAAGTAATGCTTCCTTTTTATTTCTGTGGGAACTACAACAAAAAACACAGTAACACTACATTCTCAGCAACAAAACACAATTTTTCAACACAGACATCTCCATTAGCCATACCTTTTCACCAGTGAAAGAGCCTGCATGCTGTGCTCATAAACATCTGCAGCAGAGGAGTTGACCCTTTCTTCTTGTTGCCACTGCTGAAATGCACCCACCGCTTCACTGTGCTCATATCCACTGTTTGGTCTTGATAAACATTCAGCAACTGTCAGTAAATGACAATGGATGCAATATTTTTCCACATGGAGGAATTCAATGACACACCTTTATTTAATACACATTTCCATGTCAGATGACATTTTGTCAGACTGCTCCTCTGCTGCCATCTGTCTCAAGGTAAAAAAACATAAGGGGATAGTGGTAGAAGGTTCAACCTCTATGTCAACAACCACTTCTGATGTCAAAGACCAACATAATAAAAAAGGATATATTACTTTTGGAGCAGCCTTTGTATATTTGGAAGAAATTAACACACCTGCACAAGACATTAAAACTGAATATGTTTAGCAAACATTATGCTATTTACTACTAAGTTAGTATTGGTAATTGGTAACAATACAGACTTCTGTTGATCTGATGCAGGAAGCACTAATTTTCCAGTGAAGATTTACACCAGTATCTTTGGGTCATCTTGCAAAATTAGTGCAAGTAGATGAAAAGCTATAATTCTTCAATTTCTTAGCCGGTGACTTATACATTATACTGTATACTACCTTCTTTAAACACTTCAACCTGAAACAATTTCAGGAAAAAATATTATTTCCAGGGCAGTATCTTAGTTTGCATTGCTTCTACCAAGAAGTTTTCTGAAAAGCCTCCCCTGAGCTTAAGGAAGTCTGCTTGCAACATTTCAATTGTTTTATTTCTTCTTTTCCCTTCTTTTTTGTTACTCTAAATTAAACTCTACTGGAGACTGCAGCATTTCATATCATAACAATGCCTGTCAGAAGTTCTTTACAGTGTGTGATAAAATGTAAACTCTTTAATTAGCTTTTTTAAAAATAAACATTGCAAATTACTTTAAACATCTTAATCAGTAGAGTTTCAAAAGTCCTTTTTACTTACCTCTGTTGCTCTTTTTTTGCAGTACTCTATTACTCTGTTGAAAGATGTAATTTACAGTATGTTCCTGTGCTGTCTCAATGCCTGTAGAGCAGGAGAAAACTGAGACAGAGTAACAACTCTTCCCTTACATGGCTTGGTCATAATAATCAGAAAAGTCTGATGCCAATGAAATAATAAAAAATAAAATGATGTGTTATGGACGCTCCTCGTTTTTGACTGCTTGCTCCCCCAGAGCACCTTCCTACTTCTTCTATATTATTATTATTATTATTATCAATATCATCATCATGAGTAATGTGATTTATCTGATGCATCCTGAGGATTCTGCCATCAGGTTCTCCAGCATTCAGACTTTCTGCTACTCAAGAAACTGAAGAATTAGTTGAGAAACAGTATTCTTTACCTTAATATAAGATTGTATTTGTCAGTGGAAAATGATTCTCATCAAGATCATCTCATGTAGATTAGAACAGCTTTAACTCTTGCGGAGTTGAACAGGATGAAGACTAGAAGACATGATAGTACCCGTATCTAAGCATTATATCTACTTGCACGTCTAAGGATGATTATTCTACTGCATGGAATTTTTTCAGAAGCTCTCTCAGAGGAGTTGCACAAAATCTGATATATGAACACAGAAAACATTTTTGAGGTTATTTCAAATACAATTACAGACATAACAATACCACAGCTAGGAAAATGTCAGTGTTTATTTATAGCCCCAATCTTGCCATCTAATATATGCATATTATTACACTTTTTTTTTTTTAATTAGATATTCATGTCACAACTGCTTCTTTTTTTCAAAAACTGGTGAAAGCTAACTGTCTGCCAAGTGGTCTGCCTTCCTTCAAGTTTTCTCTTTTCAAAGGGTTATGCTTACCACAATACACAGTGAATTAAGGAAAGGTCATAAGAGTTCTCTGCACAGGCAAAACAACATACTTTGCCCTATGTCATTTGCCAAAATTGTTTTGGCTGAATCTGTCCATAATAATTCAGTATGAAGAAAAGATTTATGTGAATACTTTCAGTCTGAAAAGGCATCATAGGCTAAATTGAAGATACCCAGTATCTGGAAGTCCTTGCTCTCTGCCTATATTGATATACACTGATCCACTTCTCATCTCCACCTTTTCATTAACCAGATCTTGACTGTCAGGAACAGGGAACCAATTCAAAACTAGATTAGTTAATAAATCTCAAATCTTCATTCAGAAATGAGGGAAATGAAGCTGAACTTTCTAGAGCTTCCATTTTTCTTACTCACAAAATGAATGTCCCATTTTTAGCTTTCACTAGGTTCTGTAGCTCCACTGAAAGGGCTTACAGTTTCACTGCTTTCACTTTTCAATGAGAAGATGTCACATGCAGACACTAGACATAGGTGACTGGCAAATAGATATCGTTGCCATTGTCAAAAGATTCTTCAAGGGTAATTGTTTCCTTTTTCCTGAGACTTAAAGTCTCATGCCTCAAATTGGCATACTACTGCCTTCAAATTAGAGTAGTTTTTCATCCTAGGGTTCATGATGTGTCCTTTTTTGCAGGTATGCCTCCCATACACAAAGAAACAATATATGTGGAAAAAAAACCAAACCAAACCAAAACAAAAAAAAGCACCACACACACACACAAACAAACAAACAAACAACAACAACAACAAAAATAGCTGAGCACTGCTCAGTATTCAGCTGTCCTTCATCTTGCTACATGTCAACATAGCAGTTAGAGTTACGAGAAAGGAAAAGGCAGACTTCTTTCTCTTTTTATCCTGAGTTTTTAGGGATACAGTGGTTGAATTTCTAAAGTATAGATAGTATAAATGCAGAAATGATATTTCCACATTAGCTTTAGCATCAAGTTGGGATGATGTACAGTATTGTATTTTTAGCCACTTTTTCTTCTTTCCCTGAAGGAATCTAGGGAAATGTTGACTCTAGAAACATGATACATTTATAAAAATGATAACCAGACCTAGCAACGTTATGCTTGAGACCTTGGATATTCTGACATGAAGTTTCACATCTTCTAGATGGAGATCAGGGGAGCAAAATTCCTCCCACTGTAAGAGAAGGGCAAGTCAGAGCCCATGTGATTATGTTGAATGTGTACAAGTCTATGGGGCCAGACGTCTTGCATTCCAGGATCTTGAAGGAACTGGCTGATGTGGTTGTTGAGCCACTTAACATCATATTTTAAAAGTCATGACTCTGTGAAGAAGTCCCTGGTAACTGGAAAAAGGGAAACATCACTGCCATATTCAAGAATGGTAGAAAGGAAGACCCAGAGAACTGCAGACTGGTGCGCCTCATGTTTGTGCTTGGGAAGATCGTGGAACAGATCCTCCTGGAAGAAAAGTTAAGACACACATGAGACAAGGAGGTGATCTGAGACAGCCAGCACAGCTTCACCAAGGGCAGATCATGCCTGTTCAAGCTGGTGGCCTTCTACAATGAAGTGATGGCATCAGTGAACAAAGGAAGTTATCTAGCTGGACTTGTGGAAGCTTTTTGACATGGTCCCACACCACATTCTTATCTCTGAATTGTAAAGCTATGGATTTGAAGAGTGGACTATTCAGTGGATAAGGAGTTGTTGGATGATTGCAGCTAGAGAGTTGTGGTCAATGGCACTACTAACCTCCACCTCCAGGTGGAGGCCTCTGTTGAGTGGTGTCCCCCAGGGGTTTGTCTTAGGACTGGCGCTCTTTATCAATGACATCTTTATCTATGACATAGATAGAGAGATTGACTGTATCCTCAGAAAGTTTGCTGATGACACTACAGTTGATATAACAGAAGGAAGGGATGCCATCCAAAGGCATCTGGACAAGTTTGAGAACCAGGCCAACAGGAATCTAATGAGATTCAACAAGGCCAAGTGCAAGGTGATGCACTTGGGCTGGGGCAATCCCAGATATGTACACATTCTAGAAGTTGTCAAGAGCAGACCTGTGAAGAAGGACTTTTGGGTTCTGTTGGATGAAAAGCTTGATGCAAGCCAACAATGTGCACTTGCAGTCCATAAGGTCAATAATATATTGGGCTGCATCAAAAGAGGGTTGTCCAGCAGGGCAAGGGAGGTGATTGTCCCTGTCTACTCTGTCCTCATGAGACCCCATCTGGAGTAGTACTGCATGCAAACCTGGGGCTCCCAAAACAAGAAAGATGTGGAGACTTTGGAGTGGGTTTGGAAGAGGGCTAGGAAGACGATCAGAGGGCTGGAATGCCTCTTCTGTGAAGACAAGCTGAAGGAGCTGTGTTTGTTCAGCTTGGGGAAGGAGAAGGCTTTAGGGAGACCTCATTGTGGTCTTCCAGTATTTAAAAGGAGCTTACAATCAGGAAGGAGACAGACTTTTTACATGATCGGATCATGATAGGAAAAGGGGAAGCAATTTTAAATTAAAAAAGGAGAAATTTAGATTAGATTATATTAGGACATTTTTCATTCAGAGGACAGTGTTTGTTTTGTTTTATATTAAAGACCAGAATTTTATTCTAAGTTCACTCTTTGCTTTATTAATGGATGTAAATGACAGCTTGCTGCTTCTACATGTCAAATTTAGATTATAACAATCAGTTGTGAAATAACTAGAGTTTTTGTTCACCATCTCCAAGTTTGCTTTTTTTGCAGCTTTCAGAATGCAGATATTTTCAAGGAAAAGACCCTGAGCCAGCTAAGGTTTTGAGATAGATAGATACTGTTCTTACAGCTAGCTAGCCAAAAGCACTCAATGAACTCTGAAGTTACCACTTATTTTAGCTTAGAGTAAAACAATGAACCTTTGTAAACAGATAAGTGAGGCTTTCTTTGTAAGACAACAAAAGTAAAAGAATATGAAAATAAATCTTCCCCTGCCTACTGTATCCTTTCTTCTTTCCATCTTTGCTCTGAATCCAGCAACTTTCAGAAGTTTCTTGAAGTACAGTCAATGCTGTCCTCTGCTCCTGAGAAGTAGTTTCTTTCTTTTCCTTATTTTTTTTTTCCCTCTCCTGTTCCTTTATATGTACTTCCCTGATCTCCCTAGGAACCTTTACTCCTGCTGCAGGCTCTTTGCTTACTGAGTTACTTACAGGCTTGCTCAAAAGGTTTCCCCCACAGGTTTTCTTGAAGGCTTTTCCCAGCTTTGGACACTCACTCGTGCACTCAGAAGCATTCCTTGGCCCAGAGCATTTCCTCTGTTTAAGGTGAGATAGTGAATACCAGGTAAATAGTGACATGCACCTGCTGCCAGCCATTTATTTTTTTTTTAAGAACATAGTACACAGTAAATCATGAACAAACCTGGCACATCATTGCATGTTTTTTTTCCCTCTTCAAATTCCATGTTAAGTGTTCATCTTTATATTATCACCAGGAGATTTCACAGCAGAAGCAAAAACGACATTGCTCATAATGAATTAATGCAAACCAGGAAGAGAAATTAAGTGCTTTCCATTTTCTGTCGTTAAGGAATATAAGATAATGCAGGAGACGGCCAAAATAACTGCTTTGGAGGATGTATTATTTTAATAGAGCTAAGCTGTAGACATGATAGAGTGCTCTTTTATCAGAGCTAGAGGGTGTTTTATTTTGCACTGTCATTTCTGGGGTCTAAATTACTCTACTGCCCATGGTTATTTCTAAGGCAATGAAGTTAAAACAATATTTGGTATGATTTCTTGAAGAGTCTGATCTGACAGTGAATTGATGGATGTGCTTAGGCTGTAATATATGAATATAGCTAAATGATCATGGTAAATACAGATCTTATTTGAGAAGATGCATGTTTTATGGAATGTGCTTATGTCAAAGTATGAATGCACGTAAGTAGGGAGCATTTTACTTTTGATAATTAGTGTTGGATTGCAGTATTGCCTATTCTGAGAGTCTGAAAATCAAAAGTCATATCTACATTCCATGCTACTGGATTACAGTCAAACACCATTCTAGATATTCAAAATGATATGTTGTCACTGTGTTGCTAAACTGCAAAAAATCTGAAGCTTTTGTCTAAAACTGGAAACAGAATTAGGATTTAAAAACATCACATTAAAGAATGTCGCACAAGTCATAGTAACAACACTGTTGTTATGCACCTGGGCAAGAAAGGTGAAAGGGCAAGCCCTTACTGAAAGGGCAAAAGGGCATGGCACAGAAGAAACTTGAGAGCAAGGCTTAAGACTATTACAGTGTCAGTACTCATAGGTATAACAAGATCTAAAGCTGGCAAGCTGCTCACAGCCTAAAGGATTGCAATGCTCCCAGCGGAAAGGCAGAAATGAGGACAGTGCAGTACATTGGTTGGACAGACTGACAGAAGTGGAATCTTGATGCATGGCCTTTCCTAAGATTCTTGGGAATGGTGTGACTATTTTGGTAATAGTATGATCAGGCCATTAGTAAGTTCAACACATTCTAAAGCCAACTTATCGTAAAAATGATTGCACTGCTCATCATATTTGATCTAGCCTCTGGAAGGACAGGAAAAGTGCTTAACCCTGGTTGCACACTTTACACTATCTTAAACTTAACCTTCCTTTGAGAGCGACTCATTCTGCTACTTTGTGCAGAATGAACAGACCATGGCAGTCTGTATTACTTTATAATGTTTGTGTGTTTGTGTATTCATACACACACGCATCTGTTAAAAAAAAAAAAAAAAAGAGTCTATGTATAGGAGGAAATGCAGAGGAAGGGTAAAGTAGATCACTTTTGAAAGCAAAACTAACCAATCAGATTGTTTGCACTGAAATGTCCATGAGCTACTCTGCCTGTGGCTAGTTTGCTGGCATTTTTTCATTATGGAGTCACAACTACAAGCATACGTTAAACCACAGATATAACTTCTGGTTATTCATATTATTTCAAAGATAAAAACACTGATGCATAAGGGTGACACTTAGGATCATATTTATAACTATAATAGAGGCAAATGTCAATATCATGGCTCACAATTTAAAATATTATATTAGCACCTTTTTGCACTATCAATTTAAACCCAACCAAACTTGTTGAAATAGACAAGATCTCATGAAAGTTATTCCCCGTATTTTTATTTTCTCCTTAAAAAAAAGTAAAAAAAGAAAATTGGAATCTGATCGGGAGAAGTTACAATTAAAAAGAAAATTAAATAAGCATTATTCTTGGAAAGAATGTCTTATTTTCTTCTTTCCTTTTGGCAGTTTCCTAGGCTGCTGTGGATTGAAGAAAATAGGAATAAGCATCTTTCGACCACAAACAGATGTGCTTGATAAAGAAAATGTCAGCAAAAATACTAAAGCAATGTGTCACAGCAGCTTTCTGACAGATAGAGGGAAAAGGTAAAAAATGTTCTATCATGTCCAACAAGGTGTTCTTTTTGAGATTTAAAGATCACTGTGCAACTTTAAACATGTTTGTCACTTTGGCTCTGACTGGAGCTATCTGGAGCTTCACAAGAACTTTATCAGCTCAGCATAGGGGGGAAGAAAGAAGCCCATTCCCATTTATCTCAGCCAGGTTCCCTTCAAAGCCAACAAATAAATTACAGTGTACATTTGATACAAATTGATTTCTTAACTCAAATAACAATGTTGTCCTCCCAGTCAGGCCATGTGTCACTCATTCGCAAGCCTGAGTGAAAGGCTCAATCTGTCTGCGTGACAGAAATAGGCCTGACGCACCTCTCCGAGGAATGCTAATAACCCAGGCCTGGCCCGGGCCTTTGTGGGCAAGCCGTGATAAGGGAAATCAGCCCGTCCTGTCAAACGCCGCCGAGGCCTGATCAGTGTTTGTTCCAGCAAGCTGCATAGGCCTCGGAGTCGCCATCCTATTTCATGTAGTAAATGAGAGGAAAATAAGATCCGGCTACTGCGGTTAAGATGCCAATGACTGTGATGAAACCAGAGTGAAAGGAAACCCCATTGAATATCTTTAACTGATCTTATCGGCTGCTGGAGAAATGAGATATTGGCAGGGGCTGTTGAGTTTCTCACAGCTGAGCAGGTTAATAAGGTTGGGAGGCAGGCCACAGGCTAATTGGATTTGCCTTGGTTTGATAAACAGTGGCAGGCCTATTGCCAGAAAAACATACGCAATGGGGCTTTTTTCTTTGTTTCTCTTCAAGTCATAAGAAAAAAAAGTCTGCCTTTTTTCTTTTTTTTTTCTTTTTCTTTTTCTTTTCCTTTTTTTTCTTTCTTTTCTTTTTTTTTCTTTTTTTTTTTTTTTTAAGCTGAAGGTGTCTTCCTGAATTCCCAGATGAAGAGGCCGACAAAGTCAAACTGTGAAACAGTAGTTGTTGGGTGTTCTGATTTTAATCAAACACCATTTAACCTGCGTGACCTCTCAAAGTCAGCTCACATCAAAACAACACAACTGTAAGGGCTAACTAGAAGCAGAAGGAAATAACAACCTATTGAAGCTTTCCGAAAGCTTAAAATATTCGAAAGGAGCCAATTTTGCAGCCTTCTTTCCAGACAGAGGAGCTGGAGAGAGATGGGAGGCCCAGGCAGCTGTGACTGTGCTGCTGGCGATGTGGGAGTGCTGGTCACTGCTACTTGGATGAAAACCCCCTTCAGCCCTCTCAATTGTGTTTCATCCACTGGCTCTCCTAAATCTTAGAGCTTTGTTATCCCTGGCAAGGACTTTGGATTGTTATTGGCAGGGCCCATTCAAAGAGAAATCACTGAGTGAAAGTGCTGTTGATACAAATACAGTGCCAGAGGAAAATAGTAAAGAATTATGTCCTCAAACTATAGCAGAAATAGTTAATATTCTATTAACTATAGGTACATCTCAACCAACTTGCATTCAGTTACACATATTTTTAATATGTTTGAGAGCACAAGTGTATTTTTTTCATGTGCAAAGTGCCCCATATTTGCCTTAACATCAGACTCTTCGTGAACTTCTGTAGCCTCATCAGTAATTCCACAGTTCCCACTGTGGAACACATCACCAGTGGGAAAATATATGCCAGTTCAGTAGAAAGCTTCAAAGTTTCCCATTTATTTTGATTTTAATTAGTTTCTTTTGCATTCATGAAATAAAATTTCTCATGATCACATTCAGCAAGTCAGACACAAGCACATGATGAGGAGCTAGAAAGGAAACATTTCCAAGTTTCTTTTATATTTTATTTTTCTTCATTTAGAATGTCAACTTCTTGGTTTTTTTTCACTCTTAAGCCTGCTCAGATTCTTGCTTAAAATATTACCCCTGTAATTTCCATTCTCTTCAGCTCTTGATGTTTATTTACTTACATTACTTTTTATGTCATTACTTGTTAAACATACTTTACATTTACACAGTGTCTTTCATCTCAGTATCTCCGAGTACTATGTCAAAATTAAATATAAATTAAATATATTGCAGGTGTAATTTCTGAAATAGAAAGATGAGTAGAAATTTTTCTGACCAATAGTTTCCTGTATAAAATTATTACGTTTTAAAACACAAAGCTTTAAAGAACATACCAGTTTTAACAAAAATTGACGGTGAAGTTAGGCTAATATTTTAGCGAGTTCAGAACAGGCTTAAGTTTTTGCAATAGTTCAGTTTTGGAAGAATTTGGATGCCTCTCCTACAATGGCTGCTCTCTCATATCTCTTGGGAAAGCTTTGTTCATTCAATCTAATTAGACTTCTGAAGACAATCCATTTATTTAGAAATATGAACTAACTTTCTAAAGAACAGTAGCAGTCCTCACCTGAGAAGTGGGATAATGTAAATCTACATCTTCTATCTGCTATGTGAGTATCAAACCACTAGCTTATTGAGTTTACATTTCCCTTTCATTCTCTGATACACAGAATATTTAATTATTTATAGGAAGTGGAACAGTTTGAACAGAACATAAAGTATATTTTTCTCAACAAAATGCAGCTAAAAACTAGTCTCCCACATGTTTACCACATGTTATAACTGTTGGACTAGCAGTTTCTCTAGAGCAGGGAAGGTTCAGGCTGTTCAGAATTTACCACGTCCTTTGGCTCTGGAAGAAAACGTAAAGGAGAAAGAATGATTTGCCAGCGGGAGAACTTCTCAGATCAAGATAATCAAAGAGAGATTTTTTTTCTTCCATTTCAGGCCTGGAAACATTTAAGAGAAATTTTGTTCCATGGTAAATATGAACAAAACCTGTAAATAGAACTGTAACAGAACAACAACAACAACAACAACAACAACAAAAAGCAAACCCAATTGCTGTATCATGATGGGAATTGAACTATTCAGGGAAAATAAATCAAAGAAAATAATTTCTACTTAACTTTCTTAAATTAAAATGCAGGTTTGTTTTTAGAGAAAGAAAACTCTTTCCTCACTTTGAGCATGTTTCTGGACACCATCCCACAATACAAAATTGGCTTTGTACTTACAATGACTTATGCATAATAGTTTCTTCCTTTCACATTTTGAGTGTTTTATTATTTTTGGATGGACATCAATACAGCATGTGGCACATGCATAAGGCAGACTAGGGCAATGTAAGAACATTTTCTGCAATATAAATACTGTATAAAAAGAAGCCCTCAAAAGCTGTTGTGCAGCTAGGTCCAGTACTGGTGAAATTAATAAAACTTACTCTTTTCAATAACAGTAGGATCAGTATTCAGTAGGTTTTTTTGTTTGGTTGTTTTTGTTTTGTTTTGTTTTTGAGCCTCACATAAAAGTTAAAACAATATGCAATTCGAAAACGTCTCACTCATCCAAAGTATTCTTAAGTTCATTTGGAATCTCTAATTGGTCTATTTTTCTGACAACCTTAAATAACACTAAACAGATCATGAAGGACACTAAACACTAAACAGATCATGTGGAGAGACTACTGATTTTAAAACTACATCAAAACCAAGTAGAGATTACACTGTAATGTGGCCAAGAAATACCTTTAGTAGTTCGTTATATTTCAGAAGTTTAATAAAAGAATAGCTCGGTGATTACATTTTCTATTGAGATTTAAAATGTATGATAAATGATTATCTGTTACTCAACTCAATTTTTTTTTTTAACAAAAAAATATCAAGGCTAATAACAGCAGCTCCAAAGACATCTCATGAAGTCTAACATGTGCTTTCAACTTTAATCTCAGTGAGCAGCCTCTTGCCTTTAATGGAGTTATTCACCATACATAAAATTGAGAAGACCACACCTTTAGAAGATGAGGATCTAAAGAAACAGAGTAGTACTCTGTAATACACAATGAATAAGTCTTGTAACAGGGCACTGGCGTTTTCTTGGAGCATCACTGTATTGTTATTTTTGAAAGAAACAGATGTATCTAGAACTTGGAAAAGGTGACTACCTCAAAACACAGGCAAGCTATTTATAATCAGCAGGTACTGTGGAACAGTCTGATTCAAGAAGTTTCCCCTCAACTGTGGCAAAACATCAACATTTATGAAATTTCACACCTGGAAGACAAAGAAATAGACATACAAAACAGAATCTGAAATTGTTGATCTTTAATAATAACCTTAATCAAAATGTCTGTGCAGGATTTCATAACCAATAAGGAGACAAAGCAACTCAGAGTCTTCCAAAATATTTGGAAAAATTTGGTTTTATTTGGCACATATTTGGTTTTACAGTCACCAAAAGGACAGCACACAGATTTGTACAAAACATCATAAAGAATATATGAATTTCAAAGTACCTAAACTGAGACATGTCCATGGAAAACCTTAAAAAGCTAGCAAAGCTGAGCAATTGATTCAACACTAGATTTTATACAGAAGCAAAAATGAACAGGGCAACTGATTTTTCTCTGCCTTGAGTGGAAATTAGGCAATAAGCAATTGACTTGGTTGTTTCAGGTCCAAACTAAAACCTCATTCCAGTGTTAAAGTTCTACAAGATGTTGCTTACAGTAAGTACTTATCAAGATTGAAATACCACTTATTTAATTCCTAGCATTTTTGTGTTCCCTTGATTGCATAATAATCAGTAATAAGAGTTTAAAACAAGAATTCCATAAGATTCATTGTCGTTCATTAGAGATTTTTTGAATCATAAAAAAGATTGACAATCAGAGTAGTCTCTTGCAGTGTCTCCAAATATATTATGAGAAAACATAAGAAAACGAATAAAACCATGTATAATGTAATAGGTAGCACACATATATACAAATATTTTAACACAAGTGTAATTTGCTGCCCATTCTTTTTCATCCATGATTGCATGTATGTCAGAGGAGTTGCTGGATTCCAGCCTCTCAGTCACATCCATACCATTCTATATTATTTAATGTAGAATTTTTTTAATAGAATATTATGTAATATAGATTTATTTGAGCATGACTTACTTGTATTCCATAGTAACTTAGAGCTATCTCTATCTCTACGGGTTTTTCCTCTGCTTATTGAAACTAATTTCAGTTTTGCACAAATAAAGGAAATGACATGATTCTGAATATCTACATTTTGCAATCTCAAGACTGTTGAAAATGGCTAACCTGAAGAACAGCCATTATTTGAAAATCACATGTTCCAAGAAATGTCAGAAACAATAGGGAAATAAAATGAATAATTTATAGGCATTTTTAGTCTTTAAAAATGTGATCTTCAGATTCTAATTTAAAGACATTAATGTTACATAAATGTTTTTTTCAAATGTTAATAAGGGAAAAATTTTGACTCATATACATTCCTTTTTTTCATAATCACATCACTGGATTGGCTTATATTGTTCTGTGATGAAGTAATATAGCCAAAGTTTCTCCTTCCAGCTCGTTTCCAACCGATGAGCTTCTATTTTTCAATGTCAGTCTTTTTTATTCAAGCTCTGCTTATCTCATAGGCTATACCTACTGTAGAGAGTAGAACTGCACAACAGGAGTGGATCTGTATCACAAACTGTTGGTGTCCAGAATCCATTGTCTACACAAGACACGTGCCTGAGCTTATCCACTGAGTACAAGAAGTGGTGTTAAGAACTTCTTGTCTGCACATCTCAGGGTGCATTTTGAACTTTGATGCAGATAACAGTGGTGCAATGAACCTATTTGTTTTTGAAGTGCATTGGGTGCATTTCCTGATACACCAGGAAATGTATTCCAGTTGCTTTCTGAGACACTTGCGATGGGAATCATAGTAAGTGAGAAAAATCAGGAGACTGACTTCACAATCTCCCTGTTGCTCTGAAATAAGATGATAATGCAAACATTCTATTTCTTTCATTAAATTATTCAATAATTTTCTGTATTCATAGCATCTCCATGTTCTGTCAGAAGAATTTTCATCATCACAACCTGATTTTTAGGATCTCTGTGTACAGACCACTCTTTCCCTTTCCGGGACAGTCAGAGTTACCTGTTACCAATTTCGTTGCTCACTTCAGGATTTAATTTTCATCTCTATCATATTAAGTAATAAAATTCTATTTAACATCATTCTAGATTATGGTTCTCAGTTAAAAGTATCATCTGTTGAAGTGTATCTGATCTTTACTAACATGCTAACTAAATAAGATCTATCAACTTTCTCTAAGATACAAAGACAGTTATTTCATCAGTGAAAAAAGTTTGTCTGGAATGATCTGTCTTTACTTAATGCTGTTTTTGCTCTCCTGTTTTTTATTTATGTCCATGTACATACTTTCCTTCAAAATTTTGTCTGATATTTTCTATTAGGTCAAGTTATTTATGTTAAGCTGATAGGCCTGTTGATTTTCCTTCCCCCGAATTATTAAATATATATATTTAATATTTGTCACTCTATGTTTATACATTTCCATTTTCAATTTGACATAACTAGAAGTGCACGTGAAATCTTGCTTCATATACAAATTTTCATTTTTCCCATATTTCTTAGTTGGAAAACATCAGATCTTTTTTACTGAATACATTTAATCTTTGAATTTTCCTCATCCTTGGATATGGAATTTTAAATTCTGTACCTTCACTCTCATTAGCCATCCTCTGCTTTTTATTCATTGTGATTGTCTTTAGTGAGAATCACAGTAATGTATTCAATTAGGATTTTCAAAATGTACCTCATTCTTACTGCATAGAAACCTTAGTTTTCTGCCACTTTTAAACTTAGCTGATCCCAGTGTCTTTTCTAAGATGTGTCTATAGTTTATAACACTTTCTTTTGTTACAAGCAGAGGATATTAATGTCTTGATTCAATAGCTCTTCCATGTAGAAAGTTCTCTTAGTAATTCTTTCTCTAGAGATACCAAAGAAATTTCCAAACAAATCCAAATAAAATTCCATGGTTTTATAGCAGACCTTTCACAGTCCTCAGTAAAGGTCAGTTTTCAATATATTCACAATGAATTTGATCCCATCATAGAATTATCCAGTTCCCTTACCTTTCCAATTTGATGTAATGTCTAAAATTGTTGAACAAGTACTTTATTACCTTCTCTATCACTTAAGATCACTTAGGATGCCACGTATCCCAGGATAGATTGTTGTGACATTCCACCTGCCAAAGCCTTCTGAGTGCTATCAGGCGATTAGTAGCTGTGTATCCTGTATCCTCCCTGACATTTAGATACCAACTTGTATACAAGTACACTGTAGGACATAGTGTCAAATGCCTTGCTAAGTCTGAATTGAGTATGGTAAGTAACATCCATTTCTTGTCCACAAGTCAGTCATTTTACTCTAAAATATAGTCATGCTGATCAGCTGTGATATATCCTTGACAAATATATGGCAACTATTCCCAGTCATCTTTAATTCCTTCAGATGTCCAGAAATGTGTTCCAAAAGAATTTGCAATGTGATTTTCCAGCCCATAGTTTAACAGCTCCCTGTTTTAGATACTTCTTTTCAGCTTGCTGCATTAAATTTGTTGATTTTGAAACAAGAGAGATTCCAACTTGAAATAAGAAAAAACTTTTTCATTGTAGGTATGGTCAAAGAAACAGAGAGGATCTGCATTCTGCAGCCTTGGAGACACAGCTGGATGTAGTCCTGAACAAGGAGGACCATTTCATAGATGACTCTCCCCACACTCCTGCTGAGCTGGAAGTTGGACTATATTACCTCTTGAGATTCCTTCCAACATGAATTATTCAACAGTTTAGTGGTTCTATAGACTTGCCAATGCATGTTTGAAGCATGTTCACAAGATCTAAGTCAAGGATTCCCAAGAGCCAATACTGTGTTTTAGGATTAAAAATAGCTCCATAAAACTAGAGACATTTTGTTATACAGTCAGTTTCTGTGTCATATGTGGAAAATAAACCCAGAATATTAAATATTTTACATCCTCTGTCAGTGATTATTAGATCACTTATCATCAACTTTTCCATTTTTTAACTATTTCTCTTATCATTAGAATTTTTTTTATGTCTGACTATCATTCTATCTTTTACTGGCCTGTAACAATAATGGGATTTCAGGTATTGGTTTGTCTTTATGTGATCAGAATCCTAACACAAAATTGGAAATGATTATGGTTTCTGCCCCATGTCTTAACTTAAACAGATAATCGATAGAAGATTCAATCTCTGTTCAGTTTCTCATTCCAAGTAGTGTTGTATAGTTCAGCCAGATAAATTATTTTCCCTGGAAGGTGTCTCAGACAAAGCATTGTTTGCTTAAGAAAATTATACTTCATTATGCATAAAAAGATCACATGATATACCATTTGTTTATGAATCTTCTCAAATTTGGCACAGCTGTTCCTGATCTGTGATGCTTGCAGTGTTGCTTTACCCATCAGAAGACTTTTGCTTGCTTTCATCAGAACAATTGTTAGGCATACAGCTTTTCTTCTTGTACACAGTGTAGGACTCTGCTCTTTTGCTTTTGTTTTCCTAATGTTTGCATTTAACAACATTCAATAGTGACAATCTCCCAGCTCCTTTTTAGATATACTTCTTTCAGAGTACCAATTATCCTGTTCTTTGTTGTCCCTCCTGGTCTGCAATGTTTATGGATTAAACTAATCATATTCATTAGCTATTCCATATGCTGGAAGATATTTTCTTAGTCACTCTTTTTCAACTTTTTTACTAATGTGTTTGCAAAAGACAGAATGGAAAACTTACGAGGAGAGTCAGGTAGCAATTCATTAGTGATTTTACTAATGTGCTTGTGAGTAAAGAGCAAACCTGGGTATTCCAGATAACTCCATCCTTATCCAAAGGATACCAATTGACTAAACAGGATGGTTTTACCATTACATCATTAACACAGAGTCTAATTGGATGATTCTACTCTAAAGGAAAGTCAGTATTTCCAAAAGGATCTAAAAGCTTCTTTTCGCCTGTTAACATTAATTAATTAGCATTAATTACTGTAGCCAGAAGATTCATATTATAATTTCAAAAGAGGTTCACTTATGTGCATAAATTAGAAAAGCAATGAGAAAAATACATCAAATAAATTCAGTGTATACTCAACAACAAATATTAATATGTAAGAAATAGTAGAATGTAAGTGAAGATTAGTAAGTCATATCCTTCTTCTGCCAGCCATTTCACAGTTTTCAGCACCCATCATCAAAATATCACATGATATGATCAAAATAAACCAGCTCATTGAATTCTCCCTAAATTACAATCTGGATATTTCAGGGAGATAAAATACCCACCCCATTGGTTCTCCTCCTCAGGCTCCAGAAATCTGACCATTTTGTCTAAATTACTTCACGATAAAAATTCAAAGGTTAAAAACCTTTCAGAGATATTTAGAGGCCCATCCTTAATAGGATTAACTTAAGTTCAAAAGATTATAACTCATAGTCTCCCCAAAGCAAAAGACTACTGAACCTCTGAAAATGTGGATTTTTTTTCAGTTACACAGACAAAATCTTAGTTACTCCAGAACTCCTTCATACTTCCAGGCTGTGAATCGCCAACATATTCAAATCATTCTAGATAATTCATAACCATGAATTTGGAGATATGGGAGTTCACATTCACAGACTATTATTCAGGAGAAGATGTGTTGTATCTTCCTTCTCACCTGCTCATTTTCATTTTGGAGGAAAAACAAGCAAGACAAGAAAAAACTTTTATTGTAATAGTGCATACTTTGAATATTGTAAGTCATTTCCATCATGCTACCTTATATATTTCAATTGATTATTCAATACACATGGTCAAATTCACATGTAAAGCTATATACAGTAATAAGTCTCTGTTGATTATGAAGTTGTTAATATTGTTAATAGCTGAGATTTTGAATTAAAGCAGTACCATGCTTTGGAAGTAAATTTTCTATTTATTTTTCATACTAATCTTATACTGAGTCTGTTCTTGGGTGAATTTTGCGATGTAAAATAGAATTTTTTTTTTTCTTTTCAGAAAATAAAATTAGAGGCTTCACTGCAAAATGTCTCAGAATGTTTGTTTTTTTTTTTAATTTAATTCAGTTCAGAACCAATGTGGGTTGCTCTACCTGCAGATCCATGAAACACACTTGCTAGCTTTTCCTTAGTGAAGTTGTACACTATTTTTTAACACTATCCGTATCTATATATATATTATCAAACAATTTAACATCATTGAGAAGAGCAATGGAATAAAGTGTGAGACTAATTTGAGAAAATGGAAATCTTCCTTTGTTAGTCATCAAACCCAATGAATTTACTGGTTATCAGGTACATATTAAAGTAATTGCTTGCCTTCTTATTAATGTTGATTTCTGGAGCTATAATACAGTGTTAAACTTCATTGTTTTCTTCATGGTCTCATCCCATGCAGCACCCCTAATCTTCAATAAGAAATGGCCATACTGTGAAATCATGGTATGACCTCCAGCTAGCTCTGCAGTAATCAGATACCACATTGCAACACAGAATGAGAGAGGTTGTGATTTCTGCAGCTTATAGTTATACAGTTCAAATATTTGTGGTGGATGTTTCTAATCACAGTTCTGTTTTCTGAAGTATTACAGTTTAAATTGTGTATATCAATGACTTTCTGACATCGCTCATCACATTCCTAAACACTAAAGTTGTGATGGAAGGCCAAAAAATAAGAATAGTTTGTTATCTTTAACACCTAACTTTAAAAATTCAGCAAGTTCCTTAATTGTGTAATTGCAACAAAGAAAAAATGATATACTATTCTCCTGGGTTTGAAAGTCGAATGAAATGATTTCTTGTGAAGAAGCATAAACTGCTACATTTGCTACAGATTTAGATGTTAATTTTGGCTAAACTTCTCAAAAAGTAAGTCTTATTTCTTGAGAATATATGTTACATCTATTCTAGTACACTATTCTTTTCAGATATTCTCATAATACAAATTGAACTGCTTCCGAAACAGCATCGTCTGTGAATTGCAAAACATTGTTTTCATAATGACAGAGGAAACATTTAAGCTGCTATGGCAAGAAAATTTGCTCAGTGAAGGGAAAAAAAGAGACACAGCATTCCCCATAATCATTGTACAAAGGCAAATAGATAGAGGAATTATGTGTAGCAAACATATGTTAACAGAATTCTGGCCAAATTTGTCAGTTTTAATAAATGAGTTCCAACCTTTCTGTGAAAATGAAGACCTCTGTCACTATTACAAGTAAAGGATGAAAAAAACCTGCACATCAGCCTACAGTGTTCATTGCTCAAGTATAAAATTCATTTAGAGTAGACACTCTTCTATATTTTTTCTCTTGGAAGAAGAAACCACAAGGAATATTGGGAAAAGAGGAGTAGAAAAAAACCCGTCTCTTAAAATCCTGTAAAATCCTGTTTCTTAGAGTGCGTAGAGATACCATGAGTACGCAAAATAATATCTATTTTTTGTTTTTCCTTTCCATTTTTCTTTTTGACATATACTTCCTGAATAAACAAATGTGATCTTTATGGATAATCAGTTATCCAGTTCAACTGTCTGTGACACAAACTAGTAACCTGTGGAAAACATTCACTAACAGCTTACATATTCGTTAGCTATTATCAATCAGTACAGTTTTACTTTTTAGCTGGAGCTATGAAAAATGCATGAAGGTAGAGATGAACTCTGGCTTGTGGTATTTGTTGTGAAGCCCAGAAGCAGCAGTAACCCGCAACCTATCATGCATAAAAGCAGAAATAACATTTATGAGCTCACCCATGTAAAGCTTGGGTAGTCAGATTCATGAAATTCACTGAGATTTGGATTAAATTTAAACCATTCTATACAGCTCTAGTTTTGATTAGAGCTCTGTGTGCACTGGAAAAAAATACCTCACTTTTGAATGGAATGTATATTTTTAAGAAGTTTGAATGTGCTTAAATCTAAATTGAGATCCAAGCTTGATCTTAAAATGTACAGTGAGTCAATTTACATTCAGTGCTGGGGAGTGGTGGGGCAAGAAGAGGAGGGACAAAATAGATAAGACTCCAGCCTCTTAGAATTTTAACTGTGGGTACAGGTTATTAAGATAAAGATCAAAACATGACTGACTTTTACCACTTCTATATATGAAATTATGAAGCCTGAAGTGACCAGAGATCTTAAATTAAACAATAGAAACTCTGTGACACTGATTATTTTTACTTTTAAAGGAACAACAGCAAACATCTTTTCTCCTATCACTTCTCTTCACTTCCCATTTAGAAAAAATAAAATAAAATAAAATTGCATGATCTTTCAAAAATTATTCCAGGAATTTACTCTTCTACTTTCCATTTATAGTTCATAGAATTAGCTTAGATTTAGCAACAAAGGGGAAAATAAGCATTTTGTAAATCTAATTTGCATCACAAACTAATAACATTTTATGCTTTGTATGTTTAAATTCTGTATAAATATCAGCCACTGCGGCTTTCACATATTTTCAGTCGGTGCAGAAAAAATCATTGAGGCTTACAATTTATTTTAATATCTAAATAAATTCTCAGCTCATCATTCGGATGACTTGTGGACTGCAAATAAAGTTATACAATGCATGAAGATGAAGAGATTAAATCACACATCCAGTCAGTTGCAATATATAAATATAAATACATACATACATACACAAAGTCATGCACTCCCCACCCCCCATATGCACAGTTAAGTTCAATCAAATGCTTTGATTCAAGGCTGTCCTTTGGCTATAGTTCAGACTAGACCAGAATAGCTTTTCTTCCCCAGTTCTGCAAAGCTAAAACCTTTAATTTGTAAAAAGTGGACATTTTATGGAGAATCTATTTAAAGAAGAAAGTTCTGACAAGGTTCTGCCATTTGGTGCCAAACATTTGAAAAATAGGCAGCAAAACTTAAGTATTACAGAATCTAGTTTTACAGTTAGCCAGTCCATTTTTCTAACTGCACTGTAACAGAAATTTGTTTTTTGCAGGTTGGGAATCTAACTGGAATACTTACATCTGGATAGGCTGTCCCTTATCTATGCAAACAAAGAGGTCATTAATTGTTTAGCCTTAATTCTAAAATCAAGTATTTCTTTCACAGTGTTAATTCGTATATGTAACTTCTTTTATTTTGTTTTCTGCTAAAACAACTTAAGAGCTTGTATATAAAATAGTAGTTTTTTAAAAGAAGAAAAATATTGCTGATTACCTTTTAAAGCATGTTACTTCAAAGTCTGCTTAGTTCCTTTCATGTCCTTATGATTATCCACTTTTCGGAGTAAATCATTAAAATCAATTTGAGACTGAATTACCTAGACCAAGTATATATGTTAGGAAATTCAGCAAAATATTGCTCCCCCAAAACCAAATCAAAACAAAACAGTAAAACTGTAAATGGAATTCTATTCAATCTCTGTACTGAAATTCATAAACTTTTTAATTAATATTCTAGTTCTCAGGAATAACAGCTATTCAAAAATTTTAGTATATTAAATTATTTATATGGTAACTTACCTATTAATCTAATTAAATCACTGGCAGCTGACAAAGATATTTAAAGATCATTTGTATGACCATTATTAATTTTGCAAATATATAGTACAGAATGGTTCCTCCTTCTTAATGACACATGTCATTCAGAGAGAGACCAATAATAAAACCCTTTTGAATTAAATCTTCAAGATTTTCTAGGTTGAACAGTAAACAAATTTACTTAGGGTGTTTATCTGAAAGTTTAGCTTGTCTAGCGGTTAAGCTCTGGAAACAAGGGCGTGTCACCTGGGAAGAATACAGAGATGTCATCCGGACTTGCAGATGTGGGATCAGGAAAGCAAAAGCACAGGCAGAACTGAACTTGGCCAGGGATGTGAAAAACAATAGGAAAACATTCTACAGGTACACTGGCCAGAAGAGACAGGCCAAAGCAAGTGTACCTCCTTTGGTAAATGTAAAAGGAGGACTGGCTTCAACAGACGAAGAGAAGGCTGAGATACTGAATGAGTTCTTTGCCTCGGTCTTCACTGGTGGCCAGGATTCCAGTATTTCTCATGTCCCTGAGCCCTGCATCCCACCCCACCCCACCGCCCCCTCCTTCTCCCCCCCCCAAAAAAAAGGGCAGAGCAAGTCTGAGACCATCTCATGAGACTGAATGTGTAGAAGTCTATGGGGCCGGATGGCGTGCATCCCAGGGTTCTGAAGGAACTGGCTGAGGTGGTTGCTGAGCCGCTCTCCATCATATTTGAAAAGCCGTGGCTGTCAGGTGAGGTCCCAGATGACTGGAGGAAGGGTCACGTCACTCCTATTTACAAGAAAGAGAGCAAGGAGGACCCGGGGAACTACAGGCCGGCGAGTCTTACCTCTGTACCTGGGAAGATCATGGAACAGATCCTCCTGGACGATGTGCTTGATCACATGAGGAATGAGCATGTGATCTGAGACAGCCAGCACAGCTTCACCAGGGGAAGGTCCAATCTGGTGGCCTTCTATGATGGAGTGATGGCATTGGTGGACAAGGGAAAGGAGACCAATGTCATTTACCTGGACTTGAGCAAGGCCTTCGACATGGTCCCTGTCATGGTCTTGTGATTTTTGATTTTTGGTATTCCACATCATAACATCATGTAGTGCACTGGGAGTTAAAGTGTTAATGCTCCAATTCTGGGTACCTATCCCTATACATCATGGAAGTCATGGGGTCTGGTTCTCCCTAGTTGGGCGGTATCTTACTGCCTTGCAGTGGGCGCTGGAGGGTGCTTTCCTAGCTGAACCAAACTTGTCAGGTTTGACTCGATCTTGGGAGCTCTCTCTCTCTCCTATTTTATTTGATTTATTTGTCCGATATAATCAGTAAAATAAGTTTTCCTCCGTAGATCATTGCCGCTGTTTTTTTTTCCTTCCTTGAGCCCAGTTCTCATCTCCCTATCCCTTTTTCCTTTTCCTTCCCGTTTTGTGGGGTCAGGGGGGCCCAGGGGCCTACTGCCCCCCTGTCATGGGCATAGATTGATCTAGTTAACTCCATGACAGTCCCCCACCACATCCTTATCTCCAAATTGGAGGGATATGGATTTGATGGCTGGACCACTCGATGGATAAGCAATTGGTTGAAAGGCCACAGACAGAGGGTGGTCATCAATGGCTCTATGTCCAGGTAGAGGTCGGTAACAAGCAGTGTCCCCCAGGGGTCTGTCTTGGGACCGGTGCTCTTTAACATCTTTATCAATGACATTGACAATGAAATTGAGTGCACCCTCAGCAAGTTTGCTGATGACACCAAGCTGAGTGGTGCAGTTGACATGGTAGAATGAAGGGATGCCATTCAGAGGGACCTCAACAGGCTTGAAAGGTGGGCCGGGGTAAACATAATGAGGTTTAACACAGCAAAGTGCAAGGTTTTGCATTTAGGCTGGAGCAATCCCAGGCATCCATACATCCATACAGACTGGAAGGAGCGGTCCTTGAGAGCTGTCCCTAGTGGCCACCTCCCTTCTGATGGAGCCCAGGATAACATTTGCTTTCTGAGCTGTATCTTACAGCTGTATCTTATAGTGGACAATTTAAGAGGTGTTAGCAAAATCCAGAAAGGTGATTATTTTGAAGTAAAAGCTTAGGATATGTCTCCTGTATCTATTAATTAGTAGGACTTTGCAAAGTCTAAAGTTTATTTTCTTCAGTTGTTCATTGCCAGCCTCAGTCTACCCAGGTAGAAAACAGTTTTCTAGATAGAATGACGAAAGGGACAGTAATATTGTTAAGTATTATCACTGAATGAAGAGAAAAATCCAATTAACTTTGATAATCACAAAATTTCCTATGTGATTCTCTATTCTTGTCAGTGATAGGAAATACTTTTTTATCAAGGTTCTCCTGGAACTGTAAGTAACAAAATTGCTTCTGCTTTCTCTCAAAGATTTGTTGCATTTGCACAGGGAGTTCTTGAAAGGGTGAGTGTGCAAGGTTGAAACAAACAGAAATTAAACAGGCGAAAAAGTAGTAAAAAGAGCAGAAAGGGCCACAGACAGAGGCAGGAAGTGATGTAATTATCAAACTGGGGAAAAAGACTAGGAGAATGAAATCAGAAAAGAAAGGTTCCGGAGATGGAGAGCTAACTCCCTTTGTAGCTATAAAAGCTACACATGGAGCAAATTTTTTGCTTAGGATCATACTAGATAGATATCAGGATCCCTTCTACATGTTTTCAAAATATCCTTACCCTTTATTCACAACATCCCATGAAAAGCCATAGTCACGCTAAAAACAATGTCCTTAATTAATTACACTAGCAACATTGGTCTTAATATAATTAGGTTACATAAGCATAATTAGGAGACTGCTATTAGCAGACTGAAGAGAAAAGGACATTAGTGAGACAAGTAGATATAGATAACAGATTTCAAAAAAACCTTGGCAGGTTACTTTAGCTGAGCTTTAATAAATGGTACACTGAAATGACAATCTCCAGATATCTTCCACTTGAAAAGTAATATTGATTTTGAACAATGAAAATATAAACATCTAATTCCAATTCCTAGATACCCTTAGCCCCCTCTGAAAATCCTGCTAGATCTCTATTTAAATATTTATGCACGGGAAAGACAAATGAAGTGTGGGACAGCACATGGGTGGAGACAATCAAAATGAAAATACTGTTTAGTAATAAATTATTTTAATAGAAAATAATAATAAGAAGAAAATGCAAGTTTAATATCAAATAATAACAGCAAAAACTGCGGCAATCTTCCAGTGTGATCTTAACTGGCAGCTTTGCTATTGAGACAGGAAGGAGAATGTGAGACTATAATAAATTATGTGAATTGAAATCTTTCCACCAGCTAAGACTTCTGTGAAGAAATATTTAACAGCTTCATTGCCTGTTCTCCATGGATTTGTTCTACTACAAACATTCAGTAGAACTGAGGTCTGCTCCTCACGAAGAGAACTGTGAGAACAAAGTACAAACACCAAGAAATCATGGATCATTTGTGATGTATCATCACAAAGATTATACACTCCAAGAATCCATGTGTTTCCATGTTAACTCCACAAGTTTTCAGTCAGTGAGATTTGTTCTCTTTAGGGTTTCTCATGAAATGAAAAAATATAATGTAATGCTACTAACATTATCATTCTGCCTTAAATTCCAAGATGCCAGGACAGTACAAAACATGCTTGTGCCCAGCTTTTTGGAGTTTGACTACATACCAGTGATATAATTAAGTAGTTGCCACATTTGTCTTGTTTGTCCCTCTGTGAGAGTTTGCCAGCCTAGCACTAGCAACTCTATGATTAATATCACTATTTTTGAGTGATTTTAGTATTGTTTTTTGTTGTTGCTGTTGTTTTCAATTTATCAGACTAAAGTAATCTATATTTGGCAGTGATTACTTTAATATTCCAACATTCAAAATTGCAACTAACAGTCCTTTTGCAGCTCAGTCAGAACTAAATATCTGGGCAATCTTTTGGAGAAAGCAAGGCTTGGCAGATATTACCAACCCTCGTGTCATCCCACATGAACCTTTACCTGAATTTATTCTGTCTTTCCTTCTTAATCCTGTACTTTGTGGGTCTATATAGACCCTTAAGTCCTACATAAACTTAAGAAAAAAAGGGAAGACAAATTATCATAAAAGCTGCTGACTCTCTGCCTCCTAGGACAAAGAGAGATTTATGCATGGTCAAAAACAATTTATTAAAGTAACATTAGAAGCACAAAATATTTCCAGAAAAAAAATGACAGTTTTCTGACATGATGATTAAGCTGTTTTACAAATTGTCATGAGAATAGATTTAGTAAAAAAGTATTGAATAGAATTATCTTAAAAAATTTAGATTACATTCTTCTTGAACCAGCCCATCTACAATAGTGAATGGGCAAGTGTGCATGTACAAACATATGCATGCTCTAAAAATGAACATCTCATATACATTTACAATGAATTTCCATAAACTGACTGTAATTTTCATAAACTTGTGGTTACATTTTGTAGATGTAGTAACTTGCTGTTAAATGAACCATAAAAATATTTTTAATGAAAACAAATATATCAAATCAGTCACTAAAACAGAAAACCATTAAGAAAACCTGTCTGATGAGAAAATGGCCTTTCCTCCCTTCTTTCCTCTCTTTTTTCCTTCACACATTTGATCAAATAAATCTAAAATAACTCTCAAATGGAAAAGAGTTGAACTAAAATCCCCCATATTTGAATCGTATTGAAGTAGCTACCAGTACTAACATCAACAGTTTAAAGAAAACAATTACTGTATTTAGAGAACAGAATATGTGCCTAGACCTTATTTTACTGGAAAGAAGTGGTTATTTTATTGATACAAATGTGACAATTCAGCTTTACATATAAAGAACACTATAAAGAATACTATAAACAGAGCTGCTTTCATACATGATGTTAATATGAGGAGTACTTTAGCTGATTTCAACCAGAGGAGAATTAAAGACCACATAAGATTAGAAGCAAGCACTTAAGACAACCATACTAACAAAAAGAACACTAAGCTACATGTAACAAAAGGCCTTTACAGTAACAGACTAGAAACAGTGCTATTAGTCCTGACAGTGTTTTCTGTACATTGCAGCATTAAATGTCCAGTTTGCAATATCATGAAAACTGTGGTGAAAAAAGCAGGACATTCCTCTTTCATAATTACTACCTTTGGAAAAGATAAAACAGCAGAAAATTTGCAGATGTCAATACATTTTATCTGAGGTTTTACTTATTTAGAGTATTTGGCCCAAAAATTTTTAGCTCTCTCCAAGCACATTCCTCGGGCAAGGCCTCCCTTCAATGTGGTAATGAAATTTGGAGTATTTCTACATTAGTTTCCCTCAATGTATTTGGAGTATGACGTATCAAGTACCATATCATGTAGTATTCAGTTTACTGCCAGATCAGACCAAATATCATGTAGCAAACATTTCCCAACCCTTCCACTATTTTGTATCCGCTTTTTAAAATCTGCAACTATTTTAAAAAACTAACTGAACATATGTCATTCTAATGAGAAATTGGAATATGTGTCTTTTTTTTATTCTTTTCATTTCTTTTCTCTCTACAAGCACCAAAAAATCATGTAAACAGCTGTTTCACTGTTAGAAAAGGACAATGAGGAAGAGAAATAGACTTTAAAAGGTTATTTTGCTGTAAGTAGCAATTCTTCTTCGTATTTATAGGCAGAAAAAAGAAGGCTGCATTCTGTCTCAGCCTGAATTCATAAACCTAACTTGATCGTCTTCTGAAGAATTTATGTATCATGGTTAATAATCAGCTTTAGGCCCTTCTGAGGGAAGAATCACATTTTGAAGCTACAAAGGTCCACTAAATAGCCCACGGGAAATGACCTCGCATCCCATTAAATATAAAAACTCACTACAGTAGGACTGTATGTCAGAGGTAAAACATTTCTGTCTCTCCTCCCTTCAAGTGTCTAAGAGCTCCCTCAGCCTAAATGCTTTATTAAGATTGAAGAACTATACCAGATTGCTGCTTCTCAGGGAAAACTGTTCTTGATTTTTTTCCTGTGTTTTACTTTGGGGGAAAAGAAAATAAAGCCTTTTCTTTTCTCCATTACTGTATATTCATTATTGTTAACTTTTTTTTTTTTTTTTTTAAATCTTTTATCTTTCCTTTATCTATTTCATATGCCTATGGCAAACACCATACTTGTCTTCTTTCTATTCCAGGAAGCAACTACAGTATATGCTTTATCTAGTTATACTGGGTTGCTATTTTCCTATTTAAATGGCAGATATGGGTTGAAAGTCAGATTTGAAGGTCAGGGAAACAGCTCTCATTGTGATGTAAGTCTTTGTGAGCAACTTTTTCTTTGATGAGAAGCAAAATCATTAGCACATTATTAAGAAATAAAGTATAGTTCACATTTCCTGAATTATCTATTTTAAGTTCACACGCATGTGTAGTTGCACATTTGTTTTTTTGCCTCTTCAATTGCAATGATGGTATTGGATAAAGTTGTAATAAGAAAAAGTCATTTTAATATCGTGTTCACTGTGAAGTTTATGGTGAAGTTTTTGGTTTTCATTCTGCATGAGTGACTGTTATTATTGCCTGTTTATTACAAAATATGCAGAATCACAGAATCACAGAGTGTAGAGGTTGGAAGGGACCTCTAGAAATTATCAAGTCCAAAACCCTCCAGCAAAGCAGGCTCCCTACAGCAGGCTGCACAGGTAGGCATCCAGACGAGTCTTGAATATATCCAGAGAAGGGGAATCCACAACATTCCTGGTCAGCCTGTTCCAGTGCTCCATCACCCTCACTGTGAAGAAGTTCCTTCACATATGGGTGTGGAACTTCCTATGCTCCTGTTTATGGCAATTTCCCCTTCTCCTGTCCCCACAGATCACTGAAAAGAGATTGACATGCCCCTTTGACTCCCACACTTTTTATAAACTTATTTATAAACATAAATAAGATTCTCTCTGAGTCTTCTTTTCTCAAGACTGAACAGACCCAGGTCACTTAGCCTTCCCTCACAGGGGAGATGCTCCAGGCCCTTTATCATCTTTGTGGCCCTCCGCTGGACTCTTTCCAGAAGATTCCTGTCTTAACATAAAATAATATGTTTTAATATTATATAATAGTATAATATAATAATATTTAGTAACAGTGTTAATAATTATTGTTATACCACACAACACTGTACAGATAACCAAAAGCTAAAACAAAGAAGGGAACAGTTACCTGATCATAATTTCTATTAGGAGCTAAAATCAAATCTCCAGACAGTCTGAAACAAGTCTAGGGCTGTCACCCAAAGGAAGATCATGGCTTTTAACATGCAGTAGCAACTCCATATTTATTGGACTGGGAGTCTGCACTATTAAAAATGGAGCTTCTCCCTAGAACTGAGCTAGGAATTCGTTACTTTATTTGAGTTCCTGATAGATACTGAGCAATAATACAACAGCTACCTAAATTTCTGGAAGCACTCAGTAAGTCACAGTTTGAAGAAGTAAACCAGGAAAAAAAAGTTTGGGATACACAGTGTGCTTTATAAAGCTCCTCTGGAGTATGGATAATTGAAGAACATTCTAGTTTGACACACGCACAAAACAGAATACACTCATAATTGTTAAACTCGTATCTTGTTCATGAATGTTTCTACACCAGAAGCTTTTAGTCTCTTGATCTTGTATTTATTTATTTGAATCATTAGCTTGGAGTGTGGATTTTGCTTAAATGATGAAAAAATACAATATGTACTGCCCAGAAATTACTCTGGGGATATTTTTTTTTCTTGTAACACAAAGTTAGGATTGTTCTTAGCCTTCTGTGTGATATACAAAACAGTTGTTTCCTACTCCAGTGTTCCTTAAAGACTTCCTGCACAGAGGACAGTCTCACAAATGTGCCGTGTACTCTGCAGGACAGGGCAGAATTGTCATTAAAACTTTATAGAAACATACCTTATTATTTCATGCGTAAAACTCTTAAGTGCTTTCCTGGTGCCATATATATTTCATTATAAAACTATTAACAGCATAGGTAATTATTACAGAACACATACTTAGTACATGAAATATCTATGTATAGCCTCAGAACAGAAGTGGAAATAATGTACATTTTACAAAGAATATTTAGCTTGCTTGGTTAAAGCCAAGCTGTTCTATAATTTCTGCATTCATTTAATTCTATTTGGTCTAAGCAGGAACACAGAATAGTGCAGAACATACTTGCCAGGACTCTGATAAAATATGTACTCACTTGTTTGATTCCTGGACTGCTGATTCAATGACTTTGGAAACTCCTTCCGATAGCAAGCATCTTACCAAACATATTTAAATGTATCTTGTGTATACAGATGGGACCAGTGTATCCAACAACAACAGAAAAATAAAGCCATCTACTGAGAATTGGTCACATAACTTGAAGATGAATATTTAGTTGTTATTCAGTGTTTTACATCTGTAGAACTCAGAGTGTTTTTGAAAAATATTATTATCCACATTTCTCACTGTGGAAACTGAATCACAAAATGGTAAACAGGTTGCGTGCTGCCAATGCATTTAGAGATTTGGTAAAATTTGTGACACAAACAGCAAGTTGAATCCTCTGCTGTGAGAGTCTAGTATGACAGGCAATATTGCAAAATTGTTCACAAGTGCTTCTCGTGATATTTTTTATACATAATTTAATGAAACAACAATGTTTTATTTCATCTAGAAAAGTGCCTTAACCAGTTGGCCACGTTGTCTTTTGTTGATAGAATTCCTACAGATTTCTTCTTCCCATCCTGTTAAGTACAAAAAATATAAGATCTAGGAAGAAAACTGGAAAGAAAGCTCATAGCTAGCAAAACCAGAAAATATCATTTTAATTAAATCCACAGTTAAAGCTTTTTTAAGACTCATGTATCCTTTTCCGTCAGAATAAGTTTTGCAAGTAAACACTTCTGTGTTTAAGATCATAATGTTTTATGATTTATTTCAACTGACATGAACCAAAGACCCTCAAATTTACTATAGAAGAGATAAGGGTTTTTTTTATTTCTTTTTTATTTAGCTTATAAAAACAACTCCTTAGTAGACATACTGGTTGCTTGATTAGATAAATTTTTTGAATACAGCTCTAAGAATGAAAAGACTATCTAGGAGGATAAAAAACAAGCAACTTTCCTATGTGAAAGATTATTTATAGATCTCACTTGGGACTAGCCAAGAATTTATTTCACATGTGGATGAAATGAGGTGGAAAGTAATTAAAAGATGATATATTTCATAGAAAGGTAGAAGTTAGGTGGGCTGCAGATGAGTTTCTGATGTGAGAGACTTATAGAAAACTGAAAAATTGGAGAGAACTTGCTGTGAACTCAGCAAGTAACCATGTTATTATTGCAAAAGCATCATTTACATTAAACACCTAGATTTTTTGTGCAGCCTTAATAATAATAATAATAATAATAATAATAATAATAATAATAATAATAATAATAATAATAATATGAAGTGTTTGCATAAAATTTGGAGTTGGAGGTATTCCAAGTGAATACTCTTCATTGCAGTCATGACAATGTCAGTGCAATTAATTACAAAAATAAATCCTTCCCAAAGTAGTGGATCCTAATGAAAAATCAGCTTATTTTAAAGATAACTGGTGCTTTCATGTGAAGCATGAAAGTTTCTGGATGTATAGAAAGAACTCTGAGAATTGACTACTGAAAAGAGCTACTTGATTTAGAACTCTTTATAGTGATTAAAACAAACAAGTCTCAATAAGAAGCACTGTTTTGGATATCTGTAAAACAGGGATCATAATTGGTGCTATCAGGACTTATTTGACTGTTTTCACATTTATATACTTAATAACTGCATGGCATGTGTGTGGACTACTATAGTCAATAACTCAGAACTCCTGAGTTCTTCACATAGAAGCTTCTTCTAATTGTAAGAGAAGTTATATACTGGGTAGAGGGTCTATTTTGCCAGAGGATTAAGTAATGCAATATTACACAGTACCAAACCATGTAAGTCTGGAAATACAATCCCAACAATGAGATCTAATGTTTTTTTGGATAAGTTTTTCATTCTGTGCTAAGTCTAAAATTGACATTTGGAAGCAGACTAAAGAACAAGACAGTTCCAGAACAAAGAAAGTGGAAGAAAAATAAAAGCTGTATTTGCAGTGGGTAGTTCGGCACATTTCTTCAGAAGATATACATAGTTAAGAAAACAGGTTTGTTCATTGTTTTAATTCTCCAGAAAATGATTTCTATTGTTTACCAATTTATACCGTGTTGTCCTCCTAGATAGACCTTCTTGATACAAGAATAAGGAACTGCGCAAAATAAAAAAGCACATACTATTACGTTTCTGTTTTCTATACAAAGAAAAAATAAATAATAAATATGCCATATGCCACCTAACGTTTGTTTTTTTCAATAATGCCAAGATATAAAGGATTTGGCAACCTTCTGTATGTTAACTAAGGAATTATTTTAATATAATAAAGGCAAACTGTGGTTTTAGAATTATTTGTGCCAAATATGCTATAGACATTTGATATTTTTTAGTTTAATCTGTACTTAAAATATTTATAATAGAATCTGTTTAAGTATAGTGGTCTCTTTGTGGCTCCTTGACTTTAAAGCAACAAAACAGCATATTAGGTAAGCAAAAAAAAACATATTAACTTGATAAGATTTTTTTCATTAGAGTATACACAACTGCACTTACAACCTCTTTTCACATCACAAGCTAATGGTCAGACTCAGCTTTTCATGAGGTATAATATCTTGTTTTGTGGCTGGTAGCACTAGCATTCATGAAAAATATGCTATGCCATGCACTTTGTTCCAGAGAACTCCTGTTCCTAATGTCTAGACAAACAAACAGGTTAACTTTGTGGAAGTCCCCTGTGGAAGTAACTCCTGGTACCCACTGAAGCTCTCAGTACATTTATTTCTTATCTCAGTCAACTTTGAAAATGCAGGTGGCAAAGATTTTGTGGAGGATCCAACCTGACCACAAAGAAGAACACTTTCAATGGCCCTCTGGGCCAACACTTGCAGAGTTGGTCCCAAACACTCTTCATTTGAATATGTAGTAATAAAAATAACATCTTCAACATCACCTTACAGTCTATGTAAAGAAAAAGTATGCATCATTTATCAATATATAATAGTGAAAAGGACAGAAACATTTGGACTGAAATATGTAAGTATTCATACACAATGGGTAGAATACATATGCTTTAGTTCTCAAAAAATCATGCAAAAATGGCTTTCTCTGTGAAGAAGCATCCATGTCCCGTGAGGAAAGAGAGGTTTTATCATTCAGGTGATCTATAGCTTTTGACTGTTATTTTTATTTATTTATTTATTTATTTATTTATTTATTTATTTATTTATTTATTTTCCTGTAGCAAAATTCTAGTCTGAAGGTGCAAAATATATTTTTGACATAGAGGAAGGTCATGCTTGCTGTAAGTTTGTTACTATTTACATTCATTTGGACATAGAAACAGTGTTCTAGTTATGACTGTGCTAATTGTGGGTCAGAAATGTTTTTGCTAGGAAATACTTCTCTATTTTTATAAAGTTAGCACAGTGGCATTTATGGTGCTATGATAATATTATACAAGCAAATAGTTGACAAATAAAGATAAATATATTCATTTACATATTTAGTCACAATGGGATCTATAGCATGAAAGGAAACTTCATCTGAGGAGAGGTATTGAAAAACTGCAGAGGTCATGTTATACAACTGACAGAAAAAAGATTAGCACTGTCCAGTCTAGCAGGGCCATGTCTCTACACTTCAGAAGGAAATGGCCATTGGTATCAACCCATGCAAATTTAACTTTTTTTTTTACAAAGAAAAGGAAGAAGGATATAAATAAAAGACTATTATTAGCATAATATTACTAAGAACAACATGCAGTAGGACTGATCATACCCTTTTTATTAACACACATTTCAGAGATACCCCAAATTATCTTTTAGCTGGATTCCTTATTAATTCAGCTAGAGAAGACACATCATTACAAGATTAAAACTGCATTATTATTACTGGGTGATATGAAGCTTACTGGAAACAATAGTTGTTGTGACAACAATCACTGAAAAAGAAAATTAAATATGTCTAAAATTATTCCTGATAAGGCTGTAGTCAGAATTCTCTTTTTAATCTACATTATAACAAGTGTTTTTTTTCTTTTCATGTTGCTAAATCATATAAATATTAGACTAAATTGCACCAGTGTTTGTGCTGTACTGCAATGCTTCACTTAGATGAAAGTAAGAAGTATTTCCTAGCTTTCCAAGTATGGTATATCAGACGACTCTCAGAAATACTTACCCATATCATTCATGAAAAATAAAATTACTTCTAGCAGGTAAGAACATTATGGAAAATAAATACTTTTCAGTGCAAATAGAAAGAATGAAAACAAAACAAACAAAAACACATCCACCAAATTGACTGTAAAATAATAAGACTGAAGAGTATGACATACATTAAGCATAATTATATACAAATGTGTACTTTGAAAGTGAACATCAAAAGTAAGTTTCTACTGCAGTGAAATTAAGCATGTGTCCCAATTAATATTAATAACTTCCCTGTTAAATGTGTCTGTTTTCATTTTAGGAGCATTTCTTTAGTGTAGTCTTTTCCACAGAGTTGGATTGCTGTTATAGTTCTTACACCAAAACCACAACAGTACACTAATGCTGTAGGTACTGAAGCTTTCCTGGCTTGTCTGCCACTGATGCTTCTGAATAGAGTACTATGGAATTGTATATGTGGTGTTAACTCAAGGTCCCATTATATCCATGGAACTAACCAATTAGTACTTGTATAATTTTAGGAATATGCAACAAAACATGAAATAAAAACTATCAGCAGGACATTGTAATTGGAATTTGAAAGTCCTGAGGAAAACAATGGAGGAAAGGTGTTTTATAGTGGTGGAGAGCCTGGTGATAAGACTGCCAAAACAAGCCAGCAAAAGTGATTGCCATTTACTAAGGGGATACCATAGAAGCAGAAATGCAAAATTCACAACAACAATATGAAAAATCAGCTGATTTAAACTAGGCTGGCTAAAAACCATGAGACGATCTTGAGGTGGCATTTTTAGAAAATGTAAGTATAATAATTACTGTTAATAACAGTAATTTTTGGGCCAAGCCATATAAGAAATTCCCAGATAAAGAAATAATTATCCTGGTCCTGAGTTACTCCATAAGAGCACATCATAGTAGTACTGTCAGAGATCTACAATAAATACAGTGTTCTCAGGCTCAGCAAGAGCTGAAAAATATCTGTACTGTCAAGTAACATTTAAAAAGGGAATAACAAAAAAGTGAGGAGGATATTTAAACAGGCAAAAAAAAAAGAGCAACTAAACTGAACAGATGTAAGAATGAATGAGTCTTTACTGGAAGTTAGGGAACAATTTTTGAGCCCCATATTGGAGGCACAACATAAATGCAAACACATTTTCAAGGAATATCTCAGAAAATAAAAGAAAATTGACATGGACATTGGTAGAGTAAGGAAGTCTAATAAAAATAAAAAGTCATCCTTCAAAAAATCTGAAGTTTGATCTGAATAAAGAAAACAGAAAAGAACATGAACTTTGGTAACATAAATATAAAAACATAAAAAGGACAAAAAAAATCTTATCAAGAGCAGAAACTCTATCTAAGAGGCCAGTAAACAAACAGTCAAGACAAAAAAAAAGTGCTTTGTGAGATGAGTACGTATATAACAATATAGTAGAAAAACTAAATTATTATTTTAAATGTCTCTACATCAGATAAATTTGAAGCTTTTTTAAAGCCAGGACTGTTTTTAATGGAGAACATAGAAGACAATACAGATTCAAATGTCAGGTGTATAACCCATAGAACAACTTGACAAATTAAAAGATTTTAGATCACCAAAACTAAACACATGCATCCAAGAGCTCTATTGAAATTTGAGAGAAATGCCTGAATTACTGACTGCAGTATGTGACTTCACTCTTAAAATTGCCTTCCTACCTAAGGGCCAGGAGGAGACTTCCTCTGGATGTGTAGGGCACCACGGATCAGTAAGCCTCGTGTCCATACTCTGAGTGAAACTGATAGAAAATATGACAAAGTCTGGAGCCTCTACAAAATGTCATGAAAATAAATAGCTGTGATACAAGAGGAGAGTCTAACATGGCTAAATATGTAGTTATGAATTAGAAGGCTGTGGATTGAATGGTTATATTTCAAAAGAGAAAAATGACCAGTGGATTTCTAAATAAACAGTCATGAAAATGACATGAATAATTATGGTACAAGTTTGCTGGTTACGCTGAGTTATTTTGGTTCATAAAAAGTAAGGCTGGCTACAGAGAATTGCTGAAGAACTACACAACACTGAAGGACTGGACGATAATGTGGAAGATGGAATCTAATGCATAGCAATATGAAGTGATGCACACATGGAAAAGGAAATCTAATTTTAGAATGAGTTCTATAATGATGGGTTCTAGGATGATAGTTACTGCTCAGGAATGAGATCATCGATTATAATAGACAGTTTCACAGAATTACCATTTCAGTGTTCAGTAAGAGGAAAAGAATGAATGTTAGGAATTAATAAGGAAAGAATAGAAAACAAGTCAGGAAATGTAATTTTGCTACCATGTAAATCTCTGGTGCACCTGCACTGGGAAGCATCTCATCCTAAAGGATATATGTCAGAAAGTTGGGAATAAATTAAAAAAAAATCAGGAACAAATTGTGACAAATTACGATCTACTGAAAAATATGTAAGAGTTTCAAAGTGAGGAAATTTGCAATAGGCTAGGATGCTTCAAACTGAAGTGTAAGAAAGAAGGCGGGATGCTCTCTCTAAATTCAGAAGTGGTGCAACATATGAGCCAATTCCCCTTCAACTCAGGAACTAGAAGCAATCAAACAAAACCTGTATCTGACATATCCAAATCAAGGAAAAATAGAGTGATCACACAATATGTAAATTAACTGTCATAGTAGCCAATGCAAAAATCAATGGACTCAACCTTTCATTTGGGTTCAAAAAGCAATTGGAAGGAGATATGGAAGAAAAGGTCACTGAAGTCTGTAAGGAATGGAGGTATAATCTCTGCCTCCAAGTTTCCAAGAATGTAACTGTCAGAGGAGAAAATTCAGGGGAATTTCACAATACTTGTCATATTCTTCTAATTTTTTTGTGCATCTGTTTTTGCCTTCTGTCAGAGACAGGATACAGGACCAGACAGGCTTTTGGTCTGATCTACCACAGCTGTTCAGATGTTCTCAGTAACAAAATTTGCTGTTCATTAAAAAAAAAAAAGAAAATTTTCAAATATTTTTGTTAATCTTTCCATATACTACTCAAGACTCAAGTAAGCTTGAAAAGCCTTGGCTTGTTTAGCACATACTGCAAAAGAGTTCTGTTCGTTTTGTCTTACACAGTGCAAGCTGTGTGTTAAGCATGCTCTGGGAGTTTAAAACAAGCTTGTTGAGGAAATGTTTTAAACTTCAGAAGGGTTTCTAATGGGGTATCTCCTGTAATGTATTTGGAGATCCATTTTGATTAACAATTAGTTTATTAAAAAGAAAAAAAAGGAGGGGAAGGAAAGGGAAATGAAAAGCAAGCTAACTTTGTAGAAGCTTTACATTCACTTTTGCAGAAGAGGAAAAAAAGAAAGTGTTTTTTTTTTTAATTTTTTAAACTCATTCAGCTACATTAAGGTTAAGCAAAGTTAGACTTTTATAATATAGATCAAGTTAATGCACTCTAATTAGTTACCACTTATCTTTTGAACCTTAGTAATTGAGTGTATGTGTGCTCCTGATATGGCAAAATTGCAAAGTCAAATGCTCCTGTTCAGCTCTGACCACATGATCAATGGTTGTGTGATATCTACATACAGGTCAATATCTACATACAGGTCTAAAAAACATCTCAGTGACATCATTAAGGAAGATGAATAGGATTCGTGATAATGGAGAATTTAATTTACATAATAATTGCAAAACAATTATGTGAAAAACCGAGGAAGTTAATATGAAGTTTGTTGTGATTTAGACCAGTGGGCTGCTAAGTACCAGGCCATTAAATTTACACAGTTCAATAAACCCAGTTATTTCTATCTGGAGGCAGGACCACTCTAGTAATGATGATAGTACTTTTTACTCACTTCTTGTAAATGTGCATTAGAAGTCTTCTTTTTAAAGTCAGAACTAAGGTTGGCCTATCTAACTTGTTTATAATACTACCCACTGGAAACTGAAGCAGCTATGTCCACAAAAGAGCTTCCTTTTGCCCTTTTTTTCCTTGCAACTCCTGTATTTGTACCTCTAAGATCAAAGCAGATTTTCAATCCCATTTCTTCATATGTTCTCCATGATCATGCAGGTATTAAACAACAGAGTGGCTTGTGGTTTGTACCTACTATATACTCTCTCTTGAGCAGAGGAACTTATTTTTAATAGCTGAAATACTGGCCGGGAAATGGAGAAGAAGATATATTCTTTTTGAGTTACTGGACATCTTGGGAAAATTTCTCCACTTCTGACACTGAGGCCCATAGAGAAAAAGAAAGACTTTCCTCATGTTGTTGAGTTGGCCAGCCAATTCATTCTTCCATTTTTCTTCAATTTTTCCAGGTCATTACTGCCAATGAGCCGGTACATGATGGTGGTGCATTCCATATAAACTTCCTCCACATACACACTTGACATCATCAGTATTTTGGGAAAAATGTTTATTGTCCAGGTCAGTATGCTTTATCTTCATCATGGTTTACTCTTTCAGGTACTGGATCGCTTTCTCTATAATGGTCCACTTGCCTGAGTGACATACAAGATCTTCCTTGAAGGGATACCTTTCCTTCATGCCTGATACCTCTAGAGGGTAAAGGCTCATGTCCCCTTTGTCAATGTCCCTTCCTTCAAAAGGTTCCCATTTTCCTTGCTTCCACTAAATCCAGTCTACTGGCCTCACTATTCCAGCATCAGAGAATCCAGGTGGCAATGTGCTCCCCTGAACCATGGTTGAAATCCTTTGGCAAAACTCATAGCTTATCAAATGTTAGAGGTTGGATGGTTATTGCCTCTATGACTTCTGACTCTACCTTCTCCTGTTCTTCTGATGGCTGTGCTTCATCCTCATCCTTGGTCTCATTCTTATCCTCATCCTTGCCCTCATCTTCATCTTCTTTTTCCATTCTCATCTTAGGAGGAGTTTCACAGAATCACAGAATCGTAGGGGTTGGAATGGACCTCCAGAGATCATCGAGTCCAACCCCCCTGCCAAAGCAGGTTCCCTACACCAGGTCACACAAATAGGTGTCCAGGCAGGTCTTGAATATCTCCAGAGAAGGAGACTCCACAACCTCCCTGGGCAGCCTGTTCCAGTGCTCCGTCACCCTCACCGTAAAGAAGTTCTTGCACACATTTGCAGAACTTCCTATGCTCCAGTTTTTGGCTGTTTCCCCTTGTCCTGTCTCCACACACTGCTGAAAAGAGTCTGGCCTCACCACACAGCCCCCCACACCTTAGATATTTATAGACCTGGATCAGGTCCCCTCTCAGTCTTCTTTTCTCAAGGCTAAACAGACCCAGTTCATTTAGCCTTTCCTCACGGGGGAGATGCTCCAGGCCCTTCACCATCTTTGTGGCTCTCCGCTGGACTCTTTCCAAGAGATCCCTGTCTTTTTTGTACTGGGGAGTCCAGACTCGACGCAGTACTCCAGATGAGGCCTTACCAGGGCGGAGTAGAGGGGGAGGATCACCTCCCTCGACCTGCTGGCCACGCTCTTTTTAATGCACCCCAGAATGCCATTGGCCTTTTTGGCCACAAGGGCACACTTCTGGCTCATGGCCAACCTGTCGTCCAACAGGACATCCAGGGCCCTCTCCGCAAAGTTCCTCTTCAGCAAGTCATCCCCCAACCTGTACCGCTCTAGATGCAAGACTCTGCACTTGCTTTTGTTAAACCTCATCTGGTTTCTTACTGCCCAGCTCTCCAGCCTGTCCAGGTCTTGCTGAATGGCAGCATAGCCTTCAGGTGTGTCAGCCAATCCTCTCAACTTCGTATCATCAGCAAACTTGCTGAGGGTGGTCACTATCCCCTAAGTTTCCACTTAAGAAAAGACTTTGTTTGCACTTAAGTAAGAGTTTCTTTCCTTATGAAACAAGCTGACTTTCATAGCCATTTTCT
The DNA here is from genome assembly GCA_037305975.1 of Chrysolophus pictus. Lineage (NCBI taxonomy): Eukaryota > Metazoa > Chordata > Aves > Galliformes > Phasianidae > Chrysolophus > Chrysolophus pictus. Next base: position 34,387,650 of record CM074577.1, read on the forward strand.
TTTGTCTTATGTAGGGGGGTGACAGACATTGGCACAGGTTGGTTCTCTGGTTGAATTGCAAGGGCTGTCACAGAAACTGGGGAAGCAGGGGCTCACTCCAGGGGTTGGACTGACTGTAGTGCATGTTGCAGAGGCTGGATTGACTACAGGGTTTATCACAAGGGTTGGAGAAAATACAGGTATTGTCACTGGGTTTAGAGCAACATCAGAGCCTGCTGCATTTGTCATCACATCCAGAGATCTCTGCCTCTTGAGGGTGCTGAATAGTGTTGAAAAGGGCTCAATAGGCATGGACCAGACCCCAGCATACTGCAGTGATTTGTGTCTCTTTAGACTTGCCAGAGCAACAGCAGACCTTTTCCAAATATTTCACCAGTTTTTCAGGATTCTGTGGTTGTGGTTGTTAAGGAGGAAAGACCAAATCTTTGCAGGTGCCCCCTGTCTATGTACCTGCCCATACCATCACACTCTCCCTGCCTCTCATATATATTCCACCTTCCAACAGATCCCTGGGTGATATACTTGAATAGTTGTTTAACCTTAAATATAAAACGAAACACATTCAGGAACATAGCAATAGGAACATGCTTGTTTGAACATCTCAAGGATATTCAAAATTCTCAAGAGCTATTGTAACTAGTCTGGAGGATAAGGGGAAGATGAAGGAGAGAGGTGAGGAAATGGTGGAAAGCATCCCTTTTGTGTCTCCCATAGTCTGATTTCCCAAGGAGACAAAGTAAGGACGATAATTATTAATAGTTTCCAAGAGATTGTGCCTGAAGTACAAAGATGATTGCAGTGATGAGTACAAATACCAGAGTAGTCTCCTGAGCAGTAATTTTATTATATCACGCAGTAGGGTTAGATAGTACAGCAAAATAATAACCTTAATCCAGCCCCCAGACATGATAAATAGAACAACAGGGAGCATATAAAGCAAATAAGGTACTAAATAATATAGTTCTAACGAAAAACACTGCAAGATCTCAAAAAATAATTAAAAATTTAACATTGTGACCAGCTTATAACAATTTTGTTTTAATACACTCTAGTAAGATCTGCTGTTTGCGCCCCATGCTGGGAGCTAAAATAACTGTTCTGGTTTAACCTGGCAGGCAGCTATGTACTACACAGCCTTTTGTTCACTCCAGTGGGATGAGGGAAGAAACTGGATGAAAAATAAATAAATAAATAAAGCAAGTACATGTAATGAGTTGAGATAGAAACTATTTACTAACACAGAAAAGGAAAAATAATAGTAATGATGCATATATATATGTATGTATCTTTCCAAAATAAGTGATGTACCACACAATTGCCCAACTAGTCCCTGAAAAGTGGCAGGTGCATAATAGTCAGTTTTTTCCAGTTTTTAAGTTTTGCATGATTTTGTATGGTGTGGAATAACCCTTTGGCCAGTTTAGGTCAGCTGTCCAAATTCTGTCCCCTTCCAGCTTGTTGTGCACCCGCAGCCCATTCACTGGCAGCACAGTACAAGAAACTATAATGTCCTTGGTTCTATGGAGCACTGTCAAGCAACAACAAACACTGATGTGTTACTGATATTGTTTTTCTTCTACAGCCAAAATATATCATCATACCAGCCACTGTGATAAAAGTCAACTCTATACCAGTGGAAACCAGGATAAGTTATAGGACAAGACTCAGTACTACTGAGTTTATGGGAATTCTGTCATATTAAGGGATGAGGTTGCACAGAAAATTTTATGCGGAAGTATTAGAATAAGTAAAATTTATTTTGCATAGCATAGGAAATCTTGACAGTAATTAAAATGGATACTAGTCTTCTGAAGAAGATACTAGATGCCTATCACAGTCTAATATTTTCTGTGGAATTTCTTTGTTTCTAGATAACATCTTTAATATCTTCACTTCGTAAACCCAGTAAAGTTAATGGCTTTCAAGAACTTGCACCATGGACAACAATAATGTTCAGAAGTTTTGCATTGCCACCTGATGAGAAGGCAACTCAGCAAAGTGCACTAGATGCAGTCAGTGTAAGATGTTTTGCTGACCCATAGTCTCCATTCTTAACCAAATCTATTCTTGGCCATAGAAAATGTGTATGATCTACAGAAAGAAATAAACATGTAAGATACTGGAAAGAAAAGTCAAATAGGAATATGTGATAAAAAAGTTAAGAATTTTCAGTTGTTATTTGTAAATCAAGTAGCAGAGTAGCAGAAATGGTGGCTCAAGTCAAAGTCATCCTCACTACAAGTCACTGTCAATCATGGTTTCCCCAGTGACCAGTGTAGATTTGAGAGCAGGTGCTGCTTTTGCTCCTGTCATAGGGAACGTGAAAGCAAAAAGAATTGGTGCAGAGAAAGATGAGGGTATAATTTCCAGCAATGAAGGGGAAGAGAAACAACTGATAACATAGGAGGACTGTAGTGGCTTACTGGACTGTGTTCAAGTCATTCTGCCTAATTTTACTTTGTACTTTATGGAATGTGTGTATCCAACCGAGCTTGAAAATAGGGATCATCTCATCATTGGGAATGTATATTTCTAGGTTTAATTTCTCATAACCTATATTGAAACAAGCATGTTTCTGTTATGACACTTTCCTTTCACTGTTAGAAAGTCTGATGTTGTGTGGCATTGCCAAAGAGATTTTGTTTGGATGGTCTCCAATGGAGAGACGAGGACTGCTGATGAGCAGTGGGAAATAATCTGAGAAATGACTGCAAAGTTTGCAACTGAAATCCATCTCAGCTAAATCTAAACAGGGAGGAGGGTTACAGAGGTCAAATGTAGTTATGTAGTATGTAAAGAGTAGAATGAGCAAATAATTGAAAAGCTTTTGAAAAATATATAAACAGTCTGGTAAAAAGACAGATTGAGGAGGGTTTATACAAATAAGCAGAAGAAAGTTAAAAGGATAATTAGAGGAGCAAAGAAATAATATTGAATGTCAAGTTCCATGGAATATTTCAATTAAGGGCTTTTTGACTATATCTGTAATAGAGACATAAGTTCAAAGGTTAAATTGTCCCATTAAAAACAATGATAAAGGACTAAAAGGAAGTGGCAATTTTCTAAATATTATTTAGCTTCTGTTATTACAGCTGAAGACGATAGAAAACTGCTTGGGAGAGAAAATGCGTATCTTGTAAAGATAGATCCATTCCTAATAAGGTGCAGGTAAAATAGGAAGTAAATGGAGTCATTTGACAGCAAATGTACATTTCCTTAGTGTCACAGAAGGAGGTGTAAATGAGATATAGGAAATATATTCTAATTGGCTTTAAACTAAGGAGATTCTAGTGTAATATCAATAATTTTTGCATGTAGCCTTTATTCCAGTTCTCCTTAGCACTGGGGTAACACAAATGCCTTTATAATCACTTTCCTCACTGCAGCTGGTCTGATGAACTTTTATAAAATGAAGTAACAGAAATTATTGAGATTAGTGGTAGATTAATGCACCAAGACATACTGCCCAAATCCAAGGGAAGAAGTGTGGGATAGAAGAGCAGAAGTAGTCCAAACTTGTACTAAAAAAAACTGTGTGGATATAAATGTGGGGAAAATCTTAGAAGATTCTTGCAAAATACACAGAAATGTATTTCCTCAGATCTGATACTAGCACTGCAATGAAATATTTAAACTTTGAGCTGGGAATGTATTGCAGCATATAAATGAATACCCTAACCAGCTCAATTTATGAACTGAGCTTCAGGTAGAATACATATTCAAAAGATCCGGAAATGTTCATATGGCATAAGTTTTAAAATAACAATGCAGAATAAAAGAAGCATACACGGTGTAATGAGATGAATTAGATATTTCTAAAACAGAAAGGAGTACTATACAATGTTTATTGACCATAAAGACTTAAATACAAGAAAGGATGCCTGTGATTAAATACTTTGAAAAATGGAAGTTCAGCACCACTTATTTCCAGAACTTCCCGTTCAATATTTATTTAAAAGTATGTGGGCTTTTAAAAGTATAGCGTAGCCGGCAAATACTATCAGAACTCTGGGAATTGAGAGTTTCTGAGGATTCTGAATATCTGGCAATTTGAGTGCATCATTTTTCATAACATCATTTTAACAGAGAAGAATCAGACCTGTGCTGCCTTCTGCAGACTTCATCTGGCATTTTCATTTTAATTACTTACATGCAAGATTGGCTTGATTGGGCTTCTGTCTGATGTATCCTATCAGGTGTTCTGATCTTAGCATCAGTGGAAGCTCTTAGCTAACCCATGGGTGGGAAGAGAATTTTGGATACACCATGGAAAGTGGAAAGCTAGAAAGATGTCCAGAAACCAAACTTCGCCTAGTTATAGTAGTCTAGACAGCTGAAATAGTTGATAAAGCTGTGAATCTGAGAACTATTCGTAGTGCTTATCATAGGTCTGTGGGAAAATATTCCATTAGCTGCATTATATTGCCCATGTGTAACCTGAACAATTACTTCTGGCTTGCTCCAGAAGCAGTCTCTTATCACAGCAACAAAACTGATGCTTTCTCCATTGTCAAAGAATGTAGAGTTTAATGGATATACCTGCTAGGGATTATTTAAACTTTCAGGAATACATGGTCTTTGCTCTTTGAAAGGCAATCTGCAGATTCTCTGCCTGACTGTTTGCAGCTTTGTGCATCCTGCCATCATTTGCACATCTGTAGCAAAGTATACCTGCTTTATTATGAGATATGATTGCTGTATCTCTTTAAAATCTCTCATCAGGTTTGTCACACCACCTCTGAATATAAGAGCTGAACTGCTAGGCTATTCTAATGAATTGGAAGTATATTATGCCATTCTTCTGCTTGGTACAGCTCTTACTTCCAAAGCACATGATTTACTATAAAACACCACTATTTTCTAACACTCTTACTAATGTGGGCCCTGGCTCTGTTCTTGAATCTCATTTGATAGATAAGTACACAGCATGTATCTCCTTTTATTTAAATATCATACTGCCATCTCTTTGAAAGATAAATGCCTTCTGCAAAGTTTGCTTCAAATTTAAGGTGAGTCTAAATTGTGCCACAGTGTATATTTTAATGTCTTTATAATAAAGACATAACAGAGTGAAAGATATTAATATCTTGTTATTTTTGCCATGGTAACAGTCAGGTTTCCTATTTCAATTCTTTAGGAGCTAATAGAAAATATAATCATCAATAATATGCAAAAAAAAAAAAAAATCCACATTTCAACAAAATCTCAATGTGAACAATATATGCTAAAAGGTAAGGCTTATGTCTTAAATCAGATGAAAGCGTGAATCTACTTTTATCATAAAAGGAGATGGAAAAAAAGGCCTTGAATTATTTTCTTTTTTTTCTGTGCTACATATCTAAAGCCATTACTGCCAACCCATCAAAAGAAAACTGCTTCTTCTAGAAGCTAAAATTGTGAACACTACAAGTCATGTCGCAGTTGACATGAAAACAACCATTGCTGGCATATCTTGTATTTTTACAGCTGACTATTCTCTCCCTGACATTTTTAGTAAAGTTGAGCAATATCCAGATTCCAGCCTTGATACCAGTCGGCACAGCAACATTCATCTTAAGATGACATCTGTTGAGAATTTTTCAATAACTTAATGGTTATAAAGCATGTGAGGAGGGGGATAATAGAGGGATTATGACATAAAAATGCTAAAGCCCTTGTGGGGGAACTGCTGCACATAAAGTTTTGATTTGGTAATTCAAACTAATGCAGTTTGTAGTCCTCTAGAGAGAGGGCAATAATGGTGCACAATATGCTCTTAAACACTGATGCATAACACATTGTGCTAGAGCCAAAAGGCACTGTACAATATCATTATGGTGCAGGGAGAAGTGGCAACTTTGGGAGATGCTTTCATAAAGATCCGAATACACAGGTAACAAACAAAGCTATTCTTCTCCTTCCTATGCCCCTTAATCTATTCATTTGTATATGGTAGGAAAATGGACATTTATTGTTAATATGGTGAAATAGTAAAGATAAAAGTACAAATATCAGTGCCATGCAATACATGTAGGTATCATCTTTTTTTTTTTTTTTTTTTTTTTTTTTTCAGAAGATTAAAATGTAGAACTGTTTTTCTTTGAAATCTGGTTAAATAATGCTTCTAAGCATTTGGGCAAAGCTAGAAAACAGTCAACATTAAAGATACTTGTACTTATAATTGGCCCAGATTTAGTACTACTGGTATTTGGCTGAGAATAAAAAACATGCAAGAGGAAATTCTTAAAATGGGATATATAAGATGTGCACAAATCTTAGAAAGGATGCACATTTTTATTTTTGCCTTTGACCTATTTTATTATAGTTGCAGTTGGATTATTTAATTTGGATTTCATGTGCTGCTGGATGTAATGTGAAACATACGATTTAAATGAGAACACAATTTTTTGATTACTTCTCCAGGACTTCTGGCAGTGTGAATTTAAGGTGACAAAACTAATATGCTTGAATGATAAATTGTCTGTACCAGCACAAAGAAAACGAGTAAATAAAAATTCTACCACATTAACTGATTTTATAGAAAATGCATGCTCATAAGTACCCTGTCAAGTTTGTACAACTCCATCTGTTTCTGTAAATATAGTGATATTTTGAGATTTTCTCATCTCACTCAAATATTTAAGAAAATGATCTTGTCATTTCCTTCTGAGACTTTACCTTTTCAGAAATCCTATAAGACAAATTATGATTTATCATAAATGGAGTTTCATCTCACTTTACTATAGTCATCTGAAAATCAGTTTTCTATTACAAATAGGTCAGTTTGTCATGCCAATCCTAATGGCACCAACAGGTGCAGAAAAGGACAACTAATTCCATCCCAAAGTACTTGTGCAGTATGGTGGGTCCAATCAGCCTTGTGGGAGCCTTTTCAGATAGTGAGGGTATACTTCCCATCTTCCTGTACTGCACCAGGAAGATGTGGGCCTCCTGTAAATCCTGAGCCATGACTGCCAGCCCTGTATCAAGGAGCTAGATGCTGTTGCTGCTCCTTCTTATCCTCATTGTGAGTCTGTAGGCCTTCTGGGAAAACCCAGTCTGTCCTCATCCAGGATCAGGCTCTGAAACCCTACCTCATTTCAACTCCTGCATCTAGTGCTACAGTGTTTGGTCACTGGGCTTGCTCCAAATAGTGCCTTTCACTTCACCATGATCTCTCAGATCTCCAATACAGATGTATTTTCTCCCCCGTTAGTGTGTTCTTGACCCATTAAAGTCTGTGAAAATGTGCGTGAAAACATACATTATGTCTTGTGATGTTCAAGAAATTTGCAATTTGTACACAGTATTTGTGTCAACAGAAAGCTATGCAAAGGGTCTCAGATCTTCTCAGAGACAGTTAGCTATGTGATGGAACTTAATTTAAATTAATGTCTTTATGGTGTCCTAGAGCACAGAGTGGTCAGGATATCCTCTTTTGTTTTTCAGGTACACACTGGTATTTTTTCTCACACATTGCTGGTGGTAGGCTCCTTTTCTTTGCAAATTTTCCATTACGATTCTGAAACAAAGTTTTATTAAGGCATTTATTGATCTTCCAATTTAAAGTCAAGGCCTCAAATAAAGCTGTTTCTTGGGAATTTTCTCAGTTATGTTGTTTCTAAGTTTAATCTTGCCTGCAGGAGAGAGATGTGAGCAGAAAGACAGTGACTAGATACCCAGAAATTGCAATTCCCCAAAATTGAATAACTATTTGTTTGGATATCAACCAATAACATAGCAAACAGGACTTTGGTTCTCCCCAATAAGCTCTCTATAACAGTCTATGTTGAATCAGGTACTGCCTATTGGTAAGTGATGAACTCTGTGACTGTGGACTCATCTGGAGCAGAACAGTACTAACACATTTGTTCGATTAAGCATAGATATTTTTTGTTATGACCTATGATGTTATGGACATTTCTCAAAGTACAATTCTGCCTCTGCTATCTCAAAACATCTGGAAAACTGTAGGAACATAACATATTCAAAGTCTTTGAAAAATGGACAGTATTTCCTCATCCATGCCTGGCTCATATGTAGTGAAAGTACAGTTTCATTACCACTGCTCCTTCTCATTCATGACCCAAAGCCACACATCAGTGATTATACTCCTTCTCTAGGCTGTGCTCCATTTACAGTGTGTCATTAGCATAAACAATAAGATGGAGTTGGGACAGTATTCACATTACCTCAATTCACTCAGTAAGGTAAGTGATTCGGCCCCAAAAGAAGAGCTTCCTTTTTTCCAGTTTTCCCAGCCTGCATCTTCTAGGACAACTATTTGATGTGATACATGAGATATATGCTACTTCTGAAAACAAAATGTGATCTTAAATGTGATCTTGATCTTAAAAAATATTTTTTGACACATCTACCAATGGAAAGGCTCAAAAATCGGCTCCATGCTTAAAACATAATGGGGGAAATTACATGGAATATATGTAAATCTTTTTATGTTTTTTTATATATAATATCATAATCCCTAGAATGAGAATCTGCTGTATTATTCCATTGCCAAAGTGATGTCTACAAATGAGGGCTCAGGGAATTGCTGCAGGCTTTCTGATGAACTGAGCCAACAAGCCACTGTGGACACAAGCCTGAGTTTTTGAATGAAGAAAGAAGATTATTTACACATGCAAAGATATATGTGTCTCTTCCCTTTCAGATTTCCAGAAAACCCTCTTTTAACTGGAAATAATTGGAAATAAAATTACATGTTCCAAGTCCTCTCCATCTCTCCCAGTTATACTATTTGTCCTAGCACAAAATACTGTTCTTCTTTAATGCTGTCCTTCAATAATTAATTAATAAAATAACTTGAATATTCACTTTTTAACCATCTTTTAAAGAATTCTAAAATACATAAATGCATTTTTGCAGACAAATTACTCGTGGAACTATCTATCAATGCAACATACAGTTAAAATTTTGTACAAATAAATATATTCTACATGTTTTTCTTTTCAAAGAATGTTTGATCTAATAGCTTCTAAAGACAGAATCTTGTTTGATTTCCTTGTTGTTTAATACCTAAATGAACAGTCTGAAAAAGACTGAAGATGTATTTGTTTGCTTAGCTACTTAGCATTAGAAGACTCAGTATTTTGTGAATTTTAGAACAAGACTATTTTCAAAGGATGAAACCTTTTTTTTCAGTAGTTGCCTCCCTGCTTGAAAATACTAAGTGGCCTTAAAGTTTTAAGAATTTTAAATTAATGTTAAATATTTTGAGCCTTTGTGTGTGTGTGTGGAAAATGAATAAATTCAGTATACTCACACATTTAAAATACAGCCACTCAGTGACTGCTGGCATATCTTGTATGCATTAGTGCGACATGACGACTTGAATCAAACAGGAAACCAACAAAGAACGAAAAATAAGGCTGCCCTTCTCCCTAGACCCCTTGTGTCTATGTGCAGCCATCGCACATGCTGGGATTTGAAGTCTGTGTATCGCACATTGCACTCCTTATCTGTCCTTGTGGATTGAGATAATACATATTTAGATGCTGAGATACCAGCCCAGAGGAGAAAACTTGCCTGAATATATTTCTATAATTGTTTGTATACATGAGGTCCCAAATCTACAGATTTGGGAAATAATTATTTAATGCACAGTAGCCAGAAAAGCTAGTGAATTTTCAAGGTCATGGCTGCCGAAATTTTTTCTTGTACATCATGAATATTATTTTGCTGTTTCTGAAAGAATAAGAGATAAAAAATGGTTATTGTACTTTTACAGCACTTTCATGGCGTTTTTGTAATTAACTGCTATCTAAATTCTAGACTCATTCCAGTCAATTAAAATGCAGAATTCCTTTTCAGAAACACTTATTTTATTCTATGAGAAAGCCATATTCCCTCAGAAATCATCTATTACCAGCAGTTGTGCTTTTCAATTCCACTGTCTGAGGTGAATCCAAGACTGGTTACTGTTTGAATATTATTGTGAAGTGTGCAAATAACTTTTTTTAAAGGCAGTATTATGCTATATATATTCATGTTATATTTAAGGGTTTATAAATGAGACTGTATATTAAGAAAAGTCTGTCATTAAAATTCTGCAATGGAAAATGTCCCCCAAGTCAGAAGGCAGGACCCACTCTATCAAGTTTATAATTAAGCAATAATCCCAAGAAACCCAGTCATTACCAGCATTTAATGACTACTTTGTTGGTTAACAGCTCAACGTGAAGTTGAGGATTGTTAACACTCTATCAAACTTCTTGTTAAGTGTGCTAAGTTTTATTTAAATACACTTGGATTGCAGCTGGAAAGCTGTGGGGGGAATCAGGAGTTCCCGAGTGGCTAATGACCAATTTTTTTCCATCATTCAGAACACAAGGCACATTCCTTTATGTTTATATAATAGCTGTTAACTACAGATGGCTGGTGCCACCCGATTTTGGTACTCTGTGTGACACAGAGCTGACCTTAGCCATCTACTTTATCTGCAGCTAGTTGATGTCTTTTGTGTGGAGCTTCTGTGGAATAACAAAAGTTTATCATAGAGACTTTAGGAGAATTCAGCCAAAAGGATATAATAATTACCATAGAAATCAATAGCCTTATGTAATGTCGAAGCACATTTCTAAAAGCTATGCCAATCTCTGCTAAAGTCAAAGGAAGAAAAGAGCTGCAATGAACATCACTTCTGAAAATTACAGAAATGTCATGCAATTTCCTCGAATTGTATGAATCAAGAGGCTATATGTAACATAAAGTTTCACTTAATCTCTCACTGGCATTAATCAACACAAATGCAATTTTAATCAGGATCAGATTTATTCTGATGAGTCAGAAAGGAAACTATTTTACCGCACTGGGTGGAATGACTGGAAATTAATTTTACCAAACCTACTGAGCTAATTCAACATAGGAACGTTAGTTGAAAAGCAAAGTCATACCTCTGAATTAACCACAGTTTTTCTCCTGAACTGCCTGTTAAATACAGCCATTTCCCATTGTTTGGTACCATAGAGATATGGTTTACAACAACTTCCCAGACAGGTAGCAATGGAAGAAGCCTTTCTGAAAAGCTACAAGGAGAGGGAGAGAAGATAACAGGAACAATGTCCCGTATGGGTTTGTTGACTTTGTTGAAATATCTACAACAGTGGTGGAGTCAGACAAATTCCTTCTGATAAACCCGATAACTTATTATCAAAAGGATCTATTTCTTTGTCACGTCTGTCAGAGTAATCCGGAATTCATTATCATATTAATGTCCTGACTGGGCTCCTCTGGACCTCTGAGTTTTGTTTGTTGAAGAGCTTCCTGGGGCGTTTGGAGAAACAAAGAGCGCTCTCTGGAACATGAGGCATTCAGCGCGGCGTACAGATGGGCCCGGGCTCTTTGTTCCTCTCTGCCTGGGAGGCTGTTATGGGAAGCAGCCAACCTGCAGTCTGTCACCGTGAACATTGTCAAGTCATTGTGTACTTTTAATTGTTACTATGTACATGGAATCTGAAAGGTCGCTCTGGATATATAGTACAAGTGCAGGGAGCCCTCTGCCAGACCAAACAGCTGTCCTGTGGTGTTCCCATATTCAGCTCCAGTCACCTTTCTCTCATTGAAGGATCCTTCTGACAGAGCAATTAAAACATACGATTTATTTACTAAACAGTCAATAAGTAAATCTTAGAAATGCTCTCTTTCACCACATCGCTGTTTCCCGTGTGGTTGCCTTAACAGGTCCTTTTATATTTAAGTAATTATTTCTGCCCCAATAATATTACAGAGCCAGCAAGATTAATTAAAGAGCCGACAGCAAAGTACAATAACAACCTCAAAATACAATCAAAGAGGTCAAACTGTATACCAAATTCTGCTCATAGACTTTTACAGATAAAATAAAACTCCCAAGGTTTGGCTAGCCTGCAAGAGATGAACTACATTCTTTTCTTTGCTGAAGATACATGAATATTTCTTTAGAAGACTTTGTGTAGTTTTTCATTTTTATCTGCAGTATAAAAGAATCAGTCTTAAAGGAAAACTTAATTGTATATGGTGTGAATAATCCTTGGCTGTAGTAGCACTGCTCACCAGGGAGTCTACAAGCCATGTTCAGTCTAGATATGCTAATATTTGTTTTCCCATCATACTTCTCACTCTTTATTTAGAGAAAAAGGAATGCTTATTAACCAGAAGTTAGCACTAAAATGATGGTAGTTCTAAATCTTTCCTAAGTAAATACATCTTAGCAATATTGCTCAGTAAGTTAATTCAGTAATTAATAAATGTTTTTAAAAGATTAAAGACACAAAGAGATTGATTTCCAGTTCCTGCCCATACTGTTTATCCCAGATGTGCAAAATATGAAGAAGCAATACAAAATGTGCTGTGAAGAGTCATTCTTACATGGTTGTGCTGTATTTTAAATGAAAACACAAAATAATTTGCATGGTGAATACATCTGTAAAAATCATAACCATATATATAGACATTCATATTTACAAATATGTATATTGGAAAAAAACCCTCTATTTATGTAATTAAAATTATAACAACATTAAAACTTTATTTAATGAAGATAATAAAATACTATAGAAAAAGTTAATGACTGACAGTACTATATGTAATTCTAAGGGCCTTGCACTCCTCAAAATACACATCTGTGTATATTGAACCAGCTTTTGAAGTTGGTACAAATTCCCAAATTTCCAACACTTTTTGCTCTTTTTAGGTGTGAAACTCTTTTCCTCTTTCTGTTCTCTGTTTTCTCTGCTCATTTTCCTTTTTTTTTTTCTTTTTTTTTTTTTTTTTCACTGAATATAGAGAACCAGAAAATCTGGTTTAGTACTGTAGCAATAAATGACAACAAAAAATAACCTTCTGAATTTTCCAATAACCATTTTAGAAATCCATTGATGACAATGAGATATATTTTTACGATATTATTATTGTTATTTTTGTTATTACTGCTATTGTTGTTATTCTCCAGTGCTTCCTAATGATCCTGGTTATAGAAATGAGACCAGTGAGACATATAATTAAATCTGTGAAATTTATTATCATGAAAGCTTTTCCAGCAAACATTACTAATATTCATTTAACTGAATATACTTCTCAGTCAGTGTTTGTTTAGATGACTTATTATATAATTTCATTGTTTAGGTAATAGCAACAACTCTGCTTCTACCTGTTGGATGAAGATCACAAGCAAACCACCTCGGCAAGTTCTCTTCATTTACCTGAAAAAAGTCTGAAAATCCATGCTTTCCTGATTTATACTTTGCATCAGTTGATCTGTGACCCAAGTCCCGTGGATAACTTACTTACTAGTACTAAAGATTAGAACAAACAAACAAACAAACAAACAAATAAGAAGAAACAATACTAACTTCTACAATATTCTTTCAAAAATAAAGCCTTGGCATTAGTTTATAGTAATTTTTCCTCCGAGTGCATAAAATTCTATTTCCGAATAAACAAAAAAATAGCATAACACTCAAACTGGGATTGTGTCTGAGTTCTCCAAAGAAATCTTTAGGTGACCTTAAGCAAGCCAATGGTAAGCTTTTGAAGTCCTCAGTGTTGATCAAGAAATCTCTGTTGGTACAGAAATCAGCCAAGTACAAAGTGAAACAGGTGAAAGTAACCTTTTTGAAAGCCTTATGTAACATGGCTGGAACAGTGTTTTAGTAATGTGTTTATTTTTAATACATCTTTTATAGTCTTTTACCTGATATTCTTTGCTTAAAAATATGTGTGGGGTTTCTTTTTTTTTTTTTTTCCTTTTCTTCTTTGTTTGTTTGTTTGTTTGTTTTTTCATGAAAGAGAAACAGAAAGAAGTTTGATCTATAGTAATTATATATATGATGAGAGGCAATTTCATGTTATGGGCTGTTATATTCCACCTTAGGCCTCTGGAATAAACTCCTAGTGAATGCTCAGAGTAAGCTGATGTCCATAAACTTATAGGACCACGTACTCAGTGGAAAAAAACACTTTATTTATTTGAAAATTTCTAATTTTTTGAATATTTTGGGTTTTTTAAATATTTTTTAATTTTATTTATTTTTATTTTTATTTTTTAATTCAGACCAATAAAGAACTTGTGTGATTATAACATCTCAGATTGTAGCTAATGCAGTAGTCTGATTATGCCCCACCCATGCTGGGATCACTCTGCAGTGCACAACTGATAGCTGTGTTCTTTAGCATTTTAAAATGCTATTTTTTAGATAAATGTAGAGTGAATATTTTAAAACAGATACTGGGAGGTCAGCAGAATGTACTCAGAAGACTGTAAGTACACAGGAGACACTCTGAGGCGCTGGTGATCACCTGCTTTCCCTTGATCCTCTCCCTGCCCCTGAAGGGAAGGCTTGCACACCTGGCTGTCCAGCAAGGCGATCTAGGGGGAAATAGGAACATTGTTAGAAGGCTTACACTTAGAAGATGAAAGCAAAGAAGAAGGAATAGTTCTGTTATCAGTTTACCGTACTTAGTTATCCCTCTGGGGAGTTGGCTGGGCACCACTGGTAGCATAGAAGAGGAGGCAGACACACACTGCCAGGGAGAAAAGGCAGGGAAGACGGAAGATTGCTCTGTTTGGTGGCAGTTAGCTGTCAGATCAGATTAGCTGCATCATAAAACAGCATGTTGTGGCATCACTCCAACATAAACCCAGGGCCGCAGCACTTCAATGGGATGAGGAAGCTTATTTGTATGCTCTGACATTTGGGCCGTGATTCCACAGTGTGGCGGATTAGTGAGACGATCTATGTAATATGCAACACAAAGCAAGACAAAACAAAACATGCAAAAAGAGTAGCTGTTTTGAACACTTCATTTTTTGATACCTTTTATTTTGCTACCTGATGTAGTACCACCATGGCAGAAAGGACAAGAAGATGTAGACAGAGATGCCTTCAACCAGACTTTCCATCGGAAATCCAGTACTATAAAAGTGAAGTTCAACTGCACTGCTGACTTCAGTTGCTGTTCAAGAGAAAAAAAGGCTTGGTTCACTCTCTAACAATGCCACTCATGCAATCATGAGTATATTTCTGTCACAATTAATGTATATAGGATCAGTTCACTGTATTTTAAAATTATACTACACTTGAAAAGCAATTCATAAAATTGACTAAATTTATTAAAATAGAAACCTCATGAGAAGTCACTTTTTAAATTATTTCATTAAATAAAAAAAAAGATATTTTTATCAACACTAGTGGACTCAGTATACTTAGATCAGTCACTAAATGACATTCACCTGTAATGATGTACTGTACTCAACAGCATAGTCAACACTCTATAATGTATACTAATTTATGTGATGTGAAAGTAAGTATTATGGGTTCTATTTAATTCATTGCAAAAAATATTTTAAAATATCTGAAATAGTGCCAGATTAAACATATATTTTTTTTTCTTTCTGATTCTCACTTTGAGTTTAACAATTCAGGTCCCAAATTCATTGGAAATGAACCATTTTCCAAGTACCTGAGAAATTCAAAAACATTTTGTTTGTTTCAAATGTAGAATACACATATAAAAATATACAAGCTAAAAAAGAAAAAAAAAAAAAAAAAAAAAAAAGAGAGTATTTTTGAATACATCCCTAAAAACAAAGGATCAAATGACCACTACCACTTCAGCGATATGGCTTTTGAGATATCTTAAAAACACTCCCAACTAAGCATTCAATAGCCCTTCTTCAAGCATTTCAGGAAAACTTGGGATAGTCCCTAAAGGTTATGAAGTTTGTATTTCTTGAGCTTGTACGGTATATGAGTATTTTTTTTTCTTGTTCATACTTAATCATTCTTCTTTGAAAGATCTGTGCTGCTTATGTTAGTAGTGCTATCACTTCATTTCCACTGATTTTGTGTTATCTTCTGTTTTACAAATCTTTCCTTCCTGTTGATCTTCTCCGTTAAGCAGATTTATTTTTTGACCTTCACAAATAGCATACATAAAAAGTGGTCCACCACTTTTTATTTCCCACTTCCCACCTTGCTCCCTACAGAAAGAGCTGGAGGTTCTTCTGCATGTGCATCAATGTCCTTCATGCAGCAAGGACTGGAAAGTCCAATTGTGTTCTTTCCTTGAATCAGGAGAGAAGTGACAGCCATGAACTGAGATGAGGAATAAGAATGTCTGGGGCAAATTTCCATTTCAAGAAAGCAGAAAATACAGGGAGGGAGCCCTGTATTTTATTTTTGCAACGCAAAGGGAAATGTGCTTAGACATTAGACATAAAAATCAGTACATAAAAGTAAATATACAGAATAGAAATAAATGAATCAAATGTTCATCAAGTTGCATTTAAGAGGCATGTTCCGAACAAGTATGAAGGATTCTGATATTCAAAGCAGTTTATGTTGAATATAATCAAATTGTATTACTTCACAAATGTTTTTTACTATGACTGCAGTGTAAAAATGTATCACTATGACCCATTTCCAGAAGACATTCTAAGCTACTGCATAACATAAAATATTGCACCATCCAGAGAGTATAAATAAATAAAAGAGATTTGTTATGCTAGTCACAATAGTAATTCATAATAGTCCACACTTTTCAATTTACTGATTATTACTTTTCCAATTTATCTAATCTTTAAAATCAAAGGTGAATTCTTTGCTGAGCCTCCACACTCTCATATTTTATTTAGCTTCACCCTTGTTTCTGCTTTGTGTCTGCTAGCTACTGTAGTTTCATTTCACTCCAATCCATTTGCTGTCTTCAAAAAAAAAAAAAAAAAAAATTAAAAGAAGAAAAAGTAAATAGATACAACAGAGATAGCTAGAGAGAGTGAAATAAGGGTAGGATAAGGGGAGGAGGAATTGCAGTGGGCAAAATATATCAATTAAAAATTAGGGTAAAAATAGTCTTTCATGTGTAGTGCATGTCCCTGAGCTAGATTAACATTGCTGTGAGCATGTTGCACTAGTCAGTTCATTGCCTGAGGAAAGTTTGCAGGCAAAATTCATCAGCACAGCTAGCACACTTGAAAGACTCAGGCGCAGGGCTGTGTTCATGGACTGGGAACAACAAAACACCTGCTTGAAGTTGAGACAGAATAGCAAGCTGGATGGAGTTCAAAAGAATCGAATGATAATCACACTCTGATTAACAAAGAAGTGAATTACAGTAGTCCTTTGTCAATAGCTGGCCTATTTGCATACTATCTTGCAATGCCCAACAGGTTAGAACATTTTAGTTACACATGGTCAAACTTTAAAAAATGGAAGGAAAAAGCTTTATGCCTGTGTAACTCAGACACATTGCATGCATATTGTGTATGTTACATCTTCTTAAGCTATCTAGTCTGCTGTCGGCAAATGCAGAGAAAACTCCACCCACCATCTTTCCTCCTTCTCCTGTTCTTCCACCTTCCAAAAATACACCAGGCAAACAACCACAGCATATAATTTTGTTTGGCACGAGTGTTTTTAATGTATTTGACAACAAACAACTGTATATTAAACCAATTTGTTTCAGTAGATGAAAGTGAGTAATTTTAGATTCAGTCCATTAGAGCTGCTCTTGGCTATGTGATCTTTTTGAGGTTTATCAGCAAAAAACCCTGTAACAATCCACAATGCCAGAGCATAAAACATGGAATGTACTACCTTAATTTCATACTGGATGCCTTTTGTTTCATAATTGAGTTTTCTGTGCATACCCTGGGTTTTATTTTAGATTAGTTTCAAAACTGAATGTTGTCATGATGAAATGAGCACTTTGGCATTCATATCTTTACATTGCTAATAAGGTAGCGAGCCATAGCAAAGTGGAAATAGAAAACATAATAAAGCCAAATTAATTCTATTGCATGCTGTTTTCCTTTATATTATAAACATAATATCAGTCCATAGATACATATATATTTTTTTTTCCAAAAAACATCTCTTGTTTCAGTACAAGGAAAGTCTCATTGGGTCATGTATATCATTTATTCAAATAATAGACACAGTGTAGATGAGCAGTGGCATATATTATGTCTTCACTTTGCCTGGCAACACTCCTCCAGCGTAAGAAAAAGTGTGGTAGGAAGTGATCTAATGGGATCATTTCCCTATTGTAGTTGAGATGAAATATGTCACTGTAAATATGCCACTTTGGTCTGTTCTTAAACATTTCCCTTCTGAAAACTGCAGCCGCAGAGAACATATTCAAACAACAACAACAACAAAATCTGCATCATCCCAATTTTGGAATACCACAAAGAAAAATAAAACGAAGCAACCTTAACAAAAACAACAACAACCAAACAAAATAAAACAAAACAAAAAAGAAAAAAAAAATCACCAGAGTTCTCACTCTCTTTTTAAAATGAATAGAAGTAAACTTGTTAAGAGCACTGGAAGCTTCTTAGACTGAAGAAGAAGGTATGGTATGCAGTACAAGGTAAATTCTGAACTCAGAATTATTTGCTTAAATGGCGAGAACTCAACAGAAAAAAAGCTTCTGAAAAGAAAATTGAATGAGGCAAATGAGGCTATTAACAAGTGAATACAGCACAGGGAGAGGAAGACAAGGACGACAGTGTCATACTTGCATGTCTATCTAGATGCAGAGATTGTTCAAACATCATAATTTGCGGGAGTGTGTAGTTCAGTAAAGTGGTTAGGAAGAGGTATCGATGAAGTGCTGGTTCCTCTTTCTCCACTGCAATTATTGTTATAAAATTTACCATCATTGCTACAGTAATTAAGAGCAGTTTGCAGAATAAGGTATCTATACATCTTTGCTGCTTCAATGGATGACAAAATAATAACAACAAAGGGTGCTTGAAAAAATCGAATCTATATTCCAGTGTTACATTCATTGCAGAGATCTGTGTTTTTAAATTTAACATATGAGGCCAATTAAAAAACATGTATCAAAAAAAAAAAAACAAACAAAACATGTATTATCATGTATAAAAAAAAAAAAAATGATGTATCACACTGTATTTCCAGATATAGCATACACATGTTCATCACAGACAGCTGTTCCATGCCATAGCAATTCTCAAACCCCCAGAAAACTCACAAGACTTCCAGCTTTTGTCTTCACTTTTTACATTCTAGATTGAGTTTTATAAAATAAACTGTTGTAATATTTCACATTTTTGAGGTGAACGTGTCAAAAAGATATTAAGCGAGAAGAAAGAAAAGATGATGCAACATTTCTGCTTCTGCAGATTTTGTGTAACTCTCCCTAGTTTTAGAAATGTGTCATTTTATTTTTAGGACTCATTCAGGACACTAGCCCCACTTTCCTTGACCTTGTTTTGGAATCCATGGAGCAGTCAAATGTGACTAAAATTGCTGATATCTGGGCACTGGTAGTGCTGAAAAATATGTGCAAAAATATATTTCAGATGAAGAGGAGCTCTTCTGCAGGAACTCTTTCAGGAGCTGAACTGCTGCTACAGCAACTCACGTGTTCTCCAAATAATATTTATCTTTTTTATCTACTAGTAATCCTAAGAAACTATGACAACAGAAAATTTCAGAGCAAACATGGGTACTGTGGGGCTACTAAGTGACAGTAGTAACAGTATTACAACAGTCAACATTGTTGAACAGGACACGGAAAAAAGAAAATACCTGTATATTCTTAGAAATAGTCACAGATTTGCTTCCAGTTTGCTTTCCTGGCCTTCTTTATTCCAGTAAATATCAAAGACATAAGTATTCATGTAAGATGACTTGCATTGCAGCATCTATTATTGTATTTTCCTTGGAGCAGTGGCTTTGTTTATTCAAATGTGCTGAAATTATCCTAATGGATGTAACCTCTACTACTGGCATTATCAAATTCCTATGTACACTCTTTTTCCATTACTTGAAGCAAGTTGCCCTTGTTTCCACTGCTTGACAAAGGGTTTTGATTTACAATCAGCCAGATTTTTGCAGACACAATGGATTTGCAATACAACATCTGAGTAATGTCATTTTCTATTTAATGGTTTGGCTGAGAAACTGGTGAAATGATTCAAGTAGGGCAGGGTGAAGATGAAGCTTTGAATTGGTCAATTTTGCCTTAGTTTCATCGGAGTCTGTTATAGCTTTCCTATAAGTAGATATTTGGGTCTTAAAACACATTATCTTGTACTGCCAATTTAATTTCTTGCTACTCATTCCAGATTTCACCTGCACTCTGTAGTTTAACTCTGTATTTTAAATATTTTGGCTTGGGGAAAAAGTGACAGTTTAACCATGATACCTCAGATGTTTGAGGCACTCGCTGTTTAGACTGCACAGATGATACGACCACTGCTGTATCTAAATGGTGTCTACTATTAGAAACCTTTCTTTTGGATCTCTTAATTATTGTGATATTCCTCTTATTTCAGTGAATAGATGGATCATTCCTTTGTATAACAGTATCTGCATAATGAAAGGGATAGCTCTTTTGAAGATCTTGATTTCAGTCAGTCTGATATGTGTATACTTTCTTTTAGTTGTGTTGAAGTTCATAAAGCCAAAGTCCATGTTGTTGAAGAGCCAGCTCACTTTTCTGCTAGTATCTACCCATAGACTCAAATGGAAAAGCAAGCAAAAATAGTGGAATATCAAGGACATTGGGCTTCAGAAGAAACTGAGCTAGGAATACAAATTCTGACTGGTAAATTTTACTTTCTTTTGCACAAGGCCAGAGGCCTCTTTTGTACCACAGCAATTATTCCACCATGTTGACTGTATGTCTTGCAGAGGAACTCTGGACTACTACAGCCACAAACCACAGAGCCTGAATCTCCAGGGCATAAAGTGGACAAGGTATATGGAAAATCAACAGTCCTGGAGAAGATCTAGGCATTCAGTAAATATAGCAGTCAGGATTTTCAAAATTGTTATGGATTTTTTGTTGATGAATTCCTCTATTATAATTGTAAGCAAGGCATTTCTAGCTACTTCAGAGCAACTACCATGTGCTTTCTAGTTATAATACCCTTTTTGGCAACAGAGTTATGCCTATAATGGAGAAATGCATGACAAATTTGTGTATTCATTGTAACTCACTGTGTGAAAATTATTCATTTGAAGGAAGAAAATACATTCATTTTCTTTATTTGGTTATATTCGAGTTAAATTTATATTGTGGAGTTTCATCTATTCATGCCATGACTGAATTTTGACCTTTGCATGTGAAAACATCTCAGCAGTCCAAGTTACCATAGGAATTTCCTGTCATCACACAGCAATAAAGTACAAATAGCACCAGCACTGTGGAAATTTATTCCTTAGCATGATCATATTTATGCAAACGCAAGAGTCCAAAATATGTCGCTACACTTCCCCACTAAGTTTCTAGTTACATTTTGATAAATCGAGAATAAATTGTTTTAACTAATTAGCAAAGAACACCCTAATTTTTTTGACAGACATAGTACATAATAGCTATGCAGATAGCTCCACACCTCTAGGAGACTGCAGAATGATTGCATTCTTTATGTTTGTAACCTTAGTCATGCAAAAGCCCTTAAGTTAAGAACCAGAATGACTGAAGGTAGAATTATTGTACTGGCTCACAGATATAGTATTTCATATGGAAGCTAATTGTTTTTCATTCTAATTTCTGTAGAACAGCATAAGCTTAAGCAGCACCAGAAAATCACAAAAAATGAGTTAAATGAAAAGGAATTGTTTTCCTCCAGATCAATTCTAATAGCCCATCCACACGATAAACAAAGAAAGCTGTAAAGAAGAATAGGAATCACTTCTGCCAGGAAAAGCAATGTCTTCACACAATTTCCTTGTTTTTAGTACTGTGGCAGAGGGAATTTTTTATTAATTTGTATAACAGTTTATATTCTAACAGTTGTAAAAGACACCCCCTGACCACTAGTGCACACCATTCAAGGGGAAAATGAATGAATCATCATTTTTCCTAAAGGAAGTAAGATAAACAATAATAAACAGAGAATAAAAAATGATCTGACTTTTCAGGGATTGACGGAAAGAAATAATTAAACTTTTCTTCAAATACTACCTAGCTATATCCTTAAGAGTTTTGTGCATCTAGTACTCTATTTTCAGATTCATTTTGCTTTACTTTTTTTTTAAGAAGCTCTAACCAATCTAGGAAGAAAACCTTTCAAAAGAGTTATTTATACTCAAACTTCAGAGGATAAAGACAATGAAAAGTGCAAAAATCAACTCAAATATCCTCAGAAATAATTTAACTCTCATGTCACTGCTGACTGACAGCTCTAATAAATTCCTACATTTTAAGCAGACTTACATTTCACATGCATTTGCTCTCCACTCCTGAGCAGAGTGGAACATCTATTGTCAAATGCATAAAATAACATTAGAAATGCAAACTTAATGTAGCCAATGGTAATGTGTTATTTAAAACTTATGAGCCTGAATAAGGGCTTATTTTCTCCAAATTGAAATTTATAGTTTCATTTTAAAGTACTAACTTGAATATTGATGGGCTTTAGGCATGCTGTTATAAAATGGGAATGAAAAACAAAGCAAGTAACTACCAGGCATAAAGCTGCTATTATGGTAATATATGGAAACTTATATAAAAACTGGGCCCTAGTTACCTGTACTAATAGCAAAAAACATACAGTAAAATTTGTGCAACTGATATAGGGAAATCATACTTTCCTGCAGTATATGTCAAATAATTATATATTCTAGGTTTAGAACCCCAATCTTTAAACATCTGTGGCTGGAAAGCAATTTTGAAAATGTCATTGCACCAGAATGCAGATAATAGTTTCATCTCTGTGTCTTTTTGATGCTTTTTTGATATTTTGTCTGCAGTTCAACTCTGATCAGTGAAAATAAAGAACAGAGAAAATGTTTCTCAGCTGCTTTCTGGTAGCAAATTTTCCTGACACTCAATGATTATGTCATGTATGGCTATAGGAAAGCTAATTAAATTTGCATTAAATACAAATCTCATGCAAGTTCAATACCATATCAGATAGTCTGAACAACTCAGGTGTGTTTCTACTTTGTTTATTTGAATGTATTTTTGAGCCATACATAGGTGCTTCAGAAATAATATAATACAGCTCATGGCAAACAAAAAAATTAACTTGAAATTCTATAGCACATCGTCTCTTGACGCAATTATTTTATAGAGAAGTCAATAGCTCATAAAATCCCTCTGTTGGAAGTAATTATGATGGAAAATTAGGATAATTAGGAAAATTAGGAAAATTATGCTTAGGAGTTACTTAATGTTTCTAAAAATCATAACATTTGGTCAGTTTTTGAATCAAGAACTCTATTCAACCTCCCAAATCCAATGGATGCAATTCACTCATGCCAATGTGATTCTTCACAATATAAATGCTATGTAGCTATAATTGCTAATAAAGATCCAATCTTGCTTGATTTAGGCATTAAGAGAAGGCCTAGTGGCCTTCATAATGTGCTCACAATCAAAACTGGGAAGAGTGTTGTTGGAAACAGAATAGAGTAAAATTGGCATATAATATTATACGCCATACACTGCAGGAAAAGCTCCCTTTCCATTGTTTTTATAAATTAATCCCAAATACCTCTTCTATGCAAACGCACAGATGATTAGTTCAAATACTTTGGTTTTTTCTCTCTGTGCAAGAAAAAGCTTACAACAGTCTTTTGCCATTTTGCTTATTAAACTTCATAAGACTTCCTTTCCCAAGTTAGCTTAAATAGGCTTGTTTTCATCTTCAGAACTGATTCCTATGTGTTTCTAAAGAATGTTTCAGTTCTCCATAGCCATGCGTCTTGTTAAGAATATGCTGATAATTTTTGCAATCTTAATGTGGCAAGGCCATGTGATTGTAAGAGAGATGCATGTATGAAAATCAAGTTTATTCTTCAGTTATAATGTTAATTGTGATCAGGGCTGTGCCTGTATGTACACTCTGTTGAACTGAATAACTAAATCATTCAAATAAATGAGATATAAATAATATGTATAGATGAAGTAATAACTTGGTTTGGGACACACGACCAACTTGAAACTGAGAAATAGGAACTGCAATTAAGTAATACGTTGTTACAGAAGTGCTCCAAGGGCAATTTTTGGTCAGTTCTAGAAATTTCCCAAGGCAGATCCTCTTCATTTTTTTTTTTTTTTTTAACAGATTATTAGCATGCATAAATACATTGATAACACTCTTAGCAGTGTCCTAAAGACTGCCCTCCAAGATTCTTCTGAAGATGGTTAATGGAGGATGTTGCTGCATGAATGGTCATGTAGTTCCATGTAGTTATTTAAGTTTTGTATGTAGTTAAGTGAGGGGTGGCTGAGTAGCATCGCTGCCAATAGAGCAAAACAGTAGTTTGAGGAGTCTCTTCCATCCGAACTGAAGATGCTGTTCCAAGAACCCTTTCAATGCAGATACTTTTTCATGGGATAACAATCAAACTTCCTGTTGTGAAATATTGAAAATATCTAGTTTACAGTCATATCTTTTATGAACAAGTTACCTCTCAATTTTCTTAGTTCTGCTTAAAATATGAAGAAGAGGAAAATACAGTCAAGATACTCTAAGTAGAGGCATATTCAGGATAATAGTGGATGTATTTCTTTCATTTCTTAGACTCTGTCTAAAATTTGCGAATTTCATCCAGTTTCCTACTTTGCTTTCTTAGTGCTGCCTACTTAGCTGAGCATCTGACAGTAAATTATCTGATAGTTATTAAGGGATGTTACTGTATTAATTCTTTAGCTTCCAAATAAATTAATTAAATTCCTACCTGGTCATCTTCGAAGAACACACTTTATCATTTCCTTTTCTCTTAAATTTATTTATGATATTAAAACTTCAAAAATTGCATGGGAAAATCAGGTATTCTACTCACCAGTGCAAAAATTAGTACTCAGCTTCTTTCTTCCATATAGTCTTTACAAATTTAGGGGGCTTCAGAGCTCTGAAGGGACAGCGTTAATCTGTCCGATAATCTGACAGGGCCTGACTGAATTAGGTTTTGTGGAATAAAAATCTGGTTGACAATTGTTAGCTGGTGTCTGCTAGAAAATAGCAGGAAATTTTAAAAAGGGCCTGAATTAGATAGAATAATTAGAGTTGTTATTACTTTTCACAATGGAAGTACTTTAACTTCTATGTCATGTTTAATTTTTGGTCTGCTGATAGAATTAGATAGCAACTAAAACATCATGAATTAGCACTGATCTGACTGCTGTTTCTGGAGACACTTCATCACTCAGACTGCATCTGATAAAACTCAGTGGAGAGGATTTCCTTAGAATTATTTTCAGATGAGAGATCTAACTTTTCTGTTTCTCTGTAGGCATTCTAGATTGTTATATTTTATTGGAATTGCACCTTTAGAAATGTTAGAATATCTGAATGTTTGCAGTGATCTGTAGAAGCACAGGCAGATGTCTATTAGCACATTGCCTTGGTGTCTACTTGCCATAGTTTCAAAAAACAGAATTCAATTTTGCATCAGAGACAGCAGCTCTTCAACTTTTGATACAGAATATTGCTTACACTACCAACAGGTCAACAGCTTGAACCTTAGGTCTTGAAGTCTGTAGCACAGCTGTACTGTGATTTGTAAGAAACAATAAAACTGCTTTTAATAGTGAAAGAGGCAGATGATACCAACAAGTAAAAGTGTGATTTCAAAATCTCTCTGAAGTTTTCTGGTTTATGATTTATAGTTGTTCTAGGTCATTTATGTAAATATGTATAAAGTCCTTTTGATAAGGTCTTTCAGAAACAACTTTGTTTAAATGGCTAAAATACATGTAAAAAAGGCTTCATAGCAATTAATTTTAAAAAGATACTGGCCTGCTCTTAGTCAATGAAAAGGAAGCTAACTCCAGTACATTATAACTGTGAATTGTGTAGCTTGCTCCTTTTGTGACCTACTGAAATATTTACAGTGGACAGAGAAAAGAGGCAGTTGTAGCTGCAAATTCCTGCAGCAAGGGACATCTCTGCCACTGTGGACTTCACTGAGACAGCTCTGCCCTAATTTCATCTGACTTGGAATATGTGCAAATCACAAAGAGATGTGAACTGACTACATTCAGAGAAAATCAGCAAGACAGAAAATCATTGCATATTACAGTGTTACCAGCATTTTACTTAGGATTAAATAAATTTCGAAATTGTATAAAATTTTCTTAAAACAGTGATGAATATCAACATTCTGAGAAGTTGAGTATGCTGATTGTTCATGTAGATTTATACAACATGAAAGAAACAATTAAGAGGCTAAATTTACCATAAGGGGAAAATATAAAGCTTTATTATAAGCTCTTATAAAGAATGTATAAAAGCATTTATTATATGTACTGCTTCGTTTCTGCTGTACACTAATATTTTGTGCAATCATACTTGGAATTCATTAACACTGACATGACTGTGACCCTGAATTCAATGATCAATGTCATGGTACCATTAAAGTCCTTCCTGACACCCAGAAGCAAAAGGGTATGCTTTGTTCCAGCCTCAATCATCTTCTGAAATCCCCATGGTGATGGCTCAAAAGTTTAGGGCCTTTTTATGTTTCTTTTAGTTTTAAAGGAAACAGGAAGTAGTCTACAACCTTGACCTTTGACAGGCTGATTCCCCAGTTTGATCAGCTCAAGGCCAAATAAGGCCACTTTCAAAGTCTTTTCTGGATGTATAGTTCTAGAATACATTTTCACTTGGCTAGAGGAAAGAAAAATAAATATTAAAAAAAAAAATAAAGTTTTGGTTATCATTTCTCTTAATCACAGAATCACAGAATCACAGAATCACTAAGGTTGGAAAAGACCTAGAAGATCATCCAGTCCAACCATCCACCTATCACCCATGGTTCTCGTTAAACTATATCCCTCAACACAAAATCCAAACGTTCCTTGAACACCTCCAGGGTCGGTGACTCCACCACCTCCCTGGGCAGCCCACTCCAGTGCCTGACCACTCTTTCAGAGAAGTAGTATTTCCTAATATCCAGTTTGAATCTACCCTGGTGCAGCTTGAAACCATTCCCCCTAGTCCTATCACCAGTTACACGAGAGAAGAGGCCAACCCCCAGCTCGCTACAACCTCCCTTCAGGTAGTTATAGAGAGC
Source organism: Chrysolophus pictus (assembly GCA_037305975.1). NCBI lineage: Eukaryota > Metazoa > Chordata > Aves > Galliformes > Phasianidae > Chrysolophus > Chrysolophus pictus. The sequence goes on from CM074577.1 coordinate 34,414,634, forward strand.
AATAAGGTCTCCCCTGAGCCTCCTCTTCTCCAGACTGAACAATCCCAGCTCCCTCAGCCGCTCCTCATAAGGCCTGTGCTCCAGACCCCTCACCAGTTTTGTTGCCCTTCTTTGAACACGCTCCAGGGCCTCAATGTCTTAATGGGCTAGACCAATTGTTTATCTGCTGTTTTGTATCACTTTGATTACAGATGTCAGCAGTATCTGAGGTGGCACAGCCAATACAGGAAAATATGCTTAAGAAATATCAAAATATCTCAATAAAATTAAAATGTCTAAGTCATGTTCAAGGGAATCAACTTCAACATGCAAAAGAGAAACATGCTACATGTTTCCATTTTTTTCTTAGTTTGTTAGTTTGTTTTGTTTTGTTTGTTTTTGATTGCACACTTAAACATTTAAACACAATTTTGTCATATCTGCCTACAAAGTATGTTGAATCTCCTAATACAAAATATTCTGAATTAATAGGGAATCTTGCCATCAATCTTAGCTTTCTGTCAGTTTTTTACTGTTTTTGTTAGTCATGGTTTTGGTAGTGGTGGTGGGTGTTTTCTTGGGGGAAGGAGGTGTTATTTGTTTTGTTTTGTTTTGTTTTTCAGAAGAGTTCACGTGGTCTTGTTGTCACAGTTTACCTGGGCATTTTTATTCTGTGATACTATTTAATCTTTCCTATATTTTCTGTGAAAAGAAAATGCAAATAAATCCATCTGCATTTGTTAAGAAGTGAGTACTAATGCAAACCTATGTATGCATTGGAATTGCCTTTGTGCGGCCAGTGTCTCAGCAAAAAACTCTGTGAAAAGATACACAGAATTTTTTTTTCTTAAAGAAAGCATTAGCTATCCCCAGAAAGCACTGCTGAGTCAAACCTTACAGTAATTGTATGCAAAACTTTAATGAATCAAAATTAATTATATCCAATCAAATTTCAAAGAAATAGTACCACACAAGTCTTCCAATTAGAAAGAAAATTAATTCACACATAAACTATTATAAACAGTATCAAATATAGCAAAACATATTTGGAATAGCTTGATTAAATTTTAAAGAAGACCTGTTGGTAGGAATTATTGAGTGTAGTATGTCCCTCAAAGATCCTCCTGTCATTGCAATTACATATATTCAAATATAAAGTATTAACATATATTCCAAGACAAAGCATTGACATAATATTTACATTGCTGTATTTTAGATACACTACATCTAACTACTTTCTCCTCTGATCTCATGTCAGAGTTGAAGTCTCCAACTGCATGTAAGGTGGATCATTACTGCTGTAGTATTTGAACGGAGTGAAAATCCTTTCTGAATTATCCAAAGGTACATCCTCAGCCATCTGGCCAGCAGCCTCCATTGTGAGCAGAGTTTACAGCTTTGTCCAGCTGGCCTTCACTTGCAGGCAAAATCCTCAAATGTGATCTGAATTCTGTGGTAGGCATCCAGTGCTCACAACAGGCATTTCTTTTGCTCCCATGAGGAGCCAGAGAGAAGTCTACAGAACTTTCATTCCTGTAATGAAAACATTTCCTCCTCACTTAGAGTTTGGTGGTGACTGGGTACATCCTCTTCATCCACACTGAAATCTTCAGATACATCTTTAGATGCAGCTATTGAACCTACCCAGTAACATATGTGCCTCTACTTCTGGATCTGCCTGGCCCTCCTCACAGGGATGAGTAGCACTGCACACCACATGTGTCCAGAGAATATCCAAGCTGAATGCCTGGCCTTCCTTCTCCTCATTTAGTTGTATGGGTTACATTTCCATACAGCATCTTTCCTTATAATAATGCTGCAAAGCAAATAGCAATGTCAGTGAAAGTATTCTGTTTGAAATAGAAGAAATAGTGTTTAAGCAACAACTTAAGCCAATATAAATTCTCTCACACTTCTAGATTTAAAAAACAAACAAAACAAAAATAAAAACAAGAGAGTATTTCCAGACCATTTTGCTACTTATATGAAAGAGAGAAATCTGAATTCTCCTGTCACCTATTTTCTAAATTATTGTATGACTTTGTTGTTAAAATAATTTCTACTTTGTTTTCAGGGAGATCCATCTTTTAAGGATCAGTGTCACAGAGTAAGAAGGCTTGGTACTGGAATGACAATTAACTCAGTATAACTGGTTTCAGCAATAATACTGCAAACCTCTTTGATACCCAGAAGCAAGAAGCACTGCAAATAATATATTCCTTGCAAATTTTTTGCCACACACAGAAATCTGTAAAGGCAGCATAATCTCTGACTTGCCTCAGCAGTAAACTATGTTTTTCCCAAATCAGTACTCCTTATGGCATCGTCTCTGTGTTCCATGTTGATTTGTTCAGCTTACAGTGTTTGAATTTCCTAATAATGATTGAGTAGCGGATGAATGTTTTTGAGTTATCTTGGTCACATTGGGTAGAAGGGTAACAACCTTCTGAGCTACACAACTTCTGAGTTCCTCACAACAAGATTTAGGATGATGATTGTGATGGTGACTATTTCTGAGCTAATCTTTTAAAGCTTTCAGTTAAAATAAAAAAAAGCAAAACAAACAAACAAACAAATAAATAAGTGAATAGCAGGAGGGAGGTGGGAAAAATAATAGCAGTATTCAGGCCTGTAATCACAGCAGTTGCTGCCCTGTCCGTGTCTAATGTAAGGGTTATGGAATATCATAATCCCTTCTCTGAGCTCCTTTACAGCAGCAATGATGACTAAATTTCTTGTGTCTTATCACACTGTCACAGACTGGAACTAGGAGAAGGAACTCTGAAGAAAACACAGCATGAAAACTAGAGAGCAGATGATCAGATTAGCTGCTATTGGATTTGTTAGCTGGGCCACAATCTGACTGAAACAGGCTCGATTCCAAGGCCCACGGAGATTTAAGCCATCAGCCCCCCCGTCCCTTATCCCTATCACACTATTATTTATTTTTTAATATATATCCCTGTTCTCCACATAACACACATCCTTTTACCCATTTTAAGTCATCTTCCAAAAGGATGAGGTTAAGAGTTAACACTTCACAGGTTTCAGTGGTATCAGATGGGCTGATGGATTTTGAATAAGAGGATCCATCAAAACTACCACACACATTAAAAAAATAAAATAATAAAATAAAAAAAAAATCCCCAAGTAAGACCAAGACCGGCAGTCCTCTACTATGTAGTGAGATTTTTTTCTCTTTTAAAAGGTATCTGCAATAGTACTGTAAATAAATCTGTTAGAATGTGTTTGTGTTCACCGACAGGATCCCTAATGTAGACAATTTACCACCCATGGTCTTACAGTCACACAAGCAGTGAGAACCAAGTAGTCATGAAGAGCCAGATCCATCCATAAAGATAGTAGGTAGAAATCTTGCTGATTAAAATAAACTTTTGTTCATGGCAAAAAAATAAAGACAATGCACTTTTAAACTTTTGATATCAAAGAAACTAACTAAGATATTCTAGCATATAAACTGTAATATTGGAAATACACAAAGGAAAATATAAAGAAATGTATTAGAGGATGCACTTTCAAAAAAGATATGAAAGCTTACACAAAACAAGGTCAATTGTACAGTTAAAGTGAAAAGTTTTATGCAAAAATAAATGTAAACATTGCATTCAAATTTTGAATTCTGCAAAGATATATTTATAATACGCAAAAATGAGCACCTGTGTATATGCATGCCCAGTTGAGGTTTTTTTTTTCATTTAAGACACCAACCAACAAATCATCATAAACAAGCAAAGATGTATTGAAGTTCAGCTGTGTAACTATCTTCAGGAGTTGCTTTATTCACTACAGTGGTAGCTAGGCACATAAAAGAACTGCTGAGCTGGGACAATATTATAGTTGAATGATAACTTCTCTGTTTTAAATTAAAAATACTTGAGCACCCATAACTTTGAAACATGTATTTATGTCTGCTTTGAAAATCAGTGGGCTACCTCAGTAGAATCTGTGGTTCCAATTTAAGGTTATTTCTGCAAGGGTTCTAAAGTTACAATGATTCTATAAATTTTATGAGATATTCTTTTACATAGTTATGGATTTATTGAGGAGACATTTCTTTGAAGCTATGACAAAAATAGATCTTCCATTTGCTTCCTGTCTTCCACCAAATATTCTTCACACCAAAAAGTCAAAACAGCAAGGAAATTTATCTGTCTAGGCCGCTCTCACTGTCTGTATTGGTTCATGCAATGCTATTTCTTTTTTCAATGCTTATATATTTTTTCCTTTTCCAAGAAGCGATTTATGCTGATATGACCTTACCTACCTATGCAATGGCCATGATTCCTATGTGTATGGCCAACATTTCCAGATACTGTGTTCCTTTTAACTATTATTTAGCCAATGACAAATAGGTACGATAAAAGCATTTTTAGATGCCGTAATGTTGAATATCCTAGATGCAGTTCTCTTGAGTAGATGAGTGCTGTTCTGGAAGGACACTTTAAGTTTACATTTCTGTATTTCAATTACAGCTAATATAAATATATATTGTGAATGTAATCTGTTTTTGTATTTATTTTCATTTTTATTTTGTTTTGATTTTTGTTTCCTTACTGATCAAGTCATCTGCAGATGATCTGACATTACAAGACAAGTTGAGGAGAAGCTTAGATCCAATCACTCAAAACATTTTCTGGAGTAGCATGTACTCAACATATTTATTGAGATTAAAAATAGTTTGGGGTTGGGTTTCTTTCCAGATTTTTGGCTTATTTTAGTGTATACTTTAGTCAAACAATACTGTCAGCACAGGATCTAAAGGATCCAAAAGGATTTAAATCTTTTTTTGTTTTTTTTAGTATGACTTTGAATTCTTCTCTTTTCTGAAACAGTCATGCAATCCTGATAGATGCTTAGATGCTAAATGTGTTCCTAAGTATGCGACACATAGACTTCACATAGACTTCCTCTGCAGTCTGCTTGAAAACTGAAGCAACGTACCACAGCAAACTCTAAAGAGTTTCATTTACAGGTTGCTCATGTAGATGATACCTTTCTGAGAGATAGATAAGTTCTATATCTAGAAATTTCCAAATGCTGCTAGAGTGGCTACTATCATGTTTCAAAGCCCTATTTTTCTAGTTCTAAATTTCAAAGTTATTTAATTTTCTTTTCTTTTTTCCTCAGAAACTGACTTTGTTGTTTGTCATTGCCTCAAATGGATTAAAAGAGCAAGAATTCAAGGGCTTGGATTTTAACAAGAATAAACAAAAATTTGCAGAAGGATGAAAGGATAAACCTATTTTAGCCTTTCTTTTGAAGTTATTTTGAAGTTATAAGTAATATTTAATTACTTATAGAGAGTAGAAATTGAATTTTTTATAGAAATAATTTCTCTTAAGAGTAGAAGTGAGAAACTTCTCATGTCTTTCAGTGCAATGGAATAATTATGTAACAGTGATACTGTTCAATTGTATCGAGTAATACAATTTCACTTTGGACTTCTTGGATCTCTCTGAGTGCAGTCCCTGAACCAGCTTTTAGCTGTTCAGTCTGTTTCAGGATGGAATCACATGATTCCTTCCTTTCTGAACCATGCTCAGGACTTCAGGCCAGACACATCAGTTAGTGTTCTCCAGGAGGCTTGACTGCGGTTTCCTGGGAACAATGCCAGTGATGCCAGTAACTTTGTAACACTCTACTTTTATTAGATGAAGACATACTTCAACTGAAGAAAAAATCTTTCCAGAGAAAAGCACCCTTTAAACAATGGATGAAGGGATATTCTTTTCTTATTTTTTTATTTTCTGTCATAGTAGCCCCAGTTCTGCTCACCTGCCAGTAAGTGATAAGGTGCTCTGGAATAGTCTATCATCATCACAAACTTTGTCAGAATTACTTGTCAGCTCCTTTAGTCTCTAGGAATTCACTTTATCTTGATAAAGTATAGTTTCTATGCACCTACAGACAGAGTAGAACAGCCTGTAAGCTAATCTACTGCCTTTTAAATACACAGAGATGTACTTATGTGAAGATCCACTGAACTTTTTTTTTTTTTTTTAATAGATATTATCAGATAGGAAAATCTTGTAGCCCACCGAAAGATACTTTTACATTAAAAAATAATAAAATCAAAAGTTTCTCTATGACAGTTGCAAAACCTTAACAGGAGACCACGGCACAGAGTGAGAGGATGCAAACAGCTCTCTAGCATATCCCCACAAAAGGCATAAAGTTGAAGGCTAGTGAGAGATACGAAAACAAATTTCATTAAGATAAGTTATAAGGATATTTAAAAATTTTTATAAATTTTGGAAAGATACTCTTTCAGCCCTCAAAAACTTCCATTTAGAGACTTCCTGAACTAAAAGTGGTGTCCGTGTACTTACTAATCCTCAAAGAACTTCTCATTTATGGATTTGTTTGTTGGTTGGTTTGTTTTCCCAGTGACCCCTTGCATACCATAAACTTCCAGCACCCACAACAGCTAATTTATTCTCAGAGTACTAGCTTTAAACTCCTGTAGACAACCATTTAGAAAGTAGAAGTTTAAATTCTCTTTACAGTTTATAAAGAACCACTATAAAGATCTGACAAACAGCAGGACAAGGGGAAAAGATTTTAAGTTGAGGGTGGGAAGATTTAGGTTGGATGTCAGAGGGAAGTTCTTTACAGAGAGAGTGGTGAGGTGCTGGAACAGTCTGCCCGGAGAGGCTGTGGATGCCCCATTCCTAGTGATGTTCAAGGCCAGCTGGATGGGGCCCTGGGCAGCCTGGTCTAGTATTAAATGGGGAGGTTGGTGGCCCTGCATGTGGCCACCAGGAATACATGATCCTTGAGGTCCCTTCCAACCCTGGCCATTCTGTGATTCTGTGATTCTGTGGTCTGACTTTAGAGGAAGTCTAGGCAATTCATTGTCAAAGTCTATGTGGAGAGTATGGAAGTTAGTCAAGATGAATGCCAACCTTTCTGCTAGTTACTGTTCTTCTGGGGCAGTGTCAGATACTGCAAAATTAATTGATTTTCGCAACTGCTCCTAGATCCCAATAACATATAAAACTTTTAGAAAAATCAATATGGAATTTGAAAGATAATCACATCTTAATATTATCTATTGACTACAAAACATAAATGTCCCTCTTCTCTGAAATAATTGTCACTACATAAAAAATTGTTGACTAAATAAAATTTTCATCTTGCATGAGAAGTCTAATTGAGCAGTCACAGCATATGACTCAATATGCAGTAGTGTCTTATAATATTTTATTTCTTTTTGAAAAAACCTACAGCCTAGTTTACCATGCATTCGGTTCAAATGATCACAATGATACAATACTTTGAATATGCTTACATTAACATCAGTTGTACAATAGAAACAATAGGAACTCTAATGTCTTAATCTGAGTATATTGATAAATTTACAAGGACAGCATAGAATTCTTAACATTACCTGGGCATTCATAGGTTTGAAATTATGTGTTCCTTTGCTAAAAATAAAAATAAAATGAAATATCTTTTTTTAATATTTATTTGCATTGCAGTCTTTTGCTCTCAGAATGATGGCTTGGCAAACTAAAAAAAGTCATTTTATTTATTCAAAAAATCAAGATACGATAAAGAATACTTCTGATTTTTAATCACTAGAAAAAGAAAATCAAATGCCATTGTATATTAAAAGGAAGTCATTTAATTTAGTAAGTAGCAGACAGCGTTTTGTTTTCCAGTTTTATAATTTACAACACAAGCAGAGCAGGACAGTTGCAGTGAAATTCTATTTATCAGAAAATGTTCAATATATGTATTATATAAGTGTGTTATCTTGTATTCCGTTATCTTATTTAGTAAATTAGTTTGTTTCTCCCCGGATCATTGCCACTGTTTTGTTCTTAGGCCCATCTCTCTACCCTTTTTCCCTTTTTCCCTTTATCCCTTCCCTGAGCATGGGATCGTGGGTTCCCCCACCCTGCTAGTTACAGAAACAGGCCGAACCAGCCCGTAAACCATTGACACCTTGCCTGGCACTTCAGCCTATGCCTGTCCCCAGGGATGAGCACAGTGCCTAGGGTTGGGGCTTCTCTGATGCTCCCACTGCTCTACTCCTCACTGGGATGTTGGGATGGGTCTGGCTGCTGAGCCCTGTGCTGATGGATTGACCCACTGGGAGTCACACATACACCTCAAGGCCCTGACCAAAGATACAAGGTTCTTCTTCATTAAAACACCTTAGGCCCTTTGATGTATATTTGAAGAGTCTGAGACAGCCTGGCTAAGCAAGATTTTTCATTTTACTCCATGTTACCCTCTTTAAATTACTCTAGTCATTGAAATGTTGAAAATGTTTCTTAAAAATATTTAGGCTACATCTTTCATTTACTTATTACTGTTTTCCTACCCAAACAAACTCCTTATGAATTTCAAGGCAATTTGCCTCCAATGAAGAAGTCCTGGCTAAACCTTTGAGCAAAACATTTATTGTTGCCCGTTGCCATGTTCCACATGGGGTTGCTTAGGTTCTTTTTAATAACAAGATGACCGTTCAACTTGCTGACTGCAAAGAGGCTTTTGTAAAAGAAAGCTGAAAGTTGGAAGTGACAGTGCATGATATTTTCTCAAATTTGTGGAGAAAATATGCAAAAAGCTGATTTCAAAACATCTAAAAATATGTGAAAAAAATCTGCAGTGCAATCAGTGTGAAATTCAAATTAATCACTTATCAAGTGAGTATTAACTAACTTATATGTTGTTCTGTAATGTGCAGAATAAACAAACATTTTAGATGGCATAACTGTAATTGTGTTTTATAAAATCCAGAATGCTCAAAAGAAACCAATCTGGGCCATTTATTTTCTCAGTCTGAAAAATGACAAGTAAATAAATCCTTTTTTTCCAGCAAGAGGCACTTCTGAGAAGTTTGCATAATTATACACTTTATGTATAATAGGTTTGCTATAGATGTCTGCCAATTTTACAATCTGACCTTTTAGTTTTCTATTGCTTTTAGTACATTACATTCTCTACACTAACAAGAAAAACAATAAATAGTATAAATTAATACCTGTCAGAGCTTTTCAGACCACTGGTTGTAATCTTGGGAGACTGAAGATAAACAAATAACAGTGTATATTTCATAAATAGAACTCTGCACACCTAACAGAGACAAAAATTCTCTCCTGTGGAAGGAGCAGCAAGACAGAATCGCCCACAGATACACTGACAATGAAGCCCTTGCAATAAAGACTGGTTGTTCACCTTAAATCTTATAATTTCTTCTTTGGACTGAACACTCTCACTTTCAAAAGACTTTACTTTCATTTTTCGTAGCAGACTTGTTTCTCTTGAAAACATTAATATGGACATATCAAGTAAGCTTACACAAGTAAGCCTCACAGACCTTAGCAAGATGTTTTCTGTCAATCCCAATTAGTACTCATCCTAAGAGGACTATCCTACAAAGGCTGATGATCACATATATTGCAAATAATATAAAATTTCCTTGTATGTCCAAAAGATTAAAATTAGACAAATTGTAAATTCATCGTCTGTTGACTTGAGGGATTTGCAGTCTTTTATTTTTCTATGTGATGTGAGTCTCTGGGTAAGCATTTTCCCATTTTATCTGAAATTTGCAACAGAACATGCCATCTTTTCTACAAGCAGTTCAAAAACCAAATTAACTAAATGTATTAGAAAACAATCTAATGAAAATTGTGTTCCATACTTACTTCAGAGAGTAGAGAGGAATCCACCAATTAACTAAATTAACTTTGACGCGTACTTTGCCAGGATTTCACTCATTCTGGAAAAAACTTTGATAATGAGAATTAGCATCATTCGATCAAATCTTGTCTTAAGTTGTAGACTCACTAAAATAATAGAAAAATGCAGTGTCAGTTGAAATCTGCAGTACATTTTCCTCAAAGTCCATCTTAAAGTTCTGTCTGGAGCATCTCAAAGCCTCATTTCACGTACCATGGAATTGATTCATGATCATTTTAGCCACAACATTCATGTGACTTTCTTATCCTACAGCCCCAAACTACTCCATTGTGGGTTTTTTGTTGTTGTTGTTTTGTTTTTTTCTTGAGAGAATGAAATCATCTCCAAGCAAATGGCCAAACCTCCAGATTTCCCAGTGATAACATCTGAACTCAAGTTCCACAGACCAGAAAGCAATTGTGGTTAAACTTACTTCAGAGAGCACAGCATTTGCAATACATCCTTGGCCACCTATTCATTAGGGTTAGCGCTCCTGAGGAATGTTCATCCAAAACCATATTTTTTTTTTCTATTACAGAAAAGTGCACCACAAATTAGGTTTATTTGTGCTACTCTCACATCAGTTATGTCAAATGCTGTGGATTTAATGATCCAGTTACATTTTTGAAATTGTATCCTGTCTGAATTCTAGTTGTGCTGTCACGCGCCATTCTCTGAGGTGGCCAAAAAGAAAACAGTTGCCAGCCATTATGGGATCTGTGGCTTCTCCAATTCACTACTCAGCGCATTACTTGTTAGCTCACAGCCATGAAAATGCAGTTGGTTTAAACAGGGTTAGAAGGACAATAAGAGGCTCATGCTTTTCCCTCACATGGAGGCTGCAAAAGATACAATCAACATAACTTACATCAAACATTCAAAACCAGTTTTGGGTATCACTGCTTTTGGAGCGAGAGAGTTGTAGATCTATCATGGGCTGGCTAGCGATACCCAAGTAAATACACATTTTAAGTGGAAATCAGAGTTCTGTAAAATAGAAGGCATATTTTTCCCCTTTTACAATATATAGATACATTAATATTCATGTGATTTGATCTAGTTGCTGTAGTAGCTCTCAAGGGAGAGCACATTTTTTGTGAAAGCTCTATCCTTCACAACTGCAAGTTCTGTAATTCAAAGCCACACAAGGTTAATTTTAGCTTACATGCCTGATTTTTTCACTTGGTCACACTTTTCTTATACACAGTTAAATCATCTTACCCTCTTTTTACATATGCCTTGACACTTTGTAGGGGATGTACAGAACTTTGTATAATCTCCTTGAGATGAATTTCATTTCTGGGAAGTTCACAAAACTATTGCTGAAAATTATATGCCACAACTGACTAACTTGTCTGAATCATGCAAAATACAAAGAATTTCGAGTTTGATAAACAAAAAATGAAAGATTTTACTGCAAAACAGCATCCATTCCATATTGTATTTCTGGCAAACTCTAGTATGATCAACACTGCTAATGATAAAATATTCTTTGGCATGCTACAACTTGTCTTGACAAAGCAGGTTTAAAAGAGACCATCAGGGCAGTCAGTGACGAATTGTGCCTTGAGTAAATTTAGAGTGTGTTATTCACGTCTGTCCTTGAGGAGGTGCTGTACGTCTGAAAGCAACATCTGGAGTCTCAATTGAAGTTCTGCCACAGAGGGTAAATTCAGCTCAAATACTAATTTCCTAACAGATACAAGAAATTATTTAATTAATTATGTTAATACATTAGTTCGTGAGGACAAACATCTACTCCTGATATTTCCTCATAATGCCTCCTGTCCTACACTTCTCTTCCAAGGATCCTGCCACTACTGTACTACTTTGTGCTTCTTTCGCCCAGCACAAAGCTCAAGTCAGCCATGTTTGGCTGGTCACTTTAAGTATGATTTAAAAGTACTTTAGTGAGGTTAATGCATATTAGACATATCTCTTTAATGAGTGCCATGTGTGCCTTATCTGTCCCTGGAATGCTACATCCGGTAATTAGCACTAGACATACCAATTGCTATATTCCTTTTCTTCTCTTGAGTTGTTGAACCTCCCAAGGAAGCATTTATTAAAGTCTTTGTACTTTCCTGAAGTTCTAGAAGCCAACACAGAGTCCATATGAGACTGAGTCTTATATTTAAATAATTTCATTGAAGAAATATTTATCTGTGATTCTTACATAAACTGTTTAAAACTTCTTGAAATTTGTGCAGAGTTGAGTGATTTGACTAGATAAGATTATGTAGTCTGATTTTTATTCTACCTGAGTCAAGTTTCTACTACAAATAATTTTACACTCTGTATATCCATATGAAATTCTGTATCTACGAACATACTGACAACTAAATCTGTTTGCTAGAGTATTTTCGACAAGCTAACATAAATGGACCAGACAAAATGATGAAATATGCACAATTACGATGAAATATTTGTAGAATATTTTTAAAATTTTACCCAATTTTAATTCCGCTCTTCCTTGATTATCATCTTTTTACCGACTATTTGATGGAATGAGTCATAAATTATTCTTAATTCCTTAATTTTAATCTCTAAAAATTGCTAACATTTCAGTTCAAGCTCAGTCATTTAGTTCCTGATTATTAGCTAGTAGCATATAGAGATTGGAGATTAAACGTATCCTATGATTATATTATTTTGTGAATGTTGTTAAAATTGTACATGTTATAAAGATTAAATACTTCTTATTTTCCACAGGTTTTCCAAGTTCTGAGATGGTAAACAACCATTTTTTGTGGCTTGATGTTAAAGCATTGCCAAAGCTGAGTGAGCTCCCATTTTCCCATTAGTTACCAAGAAGACATTTGTAGCGCACCAGCATTGTGAACTGAGAGAGATGCCCTCTTTCAGCAAAAACTACCATCTCAGCATAAGCAAGTTGATCAATAAGTTAATGGCATGAATCAATGAGAAAGATTTGGGAGAGATCTTAATTAAAGAAACAACTGCTGATACAAATTATGTTTCCAATGTATTGATGTAACAGAGGGCATGAGGTTGAACGAAGATGAGTGCTGATCAATGCCTTTAACATCTGCATTCCTTTTCATCAGAAACCAGCTCTCTTCATCTGTGTGCATACAGGCATGCATGCACACAGACACACATCACTACTACCAGCACCTCAGAAGGGCTTTGGTTTCTTTGTCCTTATTGATTCCTGCAACCCTCCTCTGGAAGCTATTACAGTTGCCTCACTTTACAAGGTGAAATGAAGGTCTCAGCGACAAGATGATGCTCATTCCTTTAGACCTTCCTAAATGTGATCTCAATACTTTACATTGTGAATATCTTAATCTGCATGCTGTAATGTACAGAAATAGTAAGGAATTGTAAATGCAACTTTGGCAACATATATTTACAGAAAAAAAATAAATCTAATATTCCCTAATACAGCAGGGCAAGCATGTATGTGTGTGAATTTGTATGTGAATTCAAGAGAGAGACAGACAAAGAGATGGAGAGAGGGAGAGAGAAATGGAAAGACAGCATTCTTCAGTGGCTGAACGGCACAAACATCCAAAGTCAATAGCTGGTTTCCCCACGTGATCCAAACTGAGACACAGTTTAAAGAGACATCAATTTGTGATGTCAGCAATGCTCAACATATAGCTAATGGAGCTTCAAGAGATCAATATTCAAACCTCCCTTCTTTTCATGCTGGAAACTCACACCACTGCAACTTCTGCTAGATGCGAAATACAATTTCTATTAACTACTTTTATCATTACTATTCACACTTATGTTGGATCAGATATTAGTATGTTTGTTTTGCTTTTATTATTTATTTATTTATTTATTTATGTATTTGTGAGGGCAGGAAGCTTTATTCCCTAGGATGTAGAAAAGTAATTTAAACTTTAGCTCAGCTGGTAGCCATGTAATCCATCTTATTTTCCTGTCAGGTTTTATAATGAAGTCAAAAGCAATCCTAAACTGGTGACATAATAATCTAATGCTCAGTAGTAATGACTATATTGAATCCCAAAGTATGTTTTTACTGCATACCAATATTGAAGAAATACAGCAATTTCAATTATCATCAGCATAGTAGAGACTCAGAGCAACAACAATAAAAATATCTGATAAGAGACAGAAACAACTAAATTTTTAGCTAAGTATTTAAATTATAGCCAAGAATCATTGAAAAGGCTCAAAACTGAAAAGGCTGAAAAGTATCTTTCAATAAAATACTAATTTCCTGTGGTAGAATCACTGGGTGTTTCATTACTTCTTTTAAGAGGCCATTGGAAAAGCAGTGAAACCTAAAAGAATGAAGTCATTAGTAATATTAATATTTGAACTTTTCTAAAATGTTGTATCTAGAGCTAAACTGTAGCATGAATGGCATTTATCACAGAATGGCTCTATTGACACAATGCAATATATGTAAACTCACTAAATATACAGTAAAATGATTTAAATATTAAGTGAGTCCATGCTTCCAAATGTTAGTTCAAAGACATGTAGAATTGGAAACCCACTCTAATCAGACTTTCCCATTTCCTTCTCCCCCAAGAAATAAAAGAAAAACAAAACGAATTCAAATTAAGTTGTTAAATGGTTTAAGGATTTGATATCTTTTGCTGTTAATTTAAAGGGCTGAGCTGCAGCTCATTTCTTTTCATCTTTATAGCAAAGCACAGGGTGACCCCAAGGGTCAGCGAGGATTATCTCTGTGTCTTTCCATTCCATCTTACATTATTAGTTTACACTGCAAATGAGAAACTGATGTCAGAAATATGCCAAACATTATTTATAAATATAGAAGCCAGGGTGAAGTCTGATAGGTCTGTGGCTTAGCATGTAAAGGTCTCAACAGCAATTAGTAAATGAGATGCATCTACTGTAAAGCGGGAATTGTCATCTAAAGAGCAGAAAATATTTTGTTAACATCTTGATAACATACATGAAATACAATTCTGAAATGTTATAGCACTAACAAAGTATGAAATGGATTGGTGACCCTATAATCAAAAAAGTCAAATTATTAGAGTGATGTCTTCAGTTAAAAAGAAATATTGCAATCATTACCACTCTTAATGTGACTCATATTTATCATAAAGTTATTTTAGATTTTTTTCTATATACATTCTTTGATTGACTTACAAATGCTTCTTTTTGACAGCTTTGATAATTAAGAGCTTAAATTGAGCCAAAATATTGTAAATTGTATACACAAGAAGATGTGAATTTTCTCTGTTAATGAAAAGCCATACAAGGACTTCTGGTTAATTAACATTCAGAGTAAAGCCCATGTGACACAACATTTTTTCTCTACATCACAGAAGAGGAGTAACAACCCATTTAGAATTAGAAGAACAGCGCCAAAATAGCCAAGGCAGAATTTAAAATTCAAAATATTTATAGCAGAAATTAGCTATTAAGAGAGGGTAAAATGTTTAATAAGGAATAATACATATAGAGGAGAAGAAATTGCTCTGACATAGTAAAATACACTGTGCCTGTACCGGTTTTATTTAAAAGGTAATGGCTTGATATCAGAGACTTCATGTGAAAGATATGCATCCCATTTTTTTATGCTCAACATAAGTTACTAGGAAGAGTGTTTGATAAATATATTATGTTAATGTGGTATTGCCCCATACCAAATTAAGTTAATAAATCAGGAAGCAGGAAGGTCATACATTCAAGCAAATATGCTGCTTTTGTAGAATGTATTTATTTTCTTCTAGTCTGTAATGAAGTTGGAAGTTACTGTGACACACACACACACACACACACACACTCATATGTGAGCTGATCATTAAGACAAATGCAACAAATGAGAGATATCTATGTTCTGTCCACAAAATAAAATAAAGAAATGCCTAAACACTTTGTATGTACAAAAAATAAATGATATCTCAGGTCATTTAGATGACCAGATCTTCCATTCAAATTTCATTAGAGTGTTTCTTTCATCATCCTTGTCTCCAGCCTAGATCAATCTGCATGCAGAAAGAATAATAGAAGCCTATAGTACAATCTTCCAGGACTTTCTAAGTAATCTTTCTTTTGTTTTGAACTCCATATTGCAGAGCACTTAGTGTATCATGTATACAGAAAATATTGTCTGAGGTTGTAGAGTCATAAGTTCTTTCCTCTTTCTGTTTGTTCTAATGATTTGTTCTCTCCCACTTTCCATCTCAGTATGTTATTGCTGTATTGTAAACCAAACAAAGTCAAATAGGTTCAGAATAAATTCCAGGGGTAAGAATGAGTAACTGGAAGTGGGAATAGAGTCTGAAATTCTTCACTCAGATATGCTGATAAAGCCAGTGGCCCATGGCATGCTCCTTGGGCTAATGTTCTTCAGTACTTAACTGCACATTGTGCTCTCCAAGAGGGTAACTACTGTTCCCCTGAACTATACAGCAATTTTATAAATTCTATTTGTTTGACAGTGACAAAAAAAATACAAAAAAAAAATATTTTTTTTTTTCCAAAACAACAGCAATGAGCTTCTGGAAATCAGTGTTGCTTAGTTTAAATGTCACTCTGAAGAATGCTTAAGATAAAAATTGTCTCCAATAT
This sequence comes from Chrysolophus pictus, assembly GCA_037305975.1. Lineage (NCBI taxonomy): Eukaryota > Metazoa > Chordata > Aves > Galliformes > Phasianidae > Chrysolophus > Chrysolophus pictus. Next base: position 34,430,882 of record CM074577.1, read on the forward strand.
ATCTGAATGTCGTTCAACATTGCTTTTCAATTCACAAACTTATTCTGCTTTTGCCACATATTCTCCTTAAGCTAAACCTCAAAGAACACAAACTTGGACCACTGTGAGATGAAATCCCATTTATTTCGATTGAAGATACACAAGACAAACAATTATAGATGATGCTTTCAAGATGCTTGGCAAAGATAGAGGTGAATTTCTTTGCCTGATGTAATCATAACAACTGACACCAAAAGAAAAGAGTGCCTGATGCAGGGAAACAGAAAATTCAGTTTTGGTTGTTTATGTCTAAATTAAGAGTCAGTCTTCACTCACAGACCAGAATAGTGTAGCAGGGAGCCTCTTCTTTATTCCCCATTGCTTATGATGAGCAGACACTAACCGTATAGACGGTTATATTTGCAAAAACCAGAGGAAAAGAAGTACACCTAATCAGTAATACACAGTATTATACAGATTGCTATCCTACTAGTGAAACTGAGGAAGTCTTTCATAGCTTCTCTTATTACTTCACATCTTATTATCTGTTACTTGCAGTGGCTATGCACGTGTTTCTTTTTACCTTGAGTCACTATAGTCAACACTGGGATCTTTATTCTGGCAAACTGCACTAGAAGGACATCAAAACATTAATGTATTTATTGAGATTAAATTTGAGACTTGAGATTTTAAAATGACTAAGCATTTGAAACTCAAGTACATACTGTTAAGTCTCTGGAGCTCAAACTTAAAATCTCCCCTATTTAGAGAGAGAACTATCAAAAGAAGAGCCAGTAGAATTCTGAGTCTTGCTCCTTTGGGCTATCTCCTACACAAAGCAATCCTTGAAAGACTTGAAGATGTAATTTTTAGTGAAGGAATTTGCTTTTTATAGGAACACAAGATTCTTTGTCCTTCAGGATGTAAAATAAGGATTGCTAGAAAAAAATTTACAAACAAAAGGCAACCCTAACAAATTAATATGACAGAAAGTAGGTTTCATCCATTTTTTCAGCTCAGTAGAATTAAAGTAATTTTTTTAAGATCACATTTGAAATTGGCCATAGTATGACTTAAATATAATAGCAAGAAAAATGATGGGGAGTTCTTATGACTGTTAGTATGCCTAAATTCAATGGAGGTACGTGGCTCCTTGCCAATGTCACACAGGGTACCAAAAGCACATTGTTCACCTGCATCACCTTTATGCGTCACAAGCTTTGTTTAGTGACAGAAATATTTACAGGAAGATTTTTAGAAGCTTCATTGAATTAAACATTAAATTAGAATCATAGAATCACGAAGGTTGGAAAAGACCTTTAAAATCATCCAGCCCAAGTGTGGATTTACTGCTACTTTGTCTATTAAAATTTTGAATAAAATATAATTATTTAAAATGAAAAAATCACAAAGATATTTCTAAATGATCAAGGTGCTTTTTAATCTATCTAACTGATTTCTCAAATGGTTTAAATAGTTTAATTCTTGGAATCTACCCTAAGTCCACAACTATTCACTGTGGACTGTAAAGCAGTTTTACTTTGTAGCATAGCACTTGGGTTGGGGCAATCCCAGATGCTTGTAGAAACTGAAGGAAGATCTCCTTGAGAGCAGCCCTGCAGAGAAGGACGTGCGGGTCCTGATAAAAGCTGGACGTGAGCCAGCAATGCGTGCTTGTAGCCTGGAAGGCCAACTGTATTCTGGGCTGCATTAAAAAAGGGGTGGCCAGCAGAGAGCAGGAGGTGATAGTCTCCCTATACTCAGCTCTTGTGAGGCCCCATATGGAATACTGTGTCCAGGCCTGGGGCCTCCAGTACAGGAAGGACACGGAGCTCTAACAGTGGGTCCAGAGGAGGGCCATTAAGATGATCAGAGGGCTGGAGAACCTCTCCTTTGAGGAAAGGTTGAGGGAACTGGGCTTGTTTAGCTTGGAGAAGAGAAGGCTGCGGGGAGACCTCATTGTGGCCTTCAAATACCTAAAGGGAGCATATAAATAGGAGGGGCAATAGCTGTTTACGAGGGTGGATAGTGAAAGGACAAGGGGGAATGGTTTTAAACTGAGACGGGGGGGGGGGTTAGGTTAGATATTAGGAGGAAGTTTTTCACTCAGAAGGTGCTGACACACTGGAACAGGTTGCCCAAGGAGGTTGTGGATGCCCCATTCCTGGAGGCATTCAAGACCATGCTGGATGTGGCTCTGGGCAACTTGGTCTAGTGGTTGGTGACCCTGCACATAGCAGAGGGGTTGAAACTAGATGATCATAGCAGTCCTTTTCAACCCAGGCCATTCTATGACTCCATGATTCTGTGATTCTGTGATTCTATAGCACCACAGAAAAATACTGGTAACAAGTTTGAAACCATCTATTATGACTTCTCAACAGAATGAAAGGCATTCATTTCCCTTTTCTCTTCAGGGAAAAGAGAGAGACAGATTTTTGTTCACACTTAGATTCACTTCACCTGTGTACAGTCCTTAGAAAATTTCTGAACTTAACATGAATGTTGAAAAGACTCTCCTGTGTAAATCTTTTTGCAGGATGTGAGTTGTGTTTATAGATGTATGCAGTCGTGCCTAGTAAGTGCAGATTGCTATCATCATGCTATTAAACTAAATAGAAACAAAATACAGTCTTGAACACTTCCTATTTGGTTTTGCATCCTTCCAGACAGCACTCAGTCATACTTCAGAAGACTGAATAATCCAGGAAAAGTTATCAAGAAGCAGCACGGATGATACTGCTTTGTTTTTCGAGATGATGATATTTCAACTATATGAGCATGCTCTCTGCTGTGTTACATGCCCTTAGGAATCAGAGAATAGCTAGCCAATCATTCCATTTACAAGCACAGAGGCATCCCTTTGGGACAGCATTAAGTATATAAAAGAAAACAAAATATTATCCACATCTGAGATAAGTAATTCTTTTTTTTTTTTTTTTTTTTTTTCAGAATTCCTTCCTTTACCATGAACTAGGACATGACTGCTTAAGACATCACGTGGTCAGCATGAAGTCTTTGTGTACCTGTTGGACTCTGCAGTGGTCACTCTGTAAATTAGCGTAGACTGAAGTAGCCTGAAGAAATGGGCAATTTATTTCTAATGAGAGATGGCCACTTTCCAAGATATGAATATGTACGTCTGAGGATGACCTATGTTTATTCTGAGGCATGTTTCTGAAAAAAAAAATCCATGTAGCATAAATCTATTTGTCTATGAGATACAGAACATAAGAATAAATATGTATTACTTTTTTAATTGTTTAAGATACTGCATTTTCTTTTCCATTGGAATAGTGAACTAAGATTACGTTCTATTCAATTAAACGGTTTATTAAATAAAGTAGTAACATAAGATTTGAAGACACCCAAGATGAGGACTTGGAGAACAATAATAAAAAAATGATACTAGAACAGTAGATGTTTGATCTTAAATTTTGAACTGTCAGTGTTACAATTCTTTTTTTCCTGAACCTATTTAAATATTTTTAGTTTCTTATATGTATATGTATATATGTATATTGTTTTCAGATTAAAGTCATAGATATTTAGAGGTGTCTCATATTGCCTTTCCAGAAGCCCACGACTTTTGTCACACACTTCTTTAGAACATAATATAAAATAGTTTTGTTCTCAGAAATGAGCTGTATGTACATATATCATACATTTTGTTTAATAAAAGCTATAAGTGTTGTCACTATTTATTTATTTATTTATTTATTTGGAAAATAAAATAAAACACCTTAAGTGAAGTAATTGGCTTTGAATAGTCAAACAACATGTCAACATATCAAGGCACAAAAAACATTAGTCTTACTGAAACTGCTCAAACAACAGACTTTTCTGAGTGTCCTGAATGTGACACAGGAGCATACAAGAATTTTAAGCAACTGTACTTCAAGTAATGATTCTCAAGAAAAATGCTGCACTCTGACTCTAAGATTGTAACAAGCATTTAACAAAGATAAATGTGAGTTCATCCCTCCTGTTTTCTAGAGAATAACATGGGTAAGTGTCTGATCATGCAGTAGGTATGCATGGAGATAGTTAAAATTATTTTAAATGGTTGTTGTTTCTCATTATTTCTGGATGATTTTTTTACATTAAAAAGAGAAACCAACATGACATGTGAAGTATTATTTTACAGAATAAATGCACATTAAAAGTAGAAGAGTTCTTCTTAAACAAATTATGTATTTACCCATTATGATTCCTTGGATCTTCTTCCATAAATTAACATCTTTAGGGTTTGATTTAATTGGGAGCAGCCTGAGGACACTTTATTTGACAAACTTTATTAAATTCCATGCATTAAAAGTCCTATTATTCTTTGAAGTGTAGGGAACAAATATTCCCTCTCTCCTACCTTTTTACAGAAAGTCATCCATAATGATGATCTGACTGACTAAACAAAGTATATTCAAAGAATATTAATTTTGGAATGCAGTTCTCTATAAAATCAAGGCTATCTGATGTCTTTCTGTGTACTATCACTTACTCAGTGTATTGGAGAAAAGAATTACAAGACACTATATATTTATTCTTTTTTTTTTTTTAATTTAATCTGTGTCGAGGTTTCAGGAGTAAGCACAGTTGGTTTTATCAACTTTAGTGTTTCAATCATTTGCCTACATGGTAGTAGCATGATTTCAAAATTTGCACAGGCTGTCTATATGTTATGGTACTGTGAATGGATTACTAATCTGAGACAAAGCTCATCTTGATTTCTATTAGACACAAATTTGGATCATTGGTTAAGATTTTCATAAGGATATTCCTGAGTCTGTGGTCCTGAAAAACAATATTCTGTGACACAAACAACAGTTTATGTTTCATCACTGGAAATTACTAAGTACTCAGGAAATATTGTTGAGATTGCTTTGGGTATTCAATATTTTAAAAAATCAAGTCATTTATTTATACATACAAATATAGCCTCTAGGAATCTAAATTTAATCTTCGTTTTTAAACTTATTGACTGAGATATCATGGTAACGCTTCACTCACAATGTATGTAACAGTTCATGAGAGTAAACAAATTCTGCTTCCCGCATCCCAATTCTAATTTTTTATTCTAGCTTTTCAAGCATGTATGCCAACTATATGTTACTTTTTGCTGAATTTGATGCATTTTTTTTCTAATAATGATAATGCATTAAATTAGAAAAAATGATGGTGTTTTTCAATGAAAAATAGCAGAACCATTACCATATGATCATGTTTTACTCTCATACAATATATTTTAAAAGTTATAATTAATAATAATTAAATAAGTAATAGTCATAATGAAGTAAAAATAATATTTATCAGTTGACTTTTGAAAACTGTGTCTGTACTTAGACCCCCAAAAATATGAGATCGAACAACTTAATATATTTCTATTTTACTGACGTGTTTCATCATATATTTGCTATAAGCTGCATAGGCGTAATGGCTCATAATCACACATAGACACATAGATTGCTCTGAAAGTATTACCTCCTTTTTTTCCCATGGAAATTGCAACAGATACAATGAGCACAATAGCACTATTTAATAGAATAAATTCTCAGCTAAAAAATACTATTTTTTCCAGCAGTCACCATCATTAGCTGATTTGTGCAGATGAGCTGATCAAGATGCACTTCATTCTGTGGTGTGACCGCACTGCATGGCAATCTAGAATGTGGCTTTTCTTTCATGTTGTTGTCACCACTGCTGAAACACAACACCCACAGCCTCACTGTGCCCACATCCACTATTTAGTCTCCAGAAACGTTCAGCAAGTGTCAATGTTAATGTGTGCCATTTTTTTCTGCATGGTGGAATTCATTTCCACACCTTTAATTCATCCACACGTTGATGTTAGTCACCATTTTGTCAGACTGCCCCTCCACTGCCCCTCTGCTGCTGTCTGTTGAATGGCATCAAAATGTACCATCAACATCAGCCTTTGAATTCATCAGCCAACATAATAAATTATGAGGCATTACTTTTGGAGCAGTCTTCATAGCAACTTATTTAACTTGTGGATCTGAACTCTTATGGCACAGAGCAACTCTAAAAACCCCATTTCTCAGTCACAGACCATCCCTGACATTTGGTGCACTGTTCTACTACTTGGGTCCTACTTCACTTCTGTAACTTGAAGTTGTGAATGATGCAGCACATTTTCGCCAGCCTTCTCAACAGAAGATATTCTCCTTTTTTTCAAACTGTCTGGAAATAGAATATGTCTAGAAATACCTCTTTATAATTTGTTTCAAGCAGCATTTACTTTTCAGACGTTAAGAAGTATGGTTACTTTAGCCACTTTTATATGTTTCTCAATAAGCATTAAATGCTGGCAGAGAAAATTTCCATGTAGAAGTACAGTACATTCATATTGGAAAGCAAAAATGAAATGGAATTTTTGCTAATACAAGAGAAGCATTTTCACATGTACTCTAACCCACTCAATTACTTTTCAGTCAATGAATAAGTAAATCAGCAGATATATCACTAGGCTACTAGCTATTGATTTGCTTGCAAACTTAACTCACAGTAAATGAAAACTAGCCTTGAGCTGGAGACTGGGGACTATTTTTCTGTACTTCTCTAGAGTCATGATCTATTCTTTGGCCTTTAACATATAAGCATATATTTAGTAGGCGTATACATAAATGTAATGGAAATATATAAAAGGGAACTTTGAGGCAAAACAGAATTTGCAATCTCATTACAGATTGTGGTTTTCTTAGATTCTCTATGTGCTCAATATTGCAATTTTTTCTAATGGAAGATTCCCATCAACATTTGATCAGGCCTTATAATGGCACCATATTCAAAGCACTTAATTTGAGAGTCCTCTGTAGTCTCAATTCAGAGGTGACCCCTGCCATTTCAAAGGATAATGCTACAGAAACATCGATAGCAAATCCATCCTCAGCAACAGATTTTTAATGTGTTCTGTTAGTATGTGCTTAAAGTGTAGACTTAGCCCTCAGAATTTTAATATAGAAGAAAACCATGTATCACACTTTTAGAAATAGAAAGTTATTCATGGGATTTTCCCTGTATTTTTTGCAGTCTTTAGACACTGAAGGCTAAGAAACATATACTGTTCCTTTCAGCTGCATAACTATCCTGCTAGCGATTAATTACTTAGATACTTCTGAATAAATAGGATGTAAAGAAATACCTAACAAAAGCTTAATGCATCCCCAATGATGGAACCCTGTGCTATTTCTGAGATGAATATCCTTTCTTTTTTTTTTTTTTTTTTTTGAAAGACTAGCAGATTATTCAAAATTATGGCAATCAGATACTGGCAGAGAAGAAAAATAGCGATATGCTGAACAGAAACCACTTAAATTCTGCAGGCTTCAATAATATAATATTTCCACAACTGTTTCTGTTTAAAACTAATAAAAATAAACATAAAACATTCCCTTCTCCCCCTATCAAATTCATTACTTTGAGCGACAAAATGACAAAATGATTAGCTGTTAATAAGGCCCTGGTTTAAAAGATTGACTGACATAGCATTACTCATTTAATTTCCGTTTTCCTAGTTTTTTTTTTTTCCTTCCTCCAAGCACAGAGGGAATTAATATTATCACATCAAAGGCCTCCCTTTAAATGGGGGAGAAAAATCATTTAAAAGGACAGAGGCTGTGATTATTCAAACTAGGTTATTTGCACCTTGTATATATAACGATATCATGGTACAACTTCATTTTGTTCAAATTGCTGTCAGTCACTAATAGAAGAAATTTGCTTCCGTTTTATCAGTGCTATTGTGTTCAGTCAGATTTGTGGGTGTGGGATGGGGGACTCAGGGTGGACATTAAACATGAAATCTGATAAGGCAGATATGAATGTGGAGTAAGAAATACATTGAGTGAAGGGAGACTGATTGTGAATCCAGCATCCATAATGCAAATTCTTTTCTTCCCCTCTTCCTTCTTAGCTATTTTTTTTGTTGTTGTTGTTGTTGTTCCTTTCTGTCCATGTTGCTCTATTTAAAGAAACAGATAGGGACACAAACTAAAGTGCAAGCCTCTGTGGAATATAAGGTTTAGCAATATCACTCTGTGCTTGGGTATTTTATTTCCTTTCACTTTGATTCCTGACAGACAAATTATTCTAGGGATGATTTAACACCTAAAGATGTATGTCATATTCCATAAAATAGTTGTATCGGTGAGAAAAATTATGAGTGGCACAACCCTTGGCCTAGCAGCAGCCAATGATCTATCAGCATTTAAGTCTTGGCAGATTGAATTATTTTCCTCTCGAACTGTAACTGTGTTATGGCTTGCATGACAAACAGTCCACTTGTCAAATATTTATCCTTTCTCCTAAAAAAAAACAAAAAACAAACAAACAAAAACCCCCAAAAAGCTAAAAGAAGGAATGAAAAAAAAAAAAAAAAAAGAAAAGAAAAAAGAAGAAAGATTGACCAAGAGAAGGAGGGAGGATTTAAGTGGTAAAAGACCAACCACAGCTTGAAATATGAAACATAAATCACTAGGGTCAGGGAGAGCAGGGGAACTTGGTTACTAAGGTTCCAGATGGATTAAATAACGCACGTCCTGAGGGAGGGTGGGAAGGCAGGCACTAAAATAATAACAGAACAGAATGCTCCTATGTCGAAAGGTTTGAAGACAAGCCTTGTTAATTCAGAAAACAGCGGAGTTAAATTAGTCCAGGTCCCTGTGAAAAGTAGTGCTACATATTGTGCAGGAAAGATAAATTTTCACTCACTCTCTCCAATACACTGGCCACTGACAGGTGACTGCTGTGAGTAGTTCATTAAAATGTCCAGCTCATGGGAGATTTTCAAAATTTATAATGCTTCCTGTAGTCAACAGGGTCAAGTTCAATGAGAAAGGAAGGGAGCAAAATAACGAAAGGAATTATTCACTAATTACCTTTTAAATACATTTGCATTTTTTTTCCCAACAATATTAAGTTACTTTTAATGCCTCAAGGTTTATGGCTTTAAATCAGAGAGGGAGATCAGAGTTCAGCACTGTTTGCAACCATTCTTTGGATGGAAGATTTTTGAACATGTTAAACCATGTGCTATACCCTTTGGAGTAAGTGACTTTAGAAGATATAGGATCAGACTTTTATCAGGGAATGTAACGATGATAATTTTAATTAGGTTTCATTTACCTTTAAGCCAAGAATATACATTGAAGCTCATTAATTAGCAGAGAGGTGGATAGTACTGCATATTATTAAAACAACCGGAAATCTGTGACAAGATCTGATTGCATATAAATAAACTGTTTCATCCCATAATTTCATATGAGATGAAATATATATATCTATTTTCCTAATAGAATACATGAAGTTGAATTGTTTTGCAAAATTTAAGACATAATAATTAGACCACTGTAGAAATATTATAAAAATTGAAGGAACATATTTTTATTTTAAGCTAGAATCATTGTGGATTGGAAACTATATATTCCACAGTATGTGGAGTAAGGATGATAACAAAGGCAGGAAAATAGTGCACACCACTATTTTTCAAATCTTCACAAATTTATCCATAGCTTCTGGAAAAGAAATATTTTCTCCATGCTCATGCTTGCTTGTGGACTTTTCCTGAAATTGTAGATTTGGGCTACTGCAGACTGTTTCAGGTTTCCTGCATCTCATTATGCCGCTGCCATGTGCAAAATCTTCTGGCATAAAGCTTTGTCTCACTCTTGTACAAGTCCTCACATAGGTGATGGTTATTATTGCTGTCAGTTTCTGCATTAGCTCAGTCTTCAATCTCAAGATGTCCAGAAACCTGGAGAGCTACCTACAGAACATTCTGAGTTGTCACTAAAACAGGAAGTGTCAATTTTTTTATACTGTAATCAGTATAAAAGCAGTCAACAATTTGAGTGACTTTTGGATGAGAAATAGTGATGGACTGGTAGAGCATAAGGACTGATAAGCCAGCATGAGGAACAGGACAATACAATGGTTCCAGTGGGAGGAAAGAGTACTCTTTTTTCTTTTCTTTTCTTTTCTTTTCTTTTCTTTTCTTTTCTTTTCTTTTCTTTTCTTTTCTTTTCTTTTCTTTTCTTTTCTTTTCTTTTCTTTTCTTTTCTTTTCTTTTCTTTTCTTTTCTTTTCTTTTCTTTTCTTTTTTCTTTTTTTCTTTTCTTTTCTTTTCTTTCCAAAAGAATTAGAAATTTCATGTTTTGAAATTTAGTGGGAATGAGATAGAAGAATAAAGGAGACCAAAGAAGTTTGGTAAAGGATCCCAAAGAAAGATTGGAAGAGTTTTATAGGAAACTTCGTAGAGGTGAAGGGAAAATGTGGGTAGGCCTTAGGCTTAGCTAAGTACAAAGAGGTTAATTGGGAATTACTGCCTGTCTGAAGGAAAAAAAAAAAAAAAAAAAAAGAACAGGAATTTCCAGGCAGATGTGAGCTACATTAACAGCCTTTATGTTGTTTCCAAAATATCACTTCAGCTTTGTTAATTAATATGTCTTCCAGAAGTTTACTTTAGCAGTCACAAAAAATCTTTTGTTGCAGAAGCTGAAAGAAGAGTTTTATGCTCAACACTGTACAAGAAAATGAGAAGATTTCAATTTGCAGATTAAGACAGCCAAGTTTAAGTGTCTAGATGTGAACTAGTTGCTAAAGTTCCCCTTGTACTCTGCTAATTATAAAGTAGTCAATACGGCTAATGGAGACTGAAGAGCTACTCAGCGGAGTATGTGAGGTATCTCCTTCAGTCTGAGGTGATTAACTCTTAGGACTCCATTGATTCACAGGTAGAACATTCAAGTACTATTTCAAGAGCTTGTTTCTGATGAGGCTGCAGAACTCCTCTATGTTCAAGGGCAGGACATTTGAAGATTTTTTATGAGATCACTGTGATTTCCATGGTGGTTCTTGGCTTGATGATTAGACACCAAAGGATTCAATTAGCCTAAGCACTGAGAATTCATAGCTGCAAATGAAGCAAGTAAAAATCATCATTTTGGCATAGAAGTGTTTATTTAATTATAGCTCTTTGAAAAAAAAATCTGGAATCAAACCTCTCCATTTTAGCAACTATATTTGGATGTACCTTTGACATAAATCTCATTTTTACCCCTTTTGCAGAGGGACGAATTCCCTTACGTTTGGCAAGGCTCTATTGAACAAAATGATCAGCATTACAGATAAGCCAGGAAAGATGTTCATCATTCCATCTTCAAAACAGCCTTGAATGTCTGTCCTGGAAACTACACATTGGATGGTGAGGGAAAAACTGTCTAATGAATAGTTATTGGTAAGAAAACATTACCCATTTTATGAAGCAAAGGTCTTGTGAAGAAAAAAAAAAGTAGCATCTTATCATTATCATTATTATTAATGTCATAAAAATATATATACTGACAGAATAGATTAAGGTTGCATGAGCAATTTTAATTCTGCGTTTTCAAATTTTTGAATGCTTGACTTTGCAACCTTAATAGCTTCTTTTAATATATTTTTATGTGCAATTATATAAAGTGCAGAACCTTTTGATTTACTGCAAATGAATATTCTTTGCTGAAGTCATGTACATCATTAGTTCAAGTGGAAGAGCAGCGTTTAGATTATACGTGTTTAGGATGTCATGTTCTGGCTTCCTATACCATATCTGGCCATGCTGAAAAGCTTGGAGGAAAAAAAAAAAAAGAAAAGAAAAGAAAAGAAAGAAAGCATTGATTGAAAAGAAAAAGATGAATGCCATTTCAACAGACATTTTTCAGATATATTTGCAATTTTGCTTGTGATCATTCCAAACATTGTTTTTAAAAATTAATTACCAAAAAGATATTTAAATGTTATTTTATTAAAACATTAAACTTACTAGAAAACCTTTTTTGTTAGTTCATTTTTTTGACTTTTTTAAGATTGGCGTAATATAGTGTTGAAACAGTTACCTTAATCACATTATTAAATTAAAATTATAATTACTGCGTTAGTGGAATAAGACCTTTAGATAAGTGCTTAAAAATGACACTTGGAAGATGAATATGTGCATACATCTCAGTTTTTTTCATATGTAGACAGAAAAGACAAATTCTCATACCTCACTATTTTTCTTCATTACTTCATTTACTGAATGTTACCGAGAGCCACTTAAGGAGTTTTATATAATTATTCACCTTAGGCAGGGTTTTGCTCCTTGTGCTATCTACACCATGCTATCCACACCATGCCCCAGAACATCTGTCCTGACTGGCATTAACTTTGGTTCTCTGTGTAATCATGACACTAGTTCTCAGCATCACGCCCTAATCTGTACTTAGTACTGAGACTCCCTTGCTATCATAAGTAGTGGCTCAGAAAAGGGAACATGGTCCCAAACTACTCCACTGTTTGTATCCCACATATTTGTGATACAAAGGTCAACCTTTTATATGCATAATGAAAATATTTCCACCTAGATAATAAGTGGGTAGGGTTTGGACAAATTTTAGTCATTGCTCATAGTTACTTGACTTCAGCAAGACCATTTTGTATGAATGGAATGAGGAAGGTTTGTATCTGATGTTTAACTGTCTGTAAAAAAGTAAAAAACTTGTCTTTTTCAGATACTTGATTTTAGATCATTTTAGAGCTCAGTGGAATTGCAATATTTTGTGGCGGTTCATTGACAGCAGAACAAAAATTTGGCATTCAAAAAATGTTTACAAGTTTACTTGTCTCAAAAATGCAGTTGGAAACTCCAGAAAAAATATTTCAATAAAGATTCCTGTTTCATGTAAATATTAAATAAATCAATTTAAATTTAAACATATATTGAAAAATATCAGTACATGCATATTTTAAATATTTAACTAAATGGAATATTCCATGTCTTGGTGTAACAGAAAAGAGGTTAAAAAAGTGTTCATTTTGTGTCCTTTAACATCAAAAATATTTCTTTTTTCCAATTACTACTTAACAACTCTGAAATTGTGTATTCCTCTTACATATTTCAGTTTTACATATCTACAACTTTCAGTTAAAAACTGCTTAAAGCAGTACATCAACTCTAATGATCAATTCCTTATTAATAATTTGGTCTTAGATTCTGTAAACTTTTTAAGTCAAGACAAATGAATTGATTTAGAATAGAAGTAGAATGTGAGAAGTACTGCCAGGAAAACCACAGAATCACAAAACTTTTGAGTTGGAAAGAACCACTTTGGATCATTTACTTCAAACTCCCTTCTTCAAGTAGGGTCACCTATAGCACATTTCCCAGGACCACACCCAGGCAGCTTTTGAGCACATCCAGAGAGGGAAACTCCACAATCTCTCTGGGTAGCCTGTTCCAGTGCTGTCATTCTCACAGTGAAGAAGTTTCTGCATTTCAGTTTGAATCAGTTGCTTCTTGTCCTGTCAGGCACTACAGTAAACAGCCAGGCCCCATCCTGCTGATACCCTTTCTTAAGATATTTAAACACATTAATAAGATCCTCTCTCAGTCTTCTCTAGGATAAACAGGCTCAGCTCTCTCAGACTTTTGTCATAGTAGAGATGATCCAGCCCCTCAATCATCTCTGTAGCCCTCTGCTGGACTTACTCTAGAAGTTCCCTAATTTTTCCAAACTGGGGAGTGCAAACAGTACTCCAGATGTGGCCTCATCAGGGCAGAGTAGAAGTGGTGGATCATCTCCCTCGACCTAATGGCCATACTCTTTTGAATGCTCCCCAGGATACTATTGGCCTTCTTGGCCACAAGGTCACGATGCTGGCTAATGGTCAGCCTGCTGTCCACCAGGACTCCCAGGTCCTTCTCTGCAGGGCCATTTTCCTGTAGGTCAGCTCCCAGCCCTAGTTATTTCTCCTCAGATGCAGAACTCTGCACTTACCCTAGCTGAACTTCATGATTTTCTCTGCCCATCTCTACAGCTTGCTGAAATCTCTTTGAAGGGCAAAGCAGTCCTCTGTTGTGTCAGCCACTCCAGCCAATTTATTATCATCAGCAAACTTGTTGAGGGTGCACTCTGTGCCTTCATCCATGTTATTGACTGAATACACTGAGCAAGACTGAGCCAAGAACAGATGCTTGGGGGACACCACTAGCTACAGGTGTTGTCCAACCACCTCCAACCAGACCCAGTGCCACTGGTCACTACAATCTCAGCTCTGCCATTCAGCCAGGTCTTAATCCATCTTGCTGTCCACTTTTCTAACTCACATTTTCTTGCTTACCTACAAGGATATTGTGGGGGACAATGTTGAAAGCCTTGCTGAAGTCCCTCATCTACCCAGCCAGTCATTCTGTCACAAAAAGGTACTGCATTGTTTAAGCATGATTTTCCCCTTGTCAAAACAATGTTTACTGCATCTGATCCCTTTCTTAGAAATGGCATCCAGGATGAGGTGTTTCGTCACCATTCCTGGGAAAGAGGTTAGCCTGCCAGGCCTACCGTTTCCTATGTTCCCCCTTTCACTCTCTTTGAAATCTGTAGTGATACTGGCCTTCTTTCAGTCCTTAGGCATCTGTCTTCCATGGCATCTCAAAGGTCATGGAGACACTACCTGCTAATGTGTTGCTCTCGCAGTTGAATAACAGCACAGAAAGTTTCCATGACTCTATCCAAAGTGCAGAAACAACTATTAAGGCCCACTATTGAGAATGATATAGCTTGGCTGCTGCTAACAGAAAGAGAAGAATGAATTATCCATGTTTCTTCCTTGTAGTTGCTTCATATGGGTAATGAGTATAGACACAAAAATATATGTCAAGAAACTAAGACTTTTTTAGCTTTTCTACAACTATCTGAATGTGATGTGTGTTTTAGTAGCATCTTTAATGCTGAATATTATACAAAATATTCAAAGATGAATACCTGTATATTCGCTTTTGATAGAACAATGTTTACTTGCTGTTATGTCAATTTTAAGACCAATTATTTATTTGAATAAACATGCAAAACTGCTTAAGCTTATGTATGTATTTCTTGTGGACTTGTGGACATACTTGTATCTGTATTTTAAGTAAAAGGAGCTTCTGAAAGCTCAAAAGTAGCAAAAATGAGAAAAAGACTCCAGAAGATATGATGGTGTTAGCATCATTAGGATTATTACTTTCAATTACATTATTTAATGCTCAGTAATAAATAAAAATATAAGTAATTAAAAAAAAAAAACATCCTTCAGCTTGTTGCTGTTGCTTTTGTTTTTCACAGTGTTTGCAGCTGCAAATACCAAAATAGTAACAAAAGACAGATTGAAAGTTTTTTTACTTCTTATTCATGTTCTTGAATTACACCATTCTGATTACCTCATAAATGAAGGAAGAAAGACCCCCAAAAAATTGTGCAGCATGTGAAAAAGTTCTTTAGATTATAAAATGTGAATTATTATTCATATTACATCCTCTGCAGTCACATAGATATAATGCTTAAGTATCTGTGAGGTTCACCTACCAGATGGTGTCCCGCCACATTTTCTCCATCCAGCATTGGCTTGGATGGCTGTGGATCTTTTCAGTGTTGCAAGCAATAAGTTTTCACAGGAGAAGGAAGGGGCTAATGTCACATAAAATGAACTTGCTCATTTTGTGGAGATAAAGATCTTGAGCACACTTGGCCTCTTCTCTTAGTTGTAGTCTCCTTTGACATCTCTTGAATGAGCCCCAGTTCTTATTTCTCTCCTGATTCCACTCCTTTTTGATGTTAGGTTTGCTACAGGTTAGAGTTAGAGTGGGAACAGCTTTTGTTTTACAGGCTCTCCTTCTTAAGGATCTGTCTGATCATAGTCTGTTTGACTAACAGAAGTAGAAAGGAGGTGAGAGATCAGTCTTACTAGCCTTGTCTGCTACGAAGACCTGCTGTTCCTCAAAGAAAACTGTATTTCCCTGAATACTTTAGGATTTATTCCCAGGAGGAAAATATAATTTCTGGAATTTCTTCCATCCTTGCATTGACTGCACAAAAGAAAGAATTTTGCTGGTAATATAAAGATTATGAAAGATCCCTTATCATTTTCCTATTCTATAAATGAATGTCAGAGGGAAAAAAAAAAAAACCTAAAACAATTATTCATTGTGTTTTACAGCAAGAACTCAGATCCTATCACATCTTTTGAAGTCTGCAGTTTGCCAATGAAGCACAGTCCATTTTAGAAATGCAATTCTGCTGGATGGCTGTAGCTTAAGTGAAAGAGTAGTACACTCTGCCAAATTCAGAATTGTCTTGGCATGATTTCTATACAATTAACACACATTTCTATCATTTTTCTATTATTATTATTATCATTAGAAACTTACTGAGTTGGGAAGGATTACTCCATTTTACATATGCCTTGATAATAGTCTAATTAGAATCCCATTGTTGCACATACTGCAGTAAATTTTGCCCAGAATTTACATGGTACATCGAGGAGACAAAGGTTACTGTTTAGATAAGTTTCTGCACAGTGAAGTTGGTGAAGGAGACATGTGAGATGATCTGTGAAAAGAATGTGTCCAGGATAAGTGTTGGTTTTTTGTTGTTGTTTCATAGAATCATAGAATCATTGAATTGCAAGGTTGGAAACGACCTGCAAGATCATCTAGTCCAACCGTCCTCCCACTACCATTGCTACCACAAGCCCCTAAACCATATTTCATAGCTCCTCATCCAGATGCTTCTTGAACACTGCCAGGGACGGCGACTCCACCACCTCCCTAGGCAGGCTATTCCAGGGCCTGACCACTCTCTGAGAGAAAAAGTTCTTCCTTATGTCTAACATAAACCTCCTCTGGTACAACTTGCGGCCATTTCCTCGGGTCCTGTTTGTTGCCTGGGAGAAGAGACCAAATTCCTCCTCATCACAACCTTCCTTCAGGAAGTTGTAGAGTGCAGTGAGGTCTCCTCTGAGCTGCCTCTTCTCCAGACTAAACAATCCCAGCTCCCTCAGTCGCTCTTCATAAGAGTTGTGCTCCAGACACCTCACCAGTTTCACTGCCCTTCTCTGGACACATTCCAGGGCCTCAGTCTCTTTCTTGTAGTGAGAGGCCCAAAACTGAACACAATATTCTATGTGCGGCCTCACCAGTGCTGAGTACAAGGGGATGATTACCTCCCTGCTCCTGCTGGCCACACTATTTCTAATGCAGGCCAGGATGCCATTGGCCCTCTTGGCCACCTGGGCACACTGTCAGCTCATGTTCAGCTGAGCATCAACCAGCACCTCCAGGTCCCTTTCCTCTTCACAGCCATCCAGCCACTCATCCCCAAGCCTATAGCATTGCATGGGGTTGTTGTGGCCAAAGTGCAGGACCCAGCACTTGGCCTTGTTGAACCTCACCCCATTCACCTCAGCCCAGCAATCAGCTTATCTAGTTCCCTCTGAAGGGCCTCCCTACCCTCAGGCAGATCGATACCACCTCCCAACTTGGTGTCATCTGCAAACTTACTGAGGATACACTCAATCCCTTCATCTAGGTCATCAATAAAGATATTAAACTAGATGGGCCCCAGTACTGACCCCTGTGGGACACCACTCGTAGCGGTTTGCTTGTTTGTTTTTTAAAACATAATGAAGAACATAAGTTCCTCAGCAAGGAAAATCTACATAGACAAACTGAAGCGAAGATCATTCAGTGGTCAGATTTAAAATTGCCATTTCAAAATTCATTTGTATTAGGTAACAAAAATTGGCAGGGTGCGTTTTTTTTTGTTTGTCTGTTTGCTTTTTTCTTATGAAACTAAGAAATGTATGTTGCATTAAAACAAGAAATAGGAAATGTTATGCAATAAAGTGAATGATTAACGTGGTGTTCAGTTTTGTAGTGCTTCCTCAATCAACTCTACAATATATTTCATGCAACACTATAAAAATACTTATGCTCAATATTCACAAATGTGCTACTTTGTAAGCATAAAACTGAAATAACATCAAAGCCCTACCTGGCAAACAAACAAACAAACAAACAAACAAAACAAATAAAACAAAAACCTGTATTTTAATAAAATTTTGGTTGTATTTTTCTGGAGTATTTATTTCTAAGATGGTGGTATGCTCTCTACTTTATAAAAAAAAAAAAAACTGTATTCTGGCTGTATCTCCATTTGAATAGAAGTTTGAAGAGTGTTGGAAGTACTTCTATGTCTGAAAGACTCTGTGTCAGGACCTTGTTTGTCAGACTGCGTGTTTGTCAACACTGATTTATCGAAGAGGTCAGGTCAGTAGTACTTCAGTATAAAGTGATCAGGACAGAGTCAGATAGAAACTCTGAGCCTTGTACCAAGATCAGATGGGAAAATGTGAAATACATTTAAATGGAGTCAACTGTCTTTTTTCTCTGAAAGCAAATCTATGTTGTTGACCTGCATGGTGATTTTTAGAGTAAGAAAAGAAGATAACTTTTAGCAATATTAAAATGGGGAATACTGGGAGCAGAAGCAGAATGTTTCAAAGAGTGAAAATCTTCAGGTCTTAAAATCTCACCATAGAATGTGGAGAGTAAGGTTGGAAAGAGCATTAATGGAGGCTAAAACTGTGCATCCTTCTGGCACAGCTTACTCCCACCCTGGGTAGTGCTCCAGACACACTCAAAATCAAGTCTAGACATCGTACCCATCCCTCATTCAGATGTTAGCAATGCTGACTTTCTTTGCCCTTCTCTATCTCTATGTCCTTTCAAAATCTGTCCTCATTTTAAGCTGTGATTACAGACACCAGTCTAAGATGGTGCCTTTGATCACATATCGTCTGCTTTTACAGATGGAGGCAATGTGATTTGCCCAAGGCTGCAGAGCAAATCAGAAGCAGAGTCAGAAACAAAATCTGGATCTAGGTTTACAATAGATCTGTTACCAGTAGACCAGCAGAGCAATAGACTTAGCATATTTAAGCCATTTCAGCCAAATACTGCATAGAGTATTTGATTTGCCAAGCCAAAATGTAATTACAACAATATGTTATTGATTTGCATGGTGCATTCTGATGTTGATACTAAACACTTTAGTGGAGAATGGATAATAATATGATGGAGTAGATAGACAGATGCCATAAACCAAAAGATGTGATGACATTTCTGCAAGGAAAATATCCCAGAGATCAGAACCAATGTTCAGCAGTTTAAGCAGAATGTCAAATGTTAGGGCACTGAACTCAAAAACCTGCAACTAGCGCACTGTCACTCTGCCATCAGTCAGAGTGAGCTGAGCTAACACAAACACAAAACAAGCTTTTACAGCTAATCTGTACTGAAGATTTGTAGAAAATTTCAAGAAGACATTCATATACAATCCAAGGGTAGATCCTTGCTACCATCAAAATATGAGACATTTTGCACAGTGAAATGAAGATGGTTTTAGTTATCCCAGATGAAGAAGTAATCCTCAGAGTACCATTATCTTTCCTGGTTTTCTACATGAAAAACAAAGCAAGCAAAAGTCAGAGAAAAAAAAAAAATTCTTTTCACAGCAGATGTGTATGCATGTCAAAGGGCTGACACACTTTTATCACCATTAAGAGAGCTGTCCCTAGATCAGCATTGCTTAGTCAGGAAAAGTAATATCTGATGGTGTATGGTATGCATCTGTTTATATTTAATGCCCCTTAACAGAAAATTGACAAGATCTGCCCAGGAGGTTCACAACCCTGTGATTATCACTACCCTACTCCCTTCACCTCCCCTTTCCCCTCCCTCCCCCCCCCCCTTTTTTTTTTCTCTCTCTCTATATATAATGAATATGCTTTCTGTTTTGAGAAATAAAATGGCAACCAAGTGGTTGGCTGGTCCTCCCCCTCCCCTTGGTTTCTCTGTTAAGGTCAGCATTGCCTTAGAGTCCACAGATCACTTCTAATCCATTTGTTTTCAGTATTCATTATATCATTTCCTAGCACAAAAAATATCACCTTCCTTGACTCTATCTGTGAGTCCTACTGCTCATCATGAAGAAATTCAGAGCTGTTGAATGATGATAGGTTAGAGGGAATAAAAAGTGCCTGCAACAACAACAAAATAATAAAAAAGGGGAAAAAAAAAGAAGTGGTGAAGAAGGTTTCTGAAGAATGTGAGAAAGATAAATAGGACTGATACTTTGTTTCATTGTCAGTAGCACTCTGGGGTTATTTGAAGCACTTATTTATGCACTGTAAGCAGAACAATACTGTAGAAGAAATGATTAAATACCAGCTCTCCGAGCAATAGACATCTCATTGTGGCAGGCCTAGACTCACCACTGGGTGGTTTTGATAAAGGCAATATGAGTTGATAACTGATACAGTTTGCCAGGGAGTCATCTGGGGATGCTGACAGCTACTATGCTTTAATAAAATCATTAGAATGTAAATGTTTTTATTGCGAAATAAAGAGCCTCCAGCAAAGTTGACACTATCGCTGCTCCCTACACTGAATGAAAGCACCGATTAGCATTCAAATGATATAATGATAGTCTGGTTATCTTTATTAAAATTTTTCAAATCGAGTCTTCATTTTGCATGATTGAGTTTTAAACAAATGCAATATTCAGTAGGCTGGTGAGCCAGTCTGAACACTCTTGAAATAATTAAAGTGTGTCTTTTATTTTTTTAAACATGTGTTTCATAAGCAATGAATTGGATTTGCTATTTTAATATGACAATATCTAGTTAGCTTCGCATAAAATAGGGATGTTATAGCATAATTATTGAAAGGGTACAACTTTTAAACATATGTTTCATAAAGCTGAATTCAATTTTCTGAAATGTGACAATGCCAGTCAGTACTGAAATAATATCAAAGGATTACTTGATTGTTTAGGCTAATTTCATGGACAATCTTTTCTATATCATAATTGATGGTAAATGGTATGTTTTCTGGTATTTATTTTCAAAGAAAGCACAAAACTCATTTCCCATAACGTTCATCAGTTTGGGGTTCAAACTTTTCAACTGCAGAAAAATGAAGCAGAGTACAAACAGCCCAGCCCCTGAATTTATGTAACACATGATTTAGCTTAAACTGGCAGAGATTTTGAACCATACAAGATGAGCCTGTGGAAAACTGAAGAATAAATTAACTAATCTAAGTCCATTAGGTTGTACTCTACATAGAATCAATCAATAATAAATATTTAGAAATCCCACAGGATCTGATCCTTTTCAATACTTCTTTCCATCTCGTCAGCTTAGAATAACCCTTCTCCCAGATTAACTAATCCTATGAATGTAACATGCTACAGATACCACTAAATGCACACTACTGAAAGCCAGTATGCTATGGTTAGTTCTTGGTTGTAAAGAATCAAGAGAATCAATGATGACATAAATGTTTCTTAAAAAATGTGCTCCAGAAATAGCTGTAGTATTGATTCCAGCCTGATACAGCTTCGGAGCTGAACAGTTAAAAAGAAATCTGAATAGCTGACCAATTCTTGTATGCATTGTTTGAGGACAATATATATGTGCACTTCTAGTTCTTAATTAGTCTTTTATTATAATTACTTCTTGAACTTTCAGAAGATTTTTAAGAATCAGACATTTCAGTATAATATTTCACTGAAGAAGTGTCAGGGCCTATCCTAAAGAGTAGGAATATAAATATGCCTTTGGTAACAAAGCTAACATGTAAGAAAACAGGAATGTTAAAACTCTTTTATTTCTTCTGCAGTAGAAAGTACTGACATTTAAAGCTGCATCTTTGCATGGTTGGAAAAAAAATACAGCAAATGACTGGAAGATGTTTTTCTTTTCTTTTTGTTGATATATGGATACATATCAAGAAGATATATAAGAAAGAGACTTAACTACAGAATTAGAATTTGACATGTATGACTCAACACAGCAATCTGACTAAATGGGACTAGAACCTGTTTCATACTAGCATTTAGAAGAGGACTAGCTAAAGCTATCATACCTGCTTTTGTGGAAAACATTCCTCTTTCTACCCACAACATCATCTGAAGGGCATAAGAAATAGTTCAGACCAGAGCATTCAGATCAGATTTCAGAACTGACTGCAGAGCACCCTGCAACATCCTAAGAGGTGATGCTCTGCTTTGTGCCTGGAAGTGAATCTCTCCTGGAGAGCACCTCTCTGCAGGCATTCTGGTCTGAATAAAGGAGGTTATCACAACAGTTTCTATAACTAACCCTCAACAAATGCCTTTTGCCATTAGACAAGGCATTATTAAGTGTATTACTGGATAATGATCTTGAAGAAGAAAGGCTTTCAAGCTTACAAAAATTTCTATTTTTGTATTTCACTGACAAATTATAAAAATAAGAGAAAAATGGTGGACCTACGAAAAAGCCATTTTAACATAGATTCTGTTGAATGACCAAGGGACGCCTTACTGCCAGCACTCAATGAATATTGTTATTTGCAAATTTAGTAGTGGTGTAAAAATACCTGAACCACCCAACCCATATGCAACTACATTTATGTCGGTACTGAGCACAAAACTATTTTTCCAAATCTCTTTCTTTATTTTTCATGAGAAAAAATTGAATTTTCTCTGGCAGTAATTACTCTTTTTCACAAAGGAATACAAATGCAAACCTAATAAGTTACACAAATTGGTTCAACCGACAGATATTGTACCAAAAGCGTAATGTGGTTCTAACATGGAGTTTTGTGAAACTAAAGGTCTAATCAGTGTGTTTGGTTATACTCAAAGCCTAAATGGAAAAAAAAAAAAAAAAAAAAAAAAAGGTAGAAGGCAGATTTTCACATTCGCTTATATAGCCCAGGTAGTATATGATCAATTCAAACAGGAAATGTGCTGAACAAGTGGCCCTGCACAGAGCTGAAAGAAACCCTCGGGACATTTCATGAAAAAGAATAGCTGCTGATCTTATTGACAGGAAAAGTGTTTGTAGATTCAGTAAAATCAAGATAATAACACCTGGTTTAGAGATTTAGGAAAGAATACAACCTATGTGTATTTACTAGCTGGGTAGGCAAGGGAGAAGACTGGTCAGTGTATAGCAAGGTAGATAAGGACTTGGATGGATACAGGGTGTGTTTTGGTCTACACCTGGTAGAAAATCACTGAAGATTTAAGAGTAAATATACCCTTACAATATTGTCTTACTTCACTCTGTAACTTCTGTTACTTTTATTCCTTTACCGTCACAGACAGAAAAAAAATAATATTGTAAAAAAAAAAGAAGAAGCCTCCCACTTCCATCATGCAAATTCATGTATCTATGTGTGTATATGCATTCCTCATAGTGTTTGCAGACACAATGGTAAATTTTTAGGAAAAAAAACCTCAAAACAAAACATGAAAGAAAATGGAATCTATCAATGGATGGTTACATGAGTAAGAAAGTCATTGGAAACTCCAGATGACATTCTTGTTTGTGTCTTGTTTGTGGGTACTATTAAGTGAACACTGGGACATTTTCAGATCGACAGGTGCTTGTTTGGTTTCAAAAATAAAGAGGCAGAACAATTGCTGACTTTTAGCCATGGAAGATTTTTGTGGGCACACATGCCTGAGCAGCAGAAAATTCGAGTGGCAAGAGGCACACACACACACACACACACACACAAAAGTAGAAGATAAGTAATAAGAAGACAGAAGACACAAAGAAAATTCAGGATGAGTATTTTCAGAAGGAATAAAAAGGAAGAACAAAATGATGAGCAAGATTGTTAAACACTGTGAAGGAAAAAAAAAACAGCTGTGAGAAGAATACACTAAAAATATGAAAAAGTGGTAAGGCAGATAGCAGAAGAAAGAGAAGAAAGTCAAGATTAATTAGATCATTCAAAAGGGATTGGTGCATTGCTACATTTCATAGATTTACTAGTAGCTCTACTATGAAAGGTGCATCCTGATTTTTCAGTCTTTAATAAACACTATCAACTGAATGGAGGACAACACAAAAACTGTATGTTATTCAGATGCTAACACATACTGAAAGAAATTTAGCAGCTGCTTTTATAAATGCATGCTGAAAATGTGACTGCACAGTTGGCATAGTCATTCAAATGCCTTCAAAATAGCTGCAGTACAGGTTTAAATGCCATCCTCTGCCTCTTCCTTCTGGCTCACAGAAGGTTGTCAGATACATAAAATTCTCTGGACTTTAACTAACAGAATAGAATATCTAATATAAATTATCTTTGACTGCTGAAAGATTTTATTTACAGCTACTCAGAGCTGGGTCTGGACAATTTAGAGGCTACAGATGCCAGATGGTGGCCAGACTTACCCAATTAGTGATCTCTCTCATCCTGTGTCTGGATCTGCAGTGTTACTCCTCACATCACGGTTTCCTGACTCAAGCCAGTACCTCTAAGACCTAAAATAGTATACACTGAAATAGCTGTAATGTTGTCAGGTGAGTTAACACAGAGCTCTGCAGGCATAAGATGCTCTTTGCTAATTTTTTTCTGGCTGTTGAAATTAAGGATGTAGCTCTTGATCAGTATAACTTGTTGACAGTTGAGGCCTAATCCTGGACTGTGTTTAAAAGAGTAATGAGGACTAGTCTGAGTGATGGCCTTGGTGGACAGAAAACTGAAAAAGGGAGGAGAATGGCAGAATTTTTTTTTCCTCAACTATGTGTCCATATTTCAAAAAAATCGGCAGTGAGGTTCATGACTTCAGGAAATCAAAGCAAGTCCAAAAGAGTTATCTGCTGAAATCTCTGTAACATATCATTATCTAATATTTAAACATAAATTATTTAAAACTCGTCATTTCTAATTGTAGATCTGGGCTAATCCATGCTTATGTTGCTAAGATAGTGAGGAAAACGAATGTGAGGCTCAACCATTTCCAGTATACAGATTAGGGAAGGCAAGCAGAAGTACAGAAACTGATGGCACTTCTTCAAAATATTCCCTGTCTTATCTGAAGAAAAGACTGATTTCATGCAAAATGCTTAACTAAAATAGTGACAATAGGCTTGTTATGTTCCTCCAGGTGACTTGGAATGGGCAGACTCTTGTATTACAATGTGAAAATGAAAAAAAAAACATCATGTTTTGCATTTCTTTTGTTTTTCCGCCCCTGCCACAGAGCAGGGACTGCAGAAGATGCTTGAGTCTTCAAGGCCACGTGAGAACCATGAAAATTTCTGTCTGTATGATGCTACTGAAGTGCTAGCTCCTCTTCAGTGGAGAGAGGAAGGGGACCTGTTCCTATATAGAGAGCCTAGGAGAACAGAAAATGCAGAACTTTAGCACAAATACTGCAAATGCTGTGAGAGATATCTAGCACGCTGTAATAGTCAGGTTTCTAAGTGTTTTGTGCTGTGAGAGTAATTAAAAAATGACTACTGATGAGTAACGAAGTTAACTAGCCTCCCCTGAAAATCCTGCCACATACCAAGCTGTTATTATGCTCACATGAAAGCCATATTCCTTCATCTAGACCACCTTTATGGCTGCTTTGATTATACTTTTATGGACAGGGCCCATAACTTTACTTTGACCCTGAAGGACAAGCGAATGCAAAATAAATCAGTGTGAAATTCAGAGCATGCCAGCAAGTTCCATCATACCAATTTGGAAAATTCACTAAGTTTCAGCTGGTGTAATATATCAACACACAATAGTACTGGTTCTATTATAAACTTATGACCAGTCACAATACTAGCTTTGATTTCTGATACTTCCCTGTGTCAAGTATTTTAGGGATTTAATAAGGGAATTCAGATAGGTCAGACAAAGAAAAAGTATAATTCAGACACAGCCGAGATGCTAAATGACTGCTTCATTCACTTATTAGTTTCAACCTGTTTCTAGCTTCTTTTTCCTGGAGGTTTGATTCTGCCATCCTCATTTCTTCTGTTCTTCTCCCACTTGTCATGTGTCAGACATTAGATTTATTATTTTTCTTGCTTTGCATGTAGAAGCATTTCAGTAGCTGCTATTGCTTTTTAAAATATGATGTCTGTGTAAAAGCTGACCTGAAGAGACAAATTTAGAAATGCAGGAGGCAATTCAGAATTCAGAAATACCTATAAAACTTGGTTTAAACCTAATTAGAATTCAAAATTTTGAAGAGGTTTAAAAACAACTTCCAAGCAAAGATGTTCAGTGCTGTAACAGATCAGGCTTTAAGTTAGCAAAAAAAACTCTCTAAGAGCAAACATAGCTGTTCACTGACATTATATTATTGATATGAAACCTTGGAAGGTTATACCCAGGGAGGAGGTGGGAATCAGATACACTTCTGAGTCTAGTCCTTTTTCTGCTTCTTTTCTGCTTTGAAGTGTAGATTTTTGTGGTAGCCCAAATTTGCTGCTCATGATAGTGTCTTGGTCTGCTTGTTATGTGTTATCACTTGCTGAAATTGTTCTCTGCCTCTCATGTCTCCTTGTTCCCTACATCTTTGGCCTGTGGGTAAGGGAATTACAACTTTTTTCTATGTCCTGCAACCTGAGATTTAAGTATTATGGATGGTGATATAAGAGGGTCTCATTCTCTTTTATTCCTCTCAGCATATGACCTCAATCTCTATCCCTTAGATAGCTGATTATCCAGATCCTCTGACTCTCTTGCACTTTATAATCCTTTCTCCTTCATTTCAGTGAGATTGCACATGTAGTAAAACAGGATTTTCCTTAAGTGAGGTGGAATGATCTGACTTTCTCAAATCACCAACATATATTTAGCAAGATAGATAACATGTTGACAAAAAGACAATTGTGAGAAGCTTGCTAACAGTTTTGATTCTAGAGACTTATTTGTCCCATTTGTGTTCCAAATGAGAAACTTGATTTTTCCTTTATTGTTAGAAATATCTGAGGTTACTCACACACAGCCCTAAAAAATATGCAGGCAAAATTAGCAATATATTTATTCTGAGTAAGTAAATCAAGAGTTGGATCTATTCTTCGGGAGGGAATGGAATAACACAGCTTGCAGGAGATTGATCTATGCCTCCAGAGCCATATCGTGAATTTCTCTTTTCATCTTTACACATGGAAATAAAAGGACCTGTTTCAATTGGAATTTTATAGGTATGTTTTACAGCACTGGCTGAGTTATCTGTTACCTTGCTAGTAAGGAGATGGATAATTCCCTATCTGAAAGCATCTTTATTTTTATGATTAGCATTTTTGGACAAGCATCAGAAATGCCTACGATTTCAGAACACAAGGAAGAACATAAATTGGTAGAAAAACACAGCATAATAGACCTGCTCATATTGTGCTCAAGGGGACTCCAGGGACCAGACAATCCATACAAGAAGAATAGTGTGAGCTAGATGGGACCCAGTATGATTAATCACCAGAGCAATGCAGATTTAGCGCATTAGGTGAAAAGATAAATGTGTAAAATGCTGTGTCAGAACCCATGGAGTGGCCCACACGGTAATTCAGGGTCAGTAATTGAACTTCACTCTAATTATCCTGGGGAGATAATATTAACTTATAGTTGAGTGTGAAAGAGAGAGTCCATAATTCATCACTCGATGGGGCTGCTCATTGCATTGTGTTATTGAAATATGATGGCTCCATTTTTATCCTGTCATAATGACAACTGATGTGCTTATTTTCTTTCTCTGTGCCTCCAGGGGATGATGAAATAGTAAGCAAACATTCTTTCTGGTGAAAGAACAGCACTTTATCACACTAGCTTCAGATCTGAAAAAGCATTTGCAAACTCAGAAACAATTTCTAGAACCAAGACTGGGCATTTTCCATTGCATTCTGGTTGAAGACAGAGTGGCTAAATAAAAGCCACCACTTTTTCTCTTTACAAGGTGTATTCTTCCCCTCTCCAATTCTTAATTTTTTAAGAATTACCTTTGCATTTCTCATTTTCCAAGACACAAGCATCTAGATGAAGTTTGTTGCAGCAGAGAGATAATTGCAAATGCAACAATGGGTTCTAGAAACAAGAAAGAAAAAAACAGATCCCATTTCAGACGTATGCAACTGTCAGTCAATTACTTTCAAAAATACTACTGTTTTCGCCAGGAAACAGAAATTAACCCATTCCAGACAGCTTTTCTAAGTCCTAAAAGTAGATATTCAGGTAAGATTTTTTAGATTTCATAAACTTCGTTATAATTTGCAGCAATAAAAGATCAAGTATTTTAAAAATCAGCCCCTGTTAGAGTTTGAATACTTCCTGTATATTAAAAGTATTTTTAAATAATTCAAATGCTGTATGTGTCAGAAACTTCTTAGATTTTGCAAACTTTTTCTCCAAGTAAACTACCAGTGTACGAAATCTAGAAGGATTTAGGTCAGAGTAGATTTCAACTGCAGATTTATTGTATTGATACAGACTATAATACAAACCAAATAACTGGATATTTCTTTCATATCCCTGTGTGGCTTATCATAGCCTGTCTGAGCAGAAAAGTCAAGATTTCTTCACAGGAATCAAATCTGTTTCATACTCATGACCATGTGTGATTACTTTAGGTCCCAATTTAATAACATGATAAGGCATGGAAGAGACATGGGTTGAACTGGACAAAGAGAAAGAAAATATTTCAGAACTCTAATAGAAATGTCAGAAGAAAAAGGAGATGAAATTCTAGAAGTGTAAGTCTTTTGTTGCTAAATGTGGAGTGACAAGAGCTATGAGCACCATTCAGGTGATGCACAGTGCACTGATCATGTTGACAAGTGATTACGTTTGTAGGATTGCAGATTTACATCACAGTCTCACTACTGCAGTGTTGTCTGTAATTGATGACAAGTGGGAGATGCTTGACATAAACAAGTTTCAGATGTAATCCATGAGCCAAATGGCAGTATAACACATAGATATAGAAACATCAGTACATTTTAATGTACTTAATGAAGTTTATTTGTTTATTCTTTTTCTCACAGAACCATGAAACAATGCCTTTATTTAACACTACATTGGTGAAGGTGACTATTAGTTCCTAATGAATTTTTAGTACAGTCTCATGGTCTGAAATGTCAGTTCTTCATAGTGCCTTGGCCAGCAAAAGTCACAAAGACAAGAAGAAAGAAACAGGAATTCACAACAATGAGAAGGTGGGGGGGAAAAAAATAAAGCAACAAAAAAACAACAAAAAAATTTCTTAATTGGAAGAAAAAGTGAAAGAAAGAAAGAAAGATGTATCTGCACATTAACAGCTAAGACCACATTTAAAAATCAAATTGGGTGGAAGTGTGGTCTTGAGCACTATCCAGTTAGTCTAAGTGCTTGATTCTTGGTGTGTTCTTCTTGTGGTTAAACAGTTGTGAGGTTTAAACACACAGCCATCTGTTTATTCTTCCTGAAGTGTGAGCAGGATTAGGAAGAAAACTGGATAAATCTATTTACTAAGACAGAAAAGGAAAATGGAAACAAAAATTTGGTAATAACAATATACAAGGGCAGTTCTGAAAGAAATGCCTTCTATTTTATTATGTTGGCCCATGACATCAGAGGCAGATGTTGGTGGTATGGCAGTAGAGGTTGGGCCTTCCCACCAATACTCCATTGCATTTTGTTGCCATGCAACAGACAGCAGCAAATGGGCAGTCTGACAGTATGGCATCTGACATGGAAGTGCACAGGGAAGAAAGAGGTGTCATTGAATTCCTCCATGCAGAAAAAATGGCACCCATTAACATTACATTCATCAATGTTTCCTGAATGTTTATGGAGGCCATTGTCCCACAGCTTTATGGCCTTCCACATGTTGTCAGACTGTATGGAAGAAATGTTGGCCTATTTGAGGCACCTGTCCTGCCTCTGTCCTGACCCCTGCTGCTGTGCCATAAAGGCAGTGTCTCTTCCCTGTCGAGCAGCCTGCCGCGGCCTGGCCTTGTGTGTGCTCCTGTCATTCAGCAACAACCAAACATTGGCATGCTATTAACAGTGTCTCAGCTGAAACCAGGACAACTCTTTGCCATGGTTTTAACAGTGAGATCTTTCTCTCAAAAAGCCCAGGAAGTATTCCATGATGAGCCATGTTCAGCAGTCGCTTCATAGTCATAATGGACATTTCAAAGATTTTTGGGGGGAACAGCAGATTAGGGATGAGACAATAAAAGACTTTAGCACAATGGATGCGAGCTGTGGAGAATTTCTGAATACTTTTTGCTATTACAGAGTATAGTGTTTAACAAAATTGAAGAGGAAATGTATATAATAACTTTTCTAGTTAAAATAGAAAAGAAAAAAAAAAACGAAAAACTATACCAAAATCATGACATTCTACATTCCCACTCCAAATGACTAAACAACATGAAAAAGTGCAAAGTGGAGGATGAGACAGGAGGACGTTCAGCTCAGGCTTTTGTTTTCTGAATGTATAAATAATTCTAGAGTTTAGGATCAGGACTCATTTCACCTGTCCTGTTTTTGTCTAATTGAGGCAAACTGACACAGAATATTTCTTCTGCAATCATGAGTGACTGTTTGCAGCTCTAACATACTAAATGGACAACAATTTTCACTTTAATATTAGAACTATGACAAAAGGGTATTAGGATGAATATTGTAAAAGTTGTTGTCTTTTATCTCAAGTACTACTTTATTTCACATTTAACCCTTTTGCTTTTGTTGTTGTATTACTATACATTAATTGTTGCCAGTTCTTTAGCACTAATTTATTGTCTAATATAAATTAATGAATCATAGTGATAAGGCCTTACATAAACCATCAGCAGTTTTCCCATTCACTATGAACAGTGATTGTTGATCATCACATAAATACTGCGTAAAGTAGAAAGCACGGTTACTGTGAAACATGGGATGAATGGGGAGAACTATTTCTCAAAATACAAATCTACTAGTGGCAGAAAAAATAACAGTTACAAGGTAAAGTTTTAGAAAGTGACTTTTCAATATCATAGAATAGAATCATAGGATCACCAAGGCTGGAAATGACCTCTAAGATCACCCAGTCCAACCATCCACCTATCACCAATATTTCCCACTGAATCATGTCCAACAATACAACATCTAAATGTTTTTTGAACACCTCAAGGGATGGAGACTGCACCACTTCCCTGAGCAGTCCGTTCCAGTGTCTGACCACTCTTTCAGAAAAAAAATATATCTAAATGTTACATTTTAGCGCTGTAACTGTATTTTTATATTAGTTTTTATACATTTTCTGATATGCAATTATTTATTATGCTTATATGGTGTTGTAGTTTGGGGAAGCTTAACATTTAAACAAGTTCCAAGTAAAGATTGTCTTAGTCCTCATAACTCAACCTTTCTTGCTGTTGGACTACCTCATTTTAGATTAAATGCATTTTTTTTTTTAAAAAGCACTAAGAATAAAATTCTTCAAAGATTTCCTAAGAATTCATTTTAAGTTGCATATCCAGATATAATGGAAACTTTTGGAAGTATGAAATAATTGCATGTAGCCTTATGTCAAATAAAAAGGGTTAAAGCATTGAGTTAATTGAACAACTGATCTGTACCAGTAGCTGTGTTCATTATTTTAGGTTCCTGCTGTCTTTTAAAATAAGTGGGTTTGTGCATATATCATTCATCTCTGGTATTTCTGAAGCCCTACAGTCAACATAAAAAAGTGACAATAAAAGCTACAGCAGTATTTTCCAACTGGTCTCATATCTTAATGTGTGTCTTGTATACAAGTCAGAATGTCAAGAAATCCATTTGCTCTTTAATAAAACTTAACTTATCATAATATCTGATAATTTAATTTATGGACAGGTTTGATGTCACCTAGAATGCCTGAACCCTTTCATATACTGCAAGAGTTCCAAGAAAGGTCATGATATTTACACTAGGTCAGAATAATAATGTCATTGGGATCATGGTCTCTGACAATAGCCTATTTGTCTCATTTAAATAATGAACATCATTAGTAGAAATCATAGACTGAAACCATTATACACAAAGGACAGTAGAACACAACCATGCAGAATAAGAAGAAACAATATTGTCAGTAATCATGACCTACTTACTGCAGTTTGCTAGACAACTATTTTATTTTCAAAATTGTTTCCAGGAGTATTCATATGATCATGAAACAAACAAACAGATTTCCTTTTTGATTCCTTTCCAGTTCAGGCAATAGAATGTTATTTCTAATAATCATGAGTGTGTAAACAATGATGATTTTCTCATGGTATGGTAAGTACCATTGTAAATATACACACTATTCAGATAAATCAAAAATAGCTCTTAAAAAATTACTTTGTACTCACTGCCATAAATAAATAAATAAATAAATATTGTCAACTCCTCAAGGAACACAGTCTCTGAAGTATGGACTATCTCAGATCTTATTTTGGACAAAGGGCACAAAGGACACATGTAGGTATATCTATCTGTTCAATGTTCATTCATGAGATTCAGTAATCTGGACTAGAAGCTAATTTTCCTTTCAGAAAGAATGAGAAGAGATGAGCAACTAAGACTGGAGCCTCTAATATTGCATGGTGAATAGGCAGGTGGTAAAATCATCTAATATGAGGCACAGACTAGATCTATCTCATGTGTTACAGTCAAAAATCCTACTTTTGACACTCAACTTGAATGCACTTTTTAATGAGATACTCCTTTTTTCAGGTATGGCATGGGACAGTAAAGCAATAGAATGCTTGTGTAGCATACTCACATGGCCAATCTGTGCAGAGAAATCAATGATTTATTGCACAGTGGTTGCTAAAGTGTTCAGAGGTGACACAGATAGGTTAACCTGCTCATGAATGGTCTAAACTATGACCTCCTCAGAAGTATGGATAGACAGTAGTCTGCTGTTTATGGATCAGCAACCTCCTAGTAAAATGTTTGTGTTCTCGCATCAGCGAGAAGTAGAAGCCCTATAGAAGTATGATAAAAATTCAGGATTGCTCTTGCTGGATGAACAAGGGGTGCGGCCATGCAAAGGGGACATCTAAAGTCATGGAGAATATGAACAATCAACAACTTCCCAAGTTGTGGCTTACCTGTGAGTGAGATTAACCATTAAAAGTGCTATCCTTTGTCAGTTTGACGTGTGCTATTCTTAGCTTTCTTATGCTTTAGTATGCTCACATTTAAATCATTTGCATTTTGCTTAGTATACCTAGAGTTAAAATCTCACTTAGAAATGGATTTTTTATGCTGTTGCCACAAACAACAATAAAATCACTGCAACTTGACATTCTGTTTGTTGTCGTTTTACTGTCTGATGTCTGAAGAACCTTTCTTGTTCTGTGACATACCTGTAAGTATATGCCTCCATGCTCCTGTGGCTCACACAGTAGTAATCTATTGACTAGCTGCTGTGAGTAGATGACATTAGAGCTACAGCCCTTTCATAATATACCCCTAAGCTGATGTGTTCTGCTTAACTTCATCAGTGCTTCCCCAAGACATGTTGCATGGCACCTCTGGCAAACATGTGATATGGTGCTATGCACACACACACTTTTCTGCATGACCATTAATTCCCGTTGGGTGACCTTTCCACACATGGCCACTTTCCTATATCTCTCGCTGAATGCATGTCTCAGATCTTAAGACTCCAACTAACTATGTGATATGGAAACGATGAGAGATACTGAGTTACATGCCTCTAGGAGAGCAGGATTTATAGCTAAAGCCCCTGGCTTTACATTGGTACCTAAATTATTCCTTGAGTGCAGTTAGTTGTATCCATATTTTCTTACTGAATACAGATGTGTTACCAACTAGTGATAATCAGAAAGTACTCAAACTCTCACGTCCCAGGACATGTTCTAACCTACCTTGGCTAAAGAAAGACTGAGATTTTCCAAAGCAGAATTGGGCCTAAAAGCATTGTTTTAGAAAAAGTAAAAATCACCAAATGTTCCAAATATGCTTTCTAAGCTGGCCAAAATGAATCAGGAACACAACACGCATAAGCCCAGAAATAATATGCCACATTATGCCTGCAACAGGCAGCATTATAATATTTTCCAGCAAACTACTTAAATTGATGATGAGTTAGACTTTAACTAAAATGTAGTATTTGGAGGCATCAAGAATTGTGATAATTATTTTAGCATATCAATATTGTAAATAGGTTACAGTTCTTATTGCAGATATGACACTGTCTGCTAAGGCAGCTCCTCCTCTGTTCAGTGTTGTACAGTGTAAGTAAAATGGGTAATTGAGGCTTTGGATAGAAAGTCACACTAAGGGCTGTTATACTGAAGGGTACTATAACATACAAGGATTTTGGATAGAAGGGCATAATATAGCACATTTATATAGTATATATATCCGTACATATAGCTATGTAATATGGCATATAGCATGTGAGGGAAAATGCCTAGTTCCAACTTCAAAGTAATAAATTTGCATGTTTTCTTTAGAGAGCAAAAAATCACACCCCCAACCCATAAACATATGCATCAAGCAAATAATATATTTGCTACGTAGATGACAGATCTCACTGTCAATCATATATCACTTTGAATTTGCAATACAGAGACTGAAAGAAAACATTTTTGTTAAACCTGCTTTCTTCAAAATGCTCTGTTTACTCAGTGCTTTCTTAAATTAATAAATTCTAGTGTGATGGTTTCCATCCTCCAGATGAAAGGTGAAGATAAAGGTGGAAGAAGAAAAATTCAGCCAAGAAATACCAACATTTTTGCTTCAAAGAGCATTATCACATTTCTGTCTTGGGAAAGCATGAGACAATTTTCTCCAATGTGGACAAAGCATGAATTTTGAAGTCTCAGATATAGTTGTGAAATAAAAGTATCTAAGTTCCATGAGTAAGCAGTCATGAAAAGGAGCTTGGTTCACGGGGAATCCTACAGAGAGCTCAAGACAAGAAGTGTGGCACTTCGAGTTTTCCTCGCTTCTTTTCAGTTTTGAACATCAGGGCAGTTTTCACAGCATTTACTGTGTTTCAAACCCTTATAAGCAAGTTCTTCAGATAAGTCAGTAATTCCTTCAGAAATCAATGGAAAAAGATCAAAGCTTCACAGCTATTACAATTCTGAGAGTATATTTTAAGATTAGTAGAACAATTTCACTATGTTTATAATTCCTTCATGCTAGCTTTTTATTTCCATTTGTTCTGAAAATGGAAACAAAATGGAAACATTTTACAATGTCTCTTAGTTTTTGTCTCTCAAGCACAAATCATTCTAACAACTACACCACTATATTTTTCAAAGTAATGGAAAAGATGCTGTTGAAGAAATTGAAAAGTTCTGAAGGATTCTAGGCAAATGGCATTAAAAAAAAATAGTATATGAAAAAAGTGATTCAATAAATACAATACTTAAAATAAGCACATGTGGATTAACTATATGCACCTATATTGTATTCCACTTCTAATCCCTAAATTCCTAGTCATCAATTACATAATTTTGGGATGGAGTTATACATTTATTTATAACATTGGAATAATACTGGGATAACTGATTTTATTTATAGATCTCATTAGAAATGTGGACACATTGAAACACAGTGGAGCTAAATCATCTAATGTGATTTCTCTGTCATTTTTGCAAATCCGTATAAGGAGCAAGGCCAATATGAAATTCTCTTGCACTAGGGAATCACAGTAAGGAGGCCTTGAAATCACCTCAGGAAGTTATCTCGTCCATTTACCTTGTCAAAGTCAGGTTCAGCTACTCCTATATCATTCCTAAGAAATATTTATCAAACTTGATCATAAAATTTCCTAACCACTGATGGATATATTAGAGTTATCCAGTGTTTTCAAATGCTTCACTGTCATAGCTGTAGAAAGCTTTCCTCATCCCTGAATCTTCTTGCTGCAACTTAAACTCATTCTGTCCAAACTTGCACAAAGTTACCAGGTCTTTGCAACAGCCTTTTAAAGAAGACTGCTTTTATGCCATGCCTTCAATATTCTCTGCTTTATACTTACTCTGTACATCAGCTTTTTCAGATCTCTAATTAGTCCAGTCACTCTCTTTTAAACTCCCACAAATTTATCCAGGTCTCCTCTGATCTTTCTCCTCCTCAGACTCAATCCCAGTTCCCTCAGCTGTTCCCCATAAGATGTAAGGTCCAGATCCACTACATCCTCACTGAACTTCTCTGGACATGGATGTTTTTCTTGTAGTGAAGGGCCCAACAGTGAACACAGTAGTTGAGGTGCAGCCTCACCAGTGCCAAGAACAAAAAGAAAATTAACATGGATCTCCTGCATTTAGATTTTTTTTTATAAACTAATCCTTGTCTTAGACATAAGACTAAAACCAGCTTTCTAATAGTCTTTTGGACTACTCAGAGATCAACCAGATTACTAAATGCTTTATACAGATACTAGCCATTTAATCATCACTAACAAAATGATGGAAGAGAACAACATTTAGCTGCACAGAATCTGTTCTGTTTTGTTTATGTATTTCAATTTGAGCCCACTCAAATTGAACGAAATTAAACTTATGGGAAGCTACCATGTATCTTCATAATCAGATAAGTGGCAGCTACATAATGTTATATGTTCCGTACGGTTTAGAAAATCAGTGACTTTTTTGGTAACGTTAATGACAGACATTGTTCAAAAACATTTCTGCAGGAAAACTAGAAGTGGCACCACAAAAGGCTGGCATAATGTCTAAGGAACTGCCCTATGTTGTATTTGATGTCATGTCAGAGACATTCAAAATGGCTATTTTCCCATCTCTACTCTTCTAATAGCAGCTGTGCTTCAAGGAAAAATAACACCTATATCCAGTCTTTTTTTTTTTTTTTTTTAAATTCTTCTTTCCAGCAGAAATGGCCAAATTTCTGACAAAATAAAATATATTCCTCCTATCCACTTGAACTTAGAGCCCACATTTCCCAGATTTGACAGAAACTTTTGGCAAAGTTAATGCTAAAGAAAACAGTTATCAAGAGTGTCTGTCTGCAATTGAAATGCTTCTATTTGAAGCTTTTATTTACTTTACACTTGTATCTACTTAACCTTCTTTAACCTACCCATCCATCATGGAACCATACAGCTATACACAGTGACCAGGCTTTTGCAGCTAACAGAAATCTTGATGCTTAGGAAAAAGGAAAAATACATAACTTCTTATGTGCTCTTAAAGTTTGTAACTTAGTGAATGATAACACAGGTTCAACTGACAAATTGGTTTAATAATAGTTGCCATTTAGGAGTGCTGGTGCTTAAGTAAAATATCTGGTCGTGCTGTCAGAAATTCAAATGTCAACTAGCTCAGGACTTTCCTCATTGGCTACTTGAACGAATCCAACCATTCTGTACACAACCTTGCTATTCAAAGTACTTAGCATAAAGAAATTAGAAAAGACTTCCTGGTGTTACTTTCCACGCAGCAAAATATCCATAGTAAATGGAAGAATTTAACAAATTCAGTGAAGTCTTTAAAGTCTTGATAATTTTATCCAAGCTGCATGATATTAGGAAAGTTTTTGCTGGCTGTTTGGTTGGTGTGAGTGACAACCCACAAAGGATTAAACACTGTCAAAATGCAAAATAAAGCCAGTTTACTTCATCTTGCATGGAGCTTTTGAAGCTGTGGTCTAGGGAATGTGTTTTATTAGCTTATAACCACCTGTCACTTCAAACTACATAAACCTTTTGCAAGAGAGAGCAATTAAACTGAAAATTCTCAGAGGATCATTTTAAGAAATGAATTGTAAACAAGGGAGAATCTCAACAAGATAGTTGATATAGACAAATATATATATAGACAAATCAAATTCACCTTATTTACAACTTTCAACACAGAAATTCTCTCAGACTTTGCAGATATGATCTGCTACAGATATTTTTTTTCAATTCTTAAATTCTTTAACTCGGTTCATAAACTTATTATAGACATACTTTTGTGACTTGCAAATAAGTGGTTATATATTTCCTATTGCTTTTCTTTTTCATTTCTGTTGGCCTTTTACTTTGAAACAAGACAGGTCAAACAGCAAAATGATGAATAATTCAAAACACTCAGAAGACACTGAGAAGCCTAGAAAGGCCTGTTTCAGACAATTCAGTGTATTAGCTATTTCTTCTCATTTCATAATTTGCATTTTTTTTCCCTTGGAAAGAGGTAGGATTCTTCCCATTCTAGGATGACAATTATATTAAAATGCTCTTAAAATAAGACAATGAAAAAAATATCATGAAGATGTTTATGCTGATGTTTTTCTATCAAGATTCATAGGCAAAGAAGAAATTTTACATGAATAAGATAATATGCTGGCATTTCCTTAAATATCTAACATAGCTGTTTTACATGGACTGCTATTTTCATCTTACAAAATATTTACCCTTAGATGATTTTTTAGTATTTTAGATTTTGTTGATATGCTTAGGTCTTACAGTAAGGTAACAATTTTAATGTAAATTCCAAGAAAACACTTTTCATTTTATTAAAATAGGGAAAATTTTTCTTGGCATTGTATAATGTTTGTTGAAGAGACACACTAAAATAAATAAATCATTTGTCAATAAAACAGTATGCTCAGGACCATGAGTATGTATGTTCAAGCAAATGTGAGAACAACTCTCATCGCTCGTAATTAAAAAACAGATATTGATACTGATATAAGAAGAGATGTTTTACTATGTGTGCTCAAAATAATGACTTCCTTCTCCAATAGTTAACAGTCTTTTGCCTGCACTTTTTTCCAGAGAGGGATTAGTTTAAAACTGATCGCCGAATCATAGAAATATAGAATATCCCGAGTTGGAAGGAGCCCACAGAGATCACCAAGTTCAACTCTTTGCTGCACACATGAAACAAACAAACAAAAAAACCCCAAAAAACTAAATTTAAAACTGCTAGTTGTACCATACTTCCATCAAGGAGAAAAAAAAATAATAAAGTCAACTGCATTATATTTTTATAGATTTAAAATTTTAAAAGCTTTCTTCAGGAGTCAAGTACACAGAAGAATAGTAAGCTTTCCAAAGTTACATGATAATTGCATTTGATAGCAATATGTTACTTTGGTTGCATACTGGATGGTGAGCAACATGAAAAAATTGCCCACAAGTATCCTTTGATCTACATATAACAAGTATTAATAAGACCTGGGAATAAGACCATTCAAAAACCACTGAGCAATGACCACTACACCAGCAGCAGTATCTAAGGACATTTTTATGGAAGGATAATGCACCTTGCAGGAACTGCTAGCCAGTATAACTAGCACTGAAATTGTAATAATAAAATATTTCCATGTTAAAATCATGCTATGTGCATAGGAAT
This sequence comes from Chrysolophus pictus, assembly GCA_037305975.1. Taxonomy (NCBI): domain Eukaryota; kingdom Metazoa; phylum Chordata; class Aves; order Galliformes; family Phasianidae; genus Chrysolophus; species Chrysolophus pictus. The sequence continues at coordinate 34,469,830 of CM074577.1, forward strand.
TTGGCCAGATATATCTGATAGGTAAAACATTTTTTTTTTTTATCATATGATGATGATTTTATGAATATGATGATGATTCTAGAATCAGTGATGATTCTATCTCAATATACAGGGCATAAGAAATTTTATAAGTAGAATTCTTACAAAATATTCCGTGTATAACATTTTCTAATCTGAATGTTGTTATACTAGAGACAAAAATAAATAGTAGTAGCATATCATTTAGGCATAGGTTTGTGAGTACAAAAATGCATATTTTTATACTCTGGTAAACAGTGAAAATAATTCAAAGCAGATGTATTTCATGCTGATTAGACCATTACACATGTGCTAATAGGCATGTTTATATATCTATATATTTATGTACTTAAGTGTTTATGTATATATTTGCACAGGATTATTTTTAAATATAATAAGCTTTCTTAATTGTCATTAGGAACAGAAGCAAAGGCATATGTCAGAATTTTTTAACTGTACTGGATTAATCTGGAAGTCAAATTCTTAGCACCGTCTATGTACAGGAAAGCCTGTTTCACGCTGTGAGTGAAATAATAAAAAAAAAAAAAGACAACTGCTACCTCTGATCAGTTCTGCTATATTTTCCAAAAGCCCATGAACCAGAACAGTGGGTTAAAAGGAAGTTGACCTGACACATCCAGGTAGTCTGATAAACTCAACTGAAAGCATTTCATCTTGCAGCTGATGCTAGGTGAAGCATATATGACAAATTGTAATGGCTGCAGGGTAATAGATCACCTGTAAGGGCTCAGTGCTCACTCATGAACGCGTTCACACACTCTCTCTCCTGCTTTCCCCACATACAGCAAGTAACTTTCCCTTTGTAAGTCTTAGGGCTGCAGGGGAAAATCATGACTTCACCAAGTCACTCAACATTGTCTACAAAGCCAGCATGCTATGCCTTTACTCTTAAGTCAGTACAGCAGAATACACTGTGGACACAAAGTCACAGGTGGTCTCCCATAAATTCCCTCTTTGGAACAAGATACATCTGGCTGACACTGCCAGTCAAGCTCCTAAAAAAGGAACTTATCCAGTGCTGTTCATTCTGAGAATCCATTTCTATTTGTTATCATTTTCCCTAGTCACTGTAAAAGACGTATCACCTAATAATTAGGGAGTCATAACGAAATCTGTGTACTCTTAAAGTACTCAGTTGCTTGATTAGCCTATGCTATCAGACAGATAGTCAGCCAAGGTTCCAGCTCAAGGCTGAACAGATAAGTCAGCCAGACAGGTGGCTCTCTCATTTCACTCGTTTCAGGCCCACAGTATCTGTCATAATGCCTGCTTTGCAATTCAGCTCCCCCTAGCCAGAGGAATATCTAGCATGGAGTATCAGACATAGAAAAGAAGAACGTTATATACATGCAACTCAGAAATACTGGAGAACATTTTTTGGAATCCCCCATGAACTCTCTGTTATACCTGCTTTAGTTTTAGTGCTAACCTCCATCTCCTTCATACCTAAGAACATAACTTAAGTGCTACAGTTCATTTCATTTCTCTATAATGGAAAGAACAGATATTCTGCACCAGAACTTATAACAACTTAACTAGCTATTCATGCCCAGTTAGGTAAACTGGGGTAGCTTGGTTATGTAGGTGTGCCAAGTAAAATTAGTGGTTTGTCTTACAAAACTGCTTTTGCATTATATAATTTTAGAAAAAGAGGTGCCTGTGAAATTAGGGGAAGCACAGGAACAGTAAATGTAAAGTTTTTCTGAGTTTAGAACTAAGCTGATGCTGAATTACTAGGGCTTAAACTAAAAGAATTATTTTACTTTACCGTGGTCCTTGGTAGTTTTCAAATAGTCCATATCAACATCTTCAGGATATGAAATGTCAGCAAAGATATGAAATGCTTATGCTACCTGTCTGTTCACCATACAGTGCCATCACTAGCACCTGTGTGCACCAATCAGACATAGAGTGTTACATCATGTTCCAGAATTTTCCATAGTTTGATTTTGAGAAAGAGAATAACCACTCTCCTTATGTATTATGCTGTTCTCTTTTGTGCATTGGGTAATGATACTCCTGTTTGACAACAAGCAGAAACTGAGAAAGAGAAGGAGGAGTCAACAGTAGTCTTACAATTCTCTATAAAACAGAACACCAGACTACCAGGGAACTGGCAGCACAGCTTTACTTTACATTAAGAAAGCATTATGTTTCACTGAACAGTTTTTTCTTCCCAGTAACAGATCAATAATTTCTTTTAGGTGGTGATGAGATTGCGAGAGAAAAAGAGAGAAAGCACAGTGAGTCTGAAGAAGAATCATAGAATCCTCAGAGCTGGAAGGGACCCCTAAAGGCCATCTGGTCCAACTCTCATGCAGGAAATAGGGACATCCACAGCTAGATCAGTTTGCTCACAGCCAGGTCCAGCCTGGCCTTGAGTGCCTCCAGAGATGGGACATCCACCACTTCTCTGGGCACCTGTTTCAGTGTCTCATTACTTTCACTGTAAAAGACTTTTTCCTTATATCCAACCCAAATCTACACTCAGTGAATTTGAAACCACTTCCCCTTGTCAAATTGCAGCAGATCCTGATAAAAAGTCTGTCCCCTTCTTTCTTGTAACTCCCCTTTAGATACTGAAAGGCCACTATCAGGTCACCTTCTCTTCTCCAGGCTGAACAGCCTTAGCTATTTCAACCTGTCAAGTAGCTCAGAATGAACTGCGAATTCTAATTGGTGCAAGGAGGATGATGTAGGAAGAGCCCCCACAGCAGAGCATGTGGGATAGGAAGCAATGGTAGGGATCCAGAACCTACTACGGTTTGTGCAAGCCCGAACAAGTCTATTAGTGTTTTAGGCAAAATTGAAGAAGACTTCCCCTGCAAGGCTGCAATAGAAAGTACACAGGATCCTTTAAAACTTTATCTGATCTTATTCAAGAGCACCAGGATGCTTGTATGTAGAGCTGCCATATTCTACACAACAGTTCTGTACCCTAATAATCTATTTGACATATACTGTGGACTTCTTCCTCAAAAATATAGTAGTGAAGGGCTATAATAATTAACACTTTTAATTATTCTACCTTCTGACTGTCTTCTTTTGATCATCTTCATGTTTCTTACTCTCTGTGTTAGGAGTGAACACACTTGAGTTTGCCAGCCAAATCACCTAACTTGTCCGAGATCTGCATTTGTGACAGTGATTCTGTGTTTATACAATCATGATAAGCAATGAGTTGTTCAGAATCATACAAGTAGCCTTAGGTCATGTCAGCACTACATTAACACATCCAACAGAGCATCCTAGAGTGCTTCAGCACAGCTTCCAGGTGAATATCCTGAACATAATAAAGCAAAATTTGTCCTGAATTTAAGAGCTTTCCTGAACAAAAGACTTCCAGAGTAATGTGATCTCAGGATAAATATCTAGATAATAGAGATATACCTGAGTAAAGGTTGAAGATCAAATATGTATTTGTGAGAACAAAAGCAGAGAAAGTAAAAAAAAATAATAATAAAAAAAATAAATGCTGCTGTTAAACACAAACTATTGCTAGTTGTCAAATCATGCTCAAATCACTATTTTACTAGTTGGAACAAAAAAAAAAGCACTGAGACACTCTGGAATTGGTCTTAGCATGACAGTATTTCTGCAAGTGAAAATGATAGCAATGCCCATATTTACAAGCACAGTATATGTGCTAAATCACAAACAGATAGAAAACAGGAGGGAAGAATTCAGAACTTGCCTAATTCCAGATTTTTGCTTACTATGTTAAACAAGCTGGCTAAATATAGTAGTTTCAATGAAGTAGCATAAGAGAGTGGCAATGTGAGAACTACAACTAATTTTCTGGTTTGGCAGCCTGCAGGTAGTAATGCTTCCTCAATGGACATTTTGAGTTCAAGACACAAAGGATTTTCCAGAAAAAAAAAAAAAGAAACATTTTGTAAGAAAGACCATGCAGTGAAATAAAACGCTTTCCCCTTGTCTTCATGTAGAATTTTGTGATGTTATTTGCAACAGAAATATAATTGTATCAAAGTTGAACACATTAGGAAATAAATAGCAATTTTTTGTAATGGCAGATATTTTTGGCACCTTTGTCAGCTTGTAAGAGTTGTTCACAGTGTGAGTAGAAAGAAGAATAAAAATATCTTTAGGCTGATAAGAAGCAAATTAGACCAGAACTCAGACCTCAGATCCTTTTTCATATTACAGTTTCCTTTGTCTTTAAGAGTAGCCCTATGAGGTTTACATTTCCTGGACTTATACTTCCAAGAAAGTGCTAAAAAAATGACAAAGTCACTTTTGGAAAGAATGCGTTTTCAAGGACAGAGGTTGTAATGAACGGACTTTATTGAAAAAGTTCTCCCAATTGACTAGAGCCCTTATTACTGCAGTAAGTAATTTAGAGAGAATCTAAAGAGAAAGTGTGACTTGTTACATATAATTCATAGAAAAAAATATTAAGGAGCAAGATATTTGCAGGCAAGTTGTAGTGGGTATGGTGAAAACAGCCGCAATCAGCGCATAAATATCAGAGGCTTACTTGAAATCAGGATTAACACACTGCATATCTCAGTCACACCACATACACATGACATTTAATATGTGCTGTTGGCAGTTAGATAACCTCACAAGTGGTGGTTGAAGAGCCCATCTATGTTTAGGCTTTCTCTCATGGTAGGTATTTAAATTGAGATACCTACAAGGTGTCGTAACATATTTTTTCAGAGAAAATTTGCATAGTCAGTATTTTACTTTTAGTCTTCATTTACAATCTAGTGTTTCATAAAACGACTGTTCTGATAGATACTTCTGATACGCTTCTATTTCAAAACAGAAAGAAAATAGGAGAAAACTAAAAATCAACGATAATGTCTTCATCACAGTGTGCAGCTGATTCAATAATTTTGAAGTTTGACAAAGCACACATTCTTCATTAATAGAACAAATCTATGGAGACTTATAAAAATGTTGTGGAAGATATAGCTCTTCTCACATATAAAATGTGTATTTCCTTTACAAAGATCAAGAGGCTAAAGACCTAAATTCTTGTTCATGTCATAGTATTCTTCATGCTCATCCTAGAATCTTAGTATCTTATACAGGTTGATTTTATTTTTAAACACACGAAAAATATATTCTATAGATTCCAAGTGAAAACTCAATGCAGTCTTACCACTGCTTTGAAAACCCTGAGGTATTTTCAAAAGTATGATCATCAGTCATAAGTAACTCAGTAATAGTCTTCCTAATTTTTTTTTCTATAGTTAACAGAGAGTGTTTTATCCAGAAATGTTGAATATAAGCATCCTTGACTAAGGCAAAAGAATAAGCTAGAGAAACAAATTAGAGGGATAGAAATATTCTTGTTTCATATCCTACTTTAATGAAAGAATTGGTTCTTTCACATTGTTTCATGTGTTTATGTGGGCCTTTTCTATTCTTTGTTTTCTGCATGGTCTTTGGTTTTTTTAAATGTCTTTCATTTTGTCTGATCATCAAGGAGAAAACAGCAAAATATCAGAAGACAGATATTATGTTATCGCTAGGCCCAAAATGCTCTGTGTGTGTGGATCCATATGGAAACAGCAAACAGGATACCGAACACTAGCTAATCTAGTGCCACAGAAGAACACTTCCTATTGAATTATTAAAAAAATCAACACAACAAGAAAATGCTCAGTCAGCATAGTGTCAGTCTGACCACAGAGAAATAAAACAACAGCAAAAATGTATTTAAAGCTGTTCTCTCAGCTATGGGTAGGTTACTTCACGTTTTTCTGTTGTTGCTTTAGTTTGGCTAAAATGTGGCATTTGATGAGATTTTTAGCAATTTCCCAAAAGTGAGCATCAAATCCATTCATATATACGTATATATAGATGCATACTTTTAGCTTTTATTTATTCAGGGAATAATTCATCATTTTATTTACTGTTTAAACAATGTCATTATCTGTTTTATAAAAATCTTAAACAGAAGTGAGAATCTTCTTCTTCCTATGTATTTTTTTCTTATTTTGTTTCCCTAAGTCGTTATTTGTTCTAATAGTAGGTTTAGGCACAGAAGTTTTTGTTTGTAGATCACATCATATAAAAATATCTCCTTACTTTAATGATTCAAAGTATCTAAAGAATTTATTTGATTTTCCCTCCACTGGGATCTCATTTACATATGTGAACAACCTGGTTGCCATAGAATGCCAATAAAGATTTATAATATGATTTATCCAAAACATCATTTTAGATTATAAACAGGAATATATTTGCTGTATAACTCATAGTGTGATTTGTCCTTGGGAACAAACCACTGTTGTTCAAGATTCACAGAGCAGTAGCTGCAGTTTCAGTTAAATACCCAAGAAAATTCCCCCTGATTCCCTCAATGAGGTTTTTCCATTACAGTGAAGATAAAATTATCAGCCTAACATGGGAAAGCATATAGTCAACTCATTCTGTACATACAAAACAATACATGATACTAAAGAAACTAGGCATAGGTCAGGTTCTTCCACCTCAATTAAATGCTTTCATGCAAGGAGTGAATTTCCGTAGCAGAATTCTTTTTTTTTTCTTTTTTTCCGCCCCCCCCCACAAACAATGAGTTCTAAATGATTATTAAGGTTGTGGAAGAAGCAAAATAGGACTTTCTGCTTACTGCCTTTTAGATGACTCCCCAGGAAAGAAAAAAAAAAGAGTGGTGGTATTCTTATTGAAAAAGTAGTAGAAAAAAAAATATAAGAACAGGATTGATTAAAAATATTGCTTGTAATATTAATTACCACTGCTCTATTGTTACTAATGAAAATATGTCTGTGAGGTGACAGAAAATGAAACTATGAAAGCAGTTTACTCTCTGAACACAATTGCTGTCAGAATGTCTTCTTCAGTGCATATGCAGAGTGTCGTTTCCGGGGAAATTTGGAGAAGATACACATATAACAATAAAAAGAATTTAGGATGAAATACATAGACATGCACAAGAATGCAAGAGGCAATATATATGTTATTTCAAATGTTAAAAGTCAGAAAGTTGAACGATACTGCATTTATGTTTAATAGAACTTCATCTGCCTACTTAGTTAAGCACAAATCTCTCCACAGATAATAGGCTTTACTTTGAATGATAATATTACATTCTCATCTTTCCCATTTATCTGGTTAAATGGAAACTTACATGTGTGTGTGTTAACCTGCATCATATATATAAGGGATTATTTAAAACTAAAATTTGATTTTTCAGCAATATTAAATATTGCAAAAATTTTGTAGACTTAGAAGAAACAGATTCTTAAAAAATGATCTGAATCTAAAAAAATTAAACAATTTTTTTTTGTTCTTTATTAATTATCTGCACCTTAGAAATAAATGTCTGCAGCACTGGACTGCAAAAAAACTGTATGTATTAAAAAAAAAAAAAGGAAAAATAGATCTTTCAGTTATTTTTGCACTCTCTGGAAGTAATTTGATATTAACCATTCAAATGCTAAAACTCGTGTCCATTTATTAACTTTCTCACCTGAAATGTACACTTTTAGGCAAACATATAGAAAGGGATAAGTACAGAGTAATAATGCAATAGCAAAGGAAAAAAAAATGACAACAAAATAAACACAACAAGAAATAAACAACAACCCCAGTGGAAAATACAAGCAATATCCCTTGGACAGTCTTAACTATCCAAAAACATGATGTGTACATTGTGTCATTTTTTTTTCAAAATTCTGTTAGAATTGCAGTCACCTTTCTTATTTCCCTCTCACTTAAACTGGGGCTGTATGTGCTGGGTTACTGTTATTTCATTTTGTGCTTGGTTTTTAAATGTACAGAATTTTCAAATATATAGGGTATGCATTTGAAATAGGAGGAGGTATGTGTTTTCTGCATGATATGTTAGAAATATTTACATGCAGTGGTAATCTTGAGATCATAGATGTTAGGTGAAATTTTATTTTGTTTCTTAGATGACAGTGACACTTATTGTTGTGTATAACATTAGGTAAAAAAAGACAAATTTAGATACTTTAAGGGTATTAGGCCATTCAGTAACAGAGAAAGTTGCACTGAATTGCTTTTATGCCTTCTGCATACACAAGCACACCAGAGTCATTAACAGTGTGAGTGATAGGCTGAATCTTGCCACAGTCACAGTGCAGCCAGCATCTTCATTTGCAAAAAGAATTCACCTCCCATGAGTTATTTCAATGTGGCTAAGTGCATCTGGATGTAAACTGAGTTCATTTTAATTAATGCATCTACGTGATAGCAAGCAAATCTGAAATATGTAAATCACAGATACAATTTGAATAGGTGTCTGGTTGAAATAATCGCCATGGAGGAGATCAGCAGAAGCAAAAGAAAGTTAGAAAAATTAACAAGGAAGTTACATTCCTGACCTTCAGTTAAGTAGATGAACTTGATATGCCCATCTAAGTGTCCTGGCCAGATTACCAGCTGGTATAAATCAAAGTGACTCCATTGATTTCAAGCAACACATCTGTTTACATTATCTAGCAGCCCCTTTCTCATAATTCACAATTGAAGAGTGAGTAAATTTGACATAAGATGCATTATGAGAAATCAGAGGCTTACCATGATGTTATGGTTCCTTGAAAATCAGTAGTGGAACACCCATTGAAATCAGCAAGTATAGGATTTGAACCAAAATTATTAATTGAGTTGGACGTCATGGGAACTGCCAAGGCCAAACTTGCAGACTATTTAAATAGCATTACATTTTAGACTTTGAAACATATATCTGCTCACATAGAGGCATAGACACGTGAAATTTTCAGATGGTCAAATAGAGGTGTACTGAGTAATTTTTCCTGTTGAATAAAGCAAACTTTGAAAAATATTTTGATGACCAAAAAAAACCCAATATTTTCTCCTATTCTCTGTAAGGTTGTTTAACAGTTGAGACTTATCTTCCCAACAATTTTATTTCTTGTGATTTCTTTCAGTCTCTGACTCAGAGTGGTTGATACTCACTTTAAAATAACTTGAAAACTTTCCTATACACACATAAAATTAGACAAATTAAAACCTCATTTTTAAGAAATTAAATTAGTGAATTAAATCACTATGAATTGAATTCACATCAATTCATCTTAATCCAATTCACAGCAAAGTTAGGCTAGATTGACATGAAATGGGTCTGCCATATTGACAAATAGGCACCATTTTAACTGCAATCTGTTATAAAACTGACTAGAACTGATACAACTCTTAAAAGTCTGAGCTGATCAATCCTAAAGATTTGCATAGAAGCACATATGTCAGCTAACTAGTAAAAAATCACCTTGAGTGAGCTATATCTGTTAACTTCAGACAACTACAGCTATAGACTTTCACATCTCAGCTAGTTATCTAGGCTCTCTTTGTAGTCAGTAAAGAGACAGGCACTTTGAGGGCATGACTCATGTGGCTTATTTTAGATGTCTGCTGTGGGAGGAGAGAAACTCCTCCCTAGAAGCCTTTCTTGCCAGCCATCGGTTGCAAAGACAATTCATGTAAGTAGCTCAAATATACATCATTCTTGGTAGATACCTACATTTGAGCAGATGAGTGAAAACCTCTGAGTATAACTGAGGATATGATTTGGTGTCCTTGCTGTTTTGAAATGTGTGTTATAGTATTTATTTCAGTCATTTCTTTCTGTGCAATGATTAGTATGACTACAAATTAACAAAATTAGGCTACATGAGGCCAAATGGATCTATCCAATATTATTTCAAGTTAAATTCTGTTTAGATGTACCTAAATAATTTAGAGAAGAGAGAACATGTTTCTGTAAATGTAATTGAATAAATATGCTGTTTTCTTTCCTTTCTGAGATAATTTTGCCTTTGCATGTGTCTATAAATACCTGTACAAGTACCTTATGGGATTATCCACATGACTGTGATTCACAAATCTCCTGAAATTACAGGGAATAAACAAACTGTGTTGTATTTTAGAATTATTAAATTATATTCTGGCCATATACCTTACCCCTAGAAAATGAAATAGGCAAAATGTCTCCAATACACAATCAATTGGGGAAAAAAAAAAAAAAAAAAAATCTGTGTTACCTTTGTTTTCCTTACCATTTAGTGATTCATATCACTAAAATGCTTCTAGCAGGCTTCTGAATGCAAAAAATCTTCTAAGTTATCTTTACAATTTTTTAACCGCTACTCTAAAGACAATAACAGCAATTCAGAACCTGGAAATGCTGTGCATTCTCCTACAATACCCTAGCAGCACAATTAAGGCTATATCAGATCAGCTGCTTGCCTGCTACTTTACTCAGGTTTATGATCATCCAAGTGGTTAGATCTTAATCAAATAGCGATATTTTAGAGTTTAAATGAAACATTCCTACATTCCTTTTTTTTTTCTTTCTTTCTTCTTTTCTTTGTGTATCATGGCTTTTGTTACCTGATTCAAATACGATTTGGGAAACATTCTTTTGTTGCTGAAAAGCTCATAACTGAGATCAAGACAGAAAGAATTCAGCCACTTGTCAGCATGAATGTGGAACTGAGAAGGCAATTCCCAGTACTAGGTTCACAGTATTGAACCTAGTGGACAGAAACATTAACCTATGTTCATTTGAAGATGCAGTTTTCTCCTAGTTTTGAGGTTACATCTTACCCTTGTATTTAAAATCAGAGATTATGTGTCAAATTATACATCAAGCAGGAAAACTTATTTTTTACATATGGAAGAGGAAGGAAAGAAGAATTTCTCTTGAGATTCAAGGCCTACTTGAATAGGGCCTTCCTCACAGATTCAACAGAGACAGAATTGTATTATCTGAACTTGGTTCCTTCTGCATAATTCATCCTGTAATCCTGTAATTCTGAATTAATTTGGATTTCTTTTGCAATACACTCTTCACATTGGCAAAATAAAATAGTTTGGTTTTATTTTCATCTTTGCAAATGAAGATTTTGCAAATTTTTAAGGCCAGAATTAATGATATTCATGTTTCTATAAATGAGATTACCTACATGTTTTCATGATGCAAACATTAAACGAAAGACATTTTATTTGTTCTTGACTTTTGAGATGCTTTGCTTTCAATTTTCAATGTCAACAATAGTTAAGTAATGGTATAATTTCTGAAACTGCTAAATAATAAGGTTCGATATATATTTATTTATTATTTGCTATTAATTTCTTCAGATCATGTGCAACACATAGAAGTGTACCTAATAATTACTTCTTGATGGAGAATGACACAAAGTATGGAATATAGTCTATAGCAACAAAATCAGCATACGATAGATCTAGCCAGATGACTTTATCTGCCTCATTCCAGAAATATATGTGTGCAATACTCAACTATTCACATTGGAAGAAAAGACAAGAAGATTTTTCTTTGTAAATATTACATTGAGAAGGCAGATGTAGTTTTATTTTTGAATGACAAGTCAAAAATGTCGTTTAATGCAAATTCTTTCCAAAAGAGAACATACAATGAGACACCATTTATTATTCATCATTTGCTTTCTGTACTTCATTATATATATATGTTCTAAAGGGATATTATGCCTTTTTTTGGTCTAAAAAGATGAGAAATATAAATGTACATTCAGATATGAACCCGCTCTACCTTAAATTAATACTGTTTATATGCTTATTTAGGTTTATATTTATTAAGTCTTTCCTCATTCTATAATCATAGGACCTTTCATTGTACTAAACACAAATTCATAGAATATTTTGCACAGAATTTACAAAGCACAGATTGAAACCTGTACTTTAACACCGGTAAGCTACTAAAAATGAAAATAATTAGGATTTTTCATTTTGACTTTCTACAGTTCTTAGAAAATGTGGTCTTTATTTAAGACCAGCACTATAGAATTTTGAAGTAATAAGAACAGTCACAAGTAGAGAGAAAATGATTGTTACTTCTCAGAAAAGAAATTCAACTGTTTGAAGCTGAAGGAGTTATTAAAAGAGACAGAAGGATCTCATTCTCAGCATTCCTTTGTGCCCTCAGAATTTCTGTGCCTCAAGTATCAAATATTGTCACATATATAGGAGCACAGTAAGGGCTCACCCTGGAAAAATTCTACTTTATTAACAAATGAACAAACAAATTTTTAAAAGCCATTTTGAGAAAATTATGGCATTTTATACTGGAAATACCAATTTTACTACAATTCCCAGAATTCTTCGGGGGTTAGAATGGGTCTATGTTTGTCTAATAAGCAGTAGTTGTTGATTTTATACAGACAAATACTAAGACTGCTGTTTTTTCATAAAAATAGATTTGTGATGTCATATACCGTCTCCATTTAGAGATTTGAACAAGTAAGCAAAAAAAAATGCAAATATACACAATAAAATAAAGAAGGCAGAGCACATCCAAAACAGTACCCCATTGTACCTTAATCACAGTTTAGTAAAAAACAACAACAAAAAAAAAAACAAAAACAAACAAACAAACAAAAAAAACTCCACCAGTGGTTATGAAAATTATCCAGTTCTAATTTATCACACATTCTATAATTTGTGTCATTCTTTATCAAGTAGTAATTATTGGGTTAAATGGGTTAGATGTTACATGGGTAGTCTAAACAATGGAATTAGCATTTCAGAGCATCTTTTTAAACATTTCTGAATCAATAAAGTAATAAAAAATATAGTTTTAAAGCAGAGTGCATTTAAATGTATATTTATTTTTGTTTTATTTTTGTTAAACATATGAATATTAATTATTAAAAATTTATATATATGTGTAGTCTAAGTGATTCCAGCTCTTTGACAATGTTTGATAAAGATTTTCCTACTTTCCCCTGTAAGTATTTTATGTTTTGATTCACTTGTTCTTATCAAAAATTAGAAGGAATTATGTGATAAAATTGTGTAGAATAATCTTGATTCCAAAAATGACTGAAGTTGCAAACAAAAAATTTTAGTTTAGGAAAGGCAGAAATGTGAATCACCAAAGAACAAATCACTTTTTCCATCAAAGCCCACTTGTTAACAAAAAGAACAGTTAAACAATGATTTTTAACTTTATTTATTATCCTTTCTGTTAAGAGAAGGTAACGCATCCATTTCTGAGGAATTTTGTCAGTGACATCTGAAATACTTATTTATCTAAAAATCCCTCATAACTTTCTTGGAAACTACACAGATATTTCTTTCAGAATATTTTCTTGCTTAAAAAGAAAAAAGAAAAAAAAGTAATCAATTATATTTTCCTTTTCTTCTGTGTTTGGACCAGTATACTTCTTTATTGCACAAATTCTAGCATAAGACTTACACTCCTTACCAAAAAAAGACTCGCCTGACGACCATACAGATCTTAAGTCTCAAGTTTACCTTACCTCTTTGTAATAAAAAAGTGTTAATTTTAACTGCATATAGTTGTAATTGAACTTTCTAATTAATTATTTAACTAAGCCAGAAAACAATAGTAAAATCAAGGTTTGCCTGCCATATTAAATTTCAGAACTCACCTGAATTTCTAGATTAGCCATGGCTATTTTCATATTTTTAATAATCTATACTTTTTTTTGTAGAGTTGGTCAGCTTTGAGGTCCAATTTTTTCCAAACTGTATTTGTAGTACATGGCACCCTTCTATGTCTTTGTCTATTGGATAGGCATAGATGTAACAAGGTTTTTCTTCAACAGATCATGTTCTCTTTTTATTCTTTTAAATAAACAGAACACTAATAGCAAAGAAGCTCTCCTCTTTTTTTCATTAAACAGTTCTCAAAATCTCAAGTTTGGTCTTTACGACAGAATTGCTGAAGGAAAGATAAAGAAGCTGTGGTCAGAAACACATCCTCCAGCAGAACTCACTTTATTTCATCACAGTATGTGTTGACTAAAACCATGTAGTAAAATGATGTACCCCCAGAAGTCCAATGTTAGAATAGATTTGGATTCAGTACAAAATGGCTTATGCTACAAAATCATTTGAGCTGTACAGGAAGGACAGTGTAACTGTGATCGATGATTGACTTTCTACCCTGAACTGCTTTATATGTTTGTGACAAGCATTTTGAAGGCCAGTGCCTCGTTGCTGAATCTCTGGCCTTTCAAATGTCAGGGGGGAACATAAGAGCTTTATTTGGCCTTACTAACCAGATATATTTAGCAGGCTGCAGCAACAACAAAGTTTACATCCAATATATGTGTAAAAACACAAGTCAATATTTAAACTACATGTTTTATTAACTAGCTTCTACTTCCCTCTATTGTTTAATCAGTTACAAATGCTTTTCAACTCATCACAATACAGTCCTGGATCCAGGAAGTTTTACAATACTGTCAGAGACCATAGTGAAGAACTCCATCCTTGGCTTCTTTTTCTTTCTCTCTTTCTTGTCCTTCTCTTGTATTCCTGTAAAATGTTAATGTGATAATTTCACCAACACCACTTCCTAATCAGTAAAGAGTATCCAGAGACGGAGCTGCAGAGTTTGTCTGGACTAAACAGTTTGCATAGCCTGAACTACACAGTCACACTGGGACTTTGCAGTGTTGGGTTTGTTGGTTTATTTTGGCTCTGAGTTGATCATCACTGAATTCTGCCTTCTTATGTTTTACAGTGGTGGGTTTTTGAATAAGACTCACTGGTCCCATTGGAATTTCATTTACTTACAGTCAAAGAAAAACTTCTGGCTTAAATAGGTGAGCTGTTACTGGCAGAGTGATGCAGAAAGAGCTTTAGATCCCTCAGGTCCTACAAATAAGAGTTGTTTTTTTTAATCCTCTTTACTGTGTAGGAGGCCATGTCATTCCGCCTGTTTTGTTTCAGGTATAGACGGGATGCTCTAGCCCTTTCTATGAATGGGGAATATGAGAAGAGGGAAAGGTGACTGGATTAGATTGGGGTTGAGTAAATGTTGATCTTTCCTCCCTTGCTCTTGACAAGTCTTCACCTCACAGAAACATTTTTATTAAATTTTAATCAAAATCACAAAAAAGGTTGTTGATTGTAGGAAATGTCTAACCCTGCTCTAGGTTTCTTTACTAGGCCACTTCTGCAGGCTTTAATAACACAGCCACAATGACATTGAGTTTAATGTTTTATAGCCTAGATGCTTAGGAATTGTCATAAAATCCGAAAGGATTGAAAAACTCTGTGGCTACAGAAATGTGGTAGAGTGAAGAGTACAGGATTTTGCAAGAAGCTGAACAGTAGTTTGTGTTCAGAAGGTTCCTTCTGCATCCCTGGTGCCAGTCTTCTGTGAGATTGCCGTTTTGGTGCTGGAAGAGGGAAGATCTTGTGCTGAGACCCCAGTTTGAGTGTCTGTCAAGTATGTATTTAGGGGAGTGTAAGCTTATATCTCATCCATGAGATCTTTGATCACAAATGGATGGCCTGCCTCTTTTTGGAAGTCATACACGATCAAAGAGATCCTTTATTTAGAGATGCAAATGCTGCTGTCAAACCCATAAAATACATACAAATGACAATTTTTTACAGATCTCTATTGTACTTCAAAAGAGTGCTTTTTATTTAAAAGGTCATGACCATTTTGATATCAGATGCAGTTATTTGTGAGCGGAAAGTTCAGCAACCTTTTATTCTTCTGACTTAAACATCATATGAATATGGGTATTAAAGAAAAGCTGATTTTCTCAGAATGAGGAAATGATTTTTTTTAACAGATGTTAAAAACCTAATAGGTTCACTTTTCTTAGCACCCAGTCAGAATACCAGATTTTTATATTACCCTAAAAATTTACCAGATTTCTGAAAGCATGTGATGTCCTGAAAAGAAAAATCATAAGAAACTTGGATCAGATGTCTATTATTTGAAAACCTTTACAATCCACTGAGGAGTGCTTTTGGCAGGGAAGTAGGAAATGACTTGGAAAGCATTAATAAACTTTCAAGATACTTGAAAACACACACACTTGATCTTTGAGTGAACTCTAGATTACTTCCATTTTTTGAAATCATAAGTAGTGCTTAGAAAGAAAGTTTATCTAAGTTAAAAAAAAAAAAAGAGAGAGAGAAGAAAGAAAGTTTAGCTTGGACAAAAGCTAGAAAAGACAGAAACGGTACTTGGAAATTAATATTTTTTGGCATTGACTTTGATTAATAGTTTCAGACTTCCACACACACATACACACAAAAAAACATTAATTTCATTTAATTTCTTCTATGTTACTGAAGTTCATTTTATAATGAATTTATAACAAAACATCATTAGTTTGGCACAACAGCACAAGAAAGGTATGCAAAATAGTTGATAACAAGAGAAGGAGGGCACATAAACATTGGGGAGAAAAGACCTGATTCCAGAACAGCAGTTTCTTCCACAGCCTTGATAGGTACAGATTTGTTCATGTATTAAACCAGAGCTACTTTGCTCCTTCATAAAAATGTGAAGTGGTTCAAATTCAGTACAATGGTATGTAGAGCCAGGAAATCCCAGTGAAAATGCTGGCCTCTACAAAGCACTGCTTCTTAAAAAGGCAGCAAACCCTGGAGGTTAGCCAGGGACTTTTAAAAAATAGGCATTTCCAAAGCATTTTTACTTCTTTTTGCAAAAGGCCTGAAGATATTTTTTCAACACCCACACACAAAAAGAAACAAATAAATAAAGAACTAAGCTCCTCACTTAACATAAAATTGTCGAGACTGCTGGTTTTCCTTAAAGCTTTTTCTGGGGATTGCAAAGCATGTTTAATGTGAACTCGAGCACCTTAATTGAAAGGTGTCTATGAGTGTAGCGAAGCCTTAATAATGTTATGTTTTATCCAGAGTGTTAATTAAGTGCTTTCTTAGATGCGTATTAACAAGAAATAAAAGCAAAACAAAGAGTTTTAAAGAGAGAGTCTATAAATCTCCTACCTTTCAACTTTTCTTCCTATGATCTCTATCAGTTCTTCAGTCAAGATAGAATTTTATAGGATTAAAAAGACTTATTCTTGTAGTTAAAACAAAAATCATTTCTGGAAAAATATCTTTCTGGCTGACTATACATATCAATAATAAACAAAAATTGTATCAGGGCAGTAGCTTTCTTTCCTTTTACTATGTCTCCTTAACATAATGCAAATAAGATCACTCTGCGAAAGTGTCAAAGAAGCAGCCAAAGCATATTTGAACAGAAAAGTTCTGTAGTGAAGTTCTTAGGTACAAGCCCTAAAAAGATTAAAACTGACCACTTTTCTGTACATGCTAGGCAATAGATATCAACCTGCCTTGATAATTAGATGCATATGAGTACTTTCTCCCTGTATGCTTTTAGGTAAAGTCAGAAACATTGCTAATGTATTTGAAAAAGCTTTTTGCAAAATACTATATCAGAGAGACTGTGTAGATTGGAGAAGCTCTTCTGTTTCAAATAAATTGAGAATCCTTTTTATTGGAAGTAATAATATGCTTTTCTAGTAATTACCAATATTTGCAATAAGAACAGAGAGAGAAAAGCTGGATGTAAAAGACTTTGAGATGAAAAATGGAAGTGGTAACCATTAAGTCATAATCTAGAATCTATTTCTCATTGCAGCATGGCAAAGGGTAGTCAGAGCAAATACTGAATATTGGCCCTTCAAATTCAGTTTATCAAAGCTGAGAAACTTACAATCACTAGAGGAATCTTTTAGTTATGTTTGATTTAAATTACAGCTTCCTTGCTAAAGTTTTGAAATTTTGATGTTAAACACATACAGACATAAGGAGAGTTTTAACCCAAACCAAGATTATTAAACAAAATATCCTATATACGTAACTATGGAGTGCAAAGCAAAGAGCTTTGTGTTTGTTCTCTATGCTTATTCACACCGCCGTTATAAACTATAGAATTCTCAAGCACTAGTGAGATGTGAGATTATGACCCTAATCATTGCCTTATTTTGCATATTTAGCACCGCTGAAATAAAATGTGGGGGGTGGACTCCTAACAAACAAGTTGGCAGACAGTGCCAGATATAATGATGCAAAATTCTCAGGAGTAGATAGGCAGGCAGGCAGGCTGTAGGGAGGAAGAGAGAGATTGCTTTCAGAGCCACTTTTATTGGAAAATTATCCGTGGATAGATTTTGATAATAATAATCACATAAGCAAAACCTAGGATCTCTACCTTCATCTTAATACTATTAATGTCATTTCTTCTGTGCCACTTTATAAAAACCAGACTTTCTAATGCCAAGCATTCCTTGGACATCACTTAGCAGAAGACCAAAAATTAAAAAAAACAACAACAACAAAAAAACACCGTCTTTTTTTTTTTAGAATGATAACCGAGCCCAGAGGTGACCCTTATACACAATTGCAGTTATTCAGGTCTTTAAAAGCCAGCAAAATCATGTGTAACTGTATCTTCCAGTTTCAACAGTAGGGCAGACTGTCAGCTCCCTCATCTGTCAGCACTTGTTCAGGCTGGTAAATGAAGACGGCAGTGCACAGTAGCAATATCTATTTGCTACAGGATATGTGCTCAAGTAAGTCACGAAAAGGGGTTTCAAGCAAAGGCCAAAACCAATCAGTCATTTTCTTGTGTCAATGATAAGAAAAGCAACATAAAAGACAGAGCTGCCTGTCCCAAAGGCAGTATCAGTAGCAAGCTGTCACCAAACAAAAATAGTTAAAATCCTAATGACTGTACTAATTCAATACAAATAAGCCAGGTTATGATTTGAGTTGGCATAGAATTTCCTCTTACTGAGGAAAAACAGGTGTCTTGCTATTCAGAGGACAAATTATGTGGAACTTGGTTTAGGTGGAATGAGAAATGCCCATATGATGGGACACTTGGTGCTATCTTACTTTTGTAGAGCTGGAGTCCTTATAAAGCATGCTGTACCCTATAGAATTAGACGCCATCTTCCTGCCCTTTTCTTTTCCACTTTTTGGTGGACTCAGTCACATCTACTATCTCACACTCCTTGTATATTGCATTTAATTGTTCTCTGGCTTACCTTGAGAGAGACTGAGGATAGTGAAGCAGAGGAATTCTTCTCAACACTCAGTCTTTTGTCACACTGGTGCCTTCTTATTTCCCAGCACCATGACTTGAACCTCTCTGTAGAAATTTAGAAAGTAATAAAAAACCGACTACTGTGATTTTATAACAAACTTTTATAATTCAAAATGGCCAAGGTCAAAGACAGCAGAAAATGAATTCAGATGTCTTCAAATGAAGACTCAGTTTATAGGGAATGACTGATTAGGGCTTTGCTGATCCTTCCCTGTGTGACAGATGTGCTCCCAACCATGCTAGGCACAGTTCAACATCTCTTCAAATCTAAACTGAAGTTGTATCTGGGTCTGTAAATTGACTGTGCTTTTCCAGTATCATGTCCTGTGATTGATTCAGCTTACAATCAGGTATGTGAAAAAGAAAGATGCTCTGATAGTTCTTCCTGAACCTTTATGAATATGGTGTTACCTTCCAACATTTTAGAAATATCATACATATTTAAAATACGAAGAAGTCTAATGATACCCAGAAATTTATTTGTGTATTTGCAATTTAAATACGAAATCTGTTCATGATATTTTAACTCTTTTCAGAATAGTTATGTAGCTGATGCCAAAAACAGCAGTGCATGAGTTAAGGTGATAAGAAAAACAGGGAGCTAAATGAGTGTTGCTGTCTGCTCATGTTAACACATCTTGCATCTCTTCTGGGCAAGTTGTCCAATGATAGTGTGACTCCAGAGCTCTTGCCATAGGGGTGAGTCATGCTATCTTTTATTTGAAAGCACTCAGAGCTCTTCCCACATAACTTAATCATCAGTAGAAGAATAAAAAGTAAAGTGTTGTCTTTCTACATATGAATATTCATGACCATTAAAAAAATGTAGAAGATATACTACCTATAAACAATTTTAAATACGTGGATATTCTCTCAATGTCCAGATTAATTTTAGGTTTTTATGATAATTTTAAATAATAATCAATGAATATTCTCATGTTAAACTGTCTTCCATGAAGATAATATCTACTTTGATAATCAGTATCTGGAAACATGCTTTGATAAAATGTATATGGAAGAAGCGTTCTGTAGGTAAGATTAAAACAAAGCAATAAGACAAACAACACCTTTCTATATATTCAAACTCCCCTTTTTTAACTTTATTTTTTACACTGTCTCTAGAACAATAAAAAACAAAACAAAAGAAAAAGAAAAAATCCTTCATGTTTTGCTTTCAGAAGTGAATGCTCTATTGTATTTCTATTTCTCTTTTGCTTTTCCCTGTCAGTTTCTTTCACTGATGTCAGTAATTTACCTTAGATTTGCCTTGCTTCTCCTTTGCCTTGCTTCACCTTTCTGAACCCTTACACAAAGATGTTCAGAAAGAGACTAGTATAGTGATTTAATTCAGGCTAGATGTTTGATTTCAACAGTTCTTTCGAATCCAGCTTCCAAAACCTCTACTCTTCAGACAGCTCAGAGAAAGGATGATTTCACTTTACAGCCAGCTGTCACTGCTGTCCTGAATATAGATGCTTCCTCTTGCATTTTCCCTTTCAAATTGCAGCACACACATTGCTCATAAAAAAGCCTTTTTTACTCTCCCTGGGCTTTCCCTTCTTAGGAAACTTTGTGCTTCGCCTGTCCCCACTCTGAACTGCTATTCACCTGATTCCTGTCAGTGGCTCTGAAGAGGGGACAAAAGCTACCACATAATTTTGTATTTTACAGAACCTAGAAACTAGACAGAAGTAATCATCACCATAAACAAGAACCACAGATATTATGTCTTTGCATATCACTCTTCATTCAAAATAAACTGTAAGGCATCAACTGTAAGACAAGAGGAACACCATCAGAATATAAGACCTAAGGCAGAGTTATTAAGGACCTTTCTTCGCCTCACTTTCTTTCTACCACACAGAAAAAGAAGCAAGTGGCCATCTATCACACCCTCAAACCAACAGTTGTCTTCAAGATCTATACTGGTCTCTGGTGGATTCATGGAAGATGAAACCATCATTTGAAATTTCTTTACTCTTCAGTGACATAATTTCTACTAGAAGCCGAGTCGTGTTCAAGCATCTGTGAATGCACTGACAGTTTACTGAGCTCACCCATCTTCACTCATCATGCCCAGATTAGCACTCAGTATGCTGATTTTTACAAATTAAGTTTATAAGTCTCATAGAAAAAAAAATCACTTACTGCTTGTATAATTTTTTATGCTTTAAAAATTAATTTTCTAATTATAAAACTGATCTAATTTATAATCATTGTTCTCATTTTATTTTCTTTCTTTTCATAACTTATTCACTGTGTGGGTGGAGATTGCCACATTTCTGTGGTTACCTTAGTTTCCATTTAGGCTAGTTTGCAGTTTACTCTGTATCATTGGCTTTGACTTTGTCTCTGATTTCCCTCTTACTTTAAAACAAGAATATTGAGTATACTAGGAACTAGGAACTAGGCTTTGTTTTGTTTGTTGGTTTGTTTTTCAGGTAGCTTATATGAATCATAAAACTAAATGGAATAGAATAGCCAGTACTGAAGGGAATAAACTTGTTAAGTACCTGGGGAGTTTAACTGACTGATCCTCATAAACTACATCTGTCGCTATTTTAAAGTGAGTAGGTGAAACACTGGTAATCACATTAGTGAGATCTTGTAAATGTGTCAAGCACTAAAGCAATGAAAGACTGAAAAACTGAAAATAATACATGACATCAAAAAAGGAGATTGAGAAATCAAGATACACACTTCTCTCTGACTTTTGTTAATAGAAATGGCATTCTTGATGTATCTGCAAACTTGAGAGCACTTTAGAAAAGGAATCAGCTAACTTTGCTCTCAAGAGCAAATTCAGTCAAGCCAAATTAATCTCTCTCTCTCTGCAAATGCAGAGCAGGTCATTCAGTCAAAAGAGACAATAGATCCCTTAAATCTGGGCTTCTGAGAAGTTCTTACTTTGTGTCACACGTTCTCATAAATGGCCTTGAAAATTGCAGTTAACAGTCTAACTTCAACCTTACAAGGATAAATATGTTGATGACTGGAAAATCAAGACAGTGTTGTTATCAATAGTTCACTATTAAAGTAACTGATAGTACACCTACATAGAGATACTCAGCCTAATCATACAGAACAATTTCTTTAGTAATGCTGATGATGGAATAGACAAAATCTATTGTCGACGTCTATTGTTAGTAGCTCCAAGAATGTATTAAAGAAAAAGTCTGAAAGTAAAAAATAGCATATATTTCCATGATACTGTATAGCACTGAAACAAGTCACCATCTCCCAGTCTCTGAGAGGCAGCACACATCTGCACTGCTTCCAATGACTGTAACTGTCCTTCCTAACCATTACTTCTATCCTTAATGTGCCTTGCATACATCATGATGCTGCCTTGTGTAATGGAGTCACAAGGAGATCATTTCCTCATACTTCCTCATAGTTTGTTTCTACTTCTGTTTCTGGAACTGGGATTCATTTTGGTTATGTATATTGCATGAGTAATTTTTATCACAATTCTGGGTCCATTCTCTGCGGATCACTAAAATAAAATAAAAAAGACAATCACAAATACAAAACTACCTTGGTAAAGTTTGCAGAGAAGTAGATACAAAGAAATTGGGGAATAAGATTCTTACTATGCTCATTCTAATGGGGATAAACTTGTGGGATTAATGAATGATTTCTAAGAGTGAAATGATGAAAATGATAGTTGCATTTGAAAAAGTAAACAATTCTACAATAATATCTACATAATTTTTAAAATATCAGGAAACTTGTGCCCTGTTGACATATTCCAAGAAAAAACAATATTCATTTCCCTTTCTTTTTATTAAATTCTTAGTTCTTGAACTGTGGGTACAGATCATTTTACTGTTTATCAAAGGTCACATGAAATTTTTGTCTTAAATTAAATGCATTGTGCGGCCTTTAAATTTGCAATTAGAATGGCATGTTTGAATTGAAAAATAATATCTGAACCAGAAGATTAAATGGAGAAATTATAAACAAGCAAAAAATTGCTAATTTGTATCAAGTCATATACTCTTTCACTAATGGAAAGACCTTTTGGATGTATTGACTATGTCCTTTTTTATACGTATCAATTTGGCATTTATGAAGCAAAATGTCTATCCTTAGCTGTTCTAAGAATTTGGAAAAATGCAAAAGAAGCAGAAAGAAAACATATAGAAAGACAACATTGCACATTTTCTTCAAGTGAAAGCAGGAAAATTTATTTAAAAAATTAAAAGGAAAAAAAATACATATTGTCACCATACAACTTCTCCATTACTAAGTGCAACAAAAGCTCTTAAAGAAGTAGTTCTGGAAACATCACGTAGAATAAATAAAATTCTGGAAGACTTCAGCTGCAAATCTGTCATAGCAGTAGCTTTTTCTGCAACTTGAGAAGTAACCCAGACAGGATGTTTACCATGCTTACCACCAGTGGTAGCATAGCATTGTATCTGAGAGCTATGTCCTTGCCTCTGAATCCTTTAAGGTTCATCATGACAACTCTGACATCAGGCCTGAGCTCCACTGCAAGTTGCAAGAGGTCTCACTAGGATGATGTATTGGAAATAGACTTGACTACATGACAAATGCAACATATAATCCTATCATTCAACATTTTGGTTTTAGCTCATCCAAAACAGCTGAACATATCCAACTGTTGGCAGCATTAAGAAACAAACACATTACTCAGAAAGGAATGTGTATAAACCTACAGAAAATCTAGTTTCACTACTTCGTAATGTCATCAGTCTCCCACAGAAGAGCTTCATGGTAATTTTATTCCATATCTACAGTAGACTAATCTCTCCATAACAACTGATTCTAACAACTTTATGAAAATATTCAAATGAAAAAAAAGAAAAAAAAAAAAAAAGAAGAAAATAAGAATTTTGTTTTGTGGTAGACAATTAGTGTATTCTATAAATAAATAAATAAATAAATAAATAAATAAATAAATAAATAGGATAGGGATTTCAGTGTTACCAGTTCCTCTTTTCTTCTCTATACAGTGAAAGATCAATATAACATCAGTGAACATTTTCTAAAGAACTCTTTCAATAACATTTCAGAGTACTTATTTCTTCTCTTAACCCTTTCTTTTTCGTGGTCAATTCCAAATATTTCTCTTGACCTCTTCGCCTTCAAATTCTTGCCAGAAATTTCACAGAGGGAGCCTAGAGCTCTGGTTCCTGTTAATCATACACATGTTGTAATCTTGCCTACATTACTTCACTGTTTTTTTCAGTATATGCACGTATACACATATTCTGTTTATTTATCAGCTGGGGTCGGAGTCAACGGTTTACGGGCTTGTTCGGCCCGGTTCCGTGACTAGCAGGGCGGAGGGATCCGCAGATCTGTGCCTCTGGAAAAGGGAAACAGGGGACCCAAAATAATTGAAAACAGCGGCAACGATCTGAGGTGAAACAAACTAATTTACTAAATATAGTATCAGCAAAATATAATGAGAGAGAGAGTGTGTGCGAAAGGTGGATAGGTCTCACCACAACGCTGAGGTGAGAAGTGCAGTCCAGTTGAGCCGATGAAGAAAAGCAGACGGAGACGAGCAGACGGAGAAGCGCAGGCGAAGAAGAGCAGGCGAAGAAAAGAACATCAAGTGACCTTGCTGGGAGTTACATCTCCTTGCTGACCGCAAAGCCCCCTGGGGAATGTAGTTGTTCTTCTCGTCCAGACAGGCACCTGGAACTTGAGCATTCACAGTCAAACCCCCAGTGCATTACATGATGTTATGATGTGGAATACTGATAATCAAAAATCATAAAACTATGACATGCCTACATTACTTAACTGTTTTTTTCAGTATATGCATGTATACACATATTCTGTTTATTTATCAGCTGGGGTAGGATGTAAAACTACTTTGTAAACTTATACTGGAAAGGAATTTTTGGATAGTTTTAAGAAGCAAATGGGCATCCATTGGTAAGTCTGCATGAGGAAAAAATTCTCAGACTTTTACTTAAACTTCAAATCCTTATGATGCAGTTTTAAATATCTAAATACATAAATATTTGCAATACTTGAAAGCATGAAACAACAAAAGAAAATGAAAGATTGGATGGTACAAATGTTCCCAGTGATCATAAATACTTCTGGTCTTCCAATTACATCCATTAAGCCCATGGACACTACAAAATGGCAAGGGTCAGAATGTTTGAATATTATTAACAAAAACATTATTTCCAGAAACAAGTCTTGACTGTTATAAACTCAAGAAACAAAATTAAAGTTTCAGAAGTTATTTAAATTTTTGGATTTCAAAGAGAAATTTCAATGTTTTAAATAACATTAATGTTTCAAAAAGGAGATAAGCCATAATAGCAGTTATTTAAACAGTTTTATAAGTAATGGCCTTTATTGTGCTCCTGGTAATTTAACAGTTGCAGTACCTGAAGAAGGCAACTAGTTTCTCAACTGGCAGAAAGCATGGTTGAGTGACTATCATAAAATATAGTTAATATGATGCTTTGCTTTAAATCAGAATGTTGCTTGTGCTGAAAACATTCATTTGCCTAAGCAGTACAAGATGTCTAGACAAGAAACACCCTAAGAATCCAAATACTATGGATGTGATACAGCTCATAGATGTTCACTTGTTGCCATGATACTGCTCTTCTATCTCTACTTTCTGTCAATAACTACTCAGACAATAATACCATAATTATATTAAATATACTTATTTTTCCATTTCTGTGTATCCAGTTGTTCTTTCATTAGTGACAGAAATATAGTAGTTCCTTTTTCTTTCTTCAGTAACTCTATTGAAGTCCAGAAGGAAGTAAGGAAGATAAGGTTCATTTCAGAGATTTTTGCCCTGTATGAAACCTTTCTGACATTCATAGTTTAGCTATGAGATGCTTCAAATAGGCAGCTTTAATAGGCTTATTACAAAATAATTTTTACTTAAAAATTCTTATGAGAAAATAAATTCCTTTTTAGCCCCCACGTATTCAACATATTTATATATTACAACTGCTGTTGAAACTTCCAGTTGTTGCTAGTAAACATCTCTACTGTTAAGTATGGAAAAAACATTTTTCAAACATTCGTATTTATTGTATTTTTATAAACTCCTTATAAGAAATCCTAGGAGCCCTCACTCTATCTTTTATTTGCATTTCCTCACAGACATATTTTCTTTATGATAATTCTTAAGAATGTCTTAGTGAGGATATTACATTGCACAAAAGCTATTTTAACATGAACCCAGGCAAAAATGATACATTTTATCCAAGCAAATTAAAATGAGAAAGCAGAAATTTGCAAGTAGTCTTAATTTCACTGCACTTTTAAGTAGGAACCTCAGGAGTAAACAAGTTGTTTCAATAGAGCTGGCCTAAATTGAAAAAACTGCGTATGATAATTTTAGAGGTGCTCAAAGTAAACAGACATACTTTCAACAACTCTAGCATGAGCACTGATTTGTTTCTCTTGGTTTCAGCTGCTGCTATTAATTTCTCAGCCCGTCAAGTTTTATATAAAACAAGTTTTGTCATAAGAAAATATATTTTCACACTTTTTCTCTACATACATAGAGTTATGGCTATATGAATACTTTTTTCCTTAAATCATCTGAATTCTCTTCTGATATTCATTCAGAGAAGTGTCAATTTCTCTTCTGTAAGCACATGATAGTTACAAAGTCAAAGCATATTATTTTTAGTGTAAACATCTTGGTTCTACACTTCTTAATAAGGAATGTTTTAAAACAAAACACATTTTTAACAGAGAAAGTTATATGGCAATCCTGACGCAATGTTCCTTCTCATAAGACTGAAATAAACATTCTACTTTTTTTTCAGATTCACTTTATTTTCCCTTCTGCTTCCCCTCTTTTGTATGTATTCTTCACACACATATGCATTATCTATCAGTATTAATTTTCTCTTTCAACAAGAGACAAGTAGCTGAAATCCTTTAAAAAACAAAACAAAACAACAACCTACATTCCTCTATACTATGTTCTCTTAATTTTAATTGGAATTTGAATAGTAAATATGTAGCACTGTTCCTGAGATTCCTGACAGTAACTTATGAAAATTAATATTCAGGAATAACAAATCTCTGAGAGCTTTCACCAAATGGACTTTGTTTTCATAGCACATTTCAGGCTCAATGAGCTGCTCAGAGGATCATGTAAGATTCCTGCACTGTTGCATGAGATTATCAGTGAAGGCATTGCGTAATGTTTTCCTGTCTAATTATCTACAGACTATTTTTTTTTTAACCTTTACTTTAAATTCTACAGAAGTCACCTTAACCCAGGAACAGAAACAAAGCTGTAATGGAAAGTGAGATATTCAGAACCCATGTGGTTAATAACGTCAAAACTCTACTTAAGGTTTTTAAAAAAATTCACTTGCTGTTTAAAACATACTATTTCTCTAATTGGAAAAAAAATAGAAAAAATATAATACGACCCAAAGAAACCTATAATTAAAAATTTTAAATAATTCACACAAAATTAACATATTTCAGTGATAGTATAACACATTCACTTTACAACCTTTTTCACCTGTACTATTAATATATGAACTCAATTAAAATCCTTTGTAATATGGTTGTTCACTAAATGTATTTCTTAGTTTCAAAAGTCATGCGTGTATTTTAATGTAGTTGCATGAAATGCTAAATTATTTCTGAGCAACTGCAGTTGCTCACAAAATTCAAAACTATATGAATAAACAGTTGATGTAAATTTTTGCAATATTTTACAAAATGTTTAAACTCTTAAAAAAGGGAATTTTGAAAAATGTAGTCTAAGAATGAACTAATGAAATTAGATAATTCCATCTCTAAAATGTGTCAGTTATTGACCTCAATGTCCAATATGTTCATTGTACATTTCATTTCATACAATAATTTTTAGAAAAGAAGGTCTCAAATAACAGAAATAAATTCTAAAGATTCATTCTCCAAACAGAATTAATGTTCACCTCTCATAACGCATTAAAAAATTTTATTTGAATTCTTTTTTAATTGAGGAATTCTATGGCTTCCAGAAGGAGAAAGCAAGGAATTAAAATTTGGTGTATCCCACATGAGTGATTTGTAAAGCTAAAACCAATAAATAAAACATTCAAAAAAATTTGGTGGATAGCTTGACCTTCACTATATTGATTTCTATCATAACATTCAAAACCTTATAAAGCATGACCTTTTCTTATTCAAAGATAATAATGTTTTGAAAACTGTCAACATTACACATTGTAAAATACTGTACTCCTCATTACGTAACAGTGGTACTGCAGAAGTGTAAGAGAATAACATTAACAAGAAGAAAATAACATTGCTCCTTATTAGTTCCCAAAACATGGAAATAGTATAGCTGTATGCAAGATAATGTACTTATTTTCTGGCTTTCTACAAGATTTGGGAAAATGGTTAGAGCCATTTTTTAATCTTACACAATATAATCAGTTCAAGTCTGTTCCGTTCAAAGTCTGAATTTTATGTGAATTTCTGTAGAAATTTTGCACATTTCTGTGAGTATACAAGTGACACAATCACAAATAAAGTTATTTTTTGTCCACGACTATCTGAAATGATTGAACTATTACATATTATTATATAGTTTCTCAGCTTAACCCTCGATCTTCCAAATATCCAAGCGCCTGCTCATATTGTCATTACTTCCACTCTGTAATTTCTACTTGTATGTGATTTTTTTAGAATTCAGATTAATAATACAATATTAATAACCATAATTTCTAGCATACTTGTGGGCTAGGACAATAAATTCAGCCCTTAAGATTGCTAAAAGAAACTACTTTTTTGAGGCTAATATATTGTGATTTCTGTGCAGAGGAGATTTCTATTACTCTTTACCTCTAAAGTAATACTTCTCCAAGGCTATATTATCTAGTCTTCCCTTTGGAGTAGTTGTGAGATATCAGAAAAAGCAGTTGGCAGAAGCTCAGTTTTTCTGTGACAGGGAGTTTTGCAACAAAGAGGTGCAGGCAAATGTTTCTGACTATTTAAATGACTGAAAGCAGCTTAGTTCCTGCAAGAGCAAAGAACATATACTTAGATTTGTGATTAACGACTAGACTGTTCTCATTTTTCCTACTTTATCATTGATTATGACAAAGATTTATAGCCTTTGATTTCTATCCCAGATAGGTGCTTCCCATCTTAAATAGGTGTGAAGGAGGAGACTCATTCAAGACTGTAAGAGAAATAGCTTTATTTCCTTCTGTACCAGTTTGCAGTGATCTGTGATTCTGTGATTCTGTGAAGTGGGCATTATGCCCACTCCAGAAGAAAAAATGCCATGTATAGAGAGGGAGTGTGTTTGCATTTGGATAGAGAAATTAGTAGGGGTAAAATGAAAACAGTCTTTCTCTGATATAAAAATGATAATAAAAGTTATAAACTCTGAGGCTTAAGCTGACAGAAGCTATGTGAGACTGTCTATGGAAGAAAACATCAGTTGCTTGAAGAATTTGAAAAAAAAATCAGAGAGTACATCTGATGCACATTGTTGGAACAAGTATATCTTGTTCCACTAATGATAAGGGAAATATATATTCTGAGGATGTGCACAAATTAAAGTCATTTAATATGGCTCTGAAAACAAAAACAATGAAAAGAAAGGTCATCACTTGTAACACTGATAGTGATTGAGGACATACCACCTTAGATAGCCAAGGCAAAAGTATTTTCCATGATGTCAAATGAAATTTTGTAGACTAAGATAAATGCCTTACTTAGCTGTGTAGTATCTCTTACATATTGTGTGATGCGTGCTGATGGATATGTATGAATGGAATTCTTTCTGGTCACAGAGATGTTCTAATATAAAATGAACCTGGTCATCAAATTATGTGTGGTTTTTCTTACTGTAGAAGAAAATTTCAGGGAAGAAGCAATCCAGACTGCTATACCATATAAGTCTGAATAGATGCAAGGACTGAAACTGCTGTAACTGTGAATAGCAGACAACTTTAAAGAATGAAGCTACAAGAGTTGTACAAGAGTTGTAGCATGGATGCAAAGAAAATGGTTACTATCACTGGCAAACAGATTCTCAGGCCGTTTCTCAGCAAAGGAACTATTAGGTGAGCACTTTGCTATTGATGTGGATATTGTGTATTGATGTTAGGATATTTTGCATTCTGGTGGAATGCTATTGGAAGTCCAAAATTTATCAAATTAAATGAAATTCTTGAGACAGGAGATTGGTTCATGTTTGTTAATTGCCCAAACTGGAAGAAGTAAATTCTATAGGGGGAAAAAAAAAAAAAGGAGAACAACAACAACAAAAGCAAACAAATATTTGCAAAGCAATGTTAATGAAGATCACTGTTATTAAGAGACAAGAAGGAGATCCAGAAAAAAACATATATATTCTTGAATACTAATGAAATATAAAGTCATTTACCAACCAGTACTAACTTAGTATTGTGGGTAAGGGGAGTTTGGAGTAAGAGAAATGGGCAATGAATCAGGCTCATATGCCCCCCACAGTTTCTTGTATCAGCACTATTGTAAGTGAAATAGTAGGCTAGGTGAACAATAGGTTGTACCCTATAATTCTGATCTTTAAAAATAGACGAGAGAAATAGCAGAGAAGACTGGCGTTGCGTTTCTGACTAGTTTCTGAGTAACTGGGTAATAACCTACCTTGAAGACTAAAAATCAGATTTTTTCTCCTGTCATGAACAACTTGGCTATTATCTGGCCTTATATATGGTACTAAAGAAGGATATAAGAGGCAGAAGATATCAAAGACTGTAGCAGAACTGAAGTGGGAATACGAAAAGGAAATGGGAAGATAACTGGACAAACAGGCTCCCTGAGAAATCATGTCTCTTTAAAGGCCATAATGGTCACATTGTGTTTAAAGTCTCTGTGGTTAAAACCAAGCCATGTACTATAAAAGTACAGCTTAAAAAATATACCTGTACCAAGTAAGATTAAGAGATGTTAAATGGTATGAGGTAGCAACATGTATGAAATATGTAAGAAGTAGCAGGTTATAGGAAATGAGTTTATTAAAGGAATCAGTCTCCATATGCTTGGCTAGAAGGCAAAATACAGTTGCTTTACTTCTGTAAATGATTAATCTAACAAGGACATGGGTTAGTTTATGAATCATAGAATCCTCTCACCATTCATTACTTTAACTAGTGTATATTAAAAACTGGCTTCCAGAAAACAGAACTTTGCCTATATTTTTAAAGTCAAAGCAACATTTCATTTCTAAGATTGGAATAATTTGATTTGTAGTGACAAAGATTTTATGTCACTTTAGATTTATAAGTGAAGCCAGCTGAATTAAATGAAATAAATTTGCAAGCAAAGCAACTCAAAGTAATCATTTCAGTGTGGCTCAATATGGCCATAACAGTTCTTCTGTGTGCTGCATCTTATCAGATCCATGGGCATGGACCTCTGCACAAAGCCCTCTCAAATTCAAACGGGCTCTATACTCCGGAGTCCACTCAAGTTGCAAATCTCCAGTCTAAAAGACAAAACTTATACACACCAAAAATGATTCAATGTGAGAAAAGTTATTTCCATGTGTCTTAAAAGATAAAAGAGAGGATATTTATATTAGGAAACCAGTAGCAAGGGCTCAGGAGCACAGATCAGCAGAGCAGATAAACAGTGCTTGCAAATCTCAGTAAGTTATGAAATAGCCAAAAAAGTTTTCTGACAACCCACTTAAGAAGTCAAACTCTAGCTGGTTATAAATAAGAACATACTACAGTTATGATCAATATGAATTTCCAAAGAAGATACAAACGGCAGTTTGACAATCTGTTTTTCAACAAAAGGGACTGACTATCAATTTTCCAGAAACAACATGCATCCTGCTTTTTGCTATTTGCTATTTAATAATGTAAGTATAGAAATTTAGTTTTAGTTTAGGTATTTAAAGGAGAAATCGTTTGTTGAGATTTAGCTCTTAAATATTTGACAAATAGGATGACATATATATTAAAAAAAAATTAGCTGTTTCATATGCAACTCTCACCCTCTCTGAAAAATATATGATCTATGACTGAAAAAAAATAATAAAAAAATTTTCAAAAATTGAAAAAATAAGATTTTTCTAATTTAATTGTATCAGATGTATCAGTAGGATACATCCAAAATTAGTTTTTAAAAGACATGTTAAAAAATCTCTGCTGTAAAGACTTGTGTCTGCCTAACTGGTAGGTCTAGACTCATTAAATGTCAAAATAGTAACTCTCTCTTATTTTCAGAACACAGAAATGTATATTTTACATGTCACAGAAGCCAGAGGTGAAAAGCAATTCAATTCGAAGCTGGCATGATATTAAAAAGAACTGCTGAAGAAATTTCAGGAACAACAAACCCACTTCAAGCCTAAGGGAAAGCCTGCAGAGAAGGGTCCTTACTAAAATTTAAAAAGAGGCTTTGAACTACAACATGGAAACAAATACAGACATTTTTTGTGAACTTAAAAAAAGAAGAAGTAGAAGAAGAGGAAAAGAGAATAGATTATTCTAAAATGGAATAAGAAAATATTATCCTTTCAGATCAATAAATCTTGGTAATGACCTCCACAGAAGTAAATTTCCACTTTATAAAGTAGGAAACACAGTATGTGAGACTCAGAGATTTATAAAGCATACTGTGGAACAAGGAAGAACCACAGTTAAATGCAGATCTTTCCTCTTGAATCTTCAAAAGGTCATGAAAAAAACAATGAAAGAAAATGAAAGCCAAAAGGGGACACTGAAGAAAATAATAATTTTGGATTTTCCTTCTTAAACTTGATCAGAAGAATCATTAGCTGATTAGGAAAAGAGTCCTGAAGTGGATTTGACGCTGTAATAATCATGTCATTTTTCTTCTTCACGTGTTTTTTTTTTTTTTTAATTAGGAGCCTTTAAATGCTCGGAAGTACACCCAAGTCTTGCCATAGCTGAAGATCAACAACCATGTGATGATTTACTAAATGAATAAGAGCCTCGCAAGCTAACTTCAACGTAAGATAAATAACTGACATGTTTACCTAAATTTGGTATCTTGGTTATCTAATGGTAGTTTTGTGTAAGTTCACCAAAAACACAGTAAAGTAGAACTACATAGCTGAAGGCAAAGGCTTAGAGTTGTAGGTGGACACTTGAAGATTAAAATCATAAATAAATGAATAATCTTAGACTAAATAAATGCTTTATAGGCCTACCTCAATATTTGCTCCTGCACTATGTCTGAGGCTTAGTGAGCAGTAATACCAGGAAAGCTGGGCTCTTTCTATCTTTGTGGGCCATATTTTTCCACATTCAGAAGCACAGTCTGTGAAATGACTGTGTAGTTATCATTACAGCTGGCTGATGTCCTGTGTCTCCTTCCTCTCAGTCAAGAACCACATGATTCAGCTCAAAGCTGACAGCACAGAGTCTACAGGGAAGCAAAAAGCCATAGGAAGAGACAGGAAGATTTTTTTTTTGTTTCTCACATAGTATCTGTCCCTGATTGTCCTGATAGATTAAAGAGAAATTGTTAACTCATCTCATTAAATGTGCTCTGTGACTTTGGAACTCACTGTGCAGGTCTTGTTCATGTGAAGGAATAGTTGCGCAAATGCATAATCCTGTTAAATTGCCGGTATGTTCACATTTGTGCAAGCTTTATTCACATTATCAGGCTCTTTTAAGCTGTGTTTGCATACAGTATTATGAAGAATATCTTTTCAGTTCCCTGATGGGAAAAGGCATGCTTTTATTTCTGTCTTGTAGACACACATAGGAGAGTGAAAGAAATGGTTTGCTGTGAGAGAAATTAATTTTAAAAAAACAACAATAACTAAGAGAAGTTATCTTATTAATTCTTACTAATCCTAAATGCTTATTGCCAAGAGAAAAATATAATTGAGAGTAGAAGTTATTACTGTAATATGTTAACATGATAGTATTACAGTAAAAGCAATATGAACCATTTTTCCACAGAGCTGTTGACAAGGTTTCTTGATGGCTTATCAGGGTAGTTTTGTGGACCATGCTTTGTGCACACACATTTCTTAGAAAGACTTCAAGAACCTGAGGGGCTATTCAAGGCAGAAGACAACAAAGAACTTAGAAGACGGAAAATATAATCTTCTGTTAGGAACTGGACTTCATGTTTCTTGTAGGTTACTTCCAGCGTGGGATAGTCCATGGTTCTGATTCTACACTGCTAAGATACTGCCTAGACATTTTAGATCTGATTTCATTTCTTTCTATCACAAGTACCTCAATAACCATGATCAACTGAATAGGGCTGACAAAGTATAGTAATTATTTTCCTAATTCACGGTGTGTTTGTGATAGTACTGTTCTACTGTGTAAAAAAGGTTAACTAGACGTGGAAAGAAGATGTTTTAGAAACAGCACCCCAAGGCTTGCACAATTTTACTCAAACTTCCAAAAAGCAAAAGTTATAATGTTTTTTTTTCCACTGAAACTCTGCTAATACCTTTCAGAAAGTTATGTGCAAACAAGGCAAAATAAAATAAAATAAAAAATTGTCTAGAATCCAGTATGAATTTTACTCTTACTTTAAAAAAATTACTTATATTAATAGTTTTCAACAGTCAAGGGACATAATTACTTGCTTAACTCAGAGTAGTGATGCAAGATAGACTCTAAGAAAAACACAAAGTCAGTTTCAGAAGTGATCTATCTATCTCACAAGCCAGTACTTTACATAGTATACAAAATCAGAAATGCAATATTTGAAGACAAGAAAAGGAACAAAGATAAATTATAAAAACAAAAAGAAGTAGGCAATACATTGATTCTATAAAATGCCTATAATTGATGTCTATAAAAGATATTTATTCTATAAAATGATGAAACCATTAGTGTTACATTAGCTTATAAGTATAGAAAACTAACAAAATGTTTGAAAGATATAGATAGTATATACTCACTTTTACATTCACAGAAGGAAGTGAGACTGCACATCTCCAGTTACCTGACACTGTTATGAAAAGACTACTTACATTCATGATTTTGTTTAGAACTGTACACAGCATATATTTTGTGTTTACAGTTATTACTATTACTAATTCATGCTATCACTAGATCACTATTCATACTAGTACTAAATCATTTCTATACTGCTTATAAGTCAGCAAAAACTAAGACCCCACCTGTGGTATGAACTGTACAGAACTGAAGGCAGTCTTATTTTATTCAAAAGTTCATAAGGTATAGAAAGACAGATAGAATCATAGAACCACAGAATCACTTAGGTTGGAACTGATCCTTAAGATCATCCAGTCCAACCATCATCTAACGCTAACAAGTCCACCATTGAACTATGTCATGTAGTGCCACATCCACAAGTCCCTTAAATACTTCCAAGGATTGGTGACTCCACCAATTCCTTGGGCAGCCTCTTCCAGCACCTAACCACTCTGTCTGTCGAGGCTGCACTAAAAGGAAAAGGAATAAAGCTCCTGGTCTTCCCTTCCGTGGACCCATTTCTAGGAAGAATGTAGGGATGATCATGTGGGTCCCCGGTAGAGCATTAGAACAAAAACCCATAAAAGGTATTGTCAGAAGAACAATCTGTATAAGAGATATAGGAGGTATAGGAGAAAGAATAAAATTGAAATAAGGAGGTAAGGTGAAAAAGTAATTTACTGCCTTGTTTTTTGTCTACATAACACCCAAAATAGTAAAGGAGGATGCCTTACCTTTAAAAAAAGTATAGCAAGTTACACATCTCACTCCATCAGAAAGGTTACTGAAGGAAGCACTGGATTTTGTTGTAGTTCCCTCAGTGGAAGAATGCAGGACCCATTTGCTTTCTCCTTTCTGAGGTCAGTCACAGCAGCATAGGCTTATTTTATATTTTTCTACTCCATTATATTGTTTTATTATGTGAACTGTCCAACCTCATCTGCACTCCATCCTAATTCTGTACTACAAAAGAACACTAAAAATATAAATGAATTGCTCTTTGAATTGTATCTCTAAAAAGTCTCTGTACTTTAATCAGTACAGAGAAATTTAAACCACACTACTTTATCTACCATTTTCACTCACTTCCACTTTTCCAGCAAATGTGAGAAGTAAGCATTACTTTCATTTGACTTTACAAAGCAGTTTCTAGTCAGTAAAAACATCTGAAACAAAGTCTACCAGTCCACCAGAAAAGTATACATACGTTCAAACAAGTAACTATAGCTGAATATATGATTTCCAGATATTGTACAAAAGCCTGAACTATCCCTTTTCCCCACTGTTTTAATTCAATTGTGCTATTTTTCTTCAGGTTTGGAAATTAGCTTTTTTTCATTCCCATTTACATTATGATGCCATGCCATAAACTAACTGAGACAGAACATCAGAAAAATTAACAGTTTACCTAATTCTGTCATCTCAACTACAATGTGTTTCAAGAATATTGTCACTAATCCTGTTTCTACTTAATATGCAATAGAGATTGTCTGACATTTGGTAAATACTATCATCTTGAATTCCAGACTTCTGTCAGTGGTAATAAATCTGTCTTCAAACAATCAACAATACAGCTTTTTTACACTTCCATGCACATTTTTTACCTGGCATCTAATAATTTTGCCAAGGTTTTTTTATTTTATTTCAGTTTGGCCAGAGAAGAAAGAAGTAAGTAACAATTTTTTTTGACAGTGTTTGTGCAAAGTAACAGATTCATAAACTAATTTATGTTTTTCAGCATTAAACCAAAGTGTTAACTTGCAGTGATGATATAGGCTCTGAAAGTTAGGTTGACGCAATCATCTGCAATGTTTCCCCTTACCACTGAGTTTTTATCCTGTAGTTTTTGTACAAAGATTATCTCTATATATTCTTGAAAGCACAGAAAAGAAAGGTCTTCTGCAAGCAGATACATGGACCTGTTGTTTGTCTTATTGAAAGAAGTTATGCTAAATATATATATGTAATGTTTTCAAAACCAGAGAATGTATCACGAAATCACAAAATCATTTATGTTGTAGAAGATCTTCAAGATCATCAGGTCCAACCACCAACATAACATTGCTAGTCTACCTCTAAAACATGTCCCTAAGCACTACATCCACAAATGCCTTAAATATCTCCAGGAACTGCAACTTCATGACAGGAACAGCCTGTTCCAATGTCTGACCTCACTTACCATGAAGAAATTCTTCCTGATATCAAATCTAAATCTCTTTGGGCCATTTTCTCGCATCCTGTCACCTGAGAAAAGAGACAGACACCCACCTTACTGCAACTTTCTTTGCAGTTTTAGAGAGATAAGGTCTCCTCTCAACCTCCTTTTCTTCATATCAAACAGACCCAGTTCCTTCACTCACTTCTCATATATCTTAGTTTCTAGTTCCTTCACCATCTTTGTTCTCTCCTTCTCAAATGTTTGTGGGAAACACAATATCCTTCCTGTAGTGAGGGACCCAAACTGAACATAATACTTGAGGTGCAGTCTCACAGGTGCTGTGCAGCAGAGAGATAATCACTTCTGCATTTCTTGCTGCCCACACTATTTTTGATGACTAGGATGTCACTGACCTAATACAAGTTGCATTTGCCATTGATGTTTTGGAGCACAGCCTTATACAGTTTTCCTTTGTTGGGGTATTTGAACATATTCTGCCACATTGAACATCACATATGCATTCTTTCTTGCTCAAATTTTGCAAACAATAATCTACTTCTAGCAGAAAAGTAACATTCAGGCACCCTATATTTAGTTTCCTTGTAATATGTAATATGTAATATGTAATATATCAGCAGTGGCAGTTTCATCACTCAGGGGGAGCTCTGCCATTTTCTCAGTTGGCATCTTCTCAAGAGGTGTAGAGTCAGAAAATGATTCTTTAGATATGACCCCAATATAATCAGATTTCATATATGTGAAGTAACCACTGGTTGATAATAAAACATGTATAGAAAAAACTGTTTACCCAAAAAATGACACAGAGAATTATTCTGAAAATGTACCAATAAAAAAATTCATTCAATTTCTGTTTTCACCACACTTAAACTAGAATAAAGACTTGCACATATTTTATTTTTTCTTTGGAAAAAAATATTCAAGTTTCAAGATTAGGATTTGGAACATTTATTTTCTATGGTAAAACATGTTTACGGAAGTATTATTTTTCCTGGCTTCTAAATCCATAACTGCTTGGCAATACCTGTAATAAACACTGGACAAAGTTTTCTGCTCAATTTGATGAAATTGAAGCAATAGAAAATCCAAATGTAGGTGCCACACAGTCTCAAGTAGGATTATCCTACTACCCTCACATGGCTCCCCACTCTGACTGATGCTGTGGGAATGCAAGGCAAGCAAGCTCACAGGTCGATGCTGAAAGGTATGACCCTGCTGGCCCCCTATTTTGAAACATGCCAGAAGCCTGTGTACAAATAGTGCTCTTTTCCTCACTTCACAAATTTCAGCAGTTTAACAAGTCCCTGAAGTGAGGCAGAATGCAAAGCCTCATCCAAAGCATCACAACAAGAAGCTTGAAGCCCTCTGGAGATCTGTAGCCCGCCAGTGCCTCCATTCTGCTGATCTTGTCTAAGCTATGCTGAATGAAGGTCAACCTTTCAATTAATGTCCATTTCACCAGAGCAAATTACTTTCTTTGTTGAAATGATATGATATTGGAGACTTTTTTGGTATTAATAATTTAAAAGTTCCATCTTTATTCCCTTATCCAATGGCCAGCTTTAAAACACTATACTAATAGAGTTACTTTAGCATGGGAGAGGCCAGGTTAAGACAGAGTACCAATAATAAGGTTCAGAATGAGGCATTGGCAATCCCTAGATACGTAGTGATATTTGATTTGATTTGTGGTCCTTTGCAAAAGAGGCAAAACACACTTGAACCTGATAAATGTCCTGTAAGAGAAACAAAAATATCTATTGACC
Organism: Chrysolophus pictus; assembly: GCA_037305975.1. Classification (NCBI taxonomy): domain Eukaryota; kingdom Metazoa; phylum Chordata; class Aves; order Galliformes; family Phasianidae; genus Chrysolophus; species Chrysolophus pictus. The sequence goes on from CM074577.1 coordinate 34,508,635, forward strand.
AGAGAAAAAAATTACTCTCAAAGGGATATGGTGCCTTAAGAAGGAGTATTTTCCATATCCAATTCATTTCTAATAATAAGGCAAGGGAGAAAAGAAGACAAAAGAAGGTCAGATTTAGATGACTTATCAAGCTTCATCTATGTAATCTAAATGAGGCTGTATAATAAAATTTTATAAATAACAAAATCTTCCTAGTAAGCACTGCAGTACTTCCAGCAGATTAGGAGTGATTTAGTTACAACTTTTCAACAGAATAAGTAGCATCTTTTAGGAACCAAATTTTCCTTTTTTTTTTTTTTTTTTTTGCATTATATATTTCCAGGAGACAGATATATTTTTATGTATAGGTAGATAGTACCTAAAATACTGAGACTCTGAATTTGTTTGTCTACAGGTAAATTATTATTCTGAATACAGAAGCTACTGCGGCCTGTCTTATGTCTGCATTCTTCCAGGCCAGTCTTAGCAGGGAATACCTTCAAAAAAAGACAGTGTTTTTCTATTTTTCATACAAAAGAGATATTTCTCATCAGTACAAACTTCATCTAGCATCCAAACCCTTGCAATGTGCTATTCCAGCAGAACAGAAAAAAAGGGGGTACATTCTTAGCATTGCTCCATTGGAATTTTTTTGTTCTTTTTCTTTCTTCCTGTCTGGCTTCAGATAACTTGTAGCTTGTGGATATTAAAGCTCCACATTCCTGATGAATAAATACCAATACATCTAATTGTGTACATTTTATTATTATTATTATTACACTTTCTAGGGCTATTCTTCATGTCCAAAAGCAATCCCATTTTAAAATCTTTAAAAAATTTTCATTTTTAAAATCTTGATGTGGTCTTCAGTGCACTCATCAAATAAGAATTCATTCTAGTTTCTGTCTAAGCCAGACATTTTCATTTAGAAAGCCATTGGCCACATCTTTAACACAAAAAGAACCACCTTACTATTTGCATATTGTAAATTTTTGAGTGAAGATGTAATTAGCTGAACATTAGTGACACTAATTGAAAACTGGTATGCAGTAACATCTCAAAGACGATGTGAAGAGGATCCCAAAAGTAGAAAATCCTTCTAGAGATGACAAAAGGAGGGAAATTCTTGAAAGAGTATTTAAAGATTTGAATTACCTGGAATTGGTTGGGACACTTATCCATTTTGACTGTCTTTATTATTCAAATGTTTTTTTTTTTTTTTTTTACAAGTAAAATACTACAAAGTGGGAAAAGAGCTGCATGTTTTAAATGCGTCAATATCATAACACAGCTGGTGATGAGACAGCGATTCCTGGAAGCTCATAGGACTGGAGAAGGTAGGTACCTCAGAAATGAGATGTTAGGTCCAGTAGAATGCCAGGTTTGCTATTCCTGGAGTCAACCAATATATTTTTCACTTTCCATGAGTTAAATCAGTGACAGCATTGACCGTGACTTGTTTTATGTAATGAATGAGCATCTGCAGGACAAGGCTGAAAAGCGATGTAAAATATGTATTTCATATTTTGGTGTTGCAGCTTGAAACCTTAAATAACTAAAGAAAATGAAATGATAGCACTTGTCTGATCTTCCTGGTGAAAGTGGCTGACAGAAAGTGGCAGACTTCATCACACACACCCACACAGCCGCTACACACATAAATGCACAGAGAAGACTTGCACTAATCTTTCTTGTTAGCACCAGCACTGAAAATGCTACTCTTCCTTTCATTCCCTTCAATATACTGCAAGCAGCTCTGAGCTTTTCTCATTAACCTCTCTTTTCTCTACTTATCAGCATCTTTTCCACATTGTTGGGGCCATTTTCCAAACAATTGTTGGAAGGGAGGGGAAAAACCAAAGCAATAATGGGCTCAGGGTCACAATTGAAACTGCTCCCTATAATAAGCAAACCCGAAACAGTAAACTGAGAACGAGAGAGGGAAGGAGAGGGAGAGAAAAGAAAACGCTGACTGGGTCAAGGGTCAGCTCTCTGATCTCATTGTCAGCGCCTCTGCCTTTTGCGTTATGGAATTTGTCTTTCATTACCCTGTCTGCTACTCCTGTCAATGTGCTCTGAAAAGGCTCCTCAATAGGAAATTGTGAAGTTCTGGTTGAGGCAACAGGGGCAACTGCCCTCTGAGCCAGCTTGTGACTCACTGCAGTTTCCTGGGTGTCTGTCTGGGTGCTGATCTTGGCATCTCTGAACTAGGCATCCTCAGCAAAATAACAAAAGCGGGGAATTCCCACTGGAAGAGGTATATGTAACTACAATATGAGAGCCCTTCAGGTAATGCAAAGGTAAACAGCACAGGGAAGCTTACTAATAAATACATAAAAATTGTTTGTTTAACCAAGTGGAAGAACAAAATGTTTCTCTGAAACAGAGAATGGGGTAAAATGAACACTCTGAGTGTGTTAAGAACTTCATGCTTCATATGCCATTAGGATATATTTGTTTTATTTCCTTTAACTTTCTTCCTCTATAAGACTGAGGATTTCCATCGCATTTGTGAGAATTATAATCTCCCTGACATTTGCAGTACACCAGCTAGAGGACTTTCCAATTGAGTAGTCAATTACCACTAGCACTACTAAAGAGAAATTTTACTGGGTACAAATGCATAAATGCTTTCATTGTCCAAACTAAAATATTTAGCCATTAATATTCCATTTGAAATGTCACTTTCTTTTTTCTTTTGGTTTTGGTTTATACTTCAGTTTTAGACAGTTAAATGATTTTATTTTTTTAATTAAAGATTTTTTCTTTTAAAGAAGAGGCGTAATCTACTTTAATTCACCATGAAAACCTTAAGTTATATAACTAAGGATCTCTTAATATACACTGCAGGAAATATTCTCTGGAAATAAGGATGTCCATCCATAGCTTCTGAAGTTCTAGAAAACTTTAATGAAAGCAATTTTGCTTTCAAACTTTTCTTTCAGGGACAACATTTAGACAACGATTTTCAAGACTTCAGTGTTTATAAAGGCAGATCTCTTAAGCTAAACGTTATTGTCTGCACATTTCTAATCATAAATGTACTGCAGTGTATCTGCTTTAGACCCAAATAGTAGAGGGAACAACTAAAGTTCCCCAAAAGGAGCTGGAGTGTGGCTCACTGAATCCTATCTAATAATCCTTCCACTTTACCTACTAGTAGAAACACTCTAAGCAGGATACTACCAGTTGTATAACTTATCTGTGAAAATATTAAAAGTTCAAAGTAGCCCAAAGATACCTTCTTAAATGGTTTCGCCTTTTCAGTTTTAAAGAAATATTCTCATACAAGATATAATCACATATAAGATGATTGTTTTCCCTGAAGTTTCTGAGTCTAGACTGGGGAAAGACAGCAACACTAAATTGGTTTACATCAAACTGTAAAAGTACTGTGTGCAGGGGTTGAAAAGGAGACTGGAAGGGAAGGCAGGGTAGGGTAGGGTAGGGTAGGGTAGGGTAGGGGAGGGGAGGGGAGGGCAGGGCAGGGCAGGGCAGGGAAGGGCAGGGAAGGGCAGGGAAGGGAAGGGAAGGGAAGGGAAGGGAAGGGAAGGGAAGGGAAGGGAAGGGAAGGGAAGGGAAGGGAAGGGAAGGGAAGGGAAGGGAAGGGAAGGGAAGGGAAGGGAAGGGAAGGGAAGGGAAGGGAAGGGAAGGGAAGGGAAGGGAAGGGAAGGGAAAAGTTGCTCTTCTTGATATTTCAGAGAGAATGGCATCCCATAGGAGTGTAAATAAAGAAAAAATTTACTCTTATTGACCAGTTTAAGAATCTGGCATGGTGCCAATTTGCTAGATACTAAAACAAAACAAAGGGGACAAGAGATGTTGAGGTGCACAGGCTCAAGATATTGGCATTCATTATGCTGCCTGTTGAAGCTCATGGAATAACACATGAAAAAATCACTGTTAGAAGGTCTGAATTATGAATTATAGATTCATAGAATCATAGAATCCTTAGAGCTGGGAGGAACCTCTGAAGGCCATCTAGCCCAACTCCCCTGCAATGAACAGGGACACCACAGCTAGATCAGGTGGCCCAGGGCCTTATCCAGCTTCACCTTAAAAGTCTCCAGGGATGAAGCATCAACCACATCACTAGGCAACTTGTTCCAGTGCCTCAACATCCTAACTGTAAGTGGGAAGCATAGCCCCAGCTCTCTCAGCCTGTCCTCATATGAGAGGTGTTTCATTCTGTGGATCATTTTTTGTTGCCCTTCTCTGGAGCAATCCAACAGATTTATGTCTGTCCTGTACCGAGGATTCCAGTATTCCAGATGAGACCTAGCCAAAGGAGAGTAGAGACACAGGATCACCTCCTGTCTGGCACACCTGCTGGCCACATTTTTTTTTATGCAGCCCAGAATACAGTTGGCTTTCTGTGCTGCAAGGATAAATTGCTGGCTCATGTCCAGATTCCCATCCACTAGTATCCACAGGTACTTTTTTTGCAGGGCTGCACTTAATCCTTTCATCGCCCAGCTTGTATTCGCAATGGAGGTTGCCTTTACCCAGTTGTGAGATCCTGCATCTCATCGGGAACCATAGACTTCTGGATTTTCAGGTTCCTCAGGTGGTCATGAACCTGGTCTTCACTTACAGTGGAAGGGATGTTACTTCCCCAGTCCCCTCTTACCAAGCCAAATGTTTGTGGGCAGTAATCAGGGAAGACCGAGGTAAAAAAGTTGTTAAGTATCTCAGCCTTCTCCTTGTCTGTTGTTAATTATTCTTATCCCTAGAATTAGCACAGTTAATGAGTTATTGAGTTACCCTAAAACCTATTTAGGAAGATAAATTAACAGCTTACAAAGGGATGTGTGATATTCTCCTTGAGGGAAAAACTGAGGTTGGATTTCTTTTCCAAAAAAAGTTCTCTTGTTCCAAGAGAAATGAACTTTGGCTAGTCCTATAACCTTTGTTTTTCATGAAGTCAAATTAGATAACCAAAATGATGCTTTGCAGCCTTATAAATCCATAAAAGCAATGGAGAACCTAATACTACTTGTGATTTTTTAAACTTACCTGAAAAAGAAGGCTCTCAATTTTTATTTGGACTTCATGGAGAATCCCTGGAGAATTTGCCATGGCTTCTCATCACAGGTGCATCTAATATGGATGATCTACTGTGCTTCAGAAATAAAAAATTGAAAAGTAGTTGGGTACTACTATCTACTGTTCATACAGAAATGTAATTACTGGACACTGCTCATCAGTAGGACAGACTATCCTGCTTCCTATAATCAGATATAGTTGGCAAAGCTCAGTATCTGAGAAGGCCTACATAATAATGTCCTCTTGGGATACTGATGTAGAACAAACACCTCAGATTTTGAGCTCATTTGACAGAAAAGGAAATGGTACAACACACACAGAAAGTCACTTCATTTCTGTACATCCTCATCTCCATGAAGTGGTACCAAACACTGATAGAAAGGTGGGATTTGGAATGCTGAGAGGTGGCTTATTCCTTTCCTGAGATTCTCATATGTGCTTATATGGATGTGGGAAAGTGTAGTACTGCATCTTAGAAAAAAAGCACTTGAGCCATTTATTTATATCCTACAGGTAAGTAAAAAGGCTAACTTTCCTCACTAAATCAACAACTGTGTCAATTCAGTTCACGAAAGTGAATTTCACCCACGGCAATCCCACTAGTCAATTTACCAACAGATGTTGTTTTACAGGGAGATCTATTAAATTAATTTGTCCTTCATTAAGAGACACTACGTTATAAAGTTTCCCTGATAGCTTTCCAAAGCACACTTGCTCCCAATTTGGTTGAAGTCCAGTCTTTGCTATAAAGTACAAAATACTTGGCTGCTAACTAAAAAAAACATAGAAAGCAAGAAACACGTTTTAATTAATATAAAAGAAGTAATTGTATTATTAATAGTGGTACTGGGAAAAAGTGAGTTTTATTTTTCCTCCTAAATTATTATTATATGTCTCCCACTGCTGGCGTTTTCTTTGAAATAATCGTCCTTTTTCCAAAAGGTAATGGATACATTTACCTTCCATACTTTCCCTTTATGAGCATTTATAAGCCTCACTGCACATACTTTATACAACAGGTAAGGTTCTACCTTATAAAAAAAAACAATTTAGCTTTATAGATTTGGCAATAGTGAACATTCAGTTAAATGAAGGGTGCCTCACTTAAGGAATGGCATATCTGACAGGGCTTGTTATCACAGTTTCAAGTGAATTTAAAGCCACCATTCAGAACAATAATTTGATATGGATGCACACTGTTTCTGACATAGTATCAAATTGTTGGGAAATCTTTAAATACATACTTCACTTTTCTGGAGAAAAGACAATATATATCTTCAGGATGAATTTTTGTTTGAAATTATGTACTTTTGTATAGGAAAACATTTGTACAGAAATTTGATATATTATTTGCTTAAGAAACATCAATTTCCCAAATAACAAACTTCAAAGGAAGAATTTCTAAAACAAGACAGAATCGTAATGAAATTTTACTATATTAAATGTTACACTGACTGTGTTCCAATTTTAGTCAAATTCAAATTCAGATATCCAAAAACTATTTTGTTGGAAAGAAAAATAAGACAGAAATGGCTGAGAATGGCAATTAAATATTAGATTTTATGATGTTAATGAGATTAACATTTTATAATAACCCTAGTTTATTTTACATAATTTTTAAGATGGCAGAAAAAATAATGCAAATACTAGGACATTCAAGGGTCAGTTTATCACTTTTGCCTATAGTCATTTTTTCATGACATTAACTGATTGCCTTTAGAAGTTAATCTGTTAAACAGAACAAAAATTATCTTGTATAACTTTAACCTTGAAATAAATTGTCTTTATTTTCATTCCATTCAAAGTAGTTTGAGGCATGCTGTAAAACTTTGGTATTTTTTGTCTTTTTTTTTTTAATGTTTAGCTTAAAAGTAATGCAGCAACTTCACTTTCAGAGATTTCTATTGTGTGTGTTTTTTTGTTTTGTTTTTCCTTTTGGTAGAAGGGGGGGGAGTTTTCTGTTTTTTTCTGGTTTGGGTTAGAACTTCTTTATTTCTTACTGTTAATTTTATTTGAAAAACAACATATAATCTTATATCTTAATTTTTAAGCAAGCAAACTCTCCCTAATTCTGAAATGTTCCCTAAGATACACAAATGTCTTTCAGCTTATTTGTCCTAGTTGTCATTTAACAATAACAAAGGTGGGGAAGTTTCTTACTACTTTCTGTTATTTTATTTTGTAAACAATTTATCTACCATTTCTTTAGAGCTGTTGTCACCCATAATCCTCTCTTGTGTACCATTGACAGAGTGACCTTCATACTCACTGGCTCATCCATCATACAATGAACTTTTCACTCTACACACGCTCATCCTTTGCTAGAAAGGAAAACCTTTGTCGACATCCCACTTTGCCATTCACTAGGGATTCTGTACTTGTGTATCAGAAATGAAAAAGAGGAAGAGGAAAAGGATCGCTAATTCAGCACCTTTGAAAATGCAGATGGTTACCTTTAAAGCACATCTATCATTCTCACTTGCAGTGTTTCTGCTGGTAAGCCACCACCATTTGTGCTCCCAGCATTTGACAGAAGCAATCTAGTGAATCAGTAACAGTAAAAAACAAATTGTCATTTAAGAAATGTTTTTCCCTGAACTGCAGAATGTTCTATGTGTTTACCTCATGCTCAAATTTAAGTATTCTGATGTACTCTAAAGTATGTACAATGACATAGGGTAGGAAATATGTTACTGGATTCCTTTGAAGTTTTATTGTTTTATCATCTGTTTTTCAGATTTCATTTTTCCAGTGATTTTCAGAAAAGGCTTAAAATAATATCTGTATTCATTCTTTTAAATGATATATGAGATAATGAATCAGGGTAAGACCTCAAGCATAGAAAAAGGGAAGAGTATTACTGAGCTGTATTTAACTATACAAATATAAATAGTGAGTTGTATAGCTGTAGGAAACTAAGAATTGGCGCTGGTGTGTCAGTGGCGTTGACAGTTAATGGACTTGGTTAGATTTTTTTATGTTTAATGTTTTGTTTCTCTTGCTTCTGAAGGTAGAATTGGACTCCAAATAATTTCTATTTGCTATTCATTAACACAGTCATGCCAGAAAGTTTGCACACAAAAAAGTTATAAAATTAGTTACTTAAAATGTATTTATGATTCTTTAAATAATGATAAATAAATAAATAAATAAATAAACCAAAACCTAAAAGAACCTCAAAAACAAAAACAATCAAACAAAAAAAAGCAAAACAAACAAACAAAAAAAAAACCCAAAAAATAAAACAGAAAAAAAAAACCCCAAACCCAAAACCATCTTTGAGTCTCAAATCCATCGCTGGAATTATAACTGAGCTAACATTTTTTTTTCCCCATTACAGCTGAAGAAGTATTCCTGCTTTTATATTGAAGACTTCTTTTGTTTTGCTGATCTCAGAATCATGGACTTGAACCTCCTCTCAGAGATGTCAACAAAACTAAAGAGTACAGACTGATGCAACTTGAGTAATTTGCACAAGAGAAAGTGAGTCACTATACACAACAGGAAGAAGCATCTTACTTAAAAATTGTTCACTTGCCAAAGCTTTGTCTTAAATTCATTCAGTGCTACTTTTCCTAATTTTTTCTTATGAGTATTACTTTGTGAAACTTTCAGTATTATTTTTCAAAACATTTTTTTCTCAGTTACATAAATTTCATTACCAGAAAGCTTTCAGTAGACATTAGCCTAAAATTTGTCCTTTTTAGTTTAGTCTAATTAGAGGAAAAATATAGACCATAAGTAGCAAGGGTAGTACTGATAAAAACATGTTGAATTTAAATATACATGTTAGTCAGAGGCTGATGTTTTTCTTTTTAATGACACTCCTTCCTCTTTGGTCTGCTTTAGGTAACTTTATAAGTTTTTATTATATAACCATGAGGAGAGCTCCCCTTCCTTGCCTTTATGGGTAAATTATGGAACAAGGTTTGCTACAGGTTCATAATAAACAATGACAGATTTTCAGAGTGAGAACCACTATTTTAAGGAAAATAATTCAAGACACGCATCTAAAACCTACTAAAGCCTTTGAAAAACCTCTTTAGATTATGTTTTTTAGGGATAAATCACACTGATTACTTCAGTGCGATTAAGTCACTCTTGTAAAAAGAATAGAGGTGCCTCTTATTTGCAGTCAGTGCAAAGGCAGAAGTTATTCCTCATTTCTACTGACTAGTAAAACAAGATGACATCAAACTGGACATGGTCTGCCAGACGTTAGACAGCTAAGAGGAGGTGCATAATACCTGTAGGATCAGTAGGCCTGATGTTTTTCTTCAAGAAGACACTTTTACCCAACTAAATCTTCTTCTATCAAACTTTCAGGAACCTCCTTATAGCCTCTATGCACACAAGGAATCACTTTTTCTCCCCATCAGCGTAGCTGTAGTTAAAGGTCAGGATTTCCTTCACAATAAGCAAATGCAGCAGTAAGAAATTATAGATCATCTAAAGATGGAATCTACTTAACAGCGTCAACAAAACTATCAGCTTCTGAGAAACTTAGCTTAATTGTTCAAAATCTTCCCTTTATAACTAACAGAAATTGGAGAGGACTTTATCACTGAATTTCCATTCACTAGCACACCCTGCAGGGATGTGAATAATACACAAAATGAAAGTATTTTCAAAGGAAAAGACTTCTATAGAAAATCAGCATTAAACATGAAGGAAATCATCTTGCAAGGAGAAAGTATTGAACCAAACAGGTTGAGTTAATATTGTTTTTGCTGTTTTTCTACCTTGTCTCTCAATCTTAAGCCAGCTAGACAGCATTTTTCTTAGTGGGAAAAAACAGGGAGGTCAGGCGGAATGACCTCCCTATTTTGTCTCCCAGTGGCCTGCCTCCCATTTACTGCCCATTTACCTTTTGACATCCTTAAGTAGATATCTCTTTAAGTGTTCAGACAGTAAAACAAACTGAAGGGTAGGCAAAGGAAGGGGGAGAGGGGAAAAAGGATATACTGAGGGCTCAAATTGAATATAAGGCATGTGCGTCTCCAAATTCTGTGTCTTCTTTCTTCAGACATGGACAAACATGGCCTATTATTCCCTGTGTTCAAAAAATACTTATTTACACTTGCATTACTGCTAAGCTACTACTAAATACTACGTTTTCAAATATCTGTCACAGAGAGTGTCTCTTGGGAAAAATAGGCCATATTTTAAAATAAGCTCCTCAGTTACTCTATTCAGACTTTCTAATTCAGAAGCAGCATTTTAGAACTTATTAAAATTAATTTGATGAATGAACTGAAGAGTCAAAAATGTTGGTCTCTACTTAATGAGTCCAAGAAATGTATACAAGAAAAATCAATTCATTGAGCACCTGGGGTAGAACATAAGTGAGATTTGTGATAATGAGATGTATGGCTTGGAGAACAGTATTTCAAGACTGTTGTGGAGAAGTTCTGCAAAACATTACACATTCTCCATTTATTGCCATTATCTATTAGTTAACCACTTTAAATATTATGTTAGAAAAATAAAGTTTTAAATAAATATCAGATTCAACCTGTGCACTTTAAATAACGACAATAAACTTAAACATTATTTATTAGTCAGATGTGCTTATTTTCCTCGACAATCCCTAAAAAGGAAAGCCCTATGGCAGGGATCTAATGTTGCAATTATTAGTAAAACAGTTTACAAGAAAATGAGCTTGAAAGATTCAAATCAGACTATGAGCTATGTTCAACATACAAAAAGCTGATGGTTTCGTAGTTTTTCAGTATTGTTACTCATTTCTCCTCTGATTGCTGCAGTGTTAATACTGATTTAAAGTTTTTATGTTAATCAGTTCATTTCAATATCTGTAAAAAAATTGCAATTTTAAAGTACACAAAAATTTTCATTAAAGACTGAGGATTTTAGGAAGATCAGATTCATAAAACTATAATTCGGTATATATCTTTTCAAGTTTAATTCACTTGAATGATTTTTTTTAATTTGAAAGCAAAACTGTCTTTAATTATCTTTTATTTGAATCTCATTGTATAACTCCCCATCCTGCATATTTTAAAACAGATAACAAAGTAAAAAAAACTACTTTTTTCAGTATGCAGTTATTCCTTTAACACAAATAAATTCATACCCAGAAGAAATCTCTTGGAAAGTATAATATTAAATTATTATTTATAGCAGTTCAGCGTGCAATTTTATATTGATGCATATATAGATTTGTTTGTGAAAGTCAGACTATGTGATAGTACTTGGTCAGGGGAAAAACAAAATGAAGTATTAAGTAATGACTTTTTGTCAGTTAGGTGAGCAAATATGAATGAGTTACTAAGATATCTGGCTTTAGATATGCTAATAGCAAAAGAATTCAGAAAAAGTCAACAATATCACTGATATACTTTAAAAAAGAACTAATTCACATCTCAACTAAAACACATGTTTTCACATCAGAATATAAATTATATATCACTGTGACTTTCTCTTACCCGTATCCAGGGAATAAGCAGAAGATAAATGTGATCTGAGGAAGGGTAGGCTGAGAATAAATTGAGATAGAAGAATTCAGCTCTCCCTTCAGCGGGAGAATAATAAAAAGTTAGACATATTGGTTACATTGTGGAATTTGGCCACTAGGATCCACTGGAAGATATTGTAGACTTCAGTATCTTCTTTCCTTATCTATCGTTAAATTTCTGGTTAAGAAGGAATAGGACAGAATGTTCTACCTGGATCTGATCAAAACATTTTAACAATTATTATTATTTTTTTTAATTTAACAATTTAACATTTTATTTTTTCAGAAATATGCTTGTCATCAAAGCCAAGCATTTCTGCAATGACTCATGGTTTTTTAACATTTTTTACAGGAGGATACCTGAGTTTCATGGCTAAGTAGATAATTTTGAAACAACCTTATATAGGGAAAATTCTTGCATGATTTCTGTGTGTTCCATGAAACTAAGCAGTGCAACAGCATAAAATTACTATTGATCTACTTAGCCCTTCCAAGAGAAAAGTTATTTCCACTCGGAATCAGCGCTGTGATAATATGGTTAGGAAGTTATTCAGGATCCCATAAGCAGGTCGAATACGAGGCATGCAAACTTTCCTCTAGGAGCATATGCATTTTATGCTCATGGTCTAGATAGCTTGACAGCAATATCTGTCTATACTTTATTCTCCAGAAGATTATTTATCTTAGATATACATATTTTTGGAGAAAGGTAGAAGAATGGAGAAATCAGTCCCTAAGTCCCTAAAAACTTTATGAAGAAATTACAGAAAAGGTGATTACAAGATAAGTAATCTAAATACTGCTGTTAAAACTGCCCCCAAGTGTTTAAAATCCTTTTTATTATGAATTTTTTTTCATTGTATTTCTATTAAAAGGCTCAATTTATCTTCTGTTTACTTTTTATACATTTGATTATGATCCAATCATAAAAGTTTTGATTTATATTTCTCCAGATTTAACAAGAGACACATCTTTTCACTTCACATTTCATTTCACATTTAGGCATTTCCATTCTGCACACTTTAAAAAAAATGCTCTATTTTTTTTAATGAGAAAATATTTTAAGACCAATTTATATAAAGGAGATATGAGTAACGGTTGTTGTTATTGTTTATTCCGAGTGTTTAATACCTTTCTTAAAATAGCTTTTTGATCTTGGGTTTTATCTTTAAAATGTCTCATTAATTCCTATTACGGAGCTACTAGTAAAGAAAATTGCATGTTAGCTTTTATCAATCTGAATGAATAAATGTTAACCATTCTTAGTTAAAAGCTCTCCTTTTGCTCCACTCAAGTGAAAACACCTAAAGCATTGCACACATTGGCAAATCGTTCAGAAGATTAATGCACTTAGGCCTGTACAAAGAGCCAGAGATGTGTATTAGCATTATAGATTTTAATTTGAAATGATGTCAGTCTTTTCTCAGCTGCATTGTAGTGCAAGGACTGCCATCTGCTTATAATAATGAATCTGACAATCCACGTAAATGTGATTTGCTGCTCCTTTTGCCGACATAATGGCCTGGATATTGATCCTAATGGTGGAGCAGTTGCTGCCATTTCATTCAATAGAAGTGGGAGGACAGAGTGCAGGAGTGAAATTTCCAAGACTTCTGATGGAATGACAGCCAAGAACAGAGCTGTGGGGTTTTTTTTTCAGTATATGAGGAGATTTGGACATCCCTCATCCTCTGTTTTGTTCTAGAATAAGCCACAGAAACAAACAGAAGTCAAAAGGCACTTGAATATTTGTGAGGAAAAGGAGCACATAAGAAGAAGGAGATATGCAGGTTAAACTACAAAAACTCCAAAATGCACATCTTTTCATTTTTCCCCTCTTGTTGATGAAAGTTAACCAGGTAAAGGGGAAAAAAAAATATGTAATATTTTCCACGTTATAGGGCAAGTTTGGACTCTTGCAGTGACTTTGCACTGTGAGAAACAAAATGTCTCAGGTGCAGTGTTTTGCATCTTTCTTAAGTTTCTTCACAAGTGCAGAATCGTGGGTCTTTCAGGACACCCTTTCCACAGAAGACGGAACTCAGCTTCTCTGGAAGCACTCACACTTGTAGCTATCCAGAACATAGATGAAGTGCTATTGTTACAACAATTATTATGTCTAAGTTGATTCTCACTCCACTGTTAATTTGATTTGTGTACAGCCCTACAGTATGATAGTACCTTTAAAACAGGATCCATTTCTATTTCCACAACATCCAGAAGAGGTAGGGATAGAAAATGCCAGCTGAGTTAGCTCAGGAGAGTTTGATTGGTATACAACATAAGGTCAGCAGTTTTCAGCAACTCCTGTGACATTCAAAGTACATTTCTTTAAAAATTATTTAAGTATCAACATGTAAACTATTAATTGGTTTAATCAAAGTAGTTAAAAGTAAAATATGCTGTTAATTTTACCTCAAGTAGTTCCAAAACCAGGAAGTTTGACTGAAATACTTCTCTCCATGGTATTTGGATTGGTGATTCACACCTGTGCTCAAGCTTTTTAACATACCAAAGAGTGATATATGAAGACACTTATGTATAAGCACATTCCACAAGTTTTCCTTTACTTCAAACATTATCTACTGATTTTTCAGCTTTAATTTCATACCTTATAGATTGTTGCATTTATAAATGGAACACACATCACTCATTTCAAGATATGCTCAACAATCCATCATCATCAAGTTACTTGATCTCATAGGATTAGAATTTTGAAAAAGTGTTCTCAAAGTGTAAAACCATCTACAGATAAGAGGTTCAATGTGCATGGAAAAAATATATTATTCTATAAACACAAACCACACAACCTCTTGATTTAATGTGGTATATTGTAGAATATCTTGCATCCTTTGAAGAAAGAGGCATTTACTGTTCATCTCCTATAGCCACTGTACATGAGTGAGCAATGACCCAGGTGGAGAGCCTACACAAAAAGAGGAGGTTTGAAAGAAATATTAAAAATAAAAGAACAATCCAAAATCATATCCAACAAGCTTGCATGTGCAGCAGGAAAAATTACCAGATTAGTAAAAACTTATTTTCCTAACTTTAATCTGATGATTTGCAATGATGAAAAAAAGCAGTGATACTCACTTATCTAGCAGAGAATCTGAATTTGGCACAACCAGAGAATGGCATTATTCTCAGATATGAATAAAAAATTGAGGTGACAGTCCTAGTGACAGGCTCCCATGTGAAGGACACAACGTCTGAAACTGAAACATATCTCAGAATGGGGGAGAAAACTTCTTTCTCATCTACCTTCATAATGACTTCCTCTCCAGTGTTTCTGTTCAGATAGCAGCCGATAAAGCCCTCAGGTTTGTCACTTGGTCCCCTCGCACAGTGAATCTTCATTTTTTCTACCTGAAGACCCGCTTTCCCACAGATCTTCCCCAGTTGTGTTCTTCAGGCATTTCTTACGGCTGTGTTGCTACTAGGTTTCTTTTGTACAAAGAAAATAAAGGTGAAATTAAAATATATATATATATATAAAACTGATATAAATCCAGAGTTTTTCTGTCCAGAAATCATTAGATAAGACCTATTTGTAAGCAGAATGGATGTTTTTAGATGTTTTAGACTGGATCCAATGACTCTTAGCCTCTCTGGTTAGTTAACTGTTATCCATATTTCACTAGTGTCAAAGTTATTTTCAGCTATCCAATATATATGGGCATGTGGATACTTTATTTTCATTTAGATTTCTAAAAATCTGACAGATTGAGGCAATAGCCATAAGCACCCACATTTCTCAAACTTAGCATTTTTGGCAGTATCAGCATCACATCCTTTTGATACTCTTTCTGAGAAGTGGAAGAACACCAAGACACATAAGATATCGCCTTGCAAGTTAAGACAGAAATGCAGATTTTCTGCTTTACGTGGAGGAGGACAGGGTCTGGATCTGTGTCAGCTCTGAACTCTGCCAGCAGTTCCCCAGTGAAGTGAATACACTTCATTTATGTGACAGGAAAGGACTTCATTTTGGAGACACCTTTGAAGACTTCTATCCAGGAGAATTATAAAAAAAAATAAAACATTTTACAAATGTAATTGGCTTTTTTTTTGTGATATATCAGGAAATGCACGGTAAGTATATGATTATGCCTCTCATAGTGACTTGTTCAAGCTTTGCCTCTCCAATTTAACAATATCTTCTTTTCTGTAAACACAGTTAAAACCACCAAGTGGGAAGAGTACATTTTTGAGTTTACAGGTATGAACAGAAAAGAAAGACTTTCTGCAGCCATAAAGAAGAAAGTAAAAAATGTTTGTCAGTACTTCTTAATCAGCAGAAAGGGAGCAGATGTCAGCCTGACGGAATTTAGAATTTAGATGAGCTGTGAGGCCACACTCCTGCTACCCTGCATCTGGTTTGGAAAGAAAGAACAACCTGTGTTTGGTTAATCCCATCTTGTAAATACTACTAATGCATAGATAATTAACACACCGTGATGAGGGCTTAATTTTACATATCTTCATTTCTACTGATTCTTCAGAAGTGTAACTCTTCTTCCCACTTGTAATTAAAACAAAGGCTGTGCAGAGGTGAAAACACCTGAACCTATTCTGATGCCAAGGTGAAGTGAGATAAAATTTCCTTTTCAGTTCATTTTCAGGAGAACACAACATGGGTTATACTACATATGCATATGTTTCTTTGTGAAGGACTTAATTACTAATAACAGTATTTTTAAGACACCTCTGAAACAAGAGGTCTTGGAACATCATGGTGCTATTTAATGAGAGCAGTATTATTAGATTCATTGTATATATCAATGTATTATCTGTAAGCCAAGACTAACATAAAGATATACTTCCATGGGGGAATGAGACCTTCTCACTGCTCTCTTTGCATCTACCATAAAATCCATGCAGAGAAATCTGTGTGGACATATGCTCTGTAGCAAATATTTGTCTTCACAGGTGGTGTACAAGTGAAAGGAGTGTTGTCCTACTCCATAGCTTGAACATCACATAAGGTAAAAACAATCTGATCCTCTATGATTTCAAACCATGAGTTCATCCTACGGACCATGGATTTTTGAAAACTGTAGAAGAAACAGACATGTTGATGTGACACCATACATTAGATTCAAAATAAATAAATAAATAAATAAATAATCACAAAACAGGGATTGTTCTTTAACACTCCTGATTGATTTTCTTCCTCTGTGGTTTAGGCAAGTGAGCCAAGTACATAGACATCTTACTACCATGTAAAATACTTCTGTTAAGAAGCCTTTGTTTATACATTTTTCACACAGAAATGCATAGAGAAAAGAATAACTCCTATGTGACTCAGCTAACCAAATGTTCCCAGTTGTCTTTGTTTTGTTTTCAGTATACTTTTATACTTAATTGTCAAGTGAAGGATAAGTTTGTCATACTGCTCAAATAACAAAAGAAATACAATTTTCCTATACAAACATGTAATAGTCTTGTGCCACTCTTGCAATTAAATTTGTCCAGTATCAGTTAGTTGCAAAAAAAAGAGCTTTCTGTTTTTTGTTTTTTTTTTTGTTTTTTGTTTTGTGTGTGTGTGTGTGTGTGTGTAGTGGTTGGGTTTTTTGTTTGTTTTGGTTGGCTTCACTTTTTTTGTTTGTTTGTTTGTTTCTGTGGCTCAATTTCTCTAGAACAATGGCAAGAATTGACATTGTTTATTCAGTGTAGAAGATAGGCTGTCAAATAAAGCAAGACAAATGTGATGTCCTGACTGATTATTTCCTTAGATACTAAATCAATGAGCTTATTATCACAGCAATTACATTACTAATGTAAACAGATGCTGTATGTAGAGAACTGGTTAACAATTAGGTGCTATTTTTATCTTAACACAAGAAATTATCGGGAACATGTTATATTACAAATAACATTTGCTCTTTAGTTCATATGAATCAATTAACTGAATACATGCTGTATCACATGATTTTACATGTAGAAGAGATGTACTGTAAAGTAGTAGTTTTTCACACAGTTAAGCTTGTGTAATATTTATCAATGCCACCATTAACAATTTTATTTATACTAATCTGTAATAAATTACAGGGATTCCAAAATAAAAAAAAGCAACACTGCAAATCTGCCAACAAATTAACTCTGCCAATTTAGCCTCAACACAGACTGTTGTGCAGTTGATAATGAAATCAAAGAACAAACCAATATCTTGGACAACTTTTAAAATTATATTCACATAACTTAACTTGAACTTCCAGTTGATTCTAGCTCATAGTAGTTTCTTCTATGTTTCTAAACACTTCTCAGTTATCATCTTTATATATGTGCATTAGAAAAATCTGGTATGTATAAAATAAATTGCAGTCATTATAAATATAAAAGCATTTGTATGTCTTTATAGGAGAAGGCAGCTCCTTCCTATAAAATTATCCAAATAGCTCTTAAGGTGCTATGAACAACTGAATGTTCAGGTTATATATGTTCAGCCAAAAGAGTTATGGGGAATCAGAGTAAATATGTATGTGAGTTCTGCAAAATAGGACTGTTAACTAGTATTTGACCTACTGACAAGATTTTTCTACCTAAATTTGATGATCTTTTAATTTGAAGAAGACTAGCAAGTGCTAGTTGTGAAGATACAGAGCCAGTCCAGATATAATGGAGATCAAGTCAGAAAAAATATTTGTCAGATGTTGTTTTACCAAGCCAAAATGTTTGTGGATTCAAAAGAATTGACATGGAAAAGCTCATGCTCATCATTGTGCTTGATGTAAAGCATCCATTATTTCATAAGCATTTCTGAAGCAGGAAGACTTTTCCTCAGCTATCTAGAAAATCTACACTGTTTCTCTCTCTATATAGCTGAGTATTAATTGAAGATTACCAAAGAAGAAATATTTTCCCAAAAGTCTAGGTTAAGTAAATTATGAGTTTTAACAGCAGAGAATGAGCCAAAAGTTTCTACTCCGAGTTTTAGCCACAGGACATTTTCCTATGTGAGCACTGCAAGATTTTAATTTCATGTGATATTACATACAATGTGCTAACATGTTTAGAAGCAGATCATTTATGATATTTACATTCTGCAAAACCATTATATATGTACAGATGTGCCAATAACCTCAAAAAACATTTTTCTAGTCTGGTGCCTGGCCTGTACCACTGGTGAAAGCAGTAGCTGTCACTACTGCATCACTAAAAAAATGCTTGCAGGATTAACCTCATAGCAGCAACACACTTGAAAACCCACTCCTAGGCAGTATATGAGACTTAACAGTCAAAACCTATTTCCCCTGGAAACCATTCAAAACATTTTTTGCTTGCGAACCCTTAGTTCCATGATAGATTTGAATCCTAGATGTTTACAGTCTTATGTATATTTTCTGAATGTAAGTGTGTATAATTTGGCATTTTTTATTCATAAATAGCCAAACCATTTTTGTCAAAATTGATTAAAAAAACCTTTTAGTAAAAATACATGGAGATCAAGTAGAAAATATTGGTGTATGAAAGAAAGCAAGGTTAAATTGTAAGCTTATTATGGAATATATGATATTCCACCTTCCCCCACAGAAAAAGCCACAAATTCATAAATAAGGAAAATAACAAATGTGCTTTTTTTAATTGTTAAAAAGAATCCAACACATTGTCATATCTTTAAAAACATTTGTGTCAGGGAAGATGCAGGTAAAATTCCATACATAAGGTTCCTCAGAGGTCACTAATAATAATAATAATAATAATAATAATAATAATAATAATAATAATAATAACAAATTAGCACAAGTTCAAAATTCATGGAGATTTCCCTATGCAATAAATAAATCTTCTAAAATAAAATTTACATTTATTACATATGATAGGTACTTTACAGTTATATCTATTTTAATACCCGTTAGCTTTAGTACACAGTATTAGTCTTTGTCTTCAGAGAATTTCTCGCTCTCCTTCCCACAAAATTTAATATTGTCATTTTGAAATACTAGAATAAAACAGCTTCTTTTTAAAGATAACTTTTGATGAAAAAGAATATGTCTTTGTTTAAAACCACAAACTAAGCATAACATTAAGCATGGTTTCTGTTCTTTGTGACTGAATAACTCACTGGCTTTCCGTATACTGGTTTCTGGTGCAGGGGTACACTGCTGATCCAAAACATATATGAGGAAGATGAGAGAGCCCTCGGTTCCACAGTTTACAGAAAAAAATGATAAGTTTGGCGCAGAATGCTAAGCAAATATTGTTGCAATATTTAACTGTCACCTTTTTCTAAAATTAAGTGTAATTTGAAGAGGAGTATCAAACTCATGCTCTCTCTTTTCCAAAATTTTTGAAGTCTAGAGAAAAAAAAGTTATGGACCTGAATTTTCCAATTAAGAAAAAGAACTAGTATGTTGAAGAAAAACTGTTTACAATCACTGGTATGCTATAATACTGTAGCTCCATAATATCAGTGTTATTACAAGAGGGCTAACTCAGTCAATAAGATCAAAGTCAGGCCAAAAAGATTTCCAAATTTGTGTTCATGTGGTGTCCCTATTCCTGTACTTTTTAAATATGAGCTACTTTTTCTAATTGTATATAATGATATCTTTATAGCAAAAACATTGAAACAAAACCTTTTAATAAAAACATCGTTTTTAGATCTTGCAAGAAAAGAGATCACATTTCACAGGCATGGATGACTTGTTTTTATTTTTGAAGGTCTGGCATTGTTTATTTATTTCTTCTGGAATGAGTAATAAATTAGATAAAGATTTTTAGTTTTGTGGTTTAAATTTCTTTTAAAATCATGTATTATTACATTGGACATAATAAATCAAATGGTTTGCTATCTCATCCACTATCCAAGCCGTTCTATTGATCTGTGATGAATGAGTTCCCAAATTGCCTACTGTGTGCTCTATTCATGCACACTGGAATGCTTGTTTCAGCTATGCTTTCTGCTGAACTGAAAAAAAAAAAAAAAAAAAAAAAACCACAGCAAACCTGCAGGTGTGGGAAAATTAAGAAGTTTTGCCAAGAAGGTCAGACTCTTGGATGTGCTGAACAGCTCTAAAATGCCCTGAAATGTAGACTAAGGTGCAAGACATCTGCCTTTCATTTTCTCACTGTATCTTAACTCATACAAATCTCAATCAAAAACTAGAGGTCTTTTAAAGTTAGATCACATACAGAGGAACAAAAGGAAATCTTAACGCTGGCTTAGGCAATAACTGGTAAACATTTAAAAAGGGAATATTTTTCATTTCTTTCCTTTCATTGTACATATGCTACACAATAATGTATTTATGAAAAATAAGTAGAACTCAATTTCCTCAAGGCTGTTTTTTCACTTAGTTCTTTCACACCCTTCCAAAGGTTTTTAGCTTATCCACTGCTCATGGCATTCTAACCTTTGTGAAAGAGTGAACTCTCTTTGTGCTTAGGAAAGGCATTGTAAATGACATAGAACTGAGCAGTGTTTAAAACACACGTTTGCTTCAGTATATGAAAGAGCTGGCAGAGAAGCTGATTTTGAAGAAACAAGGCTGCAAGGGAGCTAAAGTACACCTCACTTTGACATACAGGTAAATTCAATTCAAAGAAGGGAATAAAAAAAATAAAATAAAAAAAAAGTACACTAAACCACAAAAAGTACTGATGTCTCATCACTTTGAAAACTTGGCTATTATCAAATTCTTAATAAGGATTTTAGGAACTAGATGATAAATATTAATCTCTCATCAAACTTCTGTTTTCTGCTGTTATTTACCACTTCAGAATCATAAGAATAGATTTAAACTGTCGTTTGATTTAAAGCAGAATCACATACCATTTCTCTCATTCCAGCTAGCACTGTGCCCTTGCAGCCCACAAAAGCCAGATGTACCCTGGGCTGCATCAAAAGAAGCATGGCCAGCAAGCCAAGGGAGGTGATTCTGTCCGTCTGCTCTGTGCTGATGAGACCTGACATGGAGTACTGCATTCAAATGTGGAGCCCTCAGTACAGGAGAGACAGAGAACATCCAGAGGAGGGCCACAAAAACAGTCCAAGGGGTTAAACACCTCCTCTGTGAGGACAGGCTGAGCACTGGGGTTTTTCAGCCTGGAGAAGAGATGGCTTCAGGGATGTCTGAGAGTAGACTTTCAGTATCTAAAAGGGGACTATAATAAGGAAAGAAACAAACTCTTTAGCAGGGTGCGTTATGGTAGGACATGGGGAAATGGTTTCAAATTAAAGGAGATTTAGACTGGATATAAAAAAGAATTTTTGCCCCATCCCTGGAGGCATTCAAGGCCAGGCTGGATGTGGCTCTGGGCAGCTTGGTCTAGTGGTTGGCAACCCTGCATGTAGCAGGGGAGTTGAAACTAGATGATCATTATGGTTCTTTTCGACCCAGGCCATTCTGTAATTCTATGATACTATAAGGGTGGTGAAGCACTGGAAAAGGTTTCCCAGAGAGGTGGTAGATACCTCAATCTTGAAGACATTCAAGGTCAGGCAAGATGGAGCTGTGAAAAACCTGATTTGCTATAGGTGTCCCTGTTCATCGCAGGGGGGTTGGACTAGACGACCTTTAAGGGTCCCTTTCAACTCAAACAATTCTACTATTCTATTATTCTGTTTTTGATATGGAAAAGATTCATGTACATTTGCAAGGTACATGGTTGTGAAGAGACAAAGGAAAATATAGGGAAAGCTGGAAGCACTCGAATGCTTAAACACAAAATTAAAACTGTGAAGAAATATTTTAAAGATAACTCACCAAAAACACTTAGAAGCTTAGAAAAACAATAGGACTTGTTTTGCCCATGGAGAAAATAGAATTTGTTCGTAGTGGTTAGTTTTTTGTTAATTACTATTCTTTTCTGTGAGATTGTATAGACTGTTTGATTGCTTGTTTTCTCATGGAGGTAACTATTCAAATCTGTCTTCCAATAGAAAATTCCTACACCTGCTTTTTACCTTTACTTCAGTGGAAAAGTAGTCAGTCAATAGGCCCATGTAGAACCACAGCAAAAAATAACGAAAGTCCATTAAAAAGAGTCACAATACAGTATTTGCTATCATATTTGATAATCTAGGTAACAAATTCAGTTCTAATTCAAGGAATAGTGTTTCCTGACTTTCAAAGTTTGGGCCTAGATTACCACCAAAGCCTTCATGTATTTTCTGCAGAAACCAGAACACGGCCATCGTTAACCTAATAATCCTCTGATCGCAATCAGACCTAAAAGCACAGAATGTCGTTAACAGATTGATTATTATTATGATTATTGCTTTACACAGTTTGCTTTGAGTCACTGGTTTGGGTGCAATAGTTCTCATATAAGATTCTTAAATACACAGTTCCAACAGATCAGGTATTTTGGTCAACTGCTTTTTAAAGGAGGCATTGAATTAGAGTTGGCTAAATTCCTTATATTTTTATGCTGTTGAGAAAATAATTCTACTGCATAACCTTTAAGAGTTAAATTTAACCATGCACAGACGCTGCTGCTACTAAAACAAGGAGCAGAATTCATTCCAGATAGTCATTATGCTAGATCTTTGAAGACTTCAGAGGAAATGAGTGTAGAGTCTCTAATAAAGCGTTTACAAGCCAATTATGACTTTTGTGCATTTCTAGACTGGAAAGATTGGCTAATATACTAAGATATTCAAACCAGCTAAACAATACTATATGCACGTAAAAATAACATGAAATTTCAGTTTTCACCACAGTACTGTAAATTAGTATTTGATACTTAATAGAAAAAGTTGTACGTGGTCTGCTACACTTACCAGGAAGAAAAGGTTTTCCCACTCACACCGATGCATTATTTATTTATTGATCAGGAGAAAATGATACATGAAACTGAAACTTTCTCAAATTATCCACGTTTCCAACCACTGAGAGAGCGCCAGACAAATGATACCATCCTTTCTGATATCGACAGGACAGTTTACTGATAATTCTAAGAGATCTGCTGAAATGATCTTAAATTCAAATTTTTGCTCAATGTTCAGAGTATTCTAGAGAGGATTGATGGAAATCTGAAGCACTGAGTGCCAGTCCAAAGGTAATGTGCAGTGTATATACTTATTTCCTTCAGAAACTGTTGGAACAAGAACAGCAAGACCAGTAAGCAGCCTTGCCTACAATATCGATGCATTTGCTTTACAATTGGACACAATTTTGATCTGCCTGTAATGATCAGTGTTCATATTTTCACACATTTTTACGAAGGTGATGCAACAAAAAATGCTAACCTGAAACAAAATATTTGTCACTTTACAAACTGAGAAAAGAAACTTATTCTGTATTAATTAATATTATATCTCAAATCTGGAGGAGCAAGTGGGTAAAATGAGTTATTTTTCCCATACAATGCTTTTTATGTATGTTTAAACAAAACATAATAGATCACAAGTTTCAATTACTAAAAAATGCATAAGGTTGAAGTTACAAGTTTTATAACCCTCAAAACCCCATAATAACCAGATAAATATTAAACAATTTCCTTGGCCTTAATACCCCTTATTACTTTGATTTTTTCTCCTACACTTTTTTAAAACCAAAATCAAAATGTTTTGTTGTGCTGATCTTTTCATTGTAATTTATTTTTAAGCTGATTTTGAAAGCTGTTTTAAAGTTCTAACTTTATTGAAAAAAACAACTCCTGCACAATAAAATCCTCGGGAAGAAATGTGATTTATGCAGATGAGTTTGTTAACAAAATTTACACATAAATGAGAACTTTTTTTTTCCATTCCAGTTGCTATTACAAAGAAACACTGGGAAGTAAATTATCTGTAGAAAAGTACAAGATAAAAAATGTATTAAAAGCTGTAAGAACGAAATTGAAATGTCAAACATAGTTACTTATAAAAAACAGGTGATAGGCTCGTCGTAAGCTACCTATTAAAAAGAGCAATCAAAGTGAACTAAACTGGCTTCATTTCTCCTACCAAACTTTGGGTTCAAATTCTCCACAGGTTTATTGCCTGTTTGCAGGGTTTCATTCACTTTTAGGCATTTTAGTCTTTTGGAATGTTAGGGCTGTATATGATAAGACTTTTATTATTCACATCCATAACACTGAAATTCTGCTAGATGTTTTAGTAAAACCCACATAAATGGTTCTCAGCAGTAAGATTTTATGCATGCCATAGCTGGTAAGCAAAACTGAAGGAAGAGATGCTTGTGACCAAGGCTGCTCTTGGCCACAGGATGCTATTTCCTGAGGACCCCTTACTGCATGTTCAGCCTGCTTCCCCCTCACCCAGTCTCACAACCCTTGTTAGCCTTCTGGTGGTGTGACAACGCCTTCAATCCGGTCCCTGCAGCCCCAGAACAATAGGACCGGGGGCATAAAGCATAGCACTGTGACTGAAGCCTCCTGGCTGGCAGGCCTTTTCAAGCTGATGGGAAGCAAGGCCACTTGAGATGGACATGGCTGGCTTGTCAGTTCCTGACAACAAACTGTATTTGGTACGTGGTGCATTCAGGGGCAGTGTCATGCTTTTGTCTGGAGCTAT
Source organism: Chrysolophus pictus (assembly GCA_037305975.1). Taxonomy (NCBI): domain Eukaryota; kingdom Metazoa; phylum Chordata; class Aves; order Galliformes; family Phasianidae; genus Chrysolophus; species Chrysolophus pictus. The sequence goes on from CM074577.1 coordinate 34,533,603, forward strand.
ACTGCTTTTCTCTAGGCCAGCTTCTGGCTGTTGTGGCCAGGCAACTGTGTAGGGAAATCCACCCAAGCAGAAAGGGCCTCCCTGTCCAGTGATTTCTCACATTTAATTACTTGATTTTCCTTTCCTGCAGTCAGGAAGAAAATGGAATTACATCATGCACCATGTAGCCTTGGAAAAGGACCGATTGTTTCTAATAGAGCCACTGGTGACAGGAACAATACACGCTCTCCTTGTTTCACATCGGATATTAGATCCTCCAAACAAGTCTGAGTGCTCCTGATCAGATCTTCAATAGGAGACAAAGGGGACCAGGTTTCTCTTGTGTCACTCCCCGCACCCCACAAAAAAGAAATCTTCATTTAGGCACACTTCACCCTTTCTTACTCTTTCAAGCATCTTCCAAGATTCAGCAAAAGCTTTTGAAACTGCTCTATTACATGGGATTTGCGAGCTGTTACTTTAATCTGCCCATAAAACAAACAAACAAACAAACATTTAAACACATACCCTTGCAATTGAAGTCAGCTGTGGACATATCCAGTTGCAAGTTTATAGTCACAAAGAAGCATGTGATGGGTCTGTGGTATTTAGCTCTGCAAAAGCACGGTGATGACAATTTATTACATTAGATATGTTTCCCACAGCAGACAAATTATGTTAGGTATCTTTTGAGATGTTCCAGCACTGCTGATACTTTTGTAGAAAAAAAACATTAGAATGACCACGTTTGGTCAGACCAATGGCACATCCCACTTAGTACTGAGTCTCTAATGGCAGGGAATGGAGAGCCAGGGAGAAGCATGGGTACTTAGAATACATTTTACATGTAATAGAAAACATAGAAGTACTTCCTCAGAATTCTTTGTGCAGGTACATGGCCTAATGACTTTGTGAACCAGAGTACTTCATAGTCTTGGATGGATTTCTTTCCTGTCCACCGTGGCATTGACATGCTCAGGATCTGCCGCACAACTTGTTATACAAAATGCCTAAAAATGCTTTCCTCACACGTCTCCCTATCTCAGGGAAGATGCATGTCTGAGGATCTCTGGGACACATCTTTCTTCCCAGAAGATATTCACTCATTACCATCAAATGTGAAGAGTGGCGCTTGTGCTTCTGAACAGTTTTGAAGATCTGAGAAGGTATTATTTGCTGGAAAATTAATATGCAGTACTATAACAAGGCTTTTTTCAGATGAGGAAAGAGGTGAGGTCTAGAACGGAAGACATATGAGGAGCGGCTGAGGTCCCTGTGTTGGCTCAGCGCAGAGCAGAGGAGCTGACGGAAGGCCTCATGGGGGCTGTAGCTCCTCACAGGGAGTGGAGGGCAGCGCTGAGTTCTGCTCTGTGTGACAGCGACAGGGCCCGAGGGAACGGCATGGAGCTGTGTCAGGGGAGGGGCAACTGGGGGTGAGGGAGAGGGTCTGCATGAGAGGGCGGTGGACATGGAATGAGCTGCACAGGGCTGTGGGCATGGCCCCAAGTGCCAGAGTTCAAGGAGAGTTTGGACACTGATCCCAGACATAGGGTTTGAGTTTTGGGTGGTCCTGCATGGAGCCAGAGGTTGTACTTCACCATCCTTGTTGATTCCTTCCAAGTCAGGCAATTCTATGATTCAGCAATCAGTTTTAAACTAATCCGTCTATGAGAAAAATGCAGAAAAAGCACTCTTACTGTTAACTGTTGGAGAAGGAAGTCACTATTTTGAATACCCAAATTAAAAAATTTCTTATCCTAATCAATATCAGTATCTGGTTTTGAACTGAATAAGAGGGGCATTGTTCTTTCTTGGACAATGACCACAGAGCCACCCTACATCAAAAAGCAGGACCAGAATACAACCACAATCACAAGCAAAACTTGTGGCAAGCAGAATTCAGACACAGACCATATCAGGATAGAATATATGGAAGAGCAGACGGTATCAGCTGGTGACACTCTTGAAATACTAATTACTGGACCACTGCTTCCCACATGATCATGCAGATGACTATATTGCTGATAATAATATTAATGCATAAAAGTTGTATTATTTCAGTTATTTATTCCAAATGAAAATAGGCTTCTCGGTCTGACAGTCTCTAAAGTATATATGCTATCTTCCTGCACTGAGAGACACAGATGTCTCTAAGGTTTCACTGACAACTTTTGGATTCAATATTGATGAACAGTGCAGTAGGAGTCCATATGGTTGGTGAGGCCTGAACTGGAATTCACAGGACATCAGTCAGTGTACTACAGGAGCCAGGTCTTATCTATTTTTTAAAGTGGTGTTTGTTTTAATGGTATATTAAGCCATTGATGTCAATAATGAAAGAGGAGGGACAGATGTGCCTGAGCAGTTCAGCTAAGCTTTTTAAATGTTTTTAAATTATTTGTTCAGTTGTAGACTTACATTACTTACCAAAACAAAAATAGATTAGACTCATCTAAATTCTAATCACTACTCTCATTTGTCTCAGCTAAACAGTACAAGATAAAATTAGCCAAATGTAGAAGCTTCTCTTTAATAATTGTATTTTTTTTATATTTTTAATACTGAATTAGAATGAAGCAAGTAATTTTGGCATTTCCTAACTAGTGACAGTGTTCATCACAGCAATAAAATATACATTTTATAAATAATATTTAAAATTTTCAGAAGAACTCTGTAGAAGAACAGAAAGCAGTAGAAAAGATACACTAAAAATGGTTTTAGAGGCATTTCTGGCAAAATGGGTTTAACACAGAAAGAGACAAAACTAACCCCTTTGTATGGAAAAGAAAAAGAAAGGGAAAAAGAGAGGAAGAGAAAAGGGAGGGAAGGGAAGCCATATAATGTGCTTAACAGTATTATTGTACAACTGTCTCTTCTGTTGCAGGTTAATTTTCAATTGGAGATTGGAGTATGTAGTGACTTTTTAATCCATAGTTTTTAATCTGCTTAGGAGAGGACACTTCACCATATCTTAAAGCAATTTGTTGAATGCAGTAAGCAAACCCTATAACAAAGAATAATGAGTGACAAGCAAAAGGATTAAATTGTGAGGGCTGCTCCAAAAGTGTTGTGTCCTATTTTGTTATGTTGGCCCATGACGTCAGAGGCAGATATTGGTGACATGACAGTACAGGATGAACCTTTTCATCAACTTTCTGTTACATTTTGTTGCTACACAACAGATATCAGCAGAGGAGCAGTCTGACAAAATGGTGTCTGACGTGGAAGTGTGGATGAAGCAAAGGAGTGTCATTGAATTCCTCCATGCAGAAAAAACGACACCCATTGACAATCACTGATGTTTGTGGAACACTTGGAGTCACTGGATGTGAGTGAAATGTTAGTTGGTGCATTTCAGCAGTGGTGACAGCAACAGTGGGTTATTTCTGCTGGTGCAGGCTATTACTCATTGCTGGTGAAAGTGCATAGCTAATGAGGTGACTGTGTTGAAAAAGACTGTTCTGAAGCTGAGAATTTTTCACTATCAAGTAGAGTTATTGTGCTCTTTGTATCTGTTATAGTTTCCCAGAAAATAAATATGGGCATTACTTTTGGAATGAATTACATTAATTTGTGTGTGAAAAGGCTGCAGTTGGTAACTTGTGTATACTGTGCTGGAGCAAGATTGAAGGTCATGTTCTTCCAGTAGGGAGAATGAATGGGATGAGCTGGAGAGTTTCTGGATGCAAGAACTCACTAAAACTTGTTTTATCTACTCTCCTTACAATTCTGTGTAACTCTAAGATGCAAGATACAATTCTATTTATCCTGTGAATAGCCTCTCTCAATAAATTCAAGATCAGTTACTGGTGTCTTCTGAAAACCAATAATTTTGACAACTCCTCCCACTCTTAATTTACAGCCAGCATATTAAACATCAGACACAAAGTTAAGTTCATTCCTTAACATGTTGAAATACCATTAGTATTCAAAAGCTTTACTAAGGAATCTAGTGTTAAGATAGTCACAAGTCTCATGTGAGCCTCTGAAATATAAAAATATTTGGCTTTACTTATGAACAACTTCTAGTGTGACATCAAAAATCCATGAATTATTTTAGCATGCGTATTGCTATGCGATGGTTTAGAAAGTTTTTTCAGGTCTCCTCAAGTAACTGCTATTTTCACAGTAATGTATGGCTTCAAAATAACATCAAAGGGCACAGTATTTTTTTGGCATTTACAGTAAAACTGAAACTGATATGTTTGAAATGCCAGAAGTCAACACAGACACTGAGCTCAAGTAATGAAGCCCACACCTCCCTAACTAACACCAGTAGTGTTGAGTAGGTGCATGAGTAAATCACAAACTCAAAGTCATGTTTCCTGGCTACTTACTTTAACCTTTAGAAACACTTTTCCCATGATCACAAAAGAACACAGACTATATTTTGATTCAATATTTACATGTAAAGACCATTTGTGAAGTGCACATTTCAACATACAGTGAAATGTGTGAGTGCAACAGGACTGAAGTCTTAAAGCAGGTTTGACATGCATCACATAGGAGCATTGAAAAGGTAACTTGAAAATGGGGGGATTGTTATAAACTTAACCTTTAAGTGAACTTTGTTGCTATAAAGTTGAAGAAGTTTAAAATAAAAAATAAGACTTTCCTAGCCAGTTTGGATTTCCTATTCAAAGACCTAGTTCATCTTTAATCTTAACTCTATCTCCAAAATCTTGAATGGGGGAAAAGGACAGAAACTATACCAGAATCCTTTACTCTATCAACAGATACATAGGAATTAGAAAACAACCCTCTGCTCATTTGCCAATAGCCTTTGCAAGTCACCTAATTAGATGATTAAGTCATTAAAGGGATATGCGCATCTGAAAAGCATCTAGTCAGCCTCTGAAATCAGAGGAGATAAAGACAAGACTCTCATTCCTTTTTTTTCTCTTACACTGAAAAGGTAATTAATCCATTTAACTGCCTAGCTTTTCTATAGTAAAAAGGAGAATCTGAAGCAGGATAGCTTTTCAGAAACACTCTTTGAAACACCAGAATGACAAATGCCTCTTTGGCATGCCACATGAAGAGGTTAGGCTTAGATCCCAGTGGTCAAAATTGTTTATACAAGAGATCAGCAGCAGTATGTATATTACTGACTTCAGTATTTTGGATGTTACTACCTGCCAATTTGAATTGTTGTAGTTCAGTGCAAAGCCTCTTTCCAGAGCATTATCTAAAGCTGGTAAATCAATTCTAGAAAGTTATTTATCAGCATTAAATTCCTCCCATATACAGACTTCACAGTATCAGCCTTGGGTGTCATTGGCAGCATAGAAAATGGCTTCCAAACAGCAACAACAATTTACAGTGATTTTCTGGACCATACTGTAAAACTGGAGGTGGAATGTTAGAAATGACAGATAAACATATGTATTGCCCTAGCCATCATTTCAATCTTCCAGTTTCACTGAAGATAAGCCAGTGTTCCCTTGCTCAGAACTAAGATCTCCTTTTATGTGGGATTAAAGGTATAATTATTGTTAATTTTTTTTAAATGACTGCAGTATTACAACGACTTTTTAAGAAAAAAAAAAAAAAAGCTAAATGGCACTATTAGCTTAGCTACAAGAAATAGACCTCAAAAATAAATATAATTCACAATACTGTTATCAAGTGTCTTCAGAAGAGAGCTTGCAACTTGTGTTGCAGTAACTTGGCCTCATCACTTCATCATCATGAGAGCATTTGAACACAGGTTACAATGAACAAAGGTTTTGCATACTACTTTATCATTTGCTCCTCCAGAATTAAAATTGGTGAATGAGATAAATTAAAAAATAATATTGCTATGAGCTTCACACCAGACACCTTTTCTCTGGCTTCACTACTCTCAAATTTTCCCTGGGTCCAACTACAGAAATCCCAGCAACTTTAAACATCAGAGGTCAGTAACAAACATAGAAAGCATATTTTTATTATTAACTGTCATTATAATTCTAAAATCTGACATCTACATTAAAACAAGTTCTGGTTTTATCTATATTTGGAGTAAAACCTTAAGTTATCTCATACAGTTTTACGTTAACAATACTTAAATTAGAACATTATATGATTCTCATAATAATTTATCTGAGAAGGAGTTCAGCACTGACTTGGTGTGCTACTGTGTGTAACCTTGACAGTGATAGTACTATATCAAACAGCAAAAAACAGAGGAATCATTTTGAAACCTTTAGTACACATTTAATGCACATTTTAGTAGTATATTTTGACTGAAATTTTTAGTGAAGTTTGACACAAGAGTCTTGACATATGGACAGACAACGCTTTTCAAGTTTTGCGACTGGACTATCATGATGTGCCTGCATCTGTGTGCAACCTCTCGAGAGAGAGAACAAAAAATGAATCAATGGATCCTTAAAAATCCATGAATTGTCAAAGAAGTCAATTGTCACCTTGATATCAAATAGATATTCTGTCAGAATGAGTCCCTTTAGGCAAAATGAGGCAACATCCTCAGTTGACAGCAATTTAATAATAATGCCAGCATGAATTATTAATTTCTAACAATATTACAAATACTCTGAAAATTTCTTGTCATCCAGTGCCTAGAAGGTGACAAAAGAAACTTTCCCCAAATTAGCAGAATTTCTCTGGAAAAAAAAAAAAAAAAAGGATTTAACAGCATTAACTTAGTAATTATTCTTTACTTTCTTCATTCTTCATTAAGAAGAATTGTGTGAGAGCCTACAATAGCTTTGTTTTTTCCTTCTGTTTTATAGGCTTTATATTTGAAATGAAAAAAAAAATCTCATGATTAAAGAACAGTTTATTTCCATCCCAAAGTATTTAATGGGACTCACTGTATTTTAAAATCTTTTTTTATTTAAAATATGAAATGTGAATGGTCAAATGGCAAAGAAATATCTGTCTTGAGAATCTCCTGGACAAAAAACAAAAACAAAACAACAAAAAAAAAAAACAAATAAAAAAACCCTAACGAACTTGTACAGGAATGTCCAGATCATAAATAGATCAAAAGGTATTGAACATTATTTAAATGGTAAAAGCTTTAATCAACAAACACTAATCTATATGCATGTTCATTATAATATGAGAAACCAGAAAAAAATAGCATCAGAATCAGTTTTTGAACTACCTAAAAAATTCTTTTGAATTCTAATCTGATATATCAGAAATTATTTTCCATCAGCATAGAAAGGGAAAACACATTGTTTCACATCTCTGTATAACCTAGTTTCACAAGAAAGGGAAGGGGAGCAAAGTTGAAAAAATCTAAGACTACAAACTTCAGCCTTAAGCAAAAAAACACCCTCCCAGTGTTTTGCTTGAGTGGCCCTTGAGAAATCTGTGAATAAACATTTTTTGCCCTTACACACAATATTTTCTTCTTTCCCTACTGCAATTTGCATTACATACTTTTGACTGAAGGCAATAACAACAACAGGAAAAGAAACACATTTCAGAAGACATGTAGATAATAACTCCTCAGTTAAATCCTTCAAAAAAGTGTAACTTACAAATGTAACCATTACAATACTATAAAGTAAACTGGCTCAAGCTATCAGCTGAAGTAAAGATAGTTGATAGCTTGATGAAAAATTCTGTTGATTTGCATTCCATTAAAGAATCATTTTTGTAAGAATACTATAGCATATTTAGCTTATCTAACTTCCCGTTGAAACACTTTTTAATTGCAAACATTGCATGAAATAGTAATAAATGCTAAACATATGTTTTCTTAGCCATTTATCACTTTAAAAAAAAAGTAAGAATAATAGAATAGAATGAATAGAATGTAATGTAAACATAGGAAAAGTTTTAGTAACTATTGTTGCAAACTAGTCAGAATAGAAAAAAGACTATAGGCTGGTAGTGATTAACAGGTAGGAAGGAATTAAGTCAAAATTAGAAAAACAAGAAAGCTAGCAGGGCAGAAGAATTATGGATGACAACAAATTCACAAGGGAGAATTTCAGTATACTGAATATATCAGAAAAAAAAAAGACAAAATCCCCTTTCAGGGCTCAGATTAAGACTCAGTAACATATTGCATGCATTCATTCAGTACAAAGAGTAAGCATGATAGACGTGGCATCAAAATTCTGTCTTTTTTTTTTTTTTTCCTCTGCTGTACCACTGCTTCATTCATACATCCTATACAGTAATGGCTCCCCCTGTGCACAAATTGCCCATAATGCAACCAGTAAATACTACGTACAGGAGCTAAAAGGGACTTTTGTCAGTCTTACATTAGATCTTTAATGTTTGCTGTCTACAGTTTTTTTTTTGTTTGTTTGTTTGTTTGTTTTTTCCACTGCAAAACCACTTTAAGCACTGTCAAAACTGTAATCTTGCTGGCTGGCACATGAGAGCAAGTTTTATGTAAGTGAGCTTTAAGAATCACAGACAGAATTAAACAACATGCTTAACAACCTTTTGCAACACAAAAATTATTTACTGCATTTTGCTCCTACATGACCTTTTCCAGACTCAGTACCAGACAAATTCCAGGTCATGCTGTGCAGAAGCTTAAGATATTAACACCCCACCAATCTGTTTCTTCCCCAGCAATAAAGTCAGCAAAAGAGCAAAGCTCACGGAGTAAGAAGCTTGGCTGCTTTGCATCAGTCCACTGCCACTGGTGATGTAAGCCCTTAGATTTCCTGCTGAAGCAGCTGAGGTGCAGACACATGTTCCAATTTTGCTGTGGGAGCAGTAACCTCCCAGATGCAGAAGTCAGCCAAGGGCTCAAAACTGCTGCATGTAAATTCACTGCATTCCTCTTCTTTCAGTGTCACAACAGAAACCCTCAAGTTAACAAATTGAGAAGAAGAAATGGTTGGATGGTAGAGCAACCTACTAAAAAGCATATTCATTGACTTTCATTATTATATCACCACTTTGAAGTCAGCTGTCTGATTCTCACAAAAGGTCAAATGCAAAAATGTGGGACTTACCATTGAAAAGTTGTTTATATTAGGATTTTATGCAATAAGGAATAGAGTAATCAGTGCCTTCTCTCTAAGACATCGTTTTGTTCTTTGGACTGCACACTATCTAATAGTGATAATTAAGGAAAAAATACTGGTTATTTCTAAGCCAGTATTTATCCCTGCTAAATTTAACCTGTTTTTTTTGCTCTTCCTGCAAAGTAACAACTTTCAGAGAAATGACCAGAGCTTTTTAGAGCACAGTAATACCATCTCAAACAATCCTCTATCAGACTTTGGCATGCCCCCTCTCCTGTATTCTCTCCTGAATTCAGCAGGAGACTTCCAATATGACAACTGATCTACTAGACTTCCTACTGAACAAGCCAGAGTTTTATATTGGATAAGCCACTTTAAAGGTAGCTGTGAGGAGCCTGCCAGCCATGAGCTGCATGCAGATGAAAGTGAATAATGCAACATGCAGCATGCAGCAATATTCTGCCAGTACTGATTCCACCTACACAACAAATACTCATCATGTGCACATAGACGGCAACCGAATCAATTATAGTCTTTCAAGAAGCATAAAACAAAGACCTATGTTTTCAAAGGAAATGTCACCAAAATAGCTAAAAAAGACAAAAGCCAGATAAAAATATGAATAGAAAAGATCTCTTGATTATTCTTCTCATTGTAAAATTCATGGTGAGGGATTTTTTTTTTTTCCTGTTTGAAGGGTCACAATAAAATTCTGAAGTAAAAACCATGTTTAAGTTTTCATCTTTGAAAGGATCTATTCTTGGTAAGAATAGAAAAGAACTGATAATATTTTAACACATAGGGATCAAACCAGCAGTGCCACTCAATATCACAAAGTAAAACACATTTGAAGCATGCTATTTTCAAACTTTTTTGCCCTAAAGAATAACAAGCTTTCTAGTGAATCTTCAGAATGTAACTATCTACAAAAACAAAGAAATATCAGATGATTTGTGCCTTCCTAGTGGGGAAAAACAGTGCACTAACACACATCTACTGCTTTTTCCTTATTTCTATACGACAAGTTCCTTGAACGTGTAATGTCAATATAGCTTCTACCACATAAATGCATTTGATAATTGAGTCACGGAATAAAGTGTCTACATTCTCAGAGGAAGAAATCACAGATACACAATCAAAAGCATTACACCTGCCAAATTAATACAGTGAGATATGTTGAGTCTCGCAATCTTTTTATTATGTTGTATATTAACTGGTGTTGCAAATTGATTAAAAAGGTGTTCACTTTATCTTCTCACCTACATAGATTAAACAAGCAAACAGACATTTACTCCAAAACACACAAATAATGAACTCAGGTCAAGCCTTCTACTCACACCCTGCTCCAAAAGCTGACACTTCCATAGCCATTAGCACTCCTTTAGGCAGGTGGAAAGAATTAACTCGGTGCTCCTTTAGAGGGAACCAAGACTGCATCAAGGCTAGTGGTTATTCAAAAGCCTTGTGCCTCACAGTGGTCATGTAAAACTTAGAGCAAAAGTTTGTCCGAGCTTTTGTGAAAATGTGTAGGAGTCACTTTTCAACACAATTAGCTGCCAATTTTGTTTTGTGTGGTGCAAAGTAGTCAACTTGATATTGGAATGTTGTATTTAGAGGCTATCAATCAGTTTGTAAAGTATTCTGCAATTTTAAAAGATACCACAGAAGTATTGTTTAGTTAATGGTTTAGTTATTACCATAATCATTGTGCATTCAGCTTATTAATGAGTCAGGAAGATATCGGTATCCTTTTCACTGTTTAAGACAAAGCTGAAGATAGTCTATTTTTGCCACTGCACTTAGTTATTGATGGAAGAAAGAACAAACAAACAAACGTTTTCCACTGAAAATAAATAAAAAGCAAGTCACTAAAGTTTGAACTCTTTTCAAGCTCCCCTTTGAGAAGATAATTTCAAGATGTCCAGATCTTTCTAAAAAATCATATCACAAATAGTAATTGTTTTTTTCAGATTCTGTGAAATTTCTGGAGTCCATCAAGTATGATGGATACTGTAATGGTGTTGCAACCTGAAAAATAAAAAGTCACAAAGAAGAATAGAATGGAAATATCTTTTTCTTTTATTTCATTCTGCTGTTTTTCCCCACAACTGAACTTTACTGTATTTGTCTGCACCTTGGTAAAAGCTACAGAAAGCTGTAAAGTAATGTGAATCCATGATGAAGGAAATGGAGGGGGGTGAGTGAATTTAGCAGCTCCTGTTCACAACTGCAAAGAGCAGCAGCTTTTCCTCCCTGTTCAGTTCCTCTCTGGAATGGAAAAATCTGTCTCTAATTTTCCATTTACTCTGAGTGGTAGATTAGAAAACATTCCCAAGTGGAATTGTAAATCTATGACCACACTCCTTAAGAAAGCTGAGTTAAGATTTTTTGGTTTCTTTTAGAAATGAGTTACCCATGTTTGTGGTGCAGTGAATTGATTCTGTCATATTCAAGTGTGTTACAATTAAGGGTTAATCTAAGATATTTACAGATTGTGCAATTAACAAATTTCAAATCAGCAATGAGCAGGAGTTCCTATATGAATCAAAAACTCAAATTTATGAAATTATTTTGTAGGATACAGTTTGCAATCAGTGCTAAAGGCTGCTTCTTTTCTCAAAGGCATCACACACTCTCACATACTCCCTTTCCAGCAGAAAATTATAAGATTTGCTTGCACGTAAAGAAGGGTCACTGTGCAATTTCCTTTTACTGTAATTTGAAATCCCACAAATGTAATTCTTCATCATACTCTGGGGAATATAACAATTTGGGCAAAATCTAAAGAAAAGGTAGAGCTGAAAAAAAAAGAAAATTAATTTAAAAAACCCACAAAACTAATATCTTATTTCTGCCAACACTGTGTTCCTGTTGTCTAAAAAGGCAATATCGATGACCAGTCTCATTTGAGGTTTTTGTTTTGTTTTGTTTTTGTTTTGGTTTTGTTTTGTTTTTGTTTTTGTTTTTTAATGAAAAAAAAAAAAAACAAAACGACAGAGTTGTACAAATAGGTTTTCTGAGTACATTTTGGGTCAAGATAGTTACTTGCCATTCTTCCCAAAGCCACACATTTAATTTTGGAATGTACCCCTTACATATTAAAGTTTCTTTGATGTATACTGTAGGATAAGAACTCTAGTCATTCTAAAGCTCAGAATATCACTTTGAAAATAATTTGTTAATAGTAATTCATAAAAATTTTAGGTTGTATTCACAAACTTTCAAGGAAACCTGTTATGTATTTTTGAATGTCTATCTTGAAAGATCAAAAAGTAATGTTTCTACAACACCTTGCAAGCAATCAGAAGTTATTTATTCTAAACTAATTCCATATAATTACTCCACAGCCAGATATTTACTCTAGAATTTGATGCTATGCCTCCCTCTTTTTAGTGAGTATATCACATTAGCAACTACAACAATCAGAACTCTCCTGGGCAGGAGAGCTACTCTGATTAGGTTATCTATCAGAAACTGCATTTTCATCAGATTAAAACAGAGAGAAAGTACAACCCTGAAATATGAGCAAGGATCAAATTGTAGGACACAGTGTTCTATTTTGGATTTCATATTTTTTTAAAAGAATCATGTAACAAAGTTAAAAGTTATTTGTGGATGCTCACACATTGGGTATCTTATGTCTTTTGAACTCACAGAAATCACACGCTTTAGAAAATGTTGGTACAACTATCTGTTAATGCTTGAATATGCTGTTGTCTGTTATTCTGTCATCCAAGTTTCTCGATGTCTTTTCTCAGAAGTCATGCCTATTAGAATAATAAACATGCCTGAAAGGTAACAAAGGTATTTCTGCATGTTAGTACTTCAGTGCAGTTACTGAAAAATAAATTAAAAAAAAAATCTGTCTTTTCTTTCCTCAGTGTGTGCTAAATACAACAAGAATAATGTGATATGTCCAGTCAGTCAAGTAACTAGACTCTAGGGTGTCTCCTCTTGTCCTGGTTCCCTGAACAGTTAAAGTGGAAAGGTAGTATTCCTACCTGGGCATAGATTGCCCAGCAGACTGCTTTATATTTAGGTCACAATCTAAAGAAATGAAAAAAGAGCAAAGACTTCCCCAATACTGAAAATGCAAGTATTAGGTAAATATATTCCTACTTAGATCACTTTGGGATCCTCTGAGTCCATGCCTATTTTGTATGCACTTCTGAGGTGGGAAAGAGATCTGTTATATCTGTGCCTTTTTCCTTTGCAATTGTGCAGATGGCATGACAAATGATTAAATTCTAGGGCATATCTCTCTGCTGACCAGTGCTTAAAATAAGAGATGAAGTGCACATCTGGGTAATAATCTTGCCTGTACCTCTGTGAGACGTTTTGGGAGCTATGCATTTTTCTGTATTTATTTGATTTTCATCATTTCTTATACATATTATGCAAGAAAAGCACTAGATATCAAACAGTTATGCCCAGAAACCTCCAACTTTGGAGAAAGATTGAATTGCTAATTACTTGTATCAGTTTTGCTTGTCCTTTAACTCATGCTTTCTCTAACTCTTCTGATATGCTTTGTTGCATTTTCTGAAAGAAATATTTCTTCAGATTATCTCAGGGTTGTGTTTGCTCAACAATTTGTGTAGAATTTTTAGCTATTTTGTAGAGCTTTAGACTATATTTACAATTAGGAATTTTTCTATTATTACCAAAAACTATACAAAAAATGTGCTTCAAAACTGTAGTGTATGAGTCAATATGCAAGAATGGGGAGTAAAGCCAACAATAGCGACAAAGATCCACACTGTTATATAGTGCCATTATTTTTCTTGATGCAAACACATATATCCTCCAGATCCTAGAATTATGTTCAATTTCAGTTACTCCTGCTTTACATCTTTGTATGGGACAGTTAGTCAATGGCAGATAAACTATTAAAATGAGGAATAGCCAAACATTCAGGAAATAGATGGCATCTCATGATGCACGGTAAAGAATGACATCTTAGTTCAGAAGTTTCAGAATTGTTTAGTACCAAATGTCGACACTTGCATTGTTAAAGGTAGACTATTCTAAATTTAAACTTTGGCTTCCTTTCTATATTCCTTTTCAGATAAATGTGGTGCAAGAAGAGAACTACTGAAGACAAATTTTTCACCACTGTATTTCGATAAACACAGCAATATCCTCTACTTTGTTCCATTTCTTTCCTAAAGATCTTGAGATCCTGTGTTTTGGTGCTGTGGTATGTTTGTTTTTTGTCTCTATCTGAGCTCAGAATTTATCTTCTTTTAGAAAAAAAATCATTTTGTTTTGTTTCAGGGTGACAAAACTTGTTTCATCTTGCCCTTACATGCACTGTATAGAGTGCGGCAGAGCAGGATAGAACAGGGCAATATATGTCTCAGGATAGACGACTGCTTTATTTCCATGAAGAAGAAGCAGTGCTACAAAAGATTTCCCTGAAGGGAGGAAATTCATCCCTGTTCTCTTGGCTATAGCAAAAGCCACACCTTGCTTGGAGGCCATTCTTTCTTCAAAAGATTTCCTCTGCAATATGATGCTTATTGACCATGGTCCAAATCTCTCCTCACCCACTCCAGTGAAAGTGTGGGCCAATTCCACTGTTTACTCTTAGGATGCTGCGCTTTTATGTGACACAGTCAGTTTTCGAAATGCGGGATAAAATACTTGGAGCTTCCTTTTCATGTCTTCATGCCTCCTTTGCAACATGTTCTCTTTAGCAGGCAGAGTACAGAAGGATAGCAGATCAGATACAAGAGCAAGGTGATCCCCTGGCTGATGAGGGGTTTGTTCTGTTATTGTAGCCACCAGTGACTGGCTGAATGCATGGCATTTCAGAAAGAAGCCTGACTCTTATTTTCTATGCTTACTTTTGAAGAAACCTCACAGCATCTGACAGGTCTTAAAACTGTGCATATCTGCTGCCATGTAAGAAGCTTGCCTTTAATTTGGATAGGTACAGTAGATAAATATTGCTTCAGTAGGGTTTACTAAAAGTCCTTCTTAAATCAACAGCTACACAGTGTAGTTAGAACTATATGCATGCAGAGCAATTTTAAGCTTTTTGACATCTTCACAAAGACAGTGGTGGATACCCATTTTCAGTCTTTGAGAATGATTACATGATATCTTGGCAGGCCGAGATGACAGTATGCAGCTGGTAAGCTGTTTCTAGCTGTCATAATAGGTAGTGTTTGAAAAGGAAAAAACAAAGGCTTGCTTTAATGAGGCCTACAGCAGCAGCAAACTGAAGTTGTAAACACATTTGCTGCTATTTTGAAATTTTCAGTGAACTTTTTTCTTACTTTACTTTCCTTCTTTAAACATATTTTGCTGTCTGCCTTTATAACTGCAGCCACTGCTATGTACAGTCTTGTGTAAATCTTACTGGGAGAGATTTAAGAGTTATTTTTTGCTTGTTTGTTTTTGGGGTGTTCTTTTTTATCTTTATCCCATGTCTCCTTTGAATTTTTCCTTGAAGAAAGAAACTGTTTCCTCTAAATACAACCATTTGGTTGAGTGTAAAAGTGTTAATTGGGGCATTTATTTACACTGCAGAATTAAATTCCACAGCAATTCTACACAGAGCTTCTGCAAACCCAGTATTTTTTTCTTCTGAAAGCCTATGCAGGTGGCGTCAGTACTGGATATTCTGTTTACAAATCATTAATGAAGTGATTGTGGCTTTTTTCATTTGCTCACGCTTTTGAACTGCTCAGAGCGACACATTCCTAAATAGGGAACACAAGAGTAGAGAGAAGCACACAATAGCCTTATTATGGGGGCCACACAAACACTGGTAGTGCTGAGGGTTTATATTAACCCAATCAATTAAAGATGTACGGAAAGAGTTCAGCTAGTAGGGGACTGGGAAAAAACGGTACACAGCAGTGAGTTGCTAGGCATGCTAATCTGGACTCTGAAATTTTCACTTAGTGCTATATCTGAGCTTTCTTCCTGCACAATAAAGGGTCCCTTTCAAAGCTGAGAGTCCTCAGCAGTGCAACCATTGGAAGTCACTGCATTCTCTGAATGAAATAAATGCCTTGCTTTAATTTCTATAAGGCTTGTGTAAATTTCCTTCAGTACTAAACTGTTAGAATTCTGAAGGAAAAATGCATATATTAGGTTATACTGTATCCCTATTGTGCACTAAACATCAACTCATGCTACTGATATGGAGTTTAAAAGCTTAAATAAAGTGCGGAGCTCCTGCTGGGCAAACAAGCTAAACTGGCCCAATGAAGTAAACTTTTTGTTAAGAATTCTCATTTGAATAAACAGCGTGGTAGAACTACTGAATGCAGATGGCTTAAGTGTTTGGGTTCTTCTGGAAGAAAAAATAGGTCTTAGTAGTTTTACACTTTCATGAACAGAATCATATTTTATGCAGGATGAGTTCCCCTGTTTCTTACAGATTTTATAGTAGAAATAGTAAGAGATAGTGGTTAACTGACTTGTACAGAAGACTGCATAATGGCAAGACAAATACACAGTCTGTATTTTGCAGTTCCCAGGTTGTATGCTTGTATATGCAAACACACATGCACACATACAGGCACATAAAAAGTAAAAAGATGTGTCTCCAAAAACTAAAGTACTCCAAGGAGTAAACAAAAGCTCTTTTCTTAGAGTTTGCATTATTTTTTTGTTTTGTGCTCTGTAATCCTTCTCAAACAGAGTGCAATGAGCCTATTGAGAGCTACAGAAGACTCCATGCAGAACATAGCTTGTCTTTAAACTGAGATATGCTTCAAGTGTTAATACATTTTCTATCATTTTCCAAGTAGATATTTTTCTTCGTGTCAACAGCACACTAGTCCTCTTTCACTCCTTTGTCCCTAAAAGTTAGTGGGAAACTCCACTGATCAAGTGAAAACCTTACAGTACCACCACAGAAGGAATGTAACAACTGAGATATTAATTTGGGATACTACTTAAGGGCATGCCATTGTGTAAATTAATCTGAGAATTGTCTGTATTCAGCAGTGCAATAGATAATCCATTCTCTGCATCCTTCATAAGAAGTAAATAAGCTATTAACCGTTGTGTGAAGCATCAGCTATCCAGTTAGTTCTTCAGACTTTTTCCCCTTATGTTGTAAGAACTGCAAAGCTTTTAATTGTTACATTGTTACTGGGGGATACCTATTTTTCTTGAAAAGGTATGTCTCTGACCTGAGATACTCCAAACAGAAGCTCCTGGAAGAAATTGGTTGGTCCCATAAAGAGATTAATTTCTACTGCATTATAAATAGCATTAGACTTTATTATTATTTTTCTGCTGGTCTTAAAGCACTTTAAAAAGCTTTGTAGATGTATAAAACATATCTAAACAAATTAATTTCTCTCATTTTTCAGCAAAAACAAGAATAAGAGTATGAGCATTGGTTGCAGTTGTTGGATTGCACAAATAGAGAAGTAAAGTTATGACTCAAGCTATATGGGATACTCTGTAAATAAGGAAAGATTTCTGAGGCAAGAATAAAAACTTATGATAAAAATCTGTCTTGATTTTTCTCATGACAGTGAAAAGTGTTCCTTCTCTACCTGTCTTTAAGGTGGATGCTTGGTGATCTTCTTCAAGTGAAGGCCTATTGAATGCCACTGCAAATGGGGGCAGAACAGTGAATTCCTATCAATCATACTACAAATATATTTTCTAGTAAGAACAAAAATGTCACTATATAGATATTGACATATTAAATTTTATAAAAAGTTTTTCATTACCATTGCAAACTTAGAAGGATAAAAGAATTCCATACAGGATTTTGATGGATCTTGTATTTCTACTTAGAAATTGCAAATCTCAATAGGTTAGTTAGGGAGTTTCAATTCATACTGAGATGTTAATGTGCCTTATTATGCAGCTTGCCTCAAGTTTGTAATGCAAAAGTCATCTAAAGTTGGAAAAATGGGGAAAAAAAGAAAATATGGCTAAATAGTTTAATGTAAGGTAGTTATAATTTAATTTTTCATAACTCTTCTGCAACTTGTGTAAGTGGAAATTTGATTAACAACGTTAAACAGTTATAGTTCAAATAAATGAATTTAACATCATTAAGCAGAAGAGTATTTATTCAAGACATTAAAATGGATCATAATTCTGCAAGCCATTTAATGTTTTTTTTAAAAAAATTATGTTGTCATTTAATATTTAAAAAATGAGTTTCAGGAAAAACTCTTAGTTTTTTCTTTTATTTCTCCATTTTTCATATCAGTGGCACAGTTTCCTTATTTTTAAAAATTATTGTTCTAAAATGAAAAGAGCAAAAATCTTCAAATAAATTGTCCAAACTCCTAAGCTAAGTATTTCAAATCCTTGGTAGGTCAGATAAGGTACTTTAAAGTCCACTATAGCAGACATCTGAATTTGGCCTTCATCCAAGAAAAGTAAAGGGATAAACACTACATAAAGGTCTGAAGAAAACTTACAGTGATTCTACCCAGTTTACTGCAAAACCCTTTCTAGAGGTTCTCCTGCTGGTTCTTCCTCTCCTGAACTGAGGGCAGCCCCAAGCTCCTACAAGTCTCAGCATAACTTCATACTCAGAAAGCATGCCATACTTTTTGTGGTATTCTTCATATGAAAGTCTGTGTCCCACTCCTTGGTATGATTATACCTTTCAGTTAAACGTCTTAATCCTCCTGTCTATTCATTTATGTTTATTTGGGAAGTGGAAGTGGCATTCCCTTCCTTCCTCAAGTTCAGATCATACATTTTTCAAAATTTCTGCTCAGTTTGCATATGCTTTGAAAGCCAGCAGTAACAAAAGACTGCATAAGAATTCAAGTGTTCAGATAATTAAGTACTATTGGATGACAGTGTAAACTGTTGAGACTTCAAATCAAAGAGATTTTAGAAATAGCTTAAGTTAGGTCAAAGTTTCTGATACTAACTGGTGGACAAAGATTAGCTACTTAGTCCTGCACTCATTTTTATATTCTTTGGTTCAATAGGCTGTAAGAAAGAAGGAGAGTTATCAGAAATTAAGGGAGCTGCCATATTTCTTGTCCTTAGAGATGTTTTGACCAGACAGAAGGTCCTATGCCACATATCCTGGAGCTTTAGAAACATCTCTTTGCATGTGAGAATTCTGTTGTCATCTTTTCTTCCGTATATGTCATTTTCCTATTTCTCCTTGTTGGTTCCAATTCCTTCCCTCAATTCCTTCTCTCAAATATGGTTGCTAAGTCTTTCCATCAGACTCTTCATTGATATACAGAACAAGAACAATATCCAAAGCAGAATAAATTTGGACAACTCCTTCAATGATAATAAATTTCATCTAGCCTATGGGTATAAAAATTAACTATTATTCCAGCCTTTAAGCCAAACAGAACTTGGAAGAAGTCAAGTATTATTAAAATGGTAATATTATTAAAGAGAAAGGAAAATGATTTAATCTTAACTATACTAATGTGCAGAAAATGGAGAACTTTCCAAAAATACCCTTTGTTACTAGTTAATATAAATCAAACAATTCTTCAGTAGAGAAAGACATACAGACTTCTCTGTTAGCTTAGCCTGAAATAAATTTTGAAAATGACACAAAAATAATTAAATAATAAAAATTATATAATAATTACAGTTATCTGACAAGTGGGTGGTCAGAACTTTATGAACAGAAGCAGACATCAAAGGAAAAAATGAAACACTTTATGAATATGACACTTTTGCAATTATATCTAACAAAGACTCCAAAATAGTGCCCATTTCTTTCAATATAGAAAGAGTTTTAGCAGGAGAAAGTTAAAACTTCCTTATTTGGATTTCAAGTTGACTAATTAATATCCAAATCAATGCTTCATTGAAAAATAATTCATTTTGCATTGTGTTGTAATCATTATTAGAATGTGCTGCAGCATAAAAACATGGATTTATTTCCAGTGCAGCAGAGAAATTATGTCTGGGAGACATCAAAAGAAACTCTCCTTTCTCTGCTATCACAATGTGAAGCAGGAAGCTCCTTGAACTTTCTCTGAAGAGGAAGAGTTAAAATAAACAGGTGCAGAGGCAAGGAAAAAGTTCAAGAATGTGACAGGGACATGGTAAATGACTACTTATCTGGAAACATGAATTTGTCTGGAATCTTGGCAAAAATTTGGATTAATAATGAAATTATATCAAGGGTTTATAAGATAGAATTAAGCCAATTAATTAGGTAAATATTCATCAAATCTGAATTTAACATTAATAGGAAACTATTTTTTCTTCTAACTATCATGTTAATTCATATGTTGTGATATAAACAAAATTCAAGAAGACCTTAGAATTATATACCCAATGAGAAAACTGAAGAAAAAAAGACATGAAATTGGCAAAAAAAAAAATCATTCATGAAATTTTAAAATTTAAGCTAGTCTCCAAACCAACTTGGCAGAAGCCCAGTTACTTGACATGGTTGCAGCTCAGTCTTCAGTCTTCTTTAAACTGTCAGCCCTGATCTCTGAGAATTAATGCTATTAGACTTTCTGACGTACCTCTCTGCCGGGATAGGGATTTACCTTTAAAAATTACTCCACACATTTGGCCTTGAAACTTCTCAAGTAAAAGTGAGGTGATCTTTAATATATAACAACTTGTCTTGGCTGATGTGTGCTGCCTGGTATGAAATTAAGGAGTTCACTTTATACCGTATCTTTTCTATTTCTGAAAACTCTATTGCTTGTTACCAAGCATCCCATAACTGTGTTTCTAACAAAGATTACACTGATATTTCTGTCCAGCTACATGTCCTGCAGGGCTGTTCTGTGGTCTTCCGATCAGTAAAAATGTAATAACATTTTCACATAGTCAATATTTAATTCTGTAAATGCAACTGGTAGTTGTAATCTAGGTTATTAACCACACAGTGATTTATGATAGAGGGCAGACAGTGGAGAGGTGCAGAGCTCTAGGAAGGTCCTCTGGTGACAATAAAAAAGTTATAAATTTCATAGCTCTGCCTGAGAAATGTATTTATATCCTTTATTAAGAATGGCTTTTTCTAAATTTTAATGATCCATGTTATTAATGGTGCTGTCATCATTACTGCCTGTGCAAGACTACAGTCTTTTTTTCACTCTTATGCTTTTCCATCAGCTGAAAGTCTTATATTTTTAAAAAACCTCTTGTTAGCAGTTCGCCAAAAAATCTTTAAGAGTTATAAGTCTATCTTTGTTTCATTGGACTGCAAAGACTGCAAGGAATAGTTTGCATAAAGTTTTATGGCCAAGGAAAAGGTTGGGCTAATTGGACAGAACACAATTCCTTCTCTATCATGTTTACAAAGCCTAAGTCAATACATAGGAATAAAACTAGCACCATATCAAAAAATTCTTTCTAAGAAGAAAGTCTTTCTTAAAGAGTATAGTATACAGTTTGGGTGAACTAGATGATAGACAGTAAAAGATCTGATATAAATATGTATGGTATTATGGATTCCATATGCACTAAGAGAGAGAGCAGTCATGTTTACCAAAAACAAAAGTAAAGGAAAAAAATACCAACTTTTTATTTGTTTTACATTATTTCAAAATGCTTGGCCAAGTTTGTTAAGAGAAGAAGGTCTTTGCCACTCCCTCATATTGAAACAACTTTTCCATTCAACTTGTGTCCACAAAAGAATACTAGAAATATAAAAAGCAGTTTGGGAACAGAAAGAAAAAAGGAAAAGAAAAGAAAAGAAAAGAAAAGAAAAGAAAAGAAAAGAAAAGAAAAGAAAAGAAAAGAAAAGAAAAGAAAAGAAAAGAAAAGAAAAGAAAAGAAAAGAAAAGAAAAGAAAAGAAAAGAAAAGAAAAGAAAAGAAAAGAAAAGAAAAGAAAAAAAGGAGAAAGAAGAGAAGAGAAGAGAAGAGAAGAGAAGAGAAGAGAAGAGAAGAGAAGAGAAGAGAAGAGAAGAGAAGAGAAGAGAAGAGAAGAGAAGAGAAGAGAAGAGAAGAGAAGAGAAGAGAAGAGAAGAGAAGAGAAGAGAAGAGAAGAGAAGAGAAGAGAAGAGAAGAGAAGCAAAAAGGGAAGGGAAGGGAAGGGAAGGGAAGGGAAGGGAAGGGAAGGGAAGGGAAGGGAAGGGAAGGGAAGGGAAGGGAAGGGAAGGGAAGGGAAGGGAAGGGAAGGGAAGGGAAGGGAAGGGAAGGGAAGGGAAGGGAAGGGAAGGGAAGGGAAGGGAAGGGAAGGGAAGGGAAGGGAAGGGAAGGGAAGGGAAGGGAAGGGAAGTGGGCATAAGAAACATAATTTCAGCTTTGAGCGTTCCTCACTAGTCAGCTTTAAAAGCAGAAGCAAAATCCGACAGCTGCCACCTGCAACCATGTCTCTCAGGGATGGAAACAGGTTTTTTAAGGCTATCAGAAGTCAGTTGGTGGCAAGCATCCCTCCCACTGGAGGAAGAAAACAACATAAAAATGGTACACAAATGTCTGATCTATGGACAAGGAAGGAAGGGATGGAGTTCTGGTATCTGTGTTCAGTAGGGAAGAAACACAGCTTTACAGGATTGAGTACACAAGTCACATAGGCCCTCTCCTTTGTCTTACTAGTATAGGTATTTTTATCATAAAATCATAAAAATAAAATACAGGCTTATGCGCTATCAAATGCTCTGATGCTTTTGTATGGTAGCTGCATAGTTCAGGTAGATTATTAAAGAAGTGAGTTGGAGCAAGGCTCTGTAGAAACATATGCCTGATGCTTAGTTTTAAAATATTCACTAAAGGAGAAACAATGAACACTATCATTTCTCAAAAAGACAAACTAAAGAACCTATAAATCTCTAGGTAAATGTAAGTACTTACTATTTTTTAGGTATTAATATCCATTGCACTTTTTTAAGGACAAAAAACATTTTTGCAACACCGAGCCACTCTTTTCCTCAATTATTCTTCTTTGAAAAGAACTTATTTATTGTTTTGATCTCATTTTCAAGTTGATACAGTAAAAGGTTATTTTTTCCTTTATTTTATTTAGCTATTATTTTAATTTAGCTATTATTTTAATTTAGCTATTTATCTCATTTCTGGAATAGAAAATATCAATATTTATCCTGTTAGTTAGCAAAGCCAGCATTACACTGCAAATAGTGTATTTCATATTTTCAGCTCAACTTGAACTCTGTTTTCTCACCTCAGTATATATCAGCTGTAGCCTCAGTACTATTATTTTCCTATTGTATTTCTGTTCTCTGTATTTCAGCTTCGAGTCTGACATGTTCCATATTTAATTTGAGATGAATGCTGAACAGAAAATACAAGTGTCCATGAATCCAAATTCAGCAGATGAATAAAATAAGACAAAGTGATTTCAATGAAGAGACAAAATAAATTATTGTATTTAAAAGACCAGAATGGTAAAGCATCACTGGACTGATCTAAACATGAACAAAGTCCTATTATCCAGTATTGTAGGGGAGTATTAGAGACTTACACCACCATTTGCTTTCATAAGAGAGGAATTTTCCATGCCATTCCTAACCTGAGAAGAAACATCCTCTCCAGTGTTAAAAGAAAATTCTTTCTCTCTACAGCAAACTTTGCTGACTATACTGTACTACATTCCTCTTAACTCATACAGAAAGTATTTGAAATACCAATGCATTTTCATTCACAGGAAACTCCTCTTAATTAAATCATTTATTAAGTTAAAAGGGGGAAAAAAAAAAAGACTTTTCTAGGATTCTTTTTGTGATGAATAGAATTTGTATAATACTTAATACATGTTAGTACTTCTCTCAACTTCTGGTAGCCTTTTTATAGTAACATTGTAGGGAAGTTGAATGCTATTTTTGGGAGATTGAACAACACTGATAGTTAATGACAGCAAAGTCACAGGATGTCTCAGCTTATAATTTCTGTCTCAAAAAGATTAATTATAAGACTTAATCTTATAAACTTATAAACTGATAAAGATTAAGCCTGTTAGAACAATCTTTGAAAGTAAACATTTGACTAAAACTTTACTTAAAGTTCCTAAACTGAGAAATGCAGTGACTCATAAGCAAAGCAAAAAGAATTTTGGATCAGTCTGGCTCAGGAGAAAAAAAAAAACCAGCACAACAGTATTGCTCTTCATGATATGTTGCTTTTATAATATAAAAGTATGCAATATAAGAATGGTAAATATGGGGGGTTTTGACTCATGAATGAAAAAAGCTTTTATTCAAGGTGATTACAGAGTACTCTATTGACTTAAGTACTGGATAATCTGGACTTTTCTTTAAATGACTACAAAACATAAGAATTTCCCTTCAGCTAACATCATGATCTAAAAATGTAAATATGCAGTTCCAGGTCATTTGCACTTGCTCACAGAAGCTACTATTTCATTATAAGAGGGAATTGACCAAAAGAACCAATATCTTAGGAGAAAGTGTGATGTGCTAATGGCATTTATCCTGAGGTCAGAAAACAACGAAAGGCAAGAGCAATGATTCAACAAAGGAACAGGAATGTATCTTGATGGGAACATTTTATCCTACCTGATTTCTTGCATTTTAGCTGAATTAAAATATAACAGAAAATGTGATACTAATTGATATACATTTGAATGCTGAGAAGGATGGGAGAAAATAGGAAAGTGCTTTCTCGGTTGTAACATCATGTGAAACGTTCTAGAGAAAAAGTTCAGAGTGTGGAAAAAACATCATTGTAATTCTTGCTCTCATTGAAAGCTTCCAGCAGCACTTTCAAAAGTAAGCCTAGATACATCTACCACCACAAGGAAAGGCAAGAGGCTTCCTATTCAATAGACAAAGAAAGATAAGAGGCAAAAAAAAAAATGTGATAAACAAAAAGTCGGCCCGATTACTGGGAACATTCTGAATGTGCACAGTGGCAATCATCAAGGAAGATCACAGGAGAACAAGAATTTGTTTTCCGGAGAACAGGTGGCTTTCTGCTACTCAAAGCTATGGCTTCTTCTCCCAGTCAGACCTTTCTTTAAAAATATAGTTGTCAGAGGAGGTTGGTGCCATCGTCTCATGTAGCAGCCTTTTGTTTATAACAGCAGTTCCAAAACACACCAGTCCACTGTAAACCATGTTTTTGGGACTCATCTCAGTTATAGAAGAATTCCACTATATAAGAATACTGAAATCTTCACCTTTCCTCTACCTGGGCATTATTGTAACCACCAAGTCATATCATGTTCTTGGACAGAGATTTTCTATATTCTGTATCCCAACAATTCCTCTTTTCCCAAAGAAAATAGCTGTCTCTTCTACTGATTCTGCAAAACTTCTTTTTGTTTTTTTTCTTTTTTGGCCTACTTATCATGTTTGCCCTCTACTCTCTACTACATAGTTTGAAGCAGCGGGGAGTATGACTTCTCTACTCTTGCAGCAGAATGTTGACTGGGAGCTATCATGAGGAAATTACAACAGAATGATGTATTCAAGTAGGAAGTCTCAGTGAATTATTGCCATAACTCTCACGCTTGCAGCCCACCATACCCTATCTTGACAAGACCTCCTGTATTAACTGGCTTTCTTTCAATCTTCTTTTCTTTCTTTTTTCTCTTCATATTCCATCCACTTTTCTATACATACTGACTGCCCTAACAGAGCTGGAAACAACAAGGCTGTTTGTATTTGTCAAATGATTTCTCTTTTGTAGTTTTCTGTATAAGTTTCTTCTACTTCATCTGCTTTGTTATCCCAGATAACAATCATTTTTCTGCAAGGAGTATGTCTATATATTTCAAAAGAGCAATTACAGTGTTTTAGGTACTACCACAATCAAAATCATTATTATCATCTTTTTAGAAAGAACTTACAGGAACACATTTATACATGTGCATGTACATATGCATATTTTCAAGCTCCAAAAATCTTTTGCTTATAAGAATAAAAATCTGGGGTGATTTCCAGAAAACACGCAAGATATAGGTTACAAATGTCAGATCCTACATTGGTCAGTGAAAAAGGTCATCCAAAAAGCATCATCCTCCCATTAAAAAGTTTCAAGACAAAGTACAGTTAGACTGAACTACTTACACACAGTAAGGGCTGGGTTGAACAAGTACTTTTTATCATTAATTTAATGCTTTTGACTAATGAATGAAGAAAAGTCTCAAAAAGAAAAAAACTGTCTGATCATAAAAGTGTTGTGGCTGTCCAGAAGAACCAGTAGAATCCTAATAAATCTCCCCTTCACTTTGGTGGGACACTGGGAATATTCCAAGCAAAGAGAAAGGGAAAAGTTTTTAAAACAAACAGTGGAAAAACAAGCACATCTGCTGTTTTCTCCGCCTATTATTATTTATCTTCTCTTCATTTCCTACTGAAATCCATTTAAGTACTGATTCTGCAAATACATGCTTAATGTTATACACGTACTGAGATCCTCCTGAGTCCAAAACACAATATTTTCAGATAAACTAAATTACTCATAGCAAAAGCAAAATCAGGACTGGCAGCTATAAGCTTTTCAAGGCAGAAATCTTTAATAGCATCCCAGCCCTTAAAAATCTGTATTGGCTTACAGAGCAGGAGTAGGATAACTCCCTTGAATTTCATTCCTACTTCTGTAAGACTCATTTCATCTTAAGGAATATTTTATAAGTAAAATAGCAATGACAAATACAGCCTTTTGGGGAGTGCTTATCATGTCTTCTACATACCACTCTACCTAGCTTCCAAATGCATCATTTAAGACATACTGAGGATTTAAGTAGTGCTTCCACACTTCTGATAATACCCATGAGACAACCTTCTTACTGCCCAAGCAGTAAAGTTTAGACAGAATGACCACTGAAGAGATATGACAGGCAATCCTTATTTTTATAGTGACAGACTCAAAACAAGTAAGAAAGTAATTGAGCTGACTGGTGTCACTTCATTCATCTCGAATGTTCTGTCAGAATTAACCAGTCACTGCATAGATTTGTGTAGGAATTTATCAACACATTGGCAATCCTGCAGTCTATCATCCAATTGAGTATGATATAATTCAAGGGAAATGTACCCCATGAATTCCCATGCTTAAATTTAATGGAGGAGCAAGAAAATGTAAAATACTCCCATTCAAGTCAAAATATATGTTAAATCTGGCTATAAAATAATTCTTGCTACATTTACAAATCACATTTACAAGAGAATATTTTCTTGTATTTCAACATTTTCTATTCCTTCACTTTTTGTCTTTAAAAAATATTATTTTACTTATAGAATTTAAAGATTTACAATAAAGCTAATTGTGTGTTAAATTATATGCAAAAATGTAAACAAGCAAATACATCAGTCTCAAGCCTGGCAGTGACCACATCCAAATCATTTCAAATACTGAAAATACCAGAAAGGATACGTATGAACTGTTTACTGCTTCTTCACGTTGTTTTCTAATGAGGAGATCTCACTGTAACTTATTTCAAATAAGACTGAACACTTAGACTTCTTACAATTATAAAACAAGAACCTTTCATCTTTAAATAATCTGAATTTTCCAGGAAACATAACAAAAATGCACAAGCAGATCTTAAGGACTGAGTCTTTTCTTGACTAATTTTTCTTCTTGTGATATAAGTATATTGTCTTATTACTGAAGAGGTTATATGCTGATTTCTTAAAGTTTAATATTTAATATTTGTATGTATAATGAACTTAAATCCTTGGATAACATGCTTGTTCTCTGTACATGGGAAAAGAATTATAGCTCGATTTCTCCAAATACATAGGTAATGCTACTATGGAAAAGCACTCCACATAGTTCATACAACAGTTCTGCAACCCTAATCACTCACAACCACATTGCTTCCTCACACTAATAATATGGGGCATACCTGCATATACCTGCATACTCATATTAGGGTATACCTGATTCTCAGCAATAGCAAGCCATTCACAGTGCTAGTGAGAAAACGTTGAGATCAAAATCAATTATAAACTATCTATTAAAAGCAATTCCTGTAGAATCAAGTAAAACTTGCACTGATCTTAAGGAAACGTTGCAAGTAAGTAAAGAGCTGAGTAAGGTGGCATATATTCTTTAAAGCTGAGGAATTTGTGTGAGTGAAGTCTGTCTTGAAGAAGGAAAGAAACAGTAATGGAATGTTTAAAATACATAAATGCTTGATGCATTTTTGAGAATGAGCTCAAAAGACTCATTCTTTTGACTACAATGAATACACAGAAGAATGAACTCATACGCATTTTGCTATACTGTTCATCCAAAAGTCAGTATCCTTACAGTTTTTATCAAAGAATGGAATTTGGTGGGACTGATGCAGGTTTGCTTTCTGCTCTTCCTAGAAAGGCTCACCCAAACATGACCTCTGAAAACACATATGTGCACAGACATTACAAAGCTCATCCACTCATCAGCCTAACCCCACTGAGTATCCTCTCTTTCAGACTGGTGAAGTATGCATACCCTGTCTGTACTACAAGTCTGACCATGTGCAGATCATGCCTTCACCTCCTTACTTGTCTTACCATAAGATCAGTCTCACACAGCCCTTCAGGATGAGACTCACAGAGCTCTCAACAACGCCAGAAGAGCAGTTTTGCAATGCTGCCCGTGAGCTGTGAGAAGCACACTCTATACAAAGAGTAGAACTATAAAAGATAATCAGCTCTGCCATACTAAGAGATTCTGAACTTTTATTGAAGGATGAATTTATTTTTCTAGCTTGGTATCTTAGGGTATTTTCTTGCAATGCAGTTTCTCTGCTAAAGTAACAACTCCTATTGCCATGGGAACACAACACCTTTTGAAAGCCTTGCACTGGATTGGCTACAACAGGGAAGCTATTGACTGCAAATGCAGCTCTGTTTCAGAGCAGAAGAATATGAATAAAATGTAGCTGTGATTTAGCACCTATTCTGTTAGTCTTTACTTTTTTTCTGATACTGTTCTGTTACAGCAGCTGCAGAAGTGCCTGACAGTGGGTGTAAAACAGCAGGAGGACAAGCCATTACTTCTGTATCCAGGTAGTAACTAACATTACTATATTCCTGGGTGACTATCTGAATGGTTTACAATATCCACAAAATGAGATATCTTTATTATTATTATTATTATTATTATTACTATTACCTATAATCAAATAAGTGGATATGAAAAACTCAGATTTAAATAATAGTTCCTGCCTATTAATCAAGAAAAATACCTTTTAGAATATACTGTCTAGATAATAATGATATTGAACAGTTCAACAATAAACAAACAAACAAACAAACAAATAAGGAAACTGCTGATTTCTGTGTTCTTTTTAAACGTGTACAAAAGTTAAGGAGTAATTTAACAAGTGTAAATCTTCACCTTGCCTTTCCAGTATCATAACAGTGATGTAGTTCACCAAAATATATGAGTAAACAAAGAAGCTTGTATAATATCTTTGGTAGTCTGTATGTCAGAAATCATTTTTATTGATTTGAAAGATCTGGATAAAAAAGTAGGAACAAGGGGAAACACTTCAGCTAATTTCAAGACAATGCCATGGAAGTCCAGAGCCTTCCAAAAGCCAACGTGCAACATTTAACTCACCCCCAAAGATAGGCTGGGAAAATGCTCCATGAGGGTTTTTTTTTTCCATTACACCCATGCAGGATCAAAAATGTACTAAACAATCTGAGGCACAAAGTGCTGAGGTTGTCCTTGAGAAAGTCAGCAAAATGAGCCCAGCTGGCCAGATCTCCAGCATGTAGTGATGTTTATTGCATGGACAGAGATAGGCCATGTTGCTGTCAGCCTAGTGCCATGTTTGCTTCTGTGTTGTGGCCAGCTTCTTGAAATACAACTTCTCAGACAAAACTTCTGACCTTGCGAAGTTAAGCCCATAACAGGAGCACCAGCTGGAACACCTAATCCTTCCTGGACAATGGAATTTTCAATGCCAATGAGACACATAGGTGCTACACTGCAGGATTTTGAATCTCATGTGTCACAAGGATAGTTGGGGAGCCTAAAAATGCCTGCTGTTCTTCACTTTTATCTGTTTCTGTTTGTTTCCTTGTTTGATTTTGACTGCAGACTGGCAGCTGATGGCCTCTTTGCCTGCAATGATACACATATTGATTCAAGACAACATCTGCTTATAATAGGAGAGGACAACTGTATACCTGAGCAGGCACCTGAAAACGCCTTGTAGGGTGGATGCCCCGTCCCTGAAAGTGTTCAAGGCCGGACTGGATGGAGCCCTGGGCAGCCTATTCTAGCATTAAATGAGGAGGTTGGTGGTCCTGCATGTGGCAGGGGGGTTGGAGATTCATGATCCTTGAGGTCCCTTCCAACCCTGGCCATTCTGTGATTCTGTGATTCTGTGATCAGCAGCAGCATGACAGGTTCAGTTGAACATACATGAGAAATGTTGTTTAAGCCCCAATCAATGGATTATCTGCCTTCACTGATTAAGCATATTTGAACTGCTTGGCACCATTAGTCTTGGTGATCAGCTGGCAGTGCTGGTGAAGGAACCTCAGTGGTGTAAGTACTTCAAATATGACTGTAGGTTCAGAGGAACAGAGCAGTGATGTAGAAGAACTGCTTCTTCCAGTACCTTTTTGCTTCTCATGATGTGTGGCTGCAGTCCAGTCCACATCTACTTCAGCCAGGTGCACACACCTTTCCAAGTAAGACTGCCGTGGGACCACTTTGTGGTACTTTTTGCTTTTTGCTGCTGTTGAAGCAGCCATGTGATGTCCAAGAAGACATGCATTCTCCTTGGGAAGTGCTGTGAAAAATGTACCCTGAGATGAATCCATTTCTATTTCCATGTCACTCAGGAGATATCATCTTTAGAATGGGTAACAGAAAATGTAAAATTATTCTGATCATTTCTCTGCTCCATGAAAAAGGAAAACAAACCATATTCCTTGCATGCATTTAAACAAGACGATCTGTTCAGTTGTTGAGTAAAAACATGGTCTCCTAGAATTCAACAATTGTCTTAACGAACATTCTAAGATTTTGTCTTACATATCTGGAGTGTTCTGTGAGGTAGAAAACAAACTCCACTGAAATCCAGACATTAAAAAAGAACTGGAAAAGTAACTTACTGAAAGGACACTATAGACTTCTCTGTTGTCAGAGGGATCATTTTTGACGTTTTTTGAGTTAGTCCAACCAGAGGTTGGGTCTTGATGAAAATAAATGAAAATAACTTTGAGCAAAAGTGAAATATCTCTTAAACACTAATATAAACATATAAATTATATCTTCTATTAGATTTTATAAAGTTGTACACCATGGAGCAGAAGTACCAGCAGGAGGAAGTATCTCTTAGTATATGGAGAGGTGTTACACCAGCTTCTGCTGCCTCTGTCTTTTAACTGGTAACGTGGATTGAAGAATTAATGAGAAGTTATTTTTAAAGAACTGTGACAGAAATCTCTGAAAATTCGACAGAGGAGAAGAATATAAGACTAATTCTTGAGCAGCTAAACTATTCTATAAAAAGATTTCAGAATACTTGTAGAAAAAAGATTTTCAATTTTCAAAAGCTCTAAATGGTTTATTTCATTGTGATAATGTCAAGGAGTCTTTTATATGACTTGATTATCACACTGTTAAGCTTTAAGAAAAATAAAACCTTAAACTATGCTACAACATAAACTTTTTTTTCCCCTTAATTCTTGAAATAAACATATTGACTGTCTTTTTGCATCTGTCAATGAATACACTGTTCTTGCTTATTTTCTCCAGA
The DNA here is from genome assembly GCA_037305975.1 of Chrysolophus pictus. NCBI lineage: Eukaryota > Metazoa > Chordata > Aves > Galliformes > Phasianidae > Chrysolophus > Chrysolophus pictus. The sequence goes on from CM074577.1 coordinate 34,565,119, forward strand.
CAGAAAGCATCAGTCTACATTGTAAAAATTGTTTGTGTGCAATAATAACTAGCACTTGAAAACACATTATTTATTTTGGCAAATCCCATAATAGCATATAAATGTAAAAATAATGACCATAATTTTTGTCTTCAGATCAGTTTCTTCTTCCATGGTTTCTTTTAGGATTGAGGATTCTTTTCTCTAAAATGTTTAATCTTAATTTGTACTTAATTTAGTACTACATATTCAACAAACATTTACTGTTTTTATGAAAACTGCAATTCTTCGCATATTTTCTTCAATTATGTCAACCATAAACACATGTTCTGTGAGTGTGCAGTATATTTTGTTCATTTGTAAACATGGGTAACAAAATATCTGTATTACTTTACCTCTTTGTACGTAAAGTATTCATGCTATTTCTTCCACTGGAGTTTGCTCATTAATCACGGTGACAGCTGATACTTTTCTCACTGACATGAGATATTCAGCTGTTAAAACATTTGTTATAGAGCTTAATATTGTCATTTATGATATGTGCAAAATGGAGAGAGCCTTCATTGAAAAACTAATATGACAAATACTGATAGCAATGGAAGATGTTTTTTTCACTCAGAACAAGTTGAAGACCTTTTTCAAAGGCACTAAGATGTTAAAAACGAAGACTATGGACTTTTAAAAATGAATAACATAGATGTACTGAGTTTAAATGATTCTTCTCATATATAATAAAAAAAATCATTTAAATGACAGTAGATATCTTAAATTGTATAAAAATTTTCTATTCTGAATAATATATTCACACAGAAATTCATTTAGCCAAATATGTTATGTCTTACCAAAAAAATTATTACAACCAGAGGATCATCTGACATCTGATGAAAGGGATGAGGCTGTAAACGCAATCTAGTGAAGATGTGCCATACATGTGGAACAAGAGTATAAACCATGTCTAGGCAAAGAAACTTCAGAGCTCCTATGCTGGACAGCAGAAAACAATCATACAAGATAAACTCTCAGATTAACCCAGTTTAGGTTTCACTTTGATAGGATCCTTAATATTAAATATATTATGTAATAGCATTACAAAGGAAGAATGATAAAACATTTGTGGGCAGTGGCCTCCTCCAGGGATCTGACATGCAGGAAACTCAAGTAAAAAATATGATAAAGCAGCTCAGTGAGTATAAAACAGAGAGAGCTTTCATAGGAAGCCTCATGGTCAAAGAAAAAAAAAATTCTGGCTTATGTATAGAAAGGTGAGAAAGCACAGTTAGTATATTTTCTATTTCTATCAATCTTATGGCACACATATATTTGGCCACTTCAGAAAGAACTCAGACCTTCTGTGCTTGTATGACTCAGTTTTGAATCAGAATAGTTTTCCTTGAACACTACAAATAAATTCAAAACATCATCAGCTCTCCAGCTTTTATTTTCTTTATATCACAGACATCACAGACAGAATGGGTTTTTCTACGATGGCTATTAGGGATGCCTGGGAATCAAAGGATCACAAAATGGCTTATGTTCAAAGGGATCTTAAAGATCATCAAGTTCCAACCATGGACAGGGTTGCCACCCATCAGATCAGGCTGCCCAAGGCCTCATCCAATCTTTCTCTCCCTGCTGGCCACCCCTCTGTTGATGCAGCCCAGGATACTGTTGGCCTTTCAGGCCAAATGCATGCACCACTAGCTTGCATTAAGCTGTTCATCCACCAGAATCCCCAAGTCCTTCTCTGCAGGGCGCTCTAAAGGAGTTCTTCTCAGAGTCTGTATTATATCTGGGCTGCCCCAAACCAAGTGCACCACTTTGCACTTAGCCTTATTGTACCTCACTGGGTTCACATGGATCAACTTCTCAAGCTTGTCCAGGTCCCTCTGGATGGCAACATTTCCATGTATTGTGTCAGCTGCACCTCTCAGCTTGATGTCATCTGCATACTTATTGAGGGTGCGCAATTAATCCCATCATCTATATCATTGATAAAGATGTTTCCTGGCAGGGGGACTGGACTAGATGATCTTTCAAGGTCCTTTCCAATTCCTGACATTCTGTGATCCCGTGATTCTGTGATGTTGAAGAGCACTGGTCCCAGGATGGGCCATTGGGGGACACCACTTGCAGCCAGCCTCCACCTTGAATACAATTGTTGAACACAATTATCTGTCTGTGAACTTCCAACGACCTTACTCAGTGAACAGTTCATCCTTCAAACCCATATCTCTCCAGTCAAAGGTCTTGCACAATCCAAAAACTCTTCAACAAAAAGCTCAGGAGAAACACAGGTTTCATTTAAGTAAAACATACGCTACTGATATTACCAAAAGACTTGGAGCATAATTTTGTCCTTGATTATATAGGCCACTGCTGTTTACTTTAATAGAAAGTACATGCCATATTTCCATTATCAATCTTGGCATTTGCAGAAATCTCCTGCTAGAAAACCAAATGATTTTTTTCATAGATATAATACAGTTATTGTTGCTGCAGAGATGTAGAGAACAGCAGACCATTGAGTTAGAAGCTCCTTCTTGCTTATTTTAGAAGCGTAACTCTTCTGTGGCATAAAGTCCTCTTAATTCTTCCCAATGTCAGTCCTGTATTAAACTCTGTAGAAAAAATAAATAAATAAAATTTAAAAAAAAAAATCTTTTTCATTCAGGATGATACACAAACTTTCAGAATCCATCTTTGTATTTCTGGACAAAACTCAGGTGCATCATATTTCTCAGAAAAAAAAAGAGGAGGAAGAAATATCAAGTGTAAAGTTTATGAAAGTCAGTGAAGTTCAGTTCTGGCATAATACTCTTCTGCAGTTGTTTTTCATTTGTTTGTTTGGTTAGATTTTATTTTTAATGAAAATCCAAGGTATTTTCCATACAAGCTCTGATTGCATTGATCTCTCTTTATTTCCCACTGCTTTAAAATGTCTAAGATTTTTATTTGTTTGGTTTTTTTTTTGTATCAAATTCCACAAGTCCGACAAGTTAATATATTAATGTTTTGTAGGACACAGAAAGCTCTAATTCCCTGGAGATGGTATAGCAGGTATTTTGCAAGTGAAGGCGTACTATCACATAAAGCCTCAAATTCTTTTACCTATTGTTTTCCAAAGTAGAACATGCATTAGCCCATATTAATTCAAACTTGCTGTGACCCACAGTGATATGTCATTGTCCTTAATCTTTATAAATGGCTTTTGCACTCTGCACCACCAAAAACTTTCTTTTTGCTGATCAATACAAAGTGTATTTGAAAAGAGCATTATCTGCCTGTGAAAAGGCCTTCTGGACAATCAATGGTCTTCAGAAGTAGATGCTGATCAAGCAAGCACAGGCAACATTGTAGAAGGCTAGTAAATATTGATTGCAATTCAGAAAAGGAAATTGCCTTGTATTTGCAATGTCTGACTTCATCTAGCCTAGAAGTTTACTAACATCTGATTGGCTGATGTGGTAAACACTGTGGTGCATCATCATTGCATGAATAACACACATTAAAATTTTTATTTGTAACAGTGTGGAATTTAAACCAGAGTTAACCCTAATTTTGAGACTTTTCAATTAGCTTGTAAAAAACATATTGTCCACATGATTTCACATTGAAACCAGACAAGTAAAAACAAAAGGTCTGGCACCAGAAATTTTTATGAATTTTGGATTCCTAATTAAAAACAACTACATACATATTTTTATAAACCAGGCAACATCCTCAATTCAGCTGTTTTGACAAAGTTACTGGTTCTATTCATTTTTTTGTTTCCCATGAATTCACTGGGAGAATCTAGTATTTATGATTGCAGAAACAGCATTTTACCGTAGGCCTAGACCCAGCCAGTACACTTTACTAGCATGCACAGAAGGAAAAATGCAAAGGAACCTCAGCTGAAAATCCAAACTTCTATGTATTGCATTACAATAAAACTAGAATTATTCTAGATTTATGATGTTGTTTATGACAGAAATCTTGTTTAGTACTTCCAAATTATGAGAGTCACATAATTAGCTGTCAGAGAACTGCACTGACCATCACTCTGTAAAAGATATTTTAGCTTACAGTACCATATAAATCACAGAAGGTCTATGGTCATATCCTGTGTCACTTAAGTCAATAGGATCAAATTCATATTCAGCAGCCTGTCTGATCATTCCTTCAGATTGTTGTAGGAAAGGCTGTTCCTCGCAAATGTAGGGCAAAAATACTCTAATTTCAGGTCAAAGATTTGGAAGTACCTACACTGATAGAACTGCCACAGACACTTGATCAGTGCCCTCTCTCCCTGCTACTTATTTCATCAGTCAACTCACCCTAGAATAAAGACAAAACCCAAAATCTCAGCAGTCACAAGAGGGAACACTTATCTTTGAGCCAGCCACAATGCTAGGCAAAATGTAATGGGACATTACTAGAACACCATAATAATTTTATTCCAAAAACCTATTCTTTATCAGATCCTTATAAGAAGAATGGGATGGACTGATGAAGTCTGAACAAGGCAAACACACTCTGAATTTTACTCAGCAGGATAAGGCTGCAGGCATTCTGTTAGCCCACTTTGAGGCGAGAGGAATATACTGGCTTTAAGCTCCGTACAAATAATCTTTATCAAAAAAGATCAAATGGACTTTTCACAGAACATGTGTTTTCTACTTAAAAAAAAAAAAACTTTCACTTCCTTTTTGTTGTTTCAGATTTACAGATTTGTAAATAATTGTAAAAACAAAAACAAAAAAACCTTTAATTTGGGTTTCCCAACTAAGATATATGTCACTATATGGATAAAATCAACTTTAAGTTTTTTAGAATATGAAAAATGTTCAAGTAAAATTAATTGCATTAAGAATGATTTTGATCCCCAAATCTAGATCTGAATTGCAAAATATTACTAATCAAAATAAGAAAAATACATAGAATCAAGTTCTGAAACAACATGGAGCCAAATTTTCTAGGCTGAGCCTCTAATTTTGCTGACACAAATATAGTAATTAGGCATGAAACTCCTCATGTACCATAAAGTTCTTACAGTGTGGTATTTGGGCTATATTAGGAGGTGAATCAGGGAGCTGTTTTGTGGTTTTACAGCCACCATATACTTTGGAGAGTGGGAAGAGTAGTTTGGGCTGTCCAGATTGTAGCTGAACAATAGATCTGAAATAGGGTTGCTTCTAGAATGTATGTGGAGAATAAAATATGACAGAACAATATTTCTCACTGTCAGTTTGTGGGCAGTCGAAGAAGTGTGCTTGCTTTGGTTTGACAAGCCATATGTGATAAATGGTGCATAGTTCTGTAGGACTGTATTTTCTCAGCAAGAGGTGAAGGCTTTTTCTTATTTTGGAAATGGAGTGGGATGACTGTTTTTGCAGAATGGTGGTCTGATGCCAAGTACTATGGGAAGAGTTGTTTGTGAAACTTCACATACACATCACCATCATAATAATGGCAATCACTTTTTAGCATTATCAGCATTATTCTGCAGTAATACTCTGAAATCCCAGTAGACCACACTGGGCTTTTCTTGTACTGAGCAAACACATAAAAACAGGGTTCCTTACCTAGCAGGGATGACTCGTCTTGTATCTTTGCTGCTGAGTTAAAAATACATTACCAGAGAGAGATCCATATAACTGCACTTGGTAATTATATGCTAACTTACACGGCTTAATTTATGTCTGCTTTGGCACTGTTATTCATGATTTACACAATACATGTGAAGGAGGCCCATCAGAGGACTCCTAAACTATTTTAGAATACTAATCAGTCCCTACACACTACAGCTTTTATGCTGTTTAAATTAGGCTACAAAGGCAGAAGCAAGCTAGCTGCAAATACAAACCTCTGTCAGGGCAACAGCCCTCCATTCTATACTGTCATCAGTACCCAGCAAAGGCAATATTAAGGAAATTACATAGTTGCTAATCATCAAGTCCATGACTATGTGAATCCTTAAATTAATAATCAGCAATAAAAAGGAAAATTTCCTCTTGCATGTCATCTACTTTTCCCTGGGAGATTCCATCTTTCTAATTAAGGAGTACTCTTCAGAAAACCTGGTGTTGTGCAGGTCAGGGGGGATCTCCTCCAAGTTCCAGGCCCTGGCTGTGCTGGGGTGGAAGTACAGTACAAGGATGGTGATTCCTCAGACCTCTGAAACTGAAAGGAATGAATAACAGCACCACACACTACTCTGTAGGACCAAGTGAGAAGAATACCAAATCAAATTCATGTGTTGGGATGGCACTTAAACAAACAAAACTCAAAAAAATGAATAGCATGAAAATGAAAAGAAAACCACTCAGAGAAAAAAAAAAAAAAGATTATAATGAAAGTGTATTGATTTGTGCAACATAGTATGCTGATCTTAAGAATAATGTCATTTTTGCAAGCTTTAAGAATAATGTCATTTTTGCAAGCTTTTTTTGGTAGTACTTTCTTTGGTCCTGAACAAGGTAAAAATTGAAGTTCAGCACAGTAACTTTTTGCTTTAACCCAAACAATGAGAGTCTGATCCTCTGACATATCCAACAAAATCCTCTTGGCTTTTGCAGCTTGGTGGAAATATCCAAATCTGCATTCAACGTGTTTTCCACATTTCCATCATTGCGTAGAATGAAGCCATGCAGAGCCCCAGGGACATGTGTTTAGCTGCCATTCTGCAGTGCTTGTAGCATTTTAACTTGAAGCCTCTGGGAAAAAGCCACATATCTATTACTATGGCTTTGGAGTTTAAATTGTTAGTTGATGTGTCCTGTTTATCAAGTTCAAAAAGCAGTTTGTGCCTGAAAAATAGATCCGGTCCTGCAAGCAGAGAGGGATTTGGGCTGTTTACTTTTTAAATAAAAGTCTAACAAAATGATAATCACAGACATGTAATCAAGTATTTGTCCTTCATTTGTCAGTGAGTTATTTTATACTTGAATTAACTCCATGTTGATATTGTAAGTTTTGCAAGATGCTGTGCTCACCCATCTGACCTCCTTTATGAAATGCGCTTATGAGAGAAAAAAGGAGATGGGCTGGTCCCATTCTTCATTCTCTGGGATTTTTGCTTGCATGCTTAGTCAATGTTAAAACAAAAAACAAGCACAAAAACAATGTAAATGTCAGTATTAATAATCAAACAGGAGAAGCATTTGCAAGCAGTAAGTTATTTCACTTTCTCTTCATCTATTAACAAGGAAATATATATATATATATATATATATATATAAAATGTATATATATATTCTTTCATATTTCTGTAGATCAGTATAGGAGTGCTGCTGATTTCCATTAGTATATATAACCTGCCAACCATTTACTGCATGAGATTTAAAAGAAGCAGTTTCTGTTGCAATGCAAAGACAGTCAACATTACTTTTTAATTCTAAAGAAATGCCTTCATAACTGAAAGGATTAACTGTTTCGGTTTGTTCAGAACACCTTTTCTTAAAAAGACATCTATTGTTTTGAATGAGCATATGTTGGCCAGCTAGGCTATTATTCAGGGAACAAATGCTTCCTTGTAAGCATGAGACAACTTGCAACTCTTAGTATGGTATTTCAAATAATGGGAAATAATAGTGAAATGGCTGCAATAAACTCAAACAAAATCTTAATAGGCAAGTCTGTTATGCAATGTGTATTCCCCACACCATTCTTTTACTGGTGCCAAAAGCATGTCACTCAGGTAATTTGTTTTAGACCTTTAACAAGACTTAGAAGCAATTATTATGAAACACTGACACAACAGATCTCACCAACAATTGAAGTTTGACAGGTTGTGAGAAAAGTCTCATGTTTATGTCATTGGAGACGTGATCCCTGTATGACCTCCTTTTTCACTGCTGTGAATGATAAACTATCATTCTCCAGTGGTAGTTCACTATAGCTGAAGGCCCAAATGTACTATATTTGTAAAGGAAATTTTCATCTGGTTCTCTGAATGAAATAAAGCAGGAAACTGCTGTGGTTCCTTTGACAGATCTGGTTTTAGCTTTATGGTATGTTATAGCTGGATGGAGAGCAAAAAGCATCCACACTGTCTACTTTGTAAAGGTCTGTAGAAAAAATACAGGGATACAGATGCAGAGTCCCGTGCATGTAATTTCTGATTGAAAATAGCTTCATGTTTGTTTTGCTAAGGAAACTGAAATAACCTGCGTGTGATAGAAGGAAAGGAAGAATTTGTTCGTATTTATTGCAATATATTCTCTTTTTTTGTTTGTTTCATAGTAGAGCTTGGAGGGATAAATAATTGCTTTTCAATCATTCAGAAAACACCAAAATCATCTACTTTTAATCCACATTTTAGACGTGAGAGTTCCTCAAAACCAGCTTTGTTGATCAGTAGTGCCATGGAGTAGAGGAGAAGAAATAATTTTCAGGTGATGAATTTAAGTCTTCCTGCTCCGGAAGTCATATTGAACTGTACCTATTCCCTGTTATACAGCTTGGTTCCATGCCATACCTCTTGCTGTGTCCAATGGGAACCTCATGAGATATACTCTTCTACCTACTACTAAGTCACACACTGGCCAAACTACAAGTCTTCTGGAAAGAAGATCACCTGATAAGAAGGAAGAGTATATCTTTTTGCTTAACAACTCTAAAAAAAAAATCTGAAAGACATGCTATAATTTTTCTCCAGGTTATTAGGTGGCCTTCAACACTTCAGATTAAAATATGTTTAATTTCATTTGTGTATTCTGGCATTTTATTTGCATTGGTTGCATAATATCACAAAAACCTTAGCCTTGAAAGCTATTTCGATTTCAGTTAGTATATTGTGCAGCTAATAATCATGGATATTAATTAATTTGTACTTTTGTGACAATATCGACATAACTCATTAACAGAAGTCCCTCTTCAGCCTCTGAATAATGCTGCAAAGTTTCATGCATAGCTGTTGGAATATCCCAAAGAATAATTCCATGGTTCCATAATTGTGTTACTGAAAATAACTGCATGACTGAACATAATAATTCTTCCAGTAACTGGGAGGCTAATGCTCAAAAAGTAAATACAGGCACAATACCTCTACATTAGTATTTGCATTCCATGATGCAACGTTTACCAGTACCCTTCAATGTATCTGTTTTCTCCCCTCTCACTATTCTTTACTGCCATTAAAACATATTGGATGTCTGAAGAATATGGGTTGTTTAACCTCTTGCTCATTACTGTAAAATGAGTGCAGGTTTTATGTGAATCACCATCATTAACAGAAATTAGAGTGCTCCTAATTGGAAACAATGACTCAACAAGTTTTGTTTTTTCATAAAAAACCTATTAAGTGGAGGACCTACACAGTGGAGGACGAAGCAGCCCTGGAGACTTCACTGTTTTCCATGTTAATGGGGACTTTGGCATAGAATTTGGCAAGTTTAATCCAGTTGTTTTTAGACAAATTTCTACATACTCTTTCATGTCTCTAGAAAGACTACTCACAAATGGAACAACTTGTCAGATCTATTTGCATATCCTACAGACTGCAGTGTCTAAGTGTGTTTGGAAAAAAGCTGCTCTCTGGCTTCAGATGCCTCCCCCCAGAAGTGATACATGTTTGATAACATCTTAGCCATGCTGCCCTATAGACAGACAACGCACCTTCATCCTCCAGGGATATTAACAGGGATATTACTCAACAAGCACAGAGAAGGGTAAAAGAAAATTCCTAACTTTGAAGTAACAGCCTGGCAAAAAGAACACAGTTCTTTTTGCACAGGAAACTATACTGACAATTTGGGCTTCTGTGCCATTTTCAATTGCCTCCTAAATACTGCATCACATCTGGTAAACTGTATCATAAAGTACATCTGAAATGCAAAAGTATTGTGCTTTCTACACATCTTCAGACTTTCAATGACAAGATTAGGGCAAGAGTTGTATTCTTGTACAATGCCTAAACCAGGTGTCGGACACAGCAAAACTTCTGACATTTAGGAGTTAATACAGCTAGCGTGTGTGTATGTATGTGCGTGCACTAATTATGGATCACAGCATGCACTTGGATGCTAAGGAAGTTCAAAGAGAATATTAGATCCCTGACTCCAGCAGATGCACAGCTCTGGGGTATAAGAAAAATGTGTGAGCAAATCACACAAGCTTCCTGAGCAGCTAGAAACAAACCTGGAACCCTGCAGGCTATTGTTGGATTTGTAAAATTGACAATAGCCTCTGCACCTTGTAATTTAGTCTTGTTTTTCCTTACTCTTAAGATTATTGTTTCAGCTTACTGAGCTCATGTAAGAAGTTGAGGAGAACGAAGGGATTCTCTGCCAGTATTTATGTTATAAAATGTTAACCTGTTGATACCTTGTATTAGGATGGATTCATGACATAAGCGTTAAACACTAGTCTAACTAAGATGCCTAGAAGTTGTTCCTTTGATTCCATGCAAGTTCAGTTTATACATTATTTAGTATACTGTTAACATTTTATACATACAGTGGTTGTTATTTGCAGACAATTATATAAGCCCATAGAGCTGATGGACTTACAGCTGCTTGGGCAGGACAGAGCAGGATAGCTAAAGTTAGAAATGCATAGTAAGGAGCTCTCTAAAGTAAAGCATAGATTTTAAGACCAAAACCAATTATTGTGATCTGCCATTCAGATCATCTTAAAAAAAATTCAAATAGTCAGAACAGAGCAAAGCATTTCATTCCACAGTTTCATTCCACAGGCATAGATCTCAATTGTAGGGCATCCATTATAGTCAAGTGAAACTGACCTGCTGACTGATAGGAAGCCTGTTCATCTTGTTTTCACTGTATGCACCACAATACCTTGGAGTACCACCTATTCCAAAGAAACAACCAGTCCTGAGCTGAAGATACCATGAGAAGGAAAAGATATCACTTTACCTCAGTAATCTGCATTAAGGGCTTCTCGGACCTACTGTAAAATTGTATGCTTGATTTCTCAGATGACTCTGACTTGACTGAGCCTCCAGACATTGGTTCTAATTATGCTTCTCTTTGCTAGATTAAAGAGCCTTTCATTCCCTGTACTCTCTCTTGACGCTACTTTTAATGTGAGATCAAATCACCTCTGACATTTTTAATATGATAAACAGAATGATCTTTATGTTTTTGTGCAGTAAAATGCCTCCTCCTGGGCCTCAAATATTGGTGCGGTTCTTTTCTTCAATTTTGGGCATTCTTTAAAACGTGGATATTAAAAATAAGATGTACATATCTACATAATTGTTAATTACTTCCCTGTTCTCATTTCCAAGGAGCATAGATTTTGTATTAACATCACCATTCAAATACTCCACTGCCAGGATCAATTGCTTCTCAGAATGAAATTCTCCATACTGTAGCTATACACAGTAATCCTAAGCATGTAATTCTGTGGTGTTGTGGTGTTGGTTTTGTTGTTGTTGTTGTTGTTGTTGTTTTCCTATAAATGCATCTTTTTCACTAATGTATCAGGATTTGTCCACCTAGCTGCCAACACTGTTAATCTCTCTCAGTCCTTCCAGATTTTGTCAGCTGCAGTTCTGCATTTACTTCTAAATTAAAGTTTTGAATATTATTAGGCTTGAAATCTTTACTAGATGCAGTCTACTCAACAACAATCCTCCATTGACATTTTTTTGAAGTTTGAAATCTGTTAAGTTATATCTCTGTAATACAGATCTGGAAAGAGCATAGATGTACATCCATACAGTACAGTGCAGTATCAAGCAGAAATCTGGTTATTGGTTATTGTACAGATATCCTGTCATGGTTTCTGATCTTCCCTTCCAGGTACGAGACTCTATTGCTTAGCACAGATATGCTCTTAGTTTTCATATGTAATGTTTTGCTGATGCTACCTCTCAAGTGGACGCTGCTAAATGTTCTTGCAACATCACAAAATGGATAAGATAAGAAAGGACTTCTGGAGATCATCTAGTTCAATTCCCTACTCAGGGTAGGTTCAAATACAACAGCTTGTTCAGGATACTGACCAGTTGTATTTTGAATAATTTCACAGACACAGACTCCAGAGCCACTCATAGCGACCTATTTCAGTGAAGAAACACTCTCAAAGCAATTTTTTTCCTCTTATGTTTAAACAGAATTTCCTGAGTTTCATTTTGAGCCCATTTCTTTTCATATTTTTATTGGATACCATTGAGAAGAGTTTGGCTCCATTTTCTGTTCTCACTTCTCTCACACTATGGTAAGATTTGCCCTTTGATTTTCCTTTTCGTAACCTAAATGATTTCAGCTCTCTCAGTCTCTTTTTATATATTAAATACTACAATACCTTCAATATCTCTGTGGCCTTTTACTGGCTTTTTCTCTGGCATGTCCATTTCTCTCATATACTGGGGCAGCCCAGATCATGATACACTACTCTAGATGTGCTCTCATCATGGCTGAGTAGAAAAGAAGAATCACTATTCTTGACCTGATGATGAAATTTTCTTTAGCGCAGTCTGGTACTCCTAGACACCTTTGCTGCAAGGGCATGTTGCTGGCCCGTGTTTCATTTGGTGTTCACCAGGAGCCGCAGAGCTTTCTCTGCAAAGCTGCTTTCCAGCTAGTCAGCTCCAGGTTCCTTCTTCCTTTCTAGAGCGAGATTTATTATTTCACTTGACTCAACTTTAGGAAATTCCTGTTGGCCCAGTTCTATAACTTCTCTAGATCTCACTTAAATGGGAGTGTACTCATCTGGCTTATCAATCACTCCTTGTATGCAAATCTGAGGATGCATTCTGTCCCATCGCTGAAATCTTTAACGAAGATGTTAAACCATACTGACTCAATTACTAATCCATGAATTACAACAGTTACGACTGACCTCCAGCTGGACTTCACTCTCCTGATCACGATCCTTTAAGTGCAGCAGTTCAAAATGTTCTCCATCCACCTCACTGTCCTTTTATCTAGCTGTGACTCATCAGGTTGTCAGTGAGAAATTCATAGGAGACAGTGCTGGAAGTCTTACTGAAGTAAAGACAACACCAACCAATCTCTCCTCACCCAAGTCAGTCATCTTACAGAAGGCTATCAGATTGGTCAAGTATGATTTCCCCTTTCTAAACCAATCCTGAATACACCCAATCATCTCTTGTCCTTAATGTGTCCAAAACCTTCCTGGATAGATTCTTCCCTGCATCATACTGCATGCAATCAGTGAGACTAACTTCAGTAGTTCTCTGGACCCTCTTTCTTGCTCTTCTTGAAGACAGGGATGACATTTTCTTTCTTCTAGTCATCAGGAAATTCCCAGTCATCATGACCTTTCAAAGATAATCAAAAGTGGTCTCAAAATGACATCAGACAGCTCCCTTGGCATTTGTGGCTTGCATGGACTTGGTTACAGTTCAGTTTATTTAAACGTTCCCTAACTTGGTCCTCCCTCATGAAGGACAGTTTTCTTTAGATTTTCACAGAGGACATAGGATTCCTATTAGCCTTAATTTTTTCCATTACCTTTATTACCAAGTTCTCTAGAAACTACTGTATCCAATAGTCACAATGGCAAGAACGTCACTATTTCTATTTCTCCTTGTTTCAGCAGCTAACCAAATGTAAGTCCAAACTTTAGTAAATCATACTAATATACTAATATGGTAGATATTACGGCACAATAAAGAAAGGAAATCATAACTTAAAATACTAAGTATTGTTTTAATTATGTTGATAGTTTGAAATGTTCTACAATTTAAGTAAAATAAAAATAAAGAATAGCAGAAAAAATATACTGCCTTTAGGTAAACGAATTGCAGTATTGGGACGGACTTTAACATGGTAGATAGTGATAGGACAAGGGGGAATGGCTTTAAACTTGAAGAGGAGATATTTATATTAGATAATAGAAGGAAATTCTTTGCTAAGAGGGTGGTGAGGCACTGGCACAGCTGCCCGGAGAAGCTGTGGTGCCCCATCCCTGGAGCCGCTCAAGACCAGGTTGGATGGGGCCCTGAGCAGCTGAGCTGGTGGAGGGCAGCCCTGCCCACAGCATGGGGTGGGGCTGCGTGGGCTTTGAGGGCCCTTCCAGGCCAAGCCCATCTATGATTCTATGATGCAATGTTTTGCATTGAAAATAACAATGTCATGGGGTGGTCAGAGGAGCAACAGGATGCATATAGAAACAAGCATTTTTAAAATTAAATATATGTGTATGTATATATATATTTAAATATATAGATATAGATAAGATAAATATATAAGATAATATTGTAAGGGACTATTCTTTTATGCCATTGCCTCAAAACTTGCTAAGGACACAGATGGACAAATCCTGGGCAAGGGTTGTGAAGTCCTTTGTCTGGAGAACACAGATGGGCAAGGCCAGGGGCAATGAGAGAGAGAGAGAGAGAGATAAGCCACAGATTGATGGCCAGGAAGCAGTATTTTTGTGGGCTTTTCTCAAGGGAGATAGCCCTCTCAGGGGTTACTACACATGACTCTTACCCAAGCACCCAGGAATGCCATGGTAGCAGAAGAAGAAGAATAAAAAGAGGACTTACAACCATGAGATGAGATTTCTGGCAACAGATTCCGCATGAAGAAGAGGGTTTATCAGACATGAGAAGCCTTGCGTCCTGCTCTTCTCCCTCCTGGACCTACTCTGTTGTTGCACCTTCTTGCTGCCTAAGGCCAGCCATTCTGCAGCTGCTCTTCCTGAGAGGTTTCTGACAACAAATTCCTCACGACGTGATGCCTGCATGCTGAAGAACAAAAGTGTCTGCCATCAGATCCCTCACTATGGAATGCCTGCATGCTGACGGACTCTCCTGGTCTTGCTACCTGAGTCCTGCTGCTTCCTCCTGGACTTACCCTGCCGCTTCTTCCTGCTACCTCCTTGCTAAGTTCAGCTTTGCTGCTGCTGGCGTGCAGTGGGACTGTGCTGGATCCTGCTGGTGACTATCCCCGCTTTATGCAATTCTTGCTTCTTTCCTATCTTTTCTATTGCCTCCTTCCCTTCTCCATCACCCTAATTCATAATAGTTGCCGTCCTTCCCTTCCCCATCTCCTTGATTCATATTTGTAATAAACTGGTCAGACCAACATTTGAACCATTGTTTCTTAATCTCATGCTGGGTATACATATATCAAAGAACCTCCTCTACCTCCTATAAATTGAAGTGAGACAAATGTATAAGTTAAAACAGTGGGCAATGTTGGATTTGAGTCTTAGAAATGGAAACATTACAGCAGGTATGTCCGACCTGCAGCCTGTGGTCCCCAGCAGCCCAGCACGGTTTGCAGTGTGACCCACTCATTCCCTTTGATTTAAAGGTGGGGACTCCTCATCACAGAGCGATCCCAGGCACACACCCTTTGCTCAGCATCACTCAAACCATCAGTGTGCTATTGTACTGAAAGCAGGGCACAGGGAGGGCAGTGCTGTGTAGTGCTGACTGAAGTAATGACAAATGTATGCATTCTGATACACTGGCTAAACACAGGACTCTGAACAGTGAAGAATACAGAGCTGTACTTTCTGCTTTGAAAAAGGAGTTTGAAAATAGAATCACTGAATCACAGAATCTTTAGTTGGAAGGGACTGTTAAAGGCCATCTAGTCCATCTCCCCTGCAATGAACAGGGACATCTACAGCTACATCAGGTTGCTCAGGGCCTGGTCCAGCATGGCCTTGGATGTCTCCAGGGATGGGGCATCCACCACCTCTTTGGGCAACCTGTTCCAGTGTCTCACCACCCTCACTGTAGAAGAGTTTTTCCTTACATCCAATCCAAATCTACCCTCAAAAAGTTTGAAACCATTTCCCCTTTTCCTGTCACTGTAGGTCCTGGTAAAGAGTCTGTTCCCTTCCTTCTTATAGTACCCTTTCAGATACAGAAAAGCTGTGATCAGATCTCCCCAAAAGCTTCTCTTCTCCAGACTGAACAGCCCCAGCTCTTTCAGCCGTCCACATATAAGAGGTGTTCCATCCCTTGGACCATCCTTTAAGAAAAATATTTAAAAATTGTTTTGTTACTTATATATTAATGGTACTGTATATTTTGTGAGGGCTGCTCTGAAAGTAATGCCTCTAGTTTTATTATGTTGGCCTATCAGAGGTAGATACTGGTGGCATGGCAGTAAAGACAGAACCTTTCCACCAGTATTCCATTTTATTTTGTTGTGGTGTGGCAGATGGCAGCAGAGGGGCAGACTGACACAATGGCATCTGACATGGAAGTGTGTATAAAGCAAAGGTGTGCCTCTGAATTCCTCAATTTAGAAAAAATGGCACCCACTAATATCCACTGATGCTAGCTGAATGTTTATGAAGACTAAACAGCAAATGTGAGCACAGCAATACTGTGGATGGTATATCTCAGTAGTGGTGACAGTGGGCCACTTTCAGTGGTACAGACTGTTATGAGTGCAACATGCAGGCTATTGTTAATCACTTGTGAAAATGCATAGCTAATGGTGGTGACTATGTTGACAAATAGTGTTTTGTAGCTGAGAATTTTCTCTGTCAAACAGTATTATTGTGCTCTTTGTACCTGTTGTCATTTCCATGGAAATAAATAGGAGGCACTGCTTTTGGAGCAGCCTACATATATGGGGCCTCAGACAATTTTTATTCAAAAATGAGTCCCAGGCAAGCCAAAAGGTTGGATACTCATGCATTAGAGTAACCCACAGTAGGAATGTTGGAATCACCATAATGATCAGCCAGATGGCAGAGAATTCAGGGTACATGTGAAGCAGAAATACAGAAGAACATGAAAGGTGAGACAATTTCTAGTGTGATTGGGCTAATCTTCCTCAAGTTTGTTTATTCTTATCTTAATCCACTAGAGTCATAAAGTTATCTTTTTTGTGCATGTGGTTTAAATTTGCTGATTATTTCAGGAGCCCTCCAAGTGTTGTACTGTGAAAAATACCGTAAGTTGTTTTTTCTTCAATCATCTCTAAATAGTCACAATGTTATTAATACCTATCATTTTCCATTTTTGCTATCTCTTTTCAAAGCTGAAGGGAACACTATCTTTATTCACTTGTAATTTACTCCATCCCTTACATCGTCCTTGTTCCTTTTTGCTGCTATTGAGACCAAAAATATGGCAAAATTCAAAGGAAGAAACAGTGATGAACAAGACGCACATTCTAATTTGCATTATGTAATCACAGTGAAACACAACATCTTATTTTCAGCATCGATTCAAGTGGCCTCCACTTTTTCGGTTGTGACTTTTGTTTTCTGTCCTCATTTCTTCATTTTGCAAAGAAATTAGCCCATTTGACTGCGTTCCCCAAAATCCTGGTATGTGTGACATTTTCCAGGAGAACATTGTTTTTTCAAGTCCTGTCCAATGTGTAGCGTCTGGCTTCAATTCTCTATCCTCCGATGAAGGCCATGGGGAGGATTACATTTCTTTCTTCCCTATTCCCTCTTCCCTAGCTAATGTCTGCATCTGTCACATGCCGCTGATAGCAGCAGAGTGAGATTGGTAAACCAGATCAAAGAGAAATGTCAGGTCCAATTTTTGTCCATAGCGCTGTAAAGCAACAAGGAGTTAAACAGAGTCATTTTTCAGCATTTACATTTCATGGTTGGCACTTCTTCACCATGCATCTTGCATTAAACAGCTTCGTAATAAGTAAAAACCAAATTCCTTACCCTCCATAGCCCTTTAGAGTTCAAGAGGTCTGAAAGGAAGTAGCAAAAGACTGAATTTGGCTCTGGGCTTCAGAACTAACATCCTGGTGAAACAGCCTGCAGCAGCAGTAGCACAGATATGAAGAATTTCATTTCTACAGTGGATATTGCAATTCTTAACTCAGCCTTTGTTCAGTTTTATTCTGAAAATCAAGTAGGTATTCATTTCATGGAACAAATGCAGCATATGCAGCAGAGATTTTCATGTTAGATAACTGAACATATTCAGAGAAGAGACTGTTTTTGCAGCTAAATACGCATTCAGCGATGGAAAGGCTGTCCTAGTTGCAAAAACTATGTCAAAAGCAGAATCTGCATTAAAAATGTTAGTTGGTATCCACATAATGAATAACTTTAAAAGAAGTGCTAAAGGAAAATGAAAACCTCAGCACCTACAGTATTTAATGGCAGTGGAACTCAAACTATGGAATTTATCCTTCAGAGGCCTGTATAGAGCTTTCATCATGGGTCTGAGTGTGACATGCTGGCTCAGTTCTGTTTCTTTTCAGCTATTCCGCAAACCTGTTGGATGATATCTTTCACCATTCCCTTCCATTTACGTATGTAAAGTTTCTTTTTTTTCCTTCTTGTAAAAACATACAATCTATTCAATGAATTACTTTGCCCAAAGACACAAACTGAAGAGTGCCTTTGGATTTTCTTAACTGTTTTGTATGAATGCATTCCTTCATATTTTTTAATAAGATTGTCACACACAATTCTGTATTTTTGACTTGTGGGCCTTTTTGTGATTTTAAATGGCTCTTGAGTTGTTAAAGGTCGAGTGCCATTGCTCTAAGGGGCATATTTTGATTTCGGCGCACGAAGAGTTATGCATGTCAATCTTTAATCAAGATAAAAAGTTCTCCTAGTGTTTTCTGTTCACAATGCATGGCAAAAGAAACCTAAAACAGAATAAAAGTTGTGAGTTTCAAAAAAAATCTATTTTGATGTTTTCATCTAGCAAATCATTAATAACTTCATGATTCATTCTGAATGATTTTATTCTCTAAAACCAATGTTACTTTGAGCTGCTCCTAGAAAGATTCCGTGCAGCCTTGTCCAAAAACAGCTTTATCATAAGAGGTGACTGTTTTTAATAAAAAAGATTAGAATGTACTTTCTTCTGGCAGCTTCTGAAGAAAAATTTCTGATGAAATTATGCACACGGGAAGCAATTTTAACTTCCAGGGGGAAAAAAAAAAATAGCAACATATGAAATTCTGGGATGTAATAAAAAAATGTATTTGAAAGCAGCATTTCTCCCATAAAAAATAGGGAAGAAAAAAAATCTTAGAGCAAATCAATACAATATGCATATATTCTAATGCATAGTATCCCATATAACTGTCATAGGTAACATGTATGCACAGAACCCCTAATTTATAATAAAGCAGAGTCCTGTCAATTCAGACAAACATACCAAAGTGGTCCATTCCTTTTTCAAATTTTGCCACATCATTATATCTACAGATGAATTCAATTTCTAAATTACATACATATTTTCTGTAATGTATTTCATAACCAAAGAAAAAATAACATTTGAAATTCCAGTGGTGTTGTTCAGTTAAAATTATATAAATAAATAAAATCAATGAAATGGAAAATACTACATTAGATTTTCTTTTCTTATTTAAATGACACATATGATATCCTTTCTTTATATTAACAGTCATGGAAATGTATTAAAATTTGCTGTGTAATGTATGAAAATATGGAGAACTTAAGTGCAATTTTTTACAAGTACCTATAAAAAGTTTCTCAAAAAAAGAATAAAAATTATTAAAAAACGTGTTATTGCACTGAGAAAAGTTGCAGGAAAATTTATCTGAACTTTTCACCTAGGTTTTGGTCTGATTGCTTTTCTAGGATTCCATTTTTAGTAGAAAAATAATAAAACAATTAATGCAAATTTTTCCTAACCTTTTACAACATCATAGTGAAATTCTTCTGGTTTTGATCATGAAAACTGTATTATTCTTTAGAATTCGTTTCAATAGGCATCCTACCAAAACTGAAGACAGTAGAAATCTGCAGAGCTGATTCTACCAGCATTATGTGCCCATAGAAATTTCATTTCTGTCATGTTTTTTGAATTTGTAGTTTTGTTCTGGAATAAATTTACTATTATGAGGGAGGAGAAATTAACTTTATATTTTCCCTACCTGTATAAAGCAGATTGATAAATATAAAATTCATTTAGCTCACAGAAGGAATGACAATTTTATATCAGTGCAAATATTAAAGCTAGCAAAACAATTTTAAAAAAAATTTTTTTTAAGATTGGAAGTATTTAAGGAAGCTACTATAATATTCCCTCATAAGAATACCAGCTTTGTTACATGTGTTTACTTGGGAAAGTCTTGCTTACATAATGCTTTTTTTCTAACCATTCTTCCTATATATTTGATATATCATTGAATGAAAGCATTGAATTCCTTTTCTCCCCGATGCTTTTGCACTTGTGGGAACAAAATGATTTTTCCAAGTCTCTCACAGCTTCCGTTGGCATTAGTTCCCTCTATGTGTTGCCAACTCAGGCTGCGCAGATTTAGATCCTTCTTTTGTACCTGTTATTTTGAGGCTTAACCCTAATTTCAGTGTTAGAAAATTCAAGCTGTAAATAATCAGTTCATACTTTAACTGCAGAGGTTCTCCGTTAATCCTTTGGGAGCAACGTCTTTACATGCCGGAACGTTCCTTCAATACCTTATTTCCTGTTGTCGAGCTGTGACATCAAACACACAAAACATGCATGCAGGAACAAGCAATAAATACCAGTTTGCTAAAACTCTCCCTCTCTCTGGTGGGAAACGTGTGTGTCCCGACTGGATGTACGTGTTCTCCCATGTGAGAATCCTCTCTCTAACAACAACCAATGCACGTTTGTCACTGTCACTGAGCTGGTTAATCCAGGCAGGATAGAAGACTATATATCATGAAACAATTGGACTAATTTGAGTGACAATCACTTAAATCGAGCAGTCTCTTAAGTGGCATGCTGAAACATTGAGTTCAAAAGTGAAGTGTACTCCTGCTTAAAAATAAGTGGGTAGAGAGAGCGATGCACACCACAGATGGAAAATAAATAAATAAAATGAGAGGCACATCATTCACAGGATTCCCCAGACAAGAAAAAATATGAGCTGGAACTATAAAGCTAGGAAAAATCCTCATCAACAGTCTTTTCTTTACTGTATCTTTCTATATATTCTTTTCTGTGCAGCTAACACACCACATTTCTCACTTGATCACATTTTCTTGGAGAAGAAACTAGTTTGGCATTCTCACCCAGGGTAAAAAAGACCTCTTCCTGCAATCAACAGAAGCGATTCTGCTGATTTGGTATGCTGTATTCTTGGGGGGAGATTCACAGGCTGAATACAAGCTTGCTCCCTTTTCTGAGATCTCACTTACAGCTCTGAGTTTAAGATTGCAGCTTACACTGTCAGGATGCATGCTGATTTGATCCCCTCTTACAGGGCTGGATTCATGGCGAACCGGGCTCTCTTGCGGTGATAAAGGCCTATTCAATGTGGGGTCTGACCTGTAGAGGCACTCAGCCCCACAGGCTTCAATGGAGCTCTTGCACCCCCTGCAGCCCAAATGCCAACAGCTCATTCGGAAGGGGGGGGGAAGAAAAATATATATATTTATAATCCCAACGATATAAAGAAAGAAAGAAAACAACAACAACAGCAAAACAACAACAACAAAAAAACCCTCTTTAATAGCTTTCTATCCAGTCAGCTCCATCATCCAGATCATGTATTATAAGCTTATACTTTTCCAATTTAATTGCCTGATAAAAGAACACTGTTTAGCACCAGCATAACTTCTCTCACGCATTGCCCTATGAAGAGCTCCCTGGACCCTCAAAACACAGGCAGGTCGTTTAGGAGCACCCCACGTCTAATCCATCCCATCTTCATGCCCAGAGGAGAAAGGGAAGCCAGACCCCAGCACTGACCTTTGCTCAAAGGCACTGAACAGACAGGAGGTGGGCAATGCATGTGAAAAGCCTGTCCATGCATTTAGTTAAAAGAGTTATTTTTTAAAATAAATAAAACCACACACTTGTCTGGCTAAAACTTGCCTGCCCACAAGGAACTGGTCTTTCAACAGGCATCTTCACATGGTAACAGTCATACACAGTCATACAAAGGACTAGCAAAAGCAGCTCCTCCCAGTATGCTCACAGGCTAGAGATATGTCATCCACAAGTGTGGTGCATTTGTAAAGAACCTGCTAGACCTGGTTAAGCCTAAATTACTAGAAAGCTGCTTGTCACTCTGTGAGGTTTCTCACACAACAAGTTTAATCATGTATCTCCCAGTCCAGCATGGAGAATCCTACATGAAGACCCTCTTTATACCTAGCTTTTTCTTCTATAAATACCTGTATTGTCTGTAGCTGCCTGATTGAAACATGACTGAAGTTGTATGCAAATTAATAGTGTTATCTCCAAATTAAACAGAAGACATTTTGCTGTATAATCACAAAATCTTAGGAGATGGAAAGGATCTCTAAGAATCCAAACTCCTTCTAAGGCAGGTTCCCTAGAGTAGGATGCACATGAAAATGTCCAAATGAGTTTTGAGTACCTCCAGAGAAGACTCTGCAGTTTCTCTGGCCAGCCTGTTCCAGTGTTCTGTAAGCTGGTTTGCCTTACAGTTCTGGCCTACCACCACACATCACCGGACATATTACTCCCAACCAAATGACTCCTGCTCCCCCTTTGCAAAATCAGTATTTGCTATGAGAAGCTACACTAATTCTTAAATTATAAATGAAGTCGAATGCTATTGACAGAGCGGCCATTTCTAGCAAATCAAACTCTAAGGCTAAAACATAGTCCCTCTGGAATCAAGCACTTTCAATGGGAACAGAATTGTAATTTATTCCTACTGATAGTTTGGTGTAAATACAGTCCTACGAGGACAGACTGAGAGAGCTTGGGCTATTCGGTCTGTAGAAGGGAAGGCTCTGAGGTGACCTGATAGTGACTTTTCAGTATCTAAAGGGGAGCTACAGGGAAGAGCCAAACAGATTCTTTAGTGGGGTCTACAGTGATAGGAAAAGGGGAAATGGTTTCAAACTTTTTGAGGGTAGATTTGGATTGGATATAAGGAAAAACTCTTCTACAGTGAGGGTGGCGAGACACTGGAACAGATTATCCAGATAAATGGTGAATGCCCCATCCCCGGAGACATTCAAGGCCAGGCTGGACCAGGCTCTGAGCAACCTGATTTAGATGTGGATGTTCCTGTTCATTGCAGGGGAGTTGGACTAGATGATCATTAAGGGTCTCTTCCGAACCTAAGGATCTGTGATTCTATGATAGTCGCTAATTTTCTCAGCCACTAGAGAAATAAGCACGTGCCCTGGTATTTGTAACTCTTGTGTCCAAAAATCCCACAAAATCAGAGCAAGAAACACATGCTACAGTATGCAGTAGGATAGTGAACAGAGAAACCTGAGAAGTGATGAAAACAGTAAGAAGCAGAAGACACTAAATTAATTTTTGAAATGCTCATTGTATTTTCTTAATCTGTGGCTTTCCCAGACAAAATGGCTCATACTTCACTGATGATAAAGCTCTGACAATAAAGGCTGAAGTGTTAAAATCTATGCAATCATTTTTGGAAAAAGTTTAATTTATAATTTTATGTTATATTTCAATATCATTCTACCTTCACTTTGGTTTTTGCCACTTTCATTCAGTTAGTAACTGTCCTGACTGAATCAGGGTAAATGACAGAAACCAGGTAACGATTTATAAGGTTGGGTTACTAATCCCATAGGAGTCTTACTTCAGCTGCCGTGCTGAGAAATTACCTCTCAATAGACCCACATCAGAAATACTGAAAATGTGACAGAAAAACACCAAGTAAGAGGGCAGAAAAGAACATTTGAAAGGAACGTATAATGCTAGGATTTCTGGAAGTTTAATAGCTTTCCACCTCAATTTTGGCCATCATGAACTCAAGCTAAGAGAAAAAAATATATCTTTTTAATGAGTTTTACAACATGCAAGTTGCTTTATAACATATTACATAATGATGTAAGTGCCATAAAGAAGGTAGTGTGCTGCTCTGTAAAATGTATTAGATCATCAATATTTCTGGTTTCGTACTGAGGAATTAGAAATAATGATGAAGATTAGGGTTACAGAAATTTAAAAAAATCCTTTGAATTGAACCATTCAGTTGTCCCCAGGGATATACTAAGGAATTTGTAGGCTGAGAAAATAGGTAAGTTTATGGGTTCTCCTTAGGTGAAAGAAGTCATGTTAACATCATAAGTTTTATACAAACTTTCCATATGCTGTAGGACCCTCTCTGCTTACCCCCAGCTTTCTTTCCCTCACACCCTTATTATGTAGCTCAGTTGGAAACAGATTTATTAAAAATGATCTATCAACTTTTACACAGAAGGAGGTCAAACATCTTTCAGTAGCATGATTCAAAGCAGGAATATCCGTTTAATCCTCCTGCAAATGACAGGCTGAGAGAGTTTGGCTCAGCAAGCATAAAGTCCAAAGAAATTTGTAGAAGAGCAAACCTACCACATAATGTTCTTCCTCACAGATACCCATGCTTTGTCCAATAGCTCACTTCTGTAGATGTTCTGTATTCCTCAAGGGGAATGTAAGTACCTCAAGACTTCCAAAATTATTGTGCTATTTTTTACCCTATATTTACAACTTCTGAAATGTTTGTAGGCTACTATGTACATTATATGATCAATAAGCTAGAAAAGAAACTTGACTTGATATGACTAGGAAGGAGACTTGCACTATTTTTTTTCTGTTTGAGTTCAGTATTTAGCTGATTCTGAGAGGCCAACTCAGCACTCTATTATTAATAATAATAAGGTTCCCAAATGTGGTTTCCAGTCTGTCATTGAGCAAGCTAACATGCTGGCTTTCAATAGGACAGATTTCTATGATATTTTTTGAAATTGGAACTCATGTTTTAATGATATTTTCACAACCAAGACTCAGTAATTCTAAAATGAATAGAATTGAAAGGAAGGATATATTAGCTTGCTAAAGGTAATAATTTTCTTCATATAAAACTAAGTGTGTACTGACAACCAATTACCATTGTAAGTGCACAAAAGAAAAGTTGTCTGTATCTATGATCCAAAGTCAGGAACCATGATTTAGCTATATGAAAAAGTTTACTCAATTTTATAGCAAGAAGTAATATCTTGTATGTATGTTTCTTTATATACGTTTGCCATGATATAATGAGCAGTAGCTTATGAAAGCATGTGAGGTTATTGTACAGACTTGTGAAATCTTGTTTCCTTCTGCACTATTGTTTTCATTTAAAATAAATATGATTCCCAAATTTCTAAATCTTGAGTTTTGTTTAGAGTGAAAGTGTAAGTCAGCATAAAATTCTCAAAAGCATCTTGAAATCTCAGTGTCTATCAATGAGCAAGTATTTTGATGAAGCCTACTAAATTTTCCTGTTTTGACAGTGGGGAAAAGTGGCTTTGTGTCATATTCAAAGCACTTTACATGAAAGTTTCTAGTTTTTGTGATGAAAGATGCAAAGAAACTGCAGTAGGTAGAGAATTCTGACTGATGCTGCAGAACACCATGCATCTAAAATACTTAAGTTAAAGAAGACCTAAGAGGTACAGAAAAGAAATAAACATTAAGTTAGGAATCAAGGAAATAAATCTCAGCTTTCAGCAGGGAGTGCAGTCTCGAGGCTGGTATTAAGCTAAGGAAGATAAGGCTGCTATGGATATATTTCTCATACATAAAAATTAAAGGAAGTAGAAAAGTACTGAAACTGAGTACTGAAGACCTTGTATGTGTAGTGTGATTGTAAACTTTGGACCTGGGCCCACAGGTTTTTCTTTCGCAAATACATTGGCCAAATAATGTGAGATATACCATACTAGAAATTATTTTCTCATTTAGAAAGTATGAAAAATAAACACCTTTAGTGATTCTCCAAACAGGAGCTGTTCTGTATCAACCTTGCTGTTTGTCAAGTTTCAACACAGAGAAAATATGAGTAGACCCTGGAATAATGCTGGCATTCAGGTACTAAACTTGATAATAACTCATTATCATTATCTTAGACTTGCTGATTTTTTATTTTTTTTTTGCTATTGAAAATTAAAATTATTAAATTATTCAAGTTGGCTGAACATGTCATTTCCTATCTCATAGTTCTAAGCAATTTTATGGATATACTCTTCACCACTGAAATCCCACATCTGTTGAAGGTGTTGTTGGCATACATTGGAACTTATGTCAAATCAAAATACCATAATACCTTGAGAATATAAGTAAGCTGGGAAATTCTTGCTCCTGAGTTTAATCCATAAGAAAATATTAAAACTTTTCCAAGTCTTCTCTTCCATTTTTCACTGACTTTCAGAAATGCTTCATTATGCCCAAGTATCTCAGGATTTAATTTTTTAACATACTGTACTAACAATTTACTACTAGCAAGAGAAAGAGTTGCTTGAAGGTGAGCTAAATCACTTCCTTGGTTTCCTATGGCTATGCAGGCTGGACACTACAGCATATCTAGACATCTTCTTGTGGATTTTCTTTCCTATTCTTAGGAACCTTAACCCAGAGTTCAATTACACCAGAGGACTCGCACACTAAACTCGATGTGGATAAAAATATATGCTCACTCTCTACAGGAAAACCTCTGAGAAGACAGTCCACTAAGTGATATTCAAAAAATTCATACATGATTATTGGAGTGGTTCTAGCTAGGGATTTTCCTCTTAAAATACTTGCGTTGGCTATGTTGCACTAAAACAACTAACAACTGAAACAGATTTGGAGGAAAGCGAGGGGGTGAGGTGTGACTGAGAGTAGTGAATACTGAAAACTGAGTGATCACTCCTATAGACTGTGGTCAATTCCCAGGTTACCAACTCTTGATGGCACTTAAACAAATGCTGAATATGAAAACATTTTCTTCTGAGAATATATCCTGTACCAAAAGAGAAAGGGAACACAAAGCAAAAAATTCCATAAATGACAATTTTCTAGTTATAACTTTAATAAATAATCAATTGATTAGCACAGAAAAATGATCTCTTCTTTTATAAAATTTCTTCATCCTCTGTGAGGAGATATCAGGCTGCTGAGTTTTGATGGTTTCATCCCTGTTGTACTGTAAGAGACTATTAAGAAGTTTATCAAGTTGGGCATTTTCAGATCAGTAGATCTAAACAATTTGCTTCCAAGAATTTTAAAGCATTAACTTTCTGGATTATTGTTGTTTTTCAGCAATTTGTAAAATACTGAGAAATTTCCTGAAGGCTTTTCTGAGAAAGCCAATGAGGTACTAATATTTTAAAAGGGAAAATGGGATGACATCAGTAACTGCAAGCCTGCTGTTATCATAATAACACTAGAAAAGGATGATGGGATGGCTGATAAGAGACTTGATTTATAAAGAATCAAAAGAGTAAAATAACTGCTCTCAGTCAATACGGTTGTACCAGAAATAGATCTTATCAAGCTAACTTAATATATTTTTAATAAGATTACAAATTTGGTTGCTAAAGATAATCAAGTTGATATAGACTACTGAGATTTCAGTAAGGCATTCCACTTATTACCACACAACACTTTGATTAAGAAATGAGAACGATACAAAATCAACATGTAATATATTAAATGGATTAAAGACTGGTAAACCGTAAGTCTCAAAAAGTACTTCTAAATAGAAATTATCATCAAATGGCTGTGATTCTAAATAGAATCTCAAGGGAAAAAAAAAAAAAAAAAAAGGTGCCACACTTTATTCTATTTATATTTTTATCCATAATTTATTCCATCATATTTATATCCATAATACCCATAAAGACAGTTACTGCTAAAGTTTACAAATGTCACAAATGTTTGAGGTACAGGAGATGATAAAGAAGACAAGTCACTACTTCAGATCTATCTGAATTGCTTGGCAAGCTAGGATCACTTTAATGTTGCCAGTTATAAAAACTAGAGCTGCTCTCAAAGAGTGAAGGGTATATTTATGGGATGGAGGATAGTACTGTATAAAATAGTGATGATGAAAAGGACTCCTCAGGTAAAGGCAAGGTCAATGGGAGATAATCAGCTGAACAAGAGTTCCCAGTATGGTGCTGTACTAAGACAAACAGAAATTTGATAACAGAGAGCAATTTGATCTATTAGAGAGAAGTACATTAAGATCAAATGGATAGAAATTAAACCTTAATAAACTCAGAGAAAAAAAAAACAACACATTTTCAGTACTGTGTATATAGGAATGACTTGCTAAGGACTAATTCTCTAATATGTGATATTTTAATATATTTTAATATTTTGTTAAATTACTTTTTTTTTTTTTTTTCCCAACAAAAAGAGAAAAGCACAAAAGGGTTGATTCAAACATGGCTTGCTGTAGAAAAGTCCAGACCAAAACCTTTCACTGAGCACTTCTATTCTTATGTATCTGAATTCTACACATACTTGTCTAATGCATTTTAGCAATGATGAGGATAGTGCTGTTAATATCTGATTTACCCTTATGAGAAGAACTTTGTTCTTTTCATGTAGCTGCAATTGATGTAGCTCTGAATAATGACAACAGTTAATTTAAAAAAAAAAAAAAGTATTTTCAAACCAATTTATTACAATATAATAGAACAATAATAGCATATTGTCATTTTTGTTGTACCAACTTTATTCTATTTTTTTGTACTCTTTATTCTAGAAGTTTAGCAGTGGGACTGCTATTTTGATTCTTTGATCTATTTTTGAGGTACAAGATTTTGCTCAAGTGCTTGAGAAATTGTGTAGGTATTAAGCACAATAGTTAGATAGAGTCATAATAGACTATTTATCTCTTTTAGTTTCTTTGGCCAGCTTGCAGTGCACGAGCCTGTGGTATCAGCAAGAGACAACTCACTATCACAGAATCAAAGAATGGCCTGGGTTGGAAGGGACCTCAATGATCATGAATCTCCAACTCCCCTGCTCCAGACAGGGCTGCCAATCTCCTCATTTAATATTAGACCAGGCTGCTCAGGGCCCCATCCAACCTGGCCTTGAAAACCTCCAGGGACAGGGCATCCACAACATCTCTGGGCAGCCTGTTCCAGCACCTTACTACTTGTAGTAAAGGACTTCCCCCTGATGTGCAACCTAAATCTTCCCTCCTTCAACTTAAAACCATTTCCCTTTGTCCTGCTGTTATTTCCCAGTCCAGCCAGGAAATCTTGACAGGTTTGACAATGGGCAATTTTTCCGAGATCTGGTAAGATCTTTCCACTCTTTCCCAAAAGTAACTGAGTTACTACTCCTGCTCCTGGTCACTTATAATGCCAGACCTATATGAAAGATAGCAAGTTGAAATCTTTAAAGAAGACTTCATCTAAAAATTTTAATCAAGATCCAAATTAAGCTTTTCAAATAAGAAATAAAGTTTAAATCAGCCACAAGTAATTTAAGTGTTATTAAAACTCATGACCTATTTCCCTTAATAAAAACAAGAGGCTGAAAGCATTTCAAAGTCATATTTAAGCCTCCTGCTGACATTGCTATACTGAAATATGGTGGGGGGTTTATTATGTTACTTGACTGTGTGTTAAGGGACATTACTGACATTCTCTATGGTATATAAAATTGAGGAAACAACTAAGAAATGTTTTGGTTACCACTCAGACTTGTGAAGAAAAAGTATTAAAATTAAAAGTTTAAAAAGTAAAGTATTTTTTATTGGAAACAAAATTAAATAGTGCTAAGTCTGCTATTTTAGCCTGCTATCTCAATATATGCTGAGGAGAATTTAATTATATTTCTGATATCTGGAATCAATTTAAATAGAAAAAAAGATCTGGAAGGAAAGAGAACAAACAATCCTGAAATGTCAGTTAGAAATCAGATGTGATGTGAACGCCAAACAACATTCTGGGGATCTAACGATACTGAGCCTTCCTGTAATATAAATGAAAGGTAATCCACAATTATGGACTCTAATTATTTAATAAAATGTTTATTTGTATTTCTGACTCTCTAGGTGAAATTCAATCCTCTGCACTCACATGAAGCCAGAGTAATTGGGTTCTGTGTAATAGCTATGTAAAGGGACTGGTGAGGTAAAATTCATCATTCCCAGTTCGAAGCTCACGACTACTCCATGTCACTCCTTTTCCCAAGCCAGCTGCTCTCATCTATGCCTTTGCAATGCTTGGTTGGGAATGGCAGTTGCAATATCTTCATGCAATTTGTAAGATCTGGATCTGGTTTTGGTCTCTGTGAATGCAGTTTATAGCTTCTCTTGCCCTTCCTTGGCTGAATATCTATCCAGAGAAAAAGATACTCGGTAATCCACATGGCAGTTCAAAAATAATGAAAATGGATCACATTGTCCCACTGTACATGACACTGATGTAGAAGGAGCTTGAAACATCCCAGATTTCCAGGCATCAGACATAAGAGCAGAGACCTTTTATGTCCACTCAAAAAAAAATAGAAAGGAAAAGAGAAATCTAAAACAGTGCTGCACAAAAAGTTGGAGTTATTTCAACATGTTAATTCCTTATCCCTGTGTATGTGCCAGCCAGCCTGTACTCTTTATAAATATTTGTGGGAAAGAGAGAGAAAGTACTGTGTGTGTACATGTATTAAAACTGGTAAAGATAGTAAAAACTGTGGAGATGGGCTAAATGATGATAATTTGCATGTCTCTGTGGTTATGCGCTGGTGACCATTCATGTTCTCATATTATATGAAATATGAATGAAAATCACACTATTTCACAAGTTTTGATCCAGTTTGCTGTAAAATGTGAGAGTTAAGGCAACCTTTTGGAGGCTTTGGTTAAAATATTGGGCTAAGAAGATCTTACATGGTCAAGTCTGTAAGTTATATGACATGTTATCTTGTAAAACAGACTTCCAAGCCAGATATTATTTCCTGTCACTGAGAATTTTCTCACTGACTTCCAAAAATCTGTACAAATGAACAGTATTACAAAACTGAATCATATCTTTTTTCATCCTGTCCTGAAGAGTTCTAAATATGCACTATGTGTTCTTGCAAATCTATGAATCTATATTCTGCAATAAATAAAATACTTCCGTGAGCCAATCAGAATAAAACATTCAATTAACGCATTTATTTTAAAGGATACTTAAAATTAAAGCTCTTAACATAAATTCCCAAATCTTCAAAACATACTCCTTTATCAGAAAGAATTAAAGGAAAAAATGTAACTGAATACTTTGAATGAAGATGTTGAGAAGGCCAATCTAAAAGAAAGTTGTTTCTTATGGAAAGGCTTGCAAAGTCTCTAATTTCTTCCTTTAGAACCACTTTGAATTGAACCATGAGATTCCAGTGTGTACTGAATTTAAATTCTACTTATGGGCTCTGCTTCCTTTGATTCTGCATTTCTAGCAAGGGGAGATCCTTACACCACATTAATCATAAAATATGGACGGGCTTCTGTGTTTGCTTCTGCAGTGCACTAAGTTGTCCCTGAAGATAAAAAAAAAATCCCCCTTGGAAGAAAAATCTCATTCTAAATGAAGATTTAAATTGAAATTATTGGAGAAGTTAAGAGGAAAAGATATGCCCAGTAAAATTAGAACAAGCATTTAACTGGAAGAGGGTATCTTTAATTATTTTCTTCATTGGCATAGCAGAAAATCCCATGATATGATAACTAAGGATACTTTGGGGGGTTAAGAGCCCAACAGTAGAAAAGCTAATGGGATTTTTTTTTTTTCAGAAAGAGGTTAAAATGATGGTACTGCAAATAGGCTGTCAAACTATCTCAGTTCACCATCTGCTACATATTAATTTGCAATAGAGGGATAGGTGAGGTGGGTGTTACTCTTCAGGAGCTATATAAATGTGTAACTTTCTCAATTAGTATTCACTTCAAATAAAAAAGAATAAAATCCCAGGAATCTCAGACCACAAGCCAGGCAGCATTATATTTAAATGGTAGTAGTGTATCTATCATATGTAGTGACAGCTGTAGTGTATTGCCATGAATGAACAGAATCCAAAAGGCTAGGCTAAGTAGTTTACCATTAACCTCCTGAGACTTCTTTGTTTTAGACAGATAAACAAAGTGGAATATAACAACTATTTCCAAAAGGCACATTATGTACATATATATATTTTTTTTCTATGGGAATAAATGTTGTAATGTTAGTTTGCTGGAATCTTTTCATTAAAACTCAGCTTCACAAAAAATCAGACTAAGAAAACCAAGCACCTACTTAAGAAAAAGAATTACTATTTCTCCCATTACTATATAAATTATAAGCTTCCTGAAGAAAATTTGAGTACTAATATTTTTTTCTGTAGAAGGAGATCAGCAGCTACTCATTAAAGTGGGAGCAGTGTTATCTTTCTCTCTGTGATGGTAACGTGAAGCTCTACCACACCTCTTGGACTGATGTGGGACTTAATGGCCTCTAGGTCAGTTCTCTGCTTCTCTGAATCAGACTGCAAATCCTCTTGATCTCTAAGGAAACACACAGCTCAAATGCTGATGATATATGTGTTCTGTGTGGAAATGTGGACCGTATGTAATTTATAACTGTTGAAAATACCTTCTAAAACACATAGATGCTCTTCTGCAACTAGTAAAAAGTTAGTAAGTTGTACAAAATAACCTGTCCCTTTAAATTCATAGATTTTATTTTCTCTGGTCTCATCAGCATTTACTGTAGCATCAAATATTGGTCATTGATTGGCCTTGCTTTAGTGAAAATGCTGATGAGACTTAGGCTACCCATGGCAGACCTGATCTTGTTTTGTGTAGAAAGTCTGAAAGAATGCTTTAACCCAAGTTGGGAGTACCTTTTCTTATTGACTCATTGTCCTAAAGTATGGGATTTTCTACCACATCAGTCATTTCTGTCCCCAAACCAGCCATCTCCCTAGACCTTCTCTCCCTTCCTCTTAAAAGGAGAAGTCCTAACCTCTAGTAAAAGCAGAGCTGTGTTCTCATTTCCTTTACACAGAGAACAAATAGCCATCAAATATATGCTCTACACAAACAAGGTGGCAGTAGTTTGTCAGCAACTGATGGTCAGTGGACAAGGCTGAGACATGATCTGGAGCAGAAAAGGTATAGAGATGTGGTCCAGCTCAGAGGCAGGTCCCTTTATAACATGTGACCATCTCCTGCTAAATGCCCAGAGCAAAGGTGACATGCTCAGCCATAATTTAAAGGACCTTGACATGAAGGAAGGGTTATGATGTTTAACTTATAGGCCAACCAAATGTTATAGGCCCAAGCAAGTTCCTATTAACAATAACTCAAGTCCAGCAAGGAGATTTGACATTCAAAACTGATGAGCACAAATCCCCTGAGCCTGCTCCGACCCAGCCGCATTCAGGCCACTTGGTAACCTGAGTGACCTGGGAGTCAAACCGTGATAACCCTCTTCAATTTAAAGAGCTTCTTCTCCCCATCTGTCTGAGCTCTGACTCTGTACAATAAATTTCCCAAAGAGCATAAAGAGCCATCTAGTGTATATCAAATCAATATCATTGTGGCTTGCAGCGATATCTGAGGCTACAGTTCACAAAATAAACTAGGCCAGGGGCTGGATTTCTGCCCTTGGCAATCAATCAGACTCACTGGGTCATAGATTTTAGTGTAAATTAACACAGCAGAAACAATCATGCTCCCCAGATGATGATATAATACAGTATTTGCTTTTATTTTTTCCTCCGTTTCATTGCTCATGCTCAGTGGCTAAGCTGTACTGAACAAAAATAATAAAAAGCAATGATTAGAAAGGTGGTGGTAATCATAAAGCAGAACATTAATATTCTCCTGACAAATGTATATAAAATACACGTAAAATATACACGTAATAATAAAGGGAAGAAGGAGAGAGGAAATGGTGTTAAGTCACTGATGTTTTTGCTAAAGAATTTTAGAAGTAACCTCATAAATCCTTATAAGTGGTTATCATTTTCTTCCTCACCAGATTTGAATGCAAAGAGGTTAAATACTCCATTATTGTCCTCATACACCATATCCCCTATACAGAGTGGAGCACATTGTCAACACATTTTGCTGCTTGTGATTTGGGCTCTCCCAATGTGTACTTAAACATTGCCACTACTTTTCCCCAGCAGAGTTTTGATTTTTTTTCTCGAGTATATCATTGTGTTAACTAGATCAATTTATGCCCCTGCCCTCCCCACCTCCCGCCTGGCCCCACAAAATGGGAAGGAAGGAAGGCAGGGAAAAAAACAGCAGCAACAATCTATGGATGTAAACTTATTTTACTAACTATGATATCGGAATGCAAGATAACACGATATAATACAATCTAATTGAAATTGAGACTAATAAATCAAATAAGATATGAGAGAGAGTTTCCGAGACCGAGTCAAACCTGAAAAGCTTGGAATGGCTAGGAAAGCACCCTCCAGCACCCACTGCCAGGTAGTAAGAGACCGCCCCCCCGGAAGGGTCAGATCCCATGACTTCCATAATGTATAGGGATAGGTACGTAGAATTAGAGCATTAACGCTTTAATTCCAGTACATGATGTTTTGATGTGGAATACTGAAAATAAAAAAAAACATAAAACCATGACACATTGATGTAGGAAAAGAGACATTTGGCATATCATAATACCCACCTTTACACAGATCTCATCTTTTGAAATTTTCTCTGAGTTTCCTGCCTGTGAAAGACTTGCAGGAATTATTATAATCTCTGATTATTCAATTGATGTAAAACGGTGTATTGTATTTTCTATCAGAACCTCTGGAAGAAATGTCAATATTTTCAGCATTAGCAGGACATTTTTGGAATTATAAACACTCATCGTGTAATGTTATTTTATCTCATGCATTGTCTCAAAATATTTTACAGAGAGGATATGTGATATGCATAAAGGAGACTAAGTAGAGTTCTATAATTTTTGCAAAGCCAGCTGGATGTTTAATTAATGTGACAGAAATTTCAGATAAGCAACTGTTTTTTTCTTTAAGCATTCAAACCTTTACATTACTGTTCAGATAGTGTAACTCCAGTCAGAATGCATTTATTTGCAAAATAGCTAATTAGATTATATAAACAATATTTAGTTTAGATATAATAGAACACTAATCTGTGTACAAAGGCTACATGGTATGGATTAGAACTGTGTAAGAATAATAACTACTGTGCAGGAGTGGTTTCTGTTGAATAGTCAGAATAATAAGATTCATCAAATAACAGTTATAAGCAGGAATTCATTTCTTAGATTAAATTTATCCACTATTTTCTGCCAGGGGCATAAAGAAGCAGAGGCTTCAAAGGTAGCTCACTTCTGAGATGATTGAAAGCAAACTGTACGTTACCTAGTGACAAATCTACACTTCTGTTCTCTGACTAAAGAAGGAGGCTGGGGAAAGGAAGCATCCCGTCAGTGCTCTGGAGTGTCCAACTCAGTAAAGCTCTGAAGAAGTTTCTACAAAGTCAAGATGCGCAACTGAAATTATGGATATACCACCACAACAATGTGGCAAATATTTTCAATCCTGTGTTGAGATGCCAGCTGGACAAGCCAAATGCAGTCATTTCAGGGGTGGCTGCTTAATGTCCCTCCATGATAACAGTTAAGAAACTTACCTTTGCAGTGTTTCAAGTCATTTTATTCAGTGCATATGCCAGAATATCATTTGGAGTTCCAATTTTGATGTATTGGAAATGCATTTGTGACAAGTAAATGAATATTTTTGAACATAAATGAATATAAAGACGAGGTGATTTGTGGTAACCAACATGGCTTCACTGAGGGTGAGTCTTGCCGGACAAACTTGGTGGCCTTTTATGATAGAGTTACAGCATCAGTGGATAGTGGAAGAGCAACTGACCTCATCTACCTGAACTTGTGGAAAGTATTTGACACTGTCCCGGATGACATCCTGGTCACCAAATTGGAGAAACATGGATTTGATAGATGGACCATTCACTGGATGAAGAATTAGCTGGATGTTTGCACTCAGACAGTTGCGGTCAATGGCTCAATGTCCAAGTGGAGACCACTAACAAGTGGCATTCCTCAGCAATCAGTGTTGGGACCAGTGCTATTTAGCATCTTTGTACCTGACATGTACAGTTGGATTAAGTGCACTCTCAGCAAGTTTGCAGATGACACCTAGATGAGGGGTGTAGTTGACACAGTGAAGGAAAGGGATGCTATCCAGAGAGACCTGGACAGACTTGAGAGGTGGGGTTCCTTCCAACCTAAGTCAATCTATGATGATTCTATGATTATATGACAACCTTATGAAGTTCAACAAGACTAAATACAAGGCCTTGCACTTGGGTCAGGGCTGTCTCAAGCACAAATACAGGTTGGGCAGAGAATGGCTTGAGAAAAGAATTTGGTAGTGTTGGTTGATGAAAGACTCAACATGAGCCACCAATGTGCACTTGCAGCCCAGAAAGCCAACTGTTTCCTAGGTTGCATCAAGAGAAGAGTGACCAAGAAGTTGAGGAAGGTGATTCTGCCTTTTTCTCTGCTCTTGTGACACCCCACCTGGAGTTCTGCATCCAGTTCTGGGGCCTCCAACACAAGAAGGTCATCAAGCTGTTGGAACAGGTCCAAAGGAGGGCCATAAAGATGATCAGACAGCTGGAGATCCTCCTCTACAAAAACAGGCTGAGAGCTGGGGCTCTTCTGCCTGGAGGAGAGAAGGCTCTGGGGGGACTTTATAGCGGTTTTTCAGTATTTGAAGGGAGCATATAGGAAAGCTGGGAGGAACTTTTTATAAGGGCATGTAGTGACAGGACGTGAAGAAATGACTTTAAACTGGAAGAGGATAGATTTAAACCAGATATTAGAAAGAAATTCTTTACTATGAGGGTGGTGAGACTTTGTAACAGGTTGCCCAGAGAGGTAGCAGATGCCTCCACCCTGGAGGTGTTCAATCCCAGGCTGGATGAGGCTTTGAGCAACCTGGTCTAGTGGGAGATGTCACTGTATATAGCAAGGGGGTTAGTTCATCTTAAAAATCTCTTCCAACTCAAACTACTCTATGATTCTATGATTTTGTGTAAGATAAAGCAAATTCCCCCTTCCTCAAATTCAAATAAAACAACTAATCCAGTAGGTTCTAGAAGCAGATTTCCCTGCTTCATGATATTCAGTGTAGGAATAATTGAGTTACAAACTTTTGTAAATGATTTGTTTTGACCTTAACTTTGGATTAAGAATAATAACTTTGGATTTTAAATAATACTTTTGTTGCCTCCATATCTTTCCCTGCATTTTGTGTTCATTTAGCAATATCTACCTGAAGCAGCTCTGCATCTTTTGAGTGCTGCAATGATAGTAATCCTTAAATAGGAAGCAAATGCTGATATCTATCAATATGCTGTGCACAGTAGGCCGTATGAGAGATTTGCATTACATCACTAATGGACTTTCCAGGATTATAATGTCCTTTCAGTGAACCTTAACTAAGTGTTGAGTTTGTAAAGAAAACTGAAACCCAGGGAGTCACTTGTGGTTTAGGATTTTTTTGCACAGCTTCTATATACACATACAGGGAGTCATTGCAGTAGGCCAAAGATGTGTTTCAGCCACTTGTGAGGCAGTAATGTTAATACTTAAAAAAATTACTTCCTTACATAAAAATGTTTCGTTGCGCCATTTTGTTGGTTTAGTTTGGATTGGCTTTTCTTTTTTCTTTTTCTTTTTTAAGTACATTTCTGCCCATTATTTATATGCTTGTTTGGGTTTTGTTTTCTTTATTTCTTTTTTTTTTTTTTTTCAGTTTTCCAGTTGAAGAAAGAAGGCAAATATTGGTATAACTATATATATTATTCTATGTATGTGTGAATATATGATTTTGTGTGTGTTTATCTGTATATAAAAGTAATGAAATATTCACAAGGCTAGAATAAAGAGGAAAATGACAAATGAATTCTACAGTCCAGTGGTCAGGGTACTCCCGTGGGATGTGGGAGAATCCAGTCACAGTCCCTGCTGAGATGAATGCTAATTATGTACTAGAAATAGAGCACTTTCAGTGGGAGAGATTAAGAGGCGCCTATTCACTAGCCTAAGGATTAATTCACCTTGTGGGAGATCTGTGTTCAGAAACAGTTGGGATTTGATCCTAATTCACTCACAAGGTGAGCACACCATTCATCAGGCAGTAAAGAGTGCATCCCCATGAGTGTGAGAGGGAAAACCGACTCCTAGTCATTGGATAAGTTTTTATGCTGGAAGTGAGATAGACAGGAGCACACCTTGCTTTTTAAGCTTGTGAGGACTTGAATTAGCATTACAGCTCAGTTATAGCAACACAGTGACAGCCTTTTCTACAAAATTCTGCAGGCTTGAGAGTTTCCCTAGTAGAAGTACATAAGGAATGCAGATATATCTGACATTAAGGAAGATGCTGGTGGGAAAACGCGGAGGAGAGAAGGCAAGAGAATAGGAAAATTGAATGTATTTGAGTCTCCTAAAGTAAATGTTTTCTTCTGTATTCTTCCAGTGAATCTATGGCAACAGTGTTATTTTTTCCAGTGTACACTTCTGATGTCTGTCTCTGTCTTCTCTTTTCCTTGCCACAAGCATTCCATGCCAGGTCTTGGAAATCAGGGATTTTTATGAGGCTCCCTTTGAGATAATGCTGCCCTGGAAATTGCCTTGGTTTAAGGCAAGTCTGTGGTTTCAGTAGGCCTTAAAACCATCATCTTTCTTTAGACTGGGCAGTCAAACATCCACTGGGAGGGATCCAAAAATCACAACTCAGATGACAAGCTCAGGGAAAGCGGAGTAATTATTCTTTCACCCACCGAGATGAATAATGGATGTCATGTATCAAGGTCTTTTTCACACTGAATTTATAAAATTATATATTCACAGCATCATGGAAAATCCTGAGTTGTAAGGAATCCACAAGGATGGTGGAGTCCAACTCCTGGTTCCACACAGGACTACCCAAAATTAATAAAACCTTATCACTTCTAAACTAATTTTGTACTCTGTGATCCATAAGCAGTTATTTAGATCTCTCTTCAGGCCCTTCCCATCTGATTTCCAAATACAACTGATGATAAACTCCATCTTATGAAACATCTTAATGACTAAGTAGAAATCATAATCTTATAAACAAAAATGGCATTCATCTTACTAGATGATATCCTACTAGATTTTGATATGCAGAGGAAAATTTTGTAAACTTTTTTGTAAATTTTGATCTGAAGGTGAAACACAGTCAAAGTGCTTATATTTCTACCACACTAACCCGATTTCTTTCCTCTGGGAATATATTTTTAAATTCACTTTAGCATTTGAAATATTTATTTTATTACTGGAAAACAGATTATCAAAATTATAGTGTTAGTTTCCTTATACTTAGAAGAACATCTTAAATTAGAAAACAGTTGCCCCACTGGATGAAACATCAGTCAGATCTTTAAATCTTGTCAGAAATCTGGTGATATCAGATTTTAATCCTACTTCCCAAAATTTAGTTCTACAGAGATGATTACTATAATCCCTACGAATAAAAATGAATGCTGTGTTCCTTACAAGTTCTAAACATTCACTAGTTCTTCTGGGATCGAGGCAAAGAAATCAGTACCAAACTGGATTAATTTGAGGGTTGGCCCCTATAGCTAATTTTACAAATGGCACTGAAATTTAACTGGTATTTTTTATGTATACTATTTTTGTTTGGTGGCCATTAGGTTTATTAGCATGGCTTATTTTCTCCATATTACTGCTTTTCATAAATTTAACTAGTAGAAATGGTGCCAAGAAAGAAAAAACAAGTCAGTTCACTATTTAAAATAATAAATTGATACAGTATTAGAATGGCAACAATCCTGCCCTTGCAAAAGTGGCTGGTGCAAAACTAAACTAATTGGTTTACAAATGTTATGGCAAAATATTAAGCCATAAAGGTAAAGGCATATTTTCCCATTGTTTTACTGAATGTCATAAACAACCACTAAAATTCTGGAAAGTAATTCTCCACTTGTTTTTCTACGTAACATTAAAAAGCAGCTTAACTTAAACGGTATACCATGAAAAAATCATTTCTAATTATTTTAAGTAATATTTAGATCAATTCATAGTAATCTTATTATCTTTCATGTTTATGTCAGTATTAGATTACTTTCATGTTTATTTAAGCTCTTTTGCTTTTTAGAATGTCTGTTTCAAAGGCAAATTGAGCACAGTTAAAATAATCAATGTCCTTTGTGGTTTCAGCATATGCAAATAACAACAATGGTTGAAAGGAATCTCATGCTTCCTTATACAACTATTAAGCTTTTACTGAAGAAAAATAGAATTATCCAGTTAATTATATCATTCATTATTACTACCTGCATATTGGTCGGTAACTTGCAGTCTATTAAAGAAAACTAGAGTCAAAGAGAGATGCTTGGACAAAGTATATCAGCTGGAAAGATTCAATACCAACATTGCTCAAAAAGGTTCTTTATTTTCTTGTGGCAAAGAGATACAAGAAGTCTGGTGCCTCAAAGCCTGGAATTTACTTGGGAAGATCTGCATTCAGTTTCATACTGTGTTACTGACTTTCTGAGTCATTTCTAGCTCTGTCCTGAAGGAAAACAGCACTTAGCTACCTCCTCTCTCCTCTCTTTTGCCCACCGCTCAGGCAGGTGCAGTGTTTGCAAAGTGAGGGTGCAGAGCAGCCTAGCACAGCTTTCACTGTAGGTACAGTTACTCTCCCAGGCCACACTGTGAGTGATGAAACCAATCCAGCAGGTTGTCTCTACATGAAAGCACTCATTAGCTTCACTAAGATTTCCACAGGAGCCATAATTGCAGCTGTGAAGTGCAGACAATTTCTCAGTATGGGTCAACTTCTGAAATGTTTAATGGGAGTGAAAAATTCCTGGACTAATTGCTAGTGTCTTATTCTTGGCTGTTTTCTCCTTAATTCCACGTCATGTGGTTTGTGCCTGACTGGTGTGAAAAGAAAATGGACATTTTGCTGGGACGGTGTCAGGACATTAGTGACTCCACTACAACAGAAGAAGCAATGTCTGTAGGAGTACAGTGGGGCTCTCTATGTACTCCTAGTCCTCAGGTCATTCAAAGCAGAGAGAGCTGCCCAGAGTATGAGGGCATGCTGTGGTTCCTGATGGTTTGTGCATCTAAGGTCTTTTCTGGACAAGAAAACTCAAGCTCGGCAGGAGAGGAATGAATGGCACATCCAAGGCACAGCTGAGTTTTTCCTAGATAGAGCAATACAGAAATCATTATTGCAACTACATTGTAGTCCACATTTTTTAAAAGGTCAGCCTGCAGATTTTTACTTCTTCTCCAACTCAAACGTAAGCCATGCATGCCCATTAAAAGATAACATGCCATCGTACTGTCAAATGGCTGTGTGCTGAGAGCATCTGTGAGAAAACACTTTGATTTGAAAAATAATAATAAATTGATATGCTTGATTCTAAAATTGTTTTGTTCATTGATTTTTGTAGGCAGAAGACATACATTTCTCTCTATAAAAGAGATAGTAGTAGGCTGGGTTGTCTTTTCTTTGTGTTCATCTTTTAGAACTGTCTGCACAGGTAGGCATCCAGGTGGGTGTTGATGATCTCCAGAGAAGGAGAATCCATAACCTCCCTGGGCAAAAAAAATAATAAAAAAATAAAAATAAAAATCATTTGGTAAATGTAGTAAGGTTTAACAAAAATATCCAGATTTGCATCAAAATCACAGTTTTCCAATGTTGTTGTGTATTAAGAGCTAAGGTTTCATGTCACAAGCCATTGCAAAAAAAAAAAAAAAAAAGGTTTCCTATATTTACCCTACATCCCCTTTTCTCCTGAGTTGGGCTGTGAAATAACAGTGCAGATATTCAGATACTAGAATCTGACTACTCCAAATAAAGATCTGGAAGGATTTCCTTCTCATCAAATTTGAAATTGGTGAGTCTGTTGCCATAATGTCTCAACTTCATCTATATCCCAATCAGTTTGCAGGAGCAGTGGGACTTTTAACTCCTACCTAAAGAAATCCTTTGTTTTATCACATAGTTTGTCTATTCTTATGGTAATCAGAATCAAATCTACTCAGAGCTGTCATTTTTACGGTGTAGGATATAAAAGTAGTCAATAGAGACAGAATCTGCTTCTCATATTTTTTTCCAAAGGGAAACTGAAGATTTGGGTAACAGTGTTAAGGTGGCATGGAATATAAAGGCCTTGAAAAATTATCTTTGTTCTAATAAAAGGTATTATTTCAAGGCATACCACAAGACAATTACTAAGCAGGGAACAAAGAATAGATATTCTGTGGTTCAGTTGTTCTGTGGGATAAAAGGAGATATTCCTAGCACAAAATTAGAAAGCCTAAATATTCAAAAATCATTAGTCTAACTTGAAAACTACAAACTGCAACAGTGGTTTGAGTGACGAAGCTCTGATGGAACAAGGAATTCATTTAATATCCCAAGGAATAACAAACAGCAGTAAGATTCTTTAAAAGAAACATCGACAGAAGAAGTAAAATTTTAAGTATTGCCAGTTTGTGGCATATGGTGCAGCATTGATCTTCCTTTCAAAAAAGTATATTCCTTGAGTCAGATTTTTTCCTTAGAACCTCATTTGCCAGTAACAACAACAAAAATTACACATTATAAGTATTTTTAATCCTTTGGAAGTTTAGGGGTTTTTTTTTTGTGTGTTTTTTTTTAGAAGCTTCATTTTCATGAATTCTGAATCTTCATATTTTGCGATGAGAAGAAAAAACAATTCTACAAAGGATTGCTTGAAAAACTGGAGACTAAGAAGGTGGTAATTGGTTAACATATAAATAAATAATCAGCATTCATTCCAAACAAGACTAAATAAATGTTATGTAATAGAAGGATAAGAGAACACCTAGTTTGAAATACAAATTTTAAACTTGTGCAAGAGAATAATTTCCTACATTTAAAACTCACTTGTGGGATTTATTGTTGCAGTACATATTTGCGCTAAATAAATATCTTTTTTATGCATATAATTAATAGATATAAAAGTAAACACAGTCATAAAAGCATTATTTTCTTAAGATCTCAGCTGTGCTATTCCTATCTTCTCAGCACCTTCAATAGACCAAGGAAAAGATTAGCATGTCCAGCAGTGTTTCAGATGATAACATATGTTGACTTGAGCTGTGAAGGAGCTTATTGCTTTCCTCTGCAGTGGATTCAGGTTGCTGATTTAGGAAATTTGACTATGGGACCTTTCGAGGTCTTTTGTAACCTGATTTTTCCTATGAATTATTCTTCAGTCATCTTGACTAAGAACTTAGAGCATTTGTCCACATTAATGATTTAGCTCCTGAATTTAATTTCCCAATTTCTTTCCCCATGCTTTGATTCAATGCAGGCAACTCAGATAAAATAGATCTGGAAGATAGCTCTGAGAATGTATTTTAATGGAGTACTACAGCTGCAAAAGCACATTCCCTCAGTGGGACCACACTGGAGCTAGTCCAAAGTCAAAAAACACTGGAAATGTGTACAGTGGGAATGCTGGTCCCCAACACCAACTGCTGTGCTCTGCAGATCCACTCTTTCTTGTCTGCTCTGCTTTTTGATATAGTCATAGAAAAAAACTGTATATGTCAAAACTTTGTGCTCTATCCAGTGTGCTCAATCCAGATTTACTTCACTAGCATTTTAGAACTTCCAGTCTGCTTACACACAAGAACCAAAATACTCATTTACCAGAGTTCATACAGTACCACAGAAATAATTTGAAACAATTTTACTACTGTGTACATAACTTTTGAAAGATTAATTTTCCTTTTTTATTTCTTTCTTTTGGAAATGTTGCACAGAATCTGTACAACTATGTATAATATCAGGTTTGTTTAACCTTCTAAAGCAGCCATTATTTATTCACAGTATACCTACATTTATTGGGAAAATAAATAAATAAAATAAAATAAAATAAAATAAAATAAAATAAAATATTGACATTGTTTGGAAAAAAAAAAAAAAAAAAAAAAAAAAAAAACGAACAACCCTAGTGCTCTAGTGTTGCCGGCACGACTCATTGCTACTTTCAATGAATTTCCTATTTTTATAGTGGCCAAGGAAACCCAAAATATGTTACTAAAAATCAAAACAATGCAAGTAAAATGAAATTACATGCATTCCAGCTTTATTTGAAAAGGTCTATGCTCAGTGTTACTTTTGAAAAAGAAGCAATAGTGCTCAACATCTCACTGTTTCACCTCTAAAGGTACTGGGCCACATCACAGGAAGAGCAATCAATATTGGTTAATAGGCCAGATCTGTGTTACTAGTATTCTTTACAATCTTGACATACTTCATTTTATGTACAGATTGCCTCTGAAAACTTGGGCTTATATCTTGTCTAGACAATGCCTTACATGGCCATTCAAATTAATAATGTGCCAGAATTATCCTATGTTTAAT
Organism: Chrysolophus pictus; assembly: GCA_037305975.1. Lineage (NCBI taxonomy): Eukaryota > Metazoa > Chordata > Aves > Galliformes > Phasianidae > Chrysolophus > Chrysolophus pictus. The sequence goes on from CM074577.1 coordinate 34,609,142, forward strand.
GCAGCTGTGCTCTGTATTGACTCTGAAAATTAAATTTACTTCATGGTGCCTATTGACAGCTGAGTCTCAAGCATATTTAATGGATTTGAATGGAGTTTGGGCTATAGCTTTTGCCTCCGAGCAAAATGTTGATAGCTAATAATTTTCATTAGAAGTGAAAGTGTTTATCTATAAACATTGCATTTCTCAGTAGATGAAGTCAGTGTAAAAAAAAAGTATAAGATCATCTTTCAGTTCACCCAAAATGCCCAAAAGAAATCAAGAGAAAGGAAAAATAACCTATTTGCTATCTTTAACTGCAATTCTTTGCCTTATTAACAATGCATTTGCAAATATGTAGTGAGGGAATCCTATCAAGTTGAGAAAAATAGCTTTAGCTCAAAAAGGCAGAGACAATACCTTGAGTTGCATCTGAACATAATAAAAAAGCTCATACATAATATATTTATTGACAACCCTGGAAATTGAACTTTTTTATTTACTGACAGCCTACATGCTGCACAGACAGTGTGAGTTTTTTTCTCTACTGAGCCAACATACTTTTACCCAGACAGAAGAAACCACTATTACTAAAGGTAAGACAATTTACTCACTATATCCACTTGTTCTTTGGGTTATCTTTGAGATGTCCAACAAAGGTGTCAAGGCAGTACGAATTCTTCTGATCACTTTCCTGTTGCAGAATGTGTTCTCAAGAGATGTCTACCAGGAAGATATGTTACTCACTGACAATATGAGACTGACTTCTGCCAGTAAATCTACAAGTAAACAATTATACATCTAATTACTTGAAAGACTAAAATATTTTTACACAAATAACCAGACAACTTCATTTTATAAGTGATATACACATGAATTCTTCTGGTTCTAGCAACCATAGGTAAGCTGCTAAAATAGCCATTTCCCAATGTTTTTGGTACCTCATCTTCCCCTGTCCATCAAGTGAGAATTCATTGCCACATGTCCTTGGCAGTATTACAAGGCAAGTGACATTGTATAAGGCATAAAGGTTGCATGACATTTTTTATTCTTGGTCTCCAGTTCTTTTTAAGTCTTTGAAATTTTCAATTTGAGGATAAAAAATATGAAGAGCCCTTTGGAATTAGTTTGGCCCACTTGGAATTAAATCTGGTGTGGAAGGTCAAGGACAACATGAATGGCTTCTTTAAGTATGTCAGTAGCAAAAGGATGACTAGGGAAAACATGAGTCTGCTACTTAATGAGGTGGGTACCTTCCCTGGTAAAAGAGAACATTGGGAAGTAGGAGTAACTGAGCACCTTTGCTTCAGACTTTACTACTAAGCCTGCCCCTTGGGAATCTGAGACTCTGGAGCTGGGAAGGAGAGTCTGAGGAAAGGAAAACTTCTTCTTGGTTGAGGAGGATCTGTACAGAGATTATCTAGGCAAATTTGATGTACACAGATCCATGGGCTCTGATGGGATGCACCCATGAGTGCTGAGAAAATTGGCAGAAGTGATTGCCATGCCAATTTCTATCATTTTTGCAGTGTCAGGGAGAATGGGAAAGTTGCCTGAGGACTGGAGGAAAGTCAGTGTCACTCCAGTCTTCAAAAAGGGCACAAAGGAGTATCTGGGAAACTGTAGAACGGTCAGCCTCACTTCTACCTCTGGGAAGGTGATGAAGCAGCTTATTCTGTATGTCATCTCCAAGCAAGTAGAAAAAAGAAGATTATCAGGAGTAGTCAACATGGATTCAGCAAGAGGAAATCATGCTTACCTGTCTGACAGACTTACATGATGTCATGACCAGTTAAGTATAAGAGAGAAGAGTAGTGGGTGTTGTCTACCTTGTGTTCATCAAGGAGATTCACACAATCTCCAGTAACATACTCATAGTGTGCTTAGGAGATGTGAGATAGGTGGGTAGACAGTGAGGTGGACTGGGAACTGGCTCACTGGCAGAGCTCAAAAGATTGTGATCAGTGATCCAGAGTCTAGTTGGAGGCCTGTAACTAGCAGTGCTCCAGGGGGTCGGTGCTAGGTCTGGTCTTGTTCAGCATCTTCATCAGTTTCCTAAGTGAAGAGATAGAAACTACCCTCAGCAAGTTTTCTGATGATACAAAGCTGGGAGAAGTGGCTGACATGCAGGAAGACTGGGCTGCTATTCAGCAAGACCTGGATAGGCTGGAGATTTGGGCAGGCAGGAACCTGATGAGGTTCAACTAGGACAAGTGTAGAGTCTTGCATCTGGAGAGGACTTCATGCATGACTACAGATTAGAGGCTGACCTAGAGAGGAGCTCTGCAGAGAAGGGTGTGAATGTCCTGATGGTCAACAGGTTGACCATGAACCAGCAATGTGCTGTTGTGGCCAATTAGCCAATGAAATCCTGGGGTATATTAAAAAGAGCATGGCCAGCAGGCTGAGGAAGTGATCCTCCCCCTCTTCTCTGCCATGGTGTGGCCACATCTGGAGTATTGTGTCCAGTTCTGGGCTTCTCAGTGGAAGAAAGTCGGGAAACTTCTAGAGAGAATCCAGTGGAGGGTGACAAAGATGATTAGGAGCTTGGAGCACCTCCTTTATGAGGAAAGATTGAGAGACCTGGCACTGTTCAGCCTGGAGAAGTTTGAGAGAGGATCTTATTGATGTGTACAAATATATTAAGAGAGGGTATCAACAGAATGGAGTCAGGTTGTTTTCTGTGGTGCCTGGCAACAGGACAAGAGGCAGTGGTCTCAAATTGAAACACAGGAAATTTCATCTGCCCATGAAAAAAGTCTTCAGTGTGAGAATGACAGATCACTAAAACAGGTTGCTCAAAGAGGTTGTGGAGTCTCCTTCTCTGGAGATATTAAAAACCTGCTGGAATGCTTTTAACTGGCTGTGGGGAACCTCCTTTAGCAGAGGAATATGGACTAGATGATCTCCAGAGATCCCTTTCAACTCCTATGGTTCTGTGGTTCTGTGAAAAAGAGAACCTAAAAGCATAATGTTATCAGTTGGCACATCCCCTACAGGAGAAAAACATTGTGTAATATTCCAAAGTCACAGACGAGATCTGTACTGTGAAAAAAAATTACAGGCAACCTTAATTTTCACACTTTCTTATTTTGGGTAGTTCATCTTACAGTTTAAGCATCTTAGTACTGCATAAGGTCCTTAACTGAAAATGGTATTTTAAGAGAAATTTCTAGAACAATCTTCCTCTAGAGCTTTGTGTTCAATTCATTCCTGAGGACGAGAAAGGGTTTGCAGATAGGTTATGAAACATGAATATCCCAAGACATGGGAAATATAGTTGAATTCAAAAACCTTTTAAACCAAAATCCTATGGCTGCTACCTCACTTTCCTATGACACCAGCTGACTGCAATTGTCTCTCCTTTAACAGCATTTTTCTGCAAGAAACTGAAAGAATAGTGTGCCTATCTGACAAGAGTACTTGGATACATCTTTTTTCCTCCCTATTTTGATTGCTGGAGGGCCTGCTATGCATTTTGCCTTTCCAACAGTCTGCACAAGGACCTCAGCTTTATCCAGAAGTCCAAAGAGATCCTACCTCTTTGTAGTAAGAAATATTATTTGTATCCTGAATTTTGAGCTTTTTTCTTATAATAAACAAATCAGGGAACTAAGGTTAATCTTACCTGAAAAGTGCAAAAGTAAATGTCTTTCAATACTGAAGACGAAACACCATTTGGATAGTGTATTATCATTTTGATAAAATGTTAATATCACAGCTGGTGCTTCTTGGTGCCAAAAGTTTCTCTTCCTGTGACTCAATGCAAATAAAAGAGCCAAGATTGTTTCAGTAACACTGTCAGAAATGTCCAAAATGTTCAGTTACAATTTCTCTTTCTTAAGATGACTCAGGAAACTCGGCTAGTCTTCACAAACACAAATGAAAGTCACCATTTTGTCCTTTTGATGCACTTTTTTTTGAAAATGCATCAAATTTTTCAAATCAACTCATTCACAGTTTTACCCACATTAATGATGGACAAAATATATTACATAAAAGTGAAAATATTTCCCAAAGAAATACTTTTGTAGTAGATTTCTCCACCTGTTAATGTCAGGGTTGTTTTGTTTCTTTTTTTCTCTCCTTTCTGTTCTCTTCCTTTCTCTTCTCTCTCTTTTATTTCCGGGGGAATTAAAAGGCCCATAGTCTTTTGGGAGTTTACCTTGTGATAGCTAAGTAAAGGAGAGCTAGAATTTATAGATTCAAACATTTTAAATGACAGGAACTGAAACTCATGTTTTCAAGTCACAGAGGTAAGCTTGGCTTCTAAATTTTATGCAGTAGCCATTGTGTCTGAATGTGACTAAAAATTATCATGACACATACACTTTTAAAGCAGAGATAACTAGGACATTCTTTTTATGCTATTTTGTTCTTCCATAGCTACAGAAAACAATTGCTACAAACTTTTAATTAATTTCTATAATACAGATCCTGATAACATCCTCTCATAGACCATTTTTAATTTTGAAATAAAATAAACTAAATAAAATGATTTCCTAATAGCTGTAATAGACTCTGGTTTGCTAGAATACGTAATCTAATGAACTATTGCTATCAGCACTGAAAATTTTACTAATTGTAAATAGATTTTCTTCCCACTCTGCTCTCCCAGCACATCAGTTTCTTGGACAAACCAGGATCTATTTAACAGAGCAGAAGATGAGAAAACTGGTGCAAACTATCAAGTGCAAGCTGAGTATAGATAATACATCCTTGTCTCCTCTTTGGATGCTGTAATCTTTACTTCTTCATCACCATATCCACTGCACAGCTACATTTTCTATGAACCTTGCCTGAAGAAGGCCATTCCATTCCTCTTCTACCACATTTTTCACAGATTCTCTACCTTTTTGTCTGCATCCTTTACCTTTTATCTGTCTAGAAGTACTAGGAATCCTAGAAGTACTAGGAAAGCAGCCATACAAATTGAATATAGACAAGCTACTAAAAGTCCTTTTTCACTATTCTGTTTATACAGATTTTCCTATTCAAAATAAAACAGCCAAATGTATTACTAAATTGTGAAAAATAATAAGTACATAAATTGTATGCTTATATGATGTAGGACTTCATAGATTTCAACGTTTTGGGGAGAACTTCAAAGGAAGTGATGCTGTAAGTAGCAGCAATCCTGTGAAACTCCGACATGTATTGTTGGCTAGCTTGGAGGATTTAATGAAGTGTTCTTTAATATCCCTTTAAGTCCCCCTAAATATTAAATATATTGTTTATAATTTCACCTGCATTACTTCCAATCTCCAGATGGATTTCATTTGCATAAGAGTTCCCAGGAGAGCTTTGCTATAAAGAAGCCTTGCTGAACAAATTACAGAACTAATCATTTCTTTAAACAGACATATGTAAATAAAATAAAGGATCTATACAGTATGTCAGATGTGAAAGGTTAGCCAGTGTGCACAGTAACAAAATAATTCCATTTCAAATAAATGATTTTGCCTTAATTAACTAAGAGATGAACTGGGCCTCAACTCTCAACATATTTAAGGAAAAATGCTTATGCCAAAAAGCGGATTTAAAACAACTATAAGATGAAAAATTTCTTTCCCTTCAATACCTAGTGCTAGCCTAAACTTTCTACAAGAAGGAGATTTTCTTACAGTCAGATGTCAAGGCTGTTCTATATCCCTACATGACAGGAAAGTGGCTATATAAAAACTACAGAATGGACACTTAAGTGCCTTATTTGACATTTAGATATGGATCTCCAACAGAAAGGAGAGCCTTCAAAGTTAGTGTGGTGACAAAATCAACAAGATTAAATCTATAAATACTGGAAAGTACCTAGAGTAAAATTCATCAACACTTTTGAGATCCTCATTTTATAATCTGTGTCAGATACTTAGTGCACGTAAGTACCTTTGACATTGATAACATGAAAACGTATTCTTCAAGATGTAATCTACTATTCAAAACATTAAAATGTAAGTTGATGTAATTGTAGTTTAGGTATAAAGTCTATACACATTAGTGAAGATAAACTCTTAAGTGATTTAACTCTTAAGGATGGATATGTTGTGAAAGATGTTAATAGAATATTTCCAGAAACTGCTAATTCCACAAAAACATTTTCTTATTATCCAGTTAGATTGTTGTGAATTTTCTGATTGATTATCAAATTTAAAACTAACAGTCCTCTGAACTCCATTACTTTCTTTTCTACATGATCCCAGTGCAAATATCTTATATCAAAACTGAGTTTGTGCATTATATGCGGTGGTGGAAATTTACATTTCAAAAACTGGGAAAAAATGGAGGTAAAGTTATTTCTTTAAATAACAGATTCTGCCTGTTTCTCTACTCTTATTTAATGAATCTTTAGCAATCCATTTATTCAGTTCATCACGACTAACTGAGCTGAAATCACGTGTAAGATGTGAGTTATCAATAGCACTTGTAGCAGACAGCAAGGGTATCAGTTTTAAGCTCCAACATCTAAATTACTACATATTGAAACAAAAGAATTCACAAAAATTCCCATGGTAGTCTACTTTGATTTTTTTTCCCCCATGAAACTCTTTGGCAGTTATTATCATGACTGCCATTGTGGACTTGTAACTATAATCCTGGAGACAAATTCCTATGTGAATTATGAAACCTCTAGGGAGTTCCTGTAAGCCCTGTAAACTGTTCAGAGAGGAATAGTTATTCATGTGTATAATTATCAGAGGGACAGATAATTATTTAACAGTAGTTTCTTTTACTCTGAAGTTTTGAAACTTTAATTTATATTTGTAGCAGTGTATCCCTTTTAGTGCAATGTTATTGCAATTGGGCTAATATACGACTTTTTATCTTTTATCTCCTGAGGCCTGAGGGAAGGAGGGAGGGAGGAAGGAGAGGGCAGAAAAACAGTAAACCGGTGACTGCTCTTATCTTTGACATGCTGTGAATAGACAGGATATTAGACTAATACCCACAAAATCACAGATAAATGATTATCTTGTCTTGATTACTACTGCCCTTTAACAGGCTCCTCTTTTTAGCCAAAGACATTAGTTCTAATTTATATGACACAAATTTCAAGGCCTTCTGCCAAGAAGAGAGCGAAAGCTTCATGAAAATGTTCTTAGCATAAATTTGGGACATCACTTGTAAAATGAGTTTATAAGAAGAAAGAAAGGTCTTTCTATTGAAACCAGAGGATCTCCCAACTTAAAGCAGCTCTGGTTTCTATATTTTTCCCATATTTGTAATAACGACTTAATTCACCTTTGAAGTGAACCTCTCAGCAAAAGCTGAGGCTTAGAGACTGTCTATATTTTAAGCACTTAATCATAAAGTACAGGGGAGCACAATTCTCTTGATTTATTTCCTTACAGAATAACCTTTAGGAACAAAAAGTCTTTCATTTTTTTTTTTTTTTTCTGTTGTGTTTTGGTGCTAATTAAGGAAGAGTCAACACTTTATTTCACCTGCCAAGGAAATTATTTGCCTTGCCCTAGGAAAATGCATCATTATGTTATGAACTACGTTAGCTATTAGCTATGTTCCTATTGGTGAATAATGTCAGTAGTACTTTGTTATGTGTATTTTAGGAAGCTTTTTTTTTTTTTTTTTTAACTTTTTGGATCCATTTCTGCTGAGTGATAGTACTCTCACAGCTTTCATGTGGAGCTGTTAACTTGGCTTGAGTTTTTGCTAGTTTTTCACAACTGCCTTTCTGGTATCTCTAATACAGAGTGCATGAGAACAGAATGATTTAAAAATTATATCCTGTCCTTCTTATTACCAAGGCCCCCTGAATGAGATGGAGATTTTTAATCTGTTTTCTCTTGACTGCATTTTTTTTTTTTTTTTTTGTCATTCCTAAGCCATTTTGTCATTTCTAAGCCATAATAAAACTATTGTTCAAAAACAAGAAACCATGTTTTCTCTTTTTCTGAGCCCTAGAACCTGTAGTTCTTACTTCCAACCCACACTACATTTCATCTTATGATTATGGAACTGTTTGTGTTGGTGAGAGACCTGCAGCTACTCCAGCCTCCTGCTCCACACAGGAGACTTCAAAGTTGGATCATGTTAATCAAGGCCTCATTTATCTGAGTTTAACTATCTCAGTCTCTAGTTCTAGAAAATGGAAAGTGCAAATTGTACCAAAGACACAGCTTAAACAGACAGAATGCATAGTTCCAGAGATCAAGTTCATTACCGAGTAAATTCTGCAGCTATACCATTCTGAGTAGAATCGAATCAATAACAATAAGCACTTCAATTAATATTAAAGTATTTCACAACACTTGTAATTTACTAGGGGTCTGAAAGGAAAAATTAGTTTAGTGAGGAGTTTTGAGTAGACCGCTTGTCATTTTTAGGCTTTCAGAGGATGTACACCTGAAAATTCTCACCAGAGCAATATTTTCTCCAAAAACAATGAAATAAATTTCTATTCCAGCCTTGACTCTGAAAATATTCATGTCTGAATAAATTCAGGGCTTGAGAGGAGCTCTGCTGAAATAATCTAGCTTCTAAATTTCTTATGAAATGTGATAGAAGGACTAGATTTGATTTCTTTCCTGTATTTTTTTTTTTTTTCATGGAAAGCATGAGTGATTTTCTTAGAAAATTAAAAACAAACAAACAAACAAACAAAACCAATATTAGTTCTGATTTTCTAAATAGCATGTCTTTTTCTTTACGTAGATTCTAACACTTTCTTTAAACTTCTGACAGAAGAACAGTTTTGAATACCCAAAGACCTGGTATCATTTTAGCATGGACCCAAAACAAGACATCCTTCCATAATCACAGAAATTCCCCTTCACATAACTGGATGCTCTCTGTGCTTGAGAAATAAAAACTAACTGAAAATTATTTTCAGAAAAAAATATATATTTAATATTTAACTCAAATACTTATGAGTAAGAAAGACAATTTCATTTTTACAAATGCTACAATAACATCTTGACAGACTTGTCACAGTTAATGACTGAAGTTTTCTAAAACGATTAACAATCTTATGCAACAGGAAGCACATGGGCTTGGAATAATATTACTTATTTGGATTAAATACCACATGAGTTAAATTTGCCTGAAGTAAAATTATACTTCATAGAAAATAGGAGCTGAACCAATTGACTTCATAAATCTAAAGGTTGAACAATCAAACCTAAACTGAAGAATACAGAGGAAACATTCATCTGGTTCTTCATTAGAGATTCTTTTTAGAAATAGGCCAGAATAATCATAATAAGAGGTGTAATTAAGTAATAAGTTTTTTCAGAGATATATCTGTAATAACTGCAACTATGAAGTGTCTTATTGTGCATTATACTTTATGTAATTTAAGAAAAACAACTGTAATTGTAAGTAAAGCTTATGGCATCATACCTTGTGTTTACACAGCTGTGACATTATGACTTATCAGATTGAAAGCTTTCTTTAACATAAAAACAGCATTAAAAATATATTGCAATATTGCCAGAAGTAATGGATAACAAACAAATGTATTCACTTGTTCAGATACAGTTCTGTATTGTCTGCATGCAATGTCTACAAATTATTTAAATCAAATTGCTTTGAGCATGGAGGTAGTGTTTTCTGAAGTCTTCTGGCAGGTCAGTTTTGTGTTATTATCATATCTATTAACATCTGGTCCCAATCACCCACATGGCCCCTGCATACTATGGCGGGAATTGTCAGCCATAATTGTCCCCTTTTGTGTTGGTGTTTCTGGACAAGGAGGAGGAGTCCTGTGGAAGGGGCTGGTACTGATCACACAAATGGACCTAACAAGCAGCTGAGTGGTCTCTGGTATCACCAGATATGCTGAGGCATCTGTTAATACTATTTGTCTGACACAAAAGGAGACAACTATGGCTGACAATTCCCACCATAGTCTGGCCTTCTATGATGGATTGAGGGCATTGGTGGACAAAGGGAAGACGACCGATGTCATTTACCTGGACTCGAGCAAGGCCTTTGTCATGATCTCCCACCACATCCTTGTCTCCAAATTGGAGGGATGTGGATTTGATGGGTGGACCACCCGATTGATAAGGAATTTGTTGAAAGGTCACAAAGGGTGGTGTTAATGGTCCTATGTCCATGTGGAGGCTGGTAACGAGGCTGGTGTCCTCCAGGGGTCTGTCTTGGGACTGGTGCTCTTTAACATCTTTATCAGTGGCATCAATGATGGAATTGAGTGCATCCACAGCAAGTTTGCTAATGACACCAAGCTGAGTGGTGCAGTTGACACAGTGGAAGGAAGGGATGCCATTCAGAGGGATCTCAACAGATTTGAAAGGTGGGCCTGGGTGAACCTAATGAGGTTCTACACAGCAAAGTGCAAGGTTTTGCACTTGGGCTGGAGGAATCCCCGGCATTAATACAGACTGGAAGGAGCAGTCCTTGAGAGCAGCCCTGCAGAGAAGGACCTGGAGGTCCTGATGGATGAAAAACTTAACATGAGCCAGCAGTGTGCTCTTGCAGCTCAGAAAGCAAATGGTATCCTGGGCTCCACCAGAAGAGGGGTGGCCAATAGGGACAGGAAGATGATTGTCCCTCTCTACTGTGTTCTTGTGAGGCCCCATCTTGTATACTGTGTCTAGGTCTGGAGCCCCCAGTACAAGAAAGACAAGGAGCTGTTGGAGAGGATCCAGAGGAGGGCCACAAAGATGATCAGAGGGCTGGAGCACCTCTCCTAAGAAGACAGGCTGAGGGAGCTGGGCTTGTTCAGCCTGGAGAAAAGAAGGCTGCGGGGTGACCTCATTGCAGCCTTTCAGTACCTAAAGGGAGCCTATAAACAAGAGGGGAGTCAACTCTTAGAAAGAATAGATAACAGCAGGACAAGGAGAAATGTTTTTAAGTTGAAGGAGGGAAGATTTAGGTTGGATGTCAGGGAGAAGTTCTTTACAGAGAGAGTGGTAAGGTGCTGGAACAAGCTGCCCAGAGAGGTTGTGGATGCTCCCTCCCTGGAGATGTTCAAGGTGAGGTTGGATGGGGCCCTGGGCAGCCTGGTCTAGTATTAAATGTGCAAGTTGGTGGCCCTGTCTGTGGTGGGGGGGTTGGAGATTCATGATTCTTGATGTCCCTTCCAACCCAGGCCATTCTGTTATTCAGTGAGTTGAAAACCATTCCATAATTTCATAATTTGCATCAAAAACTCTATTCTTCATTCCTTTTTTTTTTTTTTTTTTAATTCATAACTTCAGTGGCATATTATCATTATATAAAGATTTATGAAAATGAATAAATCCTGTGTATAAATACATAGGCACATACACAAGTATTTGCAGCCTAGTCTGTCATCTCCTTACCCTCCCTCTCTAGTCACCACTACAACCAGTTTAGGATAATTCCACAAAGAGGCACAAGTATAATGGGAACAATTACACATTTGATAGTGGTAAGTTGTGTATTTAAGGGGATCCATTTTATTTCTGGAACTGGATAGTGGAACTGGTCTTCGAAAACTGTGAAGGACTGGCAATAGTATTTAGCATCTTTCATTGTAAAATCTTTCTCTATTGATAATTTATTTTGAAGTCCAGATCACAGATTAAGATCCAAATGGTTTACAAACATAGTAGAACAGTGCTATTTTTACATTTTTGTAAAAATTTTTACATTTATGTAAAAATTTATGTAAAATTTTACAAAGCAGACTTAAGGTATGTTCCCCTTACCAATGCAGAACTGATAGTTAAAATCTCAGTATAAAAAATAGTTCTGTTTTGATCTCCTCAGAAATGTCTTTGTAACTCACACTTGTTATGTTGCTAAAGCTGTCCAAGAAATGAAGGAGATGAAATATATGACATTGCTTCCTTTTTAATATGTTGATTCTTCAGTGTAAATATTTGCACTTTAAGAGCCTAGTTGGGCAATTAAATCTGATAATAATCCTCACCTCCTCCTGAAAACTCCTGGAACACCATCCTTTTGTCACAGATGACTTGATTCTGTCATTCTGTAAGGAAGGGTAACATCAACTCCTAACTTTGGAGTGAGACAAGAAAGAAATTTAAGATTTCATTAGTTCAGTCCATTTTTTGCACGTTCTCAAAAATAGTTAAAAGAAATTCAGGAAATTTACTGGGGCTCAGAATCTAACATATAGTCTGTATTCCTAAATGTGGAGAGTCTCTCTTGGTGGGAAAAGGAGGTGAGAAACTGGAAACTACCTACAAAAATGTTAATAAAAATGTGGAAAGAAATAATTTGTTGTGCATATGTTGTTGTATGTTCTTTTAAAATATTTTAATAACAACTAATTGGCCAGTTAAATTAATATGGGTATACAGAGCCAAAAAATTCCAGGCATGTGAAAATAAGTGGCTTAACTACATCAGGCTGAAGTGAAGAAATAGCAACTTGCAACACACATTTAAAATGCTAACAGTAACAGAGAGTGTGCACAAAAGGAACATGAATAAAGAATCATAAACAGTAATTTTTTAAAAATGCATAATCTACAGTGTTCTGTTTCAAGATTAGGTTAACACAATGTGAAATGTTAGTTTAAGGATTAAAATAATTTCTTAGATTAAAATTCACAAATCCTGAAGATAAGTGAATTAAGAAATAGTGACATAACTGTAACATAAATTTCACCCAAGAGCATGCAGATAATCATAAGGACCTTTATCTTCTGGACCTTTGGGTGTAGTGCTTTATTTTTTATTTCAGTATTTGAAAAATAGATTTTAAAGATTTACATACTTGTTACGGAGTAATATCTTAAACATGTCTTGATAAAATTATGACTTAGAGGGATTCATCCATGATGAGTCTTGTATTGAAAAACCTGCCATAACAAATTTTAATTCATAATTGTTATTGAATAGCAAAGACAGATTTAATTATCTCTATTATTGACCTGTTCTAAGCAAGTACTTTATGTTATAAATCCACACATTATTGCCAAAGAACAGGCTGAATGCATAAATCCTCTTCCAGTTCTCTCAGCAAGTTCTTTATACCATAGGAAAACTTTTAAAGGTATAAAATATGTCCAGCTTCCTCCAGCTTACCTAGCTATAGTGGAGACACAGATTTGCCAGGTTACTATGCCCACAACAAAATAAAATTACTATTTGGGGAATGGCTAGAGTTAAATGAGTAAAAAAAAATGGAAGACATATTAAAATTTCAGTGATGAAAAAATATATTTCATTGGCTGTGGAAACAGACATCAATTACACAGAAATCCTTCAGCAGCTCTGCCATTCAAACTCATCTTTTCTGTAGTCATCTAAAGGAATGATGACACTGTATGAAAACAGGTAAAATGTGAGATTCTTTTTCTTTGCTGGAGGAAAGAAAAGAGGCTATAATAGCAATGATGACCTTGGTACAGGACATTTGCTGGGGAATTGATGACCGCCGTGGACCATCAACTCTCTCAGCTGGTCATTAATCCCAAGGAAATGCCCTGTGTCTGCCTTGTTATTGCTTAATTCAATTATTTGTGGTTGTGGCATTTACTCTGTGAATATTTTATTGCTCAGTCTGCTCTCTGTCTTACTTCTGCTCCTCTTAAAGTCCATTTCACTGGTGAAGACTGGCTCAGCTCAAGAACACCTCATGATTACCAAGACAGACTACAGTTTACACATTTTTGTGTTCTTGCTACTTCATTAGGATATAATAGCTTGAAAGGATTAATAAAAACAAACAAACAAACAAACAACATGTTTTTCTGTCTATCTTAGGATTTTCATAAATTGCAATTTATAATATAGGTTAAATAAAATTTTACTGGGCATATACGCAAGTTGCTCTGAAAATAATGCCTCCTATTTATTTTCACAGAAACTAAAATAGATACAAGAAGTGCAATAACACTATTTCACAGAGAAAATTCTCAACTACGAAGCACTTTTTGTCAACACAATCACCACCATTAACTATGTTTTCACCAATGATGAACAAGAGCCTGCATGCTGTTCTCATGAAACTCCATCAGCAGACCTGAGCCTCCATCAATGTCACCACTGCTGAAACACACCACCCACCACCTCATTATACTCACATCCATTGTTTAGTCTCCATCAACGTTTAGCAAGCATCAATGAATGCCAATGGATGCCATTCTTTCTGTATGAAGGAATCCAATTCCCCACTTTTTTTCATACATATTTCCATGTCAGATGTCATTTTATCAGACTGTCCCCGGCCTGCCATATCATATGAAAACAAAATGTGATGGAATATTGGTGATTCATCCTCTACTGTAGTACCACCAATGTTCACCTCTAATGTTGTGGGCCAGCATGATAAAAAAAGGAGGCACTGCTTTTGGAGCAGCCCTCACATACATACAAATATCAGAACAAAAAAAAACTGATGCAGCTACTTCAAATACTATTATTACACTGAGAGATTTTTAGGTACACTGTGATAAAAACAGGAAATAAAATAGTGTGATTACTTTTCTGTTAGTTTACTTTTTCTCCTGCCTTATATCAGTGTTCTTGTTTTCCATTCTGAGGATGGAAACAGCAGCACATCAAGTGTTTCACAGTCAGCCTTGTTGCTTCCTTTTGAATACTGAGCCTCAATGTTTATTCCTTCCCTTACTTCTGGAAGAAGGACTGTTCTGTGGAAAGCTAGAAAGATGAGGTAATTGAATTTTAAAAATGTAAAGGGAGAAGAAAAAAAAAAAAAAAAAAAGATAAGGCAATTCAGTTCACCAAATAGCCACATCAGAACAATAGAGAGACCTGACTCGAGCGGAGAAGGAGTGGCAAGAACAAAGATGAGTGAGGAGTGGCTATACAATCTGCAATGGAAATAAATGTTTTTCTAATTGCAGTCTGGGCGTATTCTCTTCTACACTAAAAGCCTTCACAGTACTTTGGGTGTTTGAAGGAACTACTGAACTAGTCTTAATATAATCTATATTTATGTTACTACTAACAGAAAAAAAAAAAAAAAAACAAAGCATTTATGAAACAGTGATGGAAATTTCTAGAGAACACCTGATCATTTAATCACAGCATACACACAGAAGTCCATGGGACCAAACAATATGTTTCTGAGAATCTTGACAAAATGAGCTAATGTCATTGTAAGGCCACCATGTCTGCTTTGAGGACTCGTGGCAACTAAGAAAAGTTAATTACTGTGCAAAAAGTTATCATGAGTGATAGAATAAAACTGAGAAGAACCTCATAATGTTCAACCACAGTGAATGCAAAGCCTTGTGTTTGGCACAGAATAATTCCTAATCCAAGAAACTTGAATTTTAACATGTCCGTTTAGTTCTGTCTTATCAACAGTTAGAAGTTCATGCTAACATGGTTTAGTAGCTTAGAGACATCAATATTTGCAGAGCAAATGGTAAAGTATACAGCTTAAGGTAGATCGGCATGCAGAATACTATAAGAAGAAAAAGGTAGCTGCACCTTATATGTGCATTTTTCTAAGTTATGAGCCTTCAGAATCACAAAATTAAAAACAAGATTTTTAGAAATGCAATGACTATTTATTTATTTATTTATTTAAAATATAAAACATTATTGTCACACAAGAAAATGTGAGGGCTATTTCCTAGGAGTTAAAATTGTTTTGTACTATGAGCATTGGAGCACCTAGATTCTGTGAGATCATCTGAAACAGTGCCTAACCTATTTTTTTTTTCCATATTCTTCAGCTTTCTTGCTACAGGCAACATATTCAGAAGAGCAGGGGAGGTCATTGCAAGTCCCATTTGCAAACTTTTTTTGGGTTTACAGATAAAGCTCCAAGCCTTCTCATAACTTGATGATAGGTGCAAGAATGACTATCTTGCTCATACCTTTTGATGAAACTAGACAGACCAACACCACAGGAATGTGCAACTGAGCTCGTTCCCTAGAAATTTCAATTCTCCTATTAAATGTTCATAACCCTCATTCTGCTCATTTCATTTCAGTTTTACGTTAATATCACTAAAAAGGCCATGAATGTGAAGTATAAATTGGAACAGAGAAGGTATAAGTTCTATCTCCAATCTGTAGCTAATTTTACTGTGTCTTCTTGCAACTCATAACACATTACTCAGGTATCTAACTTGAAAATAGGAAAAAAAACATTGTCCATCCATTTTTTAAGCTGCACACGATCTACTTGTGATTTTTTCCAGTTTTTTGAAACATTTTTATTTTTTGTAGACAACAAGAAAAAGGATATATGTGAAGATGCTGTCGTCAGAACCAGTTTGTGACTCACTCTCTCAAAATATTTAAGAATACATATAAAAGGCATGTGTAAGCCAAAATGTAGTTTTAGATGCAGGCATACACATGACTGCCTATACACACACAAACAAAATAGTTCCTAAATTCTCAAATGCTGCACTCCTTTGATAGCGTAACCATAGTTAATGTTGTGTCAGGGTTTCCACTATAAACCCTCTCTTTTATAACTTAGCAATAAAATTTTACCCCAGGCATGAAGTACCAGGTCTCAGCACAGCGGCTGACGTTTTTATATGTATACATTTTCACACACTTAAAAAAAAAAAAAAAATCAGTTTAGCTACTTTAATACATGCAGGTATAACCAGTATAAAAAAGTTTAAGATGTTTTTGAGTTGATCATGTATAATACACACACAGATACACTTGTATATACATATTTAGCTCAAAACAGCTTCTTCTTGTTACTGAAAAGATACTGGAGAAAGATTCTAGAAACAACTCAACAAGAAAACATGCATTCATTACTTATATCTAAAGAAATAATTGTATATGACCAGATATTTGAAAGTGACTTAGTTAAGGAAACACAATCCCTACCACACGGCTCTGCCTCTCACGCCACCAGCAGTCCCCTCACCCTCGACATGACACACTTCATTAAACACAGAAGTGCTTTGTTGCATTAGGGGCTTTAAGAGAAGTAGAAAGGTAGGCTCCTTGCACTTCCTATGAGAAATGAACATCGACTTCCTCTGAAGAAAATGTAAATGGATTCGCTTAATTGGACTTGGAGTGCTGGAGCAATTAATAATAGATTGTGTCATAGTAAGGGCTTTGTTTATATTTAAAGCAATAAATTACAAGTATTAAGTTTATATTTATTCCAAGTTAAACTCATTTGTAATTGACATGTTACTTAGCCCAAGGCTTTTAAGATCTTTTAGTATAATTAAATTAATAGAGAGTTATAGATCACTGCATGATAAACAAACAGCATAGACTTTAATATGACAGATATGCAGAGAACAGGCCATGTAAGTAGATCATTATTATCGGTTTTACCTTCAGCAAAATATACAACTGAAACAACAGCACAAGATTCAATTCAAACAATAGTAAGTGCAAGAATGGTCTGTATTTTTTTTTCCTTTCCTAACTTGATGGTTAGCAAACACATTTACCCAAGTGAGGGAATTAGTCAGTAAAATGAGCTTCTGAAAACAGCTTTCCTATCCCACCACTGTGTCATGAAATTGTTTTTTCTGCCTTCACAGTAAATGCTTTGGATTAGATTTTCAGAGATCACACCCTGCAAGGAGTCACTAAAATGCTGGACAGTTGATTTAAGAAAGAGCGACTTCCTTTACCTCTTCAGAGCAAAGTTTTCCACATAGCAACAGCTACTTTTAAAAGAAATTTCTACACATAACAGCTGATACCTGTTTTCAGGAATTTACATGCCTACAAAGACAGCTTAAAAATATGTGTTGAATGCATACAGTGCAAATACAAAGCACATGCTGACTTTGATTTTTTGCATATCTCCTGTTCTGAAATAAAATGCAGAAACTGTTCCTATCCTCCTCGAAGTGTGCTACATCTCAGATCGCTGAATCATGGAATCGTAGAATTGTTTGAGATGGAACGGACCCTTAATGGTAATCTAGTCCAACTCCCCTGTGATGAACAGGGACACCTACAGCTAGTCAGCTTGTTCAGAGCTCTGTCCTGCCTGATCTTGAATGTTTCTGGAGACAGAGCTTCCTCTCTGGACAACCTGTTCCAGTGCCTCACCATCCTTACTGTAAAAACTTCTTCCTTTTGTCCAGTCTAAATCTCTCCTCTTTAGTTTGAAGCCATTTCTCCTTATCCTATCACAGCAGACTCTTTAGAAGAGTCTGTTCTCTTCCTTCTTACAGCCCCTCTTTAGATACTGAAAGGCTGCTTTCAGGTCTCCCCGGAGCCTTCTTATCTCTAGGCTGAACAGCCCCAGCTCTCTCAGCCTGTCGTCTTAAGGGAGGTGTTCCATCCCTAGGATCATGTTTGTGACCCTCTTCTGGATGAGCTCCAACAGATCTGGCATATTCTCAGCTGCTGCCACAAAGTTGGCTAGAATAAGATTAGGATAACTGTTGTACATAACAAGACATGAATACTAAGGTCACATGCAATGACAATTTTAAATGAAAATACTCATTGGATAAACTTCACAATTTGTTTGCTATGCAAAAAAATTAATTAATAATTTTGCTGGGACAGAAGACCTTTAAACCAGAATGTGATGAAAGCATACATGTGCATGACTGATGAAGAAAAGAAGTAGTTTGGAGGAAGGGTACTTCCAGGGCACAGCAAGGCAGTGTATGCCATGCACAGCAGATCACTGATCCTTTACACCAAATGTCCTGTGGGTGGGTGAAACAGGCAGCACTCGAAAGTGCACTTATAACAAGTCAGGAATCACTGGGAGTGAAAGGATTTCTGAGGCACCTTCTAGTCCTTTGGCCCTCCCAATGATTAAGGTTAAATATGACATTCCCAACAATCACTCAGGCTGTCATTGGAACAGCTAAAAAATTTCTCTAATAAATTCCGTAGAGACCAGTGATGAAGATTCCGCTGCTGCCTTTGCAATTTATATCAACATATAATCATCCTATTTTTATTTTCACGTATTTTTTAATATCTAATCAAAATAACTTAGTAAATAGAGACTGTTTCTTCCTATTGTGTTCATTGGAGTTGTGGAGAACAGACAATTCCATTTCACTTCCAGCAGCCTTTCAAGGTTGAAACATTCTCCTTGTCCTTCTTTTCTGTGAAAACACACCAAAGAGCAGATTGTTTAGCCCACCTGCACAGGAGCTGCTCTTCAGATCTCTGACCACTCTCTCTCCTGTGGAATTATCTCCCATATCCTTTGAATTGGAATCCTGTCCATTAATACTGTACCTTCCACCTCAGCATCACCTAAAAATTTAATTACTCTACCCTCTCATTGTTGAGTTTATTAATGAGAACTTGGATAATGTCAGGTATGTTCTTTATTCATTTTAGAAGTAATTTATTAATAAATTCTACCTATTACTGACTTTCCACTCCATTTTACACTGTCCTGAAATACACTAGATAACACCTTTTCTTTATTAAAATATCATAAAGTACAGTATTAGAGTCAAGTCTTACTAAAACAAACATATATTAAGTTTTCTTCTTCTCCTTTGTCCATCTTTGTCACAGAATAAAATTATATGGTCTTGATATGATTTGTACTTAAATAAAACATACTGATGACTGTGCAGCTTCTTACTTTTTTTTTTTTCCAGCTAGAAAGTTTCAATAATTATTCCAGTACTTTTTACATTGAATAGTTCATAAGTTTCTAGCTCTTGTTTTTTAAATATATACTATGGCTCTTTTTTTTTTTCTCTTTTTCATATCACATCTGCCCTTGTAAGATCTTAGAAGTAAATGTAGCCATCTAAAAACAGTAGTTTGAGTTCTTTAAATAACCCGAGATAAGACATTCCAGTATACTTGTGAATAGCATTGCAGATTTTGCAGATTACAAGATATAATATCCCCAAAATACCATCATGCATTCATTTTTGACACCTTTAAGAACCTATTTTTAAAGCATCTTTTAGTTTTTCTCTGCAAAGTAGGAAGTGATAAAAAGCTTGTTTCAGTTCCTCAGCTGATGTCTTTCCTGTGTCCTAACATAGACATTACAGTCCTTTTTAAGCTTTCCTCTCAAACCCATGGTCTTCAAAATCTTTCTGCTATAGGTGAAACTTATGCTGACAGCTTACAGTGTTAAAATAGATCTATTTTTCTGCAATGTTTTACTTAGGAAAATGTTTGTTACCAACTTCTGTAATCAAAAGAAGAGACAAAGTAGTAATTTGCTACCTCAGATTGAACAGTGTTTGCATAAAGCATTCCCTCTGCTCCATAGTAAGGCAATAAAAAATCACCCATTGTCCTGAGGATATCTTCTTTCCCAAGAGTTAACACTGAATGCTGTTTTCTCTTCTTATTCTTTAAGAGCCTTTCTCCTTTCCAGCTTGTCTTTCGTCTTTTCTTTCTCTTCTTAATTATTAACTCAGATCCCCTGAAATTTTATCAGTATTATCTTATGTGTATGTTATATATTGTATAACATCTGTGATTTAGAATTCTATTCTTATTACATTTTGAACAAGATATTATAGTATCTTATAGATTTTTGTCATTGATATTTGTCAATGACAACCATATACTCCTATCTTCCGGAGTTGAAATTTTTTTGTATTAATATATAGATTATATACTGGAGTATTTTTGATCAATAATTTATAGTGAAAGACTGTGAATGCAGAAACTACTTTAAATACACAATGACATTTGGTCTAATTTTATTTTGGGGGAAAGACAGGAAAAGACCATCGGAATATCAGTCATCTTCCGATGTGATCTCTCTGATCAAAAAATAACTGAACAGAATTAACTTTTCTTTTTATTTAATGTCTCTTTTCTGTCATAAGTTTCTGATATAACATTAAGATTACTGAAATTGAATGCGTGAATATTCATTTCCTTTGTTTATGCAGCTTCTCTAGCAAAGGTGAGAAAAAAAAAACTTGGAAATAAAGAGAGTTTTCCTTGTAGATTTGCCCACCCATTGTGTTGAACATTGATGCGCACTTTTAATTCTCTTATGTATGGTGGCTTTCCTGCACATGGGATCTCTAAATAACCACCCCTTTCCAGGATACAGTTGTGACATTCCAGCATAAATTGCTGTCAAATACAATAATTTCATATACTGAAATTCACAACAAACAAACAAACAAAAAAAAAAGCAAAAAATACAGCTGCAAATAAAATTAATTTACAGATAATATAGACACAAATGCAAATTAAGTAACTATGGAATAAAAAGAAATCTAGCTTTTTAAAAGGCAAATCCAGTAATAACAAATTGTCCTTGTGATACTTAGAAATAAAGTGCATTTTCCCTTCACAATCCCAAAGTTTTTAATTTTTTAAACTGCTTTACCTGCCACGCTTAAGTCACTTACATTACTGTTATATTACTTCAGGCAATCTTTTGCTTTCAAGAGAACTGATAATTGATATGAGGTCCAGTCTAGATTTTTTTCAAATCATCACCTCTTTAAAAGAAAAGACTGTCTTGTAGTTTGGTTGTTTGGCTAGTTACCCATTCCTGCCTCTTATAGGCAACCCGTAACTAATTTTGTGCCAGAATATGTATTTTGTGCTTGTGGCCTCTCGAGTTTGAAAACAGTAATCTAAATGACTTTGGCACTTTTATCTTGTGATAACTGATACTAGAGTAGGAAGAAAAAAAATAACCCTATGTCAAATATCTCAGATATTGCTATTTGATAAATATTGACATATCTCGACTCTCTAATTGTGACTGGTAACTATGCGTAAATCGGTGTTGTAATTGAGATTAGTTTCCAGGGATATTCCAATTCCTTGGACAATAATGAGAATTTGCCCTTCTTATTTCTTGTGGATAACAGCTCACTCTGACTATATGGAACAGAGATGTAGGCATAGTTGCCTTCTTCAAAAAAGTGCCAAGAGAACATGCTGTGCCTCCATTTCCAAGATGATCTTGTCTGAAGCCAGGTTCTGGCATCACAAGCTAACATGCAC
Source organism: Chrysolophus pictus (assembly GCA_037305975.1). Lineage (NCBI taxonomy): Eukaryota > Metazoa > Chordata > Aves > Galliformes > Phasianidae > Chrysolophus > Chrysolophus pictus. Next base: position 34,630,942 of record CM074577.1, read on the forward strand.
ATTATGAATTAAATTTTTCAGAATGTCATTAATAGCATCTGGAATGTCTTCTCTTTATTATGTTGAACTAACTCAAGAAATACCAGATAACTTGATTTAGGAACCTACAATTTGTAGAGGTGATAATCATCCTTGATTCTCACAAAATTGTCTATAAAATTTTAGGTAGAAACAAAGATGGGGAAAATGTTTCAGCTGTGACATTATACAACACTATCTTCAAATGGAAAGATTTGCATTCATGAAAAATGCTATGTAAAACACTACAGGATTAAATTAGGCTACAAATGTCAAGTAACAAGTACTCATTCTTACACTAAAATTGCTATATGCAATTTTCTATTAATATTTTCTCACTAATGTTTTCAGAGAAAAGATATTTTTAAAAACAAGAAGCGAATAAAGATGATTTTTCAAAGCATTGCCAGTCTGCTTCTGACTCCATCTTGCAGCAATTTTGTTTCCTAAATAATTCCAGTTGATGAACACTTTGGAGCAAATCTTTGCTGAGAACAATGGAATTGATTGTTTTGTTGACTGCAATAGTTTTATGTGTGGGTTGTTTCTCAAACCTCAGTACTGGGCGGGGAAAGGAGTGGTTCAGAGAATCCCTGGTAATGAATGGGTAACAGATGACTGCAAACCACAGGTATTAGACCTTTTCAGCATGGAGTTTTGGCGACTCAAAATGTTAAATAAAAGAGAGACAAAAGAAAAACTGTGAACACATCCTAAAAGCTCAGTGAATTCATTGTTTCAAATTAGGTAATTTGTGGCCAACCGCAGTTTGGATTTTTAACATTTCTGGAAATGTCATTGATTTTGCTATGCACAAATTACTGCACAATCTAATATTAAATATATGATAATGTTTTGCAGAAGATTTAGTTTGCCGTGGGGCTTATGAGTAGCACAGCCAGAGCTGATGGATAGATGATAGCAGTTGTAGGATTTGCAGAAAACCATCATTTCTAGTAGTGAAAAACTACTTGATAAAACAATAAAAATTAATTTAAATATATAGAAACACATTGCAATGAAAGAGTTGCACAAACTCTTAAATGCATCCACTTCCATCCACAGCTCTGGTCAACCAACTAGTTTTGCTTGATTTTCTTGCAGCATCTCCTTACTTCTCTATCAATTCTACACACGTAGTAAATGTATTTAATGGCAGTTTTAAGAGTTAATATTTAATGAAGTTCAGCATGATCATGGAAGACTTCATCCAAATATAGTTCTAAGAAATTAGGTATCTTCTCTAGCCAAGTATTTCCACCACGCCCCCCTGCTCCTTCAAAAAAACAAGCAAACAAACAAAAAAACCCCAACACACAGAGCTATAAAAAACCACACAGAGCTATATAGTCACTGCTTCTGATACTACTGCTTGAAAACACTGCTGGAAATTTAATCTCACAGCAAAACATCCCTGGGATATTACTCCTTTTTCTGTTATTCTGTTAACAATTTTAATCTAGCTACTTTCTACTCTGAAATATCTTGATTGTTGCTTTTTTTGTTTGGTTGTTTGTTTTTGCACTTGCATATATTTCATTATGCTAGAGTCAAAGGCAAAACTTAGATTAAAATATCTGGGACAATAGTCCCATCTTAGGCCTGGCAGTAGAAGAAAGTTAACAACTGGACAAGCCACACAATGTATTATGCTTCAGCTTTCTTGGAGACTTTGAAAACTTCATGAGACGAGAAATCCATAAAAATGCCATATCTTATTAGCACACCTGTACACACAAAATGACATTTCTTTTTATGCATTAAATTCAGACAATATTGAAATGAAGTGTCACTTCAAAAATCAAAGTAACTTATTTTGCAAATGTTGAAATAAAATCTGGGACTTCAAGGCTTTTTTTTTTATTTCCTCTAAAGCTGCAATTTTCATCAAACAAACAATGCGCCCAAAGAAATCTTTCTCAGTATCATCTAACAACTAACATCTGTGTCAATCACAGTAAAAACACTCTTAAGGTTGTTCTTTGCATGGAAGCAAGAATACCATATCCTATCCCCATCCTAACTTCAGTGATTAATGAAGTGACTAAAATACTCAAACATCTTAAGGAATTTGGACACCTAATCTCCCGTTATTGTAAGTCATCTGGTATATCCATGAAGCAGTTTTTCATTTATTGCATGACCGTAACTTACACATGAGACTTCCCATGTTTTTCAAGATTTCTTTTTCGTGTGAGAAAACAGCACTGTCTGAATGGCTGCAGGACTGCAAATGTTTTTTTCTGCTTGAAGAAATGTAAGTAATGAAGAAATTACCACCTAATAACTGATCACTGGCAGTTTCTGTCCTTGTCTCCATTTGCCTGCCTGCTATTTTCCCAATTCTGATGTGTACAGTAAAATGCCTGCAATAGTCTTTACAACCCACAAGTACCCTAATTTTCTTACCTCAAAGTGCATAGTAATTTTTCCAAATCTGAACTTCCTTCCTGATCTTCTGCATTCTCTTCTTGTTCCCAATATGCCAGTGGTAACTTCTGCATCAAGGCCCACAGCATTAGAATTGCCATTCTCTCCAGCAGATGTTTCCCCATTCCAGAAGGACCATGATGCGGAGTAGCTCCATTCATTAGAAGTCCACATGCACCTGTGGAACTCATGAATTTGCTTCAGCAATGCAAAAAAAATATTCTCTGTTGCATATTTAGAGTTTATGTATACAAAAGTCACTAAGGCATCTCTTTGTTTTTGTTCAGAAATATTTAACAAGATGACCACTGAATGTTTTATATACCTTTTTGCCTTCATGACATATATATATATATGACTTATAGATCAGTGTAGTTTATCCTGATCTTGAGTGTCTATTGAACAGCATTTACTATTAGGACAGTAATCAATGTTAGAATTAGAACGTCAAAATAAAAGTGGCTGTCCTAGTATGCTGATGGATGTCAATGTGCCAACATTTCCCTGGGAATTACGAAAGTTCAAGATTACCAGAATGGGCTTGACTTGTGGAGCTGTAAGCTAAGTGACATAGACAGTTCACACTTTGCTGTGTACCACCATGGTTTCTCCATTGTGGTAGCAGCCATTTTCTTCATAAGTACCAATTAGAAGCACAATGCCCACAATGCTGAGAGTGGTGAGGAGGTGTCCTCACAGCAGCAACTTGAGGAACAGAGAAACACGAAGATGTGTTTTGATGGTCTCCGACTGGCAGAAGGACGTAGTAGCTTCCTCTTATTTCAGTCTCTGTCGCTCCTGCTCAGCCAGCCAGCACAAGGGTAAAGCAAGTATTGACCTTATATATAGGGCTGTGATCTTATTTCTTGGCTTTCTTCCTTTTTCTTCCACTTTTCTCTTCCTTCTCTTCCCCTCAAATCTCCACACAGTCATACCAAATCTTGCCTTATGTGAATATTATTACCTTAAAATTATTTCCCTTTGGAATTATTATGTCTTTAATCCTTACACTCTGCAATTTAGATTAAAATAATTCTCTAACTCCTGAATCTTTAAACAAAAAGGATATCAGAAGAAGAAGAAATAGAAACTCACAACCCTAAATCTTAATTACAGATTTTATTTGTACAATGAAGGGAATGATTTCAGCAGTCATCTATTTGTTCAGAATCTCTTTATACAGGTTTTCACAGCAAATTAATTTGTATAACACAGGAGGATTTTGCTACAGTTGTGACTGGACTAATGTCATTTTGGATAATCTTCATAATGTCTAAAACATCAATACGTCCCTGAACAGCAGAAGCAGCAGGAAAAAGAGAAACTTCTCTCCCCTGTGGTTTGTGGAGTTATTTGCACTGGTCACATTATGCATTACAAATAATTTATTTAGTGAAATGATCCTTTTTCTATCCCAAAGATCAGAAGATATCACCTTGATGTCTATGGCATTGTGTTTAAGATACTCTCCCAGAAGGGAAGATTTGGATAAAAAGTGCAAATAGAAGTTAAAAATAGCATTCACTATCTGGGAAAGCATTTGGCAAAGAATAAACAGTAAATGGATGTTATAGTCTGAATCAGTTACATACAGTTTATAAAGTGATAATTCTTCATAGGAACTCATTAGATGACTTAAGGCTCACATTCTGTTCACTAACTAGATCCCCTTACCTCAACCAATTAATTTAACTTTCAACTGAATTGAGCAAATGGAACCAAAAGGAACTTTACCAACATTTATAAAACCATTGAGCTATACCTTGGGTTTTGGTGGAAGTTTTGCAGCTGCTTTTCATTTTATCAATTGCAGATATCTAGTTGGAGGGTTGTCATGGTTTTGTGATTTTTGGTTTTCAATATTCCACATCATAACATCATGTGGGGCACTGGGAGTTTAACTGTTCATGCTCAAGTTCTGGGTACCTCCCCAGAAGAGAAGAAGAACTACATTCCCCAGGGGACTTTGCAGTCACAGAGAGGAGTTATAACTCCTGGCAAGGTCACCTGATGTGCTCTTCTTCGCCTGTTCTTTTTCATCGGCTCTCCTCCCGTCTCCCTGATGCTCAACTGGACTGCGCATCTCACCTCAGCATTGTGGTGAGGCCAATCCACCTTTGGGACATTCTCTCTCTCATTATATTTGATTTATTAGCTTTGATTTTAATTATATTGTATTATAGTGTGTTATCTTGCATTCCGACAATGTATTTAGTAAATTAGTTTGTTTCTCCTCAGATCATTGCCACTGTTTTTAATTATTTTGGGATCCCCTGTTTCCTTTTCCGGAGGTGCAGATTTTGCAAAATCCCTCCGCCCCGCTAGTCACGGAACTGGGCTGAACCAGCCCGTAAACCTGCCATTACCTGTCCTTCTCTGAGCACAATATTGGATTATGGCCCTCCTAAGGTTCTTCCAATCTAAAGGATCCTATGATATTATGAGCATGTAATACTCTATAATCATTAATGTACATCATCATAATTATATTTTATAATGATTAAATCATTATTAACTCATATCACTGTTACTACTCTATGTCTATGCTTTTTCTTTCTGTCGTTCAAAGATTCTGCAGCATTTATGAAAAAACAGCTAAGAAAATAAGCCTCTAATCAACAGGCTTCATTCCTCGTACAAGGATTCTTATCCATACTAATAATTTATTAGAGGCCTGTAAGAATGCTTTAAAATAATGAATAATATCAATCCGATGAGATTTAAAAGAAATGTCTGGTAATTTCTTGCAGATTTATATAGCTTTTAGGAGAGCAATATTTTTAGATACTGTGAAAATAAACTTCTGTACACAAACATTGCAATATCAATTACTTTTAAATGCATATAATTGAGGTCCTCATGAGAAAAGTTGTCCTCTGGGGACTTCTCTGAGAGACTCCTCTGAGACTGACAGCTAAGCAAGACATTTACTGAAAATTAAATCTAAATCATCAAGCACCATTTAGAAGTTGTTGCAACGTTGGCCTCTCATGTCTGTCTATCACTGATTATTTGGTCTAAGCAAATTTTGCTTTTGAGAGGGAATGCTGATACTGCAATTTTAGTCAGAACATTCCAAAGCCCTGCAGTCCTTTTCAAGCCTACAAAGCTAGACCTTTTTCTCTTTTTTTTTCTCCTTCCTCCCCCCCCCCACCCCCCCCCCCCCAATCTAAAAAGCTATTCATCTTTTCCTTTTCTCTTCTGGGCCATCTCTTCTGCAGTAGCCTCAGTGACTGGGCTGAATTTAGAAGAATTTTACTATCAGAGTTCAACAAGTTCATGGTGTTAACAACAGGAAACCACTGCACTAATCTGCAGATTGCCTGACTTCACATACAGAGCTATTCATGAATTTGTGCTGCTGTTTTCCTACACTTCAGAACTTCCATTGTTTTATATGGGAGCTCAGAGGCTGATTTAATTAAAATGATCTGAATAGGAGTACAGTGTGCCAGATGTACATTATAAATATAGAGTGAGTTATGTAATGGTAAACCATCAGGAAATATATGGGAATGGTTTCTGATAACTCTTTGTTAACTAACTACAAATCCTAATTTATTTCACTGTTTTAAAATTGCTATTTTTTTAACTAGCACAAATTAACTTTCTTTGTATTTTTACTTTTTCCTATTTTACTACAGCTTTCCTGTGAGGAAAGTCTGCTTCAAATTAGTTTGTTCTGGTGAAAAGATACTGTTCACTGTGAATAAGGGATAGATCCACAAACAAATTCAGATAGTATTTGCTTCTGCAGTTGCTTCTTTCTAGAAGAGAGATACCTTTAAACCATGATTCAGCTGCTATCAGATTGGCATAAAGATGGAAAGCACTTTGTTTCAAAATTTAAATCCAAAAAGGACTTCAAAGGATATAGGTTTGCCCCAAAATAATCTAAGTCTCTTCTATCCCATGATTCACCAGTTAAGTACTGTCTCTCTTAATTTACTAGTTTGGCCTGATTGATTAAGCACTTTCAACAGAGGCAAAAATAATAAAATTCTTATTCTTATCTCTTTCTATTCTGTAACTTCTATGTTGGAGAGTACATTATAGAAAAAACTGTAGTTTTGTTCTCACTTTCATTTTCTGAAACTTACTGAAATGGGTGCTTGGAATTACCAGATTCAGAAGGACCTTCCTCTCTTTGTGAGATATTTCTTCATCCCAAAGACAAAACATTCTTTATAAAGCCCTGATTCAGGTTACAGAGTGGTAGCTTTCACTGGGTTAAAAGGTGGAATGAAGGTATACACTGTTCAATTATCCGTATACTACCAGATTAGCAACATTTACCTATCAAGTTAGTTACCACATAAGTCATGGGTGTAGATACATGTTTCACATACAATTTAATTCTTTGACAATTTGTGGGCGATATATTTAATAACCAAATATTTCCAAATCCCTATATTATGATACCTCTGACATTGCCTTTTAGTCTAGAGATTTTAAATGTTGAAATCCTTTTAAGGATTCCTTTTAAGGAATCCTTTTTAAATCCTTTTAAGTGACACATCATTTCTGAATTGAAATATTTTTGACAAGAAACTTGCTCCTACATATTCATTCATTATTGGCTTTTTTTTTTTTTTCTTTTTTTTCCCCCTAATTAACACTTTTACCTGATAGATGTTTTCAAAGCTGGCTCGGCAGGAAGCATAGAGCAGACAAATCCCACTATTTGCCAGTTAGTTCTTTCTTCTTAAGATCACTGAAGGAAAAATCAATGGTCATCTAACATCTGTGTTCTTTATAACCTGCCAGTTGTTTAGTATAAATTGTTTAAAGATTACCCAAACACTACTTGCAAAGTGGTAAAGGTATTTCCTATCAGAAAAGTTGTTGTAAGTAGAATGGTAAAGAATATTACAAATATTTCTTTGAGTGACATTTTCTATCTGAAGAACTTATACTTTACAGCAAATGTATATCCTAGAATGCTGCAGAGAGCTCCTTAATTTTAACCTGTCTTTCAATGAGTTTCTGAGTAATACAAAATCTCTTCTGAGATTTGCCTGGGCTAATATAAATGAGATTCAAGTCATTCAGCTTCATCAACACAACTTACCCTATGATTCCAGTGGTTGTAATGGGTGAAACTGAAATAAACTATAATAATAATAAATCAGACTGCCTTGTCTGAATTGTCTCTCTAAATCCACAACATGAATGTGACTCAAAGCATGAGTCAATGATTATGTTCAGGCAGGATAGAAGCCAAATTCTAAGGGTGTTGACAAATAGGAAATGATGGCCAAGTATTTCCTGCTCTTATAGCTTTTCATGCTTGGCAAAGTGTGCATATACAGGAGGTTGTTAAATAGGAACCTGATAATGTTTATGAGACAGAGAAAGAAAATCTCATTGTGGTTACATAATTGCTATTACTTTGGATGCAATGTTCATGTGTAGTAACATATTGAAAATAAATTGGAGGCTATCGCTGTTCTATGCAACAGCATACATGAGTAGCTCTCAGTATGTGGCTTTCAGGTATTTTAGGGACCTGTAGCTGCCACAGCAACTTCTGAAGAAGCAGCTGACTCACTACTGTGAGACTCATTTAAATCTTGGCTTAAATATTCTGTTATTTCAAATTAATCCCTGTTTTGATTCTGGCTGTCCAGAAAGGAAAAAAGATGCAATGTATGGAAAGCAAGAGTCGCTACGAGTAGTGCTCAGGAATTTTGTGTTCATGTGTGGCCATACAGGATTCTTTTATTGAGAATTAGATAAAGGTAGCTACTTCCACGAAGAAAATTTATACTAAGTGGAAACTACTAACCCTTCCCTCTGCAAACAGCAAGAAAAGGCACAGTCCCCAAACTGCTGAAAACAGACTGTAAAAAGAGTTACCGGAGATGATGGAGATCCATACTCTAATGCACACTGTTTTAGAGGAGAGACGTGAACCTCTGATGTAGGCGAGTACTATGGGCACTGTCCACTCTGACAGTGTTCTCTGTCTTGCTGGAAATTTGTTATGTTGCATCAGCATTTCAACAATCTCTGGGACCAAGGGGAAAGCATCTGACCTTGCAGCCCTGTAAACTGGATCACTCAGCTGGAATAAGAGAAACAAGATTTTGAACCTTTGATTTCCAGGCAGTCATTGAAGCAGATCCTTCAGAAGACCTCAAACCTTGTCTACAGAATTCACCTAGTAATGCATAGTCAGGTCTGTGCTCCTATCATCCCACCCCACCATTGGAACAGGGATCTGCTTTGGTACTTTATGATCTTCTGTATGGGCAGTTATCTGGTAGAAGAGTCCTCTGAGCAAGATCAGATCCAACAGTGCACACTGAGAATTTCAGCTTGATTACTTCAGGGCTCTGGTTTCTTAGATCAGGGAAATGAATCTAAACATGTTCAACATGATGGATTAAAACCTCACTAGTTCCTCCAAGATTAGAAAGTAGTTGTGCAGTGGCTGGGGTAAGCTAACATAGCCCCAGTAGTACACAAAACCCTTGAAGACTAGAGAGACGTGGCCACTGACATTTGAGAGTTGGAGTTTGTAGCTCTGTGACTGATTTTTGGTAACTGTAAAAGGAATCTGTGGTTATCATCCTCCTTCATTTAAGTTCAAGGACAAAATACATCAAAACCAAAAACAACAAACAAACAAACAAAAAAACAAAAAAACAAAAACCACCCTATGCAAAATGTAATGATAATTATTAATGAATAACACAGACTATAAATAAAAGCAATGAGAAACAAAACCATTAACTTGGCAAATGAAAAATGGAGACAATAGCCAAAAGCATTGGTTCCTAGTACTTTTAGAGTACTAGCATACCTTATATTTTGTAATCAGATCTCAGTGTTCAAGGTCCAACAAGGTTTTGGAGAAAATTATACTTGCAACATTATATTTAAATGGAGAAAAAAATGGAAAAAAAGGAGGCAGTTGTACCCCCAGTACTGTTCACTATATCATGTGATTGCAAAGGGTCACGTCTCACCTAAAGCCCCAGAATGTGTTCCTTATAGAGTGAGAGCAGCCTGTTAGAAGTACCTCATAGGGATGATTAGCATTAGGTTTATACATCTACCATACGCGTGCTTTGTATTCCTAAGAAAACTCAGGAAGATCACCTTCTTATCACACATCATCATCTGAATTTGACAGACACACCACTTTGCTTATAATTAAAAGCTTTGAATGTTAATTTCCCAAATTCCCACATCAGAAGGATGAAATTCAATCTCCATATATGTCACAGTGAACTGAGACTGAGATTTGTTATGTTAGCAGAGTGCTGGACCATGTATATGCATACGCAAAAGAAAATGGCAACATTTCAGTATAACACTGTACAATGCTTGCCCATCAGGGGAAGGTTTATATAAAGAGTATTTCAGTAGCATAGGGTCAATTTTGAAACTGACAGAGCATTGCTTTCTTTAAGGTCACAACATTCATCAACAACCTATAGACAGCAATGAGTCAGCCTGTAACACTCAGGAACAAAAGACTGCTGGAACAAGTCAAGTGCCGGGGGCAGCAGCAGAGACCAAACAGAAACAATGAGTTAGCAGGATGCCCAGCCAGGTAAAAATCTATTGCTTGAGAACAACTATCCAGTTATCCAATTGCCTGCTGCGAAATAGAATTAAGTAGGAGCAAAAACTAGGGAATGACTATGAATATTTCTTGGGTCCATAAAAGGGAATTGCTGTCACCTAGAAAAGAAGTACTGAAAAATTGAGGCTTACATTAACAATCTTTAATAAGGTGAACTTTGTGTAATTTAACAAAACAAAACAAAACAATTTCATGAAGTTTACAGAGGAAAGCTAGTATGAGTATTTAACCTGCACCTTGTCAACTCTCCCTACAGAAATTATCTTTCTTCTTTGAGGAGTTAGCATTCTGCAATGGTAAATGACTGTGCTATCTTTTTCCACAGTCCCATATGTGAAATAGCTGCATTTTTGCCCATGATTAATGAGATAAGTTCACATAAAGGTTATGTATTTAACTAAACCTCAACAGTAAAGTTATGAGACACACGTTTAATATTTTTTTCATCAGAAGCTACATGCTGTTCTAATTTGCTGATTGCCAAATTATGTCATCCAACTACAGACTGTTTTGTTGATATTCAGGACTACTTAGATGTCTTATTTAAATAGCAAGATAGAGAGAAACTGTGTGATATATAATGGAAAAACAATGATCTAAACTACAAAATATGGTTATCATGCATTGCCAGTAAATCCCCCTGTTAGCTGAACAAATATGATCTGAGACTATCCATATCATTCTTATACGCAAGACCACAGTTAAATTAACAAATCTCCTACTGGTATAGATTTACTGCATAAACAGGCAGTAGACTAGAAAGGTTATACAGTCTTCACCTTTTTGCTTTATTTGGGAGAGAAGTTCATGGGAAGAAACTGTTTTTACTTTTTCTTCTCATTTGCTCTAATTTTTTTTCTCTCTCACACCAATAGAGGTAACCCAGTCATTTCAATTTTTTCAAAGGGCTTGTCAACTCATGTTATTTGTTCAGACATCTTGCTACCAGATGCAGAATGGATACAAGTAAAAAATGAAACAAGTGATAAAATTTTCCCTATAGAGTGGAGTGCAGCACTAATGAATCAGTTAAGGGTTTTATGATAATAAATTTTTGGCTTATGCTTGCACTGCAATCTACAGAGCTATACAGGTTACTAGACCAAGATTTATTTGAAGCTACTGAGCCATGGCAGTACCAGGCCTTGTAGGGGCAAGGTGAACACAACTCCCTCACGCTCTACATATTGTCTGTAACTATACGGAACATTACTAGCATATCAGTAGGATTTTCAAAAAGTTGGAAAGAGCTGGATGATCTTCTTTCTCACCTACTTATTGTTCGCTTTGCTCATGAAAGAGGGTCAGATTGTGGATTCCATGAACTTCTTCAGCTTAACTGGAGACATTTCATAAATGAAAACAGTATGAGCCACAGTCAATAAATGGACAATTATAAATGTTGTATTTGTGTACCCATGTGTGTTTGTGTATATGATACATGAATGCACAACTGAAAGTGAAAAATATTTTAGGGTTTCTTTGTGCGGTTATAGTCTGTTTTGAGTAAGAAAATAGTAGCTTGTCTTTGCAGAAGAACACAGAAAAAAATGTATTTGGGATGCTGATTACCCCATATAATACAGAATCAGAGTTTGGGAACATGGAAGAAAGACTGCTGAACAACATCCTAGTGTCACTGAGGCAAAAACTAACTACTCAACTTTGAAAGCTTTTGTTTTAAGTAAAGAATACTTTGTCTTTCAGGAGTGATAAAAAGAGCTGCAAAAGAGTACAAACACAGTATTGAAATAGTCAATCGTTTACACTTTAGAAAATCTTTGAATTTCTGTTGTGTCTGTAAAAATATGTGATATGTTCACAATTTCTTTGCTATAAATCAAAAGGGATGTCAACCAGATAAGACTACTCATAGAGTCACAGAATCATAGAATAACAGAATGTCTTGAGTTGCAGGGGACCTTATAGCTCACTCAGTCCCAACTCCCTGCCCCCCAGCAGCTCAGGCTGCCCAGGGCCCCACTCAACCAGACTTTGTGTACCTCCACGGATGGGGCATCCACAGCTTCTCCGGGCAGACTGTGCCTGGGCCTTACCGCCCTCTCAGTGAAAATTTCCTTATAATTTCTATCTTAAATTTTCCTTCCTTAAGTTTTAAACCATTGTCCTTTGTCTTATCAGACCATGTAAAAAGTCAGTCTCCCTCCTGCTTGTAAGCTCCCTTCCAGTACTAAAAGGCCACAATGAGGTCTCCTCTGAGCCTTCTCTTCTCCAAGCTAAATGAGCCCAAATCACTCAACCTTTCTTCATGAGAGAATGGCTCCAATTCTCTGATCTTTTCTGTAGCCCTTCTCTGGACCTGCTCCAAAAGTCTCATGTGCTTTCTTCTGCTGGGAGCCTCAGGACTGGATGCAGAGTACTCACAAGGGCAGAGTAGAGGGGGATGTTCACTTCCATCTCCCTGCTGGCCACCACTCTTTTTATGCAGCCCAGAATACTGTTGGGCTTTTGGGCTGCAACACACACTGTTGGCTTGTGTCAAACTTTTCATCCACCAGAACCCCTAAGTCCTTCTTCTCAGAAGCACCTTGCACTTGGCCTTGTTGAATCTCGTTGGGTTCATTTGGGCCCAATTCTTCAGCTTGTCCAGCTCCCTTTGAATGGCATCTCTCCCTATGTCACATGAACTGCACCACTCAGCTTGGTGTCATCAGCAAACTTATTGAGAATGCACTCAACCCCATCATCTATGTCATTAATAAAGATTGCACCTTGGCTTTTCCATCACTCCATATCTGGAAGGAATCCCTGTTTTCTTCTCAAGAAGAATATACATAACTTGCAATTCTGTTGTATTTCTCTTTCTGCTTTCTTCTTATTTTTCATTTGAATGAATTTGCAGATTTGAAAGTCTTGTGAGAACGGGAATTCCTTTAGCTAGGCAACTGAAAATAATCTTGGAAGAGACTAAGAAATTTAAAAATACTCAATAACAATCCATAGGCTTCTAGAAATCATAGAAATTACAGTCTAGAAAGTCTAAATCAGAAATTTGTTATTTGTTTCTTTTCTCTGATTTCTAATTTTCTCTTGACAAAGCTGATAACAAAACACCGAGTACGTTTCACTAAATGTTTTCTTTTTTTTTCCAGCTTTTTGTGAGTATAGCTGGAAGTGCATGTGACAACAAATCTGGCTATTCAGAATGAATATTTTAAAACTCACAAACTCGATAAAAATTGGAAAAAAAACTGCTTTAATATGTTAAATTTTACACTTCTTTGTAGTCTGCATATAATGAGCTAAGCAAGTCATTGTGCCTAAATCTATAACTCAAATGAAATTGAACAACTGCAGTTATGTGCAGTATTGTCATTCAAACTTCATGGAATAAAAATGTGAAAACAAAAATGTAATAGAATTTTAAAGGACGTTACGCAATTCAATTCTATATGTATCCTACCCTTCCTCAGAATATGGATATTTTAAAAGGCATATTTAGTACTCTGAACATACAGGCAGCATTATACAAAATATTCTGTAAATCTGAAAATATAGTATAAGATTGTCTGGTTCTAGAAATACTAGTGTCTTCATAAAAGAGGAAAATGAACAGCTTGTCCAAAGGAAAAGAGTGAGATATACAATTATTAACTCATATCACAAATACAAAAACTTCAGCGTGTAGAAACTTGAAGAACACAGTTCCATATATATGTATATCAAACCTTAAATATTGATTTCATTGTTTACTGGACATTGTTAATTCTTAAATGCTTTGTCCAATTTCCCTTGTCAGTCCATACTCCTTAATCATTGTGAAAGGACTCAGAAGAAAAACAGAAATATTGACATTATACAGGAACTTACGTTGAAAACAGGACTATTCCAATGCAAAAAAACTATTAGAATACCTATACAATTCTACAGTTATTACACCAAAACAGAAATACGGATTAACTCAGGACTTTAGTTAAAACAATAGCGCACTGATCAGTATTTTCCAAAATAAGAGGAATCTAAGTTATATTATTTTCTAGAGAACATTCTTCATAGACACACATAAAATAGCAAGACTTGAAAAAGTCATTACCTAGTGGAGTAATTAAATTCATTAAGTTTCAAACTTCCTCATAAATTTAAATAATCATTGCTCATACTATCTATTTCAAGTGTGTTTACACAAGAAATATCATAAAGAACTAATCCCATGTGATCACTGAAGTAAATATGGCTGAAGCTCACTGTGAGTGTGATTTTTTTATTCTATACAACAAAATGTTGTAATATGAAGTTCTTCTTGTGATGAATTAAAAAAGAAAACAGCAAAAAAGATTCAGTATTAATGTTGCTATGGTAATTCATTTAGGCATAAATAAAAACACAAGTGTTGCTAAGGGAGCCTGTGTGTGATATTACAGAAGAGAAAAAGTGTGCTATGACCCATACATTAATTTACCCTTTCTGACATCTATTTTTAATAAAAATTACAGATTTCTCTTGCTACATGTAGGTGCATCTTAGGAGATAAATTATTGAAGCAATTTCACTTGAAACTTGATTGAGACATTTTAAAGGAAAGGAGAGAGCTTTAAACCACTAGGTTGGATTGATGTAAATTGATTTGTCCAAGGTTATTTGTTTAAATAATAGAGGTAATAGAAGGAAGGCCCTGGGTCTCACAGAAGTGATGCTTTGAGACATCCCATCCCGTCATCATGCTCAGAGTAGGTTCACAACAGGGCATACCCCATTTAAGCAGGGAAAATTCAATTAGGATCATTCTGTGGACTTAAGGATCCCAGTGGGGATCAGGATAAGCAATATTCAGATTTCATTGTCTCTCAGAACTATATGCCAATGAAGGACTTCTTTTTGCCCTGTCTTGTGCTCCCCCTTGTGTTTTCCCAAATTCACATAATATAATTTTGATATCTGAAAAAACAAACAAACAAACAAATCCAAAACCAACCAAACAAAAAAAATGAGCAGATCCTATTTGTTTTTTGTATACTTTATTAAGTAACTTCAAATAATTTATCAAATGGCAATAATTAATTCCTATCAGTAGTGCAAAAATAAATGAAAAAAAATTATCAAACCCATTGAAAATTGCAAGTTTGACATTGTATATGTAACTAGAATTAAATATATATATATATCCACATACAGAAATAGAAAGTAATTAAGGAAGAAGCATCAATTAAAAAAAAATATATCAAGCAAGTTCATGGGGTCAGATGTAGTTTTTCGTGCAGTGTTCTTTCAACAAGGTACACAGTTCATCTCAGAAACGAAATTACAGCAATAACTTAGGGTATCTGGGAAATACTAAGAAGACTTTATCATTTTTAACAGACAAGAACTAAAGCTGGCAAACTGAAAATTCTAAAATAATGAGTCAGACCTCCAAAACCATGTGAGTGTCTAAATAACTGATTAAATGAGATACCGTGTTTGATCTGTCCTTGTGATTTTTAGCCGTTTTTTCCTCCCATGTCACCATGAAAAGAGTATCCAGTTGTTCAAAATACGAAAAAGCTGGTCTTGGTCCACACAGCAAGAGTTGTTATTACTCAGTGATCCAGTTCCCTGTCAGACTGTGATTAACAAGTCATTACTCCTCAGTAACACAAATAACAGTTACTTACCCAGAATTCTTTTCTACCACTCTAGAGCAATGGAGGAAAATACCCATTTCTTGCAGCAATTTTCATGGACACCTCTTCCATCGGAGCAGCATAGGCATGTATTCAGAGCATTCTCTCTTGACGTAAAATCTTATGCTCAGTACTCTTCCTATTTCTACTGGCTCACAGCAAAGTTATTGAACCTTCTCTGACATTTGATTTGGGAAAGCTGTAGAAAGGGCAGCAGGAGAATGTGCTGCCCTACTAAAGGTCCAAAAAATGTTTGTATTGCATATCCAATATTTGAATTCTGTATTCCTCTGTCAGACAGGTCCACAGAGCCATTAATAGCAGCAAGCCGTGCTTTAATATACTTTTCATGGTCAGTACTAACCCTCTGTCACCAGCACAACCTATAGAAAAGGAAGAAATAAGAAATAGAAGAGGTATAGCTCTATACTTTCATCATATGCACAGTTTGTCAGCTATAAATATCATTCAGCTATAAATAAGAACAAATATAAACAGTAATTTCTAATACCCCATCTGCCTTGCCATTACCAGAATTTTTGCAAAATATCACAGAATCACAGAATCACAGAATGGTCAGGGTTGGAAGGGACCTCAAGGATCATGAATCTCCAACCCCCCTGCCAAAGGCAGGGCCACCAACCTTCCACCTAATGCTAGACCAGGCTGCCCAGGGCCCCATCTAGTCTGGCCTTGAACACCTCCAAGGACGGGGCATCCACAACCTCTCTGGGCAGCCTGTTCCAGTACCTCACTACTCTCTCTGGTTAATATCTATGGTTTTAACTTAAATTTGTTTAATTCTACTGATTTATCCTTGGTAAGGACTTTCAAAACTCCCCAAGATAAATTCTTCTCTGTAATTTAAATACTGTCAAGCTACAATTTAGGAAACTGCCTTTAGTTCTCTGATAGGAGTTTGCACTTGTGATAAAAGTAGGAGTTTTTTTACTGCATAGGTTTCATTCCTGGCTGTTGGGTCAATATCCAGAGAAAACAGAGATATAGCAGACAGATAACATTTTGCTTCTGACAGTCTATTGGACAAGCTGGCTGCATAGTGGACTCTGACAGATAAAGAAAACACTCCTTGTGCATTGCATTTTAATTATCTGGGAACTGAGAACCAGTCAATATCTTCAGCCTGCAGCTTTCCATTCCTTCATCCATACTTGCTCACATCACAAGATTTTACTTGCCTGTTTTCTTGTCCTCTGCTTTCATTTTGGAATTTCATTCAAATTTATTACATATCTCTAGATTTAACAGTGCCAACTTTTGCAATGACTGATACTTGTATGGAAAGATCTTACCTCTGGTATTTGATACACAGCTAGATGCAACTTATTTGTTTTCCTTTGAAATATCTGATATTTGAATCTCAGGTTAGTAAGACTATCAGAGCTGGAACTGAAGATTATCACAAAATCCTAAGCTTACTCTCCATACATTGAAATGGTAAAATAGGTCTTACAGAAAGCTACAAGGAGACAAGATCAAATATTTGAGTTGAATATCTGATTGCAACTCTATACATTCCATTTGAAAATTCTCACACCAGTGGTTTGGTTGATGGTGAGCAATGGGTGCGGATCCAGGGCTGGGCCTGGCTGCTCGCGAGCAAAGCTCTGCTGTGATGGTGCTGGGCAAGGGGCAGGCATAGGACGGGGTGCATGCAGCCAGCAGTCTGTGGGTTGGCAATGCCTGTGCTTAATGTTTATAGTATTTCTCATAATGTGAATGTCTCAAGTTCAAGAGTTCTTTGATAAACGGTAAAGCTGAGAGTTTTCTGTTCGCAAAGGTTATTATAGTGTGAAAGTAATGGTTTTATGAAAATGTGCTCAAAAACTTGTCTGAACACACTGTCCGTTTTCTTTAGACTTCTTCAGCTGTGGTCCCCAGCACCTCTGCATTTTCAAATTCAGTTTTTGAGTAAAATAGAAATTTTACTACAGACCTAAATACAATGAATAAATAAATAATGAATAAACTTGCATTGCATAAGCATTTTATACTTTTATTTAAATTTACTGTAAAAATTGTCACAGAAAGCAGTAGTGGGTCTTGATATAAGAGACAATTTTAATAAAGGTCTTTAAAAATATTATTACATTTCTAATAGTATACATTCACTCAAGCTTCAACAACACTTGCACTAGTTTAAGTAAGCCATTTCAACTGCTGACTGAAATCAGTCCCACTACTACAGCATGGAGCTCCATGAAGGCTGACTTACTTTGCTCTCGCTACAGTGTACAGTGCAGGCATAACTTTACTTTTCTGAAGTTTTGGGTACATGATTAGAAACAACACTGTATGCATGTCTGCATGCTATCTGTAGACATCATGGTTAAATGTCAAAAAAGATGCACAGTTACAGTTTTGCACAGAAGTCTTGCATCAAAAGTGTGTTTCCATAGAGGGAAAAGTTTTGCTTAAGAATTTTTCTTTGCTTTGTGGTGAAGTCTTACACGCTGCAACAATGAAAGTTCAACATATTAGGAAATGGAGGAACACTACCAACATACAAACTTGTTAACACAGGGTATACTGTTGCTGCTACAATTTGTGTTTAATAAAAAGATCACTTTAGAATGATGGTGCACTGCAATAATATTCTTTAAAGAGTAAATATATTCCCCAAGGATATGTTGTAACTTGATATATTTAGGGATATCTGAACACTGGGTTGTTTGCATAGCACATTTTAAACTTGGATTTTAGAATCTCTGTGGGCAGTAACTTGCTGGGAGCAATGTTACTTTGTGTGTAATTCTCACAAAAACTGCTGAATTTGGTCATTACTGGAGCTAAGAAAAACTGCTGCCTTGTTATTTTTGGTATTTTCATAGCAGATTTTTCAAAGGTGATGACAGTACAGGGCTGAATGACCATATTATTTTTATATTACTATGGAGTTTAATTGAGATTACAGAGGATTTTTAAGTGATGGTAACAGTACGGGAGGCACTGCTAGTCAGTGTTTTTTAAGAATATTACTAACACACAATGAAAAAATGTCCAAGGAAAAAAAAAAAAAAACAAAACAAACTGAAGGGGTTTGAAGGAGCAGGAGGGAAAAAAAAAAAGAATAGAAAAAGAAAAAAAAGATTTATACCACATTCCCATGTGGTTTGAGTACTTTGCTAATCACAGAAAAAAAAAAAGACATAAAACACCATATCATTCCCAATGATGTCAACTATTTACTACTAGGACTGAATGATATTGTATTTGGGAAAATTTATGACAGATTGACAAAAAACTGGACCTACCAGAACCAGGAATTAACTTATGAAAAATAAAAACAAAATATCATTGCTGAAACAAATAACTTGATTCTAAATTCTCTGGTATTTTTTATTACTGTTTTAATAAAACAAATTCTTTTTAGAACTTTTGAAAGCACTAATGCAGAGAAAACACCATCAGCAGGAGCATCCTTCGTACTCTTCAATCTTTCTTTTACTTTCAAGTGTACCCCCCAAGATTTTGAAAGCTGAGACACTGCCAGGCAATGTTATAGCAGCCAGCAACCACAGCATGGAACTGAGACACTAACGGTTAAAAATAGGAAAAGAAATTGTTATCATTTGATTATAGACCAAAAGCTCCCATTACTGCCATACAAATTATGCCCATGTATTTGTCTTCCTGCTTTCCTCCTGAGTTCATCAGAGCAACCACAAGAAAATAAAAAAATAATTCTTTTAAGCTGTCCTTGCTCCTGATACTGTTTATCCCATCATTTTTGATCCCCATTGTGGTATGTCACTTTTCTGTCTAGCTTTAGAAGCTCTAATAGAAGAAGTTCCTCCTTTCTGTTTCCACAGTATCCCTGTAAAGACTGGAGGAGGAAGAAGGTAAATTCTTTAAAACAAAAATCTTAAGAAAGCTGCTATCTCCGTTCTTTACTAGCAAGAAAAGGGGGAAATATCCCAAATGAGCCATCCCATTCTTCCATCTATATTGCTAATCATACTAGTTTTCAAATATAAAACGAAGCCTATTTATGTTTTTTTGCTAACTCTACTGACTATTACTTGAATTAATGGGCATAATGTAAAGTTGATTGTTTGCTCTGCAGCTATAATTTGGTGAATATAAACAGAAAAAGGTGTGAATCTTGCCTGTTAAAAAAAAATAATAAAAAATAATAATAATAATAAAAAAGATTTGACTCCCTTCCATTTCTTTTGCTAAAGAAAAACTTTCTGCTGAACAGAGGACTGATGGTAAACTTCTTTGGGGACACGTAAGGACTTTAATGTCCTCTTCTGACAAGTTCCAAAATCATTGATGTCTTCATTTATTGGCCCCGACTCTGCACAGAATATCTTTTCTTTCAGAGCAGTAACCTGCAGTTTCCATAGAGAAAGTATCTTCCTCTGAAGTTGAATTACAGGAGAGAGCCATGCACGTCAGCCCGAAAGAATGCTTTTCATCCCAGGACAAGCACAGGCACGGCGTACTCAAACTTGGAGCCTCTCAAGGCCTCTCATTTATGGTCAGAGAAATTATTATGTAATTATGATACCTTTCCATCTTTTTTTTTTTTTTCCGAGTTTTCAGCTATAGCTGAAGAAATGTTCACTGTTTCATATTCACACATAACCTTTTGGTTCCTTCTTCCATATTTAATTTTATTTATCAACTAGCATTAGAAGAGAAGATTTAAGTTATATTACTGAAGAACTTAATAAATCGAAAGGACACCTCTCAAGGCTTAACTTTCTTTGCTTCAGTTTGTGAGCCTCACAGCACGAAATATTTGTTTCTTTCCTTCCTTCCTGACAGACAAATCTCATGTGACTCTGAGGTAACATGGTTAACTTGAAACTCTTTGGTGTCATTTTCACAAAGTCATTTTTACAGTACATTCATTCTTTTTTCTAGAAAGAATTGCAAACAAGAGGATAGGTATCATACAGTAATTTGAACAAATTAAAAGCCCAGAAATATTATGCAAATTTTGGCAGCCAGGAGAGAAACCTTGCATAAGAGGTTCTGAGCTATGTCTGTCTGTAAAGACAGAACTTAGAGGGGAAAAAAGCTACACTTTTCTTTGCTTTATTTTTTCAGTTTTCAATTCTCTAGTTAATAACACTGGATTTTCTTTCTCTCTCCTCCCTGCACTCCCTCCTCCCTTTCATCCCCTTCAACTAGATTCAGGCTGCCTGATCAAAACAAATTACAGGACAGCCTTATAAATTAGTTACAGTAGACTAATGTCTAATGGTGACATGCCTGTTTTGCCATGGTGATGCTCATCCTCCAGAGGTAATGTCACCTAGGTTGTCAGACAAGCAACAGCATTTTCATAAATAATCCATGTGATGCTAATACAGGATGATTTGTGATGCCTTATAATAAGTTTGGTTGGTTTTGATTGAGTTTCTCGCAAGGTGCTGTATAGTTAACAGTGACCTGATCTGACTTGATTCTGCTTTCTGAGAAGGCTAGTCTAAAATATTGGTGTGCAGGATGAAAGCACTGTGTTATCCAGACACAGTTATACTTGTAATACACTGAAGACTGTAATATTTGGCATGTATCTCTGGTTAAATCAAAAACTCACAAATGCATTAAAATACATATAGAGTTAAAAAAAATCTGTCTGATACTTTTCAAGCATAGGTTTACTGGGTGAGAAGAAAAAACAAAGAGAGTTGAATCTCTTCCCCTCAATTACCATGGCCCAATACACTTTGCATGCTTCAGTTCACATGATACTGACCTGTCATTCAACTGCACAGCCCTCTCTCACCCTCCCTGCTCAACCAGATCATGGCCAATGTGGTCCCAGTTTTGCCATTTCGAAATGGAAAACATCCAAGCTGATATATAAACAACAGCTAAAACTACAGGGAAAGGATCCATTGTGTTTAATCTAATGAGGTTATATATCTTATTTGTAGAATAGCACCTCCTTTTCAACTCAAAAGGGCAAAAGTGCAAATACAGAATTGTAATCTAAACAAGTCTCTAGCCGTGGTTAACAAATACGAGACGCATGCTCATTGTAATACTTGAAAAATATCAGGATGTTCCCCTCCAGAAACAATGAACTGGAGATCACCACCAAATTACCCACATCACCTTGCAGCAGGCTTTAGTTCTACTAAACTACTAGTTAAAAACAGCCCAGGCTTTTCACATGCACTGCAATTACTTTTCCCTTTTGTTTAACAGGACATACTGTATAATGTAGAGATAGACATCCCAGGAAACTGCACTGGCTTCTCTGTTGTCCTGCAGAGCTGGCCAATGCTGTGAAAACAATGTGGTTGTTATTTTGAAGACAGTATTGACCACAAATGTAGTGCTTAGTGTTTCTGCAGCACTTTCTAGTATGTCTGAAGTGTGGCATGGTTCAACACAGCACTGGGAAAGAAATTCACGAGGTCTTTAAAAGCCATGACATATTTTCTTGAGAGTCAGGGAGTATGTGTGCATGTGCATGAGAAAATGGACACAGAAACTGAAAAACAGAAAAAATGCAGGAAGATAGAGGATGTGAAAACAGAGAGCTCTGTTTATGAGGACGAATTAGGAAGAATTCAGTATGCATCACTCTACCATACCATAAGAACCTCTTATTTGTCAGATTTCAAATATTCTCTGTGTTTTGACAATGCAGTTTATGATGCAAATACTCTAATACTCATATACAGAAATCAAAGGGCTTCCTTAAAAAAAAAATACACCCAAACTGCAAGAGCTCCCGCAAATATGCCATAGCATTCTTCTCACACTCTGATCAAAGGCAACAATATAATGCCAAAATAAGACAATAATTCAATTCTGAAATAAAGCTATAGAATAACATCCATGGATGCAGGGATCAGCACAACTGTCTATTTAATAAGAGCAGAAAGGGACTTTTAATGTTATTGCTATTTGATCTCTTGGTCATGCAGCTTCCCATATTGGTGGCATACTCAAGTCCCAGTGCTTCAGTCATGTATTTGCAATTGTTCACTTTTTTACTTTGCAGTAAGCTGGTAGATTTATCAACTGACAAGCATTCCTGGAGAAATGGACAGTCTCTAATTTGGAACCCCTTTGGTAAATTGTTGATGAAATTTGTTCTCTAAAAAAAAAAAACAGTGCTTTTTAGAGCCCCTTTTTTTTTCTCCCAAATGTTTCCTCAGAGAATTGGGGGGGGGGGGGGAGAGGGGAAGAAATCGGCAAATAAAGATTCAAATTTTTAGAACTTGAGCTCTACCATGCTTCCCATCTGGCACTGGTAAGATCATTTAGACTTCACAAGGCAAGTAATAGATGAAACTAAAAAAGTTCCTCCTTGAACCTAAAGTGTGATTTCAATTAGACAATATCTACCTCTAAATTAGACTACTTGACTAGATGTTCCCTCCCTGTCTAAGTGCAGGTATGTGAATATTGTACAGGAAGACAGTTGTCCTATAAGTGTTCCATCCTATGATGCCTTCAGATGATAAACACTCTCATTACAAAAACATTGCAAACTGAGCAACCTGAAAAGATCTCATTTTCCATGCCCAGTGTCAGGACTGTTCCACTCCTGCCAAAGGTACAGAATTCCATTTCAGCCATCAGTCCCTACTTCAGCTATGCTGTAGTTGTGCGTCACAGCTCCCTCAAAGATCCACCTGTGTCTAACATGGTCACTTTTTATTCAAAACCCGACCATGGACTGACTTTCTGGCTTGAAATTCCACTTGCCTCATCACTATGGAAGAACTGAATTTTGGGGTGCCCCAGCTATGCCACAGCTTAATCTGATCCCTGACTGGGGTGGGAGGGCCCTGGCTCATGATGTACTTCCCTACATGATGACATCCCACTGCTCCCAGTCCATGGCCACTGCCCTGCATAGTGCTCAGGCAGAGAGAGCTTAATTTCATTGGGTTATCTCTGGCCTTCTCTAGTATCTGTATCTAAAAGCGACCTGTGTACGTTTTACAGTATAAGCTCTTTTGAATTATTTGGAAATATTCAGGTCTTGAGTTCAATAGCATTTTTCTCTTTCTGGGTACAGGCAGTAACGAGCATTCCTCACAGATCATCCTAATATTTTCCATTTATTTTATCTCTACAATATAGGTTTCAGTTCCTTTGAAGATCTCCTCTCCAAGCACCTCTGTGACTGAAAACACCAGCTGGAGGGTCATGCACTTGCTCAGAAGATAATTTATTTGGAACATGAGCAACTTGGCTGCAACAGGGTTTCCCTGAACAACTGGTTATTTCACTACATAAAACTTCTCTAAATATCAGATCTAGTGTAAATGATAATCAAGAGAATGAAAATTTCTACTTAGCAAAAATTTTTGAGGATACCAAAGATTTGCTTTTAGTTTTTCTGTGTATAGACAGAGGATGGTGCCTTCCTTCAAAAACAGATCTGTGGTGTCCTCTAGCTATACTGCTACTAAGCAAGATTCCTACATGCATTTTCCCATGGCTTCCCCGGTGGAACAGATGTACTTTGCTTTGGTCATTCAAGATTCAGCATGTGACAGTCTGCGTCATTTAAGTTAGAGCTGATGTACCACAAAGTTAGAGAAAACTCTACTAACCAATGTTCTGTGTACATGCAGATAGCCTTTGGAGAATTTCAATTCCTTTATTATTCCATTCTTTCAATATTGCCATGGCAATTGCATTGCCTATTGCACTTTTACTCTGGTGATTTAAAACTATGACAAAGATACGTAGATGTCACCTACACAGTCATAGAATCCCTTTGTCTACCGATACCATCACACTATCATGGAAGGCCACCACACTGGTCAGGCACAACTTTCCCGTGGTGGAGCCATGCTGGCTGTCTTGGATCATCCATTCATCCTTCATGTGTCTTAACACGTCTTCCAAGGGGATCTGTTCCATGATCTTCTCGGGCACAGATGTAAGCTTCACCGGCCTGTAGTTCCACAGATCCTCCTTCCTCCTTTTCTTGTAAATGGGAGTGACGTTTCCCTTTTTCCAGACCCTAGGGACTTCATCTGACAACCATGACTTTTCAAATATTGGAGAGTGGCTCATCAACCACATCATCCAACTCATTTAGGTCCATGGGATACATGCTACCTAGCCCCATGGACTTGTACACATTTGGTCTCATGAGCTATCCTCAGACAGTCATTGTGTTATGTGCAGCTGAATCAGTAAATTCTTTCTCCCAGAAACAAAACAGATGACATCCAGTGAAAGAACTGAAGATCTAGTAAGAAAGGATTTGTGGGAAGCTGGTCACGTCTTCAAGTAGGTTTATGCTAAAGATTTTCCTGACAGTAGCATACCACAGCTGTTTAAAACAAGAAAATGGAAGATGTAAGTAAGGAAACACTGTTTCTGAAGCAGAAAAAATAAGCAATATAGCAACATAGGCAGCATGCTTTATCCATAAATCATTAACAGGGCAGTATTAGATGTTCCTTGCTAATCGATGATCATTGGTAATGGATTTTGTTGTTTCTCGCTATTTTTTAAAAAGAAAAGTCAGATGTTAATCATGTTCCCAACACAAGCATTCAACAGTCTTCCTGCTCCTCATTAGCACCATTCATGTGATGCATATTCATATCTCAATATTAGCTCGACCTTGATAAAGGCATGAGGCTTCTGTTTTTCCCTGACATAATTTAAATACATAATAAAGAGCTACTGATTTCTCTAGCTTCAAAAAGCCCTTCATAACAATTAATTAAGTGTTCTAGAAAGAAGCAAAATAGGAATTTTCTGCATGGCATTTGTGTGGCATATTCACAGACTACTCATATCTTCTCTTTCCCAACCCTAGATTAATTTAGATGGGATATTGTTTTCCGATTGGTACTTTTTTGGGGGCCTACTCAGGATGAATTGAATACAAAAGCCCAAAGTGTGCATATGTCTTCTCATTGGAGGAAACACAGAATGCAATTAAGGTACAGTTTACTCAGGAAGAGAATACTGCTGATGTTTCTCTGGAATTTCTGATTCTGTAAATTTTGGTCTAGTTGCCAGGTTTCATTTTGTATGTGAAATAGCAGCTGTTCTACAGCAAAGACTGGAAAACAGAAATTTTCCAAAAGAGATTCTGCTACAACTAAACTATTCTGTTTTATAGATATGAAGAACATCAAAGCAGCTTTTAGCAGATCACTGCTTCAAGAAACACTGCAGCTAATTTTTCTCAGTATTCTTATTCAAATTCTGGGACTAGACACAAGATAAATCACTGGGTCTCTTCTTACTCTGAAAATGAAATCTCTATATACCAGCAGGCCCAGATTTCCATCAAACTTTTCTAAGTAAGTTTTTTCTAAGTGGTTCTAGAAATTATCCCTATATTTTCTTGCTTTTTTTCCTTACGTCTCTTTTAATACTCTCCTTCCATTTCTATTTTGAAGTCTGCAAGATGTTTTCAATGAGGCAATGCCAATAATCAAACACTTCCCAGTGTAAGTATGGACTTTCAAAATCAGTTTCAGTGCAAAGATAAGTGTAACTTGAGTCATTTGATTGTCAAAAATTACTGAACTATACGGTAATGAAGTATCAATAGAAGCCAACATAAAAATCCTGATCCTAAACAAGATATTTTCCCAAAAATAGAGGGCACTTACACATTAATACCCAACAATACCAAATTTATGACTCCTTTTAAAACTATCAAGTATACTGCATTTTTTTTTTGTAAGAAATCAAATCAAAATTGAAGAGCCATGCTATATTTATTATTTACTTCTTGAGCTGCATAAAGCTCCTACAGGTTTGCAAAGATTTTGATAAACATAAAGAAAATAAATGCTAGTTTTTCTTAAACAAAATTTTTAACCAATCAGAAATTATTCCCTGAGTATAAAATATGACTGGATAAAATTGCTTCACTGTTATTGTCATTTGGAAAAGCAAACAATAGAAGCTTATTTTCAGTCAGCTGTGAGCCAGTGGTGGTTTCAGTGATGTAACCATATCTTCTGTATTCATGAGTGAAGATAACTACAGACATTCTTAATCCTTTGGTGTAAAATATAATAATGCAGTCTTCCCTCCCTGTTTTTGTTCATCTCTGCACAAACACGGATAGATACCTTCAACTATAAGAAGTACAGTCTTGTTATGTTCCTTTTGCATTACAGATACATTAGAGCTCTGCTTAGGCTTCATAATTGAGTTATAGCAGTCATCCACATATTAGATTCTAGGCTGAGCTTTGGCAAGACTAAATAATAGATTGAAAAATACAATTATTGCTTACCTACAGAATTCTGTTGGTTGGGAGGTAAAGCATATATATCAGAAAAGTTGTTGCGTTGTTTTTTTTTCCCCAGGCCTATTCAATAAATGAACGTTACACCAAGATTCTTACACAGAGAATCTTTGAAATGGGTTTTGTATTGATTTTTGTAACTACCCTGTTAGATGACGTTATCCCTTAGTGTGTCATGTTTAGATGGGTCTGCCCGGAGCAGGTCACTGAGGTGATAACTGTCATTTGGAGGGACAGAAAAGCAATCATAGCTTTTTCATTACTTACTGTTTTCCCCCTGCAAGTATGGAATCATTTGACATATTATGGCTTCTGTGATTTAAGCTGCATTCTGAAATTAAGTGCTAGAATATCAAGCTGTGGGTTTAGAAAAATAAACTTCATGTCAAAGGAACCACATGCCCTGTAGGTCGTAACTATGATCCAGAAGAAGAGTCTTCAGAATGAAAACAAAACAAAAACGAACACATTTTGTAAGAGGCAAAATGATACAAAATTATTGAAGTAGCTGCAGACTGTACTTCCGGTAGTAAATAAATAAAAAAAAAAAAATGATAAGCAATTTATAACATGAATCTCTTAATTTTTCAAGCTAAAACAAAAATGTGAAAACATCAATTTCATATACAATTTTTTGTGTGTATTTTTACAAACAGGTAACAAAGTCGATTTTTCTCTTCTCTAATGATTTTTGTACATTTTCTGTGTAAAAACTGTTCATCTTTTTTAGGGATAGCCCTTAAAGTGTTGGATTTTTTTCATTTTTTTCTGATGAAAATCACATTCAAATCAAAAATCAAATCATTTATCTCTTACATAAAACTTATTTTTATTTTTCTCAGTCTATAGTTGTCCAAAAGCTCAAACTATTATAAAATATCATAAAAATGTTTATATATTATATAATCATTGGATAGGTTGCACTATCAATACTGGAAGCAAGAACTGGAAAGCAGTATTTCAAAATACTATACATATCTGCCAGATTACAAAATTTTGCTCTGATGTTCTTTCATTAACACTGAAAGTTTTGCCATATTGACAAAGTTTTATCCCCAAAAAAGGATTGTACCTGTTGGTTCAGCTACCCTCTTGGAGTAGAATATCTTGGTCTGAACAGCTTTAGGAGAGGAATCCTGGTCACACGCAGACTGTGTTAAGGTTTTAACCTTGAGGTTTTATCCTGTTAGTATGTCTTCAAAGAGTAATTGTGATCTATTTCTGAAAAAAAAAAAAAAAAAAAAAAAGCTTAAAATTCTTTTATGATTGCAAGGCACGTGAGGTTCCTAGATTCTAGACAGGGAAATGTGTATACTTATGCTTAAGCATGTCTGTCTAGGCTAGTTCTTCGTACCTGTTGTCTTAGCAGTCAATTGGAATCTCATGCTTAAAAGTTTAACTTGCCATGGGGACCACAAATCACTAAAATGTTAAAATACTGCCAGACAGGGATAGTAGCTTCAACAGGATAAGGGCAAGATTAGTAAATCACACAACAATTCATCTACAATTTCATTTTTCCCAAAATAAGCTAAAAAAACCTAACACAATAACAGATTTTTTTTTAATAGATAATTATCACATTCTTCTGTACTGACGTGGGTATGGGTATTTCCTTCCTAAGCTACCAACTCCAAAAACTGACACATGAAGCATTCTGTTAGTCTGTATTTACCTTGAAATGTCTCACAATAGATTTACAATTAAAATTAAAAGTTTTAATAGTTGCCATTTTAAATATAGACTTTATAAGTGATTATATCATGTTTGTAGCCAACCTAGTTAGAAAATAACTTACCATAAATAAAATCAAACATTTTTAGAGTAAGTTCAAAAGTAGACAACTTAATTGATGCTAATTAAATACATTTTTTGTACAGTGATCAAGTGACTTTTGTGTGTTTGTGTGTGTGTGTGTGTGTTGCATATTTGCCTGTTTAGATACCTACAGTATATAAAATCAAAATAATGGATGCTACCTGACTTGAAATGTGATCATTTTTCAGATTTGGTAACCAAACATATTGAGAAAGAAATTGGTGATATTATTAATGAATGCTAGTTTTCAATGTATTCAGTAATTTAGAAGAACATATAACTAATGAAGTTTATTGATGATGCAGAGATTGATGGACAGAAAAATAATAGCAAGAATAGGTAATCCAGATCACATGGTACTATGGGTGTATTCAAGTAACATGCATGCATTTTAATATACATTTAATACATTCAGTATTCAGCCAGGGGCATGTTTTGAGAGAGCTTAAAACCAGGTTTCTGATATGGAACACTAGTCACAGTCTTATTAATGATGAAAAGTTTTTTGGTTTTTTTTTTTCATTCAGAGGGCAGCTTTAAATTTAACTATTTAAAATTTAAAAGATTTTTTCTTTTTTCATATTTGCAAAAAGTATATCACTGGCAACTATTCAAAACCAGTTTTCACTTAGTGTTTTATTAAATTAGGTTTTTTCTTGCAAAGTCTTCTGTTTTCTGGTTATCATAAAATTCAAATTGCTGGCATACATTTTTCCTTGGAAACAACTGTAATCATTTTAACATTGATTACTACCCACATTTTCTGACTGTAGAGGAGTTCTGGTAATCTAAGCTTTTTGAGATGATTTAAATAACACTTACTAGAAATATCCACTTTTAATTATCAGGAGATAATAAAAGATGTACACTATTCTTTTCAAATATTAATATGCTTCTTCCAAAGGAAAACTAAGAGTAATGTGAAAAAAACTTTATTGTCCCTACAGAAAGCTATCACTGTGGGTTAACTGTCAAGAAAGTATGACAATACTATCCTTTTCTCACTGACATTATATTGTGAAAACACAGAATATTAAATCAGGATACTATCATTCTTCCTTGCATAAATTCAAGCAACAAAAGGTAGTGAAAATTGAGTGAAATTTACATTTTTTTTTACTTCTCAAATCTTTTTCATAATAAAAATAACCCTTTTTTATTATTAAGCACACTTTCTTTTCTACCTTACTGGGTCATAGACTTGCCAAATGACTTTACATTGTATCATCCTAAGTGTGTATTATTGCCTATCATGTCAACTTTCAGAGATATAATTCCAAAAACGTTTTCAGGTTGTTTAAAATCCATGCATATCATTCCGATAGAGAAACACTATAAGAATCCATTGTAAAAAAAAATCCATTCAACCACAATGTATTTATAACTTGTCACAGACTATTAATATGCATCATCCCAACAAAGACTCTTATTGTTCCAAACTGAAAGTGGAAGAACTGAGTGATGCTGGGAGGATTCTTGATCCACAGGCTTCTGTTATTCATTCTTAAGCCAGCATGGCTCCTTTTTCATGGATATACTTATTTACTTTGTCTTTTTTCAGGAATGTAAAAGGAGTTTAAAGTAGCTTTAGCTGGGCTGCAAGATTGGGTTAATAAGATTATAACAAATCTTTTCAATTCTTCAGTCGTCTTGCCTTAGGTTTGACTATGTGGTCTGAGAAAGTCTTTGAACCGTCTGCTGGAAGAACTTTCACATTTCTCAAGGTGCAAACTTCTTTTTTAACTCCAAACTTCATTAATAGAAGCCAACATTTCAACAGCTATTGTATATACACCATAAAATTATTGCAGCTACTTTGCAATTCTACTGTAGCAGCATGACATGTACTGACCAGATGACCCCATTATTTCTGAGTCAAGAAAGAGGCCAGATAGGAAGAATTAGCACAACGTACTCATGCATTTCTAGATTCTCCACGAGCTGAAATGGTACTACACTTATGGGAGCCTTGGGCAAAGTTTAAGCCGTGCACTTTTTCTTCCTCACATCAACACAGTGTCTGGCTTACTACCTAATTTGACATGGTGCTAACCACGTTCCATTCTTTTTCCACACCCTTTCAGAAAATCATATATTTTTTAACAAAATATCTGTTATCTTTAAACATAAATGGTACTTTCTGAAAAAAAAAGAAAAGAAAAGAAAAAAAAAGGATATTTTGAGGAAATTTAGTACCTTTGCATCATGTTCACCTAACACTGCCCAAAAAGACAAAACTGAAATAATCTGAAACAAAGAAATAGTATTATATAATCCCCTTCAATTTCTAAAGAATTATCTCTATAATACAGAGACACATCATTTCTGTAAGATCTTCTATAAAAACAGTATTTACTATATTGTCTATACCCTTTTATACACATTTAGTTAAATGCATGATTTTTTGTAATTAAGATGTTACATTTTAGAAAAAAAATAATGAAAATAGATTTTCTATAAATAAATGAGATTTAATGCTTTCAATTGAAAGGTAAGAAATTAAATTGCCAGTAAGTCAGTACCAGTCATTCCAAACATTGATTTACACAACTGTTCTTAGCTTATGTTAGTTTTGTCAATAGTTGTGATCCATACTACCAATTTTTAAATAGCATAACTGTTTGTAAACATTAGATACCAACTTTTAAAAATGCTTTAAATGGAGAAATGTGCCTAGGGAACTCCAGATCATTAAAAATGATACCAAATCTGATTAAACGTGTAGAAACTGTAATAAAGAACAAAGACAACAGACTCACTGACACACATGATTCAGTGAGAAATAAACTTGAATTCATAAAGAAGGTCTGTGCTTACAGATTATTTATGATCCCTGTAGAACTAATAGGGAATATTAATGACAACGATCTGTTTGACATATTATATTTGGGTTTTTAAAAAGTAATAATCTCTTATGATAGGTTCCAAAATATATTAGAATTCTAATGGATGAGACAAACAACCATTTGCATAATCTGCAACTAAAAGGTAGAATAAATGGAGATTCTGTACAGGTAGATCAACAACAGGGTCAGGTAGGATCTTGTACAAGCATCTGCAGTATTTAAATTATACTGATGTTACTAAGTACATCATGGTTCTGAAGTGAGATTAAATAAATGGAAATTCTTAGTACAGATGTTAAGCATTATTAGGAGGAAAACAGAGAATCAAATAGAACATATAATTATTCACTGATTATAGGTGCTTTTTCTATAAAAGGTAAAATAGCACTGGAGAAGTTACAGAAAGAATGTATGGAACAATGCCTATACAAAGAACAGTTAAAGAGACATGCAACTTCTACCATGTAGAAGAAAAACAAAAAAGGTCTATAAATAGATTTATGAGAAAGTGATGCAAAATCAAAAGTGGCTCTGGGTGAATTGAAATCATGAAGTGGTGTGCTTTAAAGGGTCAATATGTTTTTAGATCATGAACACAAAAAGCAAAAAAGAAAAAGCAAACGATCCTGGTTATATAAGAAAAATCAGAAAGGCAATCCCTCTGATTCACCAAGTCCACATATTGCTGGCAGCCAGGAGGGTACACAGAGGGAATTATCACTGTATGCTTCCCTAGGCATCTGCTGCTTGTCATCAGTGGAAAAGGAAACCAGGGTAAGATGGACTCTTTCATCTGATCCAGCATGGCAGAATTAATGTTTTTATTCAGGAGCCTCTGGCATTGCAGAGGCAAAACAATGTCAACTGGCTGATTAGCAGTATCTTGCAACAGGGAAAAGCAGATGCTTTTAAACTAAATTGCTTTATTTGGAATGCGTACAGGACTGCAGTAGAAGTTCCCACAGAGATCCTGCAGACTGTCCAAATGCAGTGTTTCCACCTCAACTCAGTGTCCATCTTTAGGAGGAGGGAGTCCAGGAGGAGGAAAGACTGGGGGGTTTATCACATATCTTTTTTATATACTCATTCATACTCACTGTAAGAGCATTTATTTTAGAAGGAACCCAACCATACAATCCTGGTATTACTAGCTTTTTCTTCTAATTTACTGACACCAAAATCACAAGGTTTATTTGAGATCAAGGCTCTCTAAAACATTATACGTGTGAAAAAGACAAATGTCAGCATCCAACTCTGTCCCTTCACTGGTTTTAGTTATACATTTCATTTGTATTTTTGCAGTCTCTGTAACTGTAAAACTACAGCTACCCTACAGAAAAAAGGCTCTCAGAAGCAGATTAATTACTGATTTTCCTCTAGTTATGAAGAAAAGATTATCACTCAGGAAGAAATAAAACGAGAGAGAAGAAATCTAATGAATTTTAAAAACTTTTAAATATAATTTGGATCTCCAGAGTGAGCACTCTATGGTCATAAGATTTTGCTCACTTGCCAGGCACCATCAGAAATCAAAAATGAAGTCTTTGAGGAAGCAGTGTTCTAATATTTTTGTTGTTCTCTTAAGAGCAACTTAACTCTGAATTTCTTTGATTGTTTTTCATTATCACTGTAATGCCTTCTTACTATTAATTTCATACTTTCAGTTGTAATTTAAGGTTTTCTTCTGTCACAATATAGGTTCTGGTTATAGAATTTTAGCTAAGAACCACAGCTCGTAATTCATAAAGCCCTTTGGGATTTGCAAAAGGAGTCTCATAAATCATTTTTATAAACAATAACAAAAAGTAATGTAATTAAATTAACATTACATAGATATTCACTTTGATTTCAACTGAATTTTCATCATGAAGACTTTTTCTTTACATATAAATATGAAGCTCTACAGTATAGAGAACTTTTCTCATTATGAAAGAATGCATGTTAAAAGGAAAATAGTCACTTGTATAAGAAAACTTCTGCAAGTAACAGTCAAAACCAAACATGTTTGGTTTGGTGTTGCAGTCAAAATCAAATATGCTTGACAGAAATTGTGAAAAATACTGAGTTCTAATCATCTATTTTCTTTGATGCATTTAGGCATAATCCAGCAGAAAAGGAAGTGAAGTATGCTTTTCAGGGGCGGGGGGAGTTGTACAAAATGCACTGCAATGCACCTTTAAGTGCACAATTGAATGGAGTGCCTGCTGAAGTTGCTTATTGTCATCTTATGTCAACTTTTGCAATAGTCTACATAAGGCCACACCACAAACCAGGAATCACAGAATCATCACCTCTGTTTTAGAGGCATTATCATCTCAGGACCAAAAAAGACTATAGCTGAATAAATGAAATATAGACATATTTAGCATCAATTTCCAAAATGGTAATCCTGAAATGCTGAGTTTAACTGCAACAAAACACTGACGTGAACCTTGGTCCTACATCTTATCAGTAGCAAGCTGAAATTTTTCTTAAAGACTGTGTTGCTCAACATTTTGAAAGAAAGAGGGTAGGAAACTTCAAGTAAGGCCACCAGGCTGTCCGAATGATGACAATTTTCCTACACAAAGTCCTGGATAAGTCTTGTCACAGAGTTTGATGGACCTCACATAGTGGATATGGTTCCTACTCTCCCTGTTTCCTGTTGATTTACATTCATATGGCTGCACACTAAGGAACAACACAATAAACCGTCTGGTGGCGATTCTGGAATGCCCAAATCTCCATATAAACTTGAAGTCCTTAATCTAGTTTCCCATGAAAATATTCTTTTCTCTAATTTAATAAAAAATAACTCAAATTTTCCTCATTAATTTATTACTTCTAAGCAGTCCTTCGCAACCTTATTTGACTTTGAGGTCAGTCCTACTTTGAGCACAAGATTCAATTTCTTCCTACTTTACAGGCTACAGAGGTTGAATGACCTCTGTTAGATGTATCCCCATATTGCTAATCTAGTAACCTTACAAGATCCTGGTTTTTTTCTTCAGTATGCTAGTTCCACTGCATGAACTAAAAAGGAAATGGAAACTTAGACCTGTTCCCATCATTGCATTCTTCTATCATAGCTATCATTGACCCACAGAAGAAGCAGCTTTTCCCAGATGCCAAGAAGAGAGATCACAATTCTCCCTGGACATCAGACGGAAGCAGAGGAATGAGAGGTTCATAAAGTACACTTCTTTCTCTTGCATTTGCATAAGAAAGAGGGAAAATTAGACTCATGGTTATCAGTAATAGACATCATTTATAATGGCTTGATCTTGGAATTCAGGATATTATTTTAACAAAAATTCTTAGCACTTTATATCAACACATTGAAAACACAGAAGGCACATTTTTAAAAATTAAGGAACATGTTGCCAGTCATCTTTCTATTGTTAACATGAGTAAAACTTGTTTGCGCAACTACATGACCACTAGTTCTGAATTTTGGATGCCTGATAATTTCCTGAGCTTTAGCACAAATATCTGTTCATCAATATCTTCTTTATCAGAACAGCAATATTTCTGGTTTATTACTCACTCAATTCTGTCTTTCCCTATAAGTGGAAACAATACAATATTTGGTACCTAACAGAACACAGGTTGTACATAAGATATATGCTGTACGAAAAGGTAAATCTGTTGAAGTAAAATAATTCTGAATAATTGGTATGTCTTAAACATCAGGTGTTATATGTGAACTGCTTACAGAAAGGGCAACATTTGAAAACAGTTATTATTTACAGTGAAAAAATCAAACTCTTTGAACAACTGGTGCTATATTAGAATACTTTAGGATAAATTCTTGTCATGTTTAAATAACATTTTTTTAACTGCATAATTTTATCATGAGTTAAAAAATCTGGCATTCACTCTTTTGAGACAAACGTTCCCTAAACGTAAAAAAACCACATATGTATACTTAGGTACCCAGGATATCTAGTTGCTATACAACATAAAGTTATATGTCTGCCTCTGTTTATTCATAGCCTCAGCATCAATTTTAACTTATTATCCACTTTTATTCACATTGTATTTTCATTGTATTCTATTCAGTGCATTTGCTTTATTACACATTCCTTTTCATGATATAGTAGGCATTTGAACGAGCTACGAAAAACTACTTCTCAATTTATTTTTTGTCTAAAGTGGTTTCCAGAAATCCCATAAATTGACTGATATTATTTTTTCATTACCTTTAGGAATACAGGTTTCTGCTAAGCCACTTCAAGGATCACTGCAAATGTGGAGGACAGGTGGAATGACTGGCTTCCAAAGGACATTAAATATCTACTCTCTCAATGTCAATTCGTTCTATTTATTCTGAGTTTAGTTCATTTTGCTTTACTTCTGATCATACTTCAGATGAAGACAAGAAGTCATCTCTTTTAAACCAATCCTATGTGTGAAATGATGTCATGTATGAAAAATATTACAAAAAGATTGTTACTGATGACTTTGTTTCACAATACGCCTTCAGTATATTAAAATGCAAGGCTTGTTTCACGGTTCCTTTATTTCTAGGCAGCACTATTTTAGTAATGCGTTAGGCTAGGTGTTCTTCAAATGATCATCATTGCAATTATGAACTTGTTAGGTGAAAGTTACCAATTATCTTTGTGTCTGTAACCACTGACCATGTTATCCAGCTGCTTTCTGGTCATCTGCTTTCAGGGTGTTTTCAACTCACTGAGACGTCCTTCTGATTTCCCAATCAAATTCTTCTCCTAAGACCTTCTGAAGACTAGAAATACCATTACATTAATGAAAATGTGAATTATGTAAAATCTCAATTTGCTCAGCAAAACTTTCTGTGAACAAAATTTTGTTTTTATTTGTAGGGAATATCTGCAGACAGACATCCAGAAACAAAAAGAAGGCAAGCAGGACCAAATGACTCTACTGTACTCTACAGAAATTAAATATCAGAACTATTCAGAATATTTTAACATAAAAACAACAAATTCACAGAGTGACTATATCCTAAATAGTGAGAGCCAAGGATCTGTTTAGCCAATGCTTAGGAGAGAGTTATGTAAGAGCAAGACACAGCACAGTTTCTATTGTGCAATCAACAGATGAAGGATGGTGCGCAACAGTGATGAAAACTTTCTGACCTCTCATTAGCTGTGGTGGTGATATGCCACACAGCATTGTTCCCAGGAGCCAAGAATCTGTCCATTCATTATTAGACGCTTGGACCAAGATGAAGCCATAGAAGGATGCAGCTCTCCAAGTCTCAAACTGCAAAGGATGCCTGGGGTCTCTTCTTGAACCTAGGGCATATGGTTTTCTAGTCTGCAGGAGGTGTGAAGTTTTCAGTGATTTGTGAAGCCAAGTGAAAGAGTGGCAGAGAAAATGACCAGTCTGCACTCCATCTAAAAGGATGAGAAGGAGATCGACTGGACTTTCTCCGAGACTAAACAGCTTCAAGAATCTGAACCTTTAGCTGAAGCAGAGAGGCAGGAAGACTGTGCCCATGAAGTTGGAAAGCAAAACTTTCATCATGAGAAAATATGGAAGCTGATGACTTCTCATACTTCTTCTCAGGAAGAAGACTCCTGATCTACCTGAAGACTTTCAGTTACTGCATTGGTTTAATGTCCTCATAGCTGTGAGTGCCATTAAATGAATCATGTTTGGTGGCTCAGCCTGAGCTACTCTGGGCCACTGAGGGAAGAAGAGCTAGCAGGCTCCCAGCTGTGGAGGATTGAGACCCCCATCTGCCAACCTGAGCTGTCTTCTAGGAATGTTTGCTATTTGCAGGTGTTTTGTCTTCATCCTTGCTGTTCTCCATGTAGGTGCCAATCATGGGTGACCTGGAATAGTAAGATTACATGGCTATTGTGGTCACGATCACGGAGGCCCAGGCTGTGTTCTTTATTCCTCAGTGGGGCTCAGTGACAGAACAAGAGGCAGTGTGCACAAACTGGAACACTGGAGGTTCCATTTGATTAGGAAGCACTTTACTGTGAGGATGACCATGCACTCAACCAGGTTGACCTGTGAGGTTGTGAACTCTAACCCTTGAAATATTCAAAACCTGACGGACACTGAACACAATCCTGGGCAACCTGTTCTACCTCACCATGCCTGAAAAGGGAGTTTGGACAAGAAGATCTCAAGAGGTCCCTTTCAACCTCTACAATTCTGTGATTCTGTGAAAAGATAGGAAAAGTCAGATTCTGCAAGTTAATAGTATTAAACAGAAACAGCAAGTTCTACTAAGCTCATTCTTAGGAAACTCAGCTATCATAAAGTGATACTTTAGAGAAATTAAAGCTCTATTCTCTTTTAAGTTTGATTTGGGTGGTTTCTGATTAAAATGACCCTCAAGTAGGCAAAG
Organism: Chrysolophus pictus; assembly: GCA_037305975.1. Classification (NCBI taxonomy): domain Eukaryota; kingdom Metazoa; phylum Chordata; class Aves; order Galliformes; family Phasianidae; genus Chrysolophus; species Chrysolophus pictus. The sequence continues at coordinate 34,668,848 of CM074577.1, forward strand.
TGAAAACCTGAATCTTTGTCTCACACAGCCTGAGACTGTTAAGGTATATCAGAATGCTTTGACTTTTTTTTTCTTCTTTCTTTTTTTAATTCACAACTGTGCTACCTCTCCAGTAATTGTTCCAGGGTAATAATTTTGAAACATATAAAAATTAAAGGCAAACAGAATTGCTAGGTGGGGCCAAAGCGGACTTTTGATCAGTATAAGAGCACCACACCACATTAGATCTCTAACACTACAGATCAAAGTTGTCCCTTGGAGTTCTTTTTTCTCCTTCTTTAATCTTAGCATCATATCATCATTTCCTCAACTTCTCATTAGGTAATTTTTCAGCTACTTTCCCTCTTTCTCTTCAGTAACAATCTTCTTACCTGTCATTCTCTATACCACCTTCAGACATTTTAAGAATTTTACATAAGAGACCTTCTAAAGCATTCATTTTAGTTTATGCTTAATTAAGAAAAATAAAACCTACTACCATGATCTGAAAAAATATGCTAAAGCATTGTGCTTTATTTTGTCACTGCACTTTTCAGTGTGAGTGCTTTGTCATTTGGGGGCAAGGATATATTTACAAAGCATCTTTGAATAGAAAATACTTTCCTATTCTTTTTTTTTTTTTTTTTTTTTTTTTGCAGAATCATTGGAGAAGGCTGTCCAAAAGAGTGCACTGAATCATGCACTTCAGCTTCTTAAAAATAGAGAATCTTCAATAATATCAAAAAATGATGCCAGAACAAAACAAAACAAAACAAAACAAAAATAAAACTTCCATAATTGCTTTTCACTTCTGCTAGGAATGCTAAAAAAAATCTGCTAGTGAACTACATTTTATTTGATGCATGATGACAGTTTCAAGAAATATATTAATTCCTCTATGTAAATTAGATTACAAATGTATTTAATGAAAAACAAGTCTCTGCTGAAGTTTCTAAAGTGGGCCTATTGAATAAGTATCAGCAGTTGCTCATTCTGTTATCCATGGTACAGTTTATTAACTGTAAGACAAGAATAAGTTAATATTATCTCCATTACCTCAGTAATATGAAATAATCAGGTATTGAATGGATTGTGAAAGTGAATTTATTCTACTGGAAATCACAGTAGAGAGTCTACTGAGAGTCTATTTTTGTAGCAAAAAAAAAAAAAATAGTTTTTATAATAATATACACCATGGCTTCAATCCAACTTAGCCCCTAAAATAAACAACTGCAGCATACTTTTAAATATGACAACTTCACTGTTGCAATACAGTCATCTGTGGAGTAGTTGCTGATAGTCTGTTCTTTTTGCATACAAATTATCTAGATCAACAGATGCGCACACATATTTGCACGCTGCATGCACTAACACACACATATATAAGCTAATGCCAGATAGGATAAACTGAACTAAAACTAAAAATGGGCAATAGAGACAAGCAATTTAAAACAGTTTTTTCAGGAGTATGAAATATATTTTAGAAGCAGAACTGGCATTGACACAAATGGGAAAGTGTAATGCGCCAGTAAATGCGTGAACAGATCACAGAGTTAAAAACTAAAAGATTTGGCAAACTATCTAGTAGACCAGATTCCTAAACAAGTCATTTACCTCTGTTATAAACTCAATTTTTCACTTGTATTCAGCCATCTATAAACACAGTTTCTTTTTTAAACCAATGTACCTGCTTCAAAATACAGAATTGGCATTATATGTTTCCTTGGCAGTTTTAACCTAAAAATATTCATTCATCCCTAATACCATGTACTCACTTTTAAGCACTGTTATTTATCTCCCATATTACCTTCAGTATTTCACTACTGATGTTTTCAGCTACAAAAAAAGTATTTATGTCATTACAGGATTTACATTTACAGTGGGTTTCACATTACCTGGTAAAAAGAAATGGGCTTATGGGATAGATTTGTTGCAAATTCAAAAATACACTACTTTCGTTTTATACTTCACTTAAAAACAAACAAACAAACAAAAAATTTTTAATTGCTTCATATCAAATTCTAACATAAAATTCAAATATATTGGACCACACTTTACATTCAATGTGGATGTTGCAGAGATTCCTGTAAGGTAAGACACACTCTGGCATAGCTGGACACTCACACATATCCCTTCCTTCCTATAGCCCCTTTCTTTGCTGAGAGATAGTAGTCTCCAGTACAGTGCCATTTTTTTTCTTTCACTCATTTCAGAATCCATTTACTAGAGAGACTTCAGCCTGTATTGCTTAAGATGGCATGTAGAAATTTAATGTATTTTATTACATTCAAAATATATATTGCTCCAAAAGCAATGCCTTCTATTTGTTTCCAGGAAACCACAACAGATAGAAAGAGCACAATATCACCATTCAATAGATCAAATTCTCATCTACAAATATATATATATATATATATATTTTTTCAATACAGTCACCACCACTAGCTATGCATTTTCATCTGGTATGAACAAAAGCCTACATGCCATGCTCATAAATATCTACATCAGCAGAGGTGACCCTCTCTTACTGTCACCACAGCGAAAATCACCATCCACTGTCTCACTTTGCTCACATCCACTGTTTGGTCTCCATCAGCGTTCAGCAGGCATCAGTGAACGTCAATGGGTGCCATTTTTTCTGCATGGAGGAATCCAGTGATAATTCTTTGCTTCGTGCATACTTCTATGCCAGATGCCACTGCCCCTCTGCTGCTATCTGTCACACAACAGCAAAATGCAATGGGATATTGGTGGGAAGGTTCAACCTCTACTGCCATAACACCAACATCCCCCTCTGATGCAATGAGTTAACATAATAAAACAGGAAGCATTGCTTTCATCCCTCATAAGTATTCTTTTATTCAACTGTATAGTCTTAACCTCCTTCTACTAGTCAATTTTCATTGCTCAGATATGCTATATAGAAACATTAAAGACTGGAATTGGCTAGTGTCAAATAAGATTATATTATGTATGGTATATAAAATTCATTTTCATCAAACACTATGGATTCCATTAATACTTAGCTTACAATTACATCTAAAACATCCATTTTCTTTGAAAAATCTCACATATGAGCAATGGAGCTGATAGGATATAAATAACTTTAAATCAGCTGAGATTTTGGCCCAGAAGGAGTATCCAAATCTGTAAGTGCTTCTTTTGATGCACCCTTTCTCATAGCTGTCTATAATACTTCATTTTCTATTCTATTATGTCATTGTATATAGGCACATGCATATGCACACATACAAACAACTGTGTGGATAGATTTCTGATGAGATAACATGCCTTTACTTCTGGTCAAAAGCACTGCTGGACATAGTTCATTCTGTGATATGTGCTTCTGGGAAGCGTATTGGAATAACTTTAAGAAAATTTCTTCTTTCTCTAGTAATAAAGGAAAAGATTCAAGCCACATCTGTAATGCTGTGTTTTCTGAACAAGGTGTGCTTGTTCTACCAAGGATATGCCAATAATTCAAGGTAATCAGCAGGATACATTACAGAGGAAACTCTGAACCAACAAGCTGTACAAACAAAATAGCAATCAGAAGATTTAATGCATTTCTGATGTACATTTAAGGCATTGACACTGGGCCACAGATGTACATGTGTTGTGTTTTATCTTGTTGAAATATGGCCTGTGAGAACCTATTATAACACATCATCACCCACAACTACTGGGCCCAGAAAGGAAAAATTCCATCACACATTACTCCTGAAGATATATTAGAGAAACAAATTGTACTTGGAATTGAAAAGTCACAAGCTTATTCTGTCTTAATAAATTTCTGCCAAAAGGCTAAGTGTAAAACCAGAAATACTTCCCAAATGCTGTAACTGTATTATCATCTTTGACATTCCAAGGGCTGCTAGGGGGATCATCTAGATATCATTTCAGAGTTCTCACAATAAATCTGCTTTTTTTTTATCTGTGTTTGGTGTTATGTAGCCATTTTGAGTTTGCTGTACTTGAAATTTAACATTCCCTTTACCAAAAGACAAAAGCTGTTTCATAACAAGAGCTTTGACACTTTGGTGATCTGATGATACTATACACTTTCCAAAATCATAGGTACAACTTCAAATATTACTTTACCTTTTCCAAAGAGACAGTCTAAAATCCTGTAATAGATCTCAAGAATCTTAGTATGTCTGACTGTGCTTCTTCACTACAATCTTTCTATTCTAGATTATGCATTTTATTTTTTGTCAATTTTTATTCTGTTATCAAAACTTACACTCCTGAGTGTTTTCTCTCACACACTCTGTAACTCTTCCATATTTCATTGTAATATACAGCAATATATAAATATCTCAATTACATCTATTATTTCTGTTATTTTATGATATTAATTCTCTACCTCTATTATTAAATATATAGGGAGTTTATAATATGCTCATATGATTATGACAATGTTAAATAAAATGTACTAGGAAAGAAGTATGTTTTCAAAGTTATTCCAAGAAAACCAATCTTTCATGTCAATCAGCAAAATAAAAGGTCCTGTTTTGTTTCATTCAAGCAAGAGAAAAAAAGAAGAAAAAGAAGGGGAGGAAATATAATGAGGAACATGCAGAGGATGTGTCTATGCTGTTGGCTTAGTTGCACTGTTTCAAACTGAGCTCCTGTTTCTTTGACTTGCTGTATTCAAGCTTGCCAGCTATTTCCTGAGACAGAATAAAGAGAGCCCAGGCCTTGCTGAAAATTTAGATAGTAAGCACACTGGCTAGTCAACTTACTCCTGTCCTCAGCCAGTCTGCCACCCTTACACTGAAAAATATGTACACATAATCCTTCTCTGTGCATAGTAAATAGCAGCAGCATCATGCATTAGAGCAGAAATATGGAATACAGAAGTCATCCCAGTGGTCATCTTGGTTTCAATATAAAGAAATATTTTCTTAAAGAATCTTAAATAACTTTTCTAAATGTCTTGGTCCTAGCAATGAAAAACACTCTAGACCGAAGAGAAGAACCAGCCTTGAGAAGTGCTTATAGCTAACCCATATGTGGGGCTTCAGGTGGCATAGTAGAGAAGATTATGACATGATCTCTTAAGCATACGTAGAGGAAACCATCAGGGTGTTCCATGTTGATAGTCATGAACAGTGCAACCTCAAGATAAAAATCCAGACATGACTTCCACTAAGGGGGGAGTCTGTATGACCAGGTAGTAAAACAAACATATGAGCAGCATATAATGGGAGAGAGTCCTATGGGTACAGATGTAAAGGCCTATGAAAGAGATATCAAATATGAGATCCCTTGGAAGTTATGCTATGTAAATCAATAAAAATGCTGTTGGAGAAGCAAACCATAAGCAGTAAGGATGTTGCCTACTCTCACTCAGTGTACCAGGAAAATGGAATGACTTGGAAGTAATTACAATATGGGGGTGTAACCAAATGGCAGAAGAAACCTAATTTCTGCCTATGATAAATCTGACAAGAATCATGAAGAAAAGCTGCAGTTGATAATCTGACACAGTTATAAACAAGCTGCATTTACTTTAATACAACAGTTTCTAACAACTTCTGGGGGTGCTTTTAAGGGAACACTTTTGCTACTCGTACTACATGAGAAGCAACCCATAGAGTAGAGGAAGACAGTGGCTGAAAGGTGCCAAATCCCATCTTTGTTTCAGCAAGATACCAAATGAATTCTTCATTCAGAGCCCTCCATCTTGCTGGGTGGTATCTAAGGAGCAGTATTGAGAACAGCAGTGGGTATCTATAAAGACAGATATGAATGAAGACACTACCAAGGATCTGGGCCTTGATGTCTCCTATCTATAAACATCAGCAAAGGCATTCCAGAGCAGGCCAGTGTTACATTGTGTCACATGTCTCAGCAGTCATAAGTACATTTTGGTGCAATGGAAAGTGAACTGATCTAGCAAGAAACAAACATGCAGTAACTACAAAAAACACAGGATTGTAGTCCAGTTTCTGCAGTTAATATTTAAGTATGAAACAGGATGAGGTAGGTTTTCTCTTACAAAACATAACTTCGGATATTCAGTATCTACAAACATACCTACTTGTTTTTAGATTGAATACTTCTTTCTCAAGTAATTCTGGCTTCTTGATTTCAATGAGATCTTGAAGCAACTAATCAATCATTGTATAAAACAATTTGTTGCCTTTTGGTCCAAGGTGTGCTAGCATGATGCTCTTATTTTAGGAAAAAGGGTAAATAGCAGTGGTCAACTTACTTTTTCTCATTCAGGCATCCTTTATGTTTCTTTTTAAGTATTTCTTTAAAAAAAATTTCAGCTTTCTTTTATATGAAAATCTTGCTAGTACTGGATTTTCAATGTCATTTCTTCACAAGCAATGTTAGCTCTCATATCTTTCCCACTAGCCATTCATTTTTATCCTTGTCCATGTCCTCAATTGTTCTTTTGAAGATGAAAAATTAGAAGCATATGATGAGTACTCTGGGTGACCAGTATGACTTACCCAGCATCATGCTTACTGGGGGATGTCTGTGCCTGTCCTTTTCTTTCCAAATAATATATTTTTTTCTGACAGAGTTAGAAATGAGTATGTTTACTGCTGAGCTCTATATGAGTTCACATGTAGTATTACAAGAGAGCTCCAGACCTCCCACAATATGCATGCCTAAGTTGTCAGAAGGAAATCAACAAATATTTCTATCTTTTCTTCAATGTTTTGCAAAATCAGAACAGCAGATTACTTCTTGCTGTATGTAGGCTCTTTCACACAGCTCTTTTACATCAGCAATAGTTAGGCTTAGCCAACCACAGATAAAGTAGCAACTTGTCTTTTCTACAGTGATGAAAGTCAACAACTGTGGTGTGAGATATAAAAGTGCACTGAAAAGTATGATGCTCTCATTTTTCTGGCATCCAAGTAAGACAAAGAAGACAACTGGGTTCCACCGTTGTGCATCAGTGCCTCATAGTTTAAAACTCATTACAGTTCCCAGGCTCTGGTAAATGAATGAAAAGCAAATTGATCATTAAATGGTGTGATAAAATGTGAACAAGACAACCAGATTCTGGGAGCTTTCTACATACTGGATGCACCAGTCTTATAAGCAACGAGCTTACAGTGTACACCTGCAGACCCCACTAAATTGTTTAGATTGCACTCTTTACTGTAGGTCAGGGCTGTTAATCACCAGTATGCCCCAGGGCAGCCACATATAGCCTTATTTATGGGCGAATCAAGAAACTGAAATACTGAACCGTGCCTGATTAGCTGCACTAATATGCTACTTGTGGCTAATTTCTGAGCTGCTTAATTCGCAGGTGTTTGCCCCAGCCAATAAATCATGCTTTCTACCTCCTCTTTGCACTCATGGACCTGCCATGCATATATGCAGCCTGTTTAAGTGACAAGCAGGAAATAATTGATGGTGCATTAAATCACTCTTGTGTTTAGTGAACTAACTAGCTCCCCTTTGAAACAAGCCTTGCTACGTTCCCACTCCCAGGCTCATTTCAAATGTTATTGTAACCCAAGTCTTCTGTGCTTGCAACCTTTCAAAGGTACAATGTGTACATTTCCTCATTTTTATTTGTTTTACTTGTAGAGCACACTATTTGCATAAGACATAGCTATTAAATTTTCCACAACAGTTAGTCATCAATGCAATGAAGCAGAACAAAATTCTGACTGAGAAGGTACCAGGAGTCCCAGCAGCTCCAGTCTTACAGTTTCCCTTTAAATAGTCTTAAATGAAGCTGTCAGTAAATAAGAGTTCTCAGTCATGTTTGATATTGATCATCACTAACTTGCTAGTTCTGATTATTTCTGAATTAATAAAGATGTGACATGGGGATCCAAAAAATGAACTTATGCAAATTCTTAGCTCTTAACTCAAAGTCAAAGCCAAGCCAATTCATGTTGGGTTTGCTGTTGTTGTTGTTGTTGTTGATGTTGTTGTATTTTGACACAATAATGTGCTTCCCTCAAGGTTTAAACAGAGAAGCTGAACGTCAAGATTTTAACTGGAAATACTGTCTACTCTGTAATGGGAGGCCTGTAATTAGGGAAGACACATTTTTTTTCATGTATCTTGCAAGATTTTGGCACATCTCATAGTATGTATGGATACCTAAAGCAATTATTATTGTTGGAGAATTTCTGGTCTTCAGCTTGCTGAGATGGGCATGGTTCCTTGAGTATTTCTGGATGACTCTCACAAATCTTTTTTATATTTATTAAGGTGAATTCTCTTTGGAGCAAAGGATAGGAGCCAGGACCTAACCACTTCTTTCTATGTTAAGGAGTCTATTATCAAAGTCTGTGGTAGAATTACTTTGCCAGTATTCAAGGGCCTAAGCTAAATAATCTTTAAATAAAGGATATCAGCAAATAAGTAAAGATTCCCTCTTTTGAACATTTCTACTGGCTGCCTAGGCCTTATTCTGAGATCAAAGAGAAATTGAAACCAATGTGAAATTGGTTGTCTGCTTATTAGTGTATAACGCAATAAGAATATTACTGCCCTGCAAACCGCAATGTTGCCAACAGTTTTCTGGTTATAGCCAAAAGTGGAGATTTCTGGAAAAAGATTTTATGGAGATACTTCAAAGTGTTAATATTGACACAGCAGAGTGTCAAATTGTTTGAGGTACATTTACGTAAGACTTTCTGTCCTGCTGCAGGTAAGGCCAGCAGTAAAACTTCAGCTTTCTAAAAGTAAGGAAGCTGAATAAAATAAAAGAAACAGAGAAAAAGAACAAAAAATGCTACAAATGGTGGAAAAAAATATTTAAATTGAATGTATTGGGCATCCACAACAAATAGGAATCACCCTCATAATAAAAAAATATTTCTTATACACTGCACAAGAAGTCACATAATTCAGTAAAAAAAGGTAAAGGACAAAGTGGTAAATCTGAAAAAATGTTATCCTGTTTAGGATATACATACATATTGAGGAAGTTTTTAAACTTGAGGATGTTTCTAAAATATTAGAATATTAAACAAGGCAAATCAAAATAATTTTTATTCCCTTACAGCATAAAAATAATAACATTACCAAAAACAAAACAAGAAACTGTTTTGTTCAAAGCAAATACAGGCATGAACCTTGATATGTAATCTATAAAGTGAACAGAAGGTCAAAGTTTAAATAGAGAACTTAAATGCCCTGTACTAGCCATGGATGAAGACACAGTGCTGAGTTACATAGTCATTTAGCCTGACCTAATATAGTGATTTTATGTTCTTATCTTCTGAGGCAATAAAACAAAAGTTCTGTTGTCAGCGTGTTAGCTTTTGCCTTTCCCTGCTTTCCTCAGGTGCCAAGAACAGAATTTGTGAGCTTCTAGGGAAGCTGTTAAGTCATGTTTTGCCTTAAACTTGCAAAAGGGTTAGGATATGATCTGGATTATAAGACATTTTTAGTACATTTGTAAATTGTAAGGCCAGAAAGAGCCAATATGCTTGCCCAAAGAAATTTCCTTTGTTATACAGTAGTAACATTTTTTTCTAAGGTTCATCCGACATTGAAGGAATCATTCTTTTCCATTAAAAGAGTTTGTTTAGATTCTGAAACTAGTAACCTAACCTAGGATATATATACATGTATATTTTAACGTGGCATACATTTGCAGTCTTTTGAAGGTAATTCAATTATAAAAATTGAATTTGTATTTCAATTTATCTCAAGCACCTTGAAAAGTTATTAAGGAAATTTTCTAACAAAGAAAGATAAGTCATAATGTATGACCCAAAATCTTTAGGGTGAGATTTTCAAAGCTCTTCTACATCGCATTCTCATAAACCACCTAGCTAGCACAGTGTAAAGAAGCATAAATTTCAATAAAATGGCACAGCACTTCTCAGCTATTTATCGGCCGAATTTTTTGCTTTCTCTTTAATGTTTTATTTGATAAGAACGGTGGTAAAGAAAAATAATATACATGCATATCAATTAACCTCATTTCAACATAAAATAATGCAGTGCTTTGACTCAAAAAAATTTTCCCCAAAAAGTCTTCTCATGAAAGTGAATGTTTTAGTGTTTTTTGTTTGATATAGTTAAAATGGATTTTTTACTTCCTTTCACATTTCTTGAAAATTTTACAAACTTCTCATTACAGATTTTTAAAGATTGTTCTCAAGGACTAGGAAATGGATACTGAAACTATTTATTTAATCAATATAGCACTTTTGTGAAAAGAAAGGTAATGTTTTCAGTGACATTCAGTGGATATTTGGAGATAAGTAGCTATGCTGAATTGAATGACATTATATGAATAATGAAGTGCAACAAATTTATAATTGATAATAAGGTCATATGTAAATAACTGTAACTAAAACGGAGAGAACAAAATTGGTCAGAGCTTCAGCTCTTCATTTATAACCTGTTGGAAAAATTTGCAGAAATAATACTTAACTTTTTGTCAGCTTAAGTCCATGGGAAAACTCCATCTGTATTAAATGAAGATAGGAAAAAATGTATATTCACACTGCCAATATTTCCAACCTGACTTGGTATTTTGAGTGTCGTACGGTTTTCATGTCAGTCTAGAGAAATCCTAAAGAAGCATAATGGACATTGGCTCAGTTCTGAGTACATTTTTTAGTGTGGGACCTTGATCGTATGATGAATGAACACTGAAAGTATTTTCTGAAAACTAATCTTTAAACAGATTTTTTTTTATATTCTTGCAATTTTCACCATTTTAGAGAAAGCTAGTGAAATTTTCGTTGAAATTTCACACAAAGTTCAGCTCAGAATAATAAAATTTCAGTTATTTTTACAAACATTTTTCTTTACCCACTCAGCCTGTTTAACAGCACAGATAAACTTATGCCTCACTTATACGAACCTCATACTGAACAGATAAACAACACAGAAGCAAAGATTATCACTGGTGATATCCAGACCAATTAGTCACACTTCAGTGCTAGTCTGAAAATCTAGCCTAAAGTTTCTGTTCTTTCAGAAAAAAAAAATATTAATAATAAAATAAAGTAAAATATACTCGGTAATATCTTTATAGACTATCTTAATGTTTAAGTTTGTTTTCTTTTTACCAACATGTTTCCCAATTCAGATGCTAGTGGATTCAATAAAGAATTCACTCTTAAATTTGAAAGGTTATGAACAATCCCGGGCAAAAATTACTAAGAAAGCACCCATTTTTAATAATAACCTAATGTAAAATTAACAAAAATCTAAATAAAGGCTGAAATAATCCTCTTCAGCCAAATTTCCTAAAATAAAAAGAAAATGTTTTAAAGCTGCTAACCTTCCAAAAGAATATAAATTCAAAAAATCAGCTTCCACCATAGGAAAAAAACCAGTAAGCTGGAGTAGAACTCACCTAAGATCACCCAGAAAGCCTTACTCACAAGATTAAGTGGAAACTGCAACAAACTTCATGCAATCTTGGAGAAGCTACTAGGATAAGGAGTAGCACTGGCCTGTAATCACCACTGGGTATACACTACAAGCATTATCTGTTGAGTTCTCTGAAGTTTCACTGTTCTTATTAAATAGTGGTGAGAATAGTGTTAAGATTGTTTCAGTTCCTTTAATTGTTCCTCTACATATTCATGATGCTCTGAATGTTTTACAAAGTGAAACTACACTATGTAATTTTCATGCTTAATTTCTGATTTTTTGAGAATAATTCTGACAATAAACTATGAAGTGATCTGTGCTGGAAGCAACCAAAAGATATTTGCCTATATTAAAAGCAATTCTTCTTATTATTCAATTTTGTTTCTGTTTGCTTCATTCACCTTGAATTATTTTTCAAGTCAAATATCTACTGTGTATTTCTTCACATTCTGATCAACACCAAAGGAATAATGTATGACAATTCAAAAAAAAAAAGGAAAACAAAAATGTATAATGCAACTTGGCAACACTATGTAATTGTCATATTGCTGAAATGTGAGGGATATGGGAATGTCAAGAACTGTAGTTTCTGCATTTAAGAATTAAAGGTGTGCCAGCCCTCACTGTCAGAATACACTTTCAGGAGGCAGCAATGAAAGTTTATATTACAAAGGTCACTCAGAGAAGAAGAATGTCACAAAGTTAAGTACATCCAGGGAAGATCAGATAATAAGGAATATCTTCTTCAAAGCTAAAATGATAGATTGCAAGAATGGTAAAATAGAGCACACGGCAGATAGAAAGGGAAATCAAGACAAGAAAAAAAAAATAAAATAGAAGGGTAATATAATATAAGTGAGCTGTAGAAATCATAAAAGAAATGCTTGGAAACAAGGGAGAAACTTATTGAATAAAATAAAATTTATTCAGAGTATTCAGATGGCAGGATTCAGAAAAATAACCAGCAGAGTGGCATCTTAGCCGACTGCAAGATGCTTGACAAATACATTTTTTAAAAATTGTCATGTGTTTTCATATAACACCATATGAATAATTTAACAGCAATGTCAAGATTTATGAAACGAGTATTATCAGTGAAATGTTAATGCCTGAGACAAGAAATTGTGGGGGGTTAGGGTGACTGTACAGTTCTTTTTCATATAAACTTAAAGCATTTAACATAGACTTGTAAAACTGGGACAAGATCTTTTTGGATTTCCACAGTACGAACAAAGATGAAAGCTTGATGATATTTGGAAATTCTACGATAGATATCACTTAATAAAATCTTTGGCAACTAGAATATGTATAATACTCTCAAAGATATATTTATACCAAATAACAAGCTTAATTATTTTTATTTAATATTCTGCTTCCTGCTCATCATAAAGTGTTTCTTTGTGCTGAACAAGAAATTTTATGATGTCATTAAAATGTTATAGACACAATTATAATGTAATGTTAGTCATTTTGCCCTTGGAAAATCTATAAGGAAGAGTTGCTTGCTTGCATGACCAGCTACAACATGGGACAGGCACAGTATGTCTGTTTCCTGCGGATGGCATCTCTTGAATTTAGATCAAAAAAGGCAATGTTTATATTCAATATTTGTATTCACCATATTAGGCTGATGTCTGGGCATGATCTGGACTATGGAATACCTCCAGATACAGAAATATTAGCCTTGTGCCAGCCTAAGAAAATACATCTTGCTGTGCTAATGTTGATTCCTAAATGTTTAAAAATTCTGGGGTTAACCCACTGCACCCTAGAAATCTGGATATTGCTATAACAATTGACTCTGTGTCAATTGGCACTTCTCTAAGCTACATAAATAACTTCAAGTAATCTTTTCTTATGCACCATATTTTTTGCATTTCTGATCCTTCCCATTCCTCAACTAATTAGATTGACCTCTTTCTGAATGCACAGTATAACAAACTGAACATGGTACTCCAGCTAGGATCATTCCAATACAGAGCAGGGTTGAAGCATTAGGTCAAAGGTCTTTCAGGCTATATTCTTGACAGCCCACAGTGTTGGTTGTCTTTTCACAACATGACTGGCATTGTTGATCCAGGCTGAGTTCTGTTAAACCCACCCAAATATTCTTCTCTTGACTAGCCATCTTGTTTTTGTGCAAATATTTATTCCAATCTAAGCACAGTGCTCTCCTGATTCAGAATATCTATCTTTTCAATTTGCCAGAAACATTTATTTTTAATTCTGATTATGTCCAACAATGCACCTCGAGCCTAAGCATATCCACAGATTCCTTAAGCATTCTCTCAAGCCCTTTGCCCAACTTTCTAGTGACAGACTCAAACCAGGACACACCCCTGTGAAGTCTCACGTTAGTCTTTCACCTTTGCAATGAACCATCAATAATTATGAATAAGATATGGTTTCCTATGATTTTTTGTGCTAATAGTTTAATCTAAACCACATTTGCCAACCTTTCCTATAAAATCATAGTGCAGTATGCCTTGCCAGACAACATACAACATCAATTTCTCCTCTGCTTTCTGAGATTCCTTTCACCTATCATGCATATGTTTTGATATGATTCATTCCTCTCAACTCTCTGTTGGGTTTTTATTCTTCTCTGTTGTCACTCAGGTATCCACAAATTCTTTAATTATTTGGTGCTTGTTTTTTTCTAGGAAGTGAAAGTACTGTAACAACCACATATTTCCTACTTCTTCCTCCTTTTCTTGATCATATCTACAGACTCATTTTGCCATCTTTTTTCACAAGGTCTCAGAGAAAATGGCTACTGCCCTGCAACTGCTTCAACCAGAACTAAGAGCATCACTGTGATCCTCGGACTCATGTGATCTGTAATACCTTTAGAACTGCTCTCTTTTCCTACTGTTGCTTAATTTCTTTGCATCCTGGCACAAGACTGTGTTAACTGGGAGAACACAGTCCTGCTGAAAGCTAAAACATTCTGCCTTGTGTTGTGCTGTCATCCTTCCCAGTAGCCTGTGTGTTACAGCAAATCCATAATTATTGAGAAGGTAGAGGAAGAGTAGCCGAGTGAGCTATTACCAAACTATTAAACGATGTTCCTCTTTTCTAATTGAAAAGCACAATTTTTTTATATTAATGCGTCCTATCTTCGGTTTGGTATTTCTTACAGATAAAGGGAAGCTCTCTCCTTCTCTATCATCTCTTTCTGTAAGTCTGCATTCTTTCTTTACTTCTTGATCTTTGTCTGTTTTGGGGGGTTACAAATCTTGTATGATCTAATGAGATGAATGTCATAAAGTGAATGGGAAGCTGCATGCTTTCACTGACTAATCTCTACCCTGGTCTAAGGGGCTTATTTGCAGCTGAAAGTCCCGGCAGTCTAGAAATAAATGCCTCATAAAGAATTACTTAATTTAGTTAATAATGTTTGAATCAAGTCATTCTTCATTTTCCATAAAACTAGAATAGGCTAGAAGTAATTCAATTATTTTTTTACAAGTACTAATGAATAAAGTAAATGTGTAATTTCCAATAAATTACATAGTTACTCGTGGTGTGAAAAATTGTGCACTCAAAACAAGTAAAAAATGTGTCACTTTTATTTTTATAGTATGTCTTTTAGAAGAGATATTAAAGCACTGTTTACTTTATCCTAAGGTACTCTATAGAAAACCGTAGATTAATTTTCCCTCAGAGAAGCCATATAGTATTTCAGCCCTGAAAGAAAAAAAAAAAAGAATTCCTTGGAGAGAATCATTCAGGTACCTTGTATAAATTCTTCAGTAATAAGAAATACCTATTTATGCACTTCACACAGCCTGTATCTGTCGAGGAAATATATTCTTGCCCTTAAATGAAAGATTTGGATTTTTTTCTGAGTCTTTTTGCCCCAGTTCTAATTAAAATGCAAACTTGGGTATAATCCTGCCCTCTCAAACAGTGATTTTTTGTTCTGAAACATGTGGTTAGACTTTCCTTTCTCTGGGCGGTGGACAGGACAGAAGAGTCATGAAAGGAAAATACGGAATGAAATACCACTCCTGCCATGCACTTCACTTCTCTCCTGTTTTCCTTCCAAAGCTCAAGAGAACCTCTGTGTGTTCACAGAAATGACAGAAGAACTGATTTCATATTCTCAAATATAAAAAGAGGCAACTTAGAAGAGTACAGTATTTATAAAAATGTGACTTACTGCAAGCTGGGATCGCTCTTGGCATACCTGCATGCATGGGCTGTGTATGAGTAATATATCCACTGATTGTGCTCGTGCACTGAGGGGAAAGAGGAAAATACCGAGATTCAGAAAATACATATCTCAGTAACCATAAATGAAGCAAATCCACTTTAGCTTTGCTGTGACCTCCAGGAAGCAGAGCATGAACTGCTTTGATTTATCACAAAATTGGTGCTTGCATCCAGAAATGTAAGTAAGTGTGAGATCATTTACTTAAAGCTGTAGTCACCACAATAATCTTTAAGGAGCCAGATCCTGAGGCAAGCTGATGATGTGCTGATGTGCTAAGGCCTAGAAAGCAAGGCAGACTTCCAGGATGCTTTACCAATACAGTAATATTGACAGGCTGTAAATTTTTTTTGTGCATGCTTCCTAGCCAAATAACCCTTAAGAAAAGTGTGATAATAGCATAAGTCACCAAACACATTCCACCAGGTTTCTATGCCTGAAGAGCTAAGACTTCAGAATAAAATAAAGCAGCAAAGTTAGTTTTGAAGACAAGGTATTCTTACTTAATTCTGAAAAAAATCACCACCTGTCACATGAAACCCACACGTTCATGGATGGCACTGGGACCAGTGTTGGTGCAGGATGGATATCGATTTAGTAAAAAAATGGCAGTGGTTACTACAACAGTTCAGAAAAAAATAGTGCTACAGGTTCAGATACACACAGAGGAACAATTGTTTGTGAGACCTCTAAGCCCTACGTGTTTCAGTGCTGTGGACATGAATACAATTTTTGCCAGAATTTTTTTTAGGTGTAATGTCCCTTTGGCCATACATTTGCACTTCTGATAGACAAAAGTTAGATTGCAACCCTTGTCAACTTCACTGGCCAGTGACCCATCACTGTTCTCCACATTTATTTCATTACCGCATTTCCTGTTTTAAAGCAAAATTGCCTAAATAAAGAACTGACATTAAAACATTAAATAAATGCTGAATGACTGTTGACATATTACAGTGTTTCCAGTACCATCCTTACAGCTATATAAAGACCAATAAAAATGAAGTGCTCAGGGAAGGAGCTTTTACTCCTTTTTACAGGACAAGAGAACTGTAAAATAGTTATGAAAATTTTAAAAAAGGTCTTTTTTTTTCCAGTAAGCAGATTCAGAACAGAATATCCAAAACTAAATAACATATGATTGGAATTTGTACAGTTATACACTAAGAGTCCATATAATAGTGCTTTTTATTAATAGAAATGCCTAGAGTACTTTATCTCCTGTAATATGCTAATGGCACATTCTGATTCCCAAAACAGTAATTGGTGTAGGCCAACCACTGGAAGATATAAACATTTGCATAGATGAACAAAACTGTGTATGGTAATATATTTGCAAATTTATCTTACAGATGTCATTTCCAGGCACGAAGACGTGATAATTGCTCTGTAACTAGCTCTAATTAATTAGGACCCTAAAAGGCTATAAAAAATTACCATCAACATTTTTGAAAGCACTTTAGAAATATATTTCTATATTTTTTACTTAATGTAGAAATGTGGTGATAATTCAGTCATTTGTACTCCTCCTTAGATTTCTTTCCACAGCACACACTTTATCTAGAATGAAATAAGAAATTATGATTCTTTCTTACAAGCATCAGGGCTTTCCAAGTTTCCAGTACATATTTACTTTTTAATTTATTTTCCTATAGGGAGAGTAAGGGAGCTCCAGAGCTATTTAAAATTTATTTTTGCAAAGTCCTGCAGCAAATTAAATCAAAACTGAACCACCCAAAATTAAAGGAGTCACTTACATATCCTGTGTACATAGCAAAATATTTAACATTTTAAAAGGAACTCACACACACTAGAAACTGAACAAGGAAGAACTTAAACTAGATGGCAAGAAATGGTAAGAAATACAATGTTCCTCATCCTGGGCAGAAGGCAAACGAGACCTGGGTACCCAATGCAAGAATCTCAGAAATTCCCTTCTGCCAACACAGCTTTCTGACTTCCTCATATCAAGTCATAACACCCTCTTGTTTCTACCTTCTCTGAATTTTTCAATCATGGCTGCTCCATGGCCAAGCTTCAAAAAGAAAACACAGAATCAAACCTTTCCAGCTACCTCATGGAGCCTGAATGTGTGACATGAAAGCTGTGAGCCTGAATCCATTCAGGCTGAGCCATGTTTTGGTCCTGCTAAGTCACTTGTTGTTAAAGCTTGGTCAGGACAAGTAAAACACCTCTGGTCAATAAAGAAGAAACCTATGCACCTAAATTTACTCCTGGACAGTGTTACTTAATTCCAAAGCATTACAGGACTGAGTAATCTTTTTTTTTTTTTTTCTTTTTCCTCATAACTGTTTCCATCAAAAATGTCCTCTTCCCAATGTCTGCATTTTTAATATTCTGTAAATGTTTTTTCAGTTCCTCACATTATGTTCATACAGCATAATATTTTAGTATGCTATTATTTTTTGTGGAATTAAATTACAAGCTCTTAAATAGTCTTTATACTAAGTTTTGTGCAGATATAAATCATGGTAAAGAAAGCACGACAAACATGAATTGAACAGTTTCAAACAGTGTCAAACTCAATGTTTGACATCTTAGACAACGTTCACTCTAACTTATTAGTGCTTATGAAACTTAGCAGGTCTGAATTGACATAGAGAGCAAAATTTCTTTTCAAACAGGGCTATTTTCTCATGGATACTGGTTCTTAATATTTCTTTTAACCTGTCTTTCCTTAAAAACAAACAAACAAAAAAAAAAAACATTATATATACCAATTATATAAAAAAAACCATTATATATATAATAATGGCAAAGAAAACATATATGACAAAAATTTCAACGCACTTTTTCACCAAAACATGATGCAGGCACTTTATTCACTCAGCACATATCACTTCAGCTACTTTGCTGGAGAACTTAGGCTGAAGACATTTCGGCCACTGCAGAAGTGCCATACTTTCTCACAATATTTAGAAGAGAATCATTAAGCAAAAATTCTGAAAACTCTGATGTTCTTTTAGAAAGGAGATCAGGATTCTTGCCCACAGCTGTGTTGTTAGGAAATGGCACATGGAAGCAATGCACGCTCTCCCTTCCCTATGTCTGCAGTATGTAAATATCCATGATTCCTGCTCCATCCCCGTATCTGGGCTCTAAGCACCTCCACATAAGAAAGCTACCTTTGCTTGTCTTATACTGCTTGGTGGAAAATATTGCACAGGGCCATTAGCTGCATAAGAGTAGTGAAAAAAAAAAAAAAAAAAGAAAAGAAAAGAAAAAAAGAAATGAAAAGAAAAGAAAAGAAAAGAAAAGAAAAGAAAAGAAAAGAAAAGAAAAGAAAAGAAAAGAAAAGAAAAGAAAAGAAAAGAAAAGAAAAGAAAAGAAAAGAAAAGAAAAGAAAAGAAAAGAAAAGAAAAGAAAAGGCTCCTAATGCTTCATCTGAAACACAAGCAGTACCTCAGTCACACTACGCAATGTCCAACTGAGTCAGTTTGGTGATGCAAATCATTTGGTGACCCTTCTGGTGAAGCCGCAACTAAAGTGGCGCGTCCAGTTCTGGGCTTGCCCGTGCAAAAGAGATGGATCTACTGCAAAGTTGCCCAGGAAAGGGCAACTAAGATGATAAAAGGGCTGGAGCTTTTCTCCTGTAAGGGATCTGGGATTGTTCAGCCTGGAGAAGACTCAGGGGTAAACGGTATATATATAAATACCTGAAGATGTATGAAGATGAAAGAGCCAGGCTCTCCCAGTGGTACACAGCAATGGGACAAGAGACAGAGGGCACAAATTGGAACATGGAAATTCTGCCTGTGAGGATGACAGAGCACTGCGCCCAGAGAGATTATGGAACATTGCTCTTTAGAAATATATAAAAGCCGTCTGGAAATGGTCCTGGTCACCTTGATCTGGGTGTCCCTGCAGGTGTTGGATCCAACAGACACAGAGGACCCTATCAAACACAACAATTCTGTGATTCTGCAAAATACATACTAAGTCAGTAGTATAGAAATGTAACAAAAGCGAACCACTGTATGTGTACATCTCTTGGACTCAGTCAGGAGGCCATTACGTTAAAGTTTATATATAAGTATGTGGGAAGAGAGTTAGTGAGTGTGTCCTTGAATCCCCCTCTACTGAAGCCTTTTCCTCACAAGGTTATGCACTCACTTAGTGTACGACAGAATTCATATTTTTTATGTCCTTAACAAAGAGACTGTGCTCTCTGAAAAATTTCCCTTCATTTCAGAAAGATGTCCCTTTCTTGTTCCTCATCTCATGAATGTCCCTGATGAATAATTTCTCCTCCTAAAGTCAGTATTCCCCCTGAAGGCTGATTCATGGAGAGAAAGTCTTCCTCAAGTTCTGCTCTTCAGTGATTGAGGTCCTATGTTTATGGAAAAAAAATAAAAATCTTTTGAGAGTCTTGGGGCATTGATATCTTGCATCTCAGCAAATTGCCATAGGGTAGAGCATTCTGGTGTTATCTGTTAATACCAGAAGGTGCAGTCTTATAGATTTTTATGTTAAGATGCAAAACAGTGGCACCTGGCGACTCCAGCTCCTTGAAGAGAAACAGCATTTTTGTATTGAGTCTGTTCCATTCCTGTATTCATCAAGTCACTTTGCTGAGCAAGAACAGATCAGTTAATTTTTTGGCCCAGCTTGCTGTATAGCCATATTAATTGGAATTTTCCATGAAGGATTTATAGGGCATAGTTAAAATGAAATATACTTGCTAACACCTCTGCAGAGGAGTTTATATTAGAAAATAGATGAGGACTAACAGAGTTCCCTTTAGAAAACAAATGTACATGTATACACTGCACACTGCAAACCAGGTAACATACATTGTTCAGGATATAAATTAGGCACAGGGAAAATAAAAATAAAAATAAGAGGAAGAGAAGATCAAGAACTTAAATCTAAAAAGCTTCCAATTGTTTTTTTCCCTTTTCCAGAAAAATAATAATGCAAAACATTTTTCTACTTGTTTTTTTCCCCACAAACCAGCTACCTCTCAGCCACCGGATGGTAAAGTTTCACTCTAAATAAAGCATTGATGGCACAAAAAAAAGAGCTGCAAAGAAAAACAAATGACAGTCAGTTCTGACTGTCAATCTACACATTTAATGAGAAACTCTGCTCAATTTAATGAATCCTAGTGCTTCAGTCTACCATCACTTTAAGTAGAACCTGCATACACAACTACGTGGTGTCAATTTGGGGTGTACATTGTGGCAATACAATACACCTCTGAAAGGAGAACTTCATTTTCTGAACTATTAACCATATAAGCAATTGTTACTAATTTACTGTGAGAAACATGTCTGAAAATGTGCCCTTGATTGGCTTGCCAAGACAGACTGGAAATGTTTAATCAAGACCAAATAACTCCATGCCTACAGTAGCAGTTAGATTAAAAACAATCAAAAGAAAAAACATGCAGTACCACTTCACCAGCATGTCAGGGGTGAAAGTCTAATTAGCTTTAGTTGAAGATAAACTAACTTTGCAGTGAACTGATGAGTTGAAAATTCGGGGGTGTTCATCCTCTTGGGCTCAACCTTTGATTTCTGAGTATGATAAAACCCGAAAAGCAGTACTTTCCTCAGAGCGTGTATTTTATACTTGGGAAAGGAATAAAAGGGAAAAATAAAAATAAAAACCTCTTTGAAAGATGCTATTTGACATCAGAAGGAAGCAGCTGGTAACAATGCCTCATTTAGGACTGTTTACTCATTGCAAGAATATGGGTGTACAGTAACCTCGAACAAACTCCTGTGTTTATTTACCCACGAGAGGTGCCAGCACAAACAAAGCTCTCAGATTGTTTGAGGGAGCCCTGTGAACAACTGGTTTCAAAATTCCCCATGCTCTTGCGGACTTTAACAGCTCTGGTGACCATTAGCAAGCCCCGGCCTCACCCCCTGGACCCGCACACTCATACAGCCCCATCCTCACAGCTTCAGCCCCTATCTTCTCCGCGCGAGCCTCAGAACCGGTGCAAATAACAGGCTGGAGAATTTCAGTTCTGGCACGTAGCAAAAACAAGGAGTGGAACAAACGAGAGCTGGAAATCTCTAATTACCGGACCCGGTCACAGACAAACACTGACAGAGGGGCAGGTTGCGTGCACGAGTGCCACTTAACGAGGGCCACAAGGCGTTTGGGAAAGGTCGGTCGAGGAACTTGCCACGGGTGAAGTCGCAGGGAAGGAGGCGGCGGGGCCCGAGGCTGTGGCAATGCTGCCACCTGCTGCCTCCTCGCTCCGCTGGGGCTGCGCTGCCCGCACAGCTCCCGCAGGTATCTCGGCTCCTGGTTTTGCCCTCCGCATCTGGAAGATTTCCCAGCTACTCGCTGCAATTGTCACATTCACTTGGAAATTTCTCTTAGTCTCCCTGGGCATCTTCTTCTCAGCCGACAACCCACAATCCTGCACGCTGCTGTAATATCACTAACAATATTGTGAGCTACGTAATATTGTGCAACATCAATATTGGCCCGCTACTACTTGCCTTTGTTAAATAGAGCCTCGTCTCCTAAACAGAATTCCTACCATTTATATAGCTGTGGAATACGATACACTGCTTGTGGATATGCCCCTTACTGCTTGGTTATCAGACAGTTAAATACTGTTTTCTTATAAAAATTCTTCTCCCATATTCCACATCACAATATCTTAATGAAACCCCCATACTAGCAATGAATCTTAACTATAAAATTTACACAAATACACGTAAAAATGTATACAAATGCACACATGCAGGGAAGTAGGATTAATAAAAGGATTTGAATAAATAAATACATAAATAAATGTAACTTAACCATGATAAACAAATATTCTGCCTGTGAAATTACACTTCTGCTTTCTCTGGACAATTCATCTGATTCAACCTAAAAAGTGGAGGGGAGAAATACAACACTGCAACAATTTTCCCATTCCTTTCCTACTGGTTGCTCTCTGTTCGGGTGTAGTACAAGACTCGAGCATCAAAGAGAAAAGAGTTGAATTAAGGAATGAGCTACTCTACATCTGTTCCTGCTGCCTGTATGGCAGGGCAAAAGTCCTGCTACAGCACTTCTGACTGCCCAGGGCCATTACAGGACTTGGATTCTACGATCCTTTTGGGTCCCTTACAACACAGCATATTCAGTGCTCCTATGATTTTAAGCACTGTGCCTGGATAGCAAGAGGGACTGCACAAGCCACTGAGGCAGAAAAAGGCAGAGCATGTCTTTTCATGCTCCTTCAGTCTCATGGTGAAGAAGAATCTGAAGCAAAACAACTTCCAAAGAATTGTTCAGGTAGGATGATCTACAGTTGAACTCTCAAAATCACCTCAGTAATTATGTCCTTAAACAAATATTGCCCTTCCCTATCGCGTGAACACACATGAGCACATGTACATTTTCAAATAGCTGTTGAAAAATATCATATGGTATTTTGGGAAGAATGAGTTGGTTCTTTTCCTTCAAAATCCTGATTTTGTCTAATTGTGTGTGAGAAACAGTTCAGGACAACGGTATCCTGATTTCATTTATCTCTCTTCTCTGCCTTTTCCTACAAATACGTCAGAGTTTTCACATTCATATGCTGCACACACCATCATCGTGCTTGCTTGTGTTGCAACTATGACTGGGCCACTGAGTGCTTTTGTCTTCCAGGAGTTGCAAGAAACACTCCACTTCACATAATCATATCACCAAGTGAATGCTCCTTTTAGCTGTACAAATGCTTGCACCATCTGAACACCAGCCACCATTGGAGTCACCCAATGGCCAAACTCCAGAGGAAGCACATGATAGTGGCACCAGCATCTGACCATGGATGAAACTGGCAGCTCTTGCAAGCAATCAGCCCAACATAGGTGTAATTTTTTTTTTTTTTCTGCCTAATTAAGGAATCTTCACCTGAATTTTCATTGTGAGAAAATCACATTCAATACAAAGCAAACATAAGTGTGCCCTGGGAGGATCTCCTGCAGCAATTATTTGGCCTAAATCCCTATGTTTCTTACATTATGTTTAATCATTATATGACAGATAAACTAAGGATAACAGCTGCAGTGTTGGACAAGCTGTGATGATTAGCTAAGGTACCTAAGTGTGTGCATTTTAAAAAACATAGCATAATGATGTGACTGTTTAAAAATTACTTACCTACAATTAAACTGACAGAGAACGGCACAACTCACCTGCTATTTAGGGGAGTTGATATGATCCTGAATCTCTTTTCTCCTGCTTTCTTCTCTGAACTGCCTGCCCACTTGAAACATAAAGGCATGCTTTCCCATACTCCAGTGGATCTCACAATTTTCTCTTACATACAAAGTCTCTGGTGGGCAGCACACTGCTTCCTCAAAGGAATATTTCATACCTGAAACATACATACGCATCTTAGGAGTCACCGTCTAAAGAAAATCAGTTTTCAAAGGTCTCTTTTACCTGCTGTTATGAAGTCATGGACTATATATTGCTTACAGGCATATATGATAATACAGATTATGTAAAGTTTTTGTTTTGTTTTGTTTTGTTTTAAAGGGGAAAATATTGCTAATCTCTAAATACATCTTAATAAATTAACTGAACAGCAGACCCAATTGTTAAAAAACTGCTATCACTAATGGGTTCAGCTTTAGCACTACTATTTATGATTTTAAATATGCATATAAATGCCATTCAATTGTGATATCTAAAACTGTTGAAGAAAGCGTTCATAATTTTTCCTGTTGAGATAAGAAACCTGTCAGTAGCTGTACTTGAGTCACTATGAGCTGGCACAAATCTTAACTGCTTTACCAGTCATGATGACTTCCCTCGCCTCTGATTTTCAAGATTTACAGAAGACTCAGACCGAAAGTTCAGATCTGAATACTTCCCTTGCAGATAAGACTGATCTGCAAGACCAGCACTGAGTTTAAATGTTGTGTCTATCCCCTTTCAAAATATGAAGCGGTATGGGAAGGAACTTGAGAGCAATGCAAACACACTCAGTGCTGAATTGTCATGGCATTTTCCATCTCTAAACCTGAAAACATAAGAACAAAATTAATCTGTGCATCGATCTATATCTCTTCATTGCAACAAGGCACTAACTTTTGATCACTGATTTTTACTAGGAAATAATTAAACATTAGAGGAAAATCAAATGTAATTTTATCTCCCTGTCTCAGAGACATTTGGTTTCATGTGGTCCATTAAAAGTTATGCACAACCAATGACAAATTAATCACCAATCAGTGAAGGAGTTCTTTAACAAAACACTAAAGATGGTGTTAAAGCATAAATGTGAGGAACTGAGTAAATAAACAATTGTTTTCTAAACAAAAAGTGCTCTATTTCATCCCAATTTCATTTTTCCAGAAAGAACTTTGCTACCATGAATTCTGAGTTGCTGCCAGTATTATTGTTATATAGAAGTCACCATCATATTGAAATTGATGTTTTTTTTTTCAAAAGAAGTTGCAAATTGGCTCAGAAACATCCTTTTACTTTTCTGACCAAATGAATGCAGCTTCTGTGACATGTGAGAATGTCTTGCAATAGACGCATGACAAAACATCTCTGAGTGGACTTTCTTCAAGTAAAAAGATAAAGTCATTACAATTACAGATAAAGTCATTACATTAGCAAAAATTCCTCATTGTTTTAAAGAAGAAATAAGAAAATACATTGCAAGCTCTAAAGCAGCCTTCTCCCTGCCCCCCTTTCCTCCGACCTCCTCCCAAGAAAACACCAAGAAAGCACAGCCTTCAGCTTACAGTATTTACTCTATTTTCTATTTGCAAAGACAACGAAGGGAAGAAGGTAGGGGAAAACAGCCCTTCCTCCCAGTATAACAAATTGTCCAAAGAACAACATTTTTCAGTAGAATGCATATGAAAAAAATAGGCCCAGGGACTCCATTAGCAGGTAAGCAGACATTTCAGATGAAATTTGTGGTGGCAGGTAGAGAGAAATACAGAAAAGGAGCATTTGCATTTTCTAAGTCCTGGAAAATAGAAATATTTTATAGCTATGTCATAACCACTGTAATACTACTTTCACACAATAGTTTATAAACCAGGCTATTATTAAGTGATCTGTGAGTAGGCAGCTGTATTTTTTTACAATGTCAGTATAACTCTTTCCTGAGGAAATGTACACTGCAGATCTAAAATATTCTGTGAGTGAATGAATCATAAAGCATTCTTAGATGGCTGACGACAAGGCATAGTTTTGCTTCCTCTCCCACATTTGGTATTTAATCTGTTTTTGAGCACATTAGCCTTATCTCCTCCTCCATGAAGTACGTGGAAGCCGAAATATGCTGACTCCTTTTGTGCTTTAACTATAGTCCAATTAAGCTTCTGCTTTCTGTAATATTTCTATGAGCTGGAAATTACAGGGAAAAGTGGAATGGCATTCTCCCATACCTCTAATGAGGATAAATACAGGGTTAGAAAAAAATATGTATATTTAGTTGAAAAGAAAACTATTTTATTTTTTGTAAATTAATGTTGAATGCTATGGACATGGAATGAAACAGATACAGGCTCTAACACACATACAGGAAACAGTTTGCATGTACAGTTATCACACTGAACAACAGGAAGCATTTTAAGAAAAGTGCCTGAATTATATTTACTTAAATGGGACCATGTTATTCCTATTGAGAAGATAGATTGGAGACAGGTCTATTAGAAAGAAACAGCGTTTAAACCAGTTGAAAGTGCAGCACTTAATTGCTCATCTTCAGTAAGATCATAAATTATGGGTTTTATCTATGTACTGATCAAAATAAGTTTAATTTATTTATTTTCTGGAAAATCAACACAAATGAGTTTAAAAATAAAAGATTAGTTATGTTATTTTGCTGGTATCAAATGGGGGAGAATTAGCTATGATTGAAGAATTCACTTATTCAGCAAAATGCACAGTGATTCTATGCACTGTTTTAAAGTTTGCTCAGATACTATGTAAAGCAAGAAAATACTATGTAGCAACACAGATCTTCCTTCCACTTGAGGTACTGCAAACAGCTATTGATTTTGGTGGAGGCAGGATCAGGTTCTTAGAAATTATATCAAGCCGACTGAGTTCTCTTGTACTTAACCAAAGATAGTTGTCATCTTTGACAGAGATACAGAAATGGCAAGAGTATCTATTCATGCACTTTAAACAGTGACTGTTAACAGCAGAAAAGAAGATATCAAAGAACCCAGCTTTACAAGTACGTGCAAGAGCAGTATTATATAGATGATTATTCTGGACAAAGGTTTGCACAGTCAGGCCAAATTGCTTGTGAGATTTTAACAATGCATTCAGAGAGTAAGAAAAAAAAAGAGAGGGAAATAGTTACTAAAAAGTATTTCAGAACTTGTTGCAACATACTGGCTGGGTTTGAACTAAAATACAGTTGCTTAATGCTCCTAAATTAGTACTTTTTGTTAACAGACAAAAGGCACTCCATTAAACTTCTGTTTAGAATCATATTATGTGTCACTGAGCAATCAGAACATGTTTTCTCTTTCTTTTGACCTTGCCAATTAACATATAAACTTTCAAAGCATTACACTCAGACCTCTGAAAAGAAATATGATATAGAACACAATTAGTGACATAAAGATGAAGGAGACAAATAAAGGGTATCTAAATATAAATAAATTTCCTAAAAAGTCTTCCTGAAAATGAGACACTGTTATTAGAGATTAGACAGTTTAAAGTGAAAAGACATCTGACATTTGCATTGATGCTGTAGTAATGTAGCTCTGACTTACAGTAGGTGTAATTAGAGCACTCACTCTATGAAGGAAAAAAGACCTGTCACTCTGCAGCAAAGCCCCAAGCAAGGCAGAACAGCTAACAATGTCTTATCCTTAAATTACACTTCTGATTTGAAAAAAACATTTTAAAAAAACAAGGTTTGAGGTGGATTGTGTGGTGTTAGTAACTGAACCTTTCTCCACTTCTCTGTTAATATTATTACAGCAAGATATTACATATTTTTTTGAAGCCCAGAGGACAGCTCAAGGTTCATCTGCTTGAGTAAATGCACTGATAGGATTATTTTGGAACAGCGTGATGTAAGCAGGCTCTTTCTAATAGAAAGAAACCCCTCAAGATACTTGTAATTAAATTGATTAATTTTGCTTGTGAAGGTGCACTGAGTCATCTGATTTTGGAGATAGACCAATATTCAAGAGATAGAATATCACTATCTCTTCTTTCTTCAGGGATAAATGTACTACTGCAAGCTAACATGGGAAATGCCTCAGACAAAAGCTTCTTTTCAGCTGAGCTGATTGAACAGAGTAGTAAATTATAATTTTCTCTGACTCTACACAGGAAAAGAATTTCCATGCTTTGGAAACAGCTTTGAATGTTCTAAAATACCTGAAATGCAAACAATTTAATCCCCATTCAACAAGAAAGACATTCCCTGCAAACCTCATCGTTCATATAAAACTCTCTCTTCTGCTAAGAGGAGTTTAGACAAAGCAGATAATGTTTTCACTCTTGCATGACCAGGCAAAGAGTAGATGATGCCCACAATGATACCTTCCTCTTTTCTTGCAACATTATTGATCTTTCTGTCTTCTGCCCCCAGAAATGATCTGGAATTATTTTGTCATTATGTTGCTTGCTGTGAGACACACGATAAACAAACAAACAAAATAGCTAATAGTGATCTCTGAAATAGTAATTGCTTTATAAAATTCAAAATACAGATTGATACTCCATGCCAGAGAGTTTTGTGGAGGGTAGCTTACTTCCAGGTAATGGCCTCACATTCACTCTTATAGAAAGTCATGAAAGTTTTATCTAGTAGGGATTTCTAAACCTTCTCAACTTAGAGAGAACAATACTTTTCCAGGGAAGTGGAAAACAATATTAAACATTATTGACATTTCAGTTTGTAAGAATCCCTTAAAAACCTACAGCCACAGAGAATGGCAGAGAATGATGATCACTTGCCAAACTCAAGAAAATCCATTACTGAAATCTATGCCAGCAAATAAGGTGCATTAGCAAATACAATGCAATATAATAGAAAAATCAGCAATTTGGCCAATAATCAATTTAGAACTGCCAGGAAACAAAGTAAACTATCAAGTCCCATCAAAGAAGAGTCTCTGAATAGTTATTCTACTTCTTTTGACTAGGCATTGCATTAAACTTGATCATCATTTGAACTACTTATGAATAATTGATTTAGGAATAATTTCACCAACAAAATCCTCCAAGTTCAGTTGGCTATGGTTAGTGGAACATATTTATGTCTATTTATAACAATGCTAATCGACAGCAATCCAGACTTTGGAACCCTTAAAAAATTAATTGAGCATCAAAACTCAGATACAGTCGATCAACATAATCTAATAGAGTGTCTCCCATAGATTACCTAACAAAGATCAATCATAATCACGAGACCCTCAACTATTTCTATCTTCCTGTGGTTATTAAAATAGATGGGATTTTCCAGTATGTCTAGAAGATTAATGAATCAGATTTCTGGTAGATCAGAGAGAGAAAGTGAATTAGGAACACACAGTTCTTCAGAAGAACTCCTACCAGTTGCCTGTACTCACATGCAGTTTTTGTCAACATATTTCCATTTGGAATATCATTGTAGATCACAATGAAAGTAGCATGATCCAATGGGGCAGAATATTTATCAGTTCCTAGATTCTTACAGGAGAATTGTGCCTACATTTGCATCTCTAAATTACAAAAATAGCCAACAGCAATCCTGAAAAGTTACATATTGTCTTCATGGTTTGTTTCTTTTTTAAAACTATTATTCTCTTTATTTGGAATTGATGAGCAAATGTCGCATGAGTAGACTTTTAATGTCATATTAGATATGGACATGCAGACAGCTAAACAGAAAATGCACGAGAGTACACTAAATGCAAACTATCATTCCAGTTAATGCTATTTAATTTTTTTTTTTTTTTTTTTTTTTTTTCAGGCTTGAAATCTTCTCTCCCATCCCAAAAGAAACTAAATTGCTTTCCTTATAAAAACATTTTTATGTACATGCATCTTGCTAGGTTGAACAGTAGCACAATGAAAATAAGAGCTCACATTCAAATCCAGAATAAACATGAGAAGGGTCACTAGTACCAGAACATATACTACACAATAAAGAAACATAGACTGGAGTCCATCAAGTGGCAATGCAAAGCACTGCATCCTCTTTCACTTTACAGGTTCAGTGACACCCATAACCTTCCTCCTGATTGATCTTCTATACAACAATCATAGAAGAACTCTGGCACTGACCATAAATTTTGTCTGAAAAAAATCTGACTCTTCCAAAAAATTTGTTTCCAATCAAAGAAGTAAATCCCAAAAGAGATCTCAATAGAAAAGTCCATTTTTCTCTACTTCTTTCTTTCTGCCTAGTCTGCCTTCCTAGTCATTTTTTTCTGGTTTCCTATATAGCGTGGCATAAGGGTTAACATCACACTGTGGGACCATGTCCTGGGAAACCTCTGCATATAGGACATTGCAGCAATGGAGTTCCCCTTTCCTGAGACCCTCCAAAGAAGAATCCTGTTGTGAGAATGAAAATCATAGCAGCAGAAGCTGTGGCCTGAGCAGAAAGAATAAATGCGCTGGAAAGCAACCACCTTCTCAAGTAGGCCTGAAGATAGCATGCAAGGGATATAAACTGGAGTTTTACAGCCCCTCTCAGCAGGTCCTTTCCTTATACATCAATCTGAAAAAGAAAAAAATTGGGCTTACGAAGACAGTGGATGACACGTTATATCTTTTGCTCATTGTTTTCCAACTGTTCTTCAAAATACTTGGAAATATACTTTTTCTTCATGATCACTCATAGTTTTTAATGTTACAACATGATACATAAACTGGTAGGAGTTTCAGATTCTCTTTACAGAGAGGAAAATGTGGAGCCGAATAATTCAAGAAGTTGCAAGACTTTTATTCAGGGAGTAATGTGCACTGGCATGGAACGCCAGGAGAAGACTTGGATTATAGGTTTATCTGTCCCTTTTTATGGGTGACCTTGAAAATGCTTAGAGAAAGCTGGAGAGAAAAGCAATTACATTTTTGAAATTACACACTACTGTTCTCATTCATCTTGATAAGCACTTTTAAGGAATCCAAAAAAGGCTGGAATAATGCTTTTACAAGAGTTATAGAGATCTTGGCTCTACAGAGTCAGTTTTAAAATAAATTTAGATGTACAAAGATGAATTTTTATTTCCTTTGTGTTGCTAAATTGGCCATTTCTAAAATACTGCAGTCTGATACTGGGGCCTATGGCAAAAAAAAAGTGTACAGGATTTTTTTTTTCTTGTCATGAAAAGATATACAGCAACTCAGATTGTGCTGTGCAGTCATCCCTACTGTGTCACAAGAATCTGTATTCGTCCTTTTCTGTGTGCTCATAAGTGTGACTGAAGCGTTGATAGGAAGCCACATTTATAAAAACAGGATGTTATGAAAACAATAGACACTAGATCTTAGTTATTCCTATTCCTGCTGGTTAAGCACCCCCGTGTTCATTTAGGCATGATCTGTCTTCGTGTCTCTTTTACTCTCATTATTATCTTGCCTTACCAATTAGGCAAGGTACTGAACGGCCTGTTATTCCAGCCTGGGAGGGCCAGGGGTCAGAAGGAGTCATGCTTAAAGCTAAGTAGCTATGAAATGCTAAAGGCTGTAAATTCATCAGGGCAGTTGGCTTGGCCCAGAGCAGGGCAATGGGTGTAAGCGCTTTTCTGCTTGAATTACACATCGAACAGTGCTAGCTTTGAAATGCCAGAATCCACGCTGAGCTCAGCGAACTCTCCACAAGTGCATAGCGCCAGCCTCCACTCTAATAGCAGGAGCAATAGGGGTTTTATTTGGAAGCTCTTGGCAGTAAGATAGAAAAAGAAACTTCAAAAATCATTCTGCTTCTTTACTGAGGACCCCCTTAGGAGTAATACTGGGAAGAATTGTGTCGACCTGCCACTATTAATAGTCACTCAGCAACCCAGTGTAACCACTGCTCCAGAATCAATGCGCTGCAGCTATTCTGTAGTACCACATCTGATGCTTGAAAGGATGGAAAACACGATATGTGACAGCTGCTTATGAGTGATAGTGATAGTGAACAAAAAGCCTAATGGGTACTGGAGTCTTCCCACCCAGCGTACAGAAAAGACGAGAAAGGGAATGATGACTTTTCCGGCTGCACTCTTCAACAGGCACCACCCTGTGTGCCAGATTGGCATCTCCAGCAGCTCAGCAGCAATTATTCACACGCCATCTCTGAGGCTATGTTTGCTACTCACATAATCCGCACCATATCACATACCAGACTGCTGACTGACTGAGAGGTTTTCATTTCTCAAACATGAGAATAAGAGACTAACAGACAAATCAGAAAAGGGTGAAGTCTGTTTGTTTAGATTTGTGCAGGGAGACCAACATGCACAAGGTTAAAATCTAAGCAGGGCTAGGTTAGCTTTACCAAGAAGGGTTTTCTGATACACACACAAAAAAAATAGCCAAGCTTTGTGGCTTGGTATTTTTACCACTGGCTTTGTTGGGAACTTGGTCATACATGTCTTGGCCTACTTGAAACTTAGCATTTGTAAACATCTAAATAATTCCTGGAATTATGGATTTCTTCCTGGAATCCTATAGCATCTCAATTTGATGTGCAACAAAACATTTTCCACATTTGCTTAATGTAGATGGCTTAGCGTAACAAACTTTAACTTCATATCTGAATAGATACTTATATCTTACCTGAGAACCCCAAAGAAAAATATTCTTTTTTTTTTTTTCTGAGTGAGAAGAACATTTAGTAACATTTCAAAAATTTAGAAACTTTTCAAAATGTGTCCTAAAACAATTGCTTAAAGTATTCATTGTGACAAGTTCCTACAGAAGAAATCTTCAGTGTAAAACAATAACAAATTTCTAGCATGCAGAATGGCATAATACCTTATCAAAATTTTTTTAAAAAGTTGAAAAGAAGAAATTTCATTAGGAGATAACCTTTTTTTAATAAACACTGTAAAAGGAGAGGTGGCAATAAAGTTGGGGAAAAAAGATGAGTGTCATCTATCTGTACTATAAAATTCTACCCCAAGTTGTTAGTAGCTCCTCTCAACCTTTTAAAAGTCCTAAGTGAATATTCTTTTGCATATTTCAATTAGAAAGATTGCATTAATATTCTCATGTGTGATAATAATTATGACTGATTTTTACTAGTTACATCTTAATAAATGTTTTCTGGCATTATGCTCTAATTCTTATACAATAATGTACATTATTGTAAAATACATAAGCATCCTTTCAAGTATTTATACACTACCAAGGATTGTGTTCATCTATTTTAATTTATTTTAAATTATTTTTTAAATTTATTTTTTATTTTATTGTTGTTGTTGTTGTTGTTGTTGTTATTATTATTATTATTATTATTTTACCCTCATTCTAAGGAACTCAAAGGCTAAGATTTTAATCCACTGCAAAGGTTTTGTTTGTAGGAACTGGGTTAAGACAGCACTGAGCCTATTTCACCTGACTAAAACACAGTGAATCTTGTCCAGAAAAATAAACTCTTTACTTACACACACTATGAGCAACACCTATAACCAGCTGGTGATCCTGCCTATATTATCTTGTTCGCAAACATGCTCTGCATGCTGAAAGAGCTAAAAGGAACATTCAAGATTAGGAAAACTCCCAGAAGCTGAAAATAGTTTTTAACTCATCTATGGGAGAAAAAAAGTCCCCAGTGCCAAGTAAAGAGCTTTATAGTCTCTCTTGACCCCTCACACTCTCACATTACCCAGAATTGCCCCACTTTATCAAAGAGGGGGTAAGATGAAAAGTTCCTTAGAAAAATCGAGTCAGAAGGACTACATCCTACTTTAATTTCCCTAAGAACAAATAAATCAGTATACAGGCAGCTACTTTTAAATTATGTCTTTCCAAAGATACACAACACTGGTTTGAAAAAAAAAAAAAAAAAAAAAAAAAAAAAAACTAGATCTAAGCAAGTAAAACAGAGTACTAAAATGTTTTGGGAAACAGTAAACCACTGCTTAAACTGTTTCAACTTCTGCTTTTTAGCCTAGGAAGTCCCAAAATGTTCAAAATTTTATCAGCTCTCCTTTTGTCATTGATGTTGGATTTTGGTGGGCAGCATCTATTGGAGAATTAGTGTGCTGTTTGTTTAAGGACAGCATCTAGTATTAGCCTGCAGAGGAACAGCTGTTTAACAACGTAAGGGAACATTACACAGCAATTTAGGATAATCATTCTTCTTTCTTTACATACTCCTCCAATGACCCAAAAATGTACTTAAGTCAGAATATTACTTTTGTTGAAATCCGCAGCTTCTCAAGACTGTACACATCCAACAGTTCTCTTCAAAATGT
Organism: Chrysolophus pictus; assembly: GCA_037305975.1. Lineage (NCBI taxonomy): Eukaryota > Metazoa > Chordata > Aves > Galliformes > Phasianidae > Chrysolophus > Chrysolophus pictus. The sequence goes on from CM074577.1 coordinate 34,702,742, forward strand.
TTCTATGTCAGTATTTGAAGAGACTTTGTGTCATGGGACAAACTACATGCCAACTTCTCAGCCTCTACAGGCTGTTCATCAACTGGAATGAATGCAAAACCCTTGGAATTTATTACAAAGTGTATAAATTTTCCTCTTGCATTATGAACATTAGCAGCATCTTCATTGCTGTCTTTGAGCTAGAAGACCGTAGTTGTGTCACTCAACAGTTCTTAATACCATCCTTTTAAAACCTGGATTTCCTACCAAATCTATCTGACAATTGGGCAAATGCAGTTTTCTACTTTGTTAATGAGTATGTAATAAAAATTCTTGAAGAATTTTCTTCTCTGTAAATTAGCTGGCACCACAGAGTACAGAATGACTGAGGAAAGGACAGAAATGAAAAGATAGCCTTCCCTCAGGGCTATAATATGTGAAAAGCAGACAGGAATTCCTAAGTGTTGCTGCCTTCCCACTTCTAGTAGAGGAGCCTACTAACCTGTGCTGATGTTAAGGATAAATAGGTGGCTCCAGGGAAGCCTGTGCTTCGGTACTGGAAGCACCGTGGTCTGAGACTCTATATGTCCTGTAAGAACTCACTGTCACATACAAAGAAAGAGATGCATTATCTAAGGCTTAGACTCAGCAAAGCCCTCTCATCAAATCTGAAGTGATCCCGTACTTTGCTATCTTGAAACTGTGCTTTTACCCAGTTCAACAGCTGCTGACAGGGGGGATTGTAAGATGATGCCCTTTCTCCTCAAGGGTAAAGAGCACTTGCAAACAAGGAAAAATGCCTGTCTGCAGCTCATCCAAAATTATCCAGCTTGTTTGTCATTCTGAGGGAAAGGGCAGGGGAGAGAGGTTGGCAAAAAACTTTGCTCAAAAGCAAAATATTTGGGGACTTATGTGTATTTCAACGAACTTCATTATTCATATGTAAAACTCTGATTTTCTATCTGCTGCTCTCTGGGCTTCAAGCTCTCAGACCTGAAGTGAACCCTGACTCTGCAGAATCATGGCAGGCTCAGGGCATGCAAAGTCAAAGAACCATGAAATCAGGGCCTCACTTTGTTTAAAATATTAGAAATTATTTCTTCTTTTAGAAAGCAAATATACAGAAGATTTTAGGTTAATTCTATCACTTCTGAAAACTTGGGATTGTTTCAGATTTGTCATTTTTCTAGAAGAAAAAAAAAATACAGCTTCCATTCTTGACTAGCTGGAGCCCCCATCCTGATATTACACTGGGTACCAAACAGTAAATCGTAACTCATGATACAGGTAAAAGAAGATAAGTTACATTCATAGAAAGAGGCCTCAACTACAACTCATAGGTAAAAATGCCACTTCCTTATGAAGGTTTATACTTCTATGAACAAAGACTGTTATTCTAGAATACTTTACGTAAAAGAAATTGAGACAGAAAAACAGATGTAGCTGTTTTTCCAGCCTGATACAATCACGTATCTACGTTTATCATTCCATCCTTTCAGTTTAGTTAGGTTGTTTGAGGCTAGGAAGGTAACCTAAGGGCCTTTAATCATGTTTTAAATGCTACTACTCACGTTCATGATGAAAACAGTCAGCTTTACTTCAAAGCTATAATGCAGGAACGAAAGTCTGGCACAGTCTAACCTTAAAATCCAGTGGTACTATTTCCAGTTCATGATACTATAGATCAGAGTGCTGTGCATATCTCATTTTTCCTTTGCAATTGGCGAAGTGTTGAAAGTTGCTGAACAATTATGACCATTTGAAACTCAAAATGATCACCTGCCAAAGACTTTGCAGAACTGACAGTGGAAATATGTTCAATAAATGTGCGTGTTAGCAGCAGTTTTTTCTTTTATTCTGTGTTGTGGAATGCCACATCAAACAGGCAAAAAGTGCCATGCACCTGAATTTTTGGGTACTAAGAAAGTAATTCTTATTTTCACCTTTTCTGGGCAAATCTACGGACATTTATGCAACCTCAGAATTACATGCATATTTAGTGTTTAATAACTGTTACACTGTGACAAGTTACATGCTTTTCCAGTTAAGAGTATTTCCCATTTAATTTCTTCAGGCTAAATCATCTTTCTGAAAGGTATCTCAGTGAAACAGTCCTAATATTTCTTCTCTCAGTCTTCTGCTGTATGCACTATGTGTACACATACTCATACACACAAGTGTACACACGCAAACACACCTGCATTTAATTTCAAGTGCACATTTCTCCCATAATACTTTGCAGAAATCTGGTCTGACTCCCCTATTTCTGTTTAGTTGTACACTGGAGTACTTTGATTGAAATGAAATTACATTTTCTCTGAGAAAACAGTGAGATAAGATCATGATTTAACAGAAACTGCATCACTAATTCCTTTAATTCTAGAAATACCCATGAGGAAGACAACTTATTCCATACTCAAGGTGTGTGAAATATTAAAGCTAAACTTAAACTTAACCACAGTATTCAGATAACATGAGTACAAGCCTGAACAAAGAAAGTATGAGCCTTTTATGATGGCTCACTGATTTTCACCTGGAGTGCTAACTGTAGGAAGAAAACGATAACCTAATGTGTACACTCAATCAGCCTGCAGTCTCTCCTCCAAACCTTTGAAATTCCATGCTAACACCTAAAAAATACTTTTAATTTGTGGTGTTCTTTTCCCAAAGAGGTGAATTGGGAATGTGTAATTAACAAGACAAGTGCCAAATCCCGCCCTTTCCCTAGAGTTCATTTTATAAAACATTTAAGAATAAAACGTTCACTTTCCTAAATACAATTATATTAGTACATGGCTACAATAAAAACAATGCTTTCCCCGCTACAAATTAAACATAAGTGAGACTTAGCAAAGCAGCTGCATGTGGCATGCCTAGAAACAAGGAGAGAAAGGCAAAGAACAATCACATGGTCTTCAAAACAGAGAAGAAAACTGGATCAAGAAAAAGAATGTGATGCTGTTAGTACTCTCTGATCATTTGGTCAGGAAATATTAGAGGTCCAAGAAAGTCATCTGAAAACATATTTCATTTGTCACATTTCTTTTGACACAAAACCTCAGGCTATAGCAGGAGCTCAGACTGACAGAAGTTTGGCTCTAATGAAAAAGAAAGGTTTGAAAACAGATACATAACTGTTACTCCTTGCACTGAAAAAAAGAAAAAGTATTATAGTTCCATACCAGTATTGCACAACGCCAAATGCACGGAGTACTTTTTTTTATCTAACATTGCCAAATTCAATCACAAAATCAACTAAGAAATACAATCCAAAGATTTTTTTTTTCCATTCACTGTCTATAAATATTCTCAGTGGATATGGTTTTGTAAAACTGAGATAAACTTCCTATATAATATATTGAGTTGGAAAGACAGGTAAGACACAGAAGAAGTTCTTCCTGCAGGGGAGAAATATATAAATTGCTGCGCATAGAGCAGTAAGCATATTGGACTTTAAAATCTTATTGACAAAGGTGAGCCTGGTGTGTTCTTCATATTCTCTTTTCAGATTCAAAAGAATCTACCTAAGACTTCATGGAAAATGGGAATTAGACTAGTGACAAAATACTTCACATTTGAACCTGCACACTCTAATAAGACACAGTGTTAGAAAGTTTCTAACTTCTACATGCATACAGATACGCTTTCTCTAATAGCTCGGGCGGGGGGGGGGGGGGGGGGGGGGGGTGGAAAGTGAAGTCTAGTTGTTTCACAGCACCTAAGATGTAATTTTATTTCCTATAAAAACAAAGAACTAAGATTTTCAGCTTTCATCATTTCTACCCTTATTTTTAAATCCAGTGTCTAATTTGAATTAAATCTGAAAAGATGGCAGAAGCCCCATATATAGTCACCTTCCTACATGCAATATAACTCAGGATTCATAGAACTTAGCCAGACAACATTCTTTTTTATAGTGGCAGTTCACACAGGTCAATTAATCCCTGCAATTATAGCAAAAGACGGACCACACATATCATGGCTGGTCAGGCTACAGAGTCATTTAGGATTATGCAAATGAGGTCAGATAAAAACAACAAAATCGTCAATAGATTTTCTCACAACACCATTTACAAAAATAAAGGATGTTTAAAATGATTGTTCGGTGTACAAATAGGGATATTCCAGTCAGTTAATTTGCCTTTCTACAGGAAGCTTAGCTGTCTATATTTCCGTAATGTAAAACCACCTACTCTTCTACTGAGTACACATTTCTAAACACAATATCACTGTGTCATGGATTAAGGACAACTTCTGAAGTAAAAATTCATTTTCATAATACATATATTAAATAAACATATGGATATAAAACACCACCATTTCTCTCATCAGCAGTAGCAAAAGGAGGAAATAGTGATTTCAGCAAGTGGACCTCAAGCATGATTTTATAATTCTTAGGATTTTCCACTGCCTGGTTAGAAACATCAGCCACTTTTCTTGTAGTTTATCAGTAAAGACATAAAGAACACTAAGCAGTGTTCATTTTTTTAGATTGCTGATGCTTCTATAATCAAAATTGTAGTATACAGTTATTCATAAAGTACACATTCACTCAGTATATGTGTTCATTTAATTCCTTCAAATAGATTTACAGGATCAGGATTCTATTCTCATAAAAAAAACCTTTGACTTCTAATAAAATGGGGAAAAAAATTATACTGCTGATGAAAAACACATAGTGTTCACAAGGATGAATCAATATATAGGTTGGTTAATAAGTGGGACATTATTTATATGGCCTTGCCAGTATTCATAGAAGAAAATAAATATGTTTAAATCTGTGACCCTAAAGCTTACACATAAGTAATTACTACCCAAAAACTAGATTCATAGCTAACAGCTATATAAATGTTAATCTATTTCTAATCCTGTAGAGGGCTGTTTTCTCTAACAGTTAGAGAAATGGAAATGAAGTAATGTCAAAAATGAACATACTATATTTTTTCTTTTTCTAAGACCAAGAATTTAAAGTTAATAGCTTTGGATAAGTCAACCAACACATTCTGTGCAATAGATACTGGGGACATAAAATAAAATAAACATCCTAAACAGAGTATCACAATACATTAGAAGCCTTAGAATAGAATACCAGAAACTATGATAATGGCAGAAGTGGGATTTCTGTTCCTTTGGACCACTGATTTGGGAATACATATTTATACATATCTATTATATTTGTTCTCCACTATTCACTATGTCTGGATTGGCAAGCAATCCACTTGGCACTGACAAAAGAACTATGGAGAAGAACTCTAGAGTAAATGTTCACATCCACTGGCTTCAGGAGAGATAACATCTTCCTTCAACTATTTGATTATTACGAAACACTTATACGTCCAAGAGGTGCTATAACACAATCTATTTCACATATTGAATTCTGCCTATGCTTACGCTCTAAATTTAGGGATTTTTTTCCTTAAATGCTTAACTCCTTCTTCTTCCTAAAATCCTACTGCTCTTGTCTGCGTGAGTAGACCCAAGATATATTTGGTACCTAAACTGAGGAAGGTGAATTTCAAAATAATTATGGGGAAACAGGAATGAAAATTCACAAAACTGGGGTGGAGAAGGTGAAAGGTATTATGAAAATAACATTTGTTGCCTAGAGATTTATTGACCAGTTTGTTGAATTATTTATACACTTACACATGATTTAAATAGGACAGACAATGACAATATTAGTCATAAAATTTTCCATTGTTTCAAACTATAGAATTCTCTGAAAATAATTTTTACTCTCTGAAGATTCATTATAAGTCATTTGCTAAAAAATACTCAAAATATATCTGTTCTGTTTTAAGGAAGGTTATAGTAAAAGATTTCGCACTACCACTCAGAGAAAATGGGATATGAAACTTAGAGCAATATCTAGATTGCCAAAACTGCCTTTGGATTCCTTTACTTCACCTGTTTTTGAAGTCTCTTCTGCAAGAGATGAACAATGTCCACCTACCAGAGTCAGATATGTCACATAGTGTTCTCCCTTCCCTTTTCTAGTCCTTTTGACACTTGCTTCTAGCCTATGATTATCTGAAATAACCCTGAAACATTCTTCCATGAAGTCTGAAGATTCAATTCAACTCAGAAGTCCAAAGACTTCTGTACATCAAATAAAAATTGGACATTTCCTTACAGGAAAGGTGTGGGTTAGTAAAAGTCATCATAAAGGAAATTAGGTCTTCAAAAAAAGAAAAAAAATCACTTTTATGAACGTTTTTGTTATCTGTGCATCTTACCCGTGACCTTCACTCAGAACATCTCTGTGGTGTACCTTCCACACAGGGCACTGTTTCAACAGAGTTTCATGCTGACCTGACTCAGCAGCCTGCACATTCCAAAGCCAGCAGTGGTGATGGAGTCTAAGATCTGTGTTCCATTTGTGTGCAAATACTTCAAAGACACAAATAAATTCCACTGCTCCTTTATGAAACACTTTGAGCTGCGGCAATGGATAGATATTAATGTACAACTAGGGTCTCATTTGTTTGAACTTCCATTGCCAACTGTAAGGTGATATTTGTAGCAAAATTAGATGATCACTGAAGGCAGCGACTTGAGAGAATGAATCTAACACTGAGCTTTAAAAGTTACAAGAATGCAGTTGTTTCTAGCAATCTAAAATGTGTCTCTTGTAGTTGCCTTCCTAGGCTTCCAGTGTTGGAAAATGGGGAGATGTGACTGAGGGTCAAGACCCAAAAATCAGACAAGGAAGCTTTCTCAAAAGATGGTTTATCTATCTCTTGTCATAGAATAGAATCATAGAATGGCTTAGGTTGGAGGGAACCTTAAATATTGTCTATTTCCAACCCCAATGCCATGGACAGGGCTGAAAACCACTAAACCACTCTGCCCAGCGCCGCATCCAAACTGGCCATGAATACCTCCTGAGATGGTGCAACCACAGTCTTGCTGGGCAACCTGTTCCAGTGCCTCACCAACCTCATAGTAAAAAATTTATTTCTAACATCTTAAATAAATCTCTCCTCTTCTAGTTTAAAGCCATTTCCCCTTGCTCTGTCATTATCAGATTGTAAAACATCAGTCCCTCTCCTGCTTGTAAAGTTTCTTCAAGTACTGGAAGGTTGCAATGAGATCTCCGTAGAGCCTTCTCTCCTCCAACCTGAAAAAGTCCAGCTCTCTCAGTCTTTAATTACAAAAGAGGTGCTCCAGCCCTCTGAGTACCTTCATGGCCCTTCTCTGAAACTACTCCAACAGCTTCACATCCTTCCTGTACTGGAGGCTTCAGGATGGGATACAGTACCCCAGTGGGGCCTCACAAGGGCAGAGTAGATAGAGTGATAATCATCTCCCTTTCCCTGCTGGCCACTCCTATTTTGATGCATTCCAGTAGACTATTGGCCTTTCAGACTGCAAGAGCACACTGTTTGCTCATATCCAGCCTTTCGTTCATCAGGACCTCCAAGTCCTTCTCTGCAGGACTGCTCTAAGTGAATTCTCCCAGTCTGTACTTATATTTGGAATTGCCTCAAAACATGAGCAACACCTTGCGCTTGGCCTTCTTAAACCTGATTAGATACTTCTGTGCCTACTTTTCAAGAGTGTCCAGGTCCTCTGGATGCTATCCCTCCTTTCTATTGTGTCAACTCCACCACTCGGCTTGGTCTCATCAGCATATTTACTGAGAGTACACTCAATCTCGTCATCTATGTGATCGATGAAAATACTGAAGAGTATTAGTCCCACGACAAATCCCTGGGGGACACCACTTTTGACATGGACATAGAGCCATTAACAACAGCCCTCTGGCTTTGATCATCCAACTAACTCATTATTCACCTAATAGTCCAGCCTTCAAATCGGTATCTCTCCAATTTAGAGATAAGGACGTAGTGTGGGACCATGTCAGACACCTTGCTCTGGTGATGAGACCTGCCAGTTCACTACCTAGTATATTCATCACAAGATGCAGAAGGTGAGAGCCCCCATTAGCACTTTGTCTCTCTAACTTAGCTATGTTATCCAACATCTTGCCATGGGCAGACTCCTTATCAACCCACTCAAATCTAGTTTGAAGCCCTGCCAATGAGCCCAGCCAGCTCCTGGTCCAGAATCCTTTTTCCCCCTTTGACCCAGGATGGCATCCATAGCCATCAGGCCAGGTGTTGAGCAAACTACTCCATGATCAAAAAAAACCAAAATTCCTGCAGTGGCATCAGCATCTCAGACGTGTTTATAACATGGGTTTTCCTGGTCGTCTTAGTATCACTCCCAGGCAGTGAAAGGATAGAAGAAAACACTACCTGTACTCCCACTCCATCCACTAACTGCCCCACTTCCCTCAAGTCCCCTCTGATAGCCTTCAGGCTTCTCTCTGTGATGTTATTTCTACCAGCCTGAACTATCTAAGGGATAATAATGAGAGCAATGAACCAGACTAGGGAATCTTCTGGTAACGTCCCTGACCCCAGGCTCCAGGGAGACAGCACATAGTAGGGTCTGGGTCTAGGTTCTCACATCATTCTTTTTCAGATTTTGAAGACAGTTGCATGGCTAAAACTCAAAATTTCTTCAAAATGTGAGAACTATTTCTGAATTTTCCCAGAATTTTCACTCTTTCCTAAAACCAGTCTGTAGACCTCAAGAACTTTCTGCATTCTTTGTCAAGACAGCTGCTTCTGAAAGACAACCTGAACCATTTTATGACAAAGGATAGCAACATATTATAACTTCAGCCTAAGTAAATCTATCCACTGGAAATAACTCCTAGAAGAAATCATCATTGCCTATCAGTCTTCATTACTCAGGAACAAGCACCCAACATCATTGCTATTGACATTTCTGTTCATTTTTCCTATACATTTCACTTAAATTTAGAAAGTGTTACATCTGAATTTAGTTACAAGTGAGGTCCCATGTAACTTTTCAGTACATATGCCTTGCCAGGTACCAGCACCACATAAGGAAATAAGGTACTCTGATTCTTGGGCTATATGTTCTTGAGTGAAAAGTGAAAGTGAGAATGTGGATTAAGAACAGAGAAAAACTGGGCAGATCCATCAAAGCTATAGGTTTTATCTTTTTATCTGGCAGTAAGCTCTACTAAGATATTTGATGTAAAATTAAAATAATATGGTAAAAGTCACCATTCCCATCCATGCCACATTCACCACCCAAAATGAAAGGTTTTTGGCATAGCACACCAGTATAGAATAAGGAATAAGCTGAGTTGGAAGGGACCTACAAGGACAGAATCATAGAATCCTCAGAGTAGGAAGGGATCTTTAAAAGTCATTTAGTTCAACTCCCCTACAATGAACACAGCTACAACAAGTTGTTCAGAGCCTGGTCCAACCTGGCTTTGAAAGTCTCCGGGGACAGAGCATCCACAACCTTTCTCAGCAACCTGCTCCTGTGCCTCACTGTCCACAGATCACGGAGTCCAACTCCTGACTCTACACAAGACTGCCCAAAAATCTGACCATATGCCTGAAGGCAGCGTCCAGACAATTCTTGAACTCTGGAAAGCTCAGTGCACTGACCACTGCCCTAAGGAGCCTGTTTCATGCCCACTGTCCTTTGGTGAAGAAACTTTTCCTAACTCCCAACCTGACCTCCCCTGAGACAGCTCCATGCTGTTCCCTTGGGTCCTGTTACTGTCACAGAGAGCAGAGCTCGGTGCTGCCCGCCTGCTCCCTGCGAGGAGCTGCAGCTGCCACAAGGTATCCCCTCAGCTTCTCTGCTGAAGATCTCCTCTGCCAGAGCCAGAACAAACCAAGTGGCCTCAGCTGCTCTTCATACTTCTCACCCTCTAGATCTTTCACCATCTTTTTACCCCTTCTTTGGACAATCTCTAATAATTTTATATCCTTTCTTGACTTTTATGTTGCCCAAAACTGCACACAGCACTCAAAGTGAGGCTACATCAGTGCAGTGTCGAGCAGACAACCACTTTCCTTGACCTGCTAACAATGCTACGCTTCATGCACCCCAGGATACACTTATCCTTCCTGGCTGCAGGAGCACACTGTTCACTCATGTCCAACTTGCTGTCAACCAAGACCTTCAAATCTCTTTCAGCGGGCAGCTCTCTAGTTTCTCTTCCCCCAGTCTGTATGTACAGCCATTAGCCATATTCATAGGCTTGGTAGTATCAATATAGATGCTGTGGTGAAAATTGTGAGTGTTTCATAAGACAGTATTTCTCTGCCACAAGAACAGCAACTGCTTCCAGACAATTGAAGAAGATATTTGGCCTGCATAGTTTCAGCTTTCCTGTTATTATGCTGGTTGCTTATGCAGTTCCTGTGGTAAAAGTTTTATGGGAAAGCAAATGCACTGTATCCACAAAAATGACTTTGTGATTTTACAAATATTTTTGTTCTCTGAAGGCACTGGTGATCCCTAATATGACTGAATTCTAGACATCAACTTTGAAAATAAATGTTGTATAATCAAACTTAACCAAACTAATGACTTTCCCTCTCATTGCTTTTGGTCATATTTCTAGATACTACTATTTAAAACTTTTCTGTGATTTATAGCACATTACTCCACACTTTCTTCAGTTTCCAAAGCCAGGCCCTAAATAAAGACCAAAAAATACTTCAAACAACTTAATCCTTCCTAGTAAAGGCTGTTAGCATTCAAAGATGACATTACATCAAACACAAAGGTTAAACTCCAGAATGCATTCTTTGAATGAAGTAACAAAAGCTCCATTATACCCTTTGATCACTTGAGCTCACCTGTAGGAAATGTTACACCTTTTTATTAAACTGTTGAATTGTCTCTGCTGTACAAGCAGGAGACATTCTTGACAGGCTTAAGGTCATTAACACCTCTAAGGAATGCTCAGCAGAGCCTATAATACTCTCTCATGTCTATGCATGTTATTACAGGAACTGTAGTTTCCTAACTTCCCAGGCACTCTTTCCTCCTGATATTTGTATAACAAATTTATTGAAATGAGGGAAATAATAGCATTCTGGCAAAATTCTCTGCGTACACAGATGTGAGCAGTAAAATATTTGATAGTTACAAATAAAAGAGCCTAACACTAAATTAGCAAATTTATTGGTTACCAGGACATATTTGTAAAATAAATCACCAGCTAATTACTGTCAAAAATAAATCATTGTGTTTTTTATTAGTATCTGGCTAGTGCATTTATGCATTTACCCCTCCCCTTACTGACTACTGTATATACAGTCAACTCATCTTCCATTCACATACCATGTATTCATATTCTCACACAAACCAACACACAAACCCTGCATACACTTTTTGTCTTGACATATCTGTATATATTTATATACGTATGCAAGTATGGCCTGTTAAAAATAAAATTAAAGATTGATGCTGCATCTTTAGACTCTCTTCTTTTAAAGACATTTATTTTGTTTTAGAAGTATAGCCAACTATAAACATACCTTCTCCTATATTAAAAAAAGAATGGTTTATAAGGATTTTATGGCAATCTAGACTGCTGTTTAGTTCTAATATCTTCAGCAATGAACAGCTGAAAGTTATTTTCCCTCAGCCTCTGAAAGTCCTTTGTTTCATTTTATTTCTTCTGTTACTTTGCAAATCTCATCTCTTCTCGCTTCATTTAAAACAATATTTAAATGAAAGCCTATCATTCCTACATGGACACACAGTTTCAAACATACAAAGAACTCAAAGCTGATTCTTCTTTCATAATCAAGTTCTGTTTTATGTACATTGTTTTGTACATGTCACAGAGCTTTTGAATATTTCTAATGTACTTTATACCTCAGTTCTGAGTCATCTTCTGCTGAATAAGCACTCGCATACAAACTTACTGCCAGGCCATCACTACATGCACATACAAAAAGAATTATCACCTAGAACAAATGCTGTAAGACAGCTAAGAAACACACCACAAGCAATGACCAAATATGAACGCTGATGCATTTTAAAAAGAGCAGATATCTTTCAAAAAATAAATGCACTTGCTATCTGTATATTAGCCATGGCTCTACACACAAGCTAATGTAATTACTCAAAATTAAGTTTATATCCTTCTTTCCTACTTGACCAGTGATTTTCCTAGAGAACTTCTGACTTACCCATGCTTCTATTCTTGGCCTATTTAGAGATAACTACTCAGTGGAGGCTTACAGCAAGCTCCTGGATCTTAATCCTGTTGTCTCGATTAGTCTCTCTAATGATTACACAGTTTGATTGCCTCAGAGGGAGGTGGAGAAGAATGGGGTAGAGGGATGGGAGCATTTTGTATAGTCCCCATTAGCTTCTGATTACAGGAAAAACAAGATAGTGTCATGTTGGCTGAGTTCAGTTGGGAGGAAGGCAACGTGCTTTGGAATAATTCTGTACAATCAAGTGATTAAAAGGATTAAATGTAACCAAACCTTTCCTAAAACAGAAGGATGAGCAATATGTTTTTAAATGGTAAACACCAGCTCATTTGTTGATTCATTTGTGAGTTTACTATCACAGTGAAAATGCTGGTAAGAACAAAGCAGCTGCCTTTACCTTTTTCTCTGCTGAATCACATGAAAATGGATTTAAGATTGCTGTGCCTGAGTTCATTAACTAAAGATTCATGTATCTGTTCCACATCCAATTCAAATGGGCAACAAAATCTGACTCATTTCTACAGTTGTGAATTCCTCTGTACATGCAAGTAACCACAATGACTGAGTAAAAGCTACTTTACTTGTTAATCCTTTTCATTGGCACTTCTTCAGGCTTTGAGTGATTTTGAATTTTTTTCCATAAAATTTGAAAATAGATTGATTTCATAATAACTAACCCAGAAAAAAATCTTTGGTTATTTCCTTTGAAAACACAAACAATGCCAAAATGATTCTGATAGAATTTCTCCCCTCCCCCCCCTTTTTTTTTTTAATTTTTTGATCCCTTCTTAAGTTAATGTCTATGTTTTTCTTATTTTATTTTATTTTATGAAGATAGTTCATATTTGCCTTGATATATGGAATACTTCAAATGTCTTTCAGTTCCGGAGAATAATTTAATCTTTTCCATAATACCATTTTTTTCTCATGCAGAAAGCAAGCTTCATGCTGACCAGAGAGGCCTTTCCAGTCCTCATAAGAACTCTATTACTGGAACAATTATTTACACCAGTGAAAAAACAGAAATATATGCTGTATCATCCTCTCTTAAAAGCCCATATATTGTGACTGCTCTCACTGAAAACAGCTTCTCCAACTGGAAAAAACTGTCATACCTTCACCATTCACTTTTGTCTGCAGTGCTCACTTTAAAATTATCCATCCTCACTCCAGCCTATCCTCTCAGTTGAAGCATTTAGCAGAGAGGGCTAATTAGAGCAAAATATGCAAGTTACATGACAAGGAAAGTTGTAGTAATTCTGCTGCAGAAACATCAGGAGAGCAAGAAGTTTTGTGCTATTCTCAAATTGTTAAAGTAAGAATGTTAAATGAGGCTTTATATGGAGTTCACATAATAGACTTAAGACTACACATAATGTTAACAGAAACTGATAAGGTAGTGTCTATAAGAAGGGGGAATATCAGTTGAGGTCAATCGCTATAGCTGGAAAATACAAAATATTTCTGAAGTCTTTCATCATGCAAAATATTAGAGCACTTAGTTTCCAAAGATGTTAGCCCATGTAATTCCATTTCCAATCAATTTAAGGATCTAAAAATGAAAGGAACAGTATGAGAGAAATGAAAATCTACAGTTCATGTAGATATACGAGCTGAAATTCACAACAACCTCAAGCACAGTCTAGAAAATAAATTGAATATATTTTACCTTCAGACAACTGACCTTCATTCATCAGAATGAGTTTCAGATTAGCATTTCTATAAATATAAGTAACTAGAATTATTACATGGACCTTCCAACAATACTTAAACTGGAGAGCAGTTGGTATCATTCTTTTTTTGTTAAGAATCAGAATCTAAACTTTGCTCAACTGGTGGTAGAGCATAGAGTTAAAAAAAAAAAAAAAAAAAAGTTTTGTTCACATTCTCAGGATTGAGGTTTCCTAAGGTACCTCTCTGATAGTGGCTCACTATTATTTGAAAAAATAAATATATTTTGGAAAAATTAGTGTATTTTGTAAAAATATAAGGCAGCTGAATTAGGAATCTGAAGGATCAGGTTAGCACGGATATTTTAACAAAGAAAAGTGGTGACTTCCAAGTAGTTGCTCCAAAGTTGTATTATTTTCCAGATCATTTGTTCAGCAACCTTAGTAATCAGTAATGGAGTTTAGGGATTCTTTTGACACATTATTCATCACAAGCAGAAACTAGAAAGTCATAATACTAAAAAAAAAAGTTTGTAGCCCTAGGCATGTTTTAGCTTACTGTCAGCTCAGCGTGTTGTAGTGTTTCACTTGTAATAGCTCCCTTGCTGAACTTATGACTAATAACAATAAAATATTAACAAAATAGTTTTGCTTGCTGGAGACTCTAGAGATATGAATGAAAGCTGTTGTGTTCTTTGTTTTGTTTCAAGTCTGACACCTACTTTTGCTCCCATTACTAATGTATCATGTCAGTACCAAAAGTAGCAGTGACAGCAGTAGCATCATATTCCTCATGGATGTAAAAATAAGCAGGTCAGTAAGTTCTCACCTCAGAAAGAATTTGTTTTTCTGCATTGCCTCTTCTTCCTCAATTTAAACTCAACATCTTTCAGCTTCCTCCAGATTTTCCAGCTTCCTTCTTGATGGTCCTACAAAACACTGTAATGCTTTTCCTCCTTGAGTTGCCTCCTTTCCTGTGTTGAGCTCCCTCCCTTTCACCTCTTCCAGCATCTTCCATTCTTCCACTTTTTCCATCCCTGATATCTGTAGCTGCTATGATTCACAGAGTCTCCAGAGTGATCCTTTTGTCCAAAGCCATTTCTCTTCTCCTCTTTCACACCTCATGGATGTAAAAGGTTTGGCAGTTCTCACAAGGATTCCTAAAGAAAATCATCCCAAAATATGCTAGATTAAAGTTTTATTTATATTTATATGTTTTATTGCAATTAGAATTTACCTATAATCATGCCTACAGGCAAGACTGGGCACCAATTACTACCCACAATAATGAACAGCCCTCAATGAAGAATTCGCAGTTTGTCAGTTGTTTGGATTTGATCAATCAAGTCAATCATGTCTTTATCAAAGATAAAGAAAGAACAAGAACAATTAAAAAATGAATTACATAAAGCTTGAAAAGGACTGGTACTAACCATTGGCTAACACTGAAAATCACTTTTACGTTTTCTCTGTAATTTGTATTGTCATTCAAAACAAAAGGCACATTTAAAATCTGTTTTGCAAACAGTGTGACAACATTAGAACAGATTTGTGGTTATGCAGGGATCTCAGTTTCTATCTGATTCTAATGCTGTATTTCTGACCTCTTCAGGTTATTTTTATTTCCATAATTTGTTCTGTCAGACTTTTCTATTCTGGTGCTTCTTCTAATGCTAACATCATTTGACTCCAGAATACAATAGCCTGTTGCATTATAATGGTGATATGATTCAAATACCACGGCAGGTTATCTTCTGATAACTGTATAATGAACTTACTGTGTAACTACTGTTGTTCCCAACAACTTGCTATATGGTTATGCTATCACAAAGTAGAACGTGCTGCTTTTGACATAGCCAGACCAGGTAGTATATGAAGGTATGCGCACTTATGATGTCTGGAGAGCTTGCAAGCTAGTTTGATATAACTGGGGGACTGAAGTGGGACCTAAGTCGACATGAGGAGAACCACCACACATAAGAGGATAATAGCAATCTCTAAACTCTATCGAACTTGAATATTTCTGTGAATAAACTGTATATTTTGAAAAATGAAGAAATTCTAGATGTGGAAATTTCTATCTATGAGGAAAATTTCTACGTACCTAGATAGATATACTAAGTATTACGTTTGTCACAATACGCTGCTTTTATAATCTGTCCTGTCCAGTGTCCATCCTTCCCATGTTGCCTGTTCTTTGCTCTTGTTTTCAACTCATTTATGTTTTTTTTTTTTTTTTCAAGGAGACTGTGTAGATTATCAGCAGAAGGACAGAGGAATCTGGGAATTAATCAGCTTTGGTTTTCACGCCAGCATGTGACATATTCTTTAGTATAATTTCTTGGGCTGAAGACCAGAGATACCTTTACTAAACCAACCGTATGAACTTTCCTGAGAATGCTGAATAAATGACACCGGAAAAAGCCACATTATTGTTATATATAAATTGTTAAAATGGAGCCTGGCTTCAGAGAAGACCAAACATACTTCTTTTCTTTGAGGACATCTCTAGTGAGACAGGCCAGAAGGGTGATGTTCACTATTGTTTAAATATCTGCCAAAACGCAGCTTTAATATTAATGGCATATTCAGGTCATGCCATTTTTTAATATTTTTGGTATCATTCCCTATGATATTTATGCTAATTGCCAAATGCTTTCAGTGAACTTAATTTCGAGCTTCAGTGAAATAACTTCTACACATCTAATTTAAAAAATAGAACACTTAATTCAAACAGAATATACATAAAGGGTTTTTTTCTCTCTTTTGCCTTATACTGCTATTGTTAAGTCTAAATCAGATATGAAATCTAAGCTTGTTACTGGAAGAAAATCCATTCACATTCAAAGTTTAACATTACTCAGCTTTTTATACAATCACTGCAGTAACACTTTATCTGCCTATTTTGAGTGTCCTTGACAAAATGTTCGCAGAGCTAAGCTTATGCAGAAAAAAAAATAAAAAATAAAAAAGAAGGTGAGAGGGTATGTATATATGCTTATATATTAATTTCTGCGTTTGTGTCCATATAGGCATACACATACTTGGAGGGTATCTATGGAGGAACTTTACTGCTCCTCGTGACTTCTCACTGAAGCCATAAGAAGTTATTAACTAAGAAGGGAAATCAGTGTTTCTGGATTCAGTTATGGCTTTAAACTCTTACCATCACATAAATAGTTCTGAAATTCTTAAATAACAACTGTTGTTGCATATTGCTTCACTATTTGTAATAAAGAAAATATTGCTGTCAAATACAATCCTGTTCAGTGTTTACGGCAAAGTCATATACTCAAGGAACAAAAAGTTTCAGAAAGTTATGACTCCATTCAACTATTTACAGCTGCTGGCCTAATTTACATTCTGGTACAACTTCTTTTCTAACTTCTTAATGAAACTTAATATTGCAGATCACAGTCAAGCTCCTTGAAACTGCAGCTTGCATGATACCTTTGTGCTGCATTAATCTTTAACCCCTTGAGGCATAGTGAACATCAATTACACTGTGCTGTTGCCCAGAGGTGAGATATGTGAGATGGAGCTGAAGACAGACTACAGCAGCGGCATCTCATATACAGATCATGAGCAATCCATCTTCTTAAGGGTGTGCAGGCACAACAACTTCAGAAAGCCATCAGTGCGTGAGACAGTATTTAGGTGTATATGCAGCTAAAACTTACTTGTCGCACAAGGAAGAGCTCACAAACCATCTTGACCTTCCCAACCCCGTGCAATCTCAGCTGAGGATCACAGGCTATTAAAGAGTCTCGCAAGGTCAATACAAAAGGAAGAAAAATGGGACTCTCGTAACTACCCTGAATTTCTCAGAACATTCAACTTAGCAGGAGGACGGAAGGCAAATAATATCACAAAAAATGAGAAGAAATACAGACAAATCCAATCTCAGGAAAAAAAGGGGAGACTCAGGTTAAAAAAAAAAAAAAGAGAGAGAGAGAGAGAAAAAAACTTCCTCGATATTAAGATTTCTTAGCTTCAAATTATAACAAGTGATTATGCAGTCATTTTTCATAAAGAAGGGATCTACGGAAACTCCAACTGGTAGGCTTCCCCTGTATGTTCTACCAAGTGCTATGTTTGTTCTTAAGGTGTCTACAAATTAAGATAGTAAAATTCTCATTGTTTTAGGAAGGAGAAACCTAAAACATAAAAATACAGAGTAGCTCTTATGAATCTCAAATTGCTTAAGAATAGATAGAAGTAGTACCTTCAATGTCATCCAGTGCTTCTTGTTATAAAACTTGCTGTTTACAGCATGAATACATAAATACTTTATATTAGTGACTACCTGCAATTCATCTGGGCTTGCCTTGATGACGAGCCATCCAGTCTCTTCAAAAACTCACCAGAGCAGTTCATTCAAGAGACCTTTAAAACATCAAATAACAAATGCACTGACTGAATAAACATAACATTGAATAGGGATAACAATATATTGAATAAGATCCCTTCCAATCTAAGCCATTCTACGAATAAGGAACATTAGCATATGATAGATACATTTCCTAAAGATGTTCACTGGAACATCCTGGGACTGAACATGAAATTATTAGCCAGGAACCAAGACTTTTGTCAGGCTCTAGAACCAACAGTTTATTATCTGTATTTTAATGCTCAGTAGTTTCTATTACATAGAATAACATGGCAGAAAAGGAAGTCTGCACTTACCTGTATTCAGTATTGCATGTATCTTGATACCTATTACTCAGCTAATGAACTATTAAAATCAGTGCGCACTACTGGATTATTTCTATCTTCACAAAATACTGGGTACACGTCTTGTTGCATATATTTTTTGAGGTTAATATTTATTATCCGCTCAATTCCTTCTGTGAACACTTATGCTGCTTCTTAGCAAATTTTGTTTTATCTGACATTACAGCTTCTGCGTTTCAAGAACCTTTCCAATTTTAGTGATATCCTATGACATAAATAATGCCCAATGCTAGTTGAATATGTACAGATCGAAATATTTCTCCAGGAATTAGATAGGAAGGCATCACTGTAAATGTTCATTAACTCCTTCTGTCTGCTTGCCAGAAGTCTGACTGTTGTCAACCTAGGTCAGACAAAGTATCTGCTGCTCATATGATCAGCACTCTGCACAGGAGGCAGGAGTGTTGGGAAATCAGAAAGGGGACCACCAATTTGAGGGCCTGATCGAAGTTTCTTAGTAGCATAGGCAAAACTCAATTTGTCACCTTTAAGATAAGAGAAAAGTAACTTGCTTTGTCTTCATGTATGGGGTGGCAAAATTCAATTTTATTGCAGCAAAGTGGGTACTGCCTTCTACCTGTGCTCAGCCTTTGCTTAAAGTTGGCCCCAGTTATCTGTCCGCCATTTCTACTTTTGCCTTAGTTCCCAGACTGTCAGCATTTTAAGTAAGCGAGTAAAGCCAGGAAGTATTTAGGAATTTGGTTGAACTGAATAAACAAATAATTAAATGCAGTAGATAAGTACTTGCTTCACTAAAGAACAAACATTACATAGATTATATCTCTTCCTAAATTCAGTTATGTTTTCAATATGTTGCAGCTGCAAAAGCTTGCTGTGCTTGTAAAACAGCTTCACACAATCACAGCCTTTATTTAAGAAGAAGAAAGCTTAGATTGAAGTCAGATATTTTGCAGGCACATAAACAGACCTTAACCTGACAGCAGCAGTGCTGGCCTGAAGTCTGTGGAATCAGTGAGTTTAGTAGGGTCAGGGTTTCATTCTCTCTTTTTTATTAAATATCTCTGAGGTTTGGAAGCATCTTTCACTAATGGAGCAACAGGGGAGATCTTCAGCTCCATGAGATCTTTAACTTCTAGATAGCTAAAGCTAATCTGAAATAGGCTCCCTCTATAGTTAATGGATGTCGATAGACATCTCCAGGGAGTGTTTCATCCCACCTACTTTTGATGCATACCAAGGAAGAACTGCCCTCAGGAGATGCATGTTTTTCTACACTGATTACAGAGAATACAAATGACTAGTGTGTTTAGATGTCTAGCTTTCAGATAGATAACTTTACATTTAAAAAAATGCCACTCTCAACAGATAGTGAGAAGTAGATATTTTACAGTCTTGTGATCTTATTTTGAAAATAAAAATAACAACACAGAATAAACAGTTTTTGTATTAAAACTGCTATATAAATGCATGCAAATAAAATAATAGGTCTCTCCCAATAGCATTAACTTCTTCTTAACATGCTAGACAACTCATATTTCTTTGGCCAGCATGAGTACAATGTTTCTATAACGTTATCTACAACACCACACAGCTACAATAATATTTAATGCCTTTATAAATAGGCATTTACAAAGGACCTTCTGTGTATAGGTCTCAGAATATCTTACAAATATTAGAAAACTTTGCTTTCCTGTGAGCAAAGTAATATCACTGTATTTCCTACATAGCTGTTGAAACTACAGCAACACACATGGGATAGATTTTAATGCTTGAGTACTACAAAGTTTCATTTAATATCCACCCTATTACAAGTATAAAACAAAAATTGAAAGCTGCCTTCTGGAGGAAATGATGTTTGGCTACAGTGCCAGAATTACAACCGTCTCTCATTTTTGTGCAACCTGTGGTTGGCAATTACCATATAACAAAAGATTAAAATTAGACACGCTGAGATTCTTTAAAATCTTGCCAAAAGAATCAATGTATTTCTAACGTACTTTGGAGAAAAGCATGCAACTTATTAGAAGATATCATCTTTTCAAGTACTATGAGTGTGTACTACAAGACTAGTCTGGGAAAAATGTATTGCTATTCTTTTAAAAATGTTTAATTTTTGAACACAGGGTTTGTTCTATATTAAATAAAAAATAAAAAATATTATTGAAATCAATTTTTAAGTACTGTTTGTGTAGCATACTCACAAGAAAATGTTCATTTCAGTTATCAAAAATAACTTATAACTGTATATTATTAGATAATCTATGTATGTAATCTATGCATTATATAATGTGTAGCAGTAGAAATGCATACTTCTATTCACAGAGATACAAAGGAAAGAGCCAGTAACATTAGAGATTGTGTTAAAATGTTCAGGTATTTTATCACTGAGAAATGTTTCCAGTAACTTTCTACAAGCATGTAACTCTCTAGGAAAAGAACATTTCAAGGACTGTTTTGTAAACTTGTGGCTTCGAGTATCATAGACACTTTGTGTTTTGCAAAAAGAGATTTGTTCACAGTAACACTGGCTAGCCTGAAATGCTTTATATTTTGAATGAAACTATAAGATCTTTTCATCACGTTCAATTTTTTTTTGGTCATTATCTACTGAAAGTACTGTGCCAGACATTTTTCACTCATATTATTTATATTTACATATATTCTTTGTATATATATGTATACATCTGTATGTACATACACAAACACAGAAATTACATTGTCTCTGCAATGTAACTTTCAATCTTTTAATCACTGTTAGAGAGTAGACAAATAACCCCATCATTGCCAACTTCAACTGTCAGAATTTCCTTAGGAACACTACACACAACTTTGGAGACAGAAGGGCACTACAAGAGTTTATTTCTAAATGTTCTTTGTAGTTAAGACCAAAATCCACCAGCCTCCAGAGTTCGATGTCAATTGTCTGGAGTCATCAATCTCAGTAGAAAATTCACTGACAGACTTGTTACTACCGAAATAATACTTCTGGGTCTGTTCATAGCTTAATATATCTGGTCCTCATTTCCAACATTAACACAGACTAGAAGTTATTTCTGGGCAGTTTTATTCAATGTATCTGCTTCCTCACCTTAATCTGCCCAAGATACCAGTCTCAGGTCTTCAGAGCGTGGTTTTTTTTCCCCAGCAAAAAGTACATAGTTCACAGGAGGCTGCTCTTTCTCTGAATTGACATTTCTTGCCTTCCAGCTCATGAAAGAATAGATAACAGCAGCTGTAGACTCAAGACAAAGAACACTGAGTGTCTGAAGCATGCAAGGAGTTACAATATGTGGCATTTCTCCCTCTCAAGTTAGCAGTCTGTTGCAGCCACAGGGCTTTTCTCATCAGATGAGCTTACCTGCCTTAGCACTGCTTTTGGATCTCAGTGCCAGAAATACTTAGAAAAGTATCTACTAATTATCTGGTAAATGTGTTTGTTCATGTCTGAAGTGCAGATTATCTAATTGCCAATGCCCTTCCTATTTTCCTTCAAGGGATGGTTTAGCTGAGAATTTTCCCAAAGAGTTTGCTTTTCATGTAAGTAATTATGTGCTTTGCTTGATTGGAAGGGATATTAGCTCATGTGCCAATGGCAGCAAACAATAAAAAACTCTTCTCAAGAAAGATTCAAATCTAAAATGAAACAGAAGCAAGGAATTTTTGGATGCTCAGTGCTAGACTTTATTAAAAGTCTGAAAGTGAGGCTTGCTAGAAAATAATAGCAGATCTGCGTTATCGGAAGTGATATCTTAAAGGCATAAACTTGTAAGTCCATGTTACTAGTAGGTTCTGTATTTGTGAGCCAGGAGATGGAAAAGCTAATAAAAATAATCAAACAAACAAGAAAAAATTAGGCGTTATTAAGAGGGTAAACTTTCAGTTCTTCTTGGCAAACGTCCCTACAGCTGAGCTTCCCATTACCAGCTAGGTCCTTCTAATCCAATCCCCAGGTCCAGATATCCCTTTCTTAAGGACAGCTGATGGTGGTGACTACATTAAAAAATTGTGTTTTGTAGCTGAGAATTTCCTTTATCGAACAGTGTCATTGTGCTCTTTGTATCTGTTGTAGCTTCCAAGGAAATAATTAGGAGGCACTACTTTCAGAGCAACCGAAGTAGTTTCTCTTCATAATATGTTTCTTGGCTTTGAAATGAGAAGGAGGACTCAAGAATCCTGTTTGTAGGATATATTCTAAACAATACTACCAAATTAAATATTTTTTTTCTTTCTGATGTTATAAATACATACATAAATATGTCAATCTCATTAAGAAATTGAAAGTTTTATTTGAAGGCAATTATGTGTATGTATATTCCAAATCAAAAAGATAAACACAAATTTATAAATTCCTCATGCATGCAAAAGAAATTGTGAATTCCTTAATTTATAAAACTAAAAGCAAACCCTTGTAATAAAGTAAAATTATCTCATTTCAATAAAGCAGAAAACATTAATCTTGATAGTATTGAAAAGTATGAAAAGAACTGTATTAGATATCTATCTATTGCATATAAAATCTTAAAATGTTAACATTTATCATTAGAACAAGTATTTGGATGAAGGTAAGCTAATACAGTACCTACATTTTTAGGCAGTTACATAGGTTAATTTTATGATGTCTTTCACCAAAAGCTTTAAAGAGCCTAAAATACCGTGGAGCAGAATGTCTATGTAGGAGACAGGAAACAGTGAGCAATTCTGACTGTGAAGAAGCTGTAACAAGTCCCACAGAGATCTAGGCCATGGAATGACCAAAATTTAGAGATTCCTGAGCAGAGAGGGAAAAACCACAAGATTGCTAAAATTCACAGAAGACAAATAATGATGGGAGACCAACATATCAACAATTTTTTATTATCTAATGCTACCCTCACACATCCAGAAAAAAAACAAAACAAAACAAAAAAAAGGATGAAATAATGAAATAGAAGTAAAACAAAAGAATGAGTGCGTCCAACACGTCCTAATAGCAAAGAAGTAAACCTATTTTTCCTCAGTGGACTAGATTCATACCATCAAATGCCATAATCTGACTATCAAGTTTCCCTTTCTATACTTTATAATTTTCTACATTGTGAATAGACTGCTACTAACACTGTTGGATGCAAACCCCAGCAAACTGTGAAATTCAATTCAATAAGTGTTTATTGCAATGAGTATAGCAAAGTGCTATTATTATCATAGCATGGCCTAGGTTGAAAAGGACCTCAAAGATCATCTAGTTTCAAACCCCCTGCCAGCCACTAGACCAGGCTGCCCAGAGCCACATCCAGCCTGGCCTTGAATGTCTCCAGGAATGAAGCATCCACAGTGTCCTCTGGCATGTTGGTTTCTTGTTTTTTTGTTTTTTGTTTTTTTTTTTCAGCAAGACTGTGCAACTTGATGCAGCTGCCTTAATTAGAAGATATGCAACTCAACTGTAGAAATATCGGCTGATCTATGATATTTTGATGCATTATCTTTATCACAGCAACTGTGTCATAACAACTTATTGTGCAAGTCCTGTCTTGTGAGAGGACAGGCCAATATTGAGTCACAGAGAGATCCAGTTCAAGGGTACAAATCTCCAGTAATACAGCTGCACACTGTAGGAGTCCAGTCATTGCAGTAACTTAACAGGGTCTTTAAGTCACTATTTGAGGGGGGGAAGAAGGTGGGGGAAGGAGAAAACAAAAGATACCATAGGAAAAACAGAACACTGCACTGTTACCATTAATATGATGGATGCAATTTCTTCTTTGTGGTGCCCAGGTCCAGGACAAGAGATAACACAAGCTAGAGCACAGGACTGTTCTCCCTGGTAACATCAGGGAGCAATTCTGTGCTATGTGGGTAATGGAACACCAGCATAGGGGTCTAATCTTCAGAGATCTCCAGAAGTCGCCTGGCGAAGAGCCTGAGCATCCTGCTCTGCATGGCCCCACTTGAGAAGGTTGAAGACAGAGGCTTTTCCAATGAAGGTGATTTACTACATTATGTGAATGTGTCATACTCTCAATATTTAAATTTACATTTGTGAACTTTAACTTAAAAGTTCACCTGTTCATCATATAGTTAGACTCATTTAACAACACTCAGCGGGCTTTATATATCCTCTCAAAAATATGAGCTACAAATTTTGTGCAGATTTCAAACTGTGTTATTTCTGGGAGTAATAACATTAAAGATATGCAAGTTTCTTATCACTAGCTTCAGTAAAAACTTGTCACTGACATGGAAGGAACCAAAATTGGGTTCTCAGTGGATATTTAATGTATGTCAATAGTCAGTTAGCTGTAAACAAACACTACCTGGAATAACTGTTTTCAACTAAATTGAACTGGTTTCAATTAAACAGGTATTCAGTTAAATCATAGTTTCGAATTTTGAAATTACTTGCATTCATTCAGAAAACATTCAACACAGTTTAAATTAGTCCTTCCACTTTCACTGGATAAAGGGCTCAGTAATGCAACTCTAATTCATCATCATATAGAATTTGAATATATTAGCCTTTTAAAAATGATTTTGATTCTATTACTTTGCTTTATATTTTCTTGCTATGTTTTGTTTCAAAACCATTCATATATACATCATAAACATGTATATATAGCCATTTTATTAGAATATATGTTTTTATTAATGATTTGAGCCCTAATACCAAAACAAAAAGCATTTGTGAGAAAAAATGCTAAAGAACAAGCAACTCCAGACCGAAATTATTTTACTAGCATATCTTATTGCAACTATTTGTGTTGTTTTGAATGTAAGGAAGAAAATTAAGTAACCACATGATTGTTGTCATCTTCATTTTCAGAGCAGAATCCAACGACTAGTCCCAATCTATTGTATTGTGCATGGACTGATTTTTAAAGACCTTAATAAACTTATCAACTATACTCAAATGCTTAAATACAGCCTTAGCCCTTTTGAAAGTTTGGACCTGAAGGCTTGCTCCCGCACAATGCTGAACTACATGTACAGTATTTCCATGAACATTTTCCCTTTTGATACATTCAAAGTAGACCTTCCATATCACTGCAAAATGCCCTTCCACATTCACACACACACACAGATATTCCTTCTCTTTTTCTATATTTCCTCTTTGCTTGAACCCTTCTACACACTCTTCTCCTTTAATTTTCTTCTGATGCTCCCTTCTAAGGGAAAGTTCAAAGACTAAGAGGTTTAGCACTATTTGGTTAAGCATGAAATTCTAGTTGCTTATCCAAATTACATAAAAAATCTAAGTCTTTTGAACTTTCCCTTAGAAGGAAGCACACAAAATTTTATGCTTATCTGGGACACCTGGATTTCCAAACCTGAGTTGGAATTTTATGAGGACAGTAACTCTCTTGTGGAGCAGCTCACATACTGGAGTGAACACAGGAATAAGAATAGGAAAACACTGATTTATAGTCCTGGATTTACTACTGTTTGAAAAATTCTACTGACTATCACCTAGACGCATCTTCTTTTTCTCTAAATTGGAAAAAATAAAAGTATCTTCCATAAACAGGACAGCTTTTGGGACTTCAGATTCATATTACATTGCATATGCATTATTCTACAGAATGAACATAATGTTGCTGTTTCCTCCTAGTATGTTTCAGCTTCAGAAGTTCTGCTAGAGCAGAAAAAGTAAAATATTGTAAGGAATCTGAATACAAAAACAGCTTTTCTGGTTATGTCAAGAGCAGCAAAACCTGTATTTAAATTTGTCAGCATTTAGCTTTATATATGTTTTATATATTCCATTCAGTTCATCATGTAGTTTCTGGTACCATAAAATGGCATTCTAGTGTCCCTTTATGACTTTTCAGATTGATCAACATATTTGACATTACAACGATGCCTTTTAGTTTGAAACTCCTCTCCTATTTCTCAGAACCAGAACCAAAAGAATGGCTGAGCACTTCGATTTAAACTTTCTTTTCTATAGTTATCAGCATGCTATTGGCAAAAGTATGATTCTGAGAAAGGCATTAGAAAATACTTCTGCAATGCAAGAGTAAGTTCTCTAAGTGTTGCCCCACAAGAATGGAATATTGGAGATAAAAAGGCATCTGCCCTTCTTTAACGGCCTGTAACAGGCATCTTAGCAGAGTTTTCTTCAGTGAGTCTAGTTATGACAATACCACCAGAAGCATTTATAATGAAAGTGGCATTATTAACATTAAATGTCATAACATTTGACAGCTTCATGTAAATGAGGACCTTACTAAGCACAAAAGAGAAGAAAGAACACAGCTTTTTCCTTAAAGTAAATTCAGGACTGAAATAACAACTGATCCAGGCTGCAATCCAGGAAGTCAGTGCATCTGACACACACTAGCACAAATTAGCTCCTCTCACTCTCTCTGCTTTTTCAATCGGGAAAAGTAATTTGCCTATTTCAACATGAGTTGCATAATTCCTAGCAAAGCCTTCTGCTACTGCACCCTTTCTTTGGCTGTTAGCAAGGGAGAGGAACGAGCACTGCAGGAAGGGGCAGAGGGAGAGAGATGCATGCTTGACAGAGCATCAACACAAAAAACCACGAGCAACCTGGGTCTCCAGCCTCTCTCTCCACTAGACACAAAAGGCAAGGAAGTGCCTTCAGACCCGCACGGAACCATTCAGAAATCTCCTCCCCTCTTGTCACAATAGAACTCGCAGTCCTTCTGATGTGGCTTTCACCTTCCTCACCACCTTGCCTTGTCAGAAGGTTGCCATCATTTAGAAAGGTAGGCAATATTTTGAAAGGATTAGGGGATAAAAACAGCTCAATCCTTTACAAAAGAGAGACAGAGAAAGTGAAGGGGAAAAGTAATTGTTAGGTGATGGAGGTGCTGGACAAGAGCATAAGTACACAAATAAAAAGAGAAAATTGCTAGAATTCCTGTTCCTGCAAAGTAGGGAAAGAAATAAATGCTAAAAAATGGTACGGTAAATATTTACTGCCAGAGCAAAACAAATGGAGTGAAATACAGATTATGACAATGTATAAAAGAAGAAAACTAGATGGTGTCAATAAGGGTGAGGTCACTCCCACAGAGAAACTCTTTCTTTTTCACATCAGAGGGGAAAAAAAAGCATTAGTTTTGCAATTATGTGATACTGACATTGGACATGCCTGCTTTACAATAATCATATTAGCTACAGATATTTACAGTAATGGCAAAAAATGTTGCTTCTTATTGTACTAGCAAAGCCTGTCAAGTTTCTTTTACCCCTTTTTGGGGTTTTTATCTTAAACTGTGTCAGGAAATCCTCTTAAATATGCAGGCAATCCACAACTCTTACCCTTACAAAAAATTCCCTTGGGGACAGCAGAGATTGTTTTCCATAATGTTTCACAAATGGTTAACTGTGTCGTGATTTTGACACATTTTAATTGGCTGTGTTGAGAAGTGAATGATTGCTCACTCTTTATTAATAAATACCATTAACCGATTAAGCATTGGTAATTTCACTGGGTATTTTGAACAAATACTAGCAGAACTGTATATAATACTTACTCTCTTATGAAAGTCAGAATCTAGTTTTGATTTGTCTCCAATAATTTCTGGTATAAAACACTGAAACACATTACTTAGATAATGATGTTAAAAATAACACATTTTTCAGCACCTTAGTATATTTCAATGCTTATCTTCTTGATTTATGCAACAAATCAAAAACAAGAGGCAAGACTTTATAATATTCTGTTTACCAAAGAGAACATTTTACTTGTTTCCCATTAACTGAATATAATATCTGTTAATGGCAACATTTATGGACACAAGAAAATATGATTAGTCACAGCTAACCAGTTCAGAAAAGCCTTCATTTGCAAAAAGATGTGAAACAGACCTTTTATGCCAAACTATAACTAATTTACTTTATTCTATTCCATTTCTTTCTTCTCTTTCTCTGTTTTAATTCTTTCGTTTAGACATCAGTGGTTACTTAAGTAAGCCAGTATGTAAGTAATTGCTTGCATACACAGATTCTGGACTGCATGTGATGCACAAATAAACTTTTTGCTACAATACTGCCTAATAGCTTTTGCTGAAGTGTGTGTACTGACCAGCCAACTTGTTGGCTGACTCTTCATAGGAACACGGGGCTTCTGCAAGTGTGCTTTCTTCATGATACAGAAAGAAGGCTAAATAATTTTCAACTGCCTATGTCACTTAAACAGTTCAGAGACCCAAGAAGCCTTTCACATTACTTTATACAGTTATGCTTGTTAAGAAAAAAATAGATAATAAATTCATAATAAAAAGGCTGATAGCAAAAGCTTTTGACAAGTTCTGAATTTTTAGGGTTTCTTTTCCTTCAGCTCTAAAAAATGACTTTTAAAACATATTGATATATTACAATAAAAAATATTACAGTACTTATTTCGAAATACTTTGTAACTATTTTCACATTATATTTTTATTTTAGAACAGGCTGCCCAGAGAGGTTGTAGATGCCCCATCCATGAAGGTGTTCAAGACCAGGTTGGATGGGGCCCTGATCTAGTATTAGATATGGAGATTGGCAGTCCTGCCTGCGGCAGTGGGGTTGGAGCTTGATGGTCCTTGGGGTCCCTTTCAACCCAAGCAATTCTATGATTCCATGATTTTATTTTTTTTTAACTAAAATTAGTAACATTCAGAATTTTACTCAAATTGTATATGTAGTATTGAACGTCAGTGCCACATTTACATCCTTTATCACATAAAATCTCTTGTGTGCTGTAAGTGATGCTGTTATATTTTTCTCTTAGTTCTTAAAACATTTGGTAATATCATTAATGTGAGATATCTCTAGACACTTTTTAATATTTTTCTTTCTATTCTGGACAAGGAGTAAATAAGTGGTTATGCTCATTCATGTTCTGATTAACTAATCACTAAGTAAATGTCTCTTTTCATTTCCTGCCACCACTGGCAGTCCCTTGGCCACTTGTGAGCCAGAACAAAACTATTACTCATTGACCCTACATATAAAACTCTTCCTGTCAGAGAACCAGCAACTTTAGAGAACAAATCTGTAAAGAATAAGGATGGTAAATGGTCTAATCCTGAGTCTTGCTGGAAGAGTTTTCTTTCAGTCACTCACTGAAAGTCTGAAACTTGTAGGAAAATGACATATACTTAAAATTGAAGCATTGTGCTTTTTCTTTAGAATGTACAGTAAGGAAGTGATTAATTATGTATTTTTCATTTTTGGATGCAGTTTAGTGGTTACATCACTTCAGCAATGTCCATAGATGTATATATGATTGCATATATAATCATATATTTAGCAGTATTAGCGAGCCAGGTGAGAAAATAGATGGATAAATTAGATAGGTGCATCAGACTGGCTTTGCAGTACAGTAAGAACCTCTTGAGTAGCTGATCTAGAGTAAGAATATCCTGCAAGAAAATGATTTAGCAATCCCTAGTCGTGTTAGAACAATGCCTATGCCCAAGGTCATTTCTGACTGTGGTTATTGTAGCAATGGCTGCCAATATTTCATTTTTATTCTTAAAAGTCTGCTCTCATGCCTGACCTGCTGCCTGGCCTCTCCTGAAGGTGAGAGGCTTCCAACAAACCACCTAACTGGGTCTAACAGTGTCTTGTTGCTTCCTTTTATTTTCCCTGCAAGTCTAGAACTAATTTTCCAAGGCGAGTAACACACTCAGCTTTTATCTTTAACTTGTATTACTTTTTATGTTTTTACTTTTTTCTTTTTTTTTTTTAGTTTTGCCTAATCCCTCATCTAAGTAACAAAACACAGAAAAAGCAATTTTTCTTAATTCTTATTTTTGTTCCTCTTCTTCTAGTGGATGAATCCTGGCTGACAGTGAACACCACTGTAATTCCTAAAAACAGTACTGCAAATCCAGGGATGAGCTCTATTGACACCAGTCAATTTGTTAATTGCTGACTTCATGTGACAATGGCTGCCCTCAATCAAGAGTTTTAAAAGACTGTGTGCTACTAAATGGCTGTTTTGGAAAGGATATTACCTGACTCAGAAATTACAGCAGGATGTTGGCAAGCTTTAAATTCCCTGAGTAGGACTTCAGCATTCAAGCCAGAGCCTTTTCAACTCTCTCAGCATCTACTTGGCCACAACACAATCTCATTTATCCTGAAATATCAGAAACAGAGTATGCCAAAACCAGGAAAAAAGGGGAGAAAAATAGTGAGATAACTACTATAAGTGCATGTGGCTCCTATGTTGCTCTGGTCTCTCCTGAATATGAGTCAACTCAAATATGTGGATTCGTAGACAGAAAGTTCACAGTAATCTATAACTGACACTCTGCAGGTCTGAAAATCAAAGGGGAAAGTCCTCGTATATGGATCCAAAACATATTCATGGTTATTTAACAATCTCACTCTGCTTACTTTCTATTTATGGCTGAACTGAAGTAACTGGTACATTTAAAAGATGCTAATAAACCACTGTATTAATTAAGGAAAATGCAGTAGTTATCACATAAAATAATAAAGATATGCTATAGCATGATAAAAAAAGTTAGCTATAATCAAATTTAATTAAAATCAAGGCAGTAATGCATATAGGGAGAGTTCAAAAAACCTGGCCTCCCCTGATGTTTAAATCTGTCATCACACTACGTTGCCATCTTCAAATTGTGTGTTTTTCACACAAAATTTATAACCAGCTGACTTACAAAAAAGTTTTTAAAAAATATATTTTAGAAATAATTCTTTGCCATAAGCCACGTACACAATAACTCCGAGCAACAGGAAAAATTAACCATTACACTGCAGATCATTTTGCATTATGTTTCTCATCATTAGTGATCTGCTCTCCATTACCACTCCTCTACAAAAACCGTTATGGTGTGCATTAAACATACTTGACTCCTTCAGAGGTGAAGAATGACAGCCAGTCACTGCTTAGTACATCACGATAAGAGAAGGAAACTTGGTCAAATATACCCAAATTCTACTTTTTACAATACGAGGTTTATAATGAGGTTGTAATCATCAAGTAAAACTGGGCAGGATCTCAGTTTGTGAGGCTTTCTCCTAAAACTCATATTGAGAATTTCAAAACAAATTTGAAAAGTCTGCAGAATTAAAGGTCTATAAACTGACACACAATGGATAGTGCTTAGAATACATCAAATGTATGTCAGTAATAAGAACTGCCACTCAAGAAAGAAATTTTGCTGGACGTTGCAGGTTGTCATCTTTAAGGCTGCAGTTCTGATGCAGACAGCTCATCTATTATGCTCCACAAGTCTTCAGTTTGGGGATATCTTAGTACAGAACTATCCAATTAATTGCTTAAAGCTGTAGTAATGTTGTGCATGACAAGCAGGAAAATTGCTCTGATTAGGCAAAAGTGCAGAGTCAGACCTCAGAACAATGCAGTTGTATTTCCTTGTGAATATACAGGACAGAAAAATCAAGACAGCTCTTCTCTTTGAGTGGAAATGAAATACGTACTTGATGCTTTCATTAAAAATCAAGTAAATGGCATATTTGTATCATCACTGTCACAGAGAGCCATCAGACCTCTTTTACTGAGAAACATCTGTCTTTAAATCACATCCTTACAACAACATCTACTCTTTCTTCTTTCCTTTGCAGCATAAACAAAAACTGTCTCTAATAGAAATACATGAGCAAAAGTAAATGTACTCCAGCTAGAATCACTGCAAATACATTGCCATTTCTTTTTCTTCTATCACTAAGAATGCTTTCCCTTTTTCTATGAATCCTTCCATATACTTTGGAGGCTCAACACTCTGCACTCCAACTACTTCAGATTCCACTCAGGTTGCAAAAGGGGAATTAAAAAGGGGCAGAAGATAATTAAATATGATAGGTACTGAAAAATAAAATCAAATTAGTGAAGTAACCTACATTAAGACAAGAGGAAGACTGGACATTCCATAGACAAACAGACAGAAATAAGATGGCAAGTGCTCTAATTTCACAAGTGACAGGTGTATGTTCAAAAGTCAAATTGGAATTCAAAGAAACGTTAAAACGACAATTTAGTAACAGTATGTAAGAGAAATATCAGTAATAACCAATTCAGAACTTCAGAAACTATCAGGAAAAAATACTGCGCAAGTAATGAAATGCAGCTTCCTGCATATTACAAATCCTTACAGGTGAAGGCCATTAAGGCCACACGATCAGAAAGTAAATGTTCTGAATAAGCTGAAAAGCGTTACTGAGAGCAGTAATATTGAGGATTATTGTAAAGTTCATTTATCACAGTCTTTGAAAGCTAATACTTACTTATATATACAGCCTTATAGGATGCATTATTGTTTGAAAGGTGTGTCATTGTATGCCCATTTAAAATTTAATGTTCTAACGTTTCTTTCTAGACTAAGGATCTAGATAATGAACATTATGCATATGAAAACAGTACACACATAAACAGTATATAAGCAAGAAATAAGAACAGAAGAGTGACCTAACTCTGAGGTCACACCTGTTTTGAACAGGAAGTTTCCAAGGTTTCTTTCCAACCTCAACTATTCTATGATTCTACCATGTGTTGTTGTCATTTTTTTTTTTTTCTGGAAATGACATGCAAACTCCTCACCTTATAAGACACCTTCTGACACCACTGGCAAGCAATTTTGGGAACTAGTAATTGAGGGAAGTTGATGTAACTAGGTACTAAATGATCTTGCAGCTGTGGGGCTGATGGCAGTAATGATATTCCCAATACCCATCAGCTGAAGCTTTAACACAGTTTTCCACTGCCTTACCACAGTTTTCTGATATATCTTGATAAATACAATAAAAATAAGACACAGAAAAGTTCATGTATACAGCACCGTAGTTACAAGACAATTGCCAGATGCTGAGGCAAATCTTTCTGAAGAAAGGTATTCTCTGGCAAATACTGAAAAGAAAAAAAGAAAAAAAAAAACCAGAAAGAATCAGAATTTTAAAACTACCAGTAGAAACAGTAATGGGCACAACACTTGGACTGAGTGGCAAAAATTAAAGAAGATTAACAGAAAAAAAATGAAAATACTTCTCAAAAAAAAAAATGACCTTTAGTGTACTTATCTTTAGATTGTAAATCATGTTACCACTTTTATATAAAATGCTCAAAACCATGGTGATACATACACTAGGGTTTTCAAAGGAGTGGTAATGAAAGCACATTGATCACATCCGTGCCGTAAATATAGCAATGCAACTCCATTCTTCCTGAGAGAAACTCCTTAGGAAGTGTTGGGTTCACATTATATATTTGGGCCATATCTATGTCTAAACCCTTTATTGATCATTGCTCTACTGTTCTGTGCTAAGCAAGCAAATATACCCCAGGTGGACACAGAAGAGCTGTCAGAAATTGGAAAAAGAGATTAGTTCGTGTCTTTTGCTGAAGTCCTGTGTTAGGACCCAAAGCAGCTTAAAAAGAAAGCAGAAGAGAGCCGACAGCAGGCCCAGAGTAATCCTGACCCTCTGCTGAAGTCACATTAACTACATTTGGGTTTGCAAGACAGAGGATGAGAAACCAAGACAGCTAGCCTGGGGACAGGCTTCAGGTTATTAAGACAGCCACGGGGTTAGCCAGGAGGGATACAAACTTCGGTGAATTTTCCTGAGGGGAGGGGGGGAAAAATGGGAGTTGAGACCAACCAGGTAGCCTGCCTGGTAGCAACAGTTATATGATGGCAGCCTTCAGCTAGCCAGAGGCATCCATGAAAACTGCACAGAATCAGTTCTAAAAATCCAACTGTAATGTCCATTTGTTGTAAAAATTAATTCCCCAAAGAAGAGAGCAAAGGAAAAGAAATCAAACATAGCAAATTTTTCTGACATTACAAAATGAAATGCAAGTCTATACCCTTCTCAACATAGCATCTCTGTTAAAATAAGTGCTTCCTCGGCAGTTCATTCCTGATGACAGCCAAATCCCCAAATATTAGTACCATGAAACATCATTAGATATTGAACCACTGAGGAAATACAGTGGCAGTATAAATAGCAGTGCTGTTTTACTTCTTTTAACTAGACTTTTGAAACAAAGTGTGGGGCTTTCTGATAGCTACACAGGTGTGATAAATCAACAGTATGTCTGAATAACAAAATAAAATGTTTCTTTATTAAATATATTAAACCAGTTAAAGCAGATGAATAAGTACTGCTCACTTGCTTTCCAGTAGCTTTGGCTTGCAAATTATTTGCAGGAGGATGCTAAATACTCTCTTTGGTATGGATCCAGAAAAACTACTGCCAGATAACACCTCTTGGGAACTGTGGGACTTGGCATGGGATTTGGCACAGGACTTTACAAATGTCAGCTTTCCTGTAAAACCATCAGGTCTGTTGTCATGAAAACATCAGCTATGAGTAATTTCTTTACTTAATATTACTAGCCCAAACAAATAGAGAGGGGATAAGATGTCAGTCGTGTGCAGTCATGCACCCAGACTGGATTTTTGTAACACAACTGACCAGAATAGCTACACGTTTCAGAACAGAATTTCAGAACGTCCAAACTTTGGATCAGTATATGTTGTATTTAAACATATATCTGCCCTGTACTTCAGAGTTGTCATTATGACAGCTTAGGAGGAAACAGCAAAGCTATGAGCTCAGCACTCATACTCAACCCAGAGTTACTGGTGTATGACTCTTATTTCATTTTCTTTGTACCTATTTGTCTCTGGAGAGTATAGACTTTATTTTTATTTAATAAAGATTATAAAGCACTGCAAAATGTTAGGATTTGAACAGGAGAGTCATGTAAATAAATTCAGCAATCTGCAATAACTTTTTTCCCAGCCTGGCAAGCAAAGAGCTACATGAATGCTTTGCTGAATAGTACCCTAAAATAAGCCGCTGGCAGATCCAAACCTTTAAGTGGTTAATTAGTACCTCATTTCTAACACACTGCCTAATCTGTGGGAAAGTAGAGCATATCTGCTCCAAGCAAATGCAAGCAAGTCAATTTTGGAAGACAGCTAGTAAGTTCAGGAAGCCAGAAATCAGATTTTTTCTGAATGGACATCTTATTCCATGCAGTCTTTCAACAGATTTTAATCATTTCCGAATGTATCAACCTATCAATGCCTACATTCATCCCTCTGAGTCACAAGTTGTGTTTGCATTGGGATCTCCTCGGAAACCTCACACTGACAGCAACAGCATTTACACCTTAAACTCAAGAAGAACCACTGCTAAAGATCCCCAAATTAAACTTTGACCATTACATTGTCTGTCCTCAATTCCCCATTTCAATAGAAAAATTAACTTGAGCCCATACTTACTTATAGGACTTGTGTAGAAGAATTATGAAGGAAGAAGTACACAGAACAAATTTCAGAGGTAAAAGCTTCAATATAGGTCCAGTATCGAAGTAGGTCAATTTTTAAAACTAACAGCCTTGACAGTGTCCCTTTAATATGTTGATATGTTTCTGTAAAGCACATTAAGAAAAGTTTAGCGTGAAAGAGGCTACAAATGTGTTCGATATGATATGGCAATAAATGTACATTTTGAGCATACTAAAGCTGCCAAAGTACATTTTAAACTGCTTTTCTTTACTAGCTAAGGGCCCAGTTCAACGTAAAATAAAATCCAGACTTCTATACACTAGAAGCTGCAGAAAAATCTGTTTTTCTGTGACTTTTGTAACCCAATGTATGTATTTGCAAGGCAGAATCTACATCTTTCTTTGAAAGTGAATGAAAGTTTATTTACTCATTATTTGTCTGTTTGGACCACTAAGAAACTTCAAGTGAGATCAGTGCTGATTGTTGTCTGCATAGTTAGGTAAAGTCACTTGCCTCCAGGATGTACAAGCTCTGAGTACATTGTTTTCAACCAAACTGCTGAATCACCATGCTTGCTGCACTGTATTCTTCTGAACTGCAGCTAATGTCCATTGCACACATGAGTCTATCTAGATGAAGAAAGTTTGATGCTGTAAGAGATATATAGTCTTCATATATAGTATTTATAGGTATTGTTAAGAAAATCCATACTTGGCACAGGAATTCTTGTTTTCACAAGAGATTTTACTACTGTGTTTTATTTTCTGCATCAATTAAAGAAGATACTAATTCATCAATCAATGCATACAGACGATGTGTTAACAGTACAGATAGTTCAGAACACAGCTCTCTGTAAAACAGGTAAAGTTTAAAAGACAGTCTCAAATTTTACAAAGAACCTAAATAATAATATAATAATAATACCTAAATAAATTTCAGTTAGGAAATCCCAAGCTGCCTTTATTTTTGAAATGCCTCTTACAATCTCTTTCTAAATACACTCTGCTATCAATTACTAGACAGGTGAAGCACTTCCTGATGCTTTATTACTAAATCTTGCTGACCTTTCCATTGTTGCACATTATTAAAATAAGCTATAGGTACATTCAGGAGATTTTGAACAAGCTATCCTATGGCATTCGCCATTTTTGTATCATCAGCAGTAACGGGTACAGTAATCATGGTTTCTGTTTTGATGCCTGCTGTTACAGGAGTTCATGTAATAAATCAAGCAAGAGAGATGTTTCCAAGCACATAAGTCTGTGTTCTGGTTTGAAATGTAAACAGCCAAACCTTAACGTACACAAATTATATATACGTACAAGCTTATTAAGTGAATACAGTTAAATAAATTAAACTTAAACTACTTTCTAGGAATACTTCTGGAATTGCTTCCAAAATATTTTATTATATAAAAAAATATTTTATTAAATAAACGTATAAGGAAGAGGACTTGAAAATATGGCAAATTAACCTAGGATTAGGAGGTGAGTTTTATTTTAAAAAAAAAAATAATCTTAAAGTAACTCCTAAAGCATTCATTCAACAAAATTCAAATTCAAAATTCAAATATTCAACAAAATATCAAAGAATGAAAAGACATAAAATACATATCAACACAAAAGTAACTTTTCAAATATTTTATGCACAAGTGTTAATTACTGGCAAGTGATGGTAAAATATTTTCGTTGAGCTGAGCTACAACTAGCAAAGTATAAAATTTGACTCACTGTGCAAATTAATATATAGAAAGAATCAGATCAACAAAAGGTATTTGACAGCTCCAAGCAAGCTGCTCCCAAAACCTCATCTTCAGCCAAAATATCCTTATTGCATCTTTAATTTATAGTTATTTAGTATTTCCTTTTAAAGAAGGAATAAGTGGGTGGGAGGGAATGTTTCACAAGTTCTCAGTTTTATCATCAAGTTTTATTTCTTTTTGTATTCAAATTCACTCTCAGCACACCTGGTTAGAAAGAAGGCACCCACACCCATCAACATCTCGTGTTTATTTTTTTCCTCCTAAAATTACAGTTAGTAGTAATGGATCCCTGCAATGTTTCAATATAGCAGGCGTTTTTCTGTGAAGATATTTTATATAAATTTTATATGGCTGCCATGATGAACCTGAATTAATCAGAAATCATTATTTTTTTGGAAAAAAAAAAAAAGAAATAAAAAGGATTATTCATATTCTTAGTTCGAAATTCAGCTATACAATAAGCAATCCACACATTCCTTCTGAAATTCTTGCAATCTGCAGAAGCAATAATGGCAGGGACTGCTGTCACAAAATTTTTTTATAGTGCTTTCCTTTCTTCTCTCACAATTCTGTTCTCCTGGAAAAGCATTACTTTGCCTTTTTTTAAAAGCATTTTTGTACTTTTATCTGCATTTGTTTTAGTTCACACTCTCTCTACTTCACTGTGAGCTACTGCAGACACAACATATGAAGAAACTATTTAGATTAATCAAACCAGGAATTGAACTCATTATAAACAGGCATTTCTTTAGAGTTTCTTAAGCAGTGTCTTTGCCCTTATGGTAAGTGGTAAAACAGAATTAACGTACTGCAGGGTATCTCAAAACAGCTGCCTGATTGCCTATCCTTTCATACCAGTCAATGGTGCACAAAAGCGTTGTCAGAGTACTGCCCTACTGCAACTAATGCAGGGCAACAGAAAAGCGGTGATTTATCTTTACAACAAAAAAATCTTTCTTAGCTCAGCATCATCGATAAGAAACATTCATAAGCAATGACTCTCTCAATTTTAGTTGATTTTTTTAAGTCTTGCCCTACATGCATCTTTTCTGCAGAACAAAAAGCTCTGAATCAAAATTAAGAAGTAGCTGCTTTGGTCAGTGCTGGCATGTAACAGTCAGTCTAGAAATCAAGCATGCAGTGAAAAAACCTACAAGGCTACAGCAACAGTATGCTGTATACACCTCTTCCCTACTGCTTTGTTAATGTGCAGCCAAGCCAAAAATCATAAATCAGCTCTACCTCCCTTGAGAGCCTGGCTTTACATATGGCTGTGTCCAAGGTCTGGCAAGGTGCAGTCAGAATAGACTTCAGATGAGTGGGAAAAACAACTTGAATGGACAACACTTCCCAGCAATATATCCACCAAAGCAGAAACATAACTCCAATTCTGACAGCTGGATATGGGGCAGGGAGGGCAAAGTCACAGCCAAGTCTCCTGTAATAATATCGAAGAGATATATATATAAAGTATTTCTGCCCTCCTACTTGCATCTTACCAAATATAGCCAAGTAAGTGACAATCACTAGAACCCTAAGAAGACTGTTTCTATTATTTCTAATAATCACTTCTTTAGTACTCTGTTAACTTCAGCATTCATTCCAGACAAGTTAACTCATTCATACAGCTTAGAGTAAACAGGGAATAAGCTTCCTACAAAGCAAAGCAGAGACACTATGCACATATTTGCTATCTGCCACCCAATTTCATAAATGATACAAGAAATAAATGTGCTTCTTATATTATATTACACCTTCTGAGCAGAAAGTGTATCAATGAGCCTGAGCAGACAAGAAAACAATCCCTCCTTCAGGGTGCCACACTGCAGTTTCAAGCAGTGAAAAAGCAACACTATACGAAATCTCCAAAGAGGTACAGAACCCAATACCAAATATTTTTGCACACACAAGTACAAATAGGAAAAAAACAAAACAAAACAAAAAAACCAGAAAGGCAGTGAAGTAGCCTTTAAGAAAATTAAAAAAAAAAATCACAGTGAGAGCAGTACCAAAGGAGTGGCATACTCAAGACTAAGGCACTGAAAAAAACCTTTCCCACTTAGAGCCAAATTTATATAAAGACAAAGTATTTAGGATTAGAGAAGATAAAAGATCAGAAGACTAAAATTATGTTTGTTTAACTGGATTTATGAAAGGATATATTAAAAGGTGAGCTGCACAAACAAATTAAGCTTATGTAGTTTTGACAGATTCAACAAAGGGTAATGTAAACCACAGCTACCACTGGGAAACAACAGTGAGCAACCAGCTCCTGCAAGGGTGTGGTTAATGGGGATGAAAAAAAGATCAGCTGATAAAAAGATGTTGTGAAGAGCAAAGCCCTAATTAATGTGCTGTATCTTCTGTTAATTCAGATTTCAGCCTTGTCATGGTTTACTACAATCAAAACACAGGTAGCAACAAGACACAGAAATGGAAAGTAAGCCTGAGGGTGTTTTCATCTGAGACACAGGAGCTGCCAACATGTTAATTGCTGAGAACTATTTGGCCTCCAGAATTTCCCTGGCCTCTTTTCACTCCAGGAGCTAAAAAGACAATTAAAATTGCTCAGACTCCAACCAGGTGTTGGAAATAGCCAGAGTCAGTGTTGCAAGCACATGGTAACTACTTCTTTTCATTCTGTTGTAACTACCCAAACCCTCCTCAGTTCCCTCTTGTCTTCCTTTCACACATACCCACAGCCCCCAGATGGTTAGGGCACTTGCTAGAAAATCAAAATAATTTCTAGCAGTAGATGAAAACCCTTCAGTTCATCTCCCAAGCTACTGGCCAAAAGTTTTGCTGAAGATCCCAGTGTGTGCTAAACACTACACTTCATCCCACCATACTCTGCACATTAAGAATACCACTGCATTGCTCGGTAATATTACAAAACATTCTTGATAAAAGCTCATATTCATTTTCAACTGTAGATTGATTCACTTGTGTTGGTTATACTTATTTTCTGGTGTTCAAAAGTACTCACACCACAAAAACATCTACTACCATTTTTTTCCTGCCTATTTAGCAAATAAAGTCACTACACATATTCAGTGAGTGCTGGAGGTGATACATACACCAATATGGAAAGCATTCAACCAAAAAAAAGTAAAAAATGGAGGGAATGGGATCATTTCCCATTCAGAATCAGGGAGTTAGATAACACAAATAAGTGAACATACCTAAACAAGTAGGGCAATTAGTTCAAAACATAATGTACTTTTCTTTCATTAGCTAATGAACATATGTGTCAAGAAACAGCTCAGAGAAAGATCTGAATGTGTGGAGGGTAAACACATGGCTGGGCAAAATGAGAACACAAGAAAGAAAAATCATGACTAGATGATTTGACAAGAAACTTAATGAGAAAGATGAGATCAAGCCAGTAAGGAGAATAGGGAGTAGAAGAGCAAGGTTAATTTGTTAAAGACACCAGAAATGGACCTAGGAAGATATCTGAGGAAAACTGGAGAAAAGAAGATCAGAAGAATAAGTCTTGAACAAGAAGCCTAAGGACTGGAGACTGGGATCTTGTTATTATATACTTATATATACAAGACAATACTTATACAGAGTCAAGCACAAATGTTTACAAGGCAGCAGCATCACAGACAGCAGCTGTGCGAGGGTGCAAATTCACTGTTCAAAGGTCCCAATAGTCTCAAGCCTGTTATGCCATGCAAATTATTAAATTTAATATGCCAATTCTCATAATTCTCATAAATAGACTATATCAATCTACATGTTGATTCTTTTTTTTTTGTATAATATTACAGTAAAGCCATACAAGTTGAAATTATGTACATATTTAGGTACACATTCATTCACCTGTTGAGACCAAAAATGATAACTTATTTAATTCTCATACTTCACAACTTCTAAATGCTTAGATTCCAGTAAAAAACGTATCCAAATTTATTTTTACTGTGCATAATATTGTTTATATAATCAAATGATATAATTTCATGAACAAAATGACTGAATTTACTAAAAAAAGATATGTAATAAATGAGGGCGCAGCTTACAATGCTGACAGTAAAAAAAAAAAAATCATTTGATAGTTTAGAATGTATGCATCAATTTTTTCTTCCATTTAGGATAGTCTGTAGCTACAATCAAAGGCTTAACAAAGGTAGCACTGAACAAAAATGATGTATGTTCTTACAGCATTTTTATACACTGACACTAATTTTAAGACTTGTAATTAGTTACATTTGTGGGGTTTTTTTTAATTTGTACTTTTTAATGCAATCAGTGCAATCTCATTCTGAGCTGTGAGAGCTGAATTAAGACTTTAGAATAGCTTTAGAAAAGAATAAAGAGAATTAAAACAAGAATTTTCCTTGATCTTTTCAACAAAATCTAGTCCTGAAAATGGTTTGACATTTTATCTGGTCCATATCCATATTATAGATGTAAATACCTATATTTCAAAAGATCATTTTTTCAGTTGGTGTTTTAACGCAAGAGTTGATCTTTGTTGTTGATGACATTTTGGCATTTTTACTTTAAGGAAATGCTGGAGGTGATTCCACTTGGCACTCTCTGTAAATCAGGATTCTCTATCACCAAAAAGAGCCCTAGTTTTGTAGTGTGAAAGTGTGAATTTTGCTGATGAGAGACACAAAGGCCCCAGCTTGAGCTGATAAAAATTAGAAACATACAGTATCAGTAGCAATTAAAAGAAAGTATGGCAACACATCTCATTCTATAATATGCATATGGGATGTAATTTCTGTTTAGATCTAATTTTTAGGATATTTTGAGTAGCTTAGCAGCACACTGTCTCTTTTTCTGCTGCTAAATTCAATGTCACGTAAATGGCAGGAGTCCGGACTGGATCACATTTATTGTGCCTTTAAATTTTTCATTCATGTTACTCTTTCTACACTTGCTATGTAAAAAAAAATTCCCACAATCTTTCCAACATTAGAATGTTTCAGCACTGCTACAGCAAACATTTTCATAAGCAGAGATCACGGAGATGTCTGCACTACTACGTTCAGTGTTATCACACACATTAATTATTAAAAACGCCCTGAACACTGCAGTCCTGCTTAGAGCTTCTGGGTATTTAATTAATATTTTCAGTGGAAATAACAGAAATTATCTTCATTACTTTAATATCAGCATTTGCAACTGACTGACATTTTCCAACAAGAGATGAATCCTTTAGGCAAAAGGCAGTAGGAGAGAGGGAGATACAAAAGGTATCTCTTTACTGCATTCCCTCTGTAAGACAAGATGGTAAATTTCTGATAGGAAAAGGAGCACTTGATGTGGAAATAAGAGGAAAACAAAACAGTTCAACCTAAAATTCAGCAAAAGAATTTCTTTTTTCTTCCAAATATGGTACATTATTTGGCTGCCAGCAGTTTAAAACATCTTTGTGCATTCTAAGATCTGTTTCACATTTACTTTGCACAATATCATGAGATTTAACTTTATTCATGGAAATGACTTACTGTTTACAAAACTAAGTAAGAAAAAAATCTTTTTCTATCACAGTAGCTTCTGTGGGCTAATATTGATCTTGGAATTGCAGAAGAAGATGGAAATAGACACCAAAGAAGTATCAACTGTCAGCAATATAATTGTAATGCTTAGGAAAACTGCTATAAATCATACTAAAAGTTCTGAAGGAGAGTTCTGGGATTTTTTTTGTTTGTTTATTTAACTACCTGAAACAATGAGTTTGTTTGATAATTATATTTTTTTTCCTAATTGGAAAACCTAAATGATGAAGATCATTACATAGTAAACGATTTTGCTTTTTTCTCCATTGGCCATATGGTCACCTCTGAGATTTAGGAATTTTGTTTAGGTCCCATCTGTGCCAGTAAGAGTTTACTGGCAATGTCAAGAACTCCATGCTGTACAGAAGTGGACACATAGTAGAGGAGACCTAAATCTGAGGTGACACAGTGCCACAGACAGTTTGTGTATAGATTCAATCTCAGATGCTCAGATTTTGCCCAATGCCATACACACAAAAACTGACATATAATGGAAAAAAAAAAAAAAAAGAAATTTATAAGCTGACTGATGCAAACTAAGCAGAGAACTTTTAATTTACACAAAAATTTACACTGACAGAAAATTGTCAGCAGAAAAAGAATGTCATTATGGTTAGATATGGTATCTTGCCTTCTTATAAGGAAGTTAATCATATAGTACTATTTACTAAAAAGAATTGGCTCTCTAACCGTCTTGGAGGCTTCAGCACACAAAATCAGAGCTCACAACTGCAGCATCTTGAGATTCTAATCATAAAATCTCTTATCAGGGTCCTGAACTACAAGCTCTAGTACAGCAAACTTTTTAAATGAAACCAAAAGGCCAGGTCATTACCTGAAATCACTAAACTAGAAATTTAATCCAAAAGCTTGGATTTCTTTCTGAACCTGGCATTGAAGGAAGTAGTTAGGAACAATCTTTGACACAAAACACATCAGCACCTTTGTTCTAACAGATCAGGTATGTAAATAACAATGTGTATTTTATGTAGACATAGTCCTTCAGTAAAATTCTCTAATTGTTCATGATTTTCATGACCAGGACAGAGGTTAAGTTACATTAAGCAACATTTCATAATGAAATACATCAGGCATGATATTAAGGGCAAGAATTTGAAGAAAACGGCTCAAAGTTCCAAGTGTACATCTTACTGCACTG
This sequence comes from Chrysolophus pictus, assembly GCA_037305975.1. Classification (NCBI taxonomy): domain Eukaryota; kingdom Metazoa; phylum Chordata; class Aves; order Galliformes; family Phasianidae; genus Chrysolophus; species Chrysolophus pictus. The sequence goes on from CM074577.1 coordinate 34,746,819, forward strand.
AACATGATAAACACAGAATGCACATACTCTCATTTTCCATGTAAAGTATTTCAAATAAGTGACTAAACTGAAGGACTACAAAGTCACTAGTACTCTTCTCACTAGTATAGTTAGTATGCTGTAGGTAGTATGCTATAGTAATAGCAATAGCAATAGTATAGTTTCCAGTAGTAGAGTCATTAGAATTTACATATTAAGAAACAGATTTCTACTTCCATTTAGGAGATACTTTAACTAAAATATTTTGTGACACTAGCAAAGCATACTAGATTGATGTGATATAAAATAGTACAGCAATTAGCCATACCATATTATACATATAATGTGAACCAGCTTTTTCCAGACTCAGAAGCTCTTTTTCCCTTATAAAGAGATACTAAGGGGCAAAAGCAATAAAAAAGAAGAGCACAATGTCTTTTCAGTCTTTATGGCTCAATTACAAGCTACAGTCCTAGCCACAGAAAAAGCAGGAAATTGTAGGCCAAGCCCCCTTTGCTGAATCTCTCTTGAGACTTCATACAGTGATATAGCACAACTAAACTAATTTCTGCCCCTAAAGCTACATGTGTCTTGCAAAAGGATTAAAAGTAGGTAGCAACAGTGTATAAGTTTATATACAATAATTTTTACCATTCAAAGAATGAATGCAAATGCAAAATATGCTGTAATGTTATATTTTGAGTTACACAGCATATGCATTTAAAGAATATTTCAGGAGGATTATCATGGTCTCCTGCAACACAATGTTGTAAGGCTTTGAGTTTTAATGTGGCTGACCAGATTGACTTTTACATGATCTAGTTGTCATCGCATATCAAACTTAAGACAAAAACAAACCAAAACAAAATCCAGACTCACAAAGTCAGAAGTAAGCTTCTGTCTCCTTTTACAAAAAAATTTAAAAATATATAGTCATCCACGTGCATGCTGACAGTTGAAACATCAACAGTCAAGAAACAGTAAACTAAGAAAAAGAATATTTGCAAATAAGTTTTGACCATCTGTAGGACTGTGGTACTGCCAAAATGCATGGAGATGCGTTCAAAGGATAACAAACAAAAGAAATAGGAACCCTAAACCATCAAGGTCAGTGGTGAAACTCATGGTGTTTCTTAGGTGAAAGTTCAGAAGTAGACTGTTGATCTGGGCTGAGCTTGGAGCTGACTTTATTATACATGAATATGAACCATTGACCTGGTGAAACATTGTTAAAGTTATATATTCTTAATTTGATTAGTCAGCCACAGTACTGGAGTAAGCAGTGAAAAAGTCATATCTCAAGTTGGAAAGAGCAACCTGTAAAACTTGCATCTATTTCCCTTCATGAAAGAAGGAGTATGCCCCAGGAGGTAGAAGTCCTCTATTTCCATCTCCTTTGGGAATAACAGCAAGGACATCAATAGATTTTCAGATACCATAAAAATCCTAGAAGATATGTTGAAATAATGCTTTTGAGTCTGTTGTTCTACCTTTACTAATTATTTTGTGATTGTATCTCTCACACTTTTCACTTAAGTCCCTAAATTGAGTCATAGGAATCTGACAAATTGTTCAGATTCAATAACTGCAAACACTCTCGCATACTCTGTTCAGGAAATTTTTTTATTGTTGTTACACAGTAGTACCAAGTACTTATAATGAAAACAAATATGTGCAACACATGGCCTAACATCCATCTGAATGTTTCGTATCTAGTCTGAGACAATGATTACAGGAGTATACTCCTTGACTAGATGATGGTAGATTTATCTCAGGCACCTTTGACCTTTTCCAAGAACAAATCACACTCTGTCTCCTGATTGCAGAAGGATCTTAGTCAATTTAAATTTAGCACAAGACCTTAAAATGTGTTAAATAAGTCCCATCCTTACACAGTAGTCTTCTTACTCAAATTCTGGATCTTATTTCAGATTCCGCTGGCCAAGGCATTTATACAGTAGGTTTCATATAATGAGCATGATGCTCAGGGTTTCTATGTCAAATACTTTGAGAAGAGAAGGAGGAACAAACATAGTTCCTTTAATTGCAGCATATATAAAAATAAAGACAAGTGGAGTTAATGTTATCATTTTAGCAAGTGAAAACAGACCTCAGCTACACTAGAGAAGCTTAAAAAAACAATCTTTTCTTTTGATGAAGCAATGCACTTCAGACCTGCTTTTGAGGTCAAGTTGAAATTTTGACACTGTGCTTGCTGATGAAAGTTATTCAAGTTGTTGGGCTCCATTGAGACAGACACTAAACAAACACTGCCTACTCCAGATCTCATAAAAGGGAATATATACTGTAACCTGAAATGAGATGCAATTGTTACAGTGCATATGGAAAGTGAAGAGCTTCTTAAACATTCTTAGGAGGGTTCAAATCATTTTCAATGTGTAAATCCATTGTATTTTACTAGCTTTTACCATATAATACATATATATCCACATATACTATTTGTTTGTTTATTTGTTTTGTTTATTAGGGAATGTAATCACCTTTTTGGAACAAACAGCCCTGACAACTCACTTCCACATACTAGAACCTCATCAAGATTAACAGAAAAGTCAAGACAGTTTCCAGGTTCTCCTAAAGCCATCAGTTACATGAAAACACAATCTGAAAAGTGCACAAAAAATTAGAATTATTAGAAGAGTTCTTGAACTGACAGGAGGAAGAAAGGTAAATGCAATTAGATCAGCTATGGGTCCAAAAGCAATTGTCATGTTTTCCTTTCCTCTTTATTTATCCAGAAAATTTACATTTAAAATATATCACTGTAGTAAACAGGCCATAACATTATAAAACTTATTCTCCTTTAATGAACATCAAAACTTCACAATGAAACACAATCACTTAAAAAGATATGCAGGAGCAATGAAATGCTACTAAGAACTATATTTCAGAGCTTTAGGTGCTAACAAGTATGACATTGCAATGAAGGTGTCATTTTAAACAACCTTAAGCCTTATATCTATAGTCCTGAGATCTAAGGAGAAAATAAACTAGGCTAATCTTGTTTTCAATTTCTTTAATGTATCACTTTCTACTAATTGAATTAACACTAAGTTTTTCTTCTCTAAGTCTTCCAGCTTTGTTTCCACTGAAAGTGCTAAGGCCTAGTTCCCTCATAGTTTTGAAAAAAGTCATTACCTTGCAGCCTCAGACATTGAGAATGTCTTGCAGAACTCACTACTACTACAACACCAAAAACCTTTAAAAACATGGGTCATTGTGAGTGACACCTTGCCAAGCAAGGATGAGAAATGGCAAGCTTCGAAATTGTATGAAAAGGCAGAATTTCAAGAACTGATCACTCAAATAAGTGTTGGATAGCAGAGTATTGGGCCAGTTTTCTTTACTCACAAAAATGAATGAGGAAATAACATTTTATAAAGATTTTTTGTTGCACCAGTTAAGAAGGGATTTCTGACAAAGCAGTTCCCTATTCTTTCAGACTTCATTCAGGACTTGGCATGTTATTATGAATTGTTACGTACTATAGCTGTGGATTTTTATGGAGAAAGCAGAATACCCATTCTGAGCACCTCAGGATGCATGCCAGAGAAAGTACATATGAAAATAACTATAGCAGATGAAGAACTGACTCTGCACATCACTGTAGGGTTTTTTTTTCCCGTCACTGAGTCTCCATCTAACTCACTTCTGGCTGAGTTATTGCAGGGGAAAATAAATCAATAAAAACACAGTCTATTGTAGTTACAAGGCTAGCTGCATGCCTCTCCACTTCCCAATGTGAATACACCTTGATCTCTCCAAGGATATAATTCTCTAATCTACCCTCTTTGGATGGACTGCTACACAGCATGCTGCTCTGAGCTGGCTGGGCTCAAGCAAATGGGATCCAGAATCTGGATGGCCATTAGTGGAGTGCTAGGCCTGGGATGATAGGCTACACCAAGAGACTAATGGCTGCTGGCGATCAGCCACACACAGATACCTCAGCCCTGCCTCAGTGTACACAATTGCTTACTTTCAACTTGACCATAAGTTATGCAGCAAATCATCTTGGGTGAGATCACACAGCACGTGTGTGGCATCCAGGGGATCAGGCCCAGCCAGCACAGGTTCATGAAAGGCAGGTCATGTTTGACCAACCTCATCTCCTACAACTGGCTGACCAGACTGGTAGGTGAGGGAAAGGTTGATGTAATCTACCTAGACTTCAGCAAAGCCTTTGACATGGTCTCTCACAGTATTCTCCTGGGGAAACTGGCTGCCTGTGCCCTGGACAGGTAAACCCTTATTTGGGTAAGAACTGGCTAGAGGTCCGTGCCCAATGGTAGTGGTTAGTGGAGTTAAGTCCAGCTGGCGACCTGTTTCAAGTGGTGTCCCCCAGGGGTTGATACCTGGGCCCATCTTGTTTAATATCTTTATTGATGACCTAGATGAAGGGATTGGGTGTACCTCAGTAAGTATGCAGATGACACCAAGTTGGGAGGTAGTGTCAATCTGCCTGAGGGTAGGGAGGCCCTTCAGAGGGATCTGGATAAACTGGATCGCTGGGCTGAGGTGAATGGGATGAGGTTCAACAAATCCAAGTGCCGGGTCCTGCACTTTGGCCACAACAACCCCATGCAGCGTTATAGGCTTGGGCTGAGTGGCTGGATGACTGTGAAGAGGAAAGGGACCTGGAGGTGTTGGTTGATGCTCGGCTGAACATGAGCCAACAGTGTGCCCAGGTGGCCAAGAGGGCCAACGGCATCCTGGCCTGCATTAGAAATACTGTGGCCAGCAGGAGCAGGGAAGTAATCAACCCTCTATACTCAGCACTGGTGAAGCCACACCTCGAGTACTTTGTTCAGTTTTGGGCCTCTCACTACAAGAAAGACATTGAGGCCCCGGAACATGTCCAGAGAAGGACAGCAAAGCTGGTGATGGATCTAGAGTGCAAGTCTTATGAGGAGCGGCTGAAGGAGCTGGGATTGTTTAGTCTGGAGAAGAGGAGGCTCAGGGGAGACCTCATTGTACTCTACAACTTCCTGAAGGGAGGTTGTGATGAGGAGAGGTTTGGCCTCTTCTCCCAGGCAACAAGCGGGACCCAAGGAAATGGGCATAAGTTGTACCAGAGGAGATTTAAATTAGACATAATGAAAAACTTTTTCTTCCAGAGAATGGTCAGGCACTGGAATGGCCTGTCCGGGGAGGTGATGGAGTTGCCGTCCCTGGCAGTGTTCAAGAGGCGTCTGAATGAGGAGCTACGAGATACGGTTTAGTGGCTTGTGGCAGCAATGGTAATGGGATGATGGTTGGACTAGATGATCTTGTAGGTCCTTTCTAACCATGTGATTCTACGATTCTGTGATTCTGTGATTCTATAATTCAAGCATTTCTGTTCTTACAGTGATTGGTAGAATAAGCTGTTTTGGGTGCCTCAGCTTGTATCTACCCAAGAGCCTGATTCTTCCCCAGACCTTCTCGTATGATTAACTACTGCAGACCTACTTGTTCATCTTGTTACCAAGTGTAAGATTTACCCTCAGAAAACAGTATCTGAGTGGACTAGAGCAGAGCTAACAGTTCAGTCAGTAGCTGAAGAGTAGTACTAATGTCGTTGAAGAGTAGCCCACTGCAAACAGCTGTTTCTCTCAAAGAAAAGCATCTGTTCCCTCAGTTGGTGTCTTTGCTAATGCCAGCTGACAGAAGCAAGGTAGAGATTTAAATGCCCTCCTGAGCTCTCAGCAATCTGACTGGCAAGAGATAAAACTGTCCTACCTTCACCTTCACCTTTCTCTGCCTGACCAACTTTCCTGTTAGAAGGAAACCAGCACTTACACACACTTCCTGAACCACATAGAGTGGCCACACTTCTGCACTTCTGTCCTTGCACCACTTAGAAATTAAAACTGGGACTGACTCATCTGCAAGCAGCAGTTCCTCTCTCCACCACCCCATACAAAACTAGGGTTTAGGTGGGTAGATATTTAAAACATTTCTCTGGCAGTCCATCTGTCAAAATGAGGAAGGAAGGAAGGAAGGAAGGAAGGAAGGAAGGAAGGAAGGAAGGAAGGAAGGAAGGAAGGAAGGAAGGAAGGAAGGAAGGAAGGAAGGAAGGAAGGAAGGAAGGAGGAAAGAGAAAAAAAGAAAAAGAGAAAAAGAAAAAGAAAAAGAAAAAGAAAAAGAAAAAGAAAAAGAAAAAGAAAAAGAAAAAGAAAAAGAAAAAGAAAAAGAAAAAGAAAAAGAAAAAGAAAAAGAAAAAGAAAAAGAAAAAGAAAAAGAAAAAGAAAAAGAAAAAGAAAAAGAAAAAGAAAAAAAACGAAAGGAAAAGGAAAAGGTAACGGAAAACAAAAAGATTGTTGATGCATTATTGCATGTGATCAGCCCACTGTGCACTGCTGGTCCTGACAAATATTCAAAGCCAGCAGCAACAGTTTTGCTGTGTTGCCTACAACTGTGGCCCTGGACAGGATGACTCTGTAGAGCTGAAGTTAGTTTGGAATAATCACACTCTTGAGTATTGGGTATGCAACCGCATCTCATATCTTGTAACACCCCAGAGGTGTGATTATCTGCTGTCATGATTTAATTCTTAATTAAAACAAGAGCTGCAGCTCAGATAAGATCTGTGAGAGGATTATGGTCACTCTTGGTTAGACAAAGGGGAACATGTGTCTTCGGAATTAAAATTCAGGTGCTTGGGTGAACCCTGAAATGCTGAGCTGTGCTTGAGTCCAGTTCATCTTAGTTTTCTCTTTGATGTGATTCAACAAAGAAGCAGCACACACAGAAAGCTGTCATTCTTGGGAACCAAACATAGAACAGCCTACTAAACTGTACAGAGCTGCCAACATTTGAACATTCTTGCACTTTAGTAACTTCTCAATATTTTGACTCAAATAAAACTGCAAACTTAAGAGTGTGCTTCTAATGATGCTAAAAAGCATGATTCTTGTTACTAAATATTAATACAAGCCACAGCAGCCATAAAAACACTGCAGGAATGTCCTGATGAAATGTGCACTGAACTACTCAACTTGCAAATATAGAGATGGATATATGGCCCCTGGAGGAAAAATGAACATAAAGCACTTCTGTGATTTTTTTAAACTTAATTTTATTTTTAACAAATATTAACCCAACTTAAGGTCTCTTTTAAAGGTTACATTTGCATTTACAAAGAACTTTCAAGCAATTTAACTACAATGAATTTTAACAAGGCAGCTTCCTGCCCTGGCTCCTTACCTACCTTTAAATTTTATGAGACTCTTCTGGCAGAATTTCGTAGCTGTTAAGATGAAAGCCTGGATGCATGCATACTTTAAAAGTGGAGGAGGAGGAGAAAGAAGAATAAAAAGAAGAAAGGAAAATAATCAATTTGGTATCAAATTTATTCCAAAGCCAAAAAGTACATTTTTTTCTGATTGTGAGAGAAGACATGCAGGGAGGTCAAAGGTCAAGCAAAGAGGAGACAGTATTGTGTAGGAACTGTCACGCATCACCACCTATTTTGACATGCACAGGGCCGTTTGTTGTCTGTCGAACATGCAAATTAAGTGCCTGCTGTCATAGCTAGCCGATATCTGAAAGTGGAAAATGAGACCACCTGTAACCAGTGAATGGAGTGATGGACAAGCATTCAGAGCTCGTCATTTCCAACGCCATTCACACCACCTCCGAATTGCATATGACATGTAAAAATCTTTTCTTAATATTCACAACCGGGAAGTTTGGGGAATTATGGAGGCTTCAACTGCTGCATCTAATGGGTTCTCCAAGCAGACAGCTGTGACTGTGAGCTGGCTTGATAATTAGGTGTCCAGGAAGATTTTATGCTATGAATCAGTTAAAAGGGAGAAAAGAAAAAGAAAATAATGGCAAGCAAAACTCGCTGGAATAGAAATCATATTAACCCTTGCATGTCTTCCTCATCACTTGGCTTGGCTGTACAATTCCTGTGAAGCAAGATTTGCAGAAATCAGACACATAATAATTTGTCTTCTGTCTGTGAGCAGCACTCTCTTCCTACTCAGAAAATTGCACTTCAACGCTTCAACTTTGTCTGATGTTTTGTTTTCCTGAAATGAAAGCATTAAATCTACATATGCCAATTCCCCTCCCATTTGAAAGAAAAGGCAAGCCGTTATTTGAAATTCTGGGTAATGATATTTTGAGAAACAGATTCATTGTGCTGAAATTATGTCCTGCCATGTGCTTGTACATATAAAAATCAAGTAGTTTAGCTAGTTCTTCTGCAATTCTTTGCATGTTATCCCTACTTTTGTATGCATATACATCCTCATGTGTAGGATGCCATGCAGGCAGTATAATGACAAAAAAATATGGGATCTTTCTGATTTTTACTTCTGCTTGATAAATATAGCTGCTCTAAAATGTTTCAGATAGTGGATAGTATAGACATGTCAAGGTGCTCAACAAGCTCAAAAAGTCTGTTATTAGCCTATCTAATTAATACCAGTGTTCCTAATAACAATAATAATAATAACAACAACAACAATAATAATAATAATAATGTGTATAACTGCTGTGCTGTGTTCTGAAAGGTATTCTGGCTCAGTTTTCTCACAAACATAAACAAGACATGAATATGTAAAGCAGACAGTCAGCATTCATGAGGGTTACTCAATCCACTGAGGGATGTCAGAAATCAGCCACGGAATATTATCCACAAATGTTTCCAAAAATAACTAGAGGTTTGTGGACCCCCTCTGCACAAAGACTACAGCCCTCCTCCAGAATCCTGAGGACTGAAATTGGGTTCTCAAAACCAGAGGCAGGCGAGAGTTACTGGCAAAATAAACAGGCAGCTCTCAATCATGTCATAGAAAATCTCTTTTTTAAATTGGTTTTAATTTTTAAAAAGCATTATACTTGTTGTTTTTATTATTTGCATCATTACAAGCTTTAAAATGTGGTAATTGTTTCACCATTTCTCACAATCTGTGTCCACTGCTTCTCTGATTTAGGTCTCTGCTGGTTCTCTCTTTCCTACTATGGACAGGGGAGATCAGAGAAGCTGTAATAGGATTCATTCACCCTTCTGCATGGGGCAGGAAGGGGAAATCAGAAAAGAAAGAAATGAAGAGAGCTAATGAAGAGATACACAAGGGAAAAGAGACACCGGACAAAGAAAGATCCTACCTTCATAGAAATCCTTCCTGTTCAAAAGCCATCTCTAACTCATCTTGAATAATGGCTGTCCTGTCTCTTCCTCTGTGTTCTTAACCCTCCTGTCTTAGACTTTGAAGCTCCTTGGAAGCAATACTTCTCTTAACATGCTCTATAGAGAAGAAAGAGATAAGCATCTCAAGGAGTCCTTTTCCCAGCCAGGAACCAGCAACCCCCTTTGATGGTTTAAGTCTCTAAGACTGTGAGAAAACAAAGCAGGACAGCTTGAATTAGATACTACTCAGTTTGTACTACACTGGCACGGCCTAGATTCTGCATACCTAAACACAATCCTGAAATGCTATCAACTCTGCTTCCTTGTTTCCCCCAAACACCTTAGTTTGCTGCTTGAGCAGACAGAAGTGAAAAAGGCAAAAGACTGGCAAGGTCTGTTTCACTTCTTACTCACTGCAGAGAATAAGCTTGCTTCTCTGTGCCTGAAATCAACAGCCAGGGGAGGCTTGAAGACAGGCAGCAGGAGGGTGGTGTCATACTAATCAAATCCTAATCTATGCACAACAGAAAATCCAAAACACCAACAGTTAAAATCATCCAAAAAAGGGTCATATTTCCATAGTATAGAGTGCTTGGCAACGATATTTGATTTAAGATTTCTTCTTCAAAATGTTTCACAATTACTATCCACATGCAGCACACAAAACATGCCATAGCAGTGCCTTTGCATCTACCATATTGCCAGTGTGATCTGAGTTCATAATATCCCTCCTCTCTGGATATATTCCAGCTTCTTATCATGTTTAACTCACTATAAAATGATGGAAAGATGAAGCATAAGCTTACTGCCTGGTTTCTGATATGTCCTTCAGCCAGTTCACTGCCTGCAACATCTGAGCTGGCACAAGCTGGACAGCAGCACACTGCCATGCAAAAACAAAAACCTGCAGATTCAAGTAGAACCCAAACTGGCATTGTTGCTGGAGGACTTATTTGCAAGATTGTCAGTCTTGGCTACAATATACATAAAATTATAGAATCTTTTGTGTTGTGAGTGACCCTTAAAGATCATCTTGTTCAACTCCCCTGCAATGAACAGGGACACCTACAGCTACATCAGAGTGTTCAGAGCCCTATCCAGCTTGACCTTGAATGTCTCCAGGGATGGGGCATCCACCACCTCCTTGGTCAACATATTCTAGGGCCTCACCAGTTACTGTAAAAAACTTCTTCATTAGATCAGTCTAAATCTCTCCTCCTTTCATTTGAAACCATTTCCCCTTGTCTTGTCACAGCAGACCCTGCTAAAGGATCTGTCCCCTTCTTTCTTACAGCCCTCCTTTAGATTCTGAAAGTCCGCTGTCAGGTAACCTCAGAGTCTTCACAGCCCCAGCTCTCTCATAGGACAGCTGTCCTCATAGGACAGCTATTCCATCCCTTGAATAATTTTTGTAGCCCTCCTCTGGATGTGCTCTAACAAGTCTGAGGACTCCATATCTGGATACAGTACTCCAAGTGAGGCCTCACCAGCGCAGAGTAGAGAGGCAGGATCACCTCTCTCAACCCGCTGGCCACACTTCTTTTGATGCAGCCCAGGGTATAGTTGGCTTTCTGGGCCATGAAGACCATTTCAGGCTCATGTCCCATTTATCATCCACCAGTACCCTCAAGTCCTTTTCCACAGTGTTCTATCCTTTCATTCCCCAGCTTGTATAATTGGGGTTGCCATGCCCCATGTGCAAGACCTCACACTTGAGTTTGTTGAACTTCATGAACCTGGGCTTCTGAACACTGCTCAAGCCTGTCGAGGTCTCTCTGGATGGCATCCCATCCCTCGAGCATGCTGACCACACCACACAGCAAAGTGTCATCTGCATACTTGCTGACGGTGCGCTCAATCTCATTGTTGATGCTATTGGTGAAGATGTTTCACAGCACCAGTCCCAGGACTGACCGCTGAGGGGCACCACTTGCTGCTGATCTCCATCCAGACATGAAGCCAGTGACCACTACACTCTGGGGAGAATCTCACATCCAGATCCCTATCCATCCAACAAATCCTTATCTTTCCAATTTGGAGAGAAAGATGTTAGGGAGGCCATGTCAAAGGCCTTACTGAAGTCCATACAGATGACATCAGTGGCTCTTCCCTTGCCCACACAGTCACAAATCATAAAAAGCAACAAGGTTGACCAGGCATGACTTGCACTTGGTGAAGCCATGCTGGTTATTTCATTATCACCTCTTTCACTTCTGTGTGACTTAGCATAGCTTCCAGGAGGATCTGCTCCATGATCTTCCACAGCACAGAGGTGAGACTGACAGATTGATAGTTCCCTGAGTCATCTTCTCTATCCTTCTTAAAAATGAGTGTGACATTTCCTTTTTTCCTGTCACCAGGACTTCACCTGACCCCTATGACTGTTCAAATATCATTGAGAGTGGCTTGGCAGCTACATCAGCCAATTCTCTCAGGACTCTGGGATGTACCTCATCAGGACCCACAGACTTATGGACGTTCAGATTCCTCAGGTGGTTGCAAACCTGATCTTCACTTTCAGTGGGAGAGGCATCACTCCTCCATTTCCCACCTTCTGAACCACTCACTCAAGGGCTCTTATCTAGAGCAGTCACTAGTGAAGACTGAGGCAAAAAAAGTTGTTGAGTACCTCAGCCTTTTCCTTGTCCATTGTTGCTAGCCTGCCTGTATTGCCCCCTAGCAAGAGTATTTCCTCCTGGATTTACCTTTTCTGGTTGATGTACCTATAGAAGCCTTTCTTATTCTTCTTTGAGCCCCTCCCCAAGTCCAGTTCCAGTTGGGCCCTGGCTTTCTAGATAGCATCCCCACACAGCCTAGCAGCATCTCTATACTTCTCCTAGGCTACCTGTCCCTGCTTCCATTGCTTTTGCATTTTCTTCTTGCTCTCCAGAATAATAAGGAGCCATGTGGAAGTCCAAAAAACTGGGCTGCACTTCTCACTGTGGCCACATGTATTTAGTCTAGCCAGAAGCAAGGGAATAGCAAGGCCCTCATGTCATGACTGCTCTTCAGAGGTGCCATATTAACAATCACATCATTTACAAAAATTTTCCTTATATGCAATTTACTTTGCTGCCATTCAACAAATTAGAGGAATTTTTGTTTTCTACTTTTGATAAAAAATACAAGTGTACAACCTTCAATAACTACCACTGTACTGTTTAAAACAGACCATTCCAAGTTTCAAAGAAGAGGTAATCATTTTCAGATATCATAAAACTGGCAGTCAAGTAGCATCAGATTATTATATTCATTACACAAGAAGTTAGAGAAGGATCAAAGTTTGTCAGAAAGCTATTATACAAGTGAGAAGGGAGATATGGTCATCAATCTGCCTTCATGTTAATCCAAGGAGGAACTTGTGCATTGTAGTTAAATGACATAGTAGTTAGACTACAACGTTTCATTCAGACCAGACTTCTTAGCCAACAAACTCATTACATAAATTTTAATTTCTGGTGAATGTTTTCAGACATATTACAAGCTGGCATTAAATGTCTTTCCAGTACAGGTCTGAGTATGAAAGGACGAGATGGGGATATTTTAAAGAGAATTCTAAGTGTTTCTTAACAATGTATTAAAATACCGGGAATCTATAACAATCAAATTTGTCTGCAGTACTTCAGGCCAGAAGTTGCTACTCTTTCCATACAGTAAATAATATGCCAATACCTGATCTTCCTAGCAACATGGATAAAAATGGTAAAATATTTTTGGAAAAAACATCTTATGAACAAAATTCTGTGAAGTCCTTCTACTCTCTGGGACAAGTCACACTCTTTGTGGCAGATTCAGAAAAAACTGTCCATGGACTAAAATGTTATATAAAGCAATCCGGTCTGATTTAGGCTTTCCAAGGCCAATATAAACTACCAAATTCTCATTACTTCTGAAAATTCATCTGATTCTTGTATTTCTACAGTAAATATTTTACCAGATAATCTGAGACTTGTGTTTCTGCAGATTTCTTCTTGTGGAGGCTTTATTTGATTTTCTTAATTCATTTAATGTGCTTGTCTTGAAAAGTCATCCTGTAGCCATGAACACAATTCAAGAACCCAGAAGTTCTCTTTATTCTTGAAAGACTTGCAATATATGTGGGGCAGACAAGGCCCTTCACTTTATATGACACTCTTACAGAAAGTTGCTTACTCTGTCATAGGTATTTGTCATTGAAACAGCCTAACTGATAGACACAGTAGGTGACAAATTGAACTTTAGGGAACTCTAGGTCCAACCTTAAATGAAATGAGACAATTGCTCCATCTCTATAAATGGAATTTACCCAAATACAAGACCTGTTTGCCACTCAAACAAGTTCCATTTAACCCCAGTATTAACTGCTAGGTGTGACTTAAAGTGGTGTAGAAGCATTGAAAGACACTCCTCTTCACAGAGCAAGTTTTCACTCCCATTAAATAAAACAAATAATAAAAATTCTCAAGCGATTCCCAGTAGAATTTCCAGGTTGCATTTTCTGTTCTATATAATATTATCTTAATATGCATTTAAACTTCTAATTATATTATGAAAAATTTCTTGTACAGGAAAAGTCATTAAAGCTCGCTTTGGTGCATACTATTAAAATATCCAGTTACCCTTAATATTTAAAAGCAGCAGAAATTTTATTCCCGTGTTAATATGCACAAAGTTCTTCTTATTCTGATTACATTCTTCATTTTCCAAATAAGTATACCGACATTTTTTACAAAAATTTTTCAACAACATATTGTGCTGCTAAGAAGGAAAAATAAAAGAACAAACATGCTTTTCCACTACTTTCCAGATAAGCACAATTTCTGACATCATATTTAATTGACGGTCTTATAACATAAGTGTTTTTCTGTGTGACTTTATCTGCCATTTCAGAAATGCTCTCACTGCTATCTATAGATTTCTAAAACATATACAAAAGCAAGTGAGATGAAAATGGCATGACTATAAAATATAAAATATTCTATCAAAGGAAGTAAATAGCAACAAGCTAAATAACAGCAACAAAAAGTGGGCAGCATGCATTGTGATGAAGTCCTCAAAGTGGAGTTTTATGATGGCAGCTTAAAGTTTCTTACAAGCCCTTGTGTTGCAGCCCTGAATGAGCCAGGGACAGCTGCACCAATTCTCTACAATTAGTCAAGGTCAGACAGTGGAAAGGGAGGACATTCACTATTTGTCAAGAGAACAATGGCAGGAACCCCAGCCTTTCTCAGCCAAAAATGACTGTTCACTGCATTCATTCAATCAGTGATGAAATTATGCCTGCCTGTTTTTGTTTTTTTGTTTTTTGTTTTTTGCATGGTAGATTGGGGCAACCTTTCTAGACAATCAAAGTGTAAGAACTAACAAGGCAGAGCAATGGCACAAAAACAAGCTTGTTTTAAGTACTGAAAGCATATGTTCTTGATGCACATTAATGTTTTGACACTTGCAGAGATTAAGGAGATCATTTCCACAACCTTTGAGAAAAAATACTGAATTCACTTAAACTTATTACTTCAGTATTGGTTACTGGAGTTGCAGATTTAAAGAAGGCATTTTGTTTTTCATTTTTGTTTTAAACATGTATTTTTCACAGACACATGAAAATATCCAGAAAGAAAAGAGTTATGTTTTGGGCTAAGATTCCCTTGATGTAAGTAACCAACCAGAGGTGGAAAATGTGAGAAACAATACAATGGCTGTCATTAGCAGGAGGAAAAATAAGAAAAGTTAAACATTCTTATTAACAATGAAATTTTTTTTAGTGTTTAATTTTTGCATATGGAATGGTCTTTTGAGTTTCCTTATTGTACTGCATTAATACAGAAACTGCAAAAATGTGCTTATAAATAATGGATATGAAGTAGTAGTTTTGATATAGAACACTCGTGGTGCATTGGGATGAATGGCTTTATTTATGTAAATCCTGTCACTGGCATGAACAAGTGTGGGGATGCAAAATGTGCTTAAACTGTTACTTGGAGACTGTTCTGAGACCATGTTTTTAGAAAGTGCACTGTGAATTTCAATATGTTAAAAATATATATATATCCATACTCACTGCAAACAGCACTGAAGCAGGTTTATTGTAGTTCTGAATGCTAACATGCTTTTAAATGTTTTATCATATTTGCATTCATCAAAGGCAAACAATTTTTAGGTACTTAAGGCAGTAATTCTTACAGTTAAGGAGTTTGAAAGCATTACTGTAAGTATGGGTAATTAAAGACATCAAAGGACAAAATATTCTTTTTCTGGACAGCACCTGAAAAGTAGCTTTAGAAGAAAGGAATTTCTCCTTCAGGTAGTATTTGCAGCTACTAAGGCTGCACAAGCCACACCTGTACTTGCATACTACCATAATAGAGAGAAGGACTGAAATCTGTGAGCCATTGTATCAACTTCTGAGGATTACTTCTACTATGGTCCTGACCACAGCTACCTCTTTTGCTGTTGCTCTCCTACAGACACATCAGGATGTTTGAAAACATTTTAAAAGAATGCACACCATCTGTTTGGTGTTTTTTTTCTTCCAAAAATCTTTCCCCTGGTGACCCAAATCTGCATCCGTCCTGCAGTTAAGGAGCCATCTGCCCTAGCTGAAACAGTGATTCTAGAAAGATTCAATAAGAGGAGGAAATGGGAGAGATTTTACCTTGATTTAACTTAACACACCAAATAAACTGCTTCCATAATAAATCTCTAATGAATTACGTCTGAAAACTGGGCATTTTAATATATTAACTTTAGAACATCCCTTTTCACCTCGAGCAATTCAGATAAATCCTTTAAAGCAGCAGAAATTTTGTTCTCCATATATCTAAAAGACTGCAACTTGACAGTACGAACTGTGCCTGTTAATTGAGACAAGAAACGAGTGCACTCCCTTCTAATTCTAAATCTTGATGGTGCTGTTTTTGCATTGTTTACAAAGCAAGGCATCCTTGACTGGTTTCTTTATCATATTTCCAATGTTAATTTAATAAATTAGAAGAAGAGAATGCAAGAGCACAAAGTAACTTTTCAAGTCATTTGGCTTAGTGAAGCAGAGTAGATTAAGGTAAAATTACCTCTTTTGCAGTCTGCTGGCTCTGCAGGAAGTTAGTGCCTTTTTCATCATGTTGGGCAATTCCCTCCCATCTCTTTCTCTATAAAGAAACCTGCCAAGTAAATTAAATTTGTACAAGGAGGGAAACATTGAGGACATCTTTAAGCTGCTTGCCATACACCTTCTATACTGATAAGTACGATTACTGCTTCCTGTGATGAGGATTCAAATTTTAATTTTAATTTTGTTCATTTTAATTTTCCTCTCCCCAACCTAAAGCAGAAGCTTTCTATCATCCTTCCCACATTGGTTCTTTTCTATTTGCTAGAAGATGAAAACATGTTTGAAGACAGTGCTGATCAACAGAAAATAGATCTTTTCTAACACTGAAAAAGGAAATTTATTAAAGTAAGGAAGATATTATTTCTTAAGCTATTTCACTCTTTTCACTAAATCTATCACAAATCAAACCAACAAACAGCTCAAGAATTATTGGATCTGAGAAAGAACTTATTCAAATGAATTCATCTAGCTAAAGGCAACTGTTATTTAACTACATATTTTGAATTTTTCAGTATGAAAAACTAGATGTTTCTATTCCATACTGACTTTTCTTATATTTGGAAGGCTGAATTTTGAAACCTCAGAGCACATTAGGAAATAATATTTTGTGGCATTATTGAGAGGGTTTTTTTCCCAAATGTGGCTGCTACCATATCTGGTATCAGTACCTGACTGGTTTGCAGATTTTTGCACACAGCCTCCCTCCCACCCCAAAAACAAGGAGAAGCATTGCCTGAAACTTTTATTGAGTATAAACTATGCAAGTGATAGCATTTTACATAAAAGTTTTACCCACAGGGAGAAAGAAAAGAATAATGAAACTTATATTAATGTTGAATTTCTAGCAACTTATAAGCTATTTTTACAACGTTCATTTAAAGTCACTGTGTCACCTTTTCTCCAAACACCATTAAAATCTAACTAGAAATGTCTCAAATTAGTGCAGAGTCTTCCTGAATATCGTGGGCTGCGGAGTGTTCCCAATATATCTATTCAAATATACATGTTCCCTATAAAAACATGGATAAATGTTTTTACATGATAGCAAAACATGTCCAAAATGCTTTAATTCATCAACAGTTTTACAGTAGACATATATTGTGCTTCAGGCTATGTCCAAGTCTGAAGGATACACAGTTTACCCACAAAGTAAGTAAGAATACACAGCAGCTTCAGGTTGTTTACAAAACAGAAGATAGTGATGGCAGATGAAGTGCTATTAACAACATTCAGTACAATATCCAACCTGTCATTTGGATAGTACACTTACACATTTGACAGTGAGTATATTCTTTTCTAGAGGTTAATAGTGTCACAACTTTCGTATTGGCAAAGTTGAACTGATCTTTACAGGAAAGGGCCAGGTAGATAGGTAAACTGGAAAATACTAAAATAACTTCTCATTATAACAAGAAGGTAAATTAGGAAGAACTAGGATTTTGAGCGAATTGTAATTTCTTCCTGATATTGCTAATAATGTACTTAATTAGGTCCACATCAACCCTGGGAGCCTGAAACACAGAAGTCATCTACAGAAACCAAGATATAGAGAAAATTAGATATCAGTGGAAAGCTATAATCCAAACACGCTGCTAAATCTTAATGCACATTTATAGGAACCACAAAAACATATCACCGACGGCTGAATTTGTTTGTTCTACATACTATGTTGTATTGAAGACCTCTGAAGTTAAGTTGCTTGAAACAGGCCAAATTGGTCCAGTACCATGACATTATATATAGCCTAAATAAACCATCTTTATTTAAACCTATGTATCTTTTTATAGTTTAACAATACCCAATACTAATATAAAACACTTATGAAGGCAAAACACAGTTCTGAAAAAATTTATAACACAAAACATATTATTAGAAGAAGAATTATTATTCTTTACAAAGAAAAAAAACAGATGAACCAGAATTGACCTTTTTTTTTTTTGCTTTCTAAAATCATTAGAATTACATCCATAAGTGTGTGCTGTAGAATCCAGAAATCCAAATCTAAATTTTCTCAGAAATTTGTTACAAATCAAAATCAAAAATTCTATGATGGACTCAAACAAAAATAGAAAGAATTACACTGTAAATCTGAATATTAATTCTTATTTTCAAATTACAATTTGTGAGCATGTAGTACAGTACCCTAGCAATAATTTCTGCTACTATTAGCAATGATTTATGCTACTTTAAATCTTATGTTTTGCAAAAATGCAATTTGAAAATCTTCACATTTATCTGTGGATTGCCTAGAATACTTGCAGGACATAAGGACGTAAGAGTAGGAGCATTCATTAGAGCATCTAATTTAAAAATCATTATAAAAAAGAGACTGAGAGAGAATTTAGATTCTGTTTTTATAAGCTATTACTTCCAATATCTGCTAAAACCAATGACTAAGATAAGACCTCAAGTTCTGGATATTTGATAAAGGGCCTTGACTTTCAGAGGACAAGTGCTCACCGCTTTCTGAATCATTAAGTAGAAAATTAAAGGCTATGTTCCTCCATCCTGGCAGAAGCATACCATATGATTTAGGTGATGAGTCACTGAGCTGGAATTTCAATGATCAAATATTCACAATGAGATCCTTGAGGATGAGCTACAGACCAAGACCAAGAATTATTCACAGAAGTTATCGGGTGAACAGTTTTGAATAATGAGCACATATGAGAGTTTTGCTTATACAATTCGTGAAGGAAAAACATATAAATTGTGGAATAAATTACAAAATGAAAATAAATAAATAAATAAATAAATAAATAAATAAATAAAAGCATATCTGGCTCTAAAACATATTTGCTGCATTACAGTGAACTGGAAGCCTGCCTGTAAACTGACTGCTGTTTGTATTTTCTAAATGCAAAGTTTTCACGATAAACATGCTCTGCAAGAATACGTCTGAATTAAAGCTTGTTGTGGAAAACATAATGTATTTCTTCTTTGATTAAAGGTTAAACCTAGAATAGTAATGTAAACACAAAGTGGCTGGGCATAGGTGAGAAATCTTTCATAAATTCAGCAGAAGTGAAAGCTGTCACTAATTTCTTTTTATGAGCTTGTTTGATGACAGTGGCCTGAGGTACCAATTAAAGGGAGTTACTTTATGACATTATTAGTGCAAAGTGTGCTCAAAGGTGAGCCTATTTGTCATGCCTGATTAGCACCAAGTATGGGAAAAAATGAAAACGGTAACAAACCAAGCAAAATCTGTTTTTAAAAAGACTTAGTCAAATTGATTTGACTTTCACTCACTCAACTACAAATTCCTTTTCCTTCCAGTTTTTACCATATTTTAATGAAGGGTTCAGAATAAAATTTCTTACCATCCCACCAGCACTGTGAGAGCTAATAATATTCTAGTCCAGATTATTTTAGTCAGTATTTTGGTAGGAGGCTTTGATTTACTGGCGTCTCTAATCATGCTATTATTCTACCCTTTTTTTCTCTCATTCAAAGCCACTTGACTAATTTTCTGAGAGCCCATGACTTAAAAAAATTGTGCAAGTAATGCAAAAAATTCAGCCATTATGCCTGATAACTACTAGTCCTGGTAAGAACATTCTCAACAAAATCTGGACAAAAAGAAAAAAGAAAAAGAAAAGCTCCAAGACTTTTGGAAACTGTTCATGAGGGTGGGTCTAAAACAACATCCTTCATCCCAAAATTGGGAAACTGGATGAAACTCTGAGAGTAAATCTGCTTTGAGGGTGACCCTTTCCTAGGGTGTAACAGTCAGTATGGTCATCACACTTTCCCACTTCCTTAAGCGAAGAAAGAAGGTTTTGTTAACCAACCCCCAAAATTCCTGATTTCAAAATCTGAGATTGATCCAAGGTCAATCAATAGGCTTCCAATTCATTAACTGTAAATAAAGCCACCTTCTCATCCCAGAGTGGAAACAAAGAAAAGCATTAAAGCTGAATGGAATCATATTTCAGACAGCTCAAGGGGACGGGGTGCTTTTGTTGACTTAAATGTTGACAGGTTTTTTTAAGTACAATATAAGAAAAGTTGTGTCAAAGCATCATTGTTTGCCTAGAAGTTGTCTTACAATGCTATCTAGAATTTAAACTATGGAATTAACTCCTCTTGCTTTCTGTGCTCTGGCTTTTGTTAAACCAGAAACCTGCACAGCCATTTCCCTCCAGCCACAATTGGAAAACATGTCTTTGTTTCGTTATAAATCTTGTGCGTCTACATTACCCAGATACACATGCTTGAATCTGCAGCTCTTCTTAGGTCATTCTAGAGTAACTTCTTCAAAAAAGTGCTCAGAGCTTCAAGGTGATCAACAAAATCAAACAAGTGTTCAAAGAATGTGACTGCCTTAGGGACTGGGTAACAGTAGGCCCTATCTGCTTAGATTATATTCTCTTCTACTTCTCTGTCCAGAAGATACTCTGGACATTTGTTGTTCTATGCCAACCACCAAATGCAGAGTAACATTGGGATCATTCAGAGGCACAGTGCCTATTCACCTCCCAACTGTCACTGAAAATTTGGAATAGTTTATGTCTCAGTCACTCCTGTTACTTTCTCAAAAAGTTTTTCTAGGGTCACGCTATCGACTGTAAAAATCTGTAAGTTTGATGCAAGGGATTTTTCTGTGCCCTTAGATCCTATGCAAGGCACACAGAATGGATGATGTGAAACCCCTCCGGCCTTAATTTCAGTGTGCTTCAGTGATGCTGGAAGGTACATTCTTTTTCATTGGATTAATGATGCTAAACAAAATAAACACCTTTTTGACTTCATCCTATAACAACTCATAGGTCAAGCAGTGCAGGAAGGACAAGAGAAACCAGTTTCACAGTAATGCTTCCACTGTCGCGAACTGGAAACCCAGGGACAGGTGACTGTAGAATGCTGATTGTGCTGCTTGCACATTTACCAGCACAGAAGGAAAATGGATTTCAAGCTCAATAATGTTCCTTGTGTCACAAAACTTAGACATTGCCACTCACATGCAAACACAAAGCAAGAACTAATGTGGAATAATACTATACTTAAAAAAAATTAAAGCTCAGCTAAGTAATAAGAACTGATATTTTCCTTCTTACACAATGTGCTTAAACAAATCAGACATACCAACATTACTAATGTACAACAAATTTAACTGCTCTAAGAGTCCTCCTACTCAAAGCAGAAGTAATTTTCATGTAACTAGTTCTCCATCCATGATGTTTCTGTTGTGCTTCAGCACTTCAAAATACCACAGGTGATCTGCTCATTTATCTTAACATGCTAAATTGGGAAACAGCCTAAGATAACACTCCATTCTCCTATCTTAAATTAAGAAAAGGGATAACACTCAGAACTTACTCCAGCAATGCCTTCTGGCATTGCAACACAGAAGTGAACAAACAATTCATTCCGGCCTTTCTGATGTTTTACTTCTCTCTTTCAGGTGTTTTTGGTTCTACAAAACCTACTTCTTTCATTTTGGTTACAAAAGTATTCAAATAAATCCCCAAATTCTCTTACTTGATTCCCTGTTAAAAACACTGTAAAATCTCAAGTCTTTCTGTTTTTCAAGTTTAGATTTATCATTTTCAAAGGCGTAAAGCACACTTTTATAGAGAATCAAGAGACACAAAACATAAAGACTAAAATATTCTCTAGTCCTTTCACTATTTTTTAATTTATTAGGAAGGCTTCTGAACCTCTGATTTTATTGGATTATCCAGACAATTCAGTTCAAATAAGAAGCCCTCAATGTCCCTTCTACATTGTTGATAATCAAGAGGACAAAAGCCTTGCTTACTTTATTATTCAGCAGTTGAGACTTGTCTATGTATTTATGACTTCTGTTTAAATGTAATTGAAGTGTTCCCATTATAATGCAAACTCTGTTTGATATAGTAAGTAATAGAGGACTATAACTCCCAGATACAGTGAAGTCTTTAGAAAAAGAAGCGGTATTATTGGTAAGAACATGGGATATGCTTTTAAACATAATTAAAACAATTAGAAACCATTTATACATTGTGAAAAACATAATTGGCAATCTCATGTAATATGAGGAAAGCAAAGCATCATTAGGAGAAACAAATAACTATATCAAAATGCTATTTTGCCTTCCCTTCTTTATAGCAGAGTTCTGGAGGAAAACATAGAAGTCTCCCAAATTGTCAGTGCTGTATATATACCCCTTTGCTGTTTAAAAGCTGGAAGACTGAGTAATATTTTAACAAACAAAACGCTTATGTATTTTCAAGTATGTTCAGAGAATAATTCATTCAAAGACATTTTTTGCACTACCAAACAATGAAGACTATTTGTATGTAAGTAAATAAAAATAGTGAATGCAAGCACAATGGAAGAGCCATTTAACCTGTGAATTGCAAGGTTATTTTTGTAGCTGTGCCCTGTCTAACCAGTGCAGAAGATGATTTATGATCTCCAGCAGAGCTTCATCATCATTGTTCTCACCTTTATTTCCATCATAGTTAATTAAAGGGAAGGTCATTGTCACCTTATGTTTTAAACCTTCTTAACATAATATATCACCCTGGGTATGCTTTAATAAGGGGACCTGAGAAGGAATGCTGTTATAAGAAAAAAAACTTTACAGCATAATCCATCCTGTTAACAATTACACCTTAAATTTACACATAATGAAAGTTAATAAGCAGACAGAATGAAGACTACATCTCGATCCTCATTGAAATCTTGATTAATTGGCTGCATGATCTAATGAAATAAACACTAGTATGCTTTTCTTGACTTCAGGCATAGGTGCAAGTGTAAGTTTTTAAAGAAAAGATCTTCTCTTGACATAATTTTTGCATACAAAATATTGTGCCAGTAGCAAAAAATAAAAGGGAAAAGAAAAAGCGAAGTATGTATTTAAATATTGCTGAAGAAACCTCTTTTGATGTTATGTGTACAAAATAAGCCACCTTTAAGTTGAAGATTGGCTCAGACAGATTACAAAATAGTCAGACAATGAAGACAATGGTTCTTAATACAGTTTCAGTAAGTGTTAGCATTTTTAAACCTCCTAAGGGAAAAATTCAAACTGACATATAATTACCTACTACAGTGAACCAACTCTCTAAAACACACACAGGTCTAGGGGAAAAATCATTTAAACATATATTTAAATATTTACTCCAGAAGTCTCAAAAACCCTTCTATGCTTAATATGCTTTAAGTAGTTTTTAAAGTATTATACAGTTTAAATAATAGGACAAAATATGAGCTAAACATATATGTGGAAAATGGAGTTCTCAGTAGCAATGTTCCGCAGAATCACTCTGCTCATTAGTCACAGACTCATAGAAATCCTGAATGCTGAGCACTTTTATGGCTTTGCAAGCTCATTTCTATGCTGGAAGACAAAGCTCATTTTTATTATAGTATTATTGGACGTATGTATAAGCCCTAAAAGAAGCAAGATACAAAAGTATGGACCCTGTCATTTGTTTGTATAGTACTTCCTGTTCTCCTGTCGTAAATACAACCGCCCTCAACTTGCCTAAATGGCAGCAAGTTTTAGTTCAGCCAGCCAGCTGGCCTTTGCAGGTAAATCACATACTATAGAACCAGGCTTTTTACTGCTGGCTAGAAAATGGGATCCTGTCTGTCAGCTCTGTTGTAACCATTAATTTTGTCTTCCTTACTGTACAAACCAAATCTGCTCCATCAGTGAAGGAAATAACTGGTCTGTAGAGAACCAGAAACATACAGGACATCCTTGTCCTGACTGCTACTGCTGCTTCCAGTGGTAGTGTATGCATGTCTGCTTGATACATTTGTACACTTATAGATATGGCTCCAAGATCTAGCTTGTGTCTCTGTCAGGAAGCAATTTCATTGTTTTCCAGAAAGGAATCATTTCCAATGATTGGACTGGAAACATTTGGAGAAATATCTGGAGAAGAGCGGCTAATACCTGTCCAGACAACAGAAGCATGTTATAATACTCTCTGTAGAAAATACAAATACATTACCCCTTATTTGTCTTGATTTGTTCTCTGATAATGGAAGCCCTAAGGACTTGCATCCAAGCCTGTGAGCACTTCCATGAAAGAGTCACAGACTATGTAAAGGCAATATGAAAAAGATTGCTGCACAATCAGCATCGCGCTGAAAATACATGGTACCTGAAGACATGTCTTTCAGGATATTCATGCAGCAACTTAATTCATTTGTGTATGTGCATGGCTTGGCATTAATGATGGCAAGTGAAAGGATTCTTGCTTTTTTACAGTGATCTTTGCTGCCTATCTCTTTCACATAAACTGAGGAACAGAAGACATCAGGGAATCAGATGAAATGTTTTTAAGGGCATGGAGACTAGTGTTTCTCTACTCTGATGGTACATACAGCAGAAGCCAAAATCAAAGTTAGGCAAAATGCCAGCTCTACCAAACTTACTGCAAGTCTTTGCAATGCTACACTAACAGGCATAGAGAGTCTGCCCAGAAAGGATGGGGTATGCAGCCCTGTAAATCTTTGTCTTCATTTTTGTGAACTTTGCAGAGGTAGATTTGCTCTGATGAGATACAAAACATCTTTTAAAAAGGCTCACAAGGTTCACTGTCTACAAAACTTTAATACCTCCACCAAGCTACAATAGCTGATTGAACTTGACATTTATCTAATAATAGCTTGCGCCTAAGTTAGTGATGAATTGCACAGTATCTTAACATGAGATGGGAAAACAAGACTGGCAACTGAAAAGAGAGACCATGGAATCCCTTTCAAAAAGCAAATGTTCTCTATTCAGGTAAGCAATCCCCTTATTAGTATGACCTCTCTTTCTTCACTTCTCAGTGAGCCCATCTATAAATTTCTCCTTAGGAAGGAACAGTCGACAGAGGGCAGCAGTGTAGAGACTTGAGACTTCAGAACTTGTTATGGGAGAGGAAAGAGAGGTTTTCTTAGACCATCTTCCAAAAGCAAGGCTATCATTTAAGTCTACTCCTCCTTCATAAATTAGACAACCATTAAATATTAGGTACTTCAAGGAAGAAGTTCTGTTCAGGTGGTCATCGTCAGTCAGAATGGGGATAAAAAACAAATTGCAAGAGAAGATAAGTCCTAATATGCCTTAAATTATACTGCAGAAAAGCATGAGCATTTTGGCCTGAGGGACTTGCAGTCTTTACTTGACACGAGTATTTAAAGTGACAGATGATTACCCAGAGATGGAAATAATGTGACATTAAAATATTCCCCAAGATATATAATATTTGATGTCATTGCTACTAAAAAATAAAATAAAATAATAACAATTCAGACTGGCTTTAGGGGGAGCAGACATATTGTGTTTGAAGTGTGCTTAAAAAGCGTGGAAACAATAGTTAGCTAAATTACTCTATGTCTAAACCTAAGATCAAGACCTGCTCTTAATGACTAAAAAAGGCACACAAAGTTTGCGTAGAAATCAGTAATGGGATTGACATGGGGAACCACGTGAATGGTTCACTACTTACTCAGATGTTCATTTGTCCCTGATATAAAAGGTCTCATGATCAATACCATCCTGTGTATCAGTCTATGGGGATACAATTTAGTATTACATGTACTAGTAATTCTCTATTTGAATCCAAAAAGTAAAGCACACTCTTAACTCACATTCAGAGCTTTGCACCCATAAAAAATAGTGGTCTTATTTCTCTATCCATCTTTGAAGCACATGTTTTCTATGTCCTCCCAAGGAAATTCTTTCTGTTCAAAAGTAGAGCCAGAGAGTTCTTTCAAAGACAAAATATCAAAAAGCCCCTATTTTTTCTAGATTTCCGTGGTTTAAAATATGACAATAAAGCCACCTACTAATAGTCTAAGTCTGTATTTACATGACTCTAAATTTTACTGATTGTTAGGTTTCATAAACAAAGCAGGTCTCATAGCTGTCTGCAAGTTCAGCATGTCCTTATCCAATGTGAATGATTTAGTGGAAACAAAAAGTTAAAATTTGTGAAACAAGTTCAATTTTCACCATTACACAATTGGGTTAGAGAATAGCTAGCAATAAAAAATATATATTTCAAGCACTGTTTACTATTTATATCTTTATAAATCATGTATAGCATCCTGCTGTATTCATATTTTTACAGCATAAATTACGTAGGTGACAAGTTGTGACAGTCACACAAAATCTGATTTTATGACATTTTTCCACTTTCTGCCTTTGGTATAAAAAAAAAAAAAATCAAATTAATGTCATTCTACTTCATATTTATAGTTCCCATAGGGTGACATGGAGGAATTTCAGAGTAGGTTAGTCATATTGATATGCATGTGTTTTCCTACATACATGAGACTGCTTATACATAATATCAGTAATTTTACTGTAATCCACAACTCAGCAAGTCAGCACTGTTTATACTAATTTCTATAAAAATCCTGTACACTGAGAGATGGCCATGAATATTCTTTTTGGGATTTCAAAATACAATTGCCTCTCTCAAAATTATTCCCATTTCTCTAGTGATTCTGAGGAGAAAACACAAAAAAGTCTAATATTATTTCCACTCCAATCCAGTTATTTCCACTTCCCTCAAAGCAATCAGCATTGTGACTTCCTTTCTTAAGAGTAGGAATAAAACATTTTTAACTGAATTAAATTTAAAATTTGAGACTAGCTAGCAAACACTTTCCTCTGACATATCCTATAAAACTTTTTTTTTAAAAAAAAACAAAACCCACAAACAAATCCCTGCATGGATGACAGAACTCCAAACACAAATCAGACTTTCATTTTTCTTCTATCAGAGAAACACTCAAAAACAATATCAGTTGCCTCAGATATACTAGAAAGTATGTAATATTACCTAAGCTGCCAATCTCTTTTGTAAAATATGTTACAGAAATACAGATAAACTTTTTAAAAACACAGTCTTTTATTACTTTCATTATGGCAAGCAATACATCCTGTAGACTTCTACAAACTACTGCAGGAAGAGTGATGATGTTTAAGATTTTGGATTGATTGATTGTCCTAAACAGGGTAGAACAGGATATAAACTTACAAACCTATAAGGGATCTGTAGCATGAGACAAAGTAGAAATGGGCAAAATGCCAGTCCTTACACTAGCAGGATGCTATAGAATCATTTACTCAAATCCAATCAAAGATATCTTAAATAGCTGGAAGAAGAATAGGAATTTAATATAAAGCAAAAATATACTACATCTTACTAATACTCAAATTATGAATAATCCATCTTGTGGAAGTTTGATTAGGCACTCCCAAGTTAAATATCATTAATCTACTTATCTAATTACATAATTTGCAAGGAAACCATATGAAACTGGTTTTATTAGATAACTTTTGAACATTTTTTGATTAATCACTTTAGAGCTATGTTACTTAGAACTCAAATGCTAGACTGACAAAAATAGAATTATGTAAGTTTAATTCTCTTTTCAAATCTAAGGCTCACACTGAGACACAATGAGGCCAAAGGCTTCATACAACACTCAGTGGTCTTTATAAAATTATAGCAACCAGTATGACTTAGTCCAGGTTTTAACAGAGCTGAAAGATGAATGAGACTCACAGCTTCAGTCTTGAGACCACTACAGGAAGACAAATTGCAGAGAGATTTTGACAAATTGGAAGGCTGGGCAGTCACCAACAAGATGAAGTTCAAGAAGTGCAAGTGCCAGATTCTGCACCTGGGATGGAGCAGCCTTAGACATGCGTATAGGCTGTGGGATGAGAGGCTGGAGAGCTGCTCCATAAAAACAAATCTCGGCTTTAGGAAAAGATTCTTTACCGTAGGTGGTCGGACACTGTCGCAGGCTCCCTAAGGCAGTGGTCCTAGCCTCAAGCCTGTAGGAGTTAAACAGTTATTTGGACAACGCTCTCAGACATACGGTTTGAATTTTTGGGTGGGCCTGTGTGTGGAGCCAGGAGCTGGACTTGATGTTCCGTAGGTGTCCCTTCCAATTCAGGATATGCTGTTGTTCTGTGATTCTATGAAATCAGCAAATGTTCTAGGCTTCAGAAGGCAAAACCTATTGCTTAATAAGAAATGCCTATTTTTCACTAAACAGAACATTTATTTTCTCGTAAAATATGTGATGTGTTTTATGAGTTTCTTTCATTTTCTTCTAACAAAGACTACTCTAGTGGTCCAAGGAAGCTTGCAAAGGCACAGGCTAAAATGAGAAACCTATTTCAGTGACAGAGGTCAAAAGATAAGAGCTCTTAAAAATTCCACTGTTCAGCTCTACTGTGTCATTTTCAAAATATACCTTTATAATAAACTCTACAGACTTTTAAATCTTTCAATAAGTTATTTATGTATTTTCATGACAGGATATAGTATTTCAGCCTTTTCAGCCTGTTCTTCAGAGAACATGCTGGAGCAATGTTACACACATCACTTGGTCACATCATCTTATTAGAATATAAGAAAGTAACTACCTTGGAAGAAATGCATTAAGTAAATGCAAAGGAAACTAGTAATGACTAGTAATGTTAATCTGAAAGAACTACTATCCATATATCATATTAATTATTTCTCAAAGAAATACCTTCTTGTATGACTACCATATGCTTTTATCCTTTAAAAATGTCTACCCTCTCTAGTACCTATTAGAAAGATTTCTCCCAGGCGTTCTGATCATGTTTCAAACCACTCATAGTCTTGGACAGCCAAGGGACTGCATTTGCTCTATCAGAAACCTGATGCTGAATACTCAATACTTCAATGTGTCAAATTTATGTACTAGCAAGAATTAAAAAACACCAAGCAGTGAGCTAGTAGAACTTCAAGGAAAACACACAACATTATTTTTATTCTTATACTTGTATCTCTGACAAGTTGCCATCCCTTATTGGTTCAACAGAACACTATGTTTCACTAGATCCAAAGCATAATACCTAGACCCCATAAATATTTTTAATTTCATTTAACTGGGTGAAAATTAGAATCACATATTTCAATGATTTTGTCTTAGAAAAAAAATTTTTTTTTAATTGAAATTTCTTGGGAATTTATTTTGTAGTTTCAGGCAGAAGATGAGTCAATCATAATAAAACCTCCAGTGATAACTGTCATCGATAGTTTGAGACACAGAATTTAGCCTAAGTAGTACGCAAGTACACAGAACCCAATTACTCACCCCCAAATCCTGCTCTTTTAGACAAACATCTCATGATTACAAGTTGCACATTCATGTACTGTTTCCTGTAGTTCAGCTTCTCTTACATTGTGCACTGCTTATTTGCCCAGCTCAGCTGTGGTTCAAGCACAAAGAAATAAAAAAAAAAAATCCCTAATCTTTACTGTGCAACTACTTAACTCTTTTCCCCATCTATCTTGGTTGGAGTTTCTGACTCACCCTTCAGGCCTGAGATACATCTTCAGGAACGCATGAGGCACAGACAGCCTCTCCCCCACTCCACATGGAGAGAATGAAATCTGGGCAGTCAGAGAGAATTTTCTCTTCAAGGTTGGGATTTCATATAGTGCATTCATTGTTGAATGACACACACAAAAGAATTTGCAAACTGCCATACTCTTAAGATAGATGTCACGGCTGACAGTTGTGGTGTGGAGCTGTCTGCTGGGAGCAAGAATACGTTCACTGCCTAAATATTCTTTTCTCCCTAAAACCCCAGGGCTGGTACCACCTAACTTTTGAATAACTCTAGGCCAGGATTTGGTGCTTAAAGAACAATTCATAAAAGCCTTCATCTTCAGATAATTCATCCTTTTCCATAGATCACCTCTTCAAGTTTTATGAGCTCTAGGCTAAAATTACAAGTTTGGAGCATGCTTTCTCAAGCTCATGCTGATCAAGGGAACTGACAACATAATTGCTTTATCAAGATGAGTATCTATTTGATGTTCTTTTAAGATTCTGCCCAGCTGGACTGCTAAGCAGAAATTTATGAGGTTTCAGAACAGATGTAACCAGGTTTAGAGCTATGGGGATCCTTTTCTTCCTCCAGATGTACATGTACTCATGTACAAGAGTTTTAGATTTAGTTTCATCTCGGTCATCTGCCCTTCTCTCACATATAAAAATACATTTCTTTTGCTGCTAATGCCATGGACATGTTAATTAATCCACAAAATGCCTAAAATAATATCCGATGTTAGTGGGATTGGGGGAATTAAAAAAATTAATAGTACTTCAAAATGCTTTCAGCCTTCCTATATATTGTTTCAGACCATAGTTATCCTCTAAGGTTTCTAGCAGTGGTACAGATTCCTAAGGGTAAGTACAGGCTATTCAAACAAGGATTAAGTAATGTATTGATTAGAAAGTTAGAGTATATTTCAACATATGGCAACATTATGCAGTTTAGAAGAGCAATTTTCTAAGCAGAAATGCGGGCATCTCAAGCCTATATTTTTAATAAAGATATATGAATATTTTTCTCTATGTAATGATTGCAGTCAGCCCACATTCAGAGGAGGTTATAGTCACATTGTAATTAATTTTTAATATATGAATTCAAAATACTTTACTAAAAGAATCCATGAGATGAACATTTAAAATAATTTCATGCTTGCATCAATTAATAACAATTCAGAATGATCACTCTATAGTCCAGACTCTGAAAGAAGTTTTGTGAAGTTATGATGAAAACTCAAAGCCCATAAAATGCACAACATTCACTGAAGTTTAATGTAATTAAAGGAAGTTATTTAAGTAATTAATCCAATATTATATGTATTTATTTTCTGTAAGACTCTTCTGTGGAGCTACCAAAGATGATCACAGTTAGAAGATCTCTTGCAGGATAGATTTGATGATCGAGCATTTTTTCTGTCCTGTGTTTCAGAAATAATGGGTCAGTCCTTTACTAATAAGTTCACCATCCAGCAACTAAGGGGTGATCACTACGCAAGGAAATCACTCAGTGCAAGATTCAGAGAGACTCTATGCAAAATTCTATAATCTTATCAAAGTAGACTTCCAAGTAACTAAACATAAACAAATTCTGTGATAATACAAAATACTAAACACTAACAACATCAATAAAACAAAGCATTGATTATTTTAAATTATTATTGCTTCATTTAAAGTAATTTACTAAAAGTATTTTGATTCAAATATTGATATTTTAGCTCTTCAATCCTTGCATCCCCTTGCCATGATTTTTTTTACAATGAAGTGTATCTGTTGAAGCACTTTATATTTGATGAACTAAAGTTCTTACAGCACATTGGCATGATGTTATGATATGGAATGTCAATAAAAACCATGACAAGGACACTTAGGACTAGAGTTCCTTCTATAGATTTTAGCTCTTTAAATATATCATCAAGTTCAGATTTTCCTAAGTTCTGAGAAACAATAGGCTGCAGAAGAGTCATCTGGGTTATTCCAAGCCTGAGGCCAAATCCTGTCTACAGTTTTAATTCTAATGTAATAGTACTCTGTGTCTTCAAAGGTATTTTCAAGAGATTTTGGCTGCATCTAAACTAAAATCAAGAAAGGGTTTCTTCAAATTTAGGAGGCGATTATAAGCAAAGAAGCAGAGGTAGACTCAGATTCACATCACAAAGTAAACAGACTCTACCTCCACACAGTTTAAAGGAGAATCACTCACTTTGTTTTGTCTGTTTTTTGTTTTGCTTTGTTGCTTTGTTCTGTTTTGTTTTGAAGAGCATAACTATCACTTTATCCTTTTATCTTTGTTGTTGTTTTTTTCCCTGCAGATTCATCTTTATCTCAAGTATAGTAAATTCCTCCTTTTCTACTATCAGATCCTTTTCTCACTCAGCACTGTGCCACTGCATTTTCTCCAGTCTTCCAGAGATGCCTCCTCTCATTGTTTGCAAAGGTGACAAGTAACAGAACCACATATGAGAACCAGAATCCCATACTGGAAATCCTTGAACAGCCATGAATAAGAGAAGTACCTTTTCATCCATGTGCTGAATCTCAAAGAAAATTCTAATGCACAAATTATTACTCTATCTTACCAACATAAGATCTTGCAATGATTTTGAAAAGAACGTAAATAGAATGCTAAAAAATAGCAGTTTTATAAAATACTGAACTTGTATGTGAAGGTTCCCCATTTGAATCTGTTAAAAAAAAAAAAAAAAAGTAAATATTATCAAGTGATTATGTTATCTGAAACAAAAAGTCACTAGTTCGACTCTTTCTAAATTTCAAACACATTGTTGCAGTGAATGTAGTAGAAAAGTATGATGTTTAAGTCTGAGAAGAATTTGGTCCATTGCAAATTACTACCATTTCTATCATGGCAATTTAATTCTGAAAAATCACAGAAGTGTTGTATGTATTTATGCTCAGACACATGATAAAATGCATATTTGAGTACTCACCTTTGGTTTTGGCCAGTTGTGTCGAGCTCTTATTTATTTTTGCTGTGTCAACATTTACACATGTAAGGAATACATTGATTACTTTGTCTGACCGTTTAACTTTGATTTCAGAATTACCTGGAATCAAATCTCCTCCTATCATTTGCCTGGTGATTTAAATTTCCATTAATATACATTTTAGAAGTAAATCTAAACGCAGAGATCTTAGTCACACATTGCTTTCTCTCCTGCACTAGTATAAATCAAAACAAAAACAAGATTAGACAGCAGTACAAAAAAAGGTGGGATCTCTGTAAGACCTTGTCTTGCAGCTATAAATGGAAAAATATATGAACAAGTTCAATAGAGCTGAAGTTTAATATTACTATCCAAATTCCATTTTATCCCACTGTCACTGCCACCAAAGGAGGGGTTTTATGTTGGAGATAATGTGATACTGCAGTATAAGCCCTCCTCAGATTTCAAACAGGTCAACTTGTCAAAGCTTTTTAAGGGAGCCAATTACATTAATTTTCCACAGCAGAGAAATACATATTTCATTTCCATCTCCCACTAGAGATGGGGCCCAGGGATTCTGTTTCGAAAGGCTCTTATCACTAAGTAACATTCGTACCCCCAAAGGAACCTTTGGCAGTCACTGGTCCATTGATATAATTGAGCAAGGTATGAGCTGTCTGACACTGCCATGGCATTGCTCAATAGTGCTCTGCACTAAGCACTCGGAACAATGAAGCTTCAGCAGACGGCCGCATTGTCAATAAATTTCAATTACACTAATTGCCAAGAGTTCAATGAGTGCACTTTGAAAGGGGAGGGGGAAGGACGGATGGAAGATTAAAAAAAGCCTATGCCTACTAGGGCTAAAGAATAGGATGCAATAAATAAACTGCAGCTTCTAATGGGGGCATTAATGCATTTTTTTTAACATGGCTTAACAAGATTTTACAAGCTGTACCAGTTTCAGGGATCCTGTTTTACATTTCTTTGTTACTGTCTCCAAACAACCTATACAGAGACTCAATTATGTGGCATTATCTTTCAGGGAAGAATCATTTTCTTACGTTTTTATGTTGTTCATGTTCTGTTCAAGATGGATAATGTATCTGAAAGCAGAATGCCGTAATGTCAATTTCATGAGCAAACGAGGCTGCTCATTGAACAGGCAGAAAGCAACCGAGTGCCTCACCTCATCAGAGTGACACAGTCACATATGCCAAATTAATTAGACCTATGTAGAAAACTCACTTATACACATGTGTATTCTCCAGCCACTGCTCACATTAAGCAGATAGTGATGTGCACTGTGCAGATATAAGTAATTGATATACAAGGGCTGCTCCATAACTAATGCCTCCTACTTTATTATGCCGGCCCTCAGCATCAGAGGTGGATGTTGGTGGTATGGCAGTAGAGGTTGGACCTTCCCACCAATATCCCATTACATGTCGTTGCTGTGAGACAGATGGCAGCAGAGGGGCAGTCTGACAGAATGGAGTCTGGCATGGAAGTGAGTATGAAACAAAGGTGTGTCATTGAATTCCTCTATACAGAAGAAATTGCATCCACTGACATTCATCAGTTCTTGCTGAACAGTGAATGCGAGCACAATGAGGCAGCCATGGTGCATTTCAGCAGTGGCGACAATGTCTCAACTTGCATAAAAATACTGCTGACTATTCCAAGCTAAATCTGTGAACATTAACTTATATAGGCCAATATCCACCAAAACTGTTTCCTGTGATGATAGTTCTGTTTGCTTTTTCAATATAGCTCTCATTATAAAAGAAAGCTCAGAGGAAAAGTCACTTCTCTCAGTATATTTTCAAACTTTATAGAAATTCAAAGTGAGGAGTTAAATGTTTAAATTAATTACTATATGTTGAAACAGTATGAGAACTTAAAGGACTGTTAGCAGTTCCCACTTCTGTATGAACCATTCATATGAATTCATTTATGTATGAAATGGATAATCATTTTTTCAGAAGAGACCTCAGGAGCACTCTACTCAATCTCTTGCTCACAGCAGAGTCAGCTCTGAGGTGAGAGCAGGTTACTCAGGACATTATCTCATCGGGTCTTGACAACATCAAGGATGGAGACTGCTCAGTTTCTCTAAGCAACTTGTCCCTGTGTTTGACTGTCCCCGTAGACTAAAAGATTTTAGCTTGGACCTTCATATGTTTCACCTTATGTGTGTTAACTTTTTTGTCCTATACCTCTCATCTGACAGTGAATGTTTTTTGTTCTGAACACAGTTTAATTGCATAGGCAAAGTGTGAGCATTGCAAAAACGAGGAAGAAGTTTTTCACACAGAAGGTGGTGGGTGATGCACTGGAACAGGTTATGGATGCCCCATCCCTAGAGGCATTCAAGGCCAGGCTGGATGTGGCTCTGGGCAGCCTGGTCTGGTGGTTGGTGACCCAGCACATAGCAGGGGGGTTGAAACGAGATGATCATTGTGGTCCTTTTCAACCCAGGCCATTCTATGATTCTATGAAATAGCATTTCAGAGCTGTTTCTGAAAATTCTGAAACACTCAGGTAGTGACTCCAAATCTAACAGTGTATCTAATAGGAAACTGCTAGTGTGTTGGGGGTTTTTTTGTTTGTTTGTTTGTTTGTTTGTTTGTTTTGTTTGTTTAAAAAAAATACTGCAAATATATAAAATTACATTTTGATGCATCAGCCTTTTTCTGAAACCAAAGAAACCAAATTTACTGATTCTTACTGTCAGATTCCTCTTTCCCATCCATTTTTTCTCCATTAAATTTCCAGCTGATAACCTGGGACTGGAATTCAATGGGAAAATTGTAAAAATTGTAAAAATACAAAAAAATCAATGCTGTCAAAGAGAAATAAGGAGCAAGTGTTTTTCAGCCACAAGGAGGTGAACAGTGTGATGTGCCCACCGGCATATCTCATAGAAACATAAAGATTGGGAAAGACAACTAAGGCCATGTAGTCCAACCCCAACCCACCCCAACCATGCCCACTGACCATGTCCCTCAGTGCCACATCCATACAGCTCCTGAACACCTCCATGGATGATGACCCCCCTGGGCAGCCTGGGCCACTGCTTCACCACTCTTTATGAGATGAAATTCTCCCTAATATCCAACGTGAACCTCCCCTGGCACAACTTGAGGTCATTCCCTCTCGTCCCTTACCTCATCACCATTTATAATGTTGTTTATTTAAGGCAGAGCGCTGCAGCCAAAGGACACAGAGCTTGTTTCTTATCCAGCTCACAAAACAGCTTGTTCAGGATAGTAATTCAGTGCCAGGCGTTTTTGTTAACTCCAGCATTTCCTCAGCAATTTCAAAACACTTTTAGGAACTGTTAGTTACAAAGTAACTGTTTCACTGTTTTGAAGTGAAACAAGGCAGACTGTTTCCTTTCAGCTGCATTAGGTGTTGTGATCATAGACTTTTTTTACTGGTGGCACAAGTAATGCTAACAACAACAAGAACAAATCCAGAGAAGCAAAATATTAATCCATCTGGGCAGTTATATTCCGCTAATCATAGCAGTGGGAACTAATTTAGAGATTTAAGATCAGGATTCACCATGATTCCTGCGGAAGACACAACACTGGTGTCACAATGGCACAGAATCATCTCTGCCTCCATGAAAAACTTGTGGTAGGGTGAAAACTGCTTTAAATAAGACATCTGACCTTAATTTAACTACTTAGAGACAAAAATTCCATATTTATTGGTAGTATTTGACAATATCTGTTTTTTTTCTTAAAAATGTATGCATAGTTTCTGTTGTTTCCCCCAGCTGTACGCACTGGACTTCCTACCTTTAGGATTTTGCTAGAATTGTGTCCGCTTGTTTCAGAAGCCCAGCAGGTAATTATTTCTGCCAATCAAAACAAGAGAACATCGAAGGTGTTCTGTGCACCTTTGACATGAAAATCTCCCCTGAATCAAAATCCTTACATCATTTTGAAAATTAATTTTAATATCGTGTTTCTCACATTTCCTGTTTTCCAAACAACACTTGGCTCATTGTTTACACGAACCTGACTGAATGTCTATGTGACATATCCAGATTATATCTGAATTGAACTACCACACAAATAAAACAATTAATTTTATATTTATTACAATTCTAGATAAATATCCACCCACTGGAATTTATTTTTCTAAGACCAGATATTGCTTATACTGTGAAGTACTCCACTGGGAAAAGCAAATTTCCCCTATTCAGTATGAACAAGCCCTGTGAGACATAACAAGGAAAAATCCCTCCATTTCATTTCAGATATGAGGACATTCCCTAGCGAAAGAAAGACATTTTCTTGTGAACTATATCAAATATTTTCTTATTTCCTTTAAAACATTTTAAAATACATATGAAGAAACTCAAGTAATAGTTAATGGTAATTAGTCTAGAAAGCATCAAGAAAAAAGAGCTCTTCCATAGGAAGGCAAACTTGATGCTGTTTCATAATATCAGTATAAATAGTGTGTTTTACACTAGAAAATTGTGGGTATGTGCTTTCTGATTTTACAGACAATCAAATAAATTTGTTGAACCAAAATAATTTTAATCTTAGATCCCAATAATTTTGGAATACCAACTTTCTAACAGGAACCTGTTTATTAATGGAACCTACTGCGCTACCCTTCAAATGAAAAAAGAAAAAGAAAGGAAAGGAAGGAAAGGAAGGAAAGGAAGGAAAGGAAGGAAAGGAAGGAAAGGAAGGAAAGGAAGGAAAGGAAGGAAAGGAAGGAAAGGAAGGAAAGGAAGGAAAGGAAGGAAGGAAGGAAGGAAGGAAGGAAGGAAGGAAGGAAGGAAGGAAGGAAGGAAGGAAGGAAGGAAGGAAGGAAGGAAGGAAGGAAGGAAGGAAGGGAAAAAAACAAGAGGAACACATTTTCCTGGCTCACTTTCACCTTTATAAGGGAGACCTATGAGACTTAATGTGGTTGTCAAATGAAAGTCTGTTGACTACTTCCAGGAGAACAGGACATAAGAATATGTAACTTTCTGTATGATCCTGCAGCACCCTAAAAGGCTTTTGCTTTTACAGACCTAAATTCATTTTAGAGTATTTACTGTGTACCCAGATTGGACTAAAAACTCTCCTTTGAACTCCTAAATATTTAGTTGCTCTCAGAACTTGTGTCTTAAAAAAATAAATCTTGTAAGTGTTGCTGAAAACTCTGGGAATCTATGAGAACAGTATCCTGTCCAAGTGTACTAGAGAAGTGTGATATATTAAACCTGACAGGATGATGTTCATTAATCTTTGAAATGTAGTCGGGACACTGGTAATTCCAAGAGGCATTACATTAAAATGAAAAGCCCCCTTATGGCAAATGAAGGTGGTTTTTTGTTTCCTGTCATCATCCATTTGTAACTGCCAATAGCCGCTAGTCAAATCAATGCACCTGATAAATATTGCTTGGCTGAGGAATTCTAAAGAATCATCATTTCTTAGCAGTGGGTATTTATCTTGTTTTCTTACTGCATTTATTCTTCAGCAGTACTGTATTCTGAAAACGCTCTCCTACCTTTTGGCTTTTCAGCAATTAACGTTGGCCTAAGGGCAAATTGAGGCAGAAATGGTTTCAGACCAAAGCATACACCACAGCTGTTGCTTTACCACTCTTCCTCACAGAGGAAGAGGTTTCTGGACTGAAATTCATGATGTCTTTATTCACTATCTGCCTCTCAGCTTTATAGTAGCATTGGGGAGAATTTCAAACAGAAAAGCTTTATTTCAACTCTGGAAAACAGAAAACAAAATGAAATACTGCATCTACAGCATGACTCTAAAAATGGATCCATATACCAGAAGCACGTGAAGACTGGATCTAGGCAACAATTTACCTCTTCCACACACTTAAATTATTATGTTCAGAAAACTCAAGGGGAAAAGAGGAAAGTGTTTAACTGTGCACTTTTAAACCTTTAACTTCAAATCATGTAGCTATGATTTATAAAAGAAATGTAGACAAGTGGGTGCAAACAAAGGGTGTGCATATTTGGTACACTCTTTAAAACTTCTGTTTTGACCTGTAGCATATGAAATACAAAATGTAAGGTTTATTCCTTAATTCCTCCCCAGTAAGTATTTCTAGTTCTTACTTATGAAAAGACAGTATTTCTCAGAAGGGCCCATTTACTTTGATTGCTCACTTATTTCAAGTCTAACCTGTGATCCACATACTTGGACAAGCCGAATTGGGTGACTACTTTTTAAGAGAGGGCATATCCACTAAACTGAGTTTGCTCTTAATGAAAATATTAAGACAACTTCACCCAGCTATTCTATAATAACTGCTTCTGTAAAAGTTTAAAAATGTTGATATGCATTTTTCTTTAACAGCAAGATTCCCAAAGTATTACATTTCCTTCAGTGACGTGCAAAAACTTTTCCAAGATGCAAACTTTTCATCAGAGGAAGATGAAAAGCTACTCAGTTCAATAACAAAAAAGAAACATTCTCTTGCAATTTATTGGAGACATTTATTTGCCAGATACACAAAGAAGCAGAGAAAACAGTACTTTGAATGTTATTCTGAAGTATAAGACCATTGGTGTTCCCTGCTAGAAATTTCCTATTTGATTTTGGGCAAACCAGTCTCAACACTAGTTATCTATTTATATAATGGGTTAACAGTTTCACCCTACGATGCAGTAGTGGTGTGAATATACAGATATTATAGAACATGAGGTGCACAGCTAGCAGCTCTGATAGCTGTGAGGATACCAACAATACAATATCTAACAAAAAATAGTCACAGAATCGCAGAATCACAGGGGTTGAAAGGGGCCTCAAGAAATCTTCAAGTCCAACCTCCTGCTGAAGCAGGTACCTTACAATAGGTCACACAGGTAGGCGTCCAGATGGGTTTCAAATATCTCCATAGGAGATTCCACAACCTCTCTGGGCAGCCAGTTCCAGTGCTCTGCCACCCTTACCATAAAGAATGTCTTAAGGGGAAGTTGTTCAGCAACACAAGTAAGGTATGTTGCAAATTTGCTAATGCTCTCAGTCTATAGTTGGTTATGTCCAATGCCAAATACAATATCACTCTTCTGCCCCAAGATGAAAAACCGAGTTTTGCCTCGTTATTACAAGTAGGTTTTGATCCATGACTTCTACATCAGTTGAGCTGGATATGCTTTTATTCTGAGCTATACTTTCACTTGAGTTTTCACAGGCAGATGTGGCTGAGGTTTTCTATGCATACTCCTAATAAAGGTTTTATATGGCAAAATATTCAATTCATGCATTAGGTGAACCATGAAAATAATGCCACTAAACTCAATCCAGCTGGCATTCTATTTCAAGATACACCTATGTATGTGCCCTTTAACTGAAGCTATGGGTGCCCTTTCCTTTAATCCAGTTCTATCACTCCATGGAGAAGGCTAATATTTTGTCTGAAGAACCAAGACCAAATATTTCAGCACATACTGCACGTTTTTCCTGGAGGCACAAGGTAAAGGAGGGCAAAGAAGACTGCGCTGCAGCCTGGTATCACACAAGCATGCAAGAGGAAAGCTGTCGGAGAACCATTTATGCTCTGCTTCCAACACTGCACATCACAAATGTATTAACGTAGACAATGCAATGCACATGTGCATGAAATAGCTACTGAAAGACATCTCACCACACTTTGAAAGAGAAGGAAGGAAGCACTCATGTATTTTATTAGAAATAACCAATGTTAATAACATATGTTTATATAAATGCATCATATTTTAATATCATTTGGTAAAGTCTTGTATTTTTGTCATTACTGCCTTTCAATGTGTTTTATCATCACACTGGTCAGGAATGCTATTATTATCTCAACCATGAATGTAAATCTATGTAAATCTCTGTAGGAAGATTTAAGATCAAGCTTAAATACAAACAATACAAACTTACACCACTTCACTGCTCTCCCTGACTCTGTGAGAACTGACAGCCTGCTCAGAGCCATAGCAGCTGGTTTTAGTGAAGATGCCTTTAGAAATCCAGGCATAGCTGGATTGTCATCGACTACCTTGCTCACATCCTCATTTTCAGTCAGAAATAACTTGCTCCTATGTTTGACAATATATATTTCACATTTGGTAATTATTCCT
Source organism: Chrysolophus pictus (assembly GCA_037305975.1). Classification (NCBI taxonomy): domain Eukaryota; kingdom Metazoa; phylum Chordata; class Aves; order Galliformes; family Phasianidae; genus Chrysolophus; species Chrysolophus pictus. The sequence continues at coordinate 34,787,399 of CM074577.1, forward strand.
CATCACATTATCATAACGTACCATGTCCTAAGGGCAACAGTCCCTTGAGATTCAGTTCTCTTGGCCTCTCCCATTAATACAGGCCTACTGGCTGTTTTACATGATTGAGGTTTGACTCACAGAAATACAAATAACATAAATTTAGGCCACTGGCTTTTTAATCTCCCCTTGGCTCCCCAGCAAGGCAAATGACAATATTCTAATCTGTTTTCCATTATAATTAAAGCTCTCATTTAGTTTATGATTTTATAATTGGAGTACCACACCTCAAGAAAAATCACAGGTCCTTTCCACTTTGCAGACAAATCAGGGCAATTCTGCACATAACAAAGAAGCCATCGGCAGTAGCAGCAAAGATATTCATGTAGATGGAGAGGGGACACGACTCATAAATGCTTCCATTTCCAAGGTGATGAAAAGTATGACTACACAGCACAAGTGAATAAATATTAGCACAGAGCAGACCCCAAATTAGTTCATATCTGATCCAGTAAAAGAAAGCACTGCCCCACAAGCACAGCAGAAGAATCAGCGTGCCCCAGTGTGCAAGCCGGTTATCACTACTAACAGAGCAGCTCTGCAGCCAGCTCACCTGATACCAGGAATGAGTAACAAGGCCATGCTCCACGACATGATTTAAACATGCTCCTCATAGTAAAAGTAGTTTGGGAATTTATCATAGTGCTTCACTGAGACTGGATCTTTCTAAGAAGGCAAAGCTTCTATGTTGACCTTGGAGAACTCTTTGTTGGCTCTGACTGGGAAGATGAAATGAACTGAAAAGATAGTTTTCTTTATGGCAGGGAACTATGAACAAGTGCTCTCAGCTGACAAAGAAAGCAGCAGAAATATGTTAAAGTCTGAACTACATATCCTGTACCAAACAACCTTATTTTCGCTCAGAATAAGGTATTTTAGTTATTAACAACACCAGGAGACCCAGTCTGTGTTTGTTCTTTCTGCTGTGATTCATTAATGGTATTCCAAAACAGGAAAACAGCAGTCAGATCATTATCAACCTAAACACACAGTGCTGGTTAAATAGAACACACTTTGAAATATTCTAATCAGCCACAAATAGGGTGGCAGAGTCCCAAGAAAAAATGCAATAATAGAGGTTAAGTTTTTCCCAAGTCCAAAAGGATCAGTAAAAGAAACTTATGTAAGCAACAGCGAAGTGACACAAAGATACACTGGCATATACTTTGGGAGAATTGAGGATGGGACTGAACTGTATAATAGTAGTTAGGATTACAGTATGTGGCAAAAATCATCATCCATCAGCATGGGAAAAATGGGCATGGTAATAGCAGGTAACAACACTCTGGACTAGGGTTAAAAGCCTTCCAAATCTTTCAGGATACCCAGAGCTTCTAGATTCCACAAGGGCCAGGACAAGTGACTGCCAAGGGAAATATCATTGTATTGGCATTTCTGGAGGGATTTTTGACCTCTGTTTTTTTTAGTAGCTGTCCCTTTTCCAAGCTGCTGGTGTATACTCAAGACTGGTGTTTAGTGAAGCAGATGCTATAATAAACAGGTGGGATGGTTTCTGTGAGGGAACATTGAGAGGCACATCTTTATTGAAGTAAATCAGCCCCTGGTATTGTGAGATGATTCCAGGAATCAGAACATTGTCCCGGCAAGAATCATGATGACATTTGTGCTGTAGGCCTCTTCAAACCCTGACTTTAGAAACCAAGATATGACTGCACAATATAGCAGTTGATTGCTGCTTACTGCCAAGCACACATTTTGACATCTAACATCCACATACCATATGTCACTTTCTATACCCCTACTTTCTTACTTATTTAAAGAGAGATCATAGATGTCATTCCTCATCCAATCTTTGGTTTAGGCAAAATGTTTCCATATTTTTTTCCTTTTAGTTCTTGGTGGTATCAGTTTGGGTATTATTTACATGATGAATAATTATGAAAAGCTTTTGGAAGAAAGAGACTTCACTCTGCTTCAAGAAAATAGATTAAAATCATTTCAACTCCAAGGCTACTGGCCAGCAGTCAAAGAACTACACAGTGAGTTGATGATGACTTTGTTGCTAGAGGAGCATATTTTTAAAGGAATTACATGGGAAATATACTACCTGCCATAAATATCATAGGAGATGTCATGAAGACTGAAAATTTCAAAGGAGAAATGTGATACATGTACCTACTGCACAAGAGCTGTCCACCAAAGAAGCTTGTCATTGAGACAGTTCAATGTTTCTCAGCAAAAACAGTTCTTTAAATTTTTCTAGCAATACCAAAGGAAAAAAAAAAAAAGATTCATCCTTTCAGATAGAAAATTTAACTATCTACCAATAAAAGTTAAAATTGGAATTATATCACACAGACAGGAGAAAGGAGTTTTGAATTCTTCTATTCCCCTTATTTTCTCAATGTGAAATAAAATAAATGAGAAATAGGTATTTTTACTCAATTTATTTATTGTTATTCTGCAACTTCCTCAAAGTGTAAGGGGCTCTGAAATTGCAGAGAAGTAAAAGAAAAAAAAAGAAGAAATAGACTAAATCACAGATATTATCAATTTCATTGCAAGAAGAAAGATAAGGATGAGAAAAGAACATGTTAGGCCTGCATAATTTTGATGTTGCTATTTCATCTGAGACTGTAGTGTTTCCCACAAATGGAAAAAAAGATTAAAGATAAAAGTTGCTCTATTTATATCATGTTAAAGGTAAAAATTTTGAAGTTGTTTCTATTTTTGAGAAATGGTTCTGCCATTTTTCAACACAATCTACTAACGTTATCTGGCTTCATCAAATGCATGAAAGAACTAGGAAGAGAAGAGGTTTTAACAGGTTTTCTCAAAAGCAGTCAAGTATTTCTGAAGACTGTATATGTCAATAACATAAGCAAAACTTACTATTTGAGTCGTAGAACAAGTGGCTGCAAATCAGCTTTTATAACCCCAAAATCCTTGCCACCAGCTATTGGCTGAGTGGAGCCCTGTTAACTGAGTTGAACATATTTATTAAAGCTTAGAGGTCACATACCCCAGTGAAACTGCTCTCAGGTTCCAGTTTTTGCCAGACAGAATGTGATACCTCAATTTACCACTGAGCTAAAAGGAATTCAGAAGTGAAGTAAATTCCAGTCTTACTAATTTTATCACTGTAAAAATGTCAGAGAAGCTGAATATCCTTCATTTTTTGCAACACATTTATGAAGCAATTTGCCAAACTTCACTACTGTTTCACCAATAGAGCAGTGAACTGTACAAACTAGTATACAAAATAATCTGCTAAAATCACACATTTATAAAAATATGCAAATAATTCTTTTTTACTTAAACAAAATGAAGGCAGCATGTTTATGTTTAAATCAGAAATCACTAGCTTTTGATATAGAGCAGAAGGCAATCAAACATAATATCCAATGTAAGTTGACAGTGCTTACTACTGAATATTTGAACCATGAAATCTTAAAGCAGATAGGACAAAACAAACAGACAAACAAACACAATGCAGTCCTTGTAGTGCAGACATGAAATGTGCTTCAGAATTCACAGAATACTACTGTACCTGTAGATTCTATTTTATAGGGATGAGATACTATCTGTAATTCGTGAAAAGCCTCATTAACGTAATTATCTTGTACAACTGGGTGTGATATGGTTTGAATTAACTCACAAGCAGGTAGCGGATGCTAGAAAGCCTCAGGATATCCTGAAAGCAGAGAATTTACCTGGTCAATAGTAACTTGCTTTGTTGTAAAATTGCATAGAGGTGTGGTGAAATAAATGGTTGCAGTATTATTTAGATCTTACATGGAATTTCAAACATTTCTTATTTAGTCCAGCCAAAATCATAAGTAGAGTTTTATTGGCATCTGCGCTAAGCTGAAGCACGTGAAGTACAGGAGTCTTAACATAAGTAAAAAACATTAAACACAGGAATTTTTTAAAAAAACTAATATCAAGAATGATGGTAAAAAGAATTATCTTTTCTATCTTTGTCTTTCTAAGGAAAAGGATAATTTCCATGGGAAAGCTTTCTTATACTCCTAGGTTTTGGAATGTTACTCATCTTCCTGTAAGGCACTGAGAAAAAAATTGCAATACTGGAAGATACCAAAAGCTAAACTGTTCTAAAGCATCAGGGCTGAACCACCACATGTATAACTTGGAATGTCCACCTGTACAATTTGTTCTCATTATACTGCAAGAAGTCCACATACTTTTCTTTCTGGTTCTTTCAATATTTTTCTCAGTACATCCAAAAATGAATTTAATCTAAAAACCATCTAAGAAAGAAGTCAGAACATAATGATGCTATGCATATCACTGCAAAATAGCTTCTAAACGATAACTTACAATTAGTCCCCTCAATAATTCCTTCAAAGTAAATATTACTGTTTACCTTTTTACAGCTGGAAAAGCGAGGAAACAGTGAGTATCTCTCCTTCAGCTTCACCCCTTGTTAATGATTTCTCAAAACCTGTTGAGGTGTCCACTAGCTCACACAGCTTCTTCATTGCAATGATTTCAAACATATATTGCAGCATTGGAAACATGAGATTGACATAGTACATGGTATTAAACTGAAGAGAAAGCTCCTCTGTAGTGGAAATTTGACACAGACAATGCACAGTAAATGTTTTTTTTTTAATATATATATGAAAACCAGACAGTCATTCTGGCACAAACTAGTCATCTCCCAAGTCTAACACGCTACTCTAGCAGTAGCCAGCACCAGATGCTTTGGAGAAAGATACAAGAAACTCCCACAGATGCAGGATAATCTCTCTTGAAGGTCTCATCCTAATCCCTTTAGTTATAGATTCCCTCAAATCCTGATGCATGAGGGGTTTTATCCCTTCAAATACTCTTTTTTAGTATTACTATCATAACTCTGGATATTCTTGTTATCCATATAAATGCCCCTTCCCTCTTTGAAGCTTGCAGCACTCTTTATTTTTCATCTTCATCCAGAGTCAATGAGTTCTACAGTATATATACACAACTTTTGGTAAGTGCTCCCTTTATTCTTAGGAGACAAGGAAATCTCTAGTCTCCTGATCTTTGTTTTTTGCTGCACCACTTTTTTTTTTTTTTTTTTTTTTTTTTTTTAATCACATATTTTATCACTTTACTTTCATCTGAGTCGTCAGGTAAACAATCACATCAGGTATTTTTATGTCACTAAACATTCTGATTACTTTTATCTGAACCTGTCCAATTCTAGAATAATCTTTCCAAAATGGACTTTCTATTAATGTCCCATAAATGATAGAATCATAGAATGGCCAGGGTTGAAAAAGACCACGATGATCATCTAGTCTCAACCCCCCTGCTGTGTGTGCAGGCTTGCCAACCACACACCACACTGTTGGATGAGTGTGTGCGCAATTACTTTAAAATTATTCTTCAAAAAAGAATGGCAACTCAGTATGTTACAGTTCCTCGCAGTTAGCTAGTTTGACTGCATCCATGCAAAATTCAGTAAGGCTTCTCTGGACTTGATTAACAAGTGACCTACAAAGATGTGCTGCTGCCTCATTTCTCCTTCTTCTTCCCAGATAACTAATAAATACATTACACAATAACAGACCTAGCACAGAAACTTGTGGCTATTAACCTTTTGCCACGATGAAAATGGACCATTTGTTCATGCTTTGTCTCCTGCCTCTCAGCTACTTTTTGATCCATGATATTACATTTCCTCACGGCTACTCGGTTTCTTTTAGCAGAGATATTATCAATCCCCAACCTTCAAAAAAACATGCATCACTACCCACAGAATCACGCGATAGCTTACAAATCATGACATATTAAGACATAATAACTGTTCTGTGTCTCTTCGTGTCTGATTTCTGAGCTAGACTGATTCATGACCATGAGCTTTAATCCCTGAGATTCTGGGCTGCTTTTATTTATTTATTTATTTATTAATAAATCTTTTTTGCAAAAACTTTTCATTCCATTTCTTGACTTCCATAATGAAGAATTTAAAAGAAACAGGTGATATGGGGCTTAATAAAAAACACCAAGAGCTAGCAATGCTGAGTAGTGTCTCACCTACGACCCTGTCAGAAGCCTTTTGAAAGACATACTTAGCATATCCTCTATCCATTTGCTGACATGTTCAAAGATTTTAGGACATTAGCCAGCCAAAATTTGCTCTGCAGAACTTTATGATTAAATGTACATTATCTTCCAACTCCTTTTTGCATTTTAATGTTATTGAATCCAGTTTTCCAAGTACTCAGTAAGGTTTATCAGCAAGTAGCCACACTGAGCTCCTCAGAGCCTTTTTAAAAAAATAGTCTGCATTGCTTCCAGTTAGCTGTTTTTTAAGCAAGATGTTTGTTGATTTGTTAGCAATTCAGTCCATTTACCCTTAAAACTTCTTCAAAACTTTTGGATATATCCCATTCAGGCATGGTTACTTCTTTTGAAATTATTACTGATTTACTATCCTCTTCGAAAGTGTAAGTTGAAGAAAACTTGAAGTATGTGCTGTTACCAGACAGAGAATCAGAAAGAAAAAAATATGTGTAATTATCCAATAGTCTTTGTGGAAGGATACGTGAATTGTAAAGAAAATGTTTTTGGAATGAAGTGGGGAAAAAAAAAAAAGGGGGCAGAAAAGAAGCAGAGAAGAATGACAAGATATTCTGGGCAAAATTTGTACCAAGGATAACCTCAGTAATTGCAGAAGCCATACTTACGACTACTTTTTTTTTTTTTTTTTCTTTTACTGCTACACACATTTCATTTCATATACTTTAGCTATTAAACCCACCCTGTTGGAGAACAGGAGAAGTATTGTACTGGGATAATATAATGCCCTCAGACATAGATGAAATAGGAAGTTTTATAACATAGCTTACAAAAACTTATGCACTCTGAAAAGACTCACTTGCAGTTACATTTCTAAACATAAATTGTGAGACTTCCCTCCTCAGTTATCCTCCTGCTCCTTTGAATCTTTAGCAGTTATGGGTGGATCTATGAAAGATGGCTGGGAAACATGAAAGTCCCTGTAAGAAATTAACATACTTCAGGTCTGAAAAATTAGTTGGTGCACAAGACATAACTTGAGCCGCTCCGCATAATTCTGTTACTTGCAGCACCTAATAGTGAATCTGTAAAAGTTTTGCACAGACCATTGCTAGTCATCAGCAGTTAGGAAGATAAACAGATGAAGAAAGTAGGCCAAAATTTAAAGGAGGAAAAAAAAACCCAAAAAGATAAATAAACAAACCTTCTCCAGCAGAGCACTTGATGTAGGGAAGGAAACATGGTTCCTTTCCTAAATCACTAATACAAATACTGGCAAGAAGCTGGGAAACAGCTTGCTTGTTTCACTTGATAAATAAAAATCTTTTCAGTACAAAGTTAGAGGTTTATCTTGTGTTACTGTACTTGTTCTACCACATATTTGACATGTGGGATGCAGAAACTTGAAGTTTCAGCTCATAACATATAAAAAGTGAGGTTTTAGAAATACAAAAAACAATTTGGTTCTCTTGTGAACTTTCACATGGCACTCTGCTTAACTTGTACTTACCAAAGCACACCAGGCAAAGGAAATTCTGCTGTTTCAGATTCCACCTGATTGAGAATGCCCCAGAACTGATCATTTCAAAAGCAAAAACTACAGAGTAGAGCAGACCATACAGGCAAAATTAGCCAGTTCTGCAAATCTCCTGAATTTGTACAGTATGTTTCTATATTGTTACTGTGGTCCGACAAGGTCACCATGCAATGTCGTGCATGCTGCTGCTGCGGTGTTTTGAGAATCAATTGCTTAGTTCTCCTGCATCTGGAAAGAACACCACATGGGAAATATTGGCTTACGTATAATTTTAAAGCAAAAGCTGATTTCCAATAAAGCCTGTAATTGCAAGAAAACAAGAATTTACTCACAAATGCTAGAGAGCACTTACAATTTTCCCAAGATGTTTATAGCACAATAGTTATATTATAGTGCCATCCACTGACTCTCTTCTGCAAGTACGTGCATCGACATACAGCTGCTGTTTTACATCGAGTTGGCTTAATTCCCACCGAAGGGCCAACCATCCCCAGACAGATATATTCCCAATTCATTTCCTCCTGCAATGATAACTGTGAAATTTACCCAGCTCACAAAGGAAGAGAAATAATTTCTCTAATAGCCTTAATGGGTTTTTAGAGACCTTGGCTAGCAGCCAAGAGAGACTTAGACATGGCTTTGCAGGCAGCATGAATGCAGAGCTTACTTTCATATGTGTGTGTGTGTGTGCACGAGCGTTGTGTGCAGGGGTTTATTGTAAGATACGTTTCAGGAAAAAAAAAGTGTATTAATTGAGCCCCATCAGCACTGATGCGTCCACAAATAGTTTTCTCTCACTGACATCAAGGAATATGAATGAAAATTAATTGTGCTTCAAAGAAAAGGCAAATCACAAGTCTGTTGTAGGATTAGGTTTTTCTTTAATTAAGATTGTTGAAATAAACAGCGAGAGAGCTGTTATGGACTTTTTCATGTATACTTTAGTTCCAGTTTCCCTATTGAAATGTGAGACTATCATGTTATTACAAAAGAAGATCAAAGAAAAGAATATACTAGAAAAGCCTGAAAAGCTTTCAAGGGAAAAAAAAAAAAAAAAAAGAGATTTACTTAAGTAAAATTCCCTGAAATAGTCTGTCAAAGAATATTTCACTTATAAGGAGTTTTCCAATAAACTCTTAAAATTAAAATTACACAGTATGTGCCTTAATAATGCTCTCCTGCAATCAGAAGAGAGCACACAAAGACAGATTTCAGAAGAAATAACTCTGACAATTCAGGGGCTGTGTTTTACTACAGTAAAATACAGTCATACATTTTTGTTATAATACATATTCATGTATATTATACATTGACTGGCACAGACATATCAGCATGGGAGAACACATGCACACACTAGCATGACCACGCTGCAGCAACTCTGCAGTGTGTTAGAAAGCCAACAAAGGAGTATCCATATTTGTGACAACTCACATACTTAGAAAATGGTAACCTGGCTGCAGAGGCACCTACATAAACCTGATTACAGAAGGTCATCTACTTAAACCCAAGGACAGACAAAAAAGCTAGACTACCCTGAAGGAGAAGGGAAAATGAAATCTATTTTAATAAAGACAAGAATCATGAAGACTACATCTGTAGTCCTGAATCCCAAGATATTGCCTTTAAAACCATTCCTTTTAGTATTACTAGAATAGGGCAGTTCTATTTTAACTAAATTTTCTGCAAAAATCTTGATTTCATCCTTTTTGTCTCAAAATATGTGAGTTACTTTTTCACAGTGGCATGGGAAGCATGGAATAATCCTGTCCTCACAGAAAAGGAACAAAAGTCCAAATTCATCAGTTTTGCTTTACATGAGAATTCTTTCCCATACCTCTAGTCTCAGCATAGCAGAGATTAAATGATGGCTGAAGCTCAACTCCCTTGAGATATACACTTAAAGCTATTTGAACATTTCTCTTTTTATCCTTTTTCTAAGAGCTATAGTACTAAAAAGAATTTTCTTCCTCAAAGACCACTGAAGTCTGACACAGATAATATTAAAAATTTGTGGGATTTTAGCACTCATGAAAGTTGGAGATTGAGCATATCTCCTAGAAGCAAATCAGATATGCATCTCTAAAGACAAAACTGTCAAGTGTCCACAGAAATAATTTGTTACACATTAAACCATTTCCATCATCTGAAATCCCATCTTCTGTATTTTTCTGCTTTTTCCAACATCCATGAATATCTTTTGTTACATCTTCTACATTTGCGTATATAAATGTGTATATTAATTGGTTAATATCTTCCTGTCATCTCTTAGGGGCCAGAAAACTCAAAATAATTTTTGAACAGCTGTTAATTGCAGTAGACATCTTGCATACTTACAATACAATCAATGGCTGTTGTCAGAACATAATATGTCACATTTTAGGTCTATAAACCTTAGTATCACATCCTCAGTACTGCTCACTGTTCAGAACTACTGCTAAGATCCCCAGTCTATTCCTGCCAAATAAAAGTCTGGTGTCCACGAGTACATATAGACTGTCACTTGAAAGGAGTTATCTTTTCAATCCCAGATTCACCACCTATATAGGTAGCGAACCAGGACATGAAGCCCCAGGCAAAGCAGAAGGCCATCCCCTAGAACATGTAGAAACCTATTTCCCTGAGGATTCTGGAAAGCTTTGTATGGTTAACACGCTGCCAGGCATACCCAGGCAAGGTTTTCCTCAGCTGCTTGCAATGCCCAGGAGGTGGACAAAGTGCAGAACACATTCTGTCACAACCACTTTTGTGGCCACTTATCAGAGAAGCTGTATGGATTTAAGCAATAAAAGTTAACCTTAAGTAACAAAATGTGTTTTTTCCCCTTTTAACTGATGGCTCATCAGATTGCTGCTCTATCAATTAAGCCGTGTTCCTGTTAATTTTTTTTTAAATCTGAATTGCCCATGTAGCATTGCTGTTTTTGTTCTACCTGGATAAAACACAATAGCAAATTAGTAAAATACTTCTTCCAAAAAAATAGCAGAGAGACCAATACCATGCATATTTACAAGTTCCAGCTTGGATAACTGCCTCCAGATCATCCAGGCAGGAAAACTTATCATCTGTTATCTCGTCAGTTTCAGAGTTACCATCCTTCACTTAGGATCTATACCAACATTACTTCTCCTTGAATCTAAAATTGTGACATCACTTTCATCCTGTTTAAATTAGCAGATAGTATAGAAATGTTCTACTCAAAGGTAGAGGTAATCTGCTCCAGCCCTCCCTGGCTGCAGCACAGACATCTGCCCCAGTACCACCTAGCACTTCTTCATGTTCCTCTGCCCTTGGAGCCCCATCAGTTGTTTCTGTCTCTTTATTTCCCTGCTCTCCTACATGTGTGACATTTTGCCCTTTCTTAAACATGCTTCTCTGAGGTGCTGCCATTTTGACAGTGGGGTCCAGCCATGCCCTGTGGTGAGGCCACTGGGACCTGCTGTCTCTCCAGCATCCCTACTGCTGCCTGAACACCCATGCCCTGTACAGCCAAAAAGGTATGAAGCAGAGATTTACATATCTTAAGGCCAGAATGAATTAGTAAAAGTTTCAGCCTAACATAAAGTATTACATTTTACTCAGACATGATCTGCAAATTCATCTACAAGGTATTTTCCACATGGTAGCCAGCCTTGATTTGATGACAAGAATTACATGGCTCATTAACTTTGTTTCACCATTTAAAAGGTTTGCCTTAATTTTCAGCTGAATTTAACCTGGTGCCAACTCAGTTTCTTATTCTCATAAAGGAGGAGGCAGTATACAGCAGTCCTGTACCAGCTTGGGCAGCTCTGTGTACACACTACTTCAGGCATCTTGCAGCTCTTACAACAGTCACTTCACTACATCTCAATAATAATTTACCGAATCTCTGAAAGGATGACATTGGTCATTGTTTTCTCATCTGTTGTCAATTTTACTATTTTTTTCACTACATTTGGTCAGCTGAAATAAAGCCTTCTGGGTACAGGGCTATCATCTATATGCTTCTAATCTCTGACTTTGTAGGCAGTGTTTGACTCAATTCATTCATCTTCTCTGAGGCTTTTGATTACAAGCATGTGTTCTTTTTACTCACAGAGATTGCAGGTCCATACATTGAAAGATGTATAATTTTCATTATTCTTATTTGGTTATTTTTGAATTCCATATTAAGAACTTCTCAGAAGATCACTCATAAGTTGAAACGTCAAAATCCAGGCCTCATATGGCAGAGGAATTACGCACATACACAGAGTAATACACTAGCAAGCATGATACTGTAGCAGAAACGCTAAGTCATGGCCAGAACCAGTGATTGAGCACCTTGTGGGAAGGCAGGGCCAACCCAGAGAAACTCAGGTGTATGCAATGAAGCTGAGTGATCAGAAGGGGTGGAGCCAGGATCCACCCCTTACAGACCTCATTCAAGGGTTTGCAGTGGAGGGAAGTGCATCTTGTTGAAGATCTTTGCTTAACTGAAGTCTTCTGAATGTAAGTAGTTTTTTTTCTTTCCTTCATTTCTGTCTCCTTATTTGCTGTTGCCAAAGACTTTGCCACCCTGCTATTATCATTTTACTTTCCATCATGCTATAGTGTTACAGAGGTCAAATCAAAGTGCAAGTGCCCATGAAATATAGGCTGAACATTAAGAACGTTTATGTTATAAAGATGAGGAACATTAGGTTACCACAGAAGGCAAGGCAGAGATCTAATGCAAAGCACACTGGAATAAGCTTGAGTAGATTAGAGATAAAGATTACTGAGTTCCACTAGTCTTTGCCCAAAGTTCTGTTTAAAATGCTAGGTGTAGAGCTGTATGTTATTGCTGAAGCTTCTATAGCAGTTAACAGTGATGCTGGTAACTTCATTATATCACTAAATCACAACGTCTCAATTATGTCCTGTTATTACACTGAAATATTACTCTTCAGCCCCAAGTCACTACAAGAGGTTCAAAAACACGTTCTATTATATATAGCATAAAAAATTATTTGGCCTCCAGATACAGAATTATACGTAGAGGAAAGATACTGCAGGTAACTGCTTCCTAAGCCTGCTTTTGACCCATAATAGTTTTAACTCATGGACGTGTTTACAGTAAAGCTGTTATTGTACACAGCGAATGTAGGTTTAAAGGTCTTTGTTCATCATATCACTTGGGATTTTCTCATAGCTAGCAAACAACAGAGACCAAAATTTGTAGAACTGAGGATTAAAATTTTATATACACACATACATATAGATAGATAGATAGATACATATAATATATATAATATAAGCATTGTACCTGAGCCTAGTAATACTGCTTCACAGCTCAGAAGAGATGATAATATTAATATATTTTAATGGTTAACAGAATATGCAATGCTTTTGAGACTTTAACAGATACTAATTCATTTGTAATTCCAGATTTAATTAACTCGTGAAATAAATATATTTATCAAATCCTAAGCATCTCACTTCGTCCCTCTGCTCAACCCCTTCACCAGTTGCAAGTTTATTCAAAAATTAACAAGTAGAATTCAGTAAGCTGCATTTGCTTTTCTGTCTTTTTTTTAAATGAGAAAATATAATAAAACTTTAATTGGTTCCATGACTATCTAAGATCTGACATACAGCTAGCCTGTTTCCATGAGCAATTAGAAGTGTGTCTATATTAGTGTTTTGTTCAACTGAGGAATGCGCTTCCAAAGCAAATGTCTCAATGCACTGAAGTTATTGTGGTTTTGTTTGTACTGTGTAGAAGTCTTGGAAAGTCTACTTGGAGTAAATTTAACTGAAAGATACTCCCCAGGAGAACACTTAAGTACATAGCAGATGAAATGAGGCATTCAGATCATGGGAGCAGACTAGCACTAGCTGAAAGTAAACACCTCAAAATATGCATAGTGGCCTTTGGAGCACTTAGCCCTACCTTAAGGATGTTCTTATTTGTCTGGGTGAACTTAATGTGAGTGTTGACATGGCCTGTGAATGTGTGTCCATAGATGCAGCTTCTGATGACAGTCCATCTTGATGTGCTTAAGCTATACACTAAATATATTCATAAGGTTACAGTAGTAGATCATAATGTATAATAACAAGACAGATCAGGCATCCAGACTCCAGAAAAGTATGTCTATTTTACATTGTGCTTTAAATCCAGGTTTTCCACCTATCTCCACAAGCTGACTGAACTATGGATTGTGTTATATCACTTGGATGCACTGAATTCAATATGTCCATTTCTAAAGCCTGGGCAAGGCAAAATTGCACTAAGTAGGAAGGAGAACATGAACAGTCCTGGTATTTCACATCAAATTAAAGAATGATGCTGAATAGTTGGGCAATCGTAGTCTGAACTAGCATAGATTAATTAAACCTGCAGCAGTTTACCTAATATGTGTTCAGTACTGTAGTAAAAGACTCAAATCTTGGAGCTCTAGGGCTATATCATACTAAATTCTATTTTTCACACACACAGATGTATTTTTTTTTCATTTGAAAAAGTCTTCACAGACCATACTCACTCCCCTGTCATTACCCTACTAATTCACACAGTTCCTATCCCTTTAAATCTAGTGGGCAGTGGACCAGAGGAATTGTAGTTCTCATTGACGACTTTTTTTTACTGTTTCTAAATTTATCACGTGGATGCAACAAGTCCTAACTCTCCCACATTCCAAGCATCTTTCTCTGAACAGCTTTAGTCAAGACACTTTTTAAGAGTCTGAAGTCAGTTCCACATTTAAGTCTGGATCTAAACAACCGGAGATACTCTTGCTTTTCAAAAGTCATTAGGAACAAAGTAGCTTCCAGTGACTTCTTGGAGCAGCTGGGTAAATAGTAGAAGAGCGGAGCATGTTGCCCTGTACAGAGAAGGATTCCAGAAGCTCCTGGAGGATGTAGTCAGGTTGCCCCCCCCCCCCCCCCCCCAAAAAAAAAAAAAATCAGCTGAGTATTACACTACATAGCCAAAATTAACAGATCATTCTTCTGTGGAATGAGCAGTCCTGTAAATTACATACCACCTGTATGCCTCTATGTTCTAAGGAGTAAACTGCTGTAAAATATGCACCATTCCCCAGTTCACCATATTACCAAGAATTATTCAGATGTGTTTTGCGTGGATCTAGTGTACCTTGAGTCATTGTGGTTGCTCAGCTGGAAGTCTTTGAAATATCTAATGCAATAAAAATAGAATTGTTCAAGTAGTCTTTGTCAAATGTATTACTAAAAAAGTACTACTGTTATTCATCAAAATCGTTATTCAGTGTGAATAGCGTTTAGCAGCATTTGACCCATTCTGTAGCTAGCTGAATACTGTTCACTGAATAAATTAACATAATGTTAATTTGTTGAATAACTGGAGGAATATTTTTTCGAGTATTTGACAAGGTCCATTAAATACCAGTAAAATCGAAGATATTGACTGAGTAAAAATAACTAGAATTCTGTTTAGAAAAACTGGCCTTATTCTTTGGTAAGCTACACAATGCTTTATGGCGCTTGACTATTTCTCCAGTTCCTAGATAAAGTTTAGATAACTCAGGAAAGTAGATTCATCTCAAAGAGCTTCATACCCATATTTTACAAGCCAAAACACACAGGCTGTGTATATTTCCTGTATCTGTGTATCTGGGAGACCATAGTTAAGATGTCTTTCAGAAGGTACTACTTACATTTCGGGCCTTTGATACAATGCATAAAATACTAGGAAAACTAATTTTAATGAACTATTGGCATTAATCAAGGGTTGTTTTTTTTTTTTTACTGTAACTGTGTTTTTAAATTTTTAACTATATAAGGAATTGTAATGTTGTATAAAATCTTATTTAAATGTTCTTGTGTAGTATGTACATACATGTGCAAGTGTAGATGCATATTCTTGTACACACTCATTGTAAGATAACATTTCAGTTTTCATGTAGATAATTTCCAGTGATATTACTATGTTTCTAAACTTCTACAGTATAGCAATCACAATATCTATTTCACAGCTTATAGATAAATACTAATTAATTTTGGAGGGCTACTCCAAAGGCACTGCCTCCCATTTAAAATTACTTAATACTTTGACCCACAACATCAGAGGCAGATGTTAGTGGTATGACAGTAGAGGGTGGACCTTCCCACCAACACTCCATTACTTTCTGTTGTGTGACAGATGGCAGTAGAGGGGCAATCTGACAGAATGGTGTCTGACATGAAAGATATAGGAAGCAAAAGTGTCTCATGGAATTCCCGCATGCAGGAAAAAATGGCACCCATTAACATTCATTGATGTTTGCTGAATGCTGATGGAGACAAAATAGTAAATGGGAAAGCAGTGAGGCAGTGGGAGGTATGTTTAAGCAGTGGTGGCATTGATGGTAGGTAACCTCCACTTGTGCAGATTATTGTGAGTGCAGCATGCAGGCTCTCTATTTCGGAAGGAAATGCATAGCTAATGGCAGTGACTCTACTAAAAATAGTGTTTTGTAGCTGAGAACTTTCTCTATTAAGTAGTGCTACTGTGCTCTATGGATCTGTTGTAGTTTCCATGGAAATAAATAGGAGGCATTACTTTCAGAGTGACCTACATATTAGTACTTTTTTCAGAAGCCTGTCACAAATACTCAAGTACAAATGTATTTTTCAATTTTATAGTTCTCTCATATATTCCAGTAGCGATAAAAACATTCTCTATTGCCTAACATAAAGTAATGCAAATCATACAGCATCTATGTCAGTAAAATCTAGTTAGTTTTAAGGGAAAACTACATATTTAGATGAGATCTATTCATTTAATATATCAAAATGATTCAACCTTAAAAGAATGGTGAGAAGGCATCAGAGGGAAGCAGTTCACAAGATTATCCTGTTGGAAGGATTTTAAGTACATGGGATTATCTGTAATGAGATTAACCACTAGGAGATCAAATTCTGAATGGATGCTTCAGGGAGAAAAAGTGCCCACTAAAACAAAAGAGAAGTGGGAGGTAAAAGCTATGGGATTTAAGACAATTTCTGGTCCTAAAAGTCCTGTTGATGGGGCAGCAACAAGAGGATGAAGGCTGGTTGGCTAACGCTCAAGAGATGTCAAGTAGGCATCAGTTAAGAACTGAAGTTAGTGTTAGAGAAAGGGTTTCTACAGAATAAAGCAATGTGGAAATGTGGTAAAACTTGGGCACTGTCTCTTCTGTATCAGTGTGCTGCTGAGAAATCCTACATAAGCAGCAAGCTGCTGTTACAAACAATCATGATATGCATTACATTTTGTGTGCATCTATGGAGATCAGCTCAGATGTGATTTCAATTATGGGAATGCAGGACTGCACTGAAAACTACAAAACAATGAAAAAAGATTGGTAACATTAATTTTTAAAACCAGTCAGGAAACTTTTAAAGAGGCATATTTGGCAAAGTGTTAGTGTTTCTAGTAGATAGTAAACAAATTTCTTAAATCCTTTTTAGTGGTGCAATTTTTTAGGTAAAACAAAGTGATTTGTGGGAGGGAACTATCAGCATATCATAAAAATATATGAAAATGAATTGCCACTAAATCTAAACTAAGGCCAAGATGAAGATCTTAATTTTCCAAAAGTCTCAGTCCAACTCAGTAATTTGCCACTTTCAACAAATATTAAGGTGCTCCTTGTGGGTAATGTTATATTTTTGAGTCATAGCTCAAAGACACAGACATTGTACCTCAGCCCAGAAATGCAGCTGTGGTTTTGCATCCCATACCTTAGGCATTATGCATATGTTTTCCTCTTCTTGTCAAAGAGTTTTCTGCCAAAGAAAGACTCCTCATCTTGCTACTGCAGCACATATAACTGTGTTATATGCACACATTTGTTTTCTTTGACTTCAGACATACAATTCAGCACTGAAGGTTTAAAATTTAAACGATACCTACTTAATACAGTTCCATGCATATAGGCTCTGTAAATCAATTCACAAAACTTTTGTCATGTACTAGTGAAATAAATTTTGAGTCTACAGAATCGATGTCTATCAGATTTCTGCATTCTTGGCAAGCCTGTTTACTCAAGAAAATATTATTCTTACAGTTGTATCAGAGTGAACATGAATTCCACAGGTTTTAAGTAATTAAGATATGAATGCTGTTTCCTAACACAACCTTTCTGAAGCTGTATGCTCTATGAAGCATCTCGCTACAATATTCTTCATAAACGCTCTATATCCCACCTTTTTCATTAACAAGCCTTCAGGAGTGTTTGACATTTGTTTTTCAAAAGGTATCTAGATCAGATAAGGGTACTTCTGTTTGCCAAATCAAAAGTGAACTCAGATATTTGAGAGCAATTGTATATCATTAGATGGAGACAATTTACTCTGAAAAATATAAAATTAGTATTCAGGTACCAGATGTGAATCCATCATCCCCATTTCTCCATCCTCAGAGACAGTAGGAGTTTCAGATTCATCTGACATTCTGTATATAAATTTTAATAACTGGGACACATTCAAGAATCCTTCAACCTCTGAAGAAAATCTTAGGATGATACACCTCAACATAATTTTTAATTTAGTATTGGGAAAAATTAAATATTTCTGTTAACTTGAAAATTGCTATGCAATATAATTGAAAACATTTGTTGTTTTCTAAATGATCAAACAATAATTAATCTACAATACATATTATGTACTGTGTGAGCTTAGTATTCAGCTAGAAGCAATTATTTTTCACTATTTACTGTGAAGCATTTTCTTTCCTAAATTCACATTAACATGGTAGATACTAAACAATGGAAAAATATCAAACTCCAATTTTCTTAAACTTATTACCTTATCAAGTATTTCTAAGATATTTGTATTTCCTTTTTTTTTTTTTTTTTTTTTTTTAAGTAGATTAATGCTAGGGTTAAGATTAATGGTGGTCAGGCATGGGTATAGTCTCCCAGGTCATGGACTCAAGCTATTGGGGTTCAAGAAGCATTTGAGCAACACCCCCAGACACGGTTTGAATTTTGGGTGGTCCCGTGCTGAGCTAGGAGCTGCACTCAATGGTGCTTGCAGGTCTCTTTCAAGTGGAGATATCTGTGATTATTTATTACTGGAAACACTACACATTTCCATTGTTATAAGATATTAGTAGCAATGGAAAACTGTTCACATTTCAACCAGGTTATTTATTGCTTCTTCATCTGAAAGAAGTGGTAATTTTTGACACTATACAGAACTTCTCCTTAAGGACAGGATTAAAAACTCTCTAAACTATGCTCATGCATAGATGTGGGAGTGACTTTGGCAGCATTCCTTCTATGATTTGATTAGTATCAATAATGCTTCAATAGCGTTCTTAACAACACCAAAATTACTTTCATCGTTGTTTGTATGCTTTGTTTCATCAAACTGTCTTCCATGAACAGTTAGGCAACTAATTGTCAGCGATTTTATTCTTTGCCGGAGCTATTACTATTACGAATACATCAGTTATCCTTTCTGGAAAATATATTTCTTCTCAAAAATAACCAAGCAAAAAATAGATTACTCTTTCTGACTATCTCATTCACATGACAATTACCATGTACATTTGATGTTTCTATATTTTGAAGTTTCTTTTTTCAAATTTTCTTTTCTTTTTGAAGGAATATTTGACAGAAAACTCTTCTTACAGTTACTGTCAAAATTTGTATGCGTTCACACCTTAATCTACAAAACAAACACTTCTAAATAACACTTTAATCTCAGCTTTGTGTCATTATTACATGTGGTGCATTGAACTAGTAGTTAAAAGTGTTACATTTCATAAAACTACTGCAATAAAATAGAAATAAGATAGCCCATGATAAATGTAGAGCATACTACAACTCTCCTAAAAATGCATTTCAAATGTATCTTTCAGCATTTCATTGGCAGCATTATTCACACCTTCACTAATCGTGCTCTTAAAATTAAGGACTTCTTTTTGTGTAAGGATAAAGTATGTGAAGTCTATGCATATGAAGTACTGATATTTCAGAAGACTTGATCTTAGATGAGGTGGGTTAGGAGCATCCCTCTGACTGAATGATGATTATACCCCTTTCTTTCTTGTTCAGATACTACTTTTTTCCTCACTTGGGCAAGTCTGAAAAGTCTCTATGCTTTTCATATTGTCTAAGTAAATGAGTCTGCATTCAGCTTTAAGAAAGGTTTGCTCTACAGTTCACTGCAAAATTCAGCTGAACCTTGTGGTAAGCTCAAAAACAGACAATTTCTTTTTCCAGTTGCATATCACAGCTCAGAAACTGCTCTCTACAACTCCCTCACCAGCAGTGTGGTGGAATGAGTCTCCACAGAGATTGGAGACTTTAATATACAGGCTACTGAAGTTGAATGAGAATTCAGAAAACTCTGGTAAGACCATTTATCTTTAAAGCTGCAGTTAGAGCAGGTGAGCTTCCCCTGCTCACTCAGTCTTTGGGATAAAACAGAGAGGACACAAAAAGTAAATGCACTTCATATGTCCATTAGCAAAAATTTTCAATGGCTTCTTCCACTATCTTACTGTATTGCAAAAGAGGAGAAGATGAAATGGGTGAAATATCATGAATTGACTCCATGCTTTGTATTTCAAGTGTCTAATTCAGTGTACTGTAGATCAGTACAACTTAATTTTTGAGCTTAAGTTAAGGCTTCTCTATGCTGCTTAAGGATTCTTTCAGCGCAATACTGAGAATACTTAATCAATTCCTGCATTGTTATCCAAAAGTTTGATTGATCATTTCAGCCTTTCTGTTCATCCCAGAACAGATGAAATAGAAGAAAAGCCTTAAAAATATGGTATTACTTGCTTTATACAAATGAGAAATTGTATAATATATATCCACAGAAGTGGATAGATAGAAGGTGCATATAGTTACTATCTATCCTTTCAGAAGTCATGTCATCATATGAATAAGAACAAGTAACTTATGCCCTGGTTCATGTCCAATCCTGTGACTATGGATAAACAAGTTTATAGCTTGCTTACCTGCAAAAAAAAAAAAAATAACCAGGAAATTTAAGTGCTGCTCACAAAGTTACTGCTTCCTGAACCATTGGAGGAAACTATCTGTACAGGTGAGAGCAATGCAAAAAGGTGAGGATGAAGCAAGAACAGCAGGAACACTGACTCTCAGGTCAAACAGGAAAGCTGGTGAGATTGAAGATTTTTCAGCCTACATACAGCTTTGTTCCACAGTGTCCAAAGTCCTGTTTTTCTAATATTTGCCTAAGTACAGAAATTTCAGCTACTCCAAGGCAGATGTTTCGCAAAACTAGTTCTAGCATATGTATCTCACTTTTGGACAGACCTACTATTACACTTTGTCTTTAAAAGAGGTAAATTATTTGTTTTGGTCATTGGGTCAATAACTGAATAAACAGCCACCAACAGTGGCTTATTTTACCACTAACTAATGCTATTCTGAAAGGCAATCTTAACTGCCATCTCTTGCTGGGAAGTCATTCATGGTGATTTTCATTAGGTCAGCTCTTCAAAGCAGCATAGGGAAGACAGGTTGAATAACTGAAAAGCTGCCTGTCTGTAACAGTTCATGGCGTTGCCCATTAAGTTTGTACTGCACACATCTGCACTTCACATCTGCAATCTACTTCATTATTTCCTTTTCTAATTGACATATGACTGAAATCCACCTCTTGTCCAAACTTAGTGTGGTGTTACGTTCAGCAATGAGATGCTAGGCTGTTGTACAGTTTCTGCTTAAGAAAATCTGTACTATCACAGCATTTGCCAAAAAGGAACGATTAACTATCTGCAGGGATATCATTAATTTAATAGCTATTAGGTATTGTTGGAAAGAACCATATTACCACATAACTTATTAGCTCAGGCAGTATCGTTTTGATGAACAGAGAATGAATTACAATGAAAGGTTAAGCAGAAGTAAAAACAGCTATACATCTTCTATTATTTGTGCTGCTTCTTAAGTATCTATTTTTCATTTTGGAGTTTCTCATTCCCTTAGGTACAGCATGAACTTAAAAACAACCTAGATTCTTCACAGGACTTTTAGAGTATATGATGGATCAATAATTTGTTGGTTTGTTTATGAAATATGCCAACTTACTGGGACAGAGTCATTTTTAAGATGAAAGAAAGATCAATATATATGTGCATAGATTTATGGGTGGTTTTGTTACACTTGAAGTAAGTCTTATTCTTTTAAGAACTCTAAAAAGGCAAGTTAGCTTCTCTTTTTCATTGATGAACTAGCTTGAGCGGTTCACTTCAATTCTAAAAGCTAAGGAATGGTACATGTGAACCTTTCATTCTGTTAAAATCTTTTTGGAGTTTGCTTGAAACAGTGAAGCTTATCCATTATTGCACATTTTCTTCCATCAAGTTGCATGGACTGAAGTCTTTAAGATTAAAAACAGCACCAGATTTACTAGACAGGAGGTAAAGAAGGATTAGACTTCCCAATAATCCCCAGGTTCCAGCTGCAATCCACACACAGGGCCACAACTTTTTCTTGGCTCCTGTACCAGCAACATGTTCTTGACGGGCAGACAGACTGAACTTGAGGAGGAGATCCAGGTCTTTTACCTTGCTACTGTGGGATTTAGCACATAGTCCATGCTGCATAATTTCTATGGGAGTGAGGAACCTTCCTGATTGCATCAGTTAGCTTTCTGCACTCAGTGCCATACTACCCTCCAAATTTAACTATTTAAACTTAAGTGTTTAAACCTGTACCCTTTTATTTTTGCTGCCAGACACAAGCGGAGTAACTCATCTCTAAGCGGCGTACAGTGCTCAGCAGGCATTGTACATGTTTCAGCTAGAATTTCAAACTGGGTGCATCTGTATCAATCTCACCCCTAGGCTAGGTTTCACTTTGGTTACTTTATTATACTGAGAATCCACAAAAAACATGAGGGTTAGAAGATAATAACTGTACACACAGCACCTAGCTGTACACACAGTAGGTAGAGTATTTGTGTGGAACAGAGGTAGGAAGTTATTCTAGCCCATTCCTGGGTAGGACAGATGTTTAATGCTACCTTGCAAAATAACCTTAGGAAGACAGATAGCATCTACTTCTTAACCCTGCTGAGCAAACTTTATATGTATACATCCTGGGGTCTAGAACTTGTGTCTCCTATGCAGCCTACTAGTGATGTGAATTTTGACATGTGTGCCATGAGCATATTAAGAATCCTTCAAACCCACTCTGGTCACTTAGGATCCACACATTTAGGACCCTCGCATTTGCAAATAAGCAAGATGCTCATACTGAGTGAAGTATGTTTAACCTTTCCACATGTGTCTTCTGGAGGGTGTGGATTTGAAATAATAAGTATAGTTTGAGGCAAATCCCACAGCAGTCAGTTTTTTGCTGAATCCTAGTCACTAGATAGGCTTACTTGAGTACAACAGATCTAACATCCAGACTTTTCATGTGATTGTGCCCTCTCTATTGTTGCTCTTTTAAGGAGTCTTTCTCAGGTTACTGAAAACAAAATACAGAACAAAGTGGTTGTTGCCCCCTTAGCAAATCTGTTCCACTCATGATAAGAAAGGGCCATCTTTCAAATCATACTAAGTACTGTAATTACAGACATCTCTGCTTTCACACTTTACTTGCAAATGCCAAAGATGAATGCACCTTATTACACACATACTATGTAATAATATGTAATAATATGTATAAAAACATAGAAAATTAACTTTTACTTAATGGATAGATAACTACTAAGTGATATCTTTTATGTTTCATTTATGTTCACTGTATAGAATTCAAAACTGATTGTTAGGGGAAAAAATATATGCAATTGCATATTTTCAGTTCCTCAGAGATTAATTTCTCTCATACTTTGCCTATAATTACAGTGTAATTCCACAAGTATTGCTTAGAAAAGAAGAAGCTACAAAATTGATTTTTACTGCATGAGGAACTAAACTAGTTTATTGAACTTTCTGTTCTCTGAGTGGTTTCAGATATCTTTCTTAAAATATGCTAGAACACTCAGAGGTTGTGTGTGGGGCAAGGGTAATAGTATAATAGTATATAGTGCAAGTCCCCTGCTGAATGCAGTTAATTCAACACTGCTAAAGTCTGTTCTCTTCCCCACTTAACATATTCACTGGAACATTTTCTCTCTTTCTCACCTGCTGAAGAAATTCAAATTAACTACCAAAAAAGAGATAACAAATAAAATAATTTAAAAATATATTTAAAAAAATAATATTTTGATTATTTAAATGAAGCTATGATGTGTCTCAGTGACAGGGAGAGTTTAGAAGTATAACTGCCCTATGTCTTCATTACTGCACCAGGAATTTCTAAACTTATCAGTTAAGCTAGTAGAATATACCCAATTTTTAATTAAAACTAAAGTCCAATTTATCTAAGAAATATATATTTCACTGTTCTAATCATAGACTATATTACTAAAAATACAGCTGGTAAATCTGAGACTAAATAAAAATTTCAAGGCATGCGTAGAGTTGCCTATAGCTTGATTTTAAAAAAAAAAAAAAAAACAACTTGAGGAAATTTACTTTCCTTCTCTTGTTCTGATCCTTTTGCCATCATGAGCAAGATCTCCAGCTGCTGCTCTACTGATTTAAAAAAAAAACAACAGTAACAAAAACATCAAACCAAAACATTTTCTTCTGTCAGCGCTGTCAAGAAGGTGGAGAAGACTATCCAGAGTTCTGGCTGTTCTTTGAATAAAATGGATTAAAAGAACACATTTTCTACTTTTCTTCCTTTCAGTGTACTTGTCCAAATACAAACATAGTTCATCCTTGGCCTTTTTCTACTGCTCATTATGTTGCCTAGTTTTAAAATGATCTCAGTGCAACTAAAGTAGATTACATATCACAGATGAATATCCTGGATGTGAGTGACTATACAAGTGGTACCCAGCTTCAATGAATAGTCTATTTTGCCCTACTACCACATGCCACATAATGCATTTCATATTTCTAATCACTATTTCTGTTACAAGTAATGACAGTGTTAACTTTTGTAACTGCACTTAGTAACTAAGCAGTGTGAGACTGTATTGCAGACCTTTTAAAAGGGACTTGAAATACTTTTTTTTGTGCGTTACAGTTCAATTCATAAATTCACTCAGTTTAAAAAAAAATTAAAAAGCTCTGTGTCATCACAGAATTTATATTCAACAAGCTGTGTTATAGTTTGTTCTTATTTATCCCTTTTTAGGTTAGTCCTGTTTGTTGAATCTGAGCTGATTAAGAAAGTACACAGTTAAAGGTAAGTATGCTAGGCCTCAACAATGCCTAGTTAATTGATGAGGCTACTTAAAATTACTAATCTGTTTATACTTGCCTGTATTGGAGATATTGTTTTCGCATTTATTTTACACATGACTAACCAATAATCAAATGCAATATTGCACTACTCATCTTTTTCTTCAGTCCCTGTTATTTAAACAAAATATTTATTTCACAAAGTTTGTGTTCTCCAATATATTACTGTTTTTCCAAGTTTATACAGTATAAACAAATAATTCCTAGTGATAACAATGTGAATAACGTAATCTAACAAAAAAACTATAATAAGATCCTGGAATTTTGCTATAGCATGAAATACACAAAGTAGCAAGTATCTTTCTATAGATCTTCATTATGAAAAGTAGAAACTAATCTGTAACGTGATGGTTTCATTAGGCTTAGCTGAACAGAGTAGGAAGCCTAATTCTGCTATTTTTCAGATTTTGGGGAAAGATGTTCCATGACTGAGCAGCTGACTGTGCTGAATGCTAGAACTCCTGAAACAATAACTATTTTTGTTCAAATCCTTGGAGATTAGATCACACCTTATGAAATTCATAACAGTTGTGATCCCATTCTTTGTGCATGTTGACAACGTATTGAGAAAAAAAATAGTGATTGAAAAGATCACGCAAAACAATTTCAAAATGCTTTAGGCACAAAGTACATGAGTGACAACTACAAATTTAAGTGCTGTAACTCTTTGATTAATATAGAGAAAGTGATTTAGATTATTTTGATAACAACCTTTAGGGAAAAAATGACACTTAAAGGAATATAAAGATTTGAGGGCTGAATTACTTGCCTAAGATGTGTTTTTATAAATAACCCGTGTCACCTATTATTTTGGAGGGAGAAGAAAAAAAAAGGTGAATTATTGGCTTTTTTTTTTTTTTTACAAAGTAAACTACCTACAGTATACTCCACAAATGGCACATGGATTTTATCTTACCCATTTCCAAAATCCAAAAAAACTTGAAATATATAACCTATTACAGAGCCAGAGTGCAAACGTGATAAGAAAGCAAATTCAGAATTTACTTCTAGTTCACTAGAAAGAGCAAAACAATGTTTGCCTTTAAAACATGCTTCCATACAAAGACTTCTCATTATTAAGAGCAGTTTTAAAGACACCGATTAATTATGTATAATAATCCAGTGCCTCAAGTACCTATATGAAATAAAATTATCTATTTTAAAAAGTGTTTCTGAAGCCCAGTTCTGTTAAGAGGTTCGCCACTGGGAAAGAGAAGTCTGCCAAATTGCCATCTTCAAATAAATGCGTGTCATTCCAGAATCAGATTGTATATCAAGAAAGGGTTCTTCCATGAGAAGAATGCTGTGCACTAGAACAGACTCTTCAGGGAAGCAGTCACAGCACTGAACTTGCTGGAGTTGAAGAAGTGCCTGTCACAGACATATGGTTTGCTTTTTGGGTGGTCCTGTGCAGAGCCAAGAGTTGGACTCACTGATCCTTGTGGGTCCCTTCCACCCAGGGTTATCCTATGATTCTGATTACCTTCTATTTCTACTACTGTCCTGCCTCACTGAGGTTTAGCCCACAGAAGAAATATTCTGTCATTTAGATATCTACTGCATGATTTTATGTAAAAAGCTAAAATGGAAAGGGAGACATCCTGAAGAAGAATATTACAGATCTTATGTATTCTTGGTTAGACAAAAATTCAGCACTTAGACCAATCAGCGCTGACACCAAGTAATGAAAACCATGACAGGAAGAGAGACAGAATTTGTGTCAGTTGTCATTCTTTCTTTTGTAGATACTTTCACATCTGTTTGATTGTTAATTATTTTATTGAATAATGGATTTAAACAAGTTATTTTACAGTACATCTTTACAAAACTCCTTACAGAGGACAGTCACACACTTGTATATAACATGATTTTTAGAGACAGAGTATTTTAACTAGTTCTGTAAACCTTCATGGTGCAAATAAGCAGCAACAAATAAGGGGATCTGCAGATGGGCTGGCAGATAGAAAAAAGTGTATCTGTTTCATGCTTTAGAATCATTTTACTTTACAACTACAGAACCAGATAAAAAAAAAATGTATAGTGTGACACAGCTGAGAGGCAAAAGAGACAAAGTTCAGCTGGAAAACAAAAACTCCAAATTAATCACAGGCCTCTTTGAGTAACTCTGAAAGATCACAGAGTCAAGTAAGAAAAGGTAAATTTACTCTTCTTCCATTACCAATGTCTTAAAAATATTTTTTTTTCCTCCTCTTCGGAAGAAAGCACATACATAGCAAGAGTATTCAGATCCAAAACCACAAGACAAAAATTCAGCCAGGTCCGGTCTATTGGTAAGCTCAGATCATCATTACTTCTTGATGAAATTTTAGGTGAAAGCTTCACATACACTTGTTCACACGGATTTGGCATAATTGATGCTGTCTGCTCTGAAAAGAATTCTAAGGATAAGAACATAGGCTCCTTGGATAATTCAAGTTATGAAAGACCTCTTGAGGTCCCTTCTTCAACCTTCTACTCAAAGCAGGGCCAGCAGTAAGATCAGACCAGGTTGCTCAGGTCTTTTACTAAGCCTTGTCTTGAAAACATTCAAAGACAGAGACAGCACAGCCTCTCTGGGAAACTGGCTCCTCGGATTGACTATCCTCATGCTGAAAACATTTCTTCTTATATCCAGTCGGACATTCTATTGTTCCAGCTTATGCCCATTGTTACTTGTCTTGCCAGCATGCCCCACCAAATAGCCCAATTGCGTTTTCATGATGACCTCCACACAGATACTGGAAGGCTGCTCATAGGTGCCCCTGAAGCCTTCTCTTCTCCAATTACAAAAAGCCCCATCACTGCAGCATCTCCTCAGAGGCCATGTGCCATCAGAGGCCATCAATCTCAACGTCTTGGTATCCCTATGTTGAACTTACTCTATACAGGTTTTAAAAAAAAGTGTTGATCGGTGATTGTGAGAATTCTTCACCCTCACTTGCTTTGAGTCAATGCTATCATTTTTAAATTAGCAATGCAAGATGACAGGCTACCTGTTCAGAGGACACAAAACAGGGAATAGTAGTGGTACAGTGTAATAATCAAGAACTGGAACACATGGCTGCTGCTACATTTAAATATGTCAGAGCCAGAAGCAATTTAACTGACAGTGTAATAGATAAAGTAAAACAGCATTACCTTGAAGTGACCAAGCATGCACTAAATTTCAGCATTACTCCTACATTTTGCATTGCTCTATCCAATAAGAGTTCCACTCAATAAGAGTACACCTGTTCCATAAACAATTAACATCACTGAATAGGAAGTGAGCATTTAAAACATTATTGTCAATATATCACCAGAACCTATAATGAAGGATAAATGAAGTTGGCCAAATTGCTTCATTGAATTCAGGGGAACTTGGATCTGATCGCACAGTTTAGATATTAGATGAAAGTAGAAATACAAATACTTTTCTTAAGGAAATTACTGTTTAAGTTTGAAAACGGTAAACTAAGAAAAAGATAGGATATGCGCAGGCATGCATACGTAATACATATTATACACCACCTAAATATACATATGTCATTGTATTTATGTAACCAACGATTAACAGATTTTGTTCCCTTTTGCTTGAATGAGGATACTAGAAATGTAATGCTGTATGCAGTCCACATTTCCTTACAGTCAACAACATGGTGGAAAAAGATCTAATAGTCTGCATGCATAAAATATATTCTTTAGTATTTTACAAGCACACCAAGAAGCCAGATTTCAAAGGAACAAGGAGGTTAATATTGAGGAGAAGACTTTTTTATTAGATGATCTAACTTTGCTATACGTGAAAACCTGAAGCTATTTCAGCAAAAAGCACAGAAGTTCTTCTGATTTGTTTCAGGAAAGTATTAAAACAGTTGTGGGTTGTTTTGTGTTTTTGTTTTTTTTTTTTTTTTTAAATTATACATACGCACTGCCAGATGATCTGTTGGTTTTGTTCCAAAAGACTACTTTTTAGATTGGCATTGGAAGGTGTAAGTTTAGAACTCTGAAAGTCAAAACATCTTTCTTGAAACTCCAAAAGAGGCATACAGAGCAGTTTGTAAGTGCCCTATGAAACAGATTATGAAACTTAACGTCTGTTGGAAACTCATTTAATACACCAAGATTCTACTTTAATAAAACATCATCTGAAATTAAGAACTGTGCACCAACTGTGCAACAAGTGAAGGTAAATCCACGAGGAAAACAAAATCAAAATCACCGCTGATATTAGGTACATTTATATCAGTGCATTTTGGAGTATTCACTATTGCTTCAAACACAACACTGAAGATTCATCTGAAGCCTCATCTTTCCCATGCCTCCTTAAATACCTACAAGACAAAAGAATTAAAATTCTTGTTCAAAGAGATTTTACTCACCCAATGACAGAATAATATAGGTCATCATAGAGTAATTAGGTATGAAGTAGCCATGGGAGGCTATCCAGTCAAATATATGGCTCAAGGCACATTTAACATCAAAACTAGATCAGATTGCTTAGGGCCTTTTTGAAGTTCTCCAAGGATGAGTTTTTCACAACCTGTCCAGGCAAACCGTCCAGCATACTAATTTAGTAGCAGTACTAGAAAAACAGTTCAAGCTATGGGAGGCATCTGATAGCCTTTGGGACATTAAGGATCTCCTCTCCTTCCAGCAGCACACAATGCAGAGCTCCACATCATGCAGGTCTGCTTAGACAAAAGGTTCCCAAGCAGTGGGCTAGAGGCAGAATCTGTGACACTTCTACAATGACCAAAGGCAACACTACAACTGATGTATGCTTAGGAGTCCTCCTTTTACTGCACTTCCATTGCTCTATAACCAAATTCCTTTTGCTTCTGCTTATGAATAGTTAATCTAACATTAATTGCAAAATTGACAAGATGGGTCCTTCCTGTAACTATGCTCTACATTCTTTGCAACTTGTTTATTTTGACTGTCAACTCTGTGCTTGTGCAGAACCTAGCAAAACAGGGATTAAAACTTGACTGATCCTTAACCATAGCAACAATAAATAGAATTACTAATTTTTTGTTCCAAGACCACTAAAAGAAAAAAATTAAGAACGAAAAGTAGAGTGCCTCCAATTACTCAATTTTCTCCATTGCACACATTGTTTAAATTCAGATTTACAAAGCCAAATAAAAACACATTTTTCTTCAAACTTTGCTCACTTCTTTCACTGTATGAAAGATAATCCACTGCTACTATATATACAGAGAGCCATAGTTCATTCATCCTCCAATATCTGATATCCTTTACTTCCCAAAGTTACCTTTAGATCATTAAAGAATTTTATCAGCTGGACCTTTTGCACTCTGATACCCATCAAGACGAGAAAGGAAATTCCAGAGTCTGCACACTGATAAGAAGGCCCTGCTCAGAAAAAAAAAAAGACCAACTTCTGTCTTATTTAACACAGCATTTAAAAAGAAAAATAAAAACCCTATAATCTGTCCCCAAGGATGGTCAACTAAGATTATTCCTATTTATGCAAAACAAGATCATTACACTGCCCTAACATTTTCCTCTCCTGTATTTAGCTGATTATGTTTTAATGTGTTTACTATAATATTACTTTTTAAGCCTTTGTGAGCAAGAGTATTTTTCTGCACATTAACCAGGGCATTTCTATTGAACGTACTTTTTTCTCATTTTTAAGTTACAAAAATATCTTATTTTTATATAAACACTTGCATTATTTTATTTTTCTATCTGAAAAGATGCAGAGTGTTCAGGAACTAATACAGGTTCTTTTGTGGTAAAAAGGAGTCAAAACCTGATAATCTCCTCTTCTTCTATAAGCACAGAATATTCAAATACACATCTCTTGATTGAGGATGAGCCTATGCATATCTCTTTTCTGCAATTAGGCACAATCATTGCCCCAACAAGCAGTTAACTATCACCAGACACCAATACACAATTTCTTGTTCTAGTGCTAATTATTAAAATCAGAAGTGTAAGCAATAGTTACTCTGTTCAAGACTGAGTTTACGTGATAAAAGCAGATACTCAAGAATAACTGCATTAGCTCCTTGTAACAATTTTGCTTAACTATTTTCATACATTTTGCTTTCCTCTGTTCAGTGCATTTCATCTCATCTCTCTTTACCCTGATCTGAATCACAGAGTGGCCAGGGGTGAAAGAGACCTCAAGGATCATGAATCTCCAACCTCCCTGCCACATGCAGGGCCACCAACCTCCTCATTTAATGCTAGACCAGGCTGCCCAAGGCCCCATCTGCTTGTGATGTATTCCTAAAAAGTCCATAGGTTCACTAATTAATGGAGAACAGTGTCTCTGAAGAAAGTTACTGTGACAGAGGGGTGATAGAAGAGATTTAAAAAATACGTACATTTCAAATGTATATGGAGAGTTTACACAGGGTGGGAAGTGTAGAAACAAGAGTCAGATCATCCTGATCATCAGCTAGAGGAGATGCTCATTTTATAGCAGTCCACTTTAATTCAACCAAGATTTTTTTTGAAATCATCCTTCACCAATCAAGTCATATTGAACTCTGCAAATATTTCACACTATGTTGTTTTTCTTTTCTTCCCCATGGACAGACAAGGATGACCTTGACGTAGCGGAGGAAGACGATCACAACAAAAGCATCACCAAGATCATCAGAAGCATGTAAGAGCAGTCACACTAACAGACTTATGTTGAATATTCAGGTTCAGGGATGAGATGGCTGAGTTTGAAGTGCATCATGCTCAGAGAGGTCTCAGGCAATTAGTAGCCAGCATCTTCTCCAGCAGGTGATTCTGACGATCTTGCTGCGCACATAGAAGGGTGAAATCAGGACCCAGGCAGTGTGCTGATTTGGAGAACTAATAAGTACAACAAGACCACAAAAGTTAAGTAGTGCAACAAGACAACTAAAATTGAGCATCTGAGAGAGGAAAGAGTTTCTAGACATACTGTTAAAGTTTTGGTTTTGTTTCATTAAGAATTATTACCAGTTACTACCAAAAGTAGCAGTATCAGCTAATAATAGAGATTACTTAGTGTAATGTCTCTGTGCAATTTAAGTAGATTCTTCCTTTAGGTATGAAGCAGTCAGGCCAACTACATTTGGTTTATTCATGTAAAAATATTGTTATATTAAATAAGATTGTATGAATCAAATTGTACTAGGGAGAAGTACCAGAGAGCTATCGTGATCAGAAGCATAAAAAACCACTGTGATCTGTCTGCCCAAGTCTGGTAGCATGTCTGCTGCAGTATATCTCACATGGCTTTGCACAGTTGGTCATTTCCACTGCTTGCTGTAAAAGAGGGATGCAAACACCTAATAGCCTCCACAGAACTCGCTCTGCTTTCTGGAAAACTTTCTAATGCAGTCTCAGAGAGGAAGATGACTGTATTCCTACTGAATGCAAGGACTATGACTCTACAGTGTCTTTGCTTCTGCAGCCAAGTGGCAGGTACTTGCATTACCCTCCAGTTGTGCCTTTCTTAATGTTCTGGGAATACTCCTGCCTCCAGGAAGTCTGCAGTCTGGAAGTCCTGAACACTCAGCAGTCAACACCTTACACAACTAATATTCTCATTTTTAAATGTAAAACAGAAGATTCCTGATAATCATTCGTGCAATGGGTCTTAAGGTGTTAAAATATGACCACCATACCCCTAGCCCCACGTATTCCACGGGACTATGAGTCAACCTGTACTGCACATTTGTAAGGGTCAATTCTGTCCAGCTCTACCAAAAAGAGAAAGACAAAGCATAAAATGACACGGCTGGACAGAACATATATCATTGCCTGGGAAGGCTTCTCTTTCTCATGCTGTCAACATAAGCTCTAAACTCTTGATAAATCAAGTGTGGAGGAGAGTCCCGGATATGAAGCCTGAGGAAAGGCAAGTTATAATGACTCTATATTAGCTACTAAAAATCTCCCTCAAAAAATAAGATCCAGGATACTGCACAGCAGCGCTCAATGTTTCGGCCTTCATAAAGACACATATTCAAGTTTTTAATTAGCACTGTGACAGTTTCGAAACTGCTGTCAATCAATCTCCGTGAAGAAAAAAAAAAAATCACTTGTCAAGTTTGCATGCCCAGGGAGAGTTAAATTGAAATTAAAGTGAATTTTAAAGATAGGAAATAATTAGGGCACCAGGCAGAAGAAGCCAGAGAAAAAGAAAACTGAGAGAGGAAAAGTATGCTATTAATTATGCTTTTTACTTCTTTTTTTTTTTTTTTTTAATTAATCCCCAATACAGTTCCATCCCACCTTTAATAAAGTTAATGAATGATTATACAGGGAGTGTTCAATTCTTGGTTATGCAGATTTGCCACACCATGTCCGCACATAAAAGCATATCAAATGACCAAGTACATGCCCATCAGAAATGCAGCAGAACAGTCTACACTATACAAATGGGATTCCAAAACTCCTATGTACAGCTTATTAGCATATTCACGTAGCCCAATTTCGAGTGCAAAAGCAAAGTTGTGTATTCCCTAAAGTCTGCTCAAGAAGATTACAGAGGATGTTCGCATAGAACAAAAGCGTATCAGCATCAAACACTTCCATTCTCGTATGCAAAATCTGAAATCTAGGAGGACTGGAAACATTAGCTTGTGAATGAGAATTGTGGGAATGAGAAGATATAAAACAACAGTGAGTTAGGCAACCAAACCACAAGCTAATAGATTGCACAAAGGAAAAGCAAAAAGGAAGGAAAACATGGAGGAAAACCTTCACTGTGTTCTTTAGGTGGGTGAGAAGAATACATCAGAAGTCCTAACTATGGAAGTCAAGCAGGACTTTATTTCACTAAAGCAGAAATTGTCAAGCATTGTCATGCCCCCCGTGGCTATCGCATTCTTATACACATAAGTGCCATGAAACATGCACACACAGTTCATAGATAGAAATATGCAAAATACACTGTGTCCTGTATAAACATAGACAAGAAACCCTTTATCTGCAAGGCCAGTACACAAATGCAGTGTCATTTATTTTTTTTTTCAGGCAACCAGCTGTTAAAGGCACACTTGTGAAACATCTGTCTTTGCTTTAAGGTAAAGGTTCTCGTGCTACTGTCTCTGCAGAGGTCTATAAACAGAATGAAGTTACAGACCCAGTGAATAGCAGTGATACTTATAATTGCTGCACAGGTCCAAAGTTGTGGTTAATCCTGTATGTCTGACTCACTCTAAACAAAACAGGCATCTTTCTTGTAATGCTTTGTGAACTTTTACCTCAAAGTTAAGTGGCAAGTAAAACAAGATAAGAACTCATCCCACAGTCAGCTATCAGAGTGGATTCAATTCCCAGCCATCGCCCTACTTCAGAAGCCCCAGGTTTATCACTAACAGAATACAGAAGGCTGTTCCAAAGTGACAGTGCATAAACCAAATGTATTTTAAAAAGTCTCTGACAAAGGCAAGATTTATATTACAAGATTTTGTACTATAGACACAGATGAGATGCTCTTGAACATGTAACAGTATTCATGGGGTTCTACTTCTGCGAGAAAAAAAGGGATGGACAGTACTCTAAAGCAGCATGCATGCTCTTTTTGTTCTCTCACAGTCTAACATTCCACTAGGAAGGCAATGCCCTTCCTAGCTTTTTCCATTTCAACTCAGTGAGTGCTAACTGTTAAGGGTTGCTTAAATATGAACGGAAGTGCTATTCTACAATGTTGATATAAGAAAGTGACTTCCCTTCACACTTAAAATCTTACTGAGTACAAGAAAACAAATCCAGGACCTCTTCGTGCTTCAGTATATTTATCAATAGTTCTACAGCTCATCCGTGGGATAAACGGACAAGCCAAATTAGCTCCCACATTTTCCCTCTTTTCTTCCTAAGAGAATTTTGTTATCCATACTTCCTCTTCTATTACCCAAGGTAGAGATACTAGACACTCAAGGAAGAGAAACAACTGAACAGGCTCCTGCAGTGCTCTCAGTGAAACTGTATTTTATCTCACCTTTTAAACAACTGCTTGTAATACGCACCTAAGGCATAAATAGCCTGAACTCCATTTTACTCAAGAATTGTGCTGAAACAAGGTCACTACATTAAAATTATATTTAGTGAAAATGATTATTTCCAAAAAAGGCAAATGTTAACAATAACAGGTCTTGGCAGGAATGTTCCATCTCCTTCAGAATGACTGCTCTTAAACATTTTTGCAGGTATATAATTAGATGCATCACAACATTATACTCAGTTTCACAAACAGGTACTGCTAGAGCTGCTAATGCTTAAAAATGCCGGCACCAGCAGCTTTCTGTGACCCCTATTTGCCTCTATGTATGTACAGTTCTACTGGCAAATATATATAGTATCTGAAAATGTACTGTAAACTGAAATTATATCAACTCAGCCTGCGTAGTAAGGCTATACTTGCTGCTATTTCTAATATATATACTGTTAGAAATGTTTTGGAAATGCCTGCTGTTTTGAGAGACATGTCACTGAAAACAATTACAGACAAATATTGTGGCACCTGAGTTCTTCATTAGAAGAAATACTGATCCAGACAGTTTCTCTTTTGTGTGTAGAGAGAAAAGCATCAGATAGCTTCAGAAAGTCAATTAAAAAGAGAGACGGTGCATCTTAATCACAGGGCTTTTCCTATCTATTTTTTCCAGTAGTTACTTAAAACCGCTAACTTGAAATCACAGTCACACGCTGTCTTCAGAAGTTCACTCAATCAAAGGGCCAAGCTCAGAGTAATCAAAGATCTTAAATCACTGGAGCTCCCAACATCAGCCACAGGAGGATTAAAAATCCAGTAGCCAGAACTCAATTCTTCGATCTAGCGAGCACCAGCACATTATGAGAAGTCCCTAAAGCCCTAGATCACAGCCCAGCCTCTGCCTACCGTGGAGCTAAGTGGAAACAGTGTTTAATTCCTTAGGAGATCCTATCTGGCTAGATGAAAATAGATATTGGCCTCTGTGTGTAGGATGATTAGAAGAATGGAAGAGGATTAAACAAGATGTAAGGGGAAAGGCTCAGAGTGGCTCATTTACATGGTATTATGGCTGACAGATAGGTGTTAACAGAACAGAGCAACCTAAAGGCAAAACTGTATCTGAATTAGAGCTGTATTTATTTACTGAAGTTATAAAGGGATTAAGGCCTGTTTACTTTACCACAAACAGGACTGTTTTATCTATTAAGCATTTTGATGCTTACCCAATTGTTCTGTGTCGCACATTGGACAGCTGTTTGGGGACGTGTTTATCTTTATTTAAAACAGAAGCTTTTAAATGTTTCAAACATAAAATATAGATGCTAATGGCAGGTTAAACATGCTCAGATGTCTTCTTGTCTCCTGAAGTGGAGACATTTTTAAAACAGATAATAGGAAAAGTAAAAAGCACAGTCATAAATACTTTGCAGGTTGCTGATAGGGAGAACCAGGTACAGAACAGTATGTCACACACACGTGAACACAAAGGCAGTGTCACTAATGCTAAATCACTGCACTTCTATTAATTTATAGTTATTCAAAAAGCCTCAAGTCAGACAGGGAAACAGTTCAGCAAAAAATTCCAGCCAACCTAGATGACCAGTCTCTGGAAATCAATACAAAAAGCCAACTTAATGCGTCATAAAGTAGTTCCCTTTTCACTCTGGCTGAAACCCAGTAACAGCTGCTCCCAGGCGATTCAGTTCTCAGGAGACTACAGAAACCTTCCCTTCTCTGCCAGCAACACCAGAAAATCAGTTTTGTATGACTCAGTCTCAGTGCTGCTTGACTGCTCTTTATAGCCTTTGCCTGCCTCATTTACCATCCCAAGCTTGCACATGATCTCTAAGTCAGTCTTCCCATTTCTGTTCCTCGGACTTCCCAAGTTCCCCTTTTGCTCTTCATCAACTCAGCCCACTCATATTATCCTCTTGGAACTGAAAACTTCCCTGAACCACTTACCTTGCCCTTCCCTACTTGAGCTCCAGCAGACCTACCTTCTTCTCTCCCCTCCTCCTGCTCACTGCAAGAATACCACATTGGACAAGAAGGCCTAGCCTGTGTCACAGCCCAAACCTAGCTAAACCATTTTGCACAAAGTTAGAATGCTGAGAAAACAATGAAGACCAAGGCATAAGCAATCTTTCAGAGTTTCACTTTTCAGTCTCATACAGGACTACCACCACTCGGTGTTAGTATGGTTTTGCCCATGGTAAATGTACTCTTGTGGAGAGTACTAACAAGTCATTAGCAATCACTCAAATGCAATCCCAAACTTATTAATCCAGTCAAACTTAATACATTCAGACTTTTGCCTTCTGATGATATATGTTCTGGTTCCAGCTGGGCAGAACTGAACTGATAAGTTGTGGAAATAGGCATTCACACAAATTTTCTCAGCAGACAAAAAAGAGCAGGTAAAAGTAATAATTGTAATGTTTATACAATCTGAATATTCAGCTCCCTCAAAAAAAGGGCAGTTAATACAACCTTCTATTATACTTTAGACTCATTCCAGGCAAAAGAGAGGCAAAGCCAGACATTAGTTAGGAACAGCTTCTATATACAGAAAGGACAGACTGTCGTTCTTTTCTTAATAAGTCATGACATTCTTCTTAGCTGAAGGCTTATTACTTAAAGGAAACCATCTATGATGTCAGGAAGAGGTCTGCACAAATATATATGAAAACAAACCCCATGCCCCAGAAAAATTATTATATGGGCAAGAAAAAGATATCCACAGATGAATGCACGCACATCCCAACACAAAAATACCACAACAACAACGGGCAGAAGACATGAGTAATAGATTCAGTTCTTCCTTCAGAAAACACCTGTAAACCTTCACATCCTGTTGGGCAAGTAACTCCCTGTTTATATATGTAAGGGTCTAGCAGCATGCCTGTAGCTGGATTCATGTTTCCATGTTCATCACACTAAGTCCTCCTTCCAGTCACCTGAACTGTCACTCTCTCAACATGCTCCTCAGCCATTCTGAGCACCTTCTGCAGTAACATTCTCAAGTTTGCCTGCAGTTGAAGCATGACCTACTTACACTCCATTTTGAAAGGTACTGTGACCCTGACATTGTTGAAGATTTTCTCTCAGAAGTGCAGTTTCTTGTATTCTCCTACAAGATCAGACTCTGCCATTAATTCTTCAGATGTGAATACTGGCCCTGTTACGTCAGGTACACTGTTATGCACAAAGGAAACAAGATTGAAGTAAACAAGATTTCCAGGCATTAAATAATAATAAAAGAATCAGAGACTTTAACTAGCCTTTTTAGAGCTTCAATTCCTCTTAAAATAAATAGGTCAGTGTTGATAGAAACACTGGGCTCTGATTTATCCTCCTGTATTTTCAGAACACTTTCCAACAGGCAAGTTGAATATGAAGAAAAACCACAGGCCTATCTGTTCATGCCTCTCTAGCCTTAGTATTGATATTAATGCCAACAAAATTAGTAATTTGACAATTAGTTTTCCACTTACCTGAAAAGACATGAAAGGCAGAGAGAAAGTAGTTTAACTAGATTATAATGTGGCTGTGACAAGTCAGGTTCCTGTCATGTTATACCCTTCCAACTTTAACATTTTCATGTCTGCTTGGCAGGTTATTAAAATAAATGAGGGTGCGTTGGACTGCTGTTGCACTTTTCTCTAATGGGAGTTCAGGAATTTGCAAGCCTCTACCGTAAATTGACCGATCGTGAAGTCTGAAAGAAGTTGGATAAAGTGGACAATTAGGAGCATTTCTCCACAGCTGAGTGAAATATTCCTTGTTATTTTAATAATTCAGGCAGAGGCTAATTTTCGGAGGCTGAGTTTGTCAAGATAATGTGCCTCGTGCTTGTCTGCTTGTCATTTTTAACTCAATCCCACATGTTACAGGTGCAGTCTAGCTTACAAAACAGGCAAATCACTCACAGTGGAATTTGCATACGGAATATAGATATATTGTACTAAGGAAAAGCAGACCGAAGAGTCAACAGATAGCTCTGATAGGAATGCATATGATACAAAAACTTTTGATGCTTCATAGCTGTTGTATTCCTCTTTATGCTGATATAATTAAAGGCATTATTTGGCAGCATGCATACACAAGTATGTATAATGTAAAGCACCACATAGATTTCTTCAGCAAAGAAATATGATAAGGCTACAGGATTCCCAAGTGGCATGCAGATGTTCTGGGTAGCCTCAGTTACTTCCTTCAATTTAAAATATCTTGATGTCAAAAAAACGTGAAACATGCAGGACTCAACTGAGAGAGTGAAGTCTCCTTTATGAAAGATAAAGGAGGTTCTACAGACATTATTACGCCC
Source organism: Chrysolophus pictus (assembly GCA_037305975.1). Taxonomy (NCBI): domain Eukaryota; kingdom Metazoa; phylum Chordata; class Aves; order Galliformes; family Phasianidae; genus Chrysolophus; species Chrysolophus pictus. The sequence goes on from CM074577.1 coordinate 34,826,466, forward strand.
AGTTTCTGGATGCAAAGGCTACACTACTGAGACAGGATTTTGAAACCTCCCACTCTCCTTTCTTCTCTACATCACTCACTAGTTGATACTGAGAGAGGCAGTAGGAATGGCCTTCTTACCATGCATTTCTCTTTCATCTTCTCAAACTGGACTTCTTGGATAACCTGAGCACATACAGAAGGGAAGATAATTTTAAAATTAAAATTTCCACAAACCTCCCTTGCAGATTTAAGACTTCGACATGAGTCAGAAAAATTCCTTCCAAGACAAAAGAACTGCAAAGTTGCAGTGGACAAAACATTTCCAGGACATAGCATCTTGAAGGTCAGCTCACATCTCTAAAATAGCCTATAATCTTCACACTACAGCAGCCTTGAGGAATGCACGGAATACTTTCAATGACATGCCTTCCTAGCTCCATAATCCCAGCAGCCCCTTACAACAACCATCAGGGTTGGCATATAGGGAAGAAACACTATATAATGAGAATGCTGTTAGATGTTTACACAGAAAGCAAAAGACTTCAAATTATTTACGAAAGCTGGACAATAGCTGCATCTAAGTTTTCCCCACTATGCCATGTACAATATAAATACACACATACAAGCGTATGTGGTTTTATATATGACTATATGTTTCCTGATATAAACTTGTTTTTAAGGTGTAGGCAGATTCAATTAATTAGTGACATTTTATCATCTCATATGTTGACAAATTTCTCCCTTGAGGCCATGCAAAAGAGCTCTCTGCCAGCAGACAAAGAAACACAACACTTCAAGCTCACCAGTCAAATGACCTCTGGTGTTGCCATTATTACCTGAACATTCAGGTAATAATGGAGCAAAACTACTATCCCCTAGTATGCAACAAAGTAGAAGGCCATTTTACTAAGTGGGTTTAGGTGAAGATGGAGGATATAGATCCTCAATGGCAACAAAAAAGAGACAATTAAGATTTGCATGATCGTGAAAGCTCTCATGTTGGGAGAGTATGCTTATGCTTAGCAGCGATGTGGCTTGAATGCTTAAAATAATACAGCACAAGAGCTACTGTTCTCAAGCCATTCCTAGAGACACTCTAAAACACCAAGAACAATCTGAATTCTGATATTCGCATGCAAACCAGGCTATCCATGTGTGAACATGCATATTTGTCATATATTATTCATTTCCAATTCCATTTTGAAAGTTTCAGTCAGGAAGCAAATCCAGTCCCAGGCAGCTGCAGTGGTCACTCACTCAGCATGAAGAATGAACAGGAGAGAGTGAACAGCTGAGGCAAATAGTTCAACAAATTACGCTCAAAGATTATTCTTGTAAAATTGCCCATTTAATAAAGCACATCTGTAAACAATCAACTTGCACTCACAACAATTTACAAACAATTCATGGAATGAGTTACATGTTAGAAATTAGTCTGAACAGCTCTGGTCTTCATACCAAGGAACAAAAGACATTGCTAAATAATGAAATAGTAGAGATAGAGATTTGTAGCATATGTACACTATCCCTTTCTGATAATTTCACTCGGAAGTTTCAGAAAGGCTGCTGTGGTTGCTGCATCAGGATTGAGGGAAAAAAAGGTCAACATATGAATCAAAGACCATTATCAAGAAACTTGCTGTCTGTGCAAGGGAAACTATCAGCAGTTAAGATAGGCAGCAAAATTCATGTCCGGTCAAGTGGGGTACAAAACGTCCAGAAGTTCAACACCAGATCAGAGTCAACACAAAATGTCATACCACCAACTTGACAGGCGTCTTCAACAAGGAATAAAGCAAAGTTAACAAATCACAATATTACCGAGATGGTGAGAAAAGAGACTACAGTCTCATACCCGCAAGTACCATCTATGGCGCATCAAGTTAAAAGAAATCAAAATCTTCCATAGGAAAAGCAACAAAATGAGTAGAAGAGCATGAGCTGGTAACTTTACTCCCTTCGCAAAGGCACAATGTCTCAACATGCTACTGATGCCTGTTTACTCATTTATATCCCTCTCTTTTCAGCAGATTTTAGCAGGAAGCTTCTCCTCCTCTGAACTCCCCAACCCTCTCAGAGGAGAAATGAAAAGGAGATGGCTTTCTTATTTAGGCGTCAAGCTTACATTGATATTTATGATATATCGTTTTCCTTTACATAAGGCTGCAGCATCAAGAAGCACGACATAACTTCTGGTAGCACAGACCCCATGCCCTATCAGGACTAATATATAGCCAGCAATGAGAATGATTGAAGGGTTTTGTCTGTTTGTGTTTCATTACTATTTAACTAATTATTTATGTGCCTACTATTGGGCAAATCTAAGCTCACATACCTTGTCTCCTCAGCACTTAACACTTTGATATTTGAAAACATTACTTTATAGAATGAGAGCATGACTGCATATGATAATCTCTGCACAAACATGCAAATGTAATATTTCAATGTAAATGTAATGAAGGCCTTTTTATAAACTTAATCTTAAGAATAACATTAAAATATTACATTAAAATATCCGCACGCAGAACTGACTTTGAGACACTATAGGTTAACTGCTATGCTCTGTATTCTCAGCTTGTTTAATATCTGCAGTTCTCTTTTGCAGAATCATAGAATTGTTTATACCTGCATTTTACTACAAAGTTGCAAATGCAGAATTTTCAACTTTGCCACATAACAACAGAGCGAGTACATTTCTACCGTCATTCTTCCCCCCCTTTTTTAAAATTCAGCACAATTACCAAACAATGCCATTGTATGAATTGTTTGTGCAGCTTTACTTGCAATGTAGTAAACTGAGACTGAAGCTGGCTGAAAACACCACCTGCATGGAAGATGCAACATTTCTTTTTCCCTGAAGATTTTTTTTTTCCCCCATAGACTCACAGATTTGTCTGTGACTGTACACAGAGACATGCGTAAGTTCAAGCACACTTAATCCTACACTGCTACACATAGTGAAGTCTGAAGTATTTCACAGAGAATAAGAACCTGACATTTATAAATATATTTTTATATTTACTGCATAGCACATTTTATCTCATACACTGTATGCTTGTAACTGAAATGTTAAGCCTAACTAACAGAGGGGTTAAAGAAGCCTTGGTCCAACTTTGTGAGATACAGATGTGGACAGAAAGAATTACAAAAATTTAACGATTTTCCTAATTCATTATTTAGGAAAAATACCTGAAAATATCAATGTGTATAATCAATGAATATGTGGATGTCATAATTAAGAAATATACACAAAAGTTAGGCTAAACAGGTTATCACACTAAAGAAGAACGGATGGAACACTTACTCTCGTCCTGGGCTTGCTAAGAAGGCTCCAAGAGGAGCTATCTCCAGAAGAGATCCTTCCCTAGTGGTAGTCAGCTCTTAAATGGGGTCTAGGAATGTCAAGGCTCCACCCCTTCCGGTAGCACAGGTGAATTGCCTTCACCTGTGCTCCTAGGGCTGACTCATTGCTCACCTCAGGTGTTCAATCAGAGGTTCAGGCCATGATTCAGCAGTTCCCATACACAACACATGGTCATCAAATACATACAAAGCTTCATGAAAAAAAGTAACATCTCTGTGTTCAAGATTTTCTCTACCTCAGTCAATTTAAAAATGGTACTGTAGCACCTAATACATGGAACTGGAAACTGTAGAAATATGCTGAAATGTCTTTCCTTTATTCCACATGCACCTTCAAGGAGACTGCAACTTGGTTCAGAGTGGTCAATCTACAGTTTAAATATAGCAAATAAGTTGAGTTGTGTTACAGTGCATTATATCACAATACATGCAGATGACAATATGCAACTACATCATTATACAATTATGTAACTACACAAAGTGCACATAAACTATATACATTAAAAAGAAACGTTCTACAAATAACTCTTCTCCCCTTCAGGAAGCTCTTAGAGAGAAACCTGCCCTTTACGGGAAAATTACAGTGATTAGTTCCAATAACTTGGACAGCTAAATAAATATTTACAATATGAAAACATACAGTAAAAACCTTATTTGCATGGACTTAGGTGACCTCATAAGGATTATCAATTTTTGCAATTAGTGTGTAAATAAATAAATAGGATTAAAGAAGTCAAGGATACTGCATGACAGCGTTCTTTGTTCATTTACTTTGACAAGCACCATTTTGTTTTAATTGTGAATAATAATGCTTCCAATCATCTTAAAGTATTATGGGATGTTTGATAAAAAGAACATACTGTGAAAAAATATCTGCAAGGTTACAACTCTCTCTAATGGAGATAAGTTCAAAAGTAATTTTGATTTAACAATACCAATGTTTTCAAAGGAGCTTTAACTTCTTTTTCTTTCATTATATGACAAGATTTCATTATGTTTTAGCCTCAATAAACCACAAAATGTGTTTCCCGTTATCAGTTGCTGAGGCAATTTTTTTTTTTTTTTTTAAATTTCATGCTTCCACATACTTTTTCCTTACTTTACTCTTTCTCCGGTGTTTTCAAGGGTACTAACTTAGTTGTGTAATCTTGGGCAAAGCAGATTCTCCATGCTTTGGCTTAGCCACCTACAAAAACTGTGTAAGATGTTGATTCTGCAGAATTAGCATGATGTTTAATCAATGTTCATAGAAGCGCTTAGCTTCAGAAAGATAGGAGCATATATGCAGGCAGTATCAACACTGACAATTTCCTAAATTTGCAGCATCAACAGGATGGTAAAAATGAGTTAATTCCACTTTAAATGTTAAACCTATTAATGAGCCAAGTTTTTCACAATCTAAAGACAGAACATGCTGTTATTTCTCCAAGTCAGAGTTGCCATTTTGGTAACGCAGCCCAGCATACACTGGAAACGTATTAGGGTATAATTGCAGTAATCATAAGGCAGAAGGATTCAGAATCAGCAAGTTCCATTTTATTTTTCTTCAGTGTGTAAAAATGTTAATGCTTAAGAACAAGACTTGCCATATGTCAAACTGTCCTTTTATCGTTCCCTGTCTGAACTGTATTCCCTATGACCAGTTCTGTTATCAGACTCCTAAAGCAGCAGCCAGTTAAATAACTGTTAATGATTAATCATCATTTCACAGGAGAGCCCAGAACATATAAAATGCTAGATAAACTTTATAGCAAGGCAGAAACTGTGTGGCCTTCCACACCCTCACTTTCCCCCCTCCTCAAAACCACATAATGTAAAAAAAGCATTGAGAAACGTTCTTAGTTCATTACCTGTGAAAGTCAATGGACAATTGATCAGGCTGTACTCTTGCTATTAGAGGTCACTATTAGAAGGTTTGTAGCACTGCTGCTTAGAAAGGAGACCAATTGTAGTGCAAATGCTTAGTAAGTAAAACAGCATGTTTTACTCATCATTAGCATTGTTTTTGTCTGCTTAAATGTATCTCTTTAAATAGATTTGTTGGTTAATAATATTTTAAATTAATGTCTCGTGTTGATCCTTAAAGAACAGATTGGAAACTGAAGTAGCTGTGCCTAATTAAGTAACTATTACTACTTCAGTAATAGGACATATGAAGCATTTATCTGCTTTCTTAGCAGATTGTTAATTTAAATGGCTGGTATAATAATAAACCAGTTAGAGTTAATCAGCTGAACAAAACTGTGCAAAGACAACGTAAGGATTATTTTAATGTTAACTTGGAAAGATACAGCTGTGAAATATAATAATGAATAGAGTTCATGAGAAACTAATTTCTGAAAAACTGGACATCATTCTAAAACTACTCATGGGTAGAAGTCTCTGAACTTCTTCAGCATAATGGCCTGAAAAGGTTTCACGTTCTAATGAGAAAAATTGACTTCTAGCGAAAGGAGCTGGGATTTCTCAATCTCTGTACCAAAAGCAATCACAATGGCTATCTACAATGCTATAGCCCTTAAGGACTACACTTTAAGTAGTAAAAAACACTGAAATGTGCTTTGTGTACTTTCAGAATCAATTAAAAAATACCATTTACTACCTAACTCTATGGTGTCTATAGGGTCTTAATTTTCAGCTGTCTATGGGGTCTTAATTTTTTTTTTTTTAAATACTTTCAAATTATCAATGCTAAGTAGATTATAGTTCTTTTGGGTAGAGGTAGTAGCAGCTTTTTTTCTGTTTACTTCTTAGGTTTTTTGTTTGTTTTTGTATATACAGCCTTTCAACTAATATACTCAAACATTAATAGAAATCTAGGGAGTTGTGGTTTTTTTGGAGGGGGGAGGAGTTGGGGGTAGTCCAGCCAGGAGTCATTTTGTAGCGACATAACTTGAATAGAACACAAGTTAAAGGATGAGGACTATGGCCCTGCTGTATTTATTAATATAAAGTTACTTGTATGTTCCATCAAGGTTTGAAAAATTTCCTTCTCCTCTTCAGAACAGAAAGGGCAGAAGAGGGAAGACAAATCTTCACATTAACACCCAATTTTGTAAAGTTGGTAGAAGTCACTGAACAATCAGGGATGTTAGGTGCTCAACACAATATATTCTTTGTGGACCTTTGCATATAAGCTCACTACAGTCTCTATTAATTCACTGATCCTACAGCTATTAGAGACATTCCCAAACAGCATTTCTAAACATGGAGCACATGCTTTTGCATAGATCTGTGAAGTGGAAGAAGCAGTTACTCACATTAACACATAGACATAGAAAATACATTTATAAACAGGTTTTTAAAGAATGACCTATCAAAGATACCTAGAAAGATACATACTGGGTCACTGTAACACAATGGAAAACACAGCAATGACAGCAGAGCAGCAAGGTCCTAGGCTACAAGTGAGGATTTGTTAAAACACAACAGCCATGGGCACAGAAATAAAGGAAAGAAGCTGCTTACCTTCAGAAGACCTCAAGTACACAGGAATCTCCAGCAAGATATATTTGATTCTATAAACAATCCTTAAATGAGGTCTGTGAACGGGTGGATCCTGGCTCCACCCCTTCCGGTGCATTGCATACACCTGAGCTCCCCTGGGTTGGCCCTGCCTTCCCGCCAAGTGCTTCATCAATGGTTCAAGCTGTGACTGAGCATTTCTGCTACAGTCACTCAACATGGTAGAATGAGAACTACAGAATTTAAAATTCCTTCTCAATAATCTTCTCAAGATCAAGAAAAATGTTAAAAATAAACTAGGAGGAGAAAAAAAAATATAAGAGCTGGTAAGCCAAACACTGTACTTATCCCCTTTATCAGTCTCCTTTGAACTACCATGTAGAACAACCATGAACCAGCACATCCTCAGAATGCCACAGAAATGCAGATCTCTTGGTAATATCATCTTCTTAAACATCTGTCTGGGCAAACACATAAGAAGGTTTTTTGTCTCACCAGCCCTTTGCCAGTCTGGATATTGCCATTTCTGTGAAAATTCTAGCCCTTATTCACAGCTGTATCCAAAGTCCCTGTAAGCATGGAGAGCTCCCTATTCATTACATGCATATTGTTTGTGTCATGTAACTGGACTACTATTTTTTATTTTAGTTGATAGGCTTTTTTGCTGACATATTTTATACGTATGAATAATTATTCCTCTTTCTCAGCTAGCAACCACAAGTTGCAGAGTGAACATAAGAATCTGATGGCTTTGGCCTCTTGGGTCCTGCTTAAACCTATATGAAAACATACCTAATTTTGATGCTGAAATATTTTCTGACATCAGTGCCTTCTCACAGCTAAGTACCAAATGTTGCCCATGAAGTATCTGACAATACAAAATGTTGCTTGTCTAGACATGAAAACCATATATGGATGCAGCCCTAAAATGAGTGCTGAACACTTCAAATCTTCTTTCAGATCCAACTGCTATACACATCTATTTATAAGTTCCAAGCTAAAGTTAATTTATGTTTTCAGCAAGCAGACTTTCTGTTCCAGGCTTCCTCAATACTACATGTATTATTAATCCACTAAATGCTGAATTATCAGCAAAGCAAACCTGCTTTGGTTGCTTACTGCAGGTGAGAGGTAGAGAAGTAGCAGGAAATCAGAACATGCAACAATTGCATACAGAAGTGAATTCTCCTCCAAAAAGTCAAAACAAAAGGATGAAGAAATATTAATTTCCCTCTCTGGAAATATCTTCCTCTCTTAGCTATCTTAATGGAAGCATGGTCTACCTCTTCATAATAACAACAGTCATTTCCAGAACTTGCATAAAAGTAATTATTATCAAAGAATATCAAACCCACAAAATAGAAAAATGTGAGAAGAATAAATTACCAATATTGAAGTTTCTGAAGACTAGCAGAAACCATTTTAGAAGAGACTGCCAATCTTTCTGTACCGGAGCCATATTTGAGGAACTTAACAACAGTCTGCCTTGGAATCATGGAATCACCAAGGTTGGAAAAGACCTCCAAGATCAACTAGTACAAACATTCACCTACCACTAATATTCCTTCACTAAACCATGACCCTTTGCACAACATCTAAACATTTCTTGAACACCTCCAGAGACTGTGACTCCACCAGCTCCCTGGGCAGCCTGTTCCAGCGCCTGACCACTCTTTTGGGGAAGAAATTTTTCCAAATATCCAAACTGATCTCCCCTGATACAGCTTGAGGCCATCTCCTCTAGTTCTATTGCTAGTTATGTGGAAGAAGAGGCTGAGCCCCACCTCACCACAACCTCCTTTCAGGCATTTGTAATCTACAAGGTCTTCCCTGAGCCTCCTCTTCTCTAGACTAAACAATCCCAGTTCCCTCAGCTGCTCTTCAGAAGACCTGTGCTCCAGACACCTCACTAGTTTCACTGTCCTTCTCTGGACAAATTCCAGGACCTCCATGTCTTTCTTGTAGTGAGGGGCCCAAAACTGAACACAATACTCAAGGTGCAGCCACATCAGAGCAGAGTATAGGGGGATGATTACCCCCCTGCTCCTGCTAGCTGTACTATTTCTGATACAAGCGAGGATGCCATTGGCCTTCTTGGCTAACTGGGCAAACTGCTGGCTCATGTTTAGCTGAGTGCTGACCAACATTCTTAGGTCCATTTTTTCTACACAGTCTTCCAACCACTCTGCTCCAAACCTGTTGCATTGCCTGGAGTTGTAGTGACCAAAGTGCAGGACACAGCATGTGGTCTTGCTGAACTTCATCCCACTGGCCTCAGCCCAGCAATCCAGCCTGTCCAGATCCCTCTGTAGGGCCTTCTTACCCCCAGGCAGATTGGCATTTTCAGCTAACTTGGTGTCATCTGCAAACTTACTGAGGCGCACCCAATCCCCTCATCAAGATCATCAATAAAGATATTAAAGAGGACAGGTCCCAATACTGACTCCTGGGGAACACTACTTGTGATTGGTCGCCAGCTGAATTTAACTCTTCACCACCCCTCTCTGGGCCTGGCTCTCCAACCTGTTCTTTACCCAGCAAAGAGTGTACCTCCCCAAGCCACAGGCTGCCAGCTTCTCCAGGAGAATACTGTGGGAGACAGCAACAAAAGCTTTGCTGAAGTCTAGGTAGTCCACGTTGACAGCCTTTCCCGCATCCATTGAGTGACCAGGTGGGTCACTCAATCACAGAAGTAGATCAGGTTGGTCATCTACATGGAGAGATCCTTACCTCTTCTTCCTTGCTGCCTCAGCCTCAGTATGGTCACTGCGCCTTCTCTACCACAGGAATAGTACCTTATCCAGTATCATCTCACAAGGTGAGACACTGACTTCCCTTGTGAGGAACTGGTACTCTACAACATTTAGGAAAGTGATCTTTAAACCATTTATTTTTGAGAACTTTGAGAGACTGGCAGAGTAGCAAAAGAAAAACAGAGTACCTAAAAGGAAGAAAATGAGAGAAAGTGCTAAGGTGAACAATGATGAGAAGTTTAGGCAATGTGGCCTATAAAGAGAGGTGGTGGAAGGAATTACGTCTTGCTCAACTTCGTAAAAAAAAAAAAAAAAAAAAAAAAAAAAGCACAGAAAAGAATCTCCACAAATATTTTAAGACATGATGATCAATATTCTATCATACCCAGTAAGAGAAACACAAAAAGTAACCAGCTTCAATGAAAGCAAAACGCAAAAATTTAAAACCTGTTACTATATGAAGATTGCCTGGGAGACTGCACAATCTCTTAAACAAGTGCCCGTGAGGGACAGGTTAGGCATATTTATCATACAAGGATGAATGATGAATAGAAAGGCACAGTCTGGCCTTCTGAAGTCCAATCTTACATTGCTAAGAAAATTATCTGCTTTGCAAGCGATATAGGGAATGCCCTCACGATCCTTAGTGCAGAATACAAGGTTGGGAAAAGGTTTTGCAGAGCCCAGAGGCCAGGCTGTATAGTGCTTAGCTTGGAAAGGTCAAAAACAAACAATAGGGAGCATCAAGGCTTGGCTGCTCCTTAGGGGAAGGGAAGTAGGAAGAGGAGAATAACAGCAAGGCAAGCTGAATCTTCATTAGTAGGGGCACAAACCCATGGTACCTAAAAAAAAAAAAAACTAAAACAGGTCTAGGAACAGTGATCACATTAAACACGAGTCCATGTTGCCAGACAAGTATTTTGCACAATAACAAGTCCACAGCAAGGCTTTAATGTCCAGAAATCAGCATCTACCTCAGGGGGTACATATCTAAGCACTGACACAGATACAGCAAAGGTCAAAGGGGCTGATCATAAATACATCTCTCAAGCAAAATGGGGACAAACCCCACCAAGACCTTTATTCACAGCAGCTGGGCCTAAAATCATTCAGCTGTGCCAGATTAGCACTGACTATAGGGAAGCTGGTGCACTCCAAGACCTGATAAATCCTTGGGAAATGATATGGAAATAAATGTTCTATTAATTTACCTTTCTCATTAGGTACCTCTTAGCGTTTTTTGTGCCGTTTATAAATATTTTCAGCAAACTTCTACTATGATGTACTTTAATGTTTTCAGTTGTCTCTTCAAAGATGCTAGTACAGTTCCAAAGTAAAATAACCAATCCAGCATAATAATATTAAATCCTGGCACACACATGGATACTAATAAACTAAAAAACTTGCCTTCTCAAAATGAATAAACCTACAAACAGGTAGAAAATTATAGCAAAGGAGTATGAATGTTTAAATAGCTAATAGTAATTACCATGTTTTATAAACATTAATAATATTTTAGTCAGATTTTGTTAAATAGCTGAATTACTAATCAATTCCCTAATTGCTGTATCATAGAAATGGAGAGATGAGGCTTGCAGGTATCCTTGTTGATAGAATAAATAGAATTAGTTGAAGTTGTGCTATTGAGTAAAAATGATAATCAAAATTTTATTACCAATTAGTAGAAACGCATTAAAATTTTTGCTTAAAAAAAAAAGAAAAAAAAGCTGCTTGTATTTCAAAGCTACACAATTACATGATCAGCGTACTCAGCTCCCATGCAAAGATCAGCTAAAGCTCTCTCTAGTAGATATTCACCTAACCTTCTAATCTAAAGTTTTGCTTGCTACTTTACAGCCAGCTTTTATTCAAGCCAGCTTGTCAAATACATGGTTCACACATTCCAAATGCCATTGATAATCTACAGTATGATCACCCATGATGCTTTATCTTGGGAAAGCATGGCACAGAGAAGATGCTGGTTCAGTTTTTATGTTCTTTCTCTCCAACATTAGTCTTTTCCTAAATTGGCACATATCTGAGGAATTATTTTACCTGTGATAACTGTTATCAAATTATTCAATGTATACAATATATGCAACTGTTTTCTCTTAACATTCTACCATAGAATGTATAATCTAATGAATTAATTCAGGTTAGTTGATGTTTAAAATTGCCAAATTACACTTACTTGGGTTGTTTTAAGAATGTGTCCAATATTAAAACTAGAGTCTGATCATAGAATCATAGAATGGCTTGGATTGGAAGGGATCTCAAAGATCATCAAGTTCCAGCCTCCCTGCCAGAGGTAGGGACATCAACCTCCAGATCTGGTAGCAGACCAGGTTGCCCAGGACCCCATCCAACCTGGTCTTAAACACCTCCAGGGATGGGGCATCCACAGCCTCTCTGGGCAAAATGATGATAGATTATGAAGCATTGTGTTAATTATTCACCTTAAGATACCTCCACCTCCTTAATCTTCCAGTGCCCAGAATAGTGTTAAATACTTTGGCATATTTCTATAAAAAAGGCCCTTGCATTATTAATCACATCCCAAGAGCATCACAGGTTTGTGGGACAATAATATTTGGGAACAAAAAAAAGTGAATGGACCAAATGTGCTAAAGGAAAAAAAAGACAAGTAGAGACCTTTTCCTTTGGATGTGAAATCTGATAGGATTTCAAATACACCTCATTCTTTTTTCAATCAAATTATTTTCAAAAAATACACAAAAAAGCTTTCAAAGTTTTCTTGTTGAAATCTTTCCTACCAGATCCTGGCTCCAATTCTCTGTTTCTGTTTTTTAAAAAATGAAATGTTTCCTCGGGATATCTTTGTTTTAAAAAGACATAAAAGATACTTTTGTTTCATGAAAGTTACAAGCAGGTGAGAACTTAACAATTAATTGTATGTTTTTCATACTAGTAGTGCCAATTATATGCTGTTTAACCTATTATCTAATTGCATGCTAGTGCTGGCTTCAGAGATGGCATGACATTAAGTCAGACTTGTGCTGCATTCCCCAGCAGTGGAATATTCAATTATTTGTTCTGACTCATGTAATTCCCTGTATTCCAAGCTTGTTAATGTCATTACAGGGCTGAAATAAAGTGATTACTCTAAATGAGTATTTATCCGATAGGCAATGCAATTCCTGCCCCCTCCAGCTGACAATAGATGATTGCTCTCCACTCCCTTCCCCTGCACCTCCCTCTTCCCTGTCAAGGAGGAAACCATAACATTGTGGTGCTCTGTGAAATACTGTCAGATGGCGTAAAATATATATAATAAAATAAAGGAAGCGCAACCTTCCCCGGCAGAGTTAAAGCTAATGACCACTGCTTCCACTCCCAGTCAGTGATGACAGGTTGAACTAACTGATAATGGCATGCCTGCTGTTGAGCTGGCCACTTATGTTATTTCTCTTGACATGGTTCTGGGGAAGGCCTAATTTTTTTGACATTTGACCATGCAAATTTGAGTCCTGATACATTATTCTGCATTTACATCCTCCCAGTGTTGCTGTTTAAAATGTGCTACAAGCTCCTTGAGCTCAGCTAATAAAGGCCACAGAATGAAAGAAAGTTAAATATGAATGTAAGAGGAGACCTAAATGAAGGGCTAGCTTGTACATCTCAGAGATGACCTTCTGGAAATGAGCAAGTGGAAAATCCTTTTTAAAGCAAATGGTAAAAAGTGTAACACTGATTTTTTTCTTCTTAAATTTTTTTTTAAAGATTCTAAAATATTCACAAAAAGGAAAACATTAAGTTTTACACAGACATTTCTTCAGTCAGCAATTCAGCTGAGTGTATTTTAAGCCCAGGTTCCATTAATGACTCTTAGTAATACACCTTTCCCAAAGAGCCAGAAATTCATAGTGCTTCATTAAATATAAGGAAAAAATATGGCTCTCTCTCTTTTTTTTTTCACTTGCTCTTAAATTTTTCACATTGTTGAAGTCCAAATGTATTACCTGCGAGCAAACTCAACTTTTTTCCATCTCTTAAAATTAATTTGTATGAATGTACTGCTTATGAATGGCACCAGTTTGACAGCTCTGAAAAAAGCACATCTCTTTTTAGCTACAGAGCCTGTATAGGTTGGACCACGGTTTTAAGTCTTTTACATCAAATCCAAATAGTTCATACAGAGGGAGAGGTCAGCTTTCCGCTGGCCCTCTACATGGTCTGCAGTCATGAAAGCTATGGTAAAAGTGTAATTCCCAGGTTTTTCTCTGTTGTCTTCTCTCTTATTGACTCTGTTTATTAAGTGAACGTCTCAGTACATAAGTCAATATCCCCTGAACTCAATAGAAATTTTTCTGGCTTATGTGCTCTGCTTCACTCTCACATAAAAACTCCAATAATGAGATGGCTGCAAGAGGATTACGCTGCATGCAGCCTCCAGTGTCTGGCATGTAGTTAGCACCCGCAAGATATCAGACTTCCCCCAGTCACTCACCCTGCAATATACTACATTTTAGAAAGAGCATAAATCAACACTACTTAACACAAAGAAAGCAGTAATCTGCCATGAACAAGAAAATTTTGACCACTGTGCAATCTGGTCATCCAAGTAAACCATCCACTCTAAAGCTGCCACACCTTGTTTGTTAACAATATTTATTCATACTTTGCTTAATTTCCTTGCAATTTACTGTGATTTTCACAACTAAAACCTCTGCAACACAAAAGGAAAGGCACACTCTGTATGATATTACTGACAATGCACTATATCTCATTATTACATTATACAATATCATCATATTGTTTACTATCTTGGGATATTAATCTATAGAAAAAAAAAAAAAAGGTAACACCAAATTGTTGATTCATTTATTTATTTGTAATATCTGCTGGCATTAAGATCCAATTTTCAAATTCCTTTTTTGATGAATATTTTAAATGTGTAACATAAATCTATTTAGTCTGACTGACACTGGGGAAAAATCAATGATCTCGTTGCTCGCTATCCCCACAAATATGAAAATACTTCCTTCAGTTTTCAAGTGTTTCTTTTGCAAGACCAACATTGTGTCACACCATTCCAGTTATCTTGTGGTCACATTGAGGACAAAGAACATCCTCTAAACGAATGGTCTCTCCAGAAGACTCACTCAATTTATTAATCCTTAATATCTCTCCTTCTATCCTGATCAACACAGAATAGCTCTATGAGAAGAATCCTTTTGGTTTATCAGCTTCCCAGCACTAATGAAGAGCTACTGAACAGTCTCTTCCCCTGTCTCAGTGGCTTACACAGGCAACAGGGTGATGTTCTCCCTTGTTTTGTGAAGGAGCAATAGTGACTGGCAGTCAGCTACCCCAAAAAGCATCAAATAGAGGAGTACAGCAGTCCAATATAATTGTGCATATTCCTATTTTACCAAAGAATTGCCACTCCTCCTATGATACCTGCTGTTCATAAAGTATTTCTTCAAGCTATTTGCAAAAACACAGTTTATCTTTTCCTCCATTTCTTAAGAAATCCAGTTAAGAATAAGCGACAAAGACATAGTGCTGTAACAAGCAGATTTTGCCCATTGTTTAACAGAAGGAAACCAAAACAGAAACAAACTGGAGTATGTATTCACTGTGCTAGATGGTGTGAGCGAATAGCCAGGAGTTTGACTCGATGATCCTCGTGGATCCCTTCCACCTTGGGATATTCTATTATTCTATGATTTTGTGAAAATCAAGGGAGGATGGAGACTATAGGTTTCTTCTTCTTCTTCTTCTTCTTTTTTTTTTAACTGAAGTAAATGCTAACGACATTTGCATAGCCAATAAACTAACTGAGAAATCAATTAGATTACTAGAATAAAGCTTCCATTTGAGTAAATATCAGTATCTTTATTTGGTCAGATAGTGGCCATAACAGCAGCAGCACCTTAAAAAATCCTGCATATTTTTATTTTGTACATCTGTATAAAATACATTCTCATCATGCTCACACATGAATCATCTTGAAAATCCCCCCAACTCAAGCTCTGTTTCCTCCCTCTGCAGCTGAGGCTGCGAGGGAAGGTATGTGAAAGAGCTGGCTATGCAATATCCTCCCACAATACTGCAGTTAAACTATAGACAATACAATCTAAGGCATATACTCCAAATCAAATACATTTTCCTCTGCAATACTTTAATTCCTCTAGGACTGATATCTGAGATAAAATGTCAGCATCTATGTTGGATATCCATGTTGCAATTTTTAAAATGACACTGTAGGCATAGGAAGTCCCAAATTTGCTTTCTTTTGGAAACATAACAGATACCTGCAACATTTGCTTTCCTAAAAGGAAATCACATTTTAGCACTGCATTTTCCTGGGAGAAAGAGTCATGAACATCCCCATATTCATCACTAGTCTGTTTTAGTAACCCAGTAATTCAATAACCATGAATCCAGTAATAACAGAAAATAAAATCTCTGAGGCAGTGACCAGCTTTTCAAAAAAAAAAAAAAAACCAACAAAACTGTGGTAAAGGCATATTTTAAACACTGCATTTGTCTGGAGGGAGAAAAGATCCAAAGGCATAGTGATGTGAGTGGAAATTGGAACGGGGAAAAAGACATTGACCAGAGGTATAAACACCTTGAAGACCAAAATTCTTCCCCTTTCACCATTGGAAAAAAATTCCACTGAGTGCAAATTCTGCTCAGTAGTTATTTAGTTTGAAATGTTGATGTCCAGCAATGTAAGCTCAGGGGTTTCTAGATTTACCCAAGCTGTCTCCATTTCACTACCAGTGTTTCTCACCTAAGCACTTCCTGGGGAAATGAAGAATTAAAATAAATGCTAAGAGATGACAACAGGATTGGATCCTGTTAACCCCTTTGTGAAGAATAAAAACATATTACTTTCTATTCTCATTCAACTATACAAGTCCCCTTTGTAAGGCCAGTTTATTACACATATTCTGTACCAACAAAAGAAAAACTAGAACTTGCAAATACCTTACGGTTCTAATTTAACTCATGTACCACATTACAGCACTTCAAAATTGTGGGGTCTATATTTACACAGATTCAATTTCGCCTATTTCTACAGCAAAGCACTTTCAATATTAATTATTAATAATTATTATATTATTATTTTCCTGTTTGCACCCCACAGTAAATAAATAAATAAATAATTGTAGAAATACTAATATGGTTCATCTTAAAGCATTAAATACATGTATCTATACTACTGCTCTCTGCAGAATGGAAT
This sequence comes from Chrysolophus pictus, assembly GCA_037305975.1. Lineage (NCBI taxonomy): Eukaryota > Metazoa > Chordata > Aves > Galliformes > Phasianidae > Chrysolophus > Chrysolophus pictus. Next base: position 34,843,244 of record CM074577.1, read on the forward strand.
TATGCTGCCTTGCAATACTCTCTTTCAAGCCACAGTATATTTTTAAAATACGTACAATATACTTAGAAACTTTGAACTGCTACATATGAATAAGATGCCATTCAGAGAGACCTAGACAGTCTTGAGCAGTGGGACCAGGTGAACCTCATGAGGTACAACAAAGCCAAGTGCAAGGTCTTGCACCTGAGTCGTGGCAACCCCCACTATCAGTACAAGCTGGGGGCTGTAAGGATAGAGCACAGTCCTGCTGAAAAGGAGTTGGGGGCACTGGTGGATGGAAAGCTGAACATGAGTTAGCACTGTGCTCTTGCAGCCCAGAAAGCCAACCATTTTCTGAGCTGCATCAAAAGAGGTGTGGCCAGCAGGTTGAGGGAGGTAATCTTGCTCCTCTACTCTGCACTGGTGAGGCCTCACTTAGAGTACTGCATCCAGATGTGGAGTCCTCCGCACAGGAGGGATGTGGAGCTGTTGGAGCACACCAAGAGGAGGGAGATAAAAATGATCCAAGAGATGGAACACCTTGCTTACAAAAACAAGTTGAGAGAGCTGAAGCTGTTCAACCTGGAGAAGAGAAGGCTCTGAAGTGACCTGATAGCAGCCTTTCAGAATCTAAATGGGGCTGTAAGAAGAAAGAGGACAGACTCTTTAACAGGGTCTGCTGTGACGGGACTAGGGGAAATGGTTTCAAATGAAAGGAGGAGAGATTTAGACTGATATAATGAAGAAGTTTTTTACAATAAAGGTGATGAGGCACTGGAACAAGATGCTCAGAGAGGGGGTGGAAGACCCGTCCTTGGAGACATTCAAGGTCAGGTCTAGCTGTAGATGTCCTTGTTCATTGCAGGGGAGTTGACAAAGATGACCTTTATGGGTCTCTTCCAACTCAAAAGATTGTATGATTCTGTGAACTCACATAGTCACAGAATCATAGAATAGCTTAGGTTGGAAGGGAACCTTAAAGACCTCCTAGTTCCAAGACCCTGCCATAGGCAGGGACACCTCCCACTAGACCATGTTACTCAAAGTCCCATCCAGCCTGGCCTTGAACACCTCCAGGGATAAGGCATCCACAGCTTCTCTGAGCAACCTGTTCCAGTGCCCCGCCATCCTCCGAGTTAAAAATTTCTTCCTTATATCTAATCTAAACCTATCTGTTTTCAGTTTAAAACCATTACAGCATGTCCTCTCAAAGCAAGCATACAATTTATCCTTTCCCAAGATAGGACCACGTTTTATGAAATCATATTACACCCATGTAGATTTTCACACTGCAATGGAAAAGTATTTAGACAGTAGCTGCATCTTTAAAAACGCGCCTTGAATTACTGGCTACTTATTAAAAACTGCAGCTGTTATCAGTAGAATGTATGGGCTATTACAAGAATTTCAAATAAACTCATAAGACTCACAGATAAGTAAGTAATAAAGCTTAGCTCCCTGCTTAACCAGGTTATCAACAAGAAAATCAGAATAACAAGTTCAGTTAATGCCTAATAGGAGAAAACTGGTCTATGCAGAAGAAGCAAGTAGATCCTTCCCAAAGACCTCTATTTCTCAAAATCCCATCTCTTTACAAGATTAACACAGGATTAATATCAGTGCAGCTGTATTTTTGTCACTTTAGCTAACCACAAATATTCTGCTTCTACATGACATTACCTTAATGCTAGCTAAGTATAACTTGCCATGCTCTGGGGTTATTTGCTGTTGCAATTTTAGCTTGCGTTCATACTTTGTCCCAAGAAATAAAAAAAACCCTACCCTACCTGTCTAAAATAACTTTTGCCAGAGCCCTGCTCGTCTGTCCCTACTTGCAATTTCTGCTATCTTTGCAGTTTCTGTTATTAATATATATAACCTCGATTAAGCAACAGAGTTAAACCACAGGCTTTCTGCTCTATTAGGCCTTATGCTCTGTTAGACCACAGTCTTTATGCTTAGGTTATAGAAGTGACCTGGATTTTTCCATATTTCAGAGCATCTATGTAGTAGCAGCTAGTTAATCTGAAGAGAAAAAAAGAGCAACGTGTAATGCCTAAATCTTAACCATGAGACATAAAAAATGTGTTTAGAACTCTGAACCAGCAGAGGTTAAATTAACGCTGAGAAGCAGGGTAGCAAAGAACAAATAACCTGGAAGAGACTGAATGCCTAACAGAGAGGCTATAGTGACACAAACTGGAAATGATATGACAATAAAGAAAAAACTAATAAACTGTCAGAGCTCCTATTCAAAATACACTCATTGATTGATGCTTCTAAAAAGAGAAAAGTCTAAGTTCAAAGAGAAAGATCATGGGCTATAAAGTGCCCTGAAATGCAGACCTGTGCTGCAGAGGCACTTGAAGGGAAATACCATCCTGGATTCCTCCATTCTGTTCCCCTGTGGTCCTGGGAACCCCAGGAGGGACAGCCCTGGCAGGTCCAACATTGCCTGCAACATGAATGAATTTTCATTTACTACTGTTTCCTCAATATCACTGCGAGAAAGAAGCACAAAGAAGCAGTAGTATGGATTGACAGGAGCACAAAAAAAGGAGGTGAGGGCAGACTTGAATCAGAAGTGGAGGAGAAGGAGGAGAAGATTGGGCAGTGAAGCATGTGCTCCAAATGACTTCAGGTAAATCAATGGCAGCTGTAGAAAAGCATCGCCAACACTTCAGATGATCTTGAAACAGCTCTGCCATAAAACAGCATTCTGACACAGCAGCAAACACCAAAGTGATGGTGTTTCTGTATAGACTACTACTAAAGAGCTGCTGGACTCCCTAGGAGTTGAAGCATGGCAGCCAGCAACATAATGCAGAATGTGACACAGACAAAAAGAGTACAGCTGAGACAAACACGGTCTGATCTCACTATGTTATCAGTGGCCATATCTATCTAGAAAAGTGCCTCCATCATTCTTTCTGTGTCGTGATCTGCTAAGCTCCCATGTAGCTGCCATGTATTCGATCCTCCTCAGATATGAGCTCTTGTTCTACTTGAAAGCTTCCAAAGGTGAAATGGAATTTGGATATTTGTCCTGGACAGTAGTCAGTTCGTCAGAGCAGAGGCAGTAGCTTCGTCTACTCACCTGGTGCCCAAAATTCCTTCACAAATGACAACAAATGCACATGCACAAGACAATTTGAGTTCACTATGAGATTGAAAGGAGTCTCTGGGCACACACTGCAAACTTGGTGAATCCACAGTATGTCAGATTTGCTGCACACCCCAAGCCAGTGTGCATGGTGAACCTGATGTACCATGTAAAGAAACAAACCAAAGGGACTTCCTAGAGAGAAAAATAGAGATGGGCTATCTGTGAAAGGAAATTTAAAATTGTTATCCTCTTTCCTTCAGTTTCAAGAAACTGCTTTACTACATGATGGCTAAATAAATATCCTTTGCAATGCCAAGGATAAAATGCCTACAGAAATGTTGTCTCACTCTTGGTTCCACAAGATGAAAATGACAAAGTACAAAGCACAGTGGTGCAGTTTCATAGAATGGCTTGGATTGGAAGGGGCCTCAAAGATCGCCTAGTTCCAACCCCCTTGCCATGGACAGAGTTGCCAAATGCTAGATCAAGCATTAGATCAGGCTGCCCAGGACCCCATCCAGCCTTGCCATGAACACCTTCGTGGACAGAGCATCCACAACTTCTCTGGGCAGCTTGTTCCAGTACCTCACCAGCTTTTCTGCAAAAAAATTCCCCAGTTTAGTCATAAATAAGCTGGCCCAGAGGAGTTGGTCCTTCTATAGAAACCAGTGTTATGCAAAGAGATTATCCTGAGGAGAAAAAAAACCAACAGTGTAGTTTTATTACCATAGCATAGCCCTCTGCCTAGGTCAATTTTTGCTTTGCAGATCTAATTAGAGCAAAGCACATTAATCCAGACAGTCTGCCTGTTTTGCCAACTGTTCCACAGAGATGTAGAACCTAGTTTTGTCCTCTCCACCAGCAGCAAGACAAACACATGAATATCTGCTATGGCAAATTCACTGTTAACACTCATTCCATAGTTGCCAAGTTCTTATTTGTTACCAATCTCAGAGAGTCTTCAAAAGATGACAAAAAGGTCCGTGCAAAGCTAAGAATCTGGCTGCACATTTCAATATTACAAACACAAAGGTGGATGTATTAACAAGACCTTTTCACAGAGACAAAAGCAGGACAAGCATCAGGGAAATGAAGCTGGCACCCAGTACACCCAGCAGATAACAGTGATGCTAGGTGAGTGAGTTCAGATACAGTCAGGGCGTTCACATAAGCCTGGAAAACAGATGTTGGAGAATGCTAAGTTCTAGTTTGTGAATCACAGCCTCTTGGCTTGTGCTTGTGCAGTGCGAAAGTACACCACTGTGCTTGGGGAAAAAAACACAAACTTTTGTATTATAAAATAGCTGACAAAGTTTGCTCAGAAATGACCTCTATATTACTCTTTTGGAAAATGACTGGATTTTCATATAGTATAAGAGCTATAACTCACTTTGGTTTCCATATAACTCTCAAATTTCAGTTGGGAGTTGTCCCTTTGTTTATATTAGCATTGCTTTGTACTACTGCAGAAGTTGAACTCTGAGCAGTTTTTGATTTTGCATGTTGGTGATATTACAAAACTTACACTTCAGAAGTGAGGAAAATCGGCTATCTGTGTAATAAAACTGTACAGCACAGGAACACTTTATGATATTGAAATTTTGCTTTTGTACCTTTTAAAATCTTTGGATGGCAATAAAATGTGAAAGAATCTATTTTTTAATTGCAATGCTAGTTTTCATATTAGCTAGTTTTGCAAGGATTAGGTTGAATCAAACTAAAGGGGTTTTTTTTGTTTTTTTTTTCCCAAGAGCTGAAATCTGGTCTATAGACTCATTTTCAGTAATCTGGAGCTGCTATCAGAGCTTTGATCATATTAAGTCTTACAGGTGGAAAATTTTTACTTGAAAATTCCCCCCACGTTTGGGGATGTCAATAAAGGTCTTCTGAAGTGTCAGAAGTGATTGCTCTGTTTGTAGTTTTGCTAACACCAGTTACAGTGGCATTGTTTCCAGTCAGAAGTGGGTATAAGGAAAGAACTAAATGCTCTTTTTTTCTTCTCCTAGGCACTACAGATGGTAAACACCTATGCACATAACTGGATGCACGCATGCACATGCATGGCAATCTATTTCTTTGGAAGGAATACATTAAAGTATTTGCACCTTGAGATAATGAAGGAAACATGTAAATACAGCACTCTATTCTTTCAAGAAATGCTTTCAAAATGCACATATTCCACTCCCCTTAAATTATGATAGAAGATGGGTCATAATAGCAGATGTAATAGGCAAGAAGGGAGAATGGAGCACAATTCCCTAAACTCGATAAAATAAGCAATTACTCTTGTTATCTGAATGGCTCTGTCAGTAGAGAAGTTGTCTGTGTCATAACAGAACCTAACAAAGCCTGTTGCCTTTAAGCATCAAAGGCTTTGGCCTTATTATCTTTCTAAGATGTGCATGTATAATAAGTTTTCCCAACAAATGGCAAGGAAGTGTCTCTGGCAAAATATAAAATGGTGATAAACTATGTCCAAATGATTAATTCACAGAAATTCTCCATCACACTGCAGCGACATGTGCCCGTCTCTTCTGTTATGCCCTTGGAGATTTTCATACTAAACGTATGTGCATATTTTTCATGGCCACTGATATTTGAATTGCAGCCTGCTCCCATGCAGAACATAAAACACTTCAAACTGCATAATGCTGACTAAATTATAAGTTCTCCAGTGGCCCGAGGTAGCAAGGGCCATAATAATGAGTGTGCTTAAGTGGTTTGTGTAGATTTTTTCCCCTTTAATTTTAATGCCCTGACTTGCTGCTGCCTTTTCTAAAGCTAGGAATTGTCTCACACAATCATAACAACAGGGAAATAGAAACTGCATTATGCTTTGAAAAAATGTAGGATGCAAAGCAGAAGCTTCAGTCATCAAGCACAGTGATAGCCAATTCAGTCCTGTCGATCACGTGGAATAAGAAATGCTTTGGTGACTTTGTTCGTATTTGTAAACATATTTGGGCTGTTTCATGTCTAAAGACAATTCAGAACCCATTTACTGGATACACCATAAAACTGCAGTCCTTCCAATCATATTCATATTGCACATTAAAAAAAAAAAAAGAAGAAGAAGAAGAAAGAAAAAAGAAAAATAAACAGCTGAAATTTCAGTTGATTACAATGATAATGAAACCAGGTAAATGAAACCTGCCAAAATACTGAGAACCTTACTCATAGCATTACAATAGGTCAAAGTGGAAATCTGTAATGAACACTTAGCCATTTTGCAATGTTTTCAATGTTCTGGTAGTGGTTATTTTTCTTGGTTTTACTCAAAAGACAAATGGACAAAAATGCTTACATTGCAGCAATGTTCACTTCCATGGTAATTGGAAAAATATACACAAACTGTGCTAATATCCATGGATGTTTATAGTCAGGCAGATAAAAAGCTCTTGGGCACATTTTAACTGTTTCCATCAACTTCCACCACCTCTAAATGGAGATCACGTTTGGCCAGCACATTGAGGAGTAAGGAGCTATTGACTTCACAGACCAGCACAGAGGAAGACAGGCTCTTTACAAAATCCTTTTCATGTTCCCCTTTTTTGTCACACTGTGTTTTAGGAAGCTCATTTCTACATCCCCTGCTCTACATGATTGAGACAGATGTTTAAAATCACTTCTCACAGGATTCAAACCAACCCCCATCTGCACCTAACCACTTCATCTGGCCTACAGTCTGAGGCCCTCTTTATAGAAGACTGCAAACATATGTAGTTAAAACATTTCTATATTAATGCTATATGACTCTTCTCCTGATACCAGTTTGCAGACGTCTTCTTCATTGTGAAAACAAACTAAAATTCATTTTATTACCTTCTCTACAAGAATCTTATGGGAGACAGTGTTGAAAGCCTTACTGAAAGTAGACAATAGCCACTGCAGTCCCCTCACCTACTACACCAGTCATTTCATCTAAGTTGGTTATCAGGTTGGTCAAGCACAACTTTCTCTGGATGAATTCATGTCAACTGCTTTTAGTAGTAGTTTCCAGAATTTTTCTTCATGCTCTCCTAACAGCATGTCTGGATGCTCAGACAGTCTCTCTTTTTCTTTTTTTGAGTTCTATTAGCAGCATCTTGTTCATTCATACAACCCTCCTGAATTTTTTTCAGGACTTCCAGCCCTTACCTATTTGCAATTATTAAGTCCAGCAGAGCACTTCTCAATGATTCTTCTATCATTTGGGTAACAGAGTAACAGTTGTCATCCATATTTGCTAGGAGGCTCCTGGATTGCTTATGCATGGTTATGTTGTTCCTCCAACAGATACTGGGATTGCTGAAGCCTGCCAGAAGGACTAGGGTCTACAAATGAGATGCTTCTTCTGTTAGCAAGTAGCCTCATTCACTTGTTTTTACTGATCAAGCAGGCTATAGTAAACACCTACTAAATGTAATCCATATTTATCTGCTCTTTAATCTTCACTGTTAATATTACATAAACTTCTGAGAGTCTTGTATACAGGAAGGTGCTTGGTCCTGAGAAGTTTTTGGTCATGAGTGCATTTGACTAGCCATAAAAAATAACATTTATATTTATTCTGGAGATACTGACTCAGCATTCCTGATGCCCCATGAAATTAAATCAAGTATATTTCATAATCTCTCAAAACATCTATCTGTAAATTTTGGTACCTTAAGTGGTCTGAATGAGTGAATTTACAATTCTTAAGACATCGTTAACTGATTTATACAAAGAAAAAGGTGCCCAGAGTAAATAATCTGTTTAATGCATTGCCTTTACTGGCAAAATTAAGTAGGGATAGTATTTTAACACCTTAAAAATCAAACAGATATAGTGGTTCATCAATTTGAATTCTTGTGACAGAAATTCTTAAAAAGCATAAAACCTAAATTTATTCTATTCACACGTGAAGACCCTTTCATGCCAAAAAATATATAAATAGCCAATCATTTCGCTTTAAGCTTTGACTCGTTCTCTACTATAATTTGTCCTGTATTATAAAGTATTGAACAGTCACTGTATAATACAGCAGAATTCTCCTACTCTGAAGTGCTTGGAGATACAGGCCTGCAAGCCCCTGCAGCACAGCAATCTTCCTAATGTCAAAGGTACTTCATTCAGTTCAAGTGGACAGCTAACCTTCAAAGTAGCTTTATGAGCTAAGTGCTGGTTTTGATTTGTATCCATATTCAAAGAACAGTGAGTTAAGAACTCATCTGTGGCTTCAGGCAGACTTTAATTTAGAACTAAAAATTATAGTACTAATAGAAGAGAATAGACAACTCCAGATAGCCTGGCATGTGGCCATCCTATATAAAACTTTTCTGAGGCAGGCATGCCAGTTCTTAAAGCTGAATAAAACGTTCTCTTTATCATACCAAACTTCATTTATTCCTAGAGGTTTCTCAGAGAAAGTTTGAAAACAACTGCAGGTTTTATGAAATCTCCTTTACAAAACTGTATGTACAACTGTCAGATTACATTATATTTTAATGAGCACATAAGGCCTACCTTTGGAAGTGAAATATATTTATACCCCTTTCCACAGCAAAACAATACATCACAGATCTTGGGTATTCACATGTGAATCCTGTCAAGATCTGCAGCAGAGTTTTCAAGTGTCACTTTCAGGATGAAAGATTCTTACAGAAGTACCTCACAAACAAACTTTCAGGAGCTGATTGATGTCTGAGGTATCTTGCTGTGAGTAAGACACTGTAGTTTGTTCAAATTAGCGTACAAGATTTCTCATTTGAGCTCATTAAAAGCAGAAATGCTGCATGCTAATAACTCATGGAGGTGAGATAATTTTTATGTATCCTCTTGGAACACACCCCACGTTCCCCAGTTCTCTTAGGATTTAATATGTGATGAAAGGTTCAATTTAGAAAAGAGAAGTCTAAATTAACAATAAAAAGGGCTTCCACCCACTACTTCAAAAGGACATTTATGACGCCTCTGAAGTTCTACCTACAGTTTATGTTTTAATTAATTTTCTAGTTAAATACACACACATTTTTCAATCCCACTGAATGTGTAAGTTTTAAGCACTTATCTCCATCTGGTTCCCTGATAAACAAGGTCAAAGCTTATACTAAATCCAAAACTAGCGCTCAAAAATAAGCCTCAGGTAAACAGTCATTAAATATATATATATATTTCAAGCACAAAACAGTCACTCAAACTGAAAATCCCTGTTTGTGTGGCTCAGCCTCATTGCTAAAGGACTTCCGTTCCCCATAAGAAAAAAATTCAGCCTTCTTACCAAAACCAGCCCTAATGAAACACTTATCAAGACCAGCAAATGAGCTGATAACTTGGTAATATGGCCACCTGTCAGCTGGGCACTGGTCCAACGTTTCTCACTGGTTCCATAAAGGCCTCCAAAAAATGTATTAGCTCATAGTAACTTTCAAATATAACCTAATATAAGCTGAATAGATCCAATGGTCCAGAAGCAGTTGGTTTATGTTGCAAAATTTTCGTCTCCCCATCTTGGAGCAGCATCTCCTTGCAAGCTGAAATAAATCATGGGAATACATACCCTTTCTTCAAATTACTCTTGATGTCATTCATAGTACGATTTTAAGGCTGCATAAATAAAATGCACATCTGTCTGCTAACCAAGAACTTGGCAGAAATATGAGTGTAACCTGCTTCTACTCATGACTCAAAGTAAATGAAAGCACTCTAAGACTTGCTCTCTAGCTTTTGTGTGCCACTCAAGTACCCTTGGCTTGGATCTGCAAGGAATTTATCCACAGCCAAAAGGAAGTCACAAAAGTCAGGTACTTAAATTAACCCCTTAAACATGCCAAGTAGTTAGGTACCTCATTTTGCTTGGATTTACAGTAATGATCCCCACACACTAAAACTACCTCCAGTTCTTATCTAAAGGCAATCAAATCATTTCTCTATACCACATCGTGCCGCTAGCTGAACAAATGTACTAACTGTGGCTCTTGTGGCTCAAGATATGTCATTATCACCATCAAACTTTCCTATTAGCACAGCTGAACAATTTCTAAAGCAATCTGGCCCACCCTAAGGAGATGTTGCTGAAAGACATAAAAAAATATAGTAACTGATGGCTGAGATGGTCTATTGTCAGAATTATATGGAGCATTTGCTCTTTATGTTGCTTAATTCAGCTTGGAGACTGCACCCTTCTGATGATGAAGACAGGTCAAAGAGCTTTAGTGATGAAAACGAGCACCTTCAATCCCCTTAATTTATAAAGTATTTAAATCTTTGTACTTCTGCGAGAGCTGTCACTTGTGTTATTTGTCCTTCTCTTTTTAATGGATAGTTGTAGTTCCCCCACGTTGATCTGAAATCTGACACATTCTTTTCTAATTAAGGACATCTAATGGGAAAGCATAACTTTCCCATGATGCCTACTACAATAAATCCTCCTAATTATTAATGTACCCAGGCAAGTGACATCTCATTATTTTAGGTGACTTCACAGCACCATTTGACAGGAAATAACAATGATTCGACCTCAAACCTCTAAATTTGGAGGAAGTTAAGCAGATCAGAGACTTTTACTCCCTTAAAAAAAAAAAAAAAATGTCGATTTATCTGGCTCAAGCTGTTATTCAACTAACATGCAGGGGTTTGATGAGTTAAACCTCGTCCCACAGGCTGACCTTAAGGCAGAACAACGCTGGTGCCCTTTGAGGACTACGCACGGCACAGCGGCCCTTCACACCGAGGCATCGCCCCGTGCCCTCGCTGCTCCCTCAGGGTTACCGTCACCGGCCGTCCCCTCCCGAGGAGCGCCGGCAGCGGGAGGAGGCGGCCCCGAGCCGGGCCCAACGCCGAGTCTGCAGCGCCCCCTGGCGGGCGGAGGGAGGTACTGCCCTCACGTCGTCCGCGATCGCTGTTATCTCGCTGCGGGTCCGTCGGAGTTTCTGCGGGGGGAATGTTAATTTCCCTCGCCGTCAATACCATGAATAATTCAGGCTGCTCTCGCGGAGGCTGAGGTGCCCGCGATAAGGGTATCAAAGGATCAAGGGAGGCTCGAACTTTTAGAATGTGAAAGGGAATCTGTTAAACCTGGTCTCGGGTGTGTGGTTTGGAAGCAGCTCGCCACCCTCATGTGGCAATTTGCAGCTGAGAAAAATGGCCATATACTTACAAACTAACATCCTTCCCTGTGTTACAGGCTTCTACCAGCAGACCCCCAGGCCTGAGACAAGGCAGGTGATGGCACCTTGCAGACAGAAGGAGGCTGCAGCACAGGGCAGGCTGCAGACCGTCTGCACAATGTGTGGAGCTGCTGGAAGGCTGCATGCTGCAGGTTTTCTGCACAAAACACCAGGCTCTTGTGTGGAGCTGGCACGAGGTGGAAAGGAGAGGTGACGTGCTGCTTGCTGTGATGCCCCTTGTGGTATCAGGGGACCTTAGGAGGTGTGCCACCCTCATCTAGCCTCCACTCAGAGGTTTCACACCAGCCTGTCCTGAGTTTTATCGAGTCAGTTCTTGAAATCCAGCAAGAATGGAGACTGACTGCACTGCCTGACTGCCTTCATGGTGAAAAAAAACATCAACTTGTATGCAGACATGTTCCAATCTAATCCAATGATCTCTTGTCGTCCATCCTCTCATGCAGCACGAAGAAGAGCCTGAACCATCTACTCAGTGACTTCCTTGTAGATATCAAAAGGCTTCTGCCTTCACTGGCCATATAACTGTCAGAAGGACCAATGGAGCCCTTTTTTCCCCCTGTGCATCCTCCTCATAGATCAATAGCTCTAGGCCCCAACAATTTTCATGCCCTTTTCTGAATTCTAGTTTATCCATATCTCTTCTACATCAGGGGTCCCGAAACTAGATCTAACAATTGCTGAGTGGAGGAGTATTACCACTCCCCTCAGGCAGCTGTTCTGGATGTTGGCCTTTTCTGCTGACAGAGCACCCTGCTAGCTTATGTCCACCAGGGCTATCAAGTCCTTTTCCACAAACCTACTGCCTCATCACTCTGCCTATATTGTTGCACAGGGTTCTTCCTTCCCAAATGCATTTCTCCCAGAGTTTCTGTTGACCTATTCCCACTCTCTGTGCAGGCCCAACTGGATGAAATCTGTTTAGAGCTTGAGAATATCAAGTGGTACCTCAGTTTAGTGTCACCTCCACACCTGAGAAGTGAGGTATGCATAACTTCCTCAGGGCACTGATAGAAACTTAGAACACCCAGTTCCCAGGACAGATTGCTGAGGTATTCCTCTAACTACTGGCCACCTGGAAAAGCATGAACCTGTATTGGACTTATGTGGTGAGATTTTGGTAGTGCAAGGAGCTGCAAAGGTGGCCTTTGTGAGAAAAGTCCAGAAGCTGCCCCATGTTAGAGCAATTTCTTTGTTATATCTGGACATTTTAGTTCTGTTTCATCATATCTTTTTGCCCTGTTTCTTTGAGGAGGGGTAGTGAGAGCGTGGCATGGTGGAGTTTAGTTAGCCATTGGTGAGGAACTACAGAAGCATTCACTACTACCATGTGAGCTTGATTAACCATTTTTTACTTGTCTAGTTGTTACCTACCAAACTGAAGTGTCCTACTGTGGATGTGAGAGTTATGGGTAAAGAGATTATGTCAAAATTCCTACTGAAGTTAAGTTGCGTGTCCTTCCATCCACAAATCTGGACATTTTACCAGAGAAGTAATGAAGATGGATCAGGTTGATCAGGCAGACTATTCCCAACCACCTTCTTCTTTCAGCTTTCATCATGAGCCTTGGAAAGGAGAAGGATCCAAAGCGTGAGGGATTGCAGTGTTCCTTTCTAGTCATTACACTTGCATGTGTTTCTGCTCTCTCATTTCAACACTCTGAAAATACTGAGCAAGTCAAAGAGCAGTTTACCACTATGGTATTTCTTCCTGGTGCTTTCTATTGTCAGTGATGGTCTTCACCTAACTAACTAAGGATATAACATTACTAGCTGTCTATTTCTGAAGGGAAACTCAACCTAAAAAAAAATTGTTGTGCTCTACACCACACAACACTTCCATTGTCAAGACAGGAGCAGAACTCGGGATGTACTACTCCCTCCTGGCCACATATTCATTCCCAGATTCATCATATGACAGCTATTGCCAAGAACATACTCTTCCATTCAGACCTGGTGAGACAAACAAATACTTCTTCCATTCATTGACCTCCACATGAGGCCTCATTGCATTATAAATATACATGTCTAATTTACAAACAAAAAAGAAACACAATGGTGAACTGAATTATTCAGATTGCAACATGCACTTGGCTCTGATAATAAGCCCGTAATGGGGAACAGGAGCTCATTAGGGAATGTTAAAAAAAACAAGGATGACAGACTGAATAAAGCAGGTACATGAAATGAAAACAACAAAGCTGGTGAAAAGATTTCTGTTCAAAATCGTAAGTACAAATGTCTTATTTGGTGTTTTTATACAAAATTCCTAAATATGTATATTTTTTAATTAGAAATGTAGAGCTTTCATTCATATTTTAAAACTTTATATATACTTTTTCATTTTAAAATGGGAAAAGCACAGGAGAATGCTTTTATTCATTTTTTTCCCCTTTATCATGCTTCTCCCAACAAAGGAATTGCTGTTGTGTCTTTGTTAGAGGTCTTCTTAAAATATGAAATGGAGGGTTCAGGGTTTTTTTGAGTATCTGTTTGGAAGCACACTTGAAGGAATTCAGCACAACATGGGAAACCATCCACAGCAGGTGAAAAAAGGCATAACATGGATTTCTCATCCCAACATCAACACTGGCTTTTGTTTTTGTTTATTCTTTGGCTTTTTCTGCCTGTGAGGAAGAAATAAGTTTATGTAAAGCCAGGAATGATTTTGTGAAACAGGGGTGCAGCTCTTCCTGCCTTACACATTGTTTCCTGGACAGAAAGAAGGTGTTAGTCACACGGTGTTTATACAGAATATTCTCAAATTGATGTAAAATAAAAACATAAATATCATGGCCAATATATTACAAGGGTTTTGTAAATCTCTACAAAATAAACAGGATAAATCAGTTGTTTGGTTATGTTGTTACATCCCGTCAAGTCAGAAACTGGATTGTCTGGTGGTTTTTTCTTAGTTTTCTTTTGTTCTCATCATCCTCCCAAATTTATTATGAATTGCTCTTTATGATTCTCTGATCTGATATAAAAGAAAGGCAATGGAAAACAAGCCAGCTATTAACATTTGTAATTCCGCTACTTATTAGATCGGAGAGCATCAGGGCCTTCCAAGATGTTAAACAGCAATGCAGTGAATGCCAACAGGAAGATGGACTCCAAGAAATTTAAGTGATGTCTAAAAGAACTCAACAGGCAACTCCTTCAGCTGCTTGACTCAGAACACACCTACAGTCTCCTTGTCTACACCTCTGTTTACAGAGAAATGATGCAATCCAAATAAGTGGCTATTTCTAAGTTACCTGAGCCCAGATTCTGTCACCATTCTAGGCACTAAAATCCATACAGGCTTGAAGTTGATGGAATTACACAGTACAAATCAAGCCAATATTTGGCTATTGACTATATCAATTATTTACTGCAAAGTATAAAAACATGTTGCTTTCATTAGAACTTCTCAGTAAGCATTTTTCCAAAAGTAGCAAACTTTTAACTATTAATGGGTTTAAGCAGTGCTATCACAAAACCCAGCATATTCAGGAGCTGTCACAGGGGGACTGCATAATCTGAGAACCTCACTGTCCTCTAAATCTGAAGAACAAAGGCACAATAAGAATGTTAGACGTTAACCTTGGCTAGCAAGGTTAAAATTTCAGGATACTTCAGAAGCTGCATCTCTCCTTGGGGAGGGAATAAGAAAGAGCTTGGCTGCAAGTAGTTATTGCTATGTGGAAAACAGCACCTAGAGTCATTGGCTTGCTTGAGAATTGGATCCAGGTCCACTAGTCTAATAGTTTCTAACTTCACAGTCTGTTATCTGAAAACACCTTTGGCTGAACTAGTAAAAGACATTCTATTGTTTCAGGCTTTGCTATCTGTTTCTAGATCTTACAGTTCTTTTCCTAACTCTGAATTCATTTAAATAAATTTAATTTTGTTGTACTTCTCCAAGTGGTGTCAAGAATGATAATGGGAGTAATGAGATATCGCAGTTTTCAGTTTGTACTGCGCTTTTTCTCAGAATATTCAGAGCTCACCAAAGTCTCAGCATTTTAAAATAGACCCTTATTTACTTCATGATGATGCTTGTGTTCAAGACCAGGTTGGATTGGGGCACTGGGCAACCTGGTCTAGTACCAGATCTGGAGGTTGGTGGCCTTGCCTGTGACAGGAGGGTTGGAACTTGATGATCCTTGGGGTTTCTTCAAATCCAAGCCACTCTACGATTCTGTGATGATTCTATGATGTTGGGTTTGCATGAATGCTAGTAACATCCCCAAAGGTTAGCTGGAATTTATTCACTCACTTTGTCTGAGGAAATGGAAGGAAGTTCCCAAAGTTGATTGATTGCTGTGTAGGCTAAAAAGTAACTCATTAAGCCCTAAGAATGAGAACTACAGATACAATAGAAATGCAATTGAAATGATAGGAAGCTTGGACTGCAATTGATAAACAGCTATGAAGCGCACTATAAAATGCTATCTATAAACCATCGAAGGGCTAGCAGAGACATATGCAAAACCCATGGGCATGCAGACCATAAAATATCCTTACATGCTGATCCAGGAGTTATAGTATGATATACACAAATCCATGGGACCTGATGGGTTGCACCCACAAATACTGATGGAGTTGACTGGTCTAAAATTTTGTGATCTGTTTTCCTTTTATTCCATCTTTCCTTTCTGAGAACAAACTGGCAGCAGAATTACTTGAAAAAGAACGTGCATGAAGAATTTACATACAGAATTCATATATGGATCCACTGAGAGGAATTAAAAGCAAGCCCATAGTGATTAAATCCACAGCACTTACCTAGCTATTCTGTGCAAAGTGATTTTGTTCTGAAGGTCAGCAAAATGGAAAACTCTGCTCCATCTAATTGTAGGCCACTGATTCTGTGGTGCTACAAATAGCTTAGGCTTAATCAAAACAAGAGCTTATAGACACACATAAGGTAAATGCAAAAACACAGAATATTTTTAGACCATTTATAAGGAAGTGTCTTGAATGGCCATTTTCCTACATTCACCTTTATCTGTTTATCACCTTCAAGAACCATGCCCCAGTTCACTCTAACAGACATGATATGGCACTCTCAAGACCAGACAGACCTATTTTGAGAGAGTTGTATGTACACTTTAAGGAAGACACTGCATTAACAGTTTATTTCAATAATACAATCTTTTGAAAGACTGGAAATTAAGTATTCCAAACGAGCTTTAAATATAGCTGAAGTTGTTTCAGGTTTAATGGACAAAGCCTGTTCCTACTAAGTGTACTCATGTACTGCCAAGAGGGCTTCGCAATAAAATAAAATCTGGAAGTGGCAAGTTTGGGGCTATTAGTGTCAGAGCCAGACCAGCCAAGCAATTCTAAACTAAGATGATCTTGGTAGTAAAGATTTCTGTTTCTAAGAACTTTTATGTTCCCCTTCACTCTGGAAACCAAAGCTGCTCCCTTGAGAAGCTACCTCGCTTCTGAGGCATTTGCTGAAGCATGAAAAATACTACAGATGACTGCTTGAATAATTTCCAGATAATAAAATATCTCTATTTAAAATTTGATCTTGATTAATGCTCAAAGTGTAGGAAAAAAGAAAATGAAATTCCAAGTACTTTATAAGTGCTTTTTTGCAAAAACACAGTCCTACTCTGTTAAATAAGACATCCTCTGATTATCAACTACAGATTAGTCAAGTTCATAATCCTAGGCTAATCAGAACAAGAACTATTTCTTCTTCTGTTTAATTATTCTATAAATCTTAGAAGTTTTTCATTATCGGGTAAGCAATCCAAACTTTGCTAACAGAGATTTTCATTTAAACTATAAAAGAAAACACAGTAAGTGAACAGCAAATGGGAAACAGCCTTTCACTTTTGACAAATCAGGACAGGTCAGTGAAATGATGGTCTTGGTCTCTCAGTTGTTTTATTGTTCAAGCAAATGCCTGCAATGAACAAATTGATCATAACTTTTGTTTTGCACCACTTTTTGTGGGTAAAAACCAGGGTCAAGACAAAGGACATCTGGTGATTGGGTTCTATAACAGGCAGCCTGATCAAGGGGAGCCTGTGGATGAGACCTTCTTACTTCAACTACAAGGAGTGTTATGCCTGCAAGCTCTCTTTCTAATGGCAGATTTCAACTCCCTAGATGTCTGCTGAGAGAGCAACACGTGAGCTGCAAGCAATCCGAGAGACTCCTAAAGGATAATAATAAATAATACTAAAGAGGTTAAGAATGGAGGCAATTTGGGTCCTGTACAGGGCTCTAAGGGACGATGCCCTGTAGAGAGGGAGACCTCTCTACCCTACCAATGCATGAGAGCAGACACAGACAGAATTAGCACTTGTGAATGTGGACTGCAGAACTAATATAACATTTTAAAAAGAAAAAACCTTAGCAAGCCACAAATTAATACTGAAGACTGACATAACAGGATTGGTAGCTACTGTGTCACATGCAACCAATAGGAAGCACTTGATGTTTCAGAATTCATCTGTCCCTTATTTGTTTTCAAAGGTAGTTCACATACAAGCACAGCTGACATGCTTTACCAATACACTTTTTCCTTTTTCTTTTTTCCTTCCACCTTTATTCCCTGCTATTTATTCTTTCATAAAGTCTCTTCAAAGATACCATATCATGCTTTTCACCTATCTTCCTCTAAAGAGCTAGTAATACAGTTTCTCCTTAATAAAAATATTTGTTTCCCTTCTTAGCTAAGTCATTTGACAGTTAAACATGTATTTTTAAAAAGGTTTAATTTCTGAAGGTTACTCTGTTTTGACATTTTTAATGTAAATAAAACTCTAAGTAACAAAAAAGCCAAATCAGCACTCATCATTGGCTTTTCTCTGGCACAGCTCAGCTGTTCTGCTGTTTGCTCTTGGCACCTTGGCACAGTACCCCAGGTGGCCAAATCAATGAAGCCATCACAGAATGAGCTGCCCAACCTGGAGCAACCTGAGGGAAAGCAGAGCATCATTGCTTTCACTGCTGCTGTTATCTCTATTTATCACCATGCACACTTCTACCTTTTTTTTTTTTTTTTTGCCAATCTCCACTAAAACCTGTACAGTGAGGAGGAGGAAGGCAGAATCTTTAGATGTGGAGGGAACTGAGATCAATCTTCTGCACTGGATGTTCTTGACTTTACCTGCATTAGTACCACCATATGCACACTGATCTCAAACAGTGGTCAAGTCAAATATTTCTGAGTTTTCAGAAAAATGAAAATAGAATCTGAGTTTTCAGGTATCTTCTATGTTAGTTGATCAACAGAAAATGAATTTACTAAACAGAAAATTACTTCCACTCATAATTTCTGTACAAATCCTTTCAAATGTTAACAAAAAGTTCTCAAAACATTTTGAGGACCTGCTAGTGTTAGTGTTCAAGAAAAACAGCCAATATCAGTTAAATGGTTTTATTCTCAAAACAACAGATTGGCAATATAAAATATTTTAACAGTATATTTAAATATCCATGACTTATAATGCATTTTCTTAAATAAAGTGCTATTTTTACAAACTGGTATTTTGTGTTTACATTTACTGTTCTAATCTCTAAATACTGAGTAGGTAAAGTGTGTTTCAGTTAATGAAGAATGCAGCATTACTTTCCCTTTATATTCCTTCCCATGAAGCCATTACACTTTCTACTTGGTGATTTACATGCCTTCTTCCATGCTTTTGTTGCTCTTGATCTTGCCTACAGGGGCCTCCTATGGGTTCTTCATCTCTGGGCACTGAAGACTAAGAAGAAAACATACATCTTCATTCTTCACGCTTTCCTTTCTTCTCCTAAAATCCAAACCATGGAAGCTTTGAACAATTCAACTCTAAGGTTGAAATACAAAAGCAATCTTTTCATTACTTTCTTTGAGGCCTTGTAGGACTGGAATCATTAACATTAATTCATAAAGTTCTATACAGGTGTACCAAGGACTAAAGTTTCAAATTTTCATTTGTATGCTTGGATTTACTCATCTGGATCCCAAACTTCACTGTAAGATCAAAATCTCTTTTTATTCCAGTAGCTACCTCTTAGGAGCAACAGTTTCTTGTGGTTTTACGGAGCAGCCAGGTGCTGTAAATAAATAAATAAATAAATAAATAAATAAATAAATAAATAAATCTGACAACTTGCAACCAGTGAGATTCAAAGCTTTACTCTAAAGAAGACCGACAAATTCCACATTTACCACAAATAGGTTCACATTTCCCAGTCTCACTGTTACATCTGACCCCAACAGCTTGACCCTGTAATTCATTTTACTCATCTTAAGTCCACTCCTATAAGAAGAAATAATTTTATTTTCAGTTTATTTTCAGATATTTTGCTTTTTCTTTTTTTTTATATATAATATCATTTAATCCATACGAGCTTTCTTCATCTTAGATTCAGCTCTTCCTCCTTTCATGTCCTCCTATCCCTATGAATCTGCAGATCAGTGTCAGCTATGTTCAGCCCTTTGATGAATGAGTGAATCTTGACCAACAAAAATCCCTTACACATCAGTCCTGGCAACTGGGTATTCAAAAAGTTTTGATTTGCTCCTTTACTAGAATCATCTAAACAAACACATTGCCTGAACATACTAATTCAAACCCATCCTGTGAGAAGTACCATTTCTTCAATCCAGAGTTTTCTAAGAAATTCAGACTTTATACTGCTGCTTGCTATCTCAGTGAAGCAGAATTTTTTGTATTGCAGAGCAGTTCATCTTTCCTCATGCCTCCACAGGCTGCTCATCTGCTCTAAATCCAAACGATGAAGCAGCAATCTAGTACTGTGGTTTTATTTGTTCTTTTTGAAACATTGACTGTGTTGTTAAAAAAGCAACATCTTCCTTGTATGCAGTTTCTCTTGTCAGGAACAGAAACCTGTCTGTTGTGATTAGAACACATCGGGAAAATGTTAAGCCTTTTCTTTTCCTTGGGAATTATAAAGTCAAAATTTCTTTGAGGTTTACACTTGGAAAGAATTAATTTCAGCAGAATTTTCTGAACATCATCAATTAATTTCCATTAATAAAGATACCAAGACAACACGCTTCATGCAAGTACTGTTTTGCCTGTTCAGAACAGGGATAAGAACCATGGTGCCCTAAATCCTACTGGCCTACATGTCCAGAAAGCCACTGAGCTATTTATATTGAATTATTTGCCTTATGTAGTCCAGGCACAGATTTAAATGTAGAGCTCCTGAAGCCTGGACATTCAGCCTAATCTGGTATCATTGGCAGGGGCAAGAAAGAAGGTCTCAATATCATTCTGACAGAAAACGATTATATGTTACAGCCTATTGTTTTCTGCAAAGAAGAAACATCTCAGTGCCAGCCCCAGGGATAACACAGAACCTGATGCACAAAGTAATCTCTCTCCCAGTGGTGAACTTTACTATAATTGAAACAGCTCAGCTGCCAAAACCCAATATACACTTGACAACTTTTCTACTTTCTTGTAGTGAATATCACAGAGAGCTCTGAAGCAGAGACCTCAGCAGGAGGTGCTCAATCAGAAGGTAACTGAGGTTCCAAAAGCTAGTAATTGAGTTTGAATGGCCAAAAATCCTTTAAGAAGAAACTGCAGTATCTTCTCTATCCATGCATGAAATTAGTTATGCAATCAATCCTTTATTGCTAATAGCACTGCTTTTACCTTTTCTTCCTATTGTTTTTTTTTTTCTACTGCATTTCTTAGGAGTGTAAACACAATTACTGCTGTTCTATTTTCCATTCTTGAAACATCCATATACATGTTTTTCTGTTTCTATTGCTTGATATATTGAATCAGGTTGGAAAAGCACCAACAGTTCCTACACCAGTGGCAGCAGAAGAGGAACTGAGCCTGGGCAGTGGGAATGGGGCATTTTCTGGGGAACTGAAGCTGGCTGGGAAGAGTGTAGAAGTTGTAGAGAATCACAAGTTTGGTGATGATAGTTGGTCTATAGGCTTCGGATAATTTTGAGCTTCTTTTCTCAGGAAGTCAACAAGAAGTTAGTTTTGTTTCCCCCCCCCCTTTTTTTTTCCTGAACCTAATGTTCAGACTGCAGTGCATTATCCTCTCTACATCCCTAAAGGCTAGCAACGTCATAAAAGCAGAGCTACACTTGCAGCCACCCCATTTTAGGTACTAAGCTTTTAAAATTACTCAAAATACTGAGGAGGTCACAGTGATAAGTATGAAACAGTGACACTGACACAGTTGAAAGAATAGGACACTACTATTACCACACAAGCTACATCATGAAAGGGAGAATCATCAAGCAGCTTTTCTTTTCATACTGCTCGATTTGTCCAGAAAGAGCTCTAGAGAAAGCAGTGGCAGTAGATCATACAAAAAGCATAAATATTTCATATATTTTTCAAACATTTCTGAGGAAGTAACCTGTTTCAGATGCAGTGATGCCATCCAACTATTAGATGGCAATAAGAGCTACAGAATTAAGTTAACACCAAAAAGTAAGTGTATTTACTATGGAGAAGCTTGTGAAAGTTCCCATTTCACATAAAGAAGCTTTTCTTATGTGGGATTCCAAGGTCTCTTAACTTGAAGTACTGCTAAAAAAAAGTTATGAAAGAAATACACAAAGCAAGTAACAAACTGCTAAGCCACAAGTTCTAGAGAACGTCAGTGATTAAGCAGCTCAACTTCTGTGAACAGAGAGAAGATTCTTGTTTATATTGCCAGGTAACAGAACTGATAAAAAATGATGCTCATCTTTTCAAAGATTCCAGTGGAGAACCAGGGAAACACAGACCGCAGAGAAGGCAAATAGTAGGAGGAAAGTAAGCATGAAAAAAAATCGAAATAATGAACCTCTGAAATGTTGTGGAAAAGAATCAAAAAAAGGGAATTGAATGTCTTGTCTCATCAGCCTACTGGAATTTCTTGAAGGTGCCAACAATATTGTACACAGAAGAGATCCACTTGGTGCCTGAATTTTTAAAAGGTATTTGGCAAGTTCCAAGGCTGGCTCTTAAGATAAGGAATCCAGAGAGTAAAAACATTTCTTGTGTGGATAAAAAATAGATAAGAAGGCAGAAGATAGAAGGTCAGAGTAAACAGTGACTTTCCACAGTGGAGAGATTCATCAGTAGCATTTCACAGAGAACTATATGGACATTCAATATATGACTCGGAAAGGGCATATAGAGTCAAATGACAAATTTTCCTAAGTTTTCCACATAAACAAAAACAAAGGCAAACAGTGAAGTGGAAAAAGGACTTTGTGAGACTTTAGTGACCAGACAGTATCAAGGCAGACGAAATCAGATGAAGATAAAAATGAGCAAATATGAAATCAGGCATACAGGAAAAAAAAACCAAAAATGTATGAATGGTGATATAAAATGCTAAGTTCTCAGCTCACCCTCAGTAGATGATCTACGCTGTAATACACAGTTCCAATGAGTACCAATTCAGTCTTCCACTGTACTTAAAAAAGCGAAGTACTAGAAGCAACTAGTAAAAGCTAAGAGAACTGAAAAGGTAAGATACTTGAAAAGCAATTACGGTATCAAGAATAAGTCAACAGTATGCCTACAGCTTGAGTATTTTATGTCAGGCTGGTATCTTCAAGTCTAAAAGGATATAGCAGAAAAAAGAAATGAAGACAGAAAAACTATGGTATAGGGAATGTTTAAGAAGCCTCCAAGACTTCCATCTGGAAAAAGAAACACAGCTAAGGAAGAATATCACAGATATCTATAAAATCACCTGTGACATGGAGGCAGTGAAGAAGAAACAAATCATCTGCTGTAGCTTCTGATCCAGTAGGATAATTGGAAATGGACAAAGGACATGGTAAGTTCACAACAAATGAAAGATGTGAAAGCAAGTAGCTCTTTACACAAATGTCAGATGAGACCAAATGATACAGCTGTATGTGACTGTGAATTTTGGATCTCACTCAGAACAGATGCTGTTACGTTCTAAAATATTACACCTTCCTAGAAATCACTTCAAGTTCCAGAGAGTACGTAAAGGTCCCAGTGCTATTTAAAATAAAAAGCAGCTTATCTGGTGTGGAAACTTCTTTTACCTACATATTCATTTCCTCTGCTATTGCTTCCGTTGCTATATCACAACCAAATCTACTTCACGGAGCTCTCACACACAGTAATCCAAAAGCGAGATCTCTGATGAGCAGGAGCAACTGTTGCCTCATTCTTACAAAACAACGTTCTTCCCAGCTCTGTGCCACAATTACTGTTTTCTGTTTACCAGCAAGTTGCTTGAAGACAATTCACATCTATGTTTCTTCAGTTCTTGAGTAACTCCAGTATTGAGTAATTCCAAATATTGGCTTCTGCTCACCTAGTAGTACCTACAGAAGAAGTTCTTCAAGACTGGGATGTTATCAAGAGATATCCAGAAGTTCCCACACATGCTGACTACTCTGAGAATGGGAAGTAAACTGCACAATGCATTCATTGATACCTGACAGTGGCTTTCAGTCATGTGGACTATACGGAATCCAGGAAGTTGCTCACTTTGGCTAACTACCACAGCAATGACCAGTTTTCACAAAGACAGCAGTGTAACTAGAGTTTTAACTTGCTTTCACATATTTAATGATATTCAGCTGATTGAGATTGGAACAACTGGGACTCGTTCATTACATAGGCCTGCTAAAGAACACAATACCTCAAATATTTAACATTACCACAGAACAAGCGTAGTAATGTTGTGCGTGGATGCAAGGTGAAAAATAAGCAACTGAAGGAGAGTAAGAGGTAAATTTAAGAGAGTAAATTTCTTAAGGCCATTCAATGTCTTTATGTTCTTGCTAAAACATAGGTCCAGAAATACACATAGGAATAAGTTTCATCCTATTCCTCGACCTCGATTAACAGATGTGTATCTGTCTTTGGCTCAGACTGTTAGCAGGGCAGAAATTTAAAGCTTTAACATCTAAGTGTGACTGTGCTGAATGTATTTAGCTGATGTAGGTCAGAACACCTTTCCATGCATTTTGATTATAGATCTAAAATTTAAAATACAGTTTTAGTTTTGCTAGCCATTGTAATGGTTAGCAATTAACATCGGTAGTTGGAATGGATGTATTCTAAACAAGGCACCTGCAGGTAGTCATATAAAAATATTACCTATACAAAATAAATGCATGCATACATAAATACATAATCAAAGTAGCTGTTCAAGCCAGTATGCTAAATTGCAAACCTCAAATACGTTGGATCTACTTGATCACACTAAAGGAAATTGTCTCATATGAACATTACGAAAAAAAGAACCAACTACCCTATATCATAAAGAAACTCAACTCTCACTGCTGCTCTTCATCATATACTTCAGTTTGCTATACTTATATCCATTTTCTGTGTTCAATAATAATAAATGCAAAACAAAAATCTTACACTCCTTTCAAATACTACTGAAGTGCGTGCACAGATCTTATAAATATCTCTTCTTTATTACCTTGAATCTTCTATACAATCTCAGTAAAAGAACAGATATGCATCAAACACAGAAAGTTGTTAACTAGCTTGTTTTCCACATTCTGTGCTCTAGCATTAATTAGAAATAATACGCCATTCAGTTAATGTCAGGTGGTACTTACTCTGGGAATGACCAGGAGGCCGTGTGTTACTAACACTACTCTCAAAGGAAGAATGGAAGTTGTGTATAGTTTCTTGTAAAATCTGTCTCTCTCGTCCCTGTGGAAAACAAACAAACAAACAAACAAAAAAACACCAACCAAAACCACACATTAAATATTTCTGTTTCAGGAAAACAAAATATTCTAAGTTCACAAAAACATGGAAAATATGCATTTCTACGCCCAGAGAGTCACAGTGCATTATGAGGAATAATATAAAATCCTTTTCTACCAGGTATATAGAAAATTTTGCAGTCTCCTGAAACTCTCAGACTGCAGTAAAAGCATTTTCAGGATTTTCTTCACGGCTATAACAGCATGGAGCATCATCTTCCTCTCCAAATTTGTAGCTTTGTCTCTGCTGCTTTTGATCTCACCTTGGGGAATTATCTTTATGTTTTGTTTATGTGAGCTTCCAAAACCAGAGAGAGAATGAACCCTGAAACTTTAAAAAGCAGTTGAGTTGTTCAGCAGTCCAAATTGAAGAGATTCTCCAGTCCATAATCTTTTTGACATTAACAGAGCTTCTTGTACATCATCGCTATACCACTAGTATACGTGACAAGGCAGAAAAAAAATAAGTGAGAAATGAGAGAAGTGACCATTTATCTAATTACAAAAAATAAAAATTGGTAGGAAAAACAAAGGAGACGTTTTACATCATGTTCAACTTAGTGTCACTGAAATCAGCGTTCACTAACTGCAACATGACCAACATTTACGTTAGTGTCAACTTTTAATATATTTGCCTTTGTGAAACTCTGTAAAAGAGCAGTACAGTTACTGAACTAGGGAAGAGTTTATGAAATAGAACAGGCGGTACCAGAAAGTAAGGTATTCTTCAATAAGCATGTTAAATGCCTTCTTTGGAAAACATTCCTTTCCCTTTTCTAGCTAACATCTGCAATTGAATTTCCAAATATATATTTGATTAACAATACAAGCAAACCTGGAATTAATTTATTAAGTACCATATTTCAAAACGTACCTTTCCTGCATTCAGTTCAGAAATAGCTGCCAGAATTTGCTGCCTTGAACCATCAGTTTTAATACCCAGCTCTTTCAGATCACCATCAGTAAGAGTAAGGAAGGCTTCCATATCCACCTGCATGTAAAAAAGGAAGAAGTGTTTATCTAGGTAAGATTCACTATTGAAGGACAGATTTTTTTTTTAAATTATATAAAATTACTGGAAATACATTCTATATTGTGCACGCAAAAAATTTTAATGATTTGACAGCTTCAAATGGTACCTACTTCTCCACCCTGCTGTTGAATATTAAATCTGCTGTTAATACTTCAGTTGTTTGTTATTATATAGTTAAATGTTCATGGATTTTATTGGTCTTTAGAAAAACAGTCTTTTCCTTAGTGTAACTGTTTGTTGGACAGACTAAGGTTTTTCTCTCCTTTAAAAGCACTGCTGGATTTTCAGAATACCATGTGTACTTTTTCACTGCCTCCTAAGGAAAATTTAGGGTTTATTCATATATCAGTTATACTGTATCAGAACATCCACAAAGCTGTGATAAAAACAAACATCTATAACTTCATATTGAGAGAAACTTTGCACAAAAGCATTTCTACAAAATGCTTTCTTCCTTATCACTCTAGGGCACAATAATAAGCCCAGTGTACGTGATGCTGAATCTTGAACTCCACAGCAATAGCAATTTACTACATGTCCATTCACTGCCCTCTGCCTTCCAACAAATAAACATGCAATGATTATTTGCATTTGTTGATGTCTTAAACATTGAAATGAACGATTTTCATTTTCACTAATTATCTTTTTAATTCCATCATTCAGGTAAGTCACTGTCACAGGTCTCATCTACAACAACACTCAAGTTCTCCAATTTAAAATCACCTTCTGCTTATTCGTAGCGGATAAAGTAGGGAAAGCAACCATCTCAGAGACTCACAGCCTGCTGTTCTCCAGCTGCAAGTGAGGTTCCAGCTGTGATTTCAGAAGTGATACAGCATGTCCTATAGACTGTTCAGCCCCATTGGATATGGACATATACAGAGAAAGCAGGATGTAAAAATGGAAGAAAAAAATATCTAAGGCATCTGTAACCAAAATGTAGATTCAGTGTAAAAAGCATTGATACGTCTCTGGAAAATTCTAGGAATATCACTTTGGTCCATGTTTCAAGGTCCTCTCTGCAACTAGAAATGGTTGTAAAACTCTAATATTTAAGTTGAGATTTTGGATCATAATTTTAATGCAATATGTATCATGCCATACTTTTTCTAAAACAGCAAAAAAATAAACCTTTTAAAAAAGATTTACCTCTTGTTCCTCAAAAATAGGTTGATATTTCTCAAGGGACAATTTTTTAAGGATGCCAGTCAGCTCATCTGTAATGTCAGAAAAAAAAAAAGAAAGAAAAAGGGTCAGAAAAGATTGATCTCTGCAATGTTAACTGCTGAGGATATATTATCAAATGATATATTCAACAGCATGACATACTGCAACGTAAAACCAATCACATTTACTCTGCATCAAAAATAAAAATACTGCCTTATTGTAATTTTGTAATTTTGTAATTCTATCTAGTCATACCTTGGTAGGATAAAATCCTTTTGCTGTATCGTCCTTTCTTCCTCATAAAAACAATCTTAAATAAACAAACTTTTGAGGACAGCTTTAATGCCTAAAATGCAGGCGCTTGGCCCTGGATGGCTGATTCAGATCAGGCTGTCGATACATCAAAACTTTTCAAGAAGGCAATGAACTGAATGAGGAATTTCCATAGCATGATTCAAGAAAGTAAAATGTAGAGCAAGCACCTACCCACTCACTTATTGAAAACATAGATACTACAAGGGTACATGCAAATCTCTTCTGCTCAAGCACCTGACATCCAGTCTTGAACACAGATAGCTGAAGTCCAACTAAGTTGAAACTTGAGCAGAATTTAAGTTTCATAAGATTACCTTCCCAGGCTAACAGATCTGGATATTGGGCCTCCTCTCAAAGTCTGAGCAATTTAAAAGCTGGAGGACACGATAGCAACTCTTAAAACACTTTTAAAATGTGATTACCTAGTTAAAAAACAACTGCAGTTTTAGATTAACTTACCATTAGCTCTCTTGATTACACAGTACTTCTCTGAACTCAAGATTCTGTTTATTTTTACTGTTATGATGTCACAAACAATGCAAGTATTACCAAAATTATCATCTGAATCAAAAAACTAACGTAAAATGAAGAAACGTATCATAGGATCATAGAATGGCCTGGGTTGAAAAGGACCTCAAAGATCATCTAGTTTGAAGCCCCCTGCTATGTGCAGGGTCACCAACCACCAGACCAGGCTGCCCAGAGCCACATCTAGCCTGGCCTTGAATGCCTCCAGCAAAGGGGCATCCACAACCTCTCTGGGCAATCTGTTCCAGTGTGTCACTACCCTCTAAGTGAAAAAACACAGTGACAACATTATACAACGAAACTATATTTAATATAATATACCCTATGTAAACTTGCTTTCATTGCAAAGACATAACCATTCCATTTTCAATTATACTTTGGTTTTATTTCCTTCTTTGTCTTTAAAAACAAGGACAAGAATTTCACTTTCCAAGCTCCTCAAAAGACTCCAGGTATCTTGAGGTGGACAGATATTTCTGTTCACCATTCTGGAAGTCCTTTGTTTACACAGAAAACCCCATAGAAAATTGAAGTGATAACTGCAGTTGAGTCTTATTTTGACAATTTGTTTAATATGCTTAACTTGTAAAGGCATATCAAACTTAGACAATATTTTCAAGTTTTCCTTTCCTCTTTTCCTCTTCCTGTTCCTGTATTATACAGTAATTTTGAACAAAACCAGAAAGGTCTCAATTTTGTAATTCCCACATTGAAAGTTGTTTCATCTTTGCTTTTTCTCTAAGTTTGGTTTTACTTACACTTATATCTAGTCTCTTTATCTACATGCCTGAACAAAGCATAGGTTCTCTGAGCTCTGCTACATTTAGCACCTCTTCGGTACTGTTCTATAGGAGTAGAAGTATGGCAAGGTTACCTTTCTCCAAGTTGTCACCACCTCCTTTTGCTCTCATATGGTTTCTTCTTTCATGATTCTCTACATCACTGGTTCTCAGAATAGGAAAAAGCTGTTGATGGTCCACCAAGTGATTACCTAAGAAAAAACCATACACACTTCTGGATCATGCTGCCTACTGGTCATTCAAGCCATAACCAAAGAAAATGAACTGGGAAATTAATTTCAGTTTACTTGAAATAAGAAATAGTTAACACTACATAACTTACTCTTCTGATTACTGCTGGGCCTCTAAGCTGTTACTGATGAAAAACTAACAGTAAAAGACCTTGAATGAAAGGACCAATCAAGTATAAAAGCTTACAAGGACAGTGAACCCCGAACTATTTCAGCTTCTGACAATCTATACCTCTGCAAGAAACTTGCTGTATCATAGCACTAGTGGTGTTGTCATAAAGTACTGCTTCTCAAGGTGAGATTATAACAGCTGATAGCTTGGGGAATTCCTTTTCTTTTCCAAGAACCAGTTATTTTCCTCTCTATATATTTCTAACCTGACAACTTTTTTGTTATCAAGTCGTTATTATAAAATGGCACTAACTGAAGCGTGAAAGGATTTTCTCCAGTCGTCAGTACAATATGTTACAGCTAGGACATGATAAGAGGATAGAAAGTGGGTCAAACAACGCCTCCCTTTAGGATAAACAGGGCAGTACAGTGCCAGCAGAAAGTTAGTGTAAATGAAAATAGAAATCAATCCTGACGCTTTCCAAACAAACAAACAAAAAGCAACCACAGTGAAAATAGGACATCTGCCTTTTGCAGAAACTAGATAAAAGTATCCACATCTCTTATTTAATAGATTTTGAGTCATGTTATTTTTCTCAATTTTTGGAATGTTTACAAAACAAAAAAAAATTAAGTAATTGATATTCTACTTCCAAATATCCTGTAGCAAGAGGACTTTTAAAAGTAGAAGTTGTAATTTAGACCTAAAAATTCAAGTTAAAAATAAGTAATCTCACTGGAGAAGTATGAATTGGTATGAATCAAAAATTGTCTTTCTGTAATGCTGTGTTTCATTGCATTTATTAAAAACATTTTCATTTCAAATGAAATGAAAAGAAGTTTTCTACCCTTAGTAAGTGATGGAAAAACATATTTAAGCCAGAAAATGGAGGAAGAAAGGACATGCCATAAAAGTGGCCTACTTGCTCTATGATAACTTTAGAATGGTAATTATCTCCTTCAAACTGGAAGTGATCATAGTTTTTGGAAGATAAACACCCACTGTTACTGATGGAATGCAAATCTCAAAGCAGAAAAGACTAAAATATTTTTTTCTACATAAGAAAATGTTCTCACTCATGCAGATAGACCAGTACAATTATAGTTTTAAACACTATGTAGTCTTGATAAATGAATCACCTGTAACTGCAGTGCTCTACTCACCATCTTCTGTAATAGTACCACTGCTGGAACCATTGCTCTTGGCCTGTCTGTGAGAAGAGGAGAGAGAGGACTCCATGTTGTGAACCTTAGGAGACGGAGAGGGTGATGGGGAAGGTGTGAGAGTTGGTGATGTGCTTTTAGATGTAGATGAAGTTCCAGATGGAGGTCTTTTGTTCATCTCTGTTTTTGGCTACAGTTAATAACATAATTATTTAGGGAAGAAAAAAAAAAAGTATTTACCTGTATATGATGTTTTAATATTAGTTACAATTCATAGAATCATTTCTGCAGAACATGTAGACACAACTGGATGTATCTGTTTGATTCATACTGCAACAGTTAAGTAATACTGATTTATTCCAGGTGAGAGTCTGTTCTCTCAAATTCATTAAGGAAAATAAATGTACTAAGGCTGCAATTTTGGAACAGGAAGATTATTTTTCATAAAGTAATTCTCTACATAAGCATTACAATTAGTCTGCATATAAAAGGTGACATTATTTTGACTCAGGTCAACATAACACAGGTTTTTTTTATTCTGTGTTTCAATTAAATAAAAAAATCCTTAACAAAAGCTCCTCAGAATGTATCAGATGCTATTTTAAAGTAACATTTCATGCAGGTATACAAAAACGCCTGGCTTCACTGGAATGAAAGTTTGCAGACAGTCATCAAATTGATTATTACCTAACCCCAAATTTCTCTCTCTAGTCTATTATTTGACATTTGCAGAATGCTCTGCTTTTGGTGTATTGCCTGCTTATACAAATTACATCACCCTATAAATTATTATTCAGCTTTTTGTTTCCTTTCTTTAAGTCTTGTACAGTCTCTCCTCTCACAGACAGCATTTGCAAACTGACCAGTGTAACTTCATGGCACCTTTTAGATCAGTTCCAAATTTAGACAACATAATCTTAATGGGAGGACACAAGAGTTTCCAAAATGGTTACAGACAGTACATTTTCAGAACTTATGCTGCTTATTACAACAAGGTGGGCTGCTTAAGGTCTTGCAGCCAGTGTGGATCCCTATGTAATTGTGTATTCCCAGCAGACACTGATGTCCAAAACATCATCCCAGAGGTGATGTGTGAGCATCTATAGCGAGATCCACACCAATAATGTTTTATTATTGATGGGTAAACTTACCTTCATCTAGACTTATGAGCAAAGAATACTGAAGAGTTGTTGCCTTTCTAACATACTAGCATAATTTCTATTTAAAAATCTTTTCAATAGAATTATGAACTGCATTCCCAGAAGATGATTTACAGTGCATCATTACTCACTACTTCTTTATCCCCTAACATCTTCCACTGTGAGTGTGAATAATGATTAAACTTATTACTGGCAGCAGTGTTGTAACGACAGGCCTTAAGATCAGCAGGTCAAAGCTTACAGGCACAGAAATTATACCTTAATAGACCAACTAATGGAACTAGGAGAAAAAATATGATTTTCTGGATGTATAAGCAGTTCTGAAATTATTTCCAAGACAAAAACAAGCTGAGAGCAACTGCTGACAATTTAATTAGAAATATATTGTTCAGACCACCTCTGAAAGAAAAAAGCTTTTGGTACCTGTTCAGCGGGGGAGACTTTAAGGAGGGAAGAAGATAATAAAGTGACTTTGTCTACTAGAAAGAAAAAGACAGATCATTTATAACCTGCAGAGTAGTTATGTGGAGTAGAAAGGAAGAAAAGATTGTAAGTCCATAGCTTTTGGAGTCCAGCAGAGTTATAGATTTTTAACTCTTAATCTCAATTTTAAAACATGATGGTAGTCCATTTAGAATCAGGGCTGACAGATCGCACAGTGACTGTTCATGGAAACTATTTTGGCATTGGTAGTTGCACATTTTTCTGACTGTTGCTCTCTGAAATTTTGCTTTTTAAATCACTAAAGAACTTTGTGATTGCGTTTAACATCAAACATTATTAAACATGCCTATTCCTTACTGTTCCCATAGAAGACATCACAGAATGAGAAAGCAAATGTAATAATTTTACATTACAGCCATTTTTGTTTCTTCAGGCAAAGCTCTAAGAAGAATCTTATGAACATGCAAAGAAAACAAAACAAAAAAAAAGAGTTGTCTGGAGATTACACAAGAAAAAGTTGAGTTTTTTTCTCTTGGTCACATGTACTAGTTGCAGAATAAAGGACTTCAGAACTAAAACTCCAAATTACATGCTTTCTTTCTCTTGCTGTCTGAAATTTAAACTTTTCCTGTGTGAACAAACACACATTTCACAACAGCATATAAGATCTTCTGCAAGGATGCTGCTCTCTCACATGCCTCTGTATAGAGTCTGAAGATTTTACATCTTCATCCTTGAAAATTTTGCTTTATACAGCCATTAGCTTCAAAGTCCACACACAAAAATGGGCAGATCACGAGGGTAAAGCTATTTCAGAAAATCCACAGAAAAGTCAGCAGAGATAAGATATCCAGTGCTTGTGAGCAAAACCTGATTTTGGTAATGACATCTTGATGTTTATGCTGTTTGAAAACAACATCTTGTGGACCAGTACCTGTATACTGTTGGGATGAGCAGATCCTGGTACCCATTATCTAACACTTTTCATTCAGGTTTGGAAGGAAGCTTTCCTCAGCTTTAGAGGAAAGCTTAGGAATAACAAACATGTAAAACACAAGCCTCAATTATGAGTCAAGGATGGAAATCATAAGAAATATGAATTCAAAATAACAGAACATATATATATCTCAAAATCAAGTATTACATTTACTGCTTGTAAAACAAAGTGAAATTAATAATAAAGCAAAATTGTATTTCATTATTAGGTCTGATCCTTTGAGTATTTGTAATTACAAGAAAGGTGTGTAAAGCTGTAAAGTTTCCAGTGCTGTAGCAGTTAATTAATTAATTTTAGGCTGCGCAGTGTCACACAGCTGTACTTATCAATCACTCATGACTGACATGTGACCTATTAAAATAAGTCAATTTAGAAGCAGAAAAACTTACATTCATTTGTACCTTTACTACGTGTCCATTACCAACTGTGTGAGCACACTGCATATCAGACAGGGTGGATGAAGGAGTTGCCTGGATTGGACTATTGTGTTGGCTGGGCTTCTGTTCAGGTAAGCCTGCTGCTTTTCTTCTTTGGGCTGCAATCTGTGATAAAACATTGTCTGCACTGCCACCTAAGGAAAACAAACAAAAAAACAACAACACAAAGAGTCAAGGAGATCATCAATTTTAAAAGTCTGTTAATACTCAATTCACCTGTCTTCATCATTCACTCCCACTTCAGAACTGACTGTGTAAGAGGGAACTTTAAGGCTCAGGTCTGTTCAGCAACTTTCAGCAAAGGAGCAAAAAAAACAGCTATGAGAGGTGAGGAGCCAATCTTGTTTATGTGCACACACACGTATGCAGCTGACTTCCGTGCTCTTTGGATACATTTCCTGCATTGCTTCACCATATTTTCTTTACTGTTGGAAGATACAATTCAAGCCACATATGTAAGCTCCATGAAATACATGCTGTAATGGACAAGTGTACATCTGAATCACCATGAGTGGATTCAATAAAATAAAAAAGTTTTTTTGATAGAGGAGTTAATCATTGAGATTTCTGCAACAGATGTGAGGTTTTTGCTCCCTTACATAGGTGTCCAAAGTTCACTTCTGTTCCAACACTTCATAGAAATGTTGATTGTACAGCAAGAGGAGATTTCAGAAGAGGTTTAATACCTTCCAACATCATTAGAAATACTGCTTTTTTGGGGGGGTGAATCAGGTTCAAAAGACTTTTGTATTAAAAACAATAGCAGCATGGTACCTGATCTGTTATGCAACTCTCCTCCATGCCTATTAATTCCTGCAATGTTATTGGATCCACCAGAAGAATGAGGAGAATGGTTGAAATTGGTAGAATTTGAAGGAGATGCAGGTCTTCTTGCAAATGCTGGTAATTTGATTGGTCTTGTACCTTTGCTAACAGATGTCTGAGAAAGAAAAAAAAAAAATTATCTACCTCAAGCAAAACAAAAATTAAACTTCAACAGCTATTTTACATATTTTAAGTTCAGATTAGTGGCAAAAAAAAAAAAAAGTAAAATATCTTTCATGCAGAATCCTTTTTTGTCTCTCCCATCTTACAGAACAGCTACCACCTCCTTCTCAGCCTTAATATCCTTCTTTCTTACTAACGAAGCTGCAACAAGCAACACGAACTTTCTCTCTTCCAGCTGCATATTCATATTCTCCTCAATGTAAACATCTACCTGCACCATTTTACTATTTTAATTGATGCAGTAAAGATACACCTATATGCTAACCAAGTGTTCAACCATGTCTGCAACGTCCTTGAATTCTCCTTATACACTATTGGCTACTGCCAACCATTTGATATATGACTCCTGAAGCTCAGCTTTTTTGTGCTTCTTAGCTTGTTACTCAAATAACTTCTTCTAGCTCTGACTTACAATATTTCTCTCCTTGTTCCTATTCTCTGAATAACACATTTCTCACTTCTTTCCCTAGAGAAATGTAGCTAGTGGCTAGACCTCCTTTACATGCCTTGCTCGTCTCTTTATAAATGTGAGCCAAGTACCATTTATGTTATGTTATGTCATTTTTAGGATGATAAATTAAACCTTACCTTCTTGAGATCAATTCCCTTCTAACCATTTGGGTTGGAAGGCACCTTTAAGATCACCTAGTTTCAATCCCCCTGCTATAGGCAGGGACACCTCCCTCTCGACTGGGTTGCTCAAAGCCCCATCCAACCTGTCCTAGTGCACCACATTTCACCTAAACCTCCTTATTGGTGGTATTAAGCTAACTTTCACCTAAAACAGGAAGACAAAAAAAATCATTCTAAAATGTCTTCACTGTCACATTTCTAAAACTGACAGAAAATACACTTCTGGACTAGTAAAATAAAGTTTGCTAGGATATTAGAGTCGAATTTCAGGCAAGTAGGATTTTCTCTGTGAGCAACTAAGAGAGCAAAGGTTGTCAAGATTGTTAAGGTCACATAATCATTAATTGCTAAAATTTTATCACTAAACTTCTCAGCATATTATGTCAGGATATTTTTGCATACAACATATCTCAGCAGTTTTTCTTCACTTCCTCCCAGTTCCTAAAAAACTGAGAAACCTTCTTCTTCTCCCACAGATTGTCTTCAGAACTAGAGCAGCTTCTGATATACTAGAATGACTGTGCCTACTTTAGCAACTAATACATAAGGGTGGAAGCAACAGTCACTTTAGCAGTTTGCAGCAAATTCCTTATGTCTAGTCATTTGTTCCAATGAACATCAAACAAGACATTTTATTTCACAGAAAACTTCCACACCATTTACATTTCTCCCATAGAGGTATGTATTCTTCCTAAAAAGCAGACCTTAAAAGGAGAAGCCATTACTAAGACAATAGGTTCAAAATCATTTCTAAACACAGAACTGATGTGGTTCACCAGCCAATATGCCCCAGACACAATAACACACAGTATTAGTTTTACACATTTCATTTGCTTACTACATCTGAGTTCCCACTACTGTTAAAATCGTGCTTGATTGCTCTCTGTGGCCAGGCAGTTCTCATCTGTTCAGCTTTGCCATCTTTGCTGATTCGTGTTCGATCAGAATTCCAAAGCTCAAAACTTGAGGGTGGTAAGAAAGGGGGTATCACTGCTTTCAATTTATCGCTAGGCAGCCTGGTAAATGGAGCACTACTTCTCAACTGAGAGAGGGAAAAAAAGAAAGGAAAATAAATGAGATTCTTCTTAGAACGTTATTGGGAGCTAATGATACTGTTTCAAAGTTAAATAAAAAGATGGAGACAAATGCATTTTTAAACAAAACTAAATGGAAATGAGACATGAAAGTACCATCTGTGAAGACGCATAGCACATAATAATAGACAGAATCCAAGGTGCATATTGGCATGAGGAAGTTCATTCACTCAGTACAAAGAATACAGTTCATGAAGTGGCACAAACTGTCCTTTTCTTCATCAGTTTTAACAGGAATGTTAACAAGCAACTTCCAAAGAAACAACAAACAGGATGCTTGGTAAGGCTGTCCTCTCTGATCTCCTAGATAAGACACCTGGAAATATTGAACAACTGTTTGTTCCTGCCCTATATGTATTCACCAGAAAAAAAGAAAAGAGCAGCACAAGTGATACTGGCTCCCTGGAGTTCTGTCAGTGAATCCTATCAAAATTTGCTCAATCTTCTTAAAAGAGAAAATAAAAGATCACCAACCAAATTTAATGACATCTCCATGGAGTAACCTGTAGGAGAACTTGAAGATAAAGCACAACAGAAGAAAAAACAGAATAATATAAACATACATCCCAAACTATTTCATGGTTTACTTTATTTCTCACTTCCAGATTGCTATGTTTCATGTCTTCCTCACAGCATACCACTTGTCAGTGAGTAATCAGCCATTCAGTCAACCTATTTTACTAATTCATTGCTGATCATACAAAAGGATAACTCATGAAAGTAGTAAGCATTCATCAAGAGCTGTCATACTGTACTATTTGTAGTACTTCCTAGTCTATAGAACAATGTATGTATCACAGCTTGTCAGTTCCACTCCACTGACTACCAACCAGTGATAGTTCTATTTGTAATGGTGACTTGTATATCATGTAAAACAAAAACAAAACAAAGCAAAAGCAAAACAAACAAACAACACAAGGAAACACTAACTGCATTATCTTCTGAACATGCCAAGAATGTTTAACATACCATGGTTGTCAATAATTCATCGTCCTTCCCTCCTTTTGCAGTGTTTACACCTGAAAAATACATAAATGAAGTTTTATTGTCTGCATGCCCCTGCTTTTTATTCTTAAGGATAGCTTTTGTTTGCACAGAACTATAGAACCACTATGGTTCAAAAAGATTTCTAAGATCAGCTAATACAACCATTCTGAAACATTCAGCAGCTGTAACCTCAGTAAGCAAAGAGAATCACATTTTCACTGATGCCTCATATACCTAAATTAAAGTCAGTATTCTTTCTTCACATTACAAACTGTGGGACTTTTGCACAGAGAGCTGTACAATTTCAGTAAGTGTTCTTTATAATTTGGGCTTTTCTGAACTTTTTTCTCAGATTGCTTTTAAACAAACTGATTTTCACTATATAAATTATTTTATTGAGGATAGGAACAATTCTCCAGTGGGCTGTCCATTCCTGACAAATGTAAGGGTTCCTGCTACAAAGCAGTACCAGTGTTACTGTAGCATTTCCCTGCTGAAAGAAGGTTGCCCTCAACCATTCAGCACCATCAACAGTCAGAAGTACAAATGTATCTCTTTCTACACCATACAGATAGAATTTGTGACCTTTCTGCTACACTAAACTAAACAAGAACTAATAAACTAGAAATACTACCATCTTGACTACCCCACAAGAGCTCACTTCCTATCAGACAACTCCAGCTTTATCATTACCTGTGTTATTTGTGACCCAGGCCATAGGAGCATCAGTAGTTCCAGAGGAGTTTGTGTCACTCTGTGGAACTGCTTTCATGGTGGAATTTAATGAAGATTCAGGTTCATCAGGAAAAGGCCCAAACTGATTGGAAGAAAATCCATGACGCAATGTCTGAGTCAGCTTTAGCTTGCGGAACCGATTGGACATCCTGCTCCACCAAGACTAGATTGAGAAGGAAAAAGAACAAATTAGTTCCAACTAAAATAAAGCATGAGGAAAAGAAATGTACAATTAGGTAATCCTTACTGCAGTGATAAAGGAATTCCAGAGCGAAACTACAAACGCAATGTTAAAAATGATTTGCAAATATCAACAGAATCCTTCTACATCAGGCAGAGGTAAGATTAATCTTTGTCCTTATTCTTCATTTGGAAAATAGCTTACAATACTTTTGCACACTAACTGAAAAGATGAAGTAGACAACAGTATTATGTTTATTTGAGCCAGAAATCTTTACAGCTACTTGGCAAATACTTAACCTGACAATAAACTTTCAACTTTACCATCCATTCCTCTGCTCTATGGCATCAGTGAATGGGAATGCATGTTTTCTTCTTTTTAGAGGCATACATAGAAATTATTGGAGTTGCATAGAAGCCTCTCCTTCAGATTTTGAACATTAGTGGCAAATCAACAGAGTTCTGACAGTATTACTGTCAAGATTCACAATACATATAGTGCCTTTGTACAGACTTTAACACTCCCAGACTGGAGAGGACTATAGTCTGCCAAAGAACAAGGCAAGGAAATAAAACAATACAGAAAACAATACTGCCTAAGGACTACTGCACCTGTAGCCTCTACCTATATAGGTATCATATATAAGGATAATGTCTGAACTTTTCTCAAAACAGAATTTATCCAAATAGATTACAGATTTCTGTATTTTTATAGACGGATGACGCAAGATGCTTCCAGTATGGAGGATGGTTCCCCTGTTACATTTCTCTAGGCTACACAGGACTTACAGTTTATATTAAGAAGACCCATACAGTTTGTATTAAACATCACGTGGCTTGGAGGCAAATAAGTCAAGATTCTAAAGATGGTCTGATTAGTTCTTAGTAGAGTCTCTTCTTTGCTATATAGAACACTTACAAATTTAGTCATTTAAAAATTATAGTACTTCATCAAGACTGCTTTATATGATGTCCAGTCCAGACATGTACTTTTGTGGATCACTCTTTATACTTAGCCATTACTCTCACCATATATATCCCACACTCTCCCTGGCATTTAATAATTTTCAACTGTTTACTGATATAACTCTTCCCAACTGTCATAGAGTAGAAATAAGTAATATAAGCTGTAAACTTATTGCCCATAAATCAATCCCTCTAGCAAATGATCATTAAGATGATTTTAAAATCCGCACAGAGTATTAGTGATGGACAAAATACTCAGACCTTTGTATCTCTTTGGAGCCATAACTAATAAAGATTTACATTACTTTCAGCAACAAAGACCTGAGGGAAAAAGGCAATAGAGACAAATGGTTCTGAGAAAGAAATAAAAACCACAGAGTTCAGCATTTATTCACCTGCCAGAAGGAAATCAAAGGGTGAAAAAATCCCTCTAGTTCTAATGTGCAGAACAATGAGCTTACAAAAGGGACTGCTTGTACAGTGTGGTTTGCTTGTAAAGGGATCAAAATAGCTTCACTGAACAAAAAGATCACATGTAAGTTCCTCTCACATTTGCTACTCTTTACAGTGCTTCTGATTTCTTAACATATGCTCTCACCACAAAGTCACCTGAAATGAAGTAAGAGCAGCCACTACATTACAGTACAGAACACCTGCTCTCTGGCTCTCTGGCAAGAAAGGAATTCTAGCAGAGAGGTTCATTTGTCTTTTGGACTTAGAGTACACTTGTCTGAGCCTTGGAGTCTTCAGTGTGCTACTGCAGAAGGTTGTGGCCTGTCCATAAACCTTTTGCCTCACAGACATACAAAAGCTGGAATAAAGGGTTTTAAAATAGGTTGAAAAAAGCCAAGTAACAAAAAAGTATTGACAGATGAAAATAGCGTGTCAATAGGCCAAGATCTAGTAGCAATAGGAGAATGCAGTGGTATCAAAGATTAGAAAATGGTGCTGTCACTTGAGAAATACCTTAGATGTTTATAGTAATATTAGAAAGTTAGCATGGGTTTGTCAGAAATAAATCACACCAAATCAGTCTTTCTCTTTGTCAGGATAACTGGTTAAAGTGGGCTGAAGGGAGGAGAAGATTTGACATAGCTTGACATTAATAAAGCTCATCACTATTCCATGTACCACACTCTAAACAAATGAGGGAAATATGTTCCCAGTAAAAATAATATAGGGAAAGTAACATGACCAAGAGACATACTAAGAAACAAATTGGCAACAATTTACTCCCAAATTGGAAGAAAATATTTAGCGGAACATGAGTTTGGAAATATTCATTAATAAAAGCAATGATGAAACAGAATTTATTTTGTATAGTTTGCATAAGACATCTGGACAGATGCTCTAAATGATACTGATTGACTGATTGACTGATTGACATTTTTCAGAAGGATTCAAGGTGATATGTAAGAAGAGAAAATCAAGTGTACAAATACAAAAAAAGGAACAAGCAGCAAAGCAACTCTACTGAAGAAAAATGGAAATCAGAGTTGTATCATCCCACTAAGTATAGGTCCTGTAAGAACAAATCTACAGAATCCTACTGCTTGACCTACTGGTTGACGTTTCCAACCATTCAATGAGATACACAACTAGGACCCTAGTTAGAATTTCATGATTTGTTTTGGATACCTCACCTTAAAACAGATAAAGACACAATAGAAATAATATGAAGTTTAGGAACCATAGCCTGCAAACAAGGAAATTTGAGTAAGAAAATAGTAAATAAGAGGATGAGGAGAATTTGATATCTAAATATGTATGTAGTTCTTATAAAGATGAAGTTGGACACTGATAATTGAAAAATAATCAATCAACATAGAACATAGCAAGAGAGATTTGCATTAGATCGGGGAAAAAAAATCTGAATCTAGGAACAGACAAGCAGTGAAACTAGGTGTGGAGGGAGATCATGAGATCTTCTTCATCACAGTGAGAGAAAGGAGACTAGAAATCTTGTTGAGGAAACTCCTGTCAGATCCTCACTTAGGCATTCTCCTTGCACACTGGTCAAAAGCAAGATGAGTTTGATGACCACCCTAGCAACCCTGAGAATGTCATTTTTACTCTCCGAACATTGTAAGAAGAATAAGATGTGGAAAATACAATCAGACAAAATAGTTAATAAAACATTATAAGCAAGAGGAAGTTATATAGGCTTCCAGGTTTCTAACTATCTATCTGTTTAAACACACACACAGGAGAATTATATAGAATACAATTTCTGCTGGAGAAGTGCTTGATTAAGACTTGTAGATAATATGAAGTTTTGTTGCTTTGATATCAAATATTAAAACCTTCTACAAGTTTTGGAGTATGGTCCAAGCACGACTTTCTGAAGAAGGGGAGAAACTGTGCAAGACCAGAGAACAGGACAGGGTGTGCCAGTGAAGTACACTGTAGTGACTGTCTTCTCTCTTGGTGAAATAAACCAGGGATTGGGGTGTGACACACGTAATTAAATGTGAATATTTTGAATATTTAAAATCTTTATCAGGGACAAATCTTTCAAAATTACTTTTTTTCTACTTTCACCTTGAAATCCTACATGACTCCAATTCAGCCCTTGCCCCACATCTCTGCAGGAGATGCAATCTGATCAGCTGTTGATCTGCTTTACACAATGTAAAGACTAGGCAAAACTAGATAACTGCATTCCTAAAAGGTCCATCGAAATTGATACCAAAGGATAATCACATGAAAATAACAACTTGTCACTTCAAGAATTGTAGGACAGATTCTAAAGTAGAACTATAAATGATTTTCAAAATTCATGTCAGGAATAGTCTGGAAATTAGCACGTGTTTCCAAGATTCTGGTAACGTTTATGTAAAACTTGTGAGCTCACAGATGCAAAGAAACTCTGAGGCATATAATCACCAAAACATGTTCAACTGAGCAAATAAATACAGCAACAACAACAGAATAAACTAATCTGGTTTTTTTCTTCTTTTTTTGAGGACAGACCACATAAGTCAAAATATCCTTATTCAAATGGCACCCACTGTTTTTTCTTACTGGTTAATTGCTAATTTCTAGTTAAGGATAGAGCATTGCGGTTACTCTACACAGAGAACATGTAAGCCCTCCACTCTTGCATGTTCTTCCATTTTTCATATTAAAGGTCTCCCTTTCATAATTTCACTTTCATAATTTTCAGTGCCGATTTCCATTCATGATTTAAATGAAGTCTACCCACCCTCCTAGAAGGTTGCTGCTTCATGATGAATCTAAACTCCTCCTTTTTGTTATTCTTACATTAAATGACAGAGACAGCCTCTCAGTTTCTTTGGCTGTCCTTCACACAATCACAGAATTTTTGAATACATGACCTGAATTTCTGTTTCCCTCCTACATCATTCTTCTTTCTTCTAGTGTCAACTATAAAAGCAAAATATAAAGAACTACTGTTGCAATTTCTACCTAAAACAAATAGATAAAAAGCAGCTTCTCAGTGTGTTAAGAGAGAGAAAAAAAATCCAGTAACACATCCACTCCCATTCCAAAGAAGAGAAGATTAGTTGTGAGTACAGGAAAAGTCTACGAAAATTAGATTACATTTGCATGATTTAAAACTAGGATCATAATGGAAATTCAGCTCCAAACTTATGAATGTAGTACCTTCCACTATTTAATTACCACCCCTACTTCTAGGCATTGAAACGTGCTTTGATGCTGACTCTTCTTTAAAAGTCTTCTCTTTGCCTTGTTACCTGAAGAGAAATAA
Organism: Chrysolophus pictus; assembly: GCA_037305975.1. NCBI lineage: Eukaryota > Metazoa > Chordata > Aves > Galliformes > Phasianidae > Chrysolophus > Chrysolophus pictus. Next base: position 34,885,896 of record CM074577.1, read on the forward strand.
AGTTGGACATCTACTACATTTCATAAAACTAAGAAACACTGCCAATTAGGAATTCAGAAAGGCAAAGATCCCAACAACTAGTTACACATTAGTTAAAAACTACTTCTCTGGAATGACCTTCTCTGCTTCACAAATAAAGGATGAATAAAAGCATTTACCTTTAGACCTCCTTTGTCATCGGGCAGCATTGGGACATTTAAGGATTGCCTACTTCTGGAAGAAGGCAAAGATGATCTGTTGTTCATTTTATTCTTGTCTTTGTCTACTTGCATGCACGCTGATGCGAGTAACCGTACAAGTTCTGTGTCTAAAATAAATAAATTAAGATACTTTTTATTCTATTTTGCTTTGCCAAATCACGACTGATAATGCTGATGATTTTCCTGTAATTCCCACTAAAGTTTAATAATAAATCTAAAACTCTCAATGCAGATGAGTACTGACATCTTTGTTTCTTGTCCTGTTTCCCACCCCTTCTCCCCACAGAATGATCTGTAGTCTTACCATCACCTCTCTAAAGATATTTAGCAGTATAAATAAGAATATGGTTCAGTTGGAATCTCTGGTGTGACCAAGCGAACTGCCTGCTCTAGTACTCTGCATAAGTTCAGAACAGCACTGTGGTGCTCCCTTTTCTCACCTGACATAGAAGAGAGCAGAGAAAAATGAATATTCTTTCTTCAAGTGCAGGTTGCAGAAAAGAAGCTTGAAATTAAATCCCAAAGAGAAAGGAGAAGTTCAGCCTGGACAATGAAGGGACTGAAAAGACATGGTAAGAAAAAAAAAGAGAAAAAAAGTAAGAAAAAAGGAAAGGAAAAGGCAGAAAAAAAGAACAAACATGAGATGAGGACAGGAAGGCAAAAAAATATTCTGTAAAATTGTGTTTTACGCAGAAATAAGAAAAGACTTTCAGAAGGGCAGACAGAACTGACCTATATATTTCTCTTTTTGAACAGGCAACAGGATGAACTATTTGGTCCTACAAGAAGTTAATCATATGAAAAATATATTCACTGTATTCATTTTCTAAAATTTCATACTATTAGTTATCAACTTTAGACAAAGAAAAGATACATGCTAGTGACCAAAAACACCATCTTGAGTAAACACAGGGAAAACACACTAATTCCATTAGCAGTATGGATTTTCAAATTTGGAGAAAGCAATCCAGGTACCAGGTAAGGTCAACAATAAAGTCCCAAATTAGCTGAGCTAAACAAACTACAATAAAATCTAATTGAGATCTCTCCAAAGCATGCTGACTTTTCCTAAAGCATACCTGTAACTAACAATTTTAAGACTAACATGTGACTTTTCTTAGTTTTGTATGTGGAAGTGATGCTTGCATACCTACATTTTTCCAAATAGGCTCAAGTATGTGAACTGGTGAATTGCTGTTGAGGTTTTTTTGTGCTTTTTTCTGCAACGTTGAAATTGATTAGTACTTCGTGGTAATGGTAATGGGAGAACGGTTGGACTAGCTAATCTTGTAGGTCCTTTGCAACCTTGTGATTCTATGACTGCACTCTCTTTGTCCTGATCCTACACTGCTTCTTACTCAGTGGAAACTTCTAGCTCCAGTTCCTAGTTCAGTGTTGAAGACGCTACAGAACACACGAGCCACAATAATAAAATAACACTGAACAGGATCTGATGACAAAAACACCACATTTTGGAACACCTTCAAAAACAAAAACAAGAGAACAAACTCAATTAGCCCATACGGTTTTTCATCCATCTGAACAATTAATTCAGGAAAAATATTTTTCAGACAGTATCCTTACTTGGTCCAGTAAAGCATGGACCTCAGACTCACTGAGTAAGAATCATCTGTAGGAACCTCAGTGTAACTTTCAGAATTTAAGAGTTTATCCGTTTATGTTGCAATTATAGACGCTTCCTTGGTGCTCTCTGAAGTAGCATACCTGGGTCATTCAGCAGCATTATCAAGTCAAAAGCAGTGTATCCATTTTTTGCTCGAAGATTGACATCAGCCCCTTGGTTTAACAAATACTTTACAACTTCTTTGTTTCTTCAAAGCAGAGGGAAAAAAAAAAAAAGAAAAAAGCATTGCTTATATGAGAGAAAGAGATAAAGAGAGAATACCAGTGCTTCATTTCTATCCTTTTATACCATTTCTCCTCAATTACAGGTAAGTTTTAGCTTTGCAATAGCTAACCAAGTATAAAATTTGCCCACAATTTGGTCAAGAGCTCCCATGATTTCTTTGTCACTTTTTACTTACTACAAACTGCACTAATTGGCATGCAGAAAGTCTGCTTTAAAAAACTAATTTAAATAACCAGTTTCTTAAGCTGCCCTTTGGAAATGATCCTAAAACTTGTTGCCAATTTCCCAATGAAATTTCGGGCAAAAAGCAGGTGGAAATACAAAGATTGGTCCAGAAATCACTATACAACATCATTAATAAATAAAAACAACTTCATATTCATAACAGGTAAGAAATTGTATATAATAAAAGCCAAAGTGACTAAAAATAATTTTGAACTCCAGACAGTCTTCACTTAGAGATAGATATTTCCTTGAAGTGCCTAGAATGCATAAAAAGATCAGCAATAAGTGATAATAAAAACACCTTTTAGCAAAAGCTCATAAAAGCAAGTTGCATAACAGGACTCACCATCCAATCCCCATCAATCCCTCTCCTTTCTCATATTCCTGAAAAAGTAACCAGGACTTGCCTTGCAAATTAAAACCATTACTGTACTACAGCCTACAAAATAAATCAACTGCAAAGTTATGGAAAATATATTCAATACAAAATTCCTCAAGACTGACCATGTATAAAAACAAACTGTACACATAACCAACTCAAAAGAACAAATGTTCTTAAGCAGCAATAGTTGACCACCAACTCTACCAAGAAGCTGACAAACAGATCTCAGCATCTCCACTTCAGAGAATTACTTCTATCTGAAGACACACCAAATAAAATCAACCTAAAATGAAGAACAAATGTTCTTCTCATCTTCTAACAAAACCTCTGCATATTCTCAATGTAGCTCTTCAGCATTCTTCCCTTACTTTTCTTCTACTCCTTAAAAATGTGTTCTTCATCCTGCTTTCCCATTCTGCACCTTCAGAGCACACAGAGTAACTCGATCCTTCAGAGTTCTTGGCTCACATAGACCTTGCTTGCACAGACACCACCAACTACTGCTGCTTCTAACAAGGGGTAGCAGAGATTCTTTGGAGTATAAGGATTTCCAGTCCTTGTTTTCACAGACAAGAGGAGTACTGAATATAGGAGCCTCCTGCATTTAAATATTGCCAACTGAGGACCGAGATGAAACATGAAGGACCCATCTTAACTTCTGGGTTTTGACTCTTTATAAAACAGCCTTAGAGAAAACAAGTTTTCCGGTAAACACATTTTGGAAAAGTTAATGAGAACTTCTGAAGAGGGGAATTGTAAGAATGGATTTTGGACCAGAAAACAGGGCACTGCAAAGGTGACTGCCTTGAGTTTGGTGCAGGCTTTCTAAGAAGATAGAAATTTCTGTTAGACCTTAACAGCACTTAACTTACCCATGGTATGTGGCCTGCATTAGCGCTGTCCAACCATGAACATTATCCTGTTTGTCAACATCAGCATTTTTCTCAACAAGGAGCTGGACAAGGGGCAGCTGTCCAGTTACAGCTGCAATCATTAATGGAGATGCACCATCAACATTGGTAACATTGACTTGACTTGAGTCTTCATCAACTATCTCTTTAACCAGCTGAAAGTTGCCTGCAAAACAGTGATAAAAAAATAATTTACACATCAGCAATAGATAACTTCTCAGTGAATTAATACATATTTAGATTTGCTGACATTGGCCTACATTAACTGGAAATGGCTTACATAATTGAGCCATAAAGGCTGTACAAACGACAGAATATCTCATGTGGGGTAGGTAACTTTTCCATAAAATTGTCCTATGATGATGTAAAGGAAACAGCAGTGATGCTGAGACACAGTCATTCAGCAGGACTAAGATCCCTGTTCAATTTCCATAGACAGAAATCACAGAAAGCCACAATTCTAGAATCAGAAAGTACAAAGACACTCTGAAAGGTGTTGGAGGTTAACCTTTACTTAAGTAGGAAGAACAACATCCAGTGTCATACTGACCCACAACTCCTTCCACAAAGGTGGTTTCTCTTTCCAAAAAACACTGCCAATGAGAAGCCACAGCCTCTTAGGGAAAGAGTCCATTACAGTGCTCAACTTTCTTGCACTCAGAAAGAAGTCCTTTTTTTAAACTCCGGTTCTGATATTTAAATTAAATCTCCAATCTTCCCTACTCCTTCGTCAAGAGTAATGCATTATTCCTGTCATCTTTTTTAAAAGCAAACCTAATGTTCACATTTCCACATAAAAGAGGCTGGTAGTCACCAAGATTACAAAAAAACTATGCGAAATATGGGTAGTATTTTTTTTGTCTAAATCATAATAAAGAGAGGAAAAGGAATTTTTAAAAAATGTATGAGGTTAGTCAGGGGCATCTTCTGAAGAGAGTTTAAATTCACCCAGCTCCCTTACTTTTTTTGATGTCTTATGGCAAACAAAAGCATGGAAGAAACTAAGAAGAAAAAAGATCTCTGATTGACTATGTACCATTGCAGGAATAGAGGCAAAAAGAAACAAATCCACAACTGCTGTGCTGATGAAAATATTTTCACATACTAGAAAAAAAAAAAACAAAAACAACAACAAAAAAAACCCCAACAACTTAATATATTGCTTCAGGACATGGATTTTCCTCAACAGAATCAGTCCTTTCCTTGGAAAGATTGTCAGAACTCCAGATAAGCCCTGCAGGCACCTGACTGTATGTCACCCACAATAATAAGCTAATTTCTTGGAAATGGAAAGCACAGAACTGATTTTTCATGTTTCAATTCAATAAAAGACATCAAGTGGCCTTTTTTAACATAGAAGTACATCATAGACTTTGTTGAACAGAAACCTGGAACCCACAGAAACTCCAGAATTGAACTCTGGGGTCCTGTCACTTCTTACCATAGCAAAGCTTTTTTACAACCAAGTATTTTAGAAAACAAACAAACAAAAAAACAGCAACAATGCACTGACTAATATTCATTTGGCTCCCCTAAAAATACTTCTGACCCAGCAATAACATTTTCAAACCTCAAACTAAAGGTCTCACAAGTATGAGAAGGGCAGATGAACTGAAATCTGACTGACTTAAGGCTGTGCTGAAGCTTCCTAATTCTAAATGCATATACACAGTCAGCAGGGGTACAGACAGCTTTCAGTGCTCTAGATCACAGAATCACAGAATGATCCGGGTTGGAAGGAACCTCAAGGATTATGAATCTCCAATCCTTCCCACCACAGGCAGGACCACCAACCTTCATTTTTCATACTAGACCAGATTGCCCAGGGCCACATCCTACCTGTCCTTAAACACCACCACAGAGGGGGCATTCACAACCTCTCTGGGCAGCCTGTTCCAGCACCTTACCACTCTCATAGTAAAGAACTTCCCCCTGACATCCAACCTAAATCTTCCCTCCTTCACCTTAAAACCATTACGCCTTACCTACTCTGTGGGAATACAAGAAAAACTGTTCCGAGCAGAAGTTGTGCAGCAAGATAAACAGCACTACTCTTTCAAAGAGTTGACTCCCCTCCTGTTTATAGGCTCCCTTTAGGTACTGAAAGGCTGCAATGAGGTCACCCCGCAGCCTTCTTTTCTCCAGGTTGAACAAGCCCAGCTCCCTCAGCCTGTCTTCATAAGGGAGGTGCTTCAGCCCCCTGATCATCTTTGTGGCCCTCCTCTGCACCCTCTCCAACAGCTCCTGTTCTTCCTTGTACCCCAGTACAAGGAAGCTCCAGACCTGGACACAGTACTTCATATGGGGCCTCATGAGGGCACAGTAGAGAGGGATAATCACCTCCCTGTCCCTGCTGGCCATCCCTCTTCTGATGGAGCCCAGGATACCATTTGCTTTCTGAGCTGCAAGAACACATTGCTGGCTCATGTTAAGTTTTTAATCCATCAGGACCCCCAGGTCCTTCTCTGCAGGGCTGCTCTCAAGGACTGCTCCTTCCAGTCTATATATATACCTGAGATTCCCCCGGCCCAAGTGCAAAACCTTGCACTTTGCTGTGTAGAACCTCACCAGGTTCACTCAGGCCCACCTTTTGAGTCTGTTGAGGTCCCTCTGAATGGCATCCCTTCCTTCCACTGTGTCAACTGCACCACTCAGCTTGGTGTCATCAGCAAACTTGCTGTGGATGCACTCAATTCCATCATTGATGTCATTGATAAAGATGTTAAAAAGCATTGGTCCCAAGACAGACCCCTGGAGGACACCGCTCGTTACTGGCCTCCACCTGGACACAGGACCATTAATCACCCTCTGTCTGCAGCCTTTCAACCAATTTCTTATCCATCAAGTGGTCCATCCATCAGATTTGGAGATAAGGATGTGGTGGGGAACCATGTCAAAGGCCTTGCTCAAGTCCAGGCAAATGACATCAGTTGCCTTCCCTTTGTCCACCAATGCTGTCACTCCATCATAGAAGGCCATCAGATCAGATTTTCTATGCCACATATTGTGTACAGTTCCAGACAGGCTTACTAAGCCCAGTGCATACCAGGACTGTATTAGCCCCACTGCCTGGGGCATCTTAGCCCAAATAAGGGAAGGATGACAGGAAAAGGAGGAAATCTCTCCTGAGACTATCATAGGTTTCATGGGACTCTTCTCATGTTGTCATTGGATGTAAGACAATTTCCTAAGATTTAATATTCTTCCCATATTTAAGAAGATAAATAGGTAACTAGAAAGCAGTTAGCCAGTCACCAGGAATGCAACCCATCACAGTCTGGATCAAATTTAAATCAATAGGATGGCTCTGGCTTTTTCTGTTTCCCACAAAATAGATTCATCAATGGTGTGCTCATGAAAGTCACTCTTCATCATGAGAGAACAGACAAGATCTGAAGCACTTTTTTCTTGAAGCAACTTTTAATAGCAATTACAATGCTCATATGGAGTAGAAGCCAGCATGCTTTTGCAAAAAATTAGCAGATCTGTTTTTTGTACTTAATGTATACAAGAAAAAAATGTCATGTTAAAGTAGAACAGTCATAGAAAACACTAAATTACACCACTGTGGCACGAAGGGCATGACCAGGATCTCATAAATATTTTCTCATGTTGGAATGGGAAGAAAAATAAATTCAAACCACAGAAATAAATGTATTTTTAAAAATGAAAAGGAAGAAAGCAGTTGTGAAAACAGAACACATTTCAGTTTTCCATGTTAGCAAACAAGCATGCTGAGTGGTTACAGGAACCAGGCAGTAGAAAAATCCTGCCAGCTTACCCAATTTCAAAGCATGAAAGACGTCAGGTTGCCTCTTCTCTGTATCTGAAAAGCATAAATACTTCTATTAACAATATTTAAAATGCAAAAATTTCTCGTAAAAATTTACAGCAAAGACTTTTTAAAAAACGAATTCTGCACAATTATACTATTAAATGAATATTTGCATATACATTTTATAAGAACAAAGAATGCATAGATAACTTTTATTCCCTTCAGTAAGAATGACTTACCTGTATGGTAAACACTGTAAACCTGTAGGCTAAACACTGTGGTACCATAGCACTGGTACTGGCTTTTTGCCTTTCAGCTTCCATTCTGCATCAGGAAATTGTATTACGAAATTCCTGTATTTCCTTCCTGGAAGACCTAAGTATCAATTAAAGAACCACAGTATGCTTCTGTGGTCAGTGAGACCCTTTGTACAACAGCAAACACTCAAATACTAGAGGATTGTTTTGGAAAGTGATTCAAAGAGTTCTGTAAGATGACCCATTTTTTTACTTTGCCTCAAGTACTAACAGGTTAACTTGTGAAGGTCACAAAAATAATAGTGATGACCAAATGCTATTTACACATTAATAGAAATCCATCACTCTTAGATCATCATGACCTAAAAAACTGCTGTAATTATTACAGTTTAAACACTTTGAGTGACAAATGTTTCTTTCTGTATGCCTTCCCAGTGTTTTGAAACTGTTGACTCTGCATCAGATGAGGGAAAAATAGTGACATATTTTGCACTTTCCACTCGAACCAGAAAAATAGATTTCCTTCTGTCTTCCAAGGCATTACTGAGACTAGAGCCAATGGACAAGAAGATTTTAAAGAAAACAAAATGTTGAGAGGTCTCCCAGGACTGATTCAGAAAAGGTTAACGTTCATAGCTTGACTAAAAAAGTAACCTGAAAATGCTGAACAAAGGCAATTGCTGGAAAGTCTGAAATAACAAGAAACTGTGTGGGTTCTATGTTTTCTTCTGATTAAGAAACTGCGAACAGAAGGAGCCATATGTAAGCTCACTGTTAGAAAACATTTCAAAAGATTAGTTGAGGAAAGGACGAGACTTTATACTTGGCATGCACAGTCTGGAAGAGAGGCAGCCTAAGGGAGTAGGGGACCACAAGGAGGTGCCAGAAGGAAGGACTACCGCCCGTGTAAGCTGAAGCAAGGACAGGGACTGTACACAGGCAACTCCCAGGCCTTCAGGGGCAGTACTGATTTTGTTACTGAAAACATCCCAGAGAAGAGAGGTGCTTTCATTTGGGATGCAATTTGTCCTGTGTACGGTAGTGGCCCAGAAGACAAGTTCCTTTTTTGTTGCCTTCCAAAGAATATGCCAGACTGCAATGCTAGAGTAGACTAAAGCCATGGTCAAACATCATTGTTTGATTTGCTGCGGAAATTTATTCAGATGTTTAATATTTTTCATCTCTTCTCCATCGCAATTAGTTACTACCCTTCTTCTGCTGATGGAAACTCCCCCCCAGCTGAGGTAGCAGGAACACTCATCTGCTTTAATGCAAGTCCATTCTTCTAGCTTAAGCACACCTTTTCCATCCTTTAAGTTGAATGATTACAGAAGATCTTCAAGACTCATCAAGCTAACTGTGCATGCACAGAACTTACATGCAAGATCACAGGCAAGACAGAGGGTACTGCACTAGCAAATCCCACAGATGCCCAATTCTGTGTAAAGTAACCAATCAAGGTCTCTTTCCCAGAGGCTGGTCAAGAGCAAATGCCAGCAGTCAGCCAGTTCTGCCTGGTAGCCTGGCTGTGTGAAAGTTCTTGCTCCAAACTTAATCTAGAAGTCAGCATCTGACTGAGTTCAAACCTCCTCTGAAGCAGAAGGAAGTGTCAGATTTCTGTCCTTCCTTCTTAAAGTACAAGGAACGCTTGACCTGCAGGAATCAATTTAAGTAAAAATTAACAAGCTTTAAGTAGGTGACTGGGATTGTGGGTTATCTACCCTACACTGTAACAGAGAAATAATTAGCTAAGATTTAAATAAACCTCTCCAGGTATCAGAAGCCGCAGAGAGCTTAGAGTGGACTAACACACCCTGAAGGCTTTCTACCACTATGGCTGAATGAGTGGAAGCATCTGGAAAAGGTTTCTTAGGGTCAATCCTATCCTTAGATTTTATTGCAAAAACTCTAGTGTTAGAAATCCAGAAGCCTATCCTGCCTTACAGCTTTTACAAATCCTCTTTTGCTGTCAGCATAAACAAACTTCTGGAGAAGGAAAATGAGTAAATCCACAATATTTTAGCAAAACTATTGTAAAACATTTGTAACATTTCAAATTGACAGCTGACAACAAATAGGCTCAGCCTTTACACTAAATAAAAAAGAAAAACCTAGGAAATTGGAGGAATAGTAACAGAATAATACAGAATAACAGAAGAATATCCTGTCATCAGAATACAAATTTACTTAGTAATTCAAAAAGAAAATAACTACTAACAACAAATAATATACTGTTCTGTCCTTCTGGTTCATTGTGTGGTACTAAACATAAAAGTTTGGATAAAAAATGTTGCAGTCAAAAGTTTGCTCCCATCTTCTTTAGCCTTCAGATCACCTAGTAACAAGGTTGTTTTTTATCCTTCCATTCTCTTGGCTAAAGCTACCATCACATATTCATTAACAGCACAGTCACAGACTGCTTCTTTATCAGTTCCTTTATCTCATTCAGTGCACAATATATGCATTACAATGCAGAAATAAAACCACCATAAAAACAACATTTCTGAATGCCATTTTACTTGAGATTTGCATTGAAATAAAGTTCTTCTCATCTAGTTTATATGTGCGTTAGCATAGTCTGTGCATACATGCAGGCATATTCACATTTGAGAGGAGCAAGCTGCTTATAAATTTTACAAAGTCCTGAAATTATTTAAATATTCCCCTCCCTCGGGATCAGAAACGTAGTGACTCTTCTAAGTCACTCGAGGTCTAAACTTCACCACTAAACACAATATCTTGTTTGCCACTTAAATTCCTCTATCTTTGAACTTTCAAGTTTTTTTTTTCCGTTGGCTATCAGTCAAAAAGGCCCTTCAGTGTTGGAGTTCTTGTCCTTAATGTGGACACTATTAATCACTTCTCCTAGTTACTTCAGGAAGTTAGACAAATGCAACACCTTTTGTCTCTCACTACAATGCAGGTATTCTAGATTTTATATTTTTTAAGTTTTATCTCAGTTTGTGATATCCTTTCTTTGGTACCTTACTCTGTTTATGTTGCTCTTTCTTTAGACCTCTATTAAGTAGATGCTTAATGAGCATCTATATCATGTGTTATAAAGGTTAAAAAAAATAAAAGGCTGAAAACAGTATAGAAATTTAAAATATTCTGAATACTTTTTGTTGCAGGACAGGAATTTTGTCACACTAATGTGGAAGAAATCTGCTGAAGACAAGCATTCCTGCCTCACCCAAGGTAGGTGCACCTGCTCCAACATTTTCAGAAGTCCACTTACAAATTTTAAAGAACACAAGCATACATACAAATTAACCCCTCCAATTTCCAAATACAAGATCAAAACTTCAAGAAAGCAAAAGAAAAAAACAATGTCCCATACCTGTATGAATTCTAATTGTAGTGAGAGATTCCAGGTAGTCCTTCATGTCTTTGTGCTTGAAGCCCACAGAGATTTCAAAAGGTGTTTTATGCAGTACATTGAGGTGATCAGGATTGGCACCTTTCTCCATGAGCTGCTGTGCTAAGCTCACCTTACCGCTAACAGCTGCCAGCATTAAAGGACTCCAGCCCATAGTCTTCACAGTGTAATTGCAATCAGCTCCCCAGTCTAGTAACAGATGTACCACTGCCTCATGTCCATGTTGTGCAGCTGCCATTAATGGAGTGATGTCAGGAAGGTCGTCTCTGCTGCTGTTAAGCACATTTGTGCTAAAATGGTCATAATTGTCTACATAAGCTCCAGATTCCAGCAACAATTTTACCATGCTGACATGGCCACCTCTACAGGCCATCGTGAGGACACTGGCTCCTAATTTGTTCTGTGCATTGAGATCAGCACCATTCTCCAGCAAGATGTGAGCCACGCTTAGGTGTCCAAACCTTGAGAGAAAGAAAGAGGTATGAAATAAGGTGAAGGAACACTCTGGATCATAGAGGCTGCTGACATACTTTGAAAACTGACATACTCCAAACACAAAAAATGTCATTACCAAATTGGCCTACTGACTAATGGAAAGGACTGGCCTACTATAGAGGATTATAAGCAACTCAAAGAAGGTAGATTCAAACTTAAAGATGGTAGATTTAGGTTGGATATAGGGAAGACGTCTTTTACAGTGAGGGTGGTCAGGCACAGGAACAGGCTGCTCAGAGATGTGGTGGATGCCCCATCCCTAGATACCTTCAAGGCCAGGCTGGACCAGGCTTTGAGCAACCTGATCTAGCTGTGGATGTCCCTGTTCATTGCAGAGGAGCTGGACTAGATGACTTTTAAAGATCCCTTCCAACTCTGTGGATTCCATGATTCTATTATTCAATGCATACATTACTGAATGGGGCCATGATCACGTTACTGGAGGGGAGCAATCAACAGCTGAGGACTGCACCTTCCTAAAACGTTTCACATGCACCAGTGACCATGCCCATAAACTAGATATCAGTATAAGAGCCCTGGCCAAAGCAACAATGTGTTAGCTTCAGGACATAGCTTCCATAAACTACAGACCTTGAAGTCACTTTCAATCTTGTATTCCAAGGCCTATATTAGAGTTGAGGATCAAAGTCTGTTTGCTTGTGAAGATCTTAAATAAATACCCTCTTTACTATTAAATGAGTAAGGCAAAAACTTCAAATAGTCCATGCTAAAGAAAAAAGAAAAAAAGAAAAAAAAAAAAAGAAAAAAACCAGGCTGTTATACTAAATGGTTTACTCATCTTTTGTAATACCATCATTCCCTGTTTTGTAGTTGGGAAAAATGAACCAACTCCCACAGTGAAAGAAGGCTCAGTGAACACAGGCAAGTGTGATGTGCTCACAAAGCTTAGAACACAATGTAGCAAGTAGCCACTGTTATTATAAGGGAAGATGAACTTAGCACTGGGGGAACAGAGAAACTCTTCTTCTGTGAAACATTTGGAACTTGGATTCTGATGCTGGTTTCACCAAAAGAACATCACACAGGCCACCCTTCAATCACTGCTAGCTCACAGTGAGAAAATGGGAACCTTAGACCCCTCCTCAGCTGAAGAAGTAATCTCTCATTTTACTAAACATAAAACATTTACAGAATATGTACTTCTGCACAGTTCATTGCAGCTACCATGCATTACTATATGTGTGCGCAGGATTAAACACAATCAAGTTTTGATCCTGAAAGCTCCTTTCACATGCTAAAGAGAAACAAGTGTTATTTGAGGAAATCCCCAGGAATGCTACCTAACATTAAGTGCAGACATGGGACCCAAACTCCCTGGTGTCCTTGCAGAAAACACACAGTTGCAGAAGGAAGCCTCCAAGGGCTGTGTAGTGCTTAGGGTGTAACCTTCCCACTTTCACTACATCACTACAGCAGCTTCTGCAGTCACTAGAAACATGGTTACTTTTATACATACATGCTATCTCACCAATTTCAAGAGGACTAAACAGCCAGAAAATTCAACATGTGCATATTTTGAAAAGTATGTCTGTATGGTTATTGCATTTTCTTTTTAGTTATCCATTAAAAAAAAAAAAAAAAAAGAAGTTTTGCCATTTGCTTTCTCTGCAGATTTCTGTATCTATAGTACTTCTCAAACAGTAACAAGTCATTTCTTTAAAACAATTAAGAAGCTATGGTGATTTGGTTTATTGTCTCTGGAGAAGGAGTGTAAGGTTTTCATTAAAGAAAAAATCTAAGAATGTTTTTGGTATTTTTTTTTTTATCCTTCGTGAAATAACAGAACTGTTGAACCTTGTCTTCCTTGTTCTTACTGGAAAACCAGCTGTGTGACTCATTCTTTGGGAACTTTCTGTGGGCTTTAACTGAAAGGAGAATGTTGACTTTCAAACAGATCCTTTTCTTCCAAGTATTTTAATGTTATGAAAGAAAAAAATACAAAAAAAAAACCTCTCAATCAAACATTCAATTCATACTGTCCTCAAATCTTGCAAAATACGTAATTCCACAGAGTATTCTTGTATGTGAAGATAAACACAAACACAAGCAGCAGCAATAGCAGAGCCTTCTGCAGCTCTGCAGTGAATGATGGAGCGGTATGATGCACGGACATCCAGTGCTGTCATTAACATCCAAAGGAATCATTTTGTGCATCCTCCAGCGATAAGCATATCCTTCTCTATTTAGTAAAGGAAGGAAAAGCATGGAGAAATCAATTATTTCCATTTACTTTAATCTACGTTATATCAGAGATGCTTTTTCAACAGGTAGATGTGGAAACAACAGAAAATGAAGCACGGTTTAACAGACGAGGGGCAGGCAGTGCTTTCACATTCAGGTGAAGGCTCGGGGCACCTTGGCTCTGCACTGGGTTTGCTCAAGCGCCAACCACTGCACTCCTTCATGCCCTTTCCATACCTACGCGGCCGTAGGAAGGGGAGGAAAAAGGAAACTCAGCACTCGACCAGAACCTTCATCCCAACTCTTTTGCCCCACGGGGTCGTCATCTGCGGAGTCGACAGGTGACTGCCCCCTCAGCGCAATCACAGCTCCCCGTGGCCCAGCCCCTACGAGATCTTCCCTCGCTTGCTCCGCCCGGGGGTCGGGGGCTGTAGGCGGCCGCCGCCTAAGCCGGTGTCCGCCCGCCCCGGGCCTGCGGCGCGGCGGGGAAACGGGCGCCCCTACCTGGCCGCCTGCATCAGCGGACTCCAGCCGTAGTGGTTCGTGCTCTGCACCGAGGCCCCCTTCCTCAGCAGGAACCGCACCAGCTGCTCGTGGCCGCCCGCCGCGGCGAACTGCAGCCCCGTGTTGCCCGCCTCGTCGGTGCAGTCCACGGCGACGGCGGCAGCAGGGGCGGCCGCTTCTCCGCGGGGCTCCGCCGCCTCCTCGGTGCCGCAGGCGGAGGCGGCCGCCGAGCCGGCGGTGCCGCCGGGCAGCCCCAGCAGGCGCCGGGCGGTCTCGCAGTCGCCCTGCTCGCAGGCGCGGAGGAAGAGCTGGACCTGGGCGGGCACCCCGCACTCCCCCATGGGCAGCGCCGGCAGGGCCCGAGAAGCTCGGCCGCCCGTGCCCGCCCGCCCCCGGCGGCGGCGGCTGGGAAGGCGGCGGCGTGGAGGAGGGGACTCCGGCGGCGGGAGGAGGCAGGATGAGGGCGGCCCGACCGCGCTCGCGACTTGGGGAAAGGAAAACGCCTCAGCTGCGCTCCTAGGGCCGTAAGAGTCGGCAGTGTTCTCTGCTCCCACCGGTGCTTGAGGGGCCGCGGCTCCTGCCCCTTATTCGAGGATCTGTGTCCTTGCAGCTGGTTTCCACGCCGTGTTCGTGCTGCGGTTACTTCCACACAAAGAACTAACTTCGTGGTACCCGTTCCAAGCTATCACAACAAGCCCTTGTTACAGAACTGTCTTTTGCCCGAAAAAAACAGACACTTTCTCCTGCTTTGTAGCATGGCTTCCACAAACCAGCTGCTCTCTGCCAGTCCAACTCTAGCTACATTATACCCACACCTTCCTGCTTAGCTTTTCCCTCTCTTCCTGTCTCTCCCCTTCCTTCAATAAAGGATTTGGTTGTCACCTAACAAACATATCTTTCCACACCGATAGTGCCCATCAGCTGGTCTTTCCATTTAAAGACTTTGAGTGTAAAGCTGACCTCTTTCAGCGTTTTCAAGTCGCTTTCCTCTCTCTAAGCCTCCGACTCAACCTGAAAGCTTTTTCAGGTTATACTGAACTACAACAGCTAAAGTGAGAAAAAAATGAAATGCTGGTGAAATAACTTAAACTAAATTGACTTGTCACTTAAGAATACAGTATTGTGCCCCTACAGTTTCCTCTAGAGAGTCATGGAATATCCTGAGATGGAAGGAACCATAATGATCACTGAGTCCAACTCCTGGCCCCTCACAGGACAATCCAAAATTCAAACCCTATGTCTGGGAGCACTGTCCAGACACTCCATGAACTCTGGCACTCGGGGCCGTGCCCACCGCCCTGTGGTGCAGACCCTTTCCCTCACCCCCAGCTGCCCTCCCCTGACACAGCTCCATGCCGTTCCCTCGGGCCCTGTCGCTGTCACATACAGCAGAGCTCAGCGCTGCCCCTCCGCTCCCTGTGAGGAGCTGCAGCCACCATCAGGCCTCCCCTCAGCTCCTCTGCTCTGCACTGAGCCAACAGAGGGACCTCAGCCGATCGTCACACATCTTTCCCTCTAGACTCTTCACCATCTTCGTAGCTCTCATTTGAACACTCTCCAATAGTTCTATGTCTTTTTTATACCGTGGCATGCAAAACTGCACACAGTACTCAAGGTGAAACCGCTCCAGTGCAGTGTAGTGTGGGACATCCCTTGATCTGCTAGCAATGCTGTGCTTAATACACCCCCACAGCCTCCAGCAGGTTGTTCTATTTTAAAATCTGTGACTTCAGCAGCAGAACATGACACTACTTACTATGGTGGAGGATTTGGTCGACTAGGAGACATTGCAGGGAGTGTAGTGAAACACTAGATGTCGCTAAAAGGACGTGCTGGTTTCAATCAGATGCACCCATACTTTCCATGTTACATAGTCTTATTCCTCTGATCCACTGGGAAATCCAGATCATGAGGCTGTCATGGCAAAAGGTCCAACAAGTACTTTGAGAAAGACTCCAGGAAATGAGTACCGACTGCTTATGGACACTGGGAGTGTGCTGTTCACAGCAAAGAAAAAATGAACCTCTGTGAATTTGTCCTCACAGAAAGGACAAATTCCTAGATATGGTAAATATTCAGTAGTTATTCCTGCATTATAGATACCATGCGTTAAATAATGAAGAAAAAAAAAAAAAGTAAACATTTAACATATGCATTTATGCTAAAAAAAAAAATTGTTAAGCTTCAAGATGCTGACGCTGGCCATCATCAAACTTTTGGTCTAGCCAGTACAACCATCCTTTCAGTGCAACAATATGAGGAGCTCGCCATGATGAATAAAACCGACAGTGCAATAAATTTCATGGAAGATTTCATAGTTTGAAAACTGGAATGGCAAGAGTGATTCATGCAATACATTATTCAGGATTCAAGAAAACTGGGTCATGCTTATCATATCAAAGTGCATGCTTGGATACAGTCAAATTAGTGATGGGATCACTCCAGTTTATCTTTGAGATAAGTTATGGAACATGTTGATCATAACAAATTTGTTATGTAGCTGATGATCATGCTATCAGATTATCCTAATGGTTTGGAACTCCAGACAAACATATAATGAATAAAATTAGACACCACCTAGCAGCAAAAAGATGCGACTCTTCTTTTAAGAAATTCATAAGCAATAGGAAATACCTACAAAATGAAAGAGAAAATTATTTATGCTAAATTTGATTGTTGTTAAATTATGATCATTGCTATCTTCAGTCAGCATGCAAGGCATTTCTACAGATACAGTTGCTCAGTGATTACTATTACTAATGGAGAATCAGATAATAATCAGATCCCTTCTGAAATGAATTAAAAGCTATAGAACACCTTATGATGATGCAGTACCAGCTCCTCTGGGAAATACGACTTGATTTCTTCAGAAAAGAAAGAACAACTGAAGTCTTTCAAACTGTGAAAAACACATTGTTTTTGACATGGAATTCCTTCATGATACCAGTGTACTAATTTGAATAAGTCAGTGTTGGATTGTACGAAGGTTAAAATCATTTGAAATGACCAGAGCAAATTTCTTCCTCATACATCATTCACGGTCACATGATATCAAAGACTGTAAAAGTACCATAAAAAATAAAAATTAAAAAAAAAAAAAATCTGAGAAAAGAACAAATGCAGGTAGTCAAGAAATCTGTTGCAAAGAAATCCAGAAAACTGGAGATAGCTATCTCAGTCATTATGAGAATCTGGGGATGATGGCATCTGAAATCCCCATTATTTCATGGCACTATTTCATGACAATTCAAAGAATAAAGGCTTATTTTCTACTGAAAGACCTTACTCGTGAATCAGAAGAAAATCATGACTGAGAAAAAGAGAACTGAAATTTGTAGCTTGTGTTTTGTGTGAAGCCTCTTGTCTGAAAAAAGTAGACTCATGTATTAGAATTATTATCAGAGAAAAGAAGATACTTCTTCAGTATCAACCTTCTACAGGCTCATAAAATTTAACTTTGCTTTCTTCAGACACAGAAGCAGAAATAACCTTAGTAAGCATGGGATGACTATGGTTAACTCCACCATTCAGTATCACCTTGAGCTCTTGGGCCAGTTCTTTAATCATGGCATGTATGATGTCAGCTTTGAAAGCAATGCCTCCCATTTTGTTATGTGGGCTCATGATGTCAGAAGCATATGTTGACAGTATGGCAGTAGAGGTTTAACCTACCCACCAGTATCCCATTACATTCTGTTGCTGTGCATCAGATGGCAGCAGAGGGGCAGTCTGACAGAACGGCATCTAACATGGAAGTGTCAATGAAGCAAATGTGTGTCACTGATTTCCTCCATGCAGAAAAAATGGCATCCATCAGCATTCATTGATGCTTGCTGAATGTTGATTGAGACCAAACAGTGGATGCGACCACAGTGAAGTGGTGCAGCACCTCCTCCCAGAGGTGCAGATTTTTATGAGCGCAGCATGCAAGCTCTTGTTTACCACTGGCAAAAATGCATAGCTAAGGGTGATGGCTATGTTTATTTATTTATTTATTTACTTTAGTGGAGAGTTTGCTCTATCAAATAGCATTAATGCGTTCTTTGCATCTGTTATAATTTTCATGGAAATAAATAGGAGGCGTTATTTTCAGAGCAACCTACATATACCAGGTCTCCACTTTGTCTACTACAACAGTTGCTATAACTTTTTGATGCAATTACTTCACCTATGTTTCTGAATATGAAACAGTTTTGATTAAATTTTCAACAATTATTTGGAATCCAGTATTTCAGTTCACTGCATTGATACAAAAATGTATGAGACAGCAGATTTAAAAAGCAATAGACCTTGAACAGTCTCCTTCAGTAACAGGTCCTGTTACACTATATTGTGTGCACAGAACTGCGGTTTTGTTCCAATAGTTTCTGATACTCAAGCTTGCTAGCCGTGACTTCATATAAAGGATGTCGTCTCCTGTCTACAGTGCATGCTTTCTATTTACCTGAAAAGAACATTTATATATGTACCAACAATACATACCCACAGGAAGTAATCCACTGACCAATGTCTTTGGCATGTATATCTTTACTATCTTTAAGCTATCTTGATTTGCATATAATTATTTGAATAAGGTATTTTGTATATGTGTCTATGTATATACATGTAGATATACATATGTACGTACATGTAGACATACAAATGTACATATGCACATACTGTATTCTGCAAACCAGTACAGGTGAGATATTCTACCAGCAGCACTTCCCAGATCAGCCTGTTTTTATTGACATGTCAATATCAGAATTACACAGCATTCACTCTTCAGTCTGGTGCAAGATGTCTGAAATAGTTCACAGTTTCTATCTCACTCACTAAGTCTGTGTTTTTAACCCATTTTATTTTTAGACCTCCACACCCACTGTTCTTCTTTTTAAATTCCTGATGTGCTATGCATCCTTGCAATGCAGCTGGACTCTCTCCTAGCACAGAAGTTGCCCTATAAAAATAGGGTCCCCACAGGAGCAAGAAGGGCTGAGCACCCACCTCTCACATACACCCACAGCAGGGAAATGAGCACCTGGCTCCTTTCAAGTTTCACTTGCATTATGCAACTGTGCCAAATGATGACACTTTCCAGGCAAATGTATTAATTAGAAAAAATATCCTTGGCCCTGGTTAAAAAAAAAAAAAAAAAAAAAAAAAAAAAAAGTGGTATGATTAATAATATTTAAAAAGAGACAGGCATACCTGTGCTGGTAAAGCAGCGAATAAGCACTCAAGGTGGGAGTCAGGAGAGCTTGCAGGGCAATGTTGTTCTACGCCCAATTAAAATGACTGTGAATAATGACCCATCATCAGCCCACAGCTACCTTCAGAGTACGTTTGATTATTTGGCTAAATCCTCTCCCTGAACAAATTTTCTATCCACCTGCAATGTATCTGTACATTGTGTTTCTCTGGTATATATTTTTTTCATTTTATTTGAGAACACCCAAGCATTGGTTGTTACTGAAACAAGGAATGTTATTCTGAAGGACATTCTTTGGGACTTTCTTTTCCCCATAAAGAATGAATTTAGGAAGCTATATGAGCACAGTTTATTCAAAGTTCCCTGTTTGTTCCTACTTTTCTACACTCCATTTCCAGTCTTTAATTTTGCTTTATTTTGAATAAAAGTACAGATCTAATAAAAACAATAACAAAAAAGTATTTTAAAATAAAACTTTGGATGAGGAAAATTTTAAAGCCTTTGCAAAACTTAATACTTCTATTTATTTTTTTTTCTATGATGCATGTCAATGTTACAAGGGGAGAATAACTTTTAATAACAGTAAACGTAAAATAATTCAACTTATGGATTTTTCCTTAACAAGAGCAAGTAATTTAGGTAAACTAAATAATTGCCCCCATGTATTTCAGTGAGCAACAGATATTCTCTTATTTTCATCAATTATGCTCATTATAACGCAAATTCCAATGGACAGTTACATATTACATCTTATTGTTTTTTAGTTTTTTCTTTTACTGCTTTTCGAAAGGTTTAGTTAATACTTTGTTTCCTTTTTTTTACAAAAAACAAAACAAAAAAAACCCTCCACCACCACCAACAAAACAAAACAAAACACTTTTACTTTTTAAAAATAAACCCTTCAAATGTATTAACTATTCCATTGATCTTCTGTTTTAACTTTGATAATGGAGGGCACGTTAGATCTTCCTAGAAGTCTAATTATAGACTTCATATTACTTGTATGGTTGCACTACTTGTGTCTAACTAAAACTCTCAAAACGATTTGTAACTCAATAAATATTCTTACTAATCTGAAACAAAATCTCAAAATCATTTTTTTAAAATTTCATTATTAAACCTGGAAAATACTTTTCAGAATTTCTGAAAAGTAATTTTTCTATTAAAATGTTGATGCAAGCTTTATGGATAGTAGGACAGTCATCAGTCATTTACCTTATTAATGCCCTATTTTTTTTCTGGGGCTTTTTTTTTTTCACACTTAGACCAGAAGTTTTCCCCGTGTCTTTATTTCTTAGGTATTTCAGCTCAGAAATTTCAGTCTTCCCATCTTGATTAAACTGCACAAACTCTAAAACAAGTGTTCTTGACCACACATAGTTTACATGTCATTCAAACTTTTTTTTGTGAATGCAAATGATTTATCTTCAATTATTTTTGCACTAACACCATTACTGTACATTCTCTTTCTGAATTTTCTCAGATTTGTATACTTAGACAATAGCTCCTGGGAAACTACCATACTAGCCTTATATTCATTCCTCATAGTAACAATAACCACAGAAAGTCAGCTATATGCCCTAATTGCATTATTACTACAGAGACCTGACCTGGTGTTTTACCTACTATAACCTTTCCTACCTCTTTGAAAGCACCTTCCTTGCCCTCTTGATGCTACCCAGGATACAGTTGGCCTTTTGTGCAGCACTGTTGGCTCATGTCAAGCTTCTTATCCACCAGCACCCTCATCAAGTCCTTTTCCACAGGGCTGCTCTCAAGTTCTTCTCTCACACATACGTGACATTGCCATTAACACCTTGCACTTTGCCTTATTGAACCTCATTAGATTCATGTTGGTCCACTTTTCAAGCTTCCCTAGGTCCGCCTCGATGGCATCTCTTCCTTCTATACAAGCTGTACCACCCAGCTTACTGTCACCAGCAAACCCGCTGGGGGAAAATTGATCCCACTGTCTATGTCATTGATAAAGACGTTGAAGAACATTGATCCCAAAATTGACCCTTGTGGGACACCACTTGTAATTGGCTTCTACCTGAATCAATGAGCCACTGACAACAGCCCTCTGGTTGTGAACATCCAACTAATTCCTTATCCACTAGTCTACCCTTCAAATTCATATCTTCCCAATTTACAAATATGGGCTGCATCTTTAGGGTTTACACCTCCACCACCTAGAAACTAGGGAATCCCTGCTATAACCTCAATACCAAGGCTGCCTTTGCTCAGAAAGGCTGGCAGGAAACAAGAAAGCACAATTGTTCGGCATGCCATCATTGGTGCCACCTAACTGTCTTGCTAGATAACATCTTCCTTTATAAACAACATATGTTTTAGTGTCCAGTACGTTGGTAATTAATAGTTGGATGGAAAGCATTTTTACATACATACACATCACTACCTTTAAGTTATTCCAATATCTTGAAACAAGGTTTTATATCTGACTAGATTAACTGTATTGCTAAATAAGAAAAAATTAAATTATATCTATACACACACACACACACATTCATCTGCAAATCCACCTAAACTCCTCGGTTACTGGTAGTTCGCCAGCATTGGGATGACTCACTGTTATTCAGCATCCTCCTGCCCAGAGCAAGGCCTCCAACAGTACTTGACAAACTCAATGTTTGTTGCCACATGTAATATTTATTAGCTCCTAAAATCCAAAACAGCTCGTAATGGCATGCTGTCACCCTGCTTAGTGGCATCCAGGTTTTCCCCTCCCTTAGCACCACACAGAAATCTGCAGTTTTGTTGATCACACCTCACAGGGCTGGCTAGATCCTGTTCCCCCGAGTATGACCAGTCCTGGCATGGCTGATCTCCGTAGGCTTCTACAAGCTGAGGACAGCCACTCTTTGAGGTACTTCAAAACCTCTGTTTCAGCTTCCTGCTACTCACGAGAGAGGAAATTCATCACAATGCTTTTGTGTTTTTTCAACAGCAAAACCACACGTTCTTATATAACCTCATGGTCTCAAGATCCTAAGCTTAGAGAAGGAGGGCTGAATGCCATTAAGGGGTGAAGTGAGCACAGACGATTTGTTAAGTATAAAATACACTGCAAAGTTGAGACTAAATGCTGTAGTTGCTTCTTTAGAATCAGAATCATTAAGATCAGATCTCTAAGATCATCTAGTCTAACCACTGACCCATCCCCACCATGCCCACTGACCATGTCCCCACAGGGCCACATCCACGTGTTCCATGAACGCATCAGGGACGGTGACTCCACCACCTCCCTGGGCAGCCTGTGTCAGTGCCTCATAACTTCTTGTTCTTCTCAAGACTGAACAATCCCAGTTTTCTCAGCTGTTCCCCATACAACCTGTGCTCCAGGTCCCTCACTGCATTGCTGTCCTCCTTTGGACACACTCCAGGATCTCAGTGTCTTCGTTGTAGTGAGGGACCCAAAACTGAACACAGTACTGAGGTGCAGCCTCACCAGAGCCGAGTACAGAGGGACCATCACCTCCCTGCTCCTTCTAGCTGCACCATTCCTGACACAACCCAGGATACCACCGACCTTCTTGGCCACCTGGGCACACTGCTGAGTCATGTTAGCTGTCAGCTAACACCTCCAGATCCTTTTCCTCCGTGCAGAAGGACTTGTGTCAAGTCACGAAACAGCCTGCCCGGGGATAATACATTTGGATTTCACTTTCCCCACCAAACGCAGCTCGAGGCGAGGCCTCGCCCCGGGAGCCGCTCCGCCCGCTCCAGCAGCTCCCGGCCGCCACGTTTCCCTACCCCGCGGGGCGGCCGGCGGCGGGGCGGGGAGGAGAGGAGAGGAGGGAGGAGCCGCGGGCGGCGGAGCCGGGCGGGTTTCCTGGCGAGGCGGGGAATTGGCGCCGGCTGAGTTGCGTGGCTTGTGCAGGTTCGCGAAAACTTGGCCGAGTTCGCCCGAAGCGAAGGCGTGCCCGCGCCCGCGTCCGGCAGAGCGCCCCGCCGGCCCCGCAACCTGCTCGGCATGGCCGGCCTCGTCGGCCGCGGGATGTGCTGGGGCAAGCGGGGCCGGGGCTCCCGCGGCGGGAGCGCGCTGCTGGCGCTGGGGCTGCTGGCCGCTCTCGGCTTCCTCGCCTGGCGGCACGGCCCGTCGCCTCGCCGCGCCGCCCGCGGAGCCCCGCCGCCACCCCCGCCGCCCGCCGACGTCGAGCAGCTGCGGAAGCCGGTGTACGCGAAGCCCGACGCGGAGCCGGGGGCGCTGGGCGAGCTGGGCCGGGCGGTACGGCTGGAGCTGAGCCCAGCGGAGAAGCGCCGCCAGGAGGAGAGCATCCGACGGCACCAGATCAACATCTACCTGAGCGACCGCATCTCGCTGCACCGCCGCCTGCCCGAGCGCTGGAACCCGCTGTGAGTACCGCCGGGAGCCGAGAGGCGGCTACGGGGCGGGGCGAGGAGCCGAGCCCAGCCAGTCCTGCACGGCTCCGTGCGGCGGCTGCCCCGGGCCAGCAGGTGCCCGGTGGCAGCGATCAGCGGGGCACAGCCCTCAGCTCCCCTCGAAACCTCAAGAGCTGCCGGTACAGTATCGTAGTATCGTTTTTCTCCGCGGACCTCTTTAAAAGCACCGCGGATCTCATAGACTGGAAGTTGTCAGCGCTTGTGCCATTGCTCTCTTCCTTGAGGCAGACGAGGGCACGGCGCTGGCCATGGCGCAGCCCAGGAGAGGCTGATCTTCTCTGCAGGGTGGTGTCACCCTTTTCCCGTGGCACCGCGCCGATCCCGGTTGTCCCCCGGTTAGGTCACTGCATGCAGTGTACTTTTCCAGCCACTCCCAGCTCTACAAATATTGTACTTCCCAGAATTCAGCTTCGCACTGCATTCAAGTATCTCACGCCACACAATGTGAATTGGGCTGTTCTGTCTCAAAGAAAATTCAGGTATATGTTTACTGGGATTGTGCTGCTGTTTCATGATATCTAAGTGCCCACTTAGATGCTGAAAGTCCATCTAACTTCACACTTTCTTTGTTCCTGGATAATTTGTTGTTGGGACAATTTACCAGAGATAATGGCACCAGCAACTTTAATGTAAGGATTAGATACTGACCCATGGTTTGAGTTGGCAAACCGCAGTTTGGTGCAGTCGTGAAGGTGGTGCTGAAAGTTTGGCTGTATGATTGCTTCTGGCCTATGCAAATGCTATATTTGGTTCAGAGGTTCACCTCAACATGGCTTATCCTGTAAGCAAGTAGACAGCTGCCGAGAAGGATAGCCTTAAACCAAGAGAAAACGGGACTAACTTGAGTATGTGCCTTCAGCCAACTCAAGTCCCTTCCACCTCAGCCTCAGCCAGTTGGTTTCTTTGCAGCAGGTTCATGTGATCACAGGAAACTGGGGAGAAGACAGAGCCCTGTCTCTACTGTAAATTTCTTTCTTGTTTGTGTCTTGAACAGCTGCTCACTCAATTCTACTTACAAGCGTTCAATCTAAAGCATGTATCTTACAGTAACAAAAAATTGCAGTTTGAACACAAGGCCTCTTTACTGTAACTGTAAGCCTGATAGCAGGCTTGTTTACCTTAGCTAGCTCATACTATGCTCATTCTGTACCTTCTGAAGCAGTCTACAGAGGCTTAAGTTGTGTTTCTACAGAAAGAGTTTAAGTTGTTTCAGAAAATCACTGCAATTTCTCCCAGACCTTCTGTTGGAGGAAGTGGAAGATTGCAGTTGTTGAGCTGTTGAGATAGATAGAGATTGTTGAGCTGTTGAGATAGATAGAGGGGGCAGATTCTTGAAATAACGTAAGAAGGCTTTTGGATCTTGCTGTGGTGATGTGCTGTTTTTGATTTTAGTACTTGGATGTTGAAATGATAAAATATCTAAGCCAAAAGATTACAAAGTGTTAATGACCTAATCTTGGACATAACTGTTTTCTGAAGATAGTGCTGTGTTGTACTGTTTTAGTATCTATCTACTGATACACTGAAGTTGTTCATATATTTCCACATAGTTAAATCTAAATTTGGCAGAAGTATCACAGAACATCTATCCAATTTCCACAACAAATGTAAAAAAATTTCCCCAAAGACAATTTTGCAATAAAATTACTACTGCCCTTAAGAGGGAAGAATGTTAAAGACATCCAGGTCCAAAAAACACCCCCAAAATATTAAAAAAGGTATCCACAAGCCTGTACCACCAGAAAATCCTTTGCATTTCATTAGAGGCTGTATGGATTGAAACATCATGTCTAAGAAATATCTTTTTTACTTTATTTTATTTTGGTAATGTTTGACCAACCAGATAAGCATTTAATGATCTTTATGTATGAACACTGGAGTGATGGGAGAGGCTGTGATGGTAGGAAATGTGTAGTAATGCTTCAGTTTTCCAAAAGTGGTGTGAAGACTACATTTCTAGATGTGATCAATGAAACTGTTTGGGTACCTAATGTCCAGAAAGTGTCAAATATGCAACTTTGTTTTGTTTTGTTTTTTAAGTGGCATTTCAGAGGAGAGGCAGAGAACTGTGTGCTAATAAGGCTTGGGTCTCTTCTAAGCTTATTATTTAGAAACTGATAAGGAATAGAATGAGTAGTAAGTAGGTGTGATCTATTGAGAAAGACTCAACCTGGCTTTTACCAAGCATGGCATATTTCAAACCTATTGGAGTTCATTGGGAAAAAAAAAAAAAAAAAAAGTGTGCTGTTGTCTTCTTGTGATGAGTTCCTTAAACAGCTGTGGGGTAAGGTGAAAATTCCTTGCACTCATAGATAACTGGATAAAAGATGGGAAGCAATTGTTCTCTTTTTTTGTAGTGAAGAAGGGTTTCTGGTCAAGTTTCACAGAAACCCTGTTGGACCCAATGCTGCTCAGCCTTATGGCTTGATTTCTGTAATGAAAGGACTGATGTCATTTTCCAGGCTCTTTGGCCTGAAAGACAAACAGGCTGCTGAGGGGTGCCTGCTGCTGTGCCATGGCACTATTAGCTTGATGCATGAGAACAATGAAGTACCGTAAACCACCACCTTGCTCCATGAATCCATCTGCTGTGAAGTTCAAATCAAGCATTCATCAGATATTAACAGATACTGTACCGTGGCCTTTTTGGTCTGTTCCAGCACGTTTTTATGTGTGTGAGGCAAGTCTTGAAATTTAGACCCAAGGAAAATGGGAGGACAGAAAGAAATGGGAGTAAAAATAGGTAACAACCCTTGGATGCTCCTCTACTCAGTTTTATGTTAACGTCCTTCCACGTTCATCAGTGACCCACTTTGAAGGTGTTGCCACACAGAACTTTGACTTGTAAGACTGAGAATATCTAAACTAGTAAGTCTTTAACCTGCTCTGCAACATTATGGATACAAGGTGTTGCTTTATGAAAAACAGATGACACAAGTTTTTCCCACTGCTGAATGTTGTACACCTTGGACTTGCTGTAAGACCGGAAGTGTGGCAATAGTCACTGATAAAAGACGGAAGGAAGCTGTAGAGGTGTTTGCTCTTGTCCAGCAGTCATCAGCAGGAAGAAGAATATGGCCTGAGTTTAGCCCTCAAAATAATGTCATATTTGATTATGAATTCCATCAGATAGTATGTACTTTATAATAAAGTTTCTTCAGCATGAGATGCTTTTCATGCTAATATATCCATGCTAATGTAAATGTTCATGTCTTTATTCCTTGTTCTCACAGACTGCCATAATACATTATTCTGAGAACTGATTCTTTTTCTCTTGAATTACAGACTTGGGAAATGTGACAACTTCCTTTAGACAGTTACTGCTTCCTTTAACTGTCTTGGCTTGTAATCAGCATCTGATAATACTGTGTTTCATCATGTAGAAGCTTTTTAGTTCTGTTCTTTAGTTCTACAGCTAGAACTATAAGTATATGCATGTGTATACATAAAAATCAACATACGAAAAAGTACTCTTTTGGTTAAAGAATTGTGAATAAGGATGTACAATTTGCCAGAAAATTATGAAATGGTGATACAATTTGTAAAAGGCTAGGAGCAAAATGTCAGAGGACTATGGAGTAACAGGTTGAATTTAACTCTTCGGTGGTTCTTCACGTTCAGTGTCATAGTGTGTTCCTGCAAGTCTTCTGTTAGGTCCAATTTGGATGGTCTCCAAGGCTGAGTAGTCAGCAGCCTTACTGGGCACTTCTTCAGGGCCACAGTAAATATTTTCCCCAATCATCATATTATCTAGGTCAGACAGATTTTCTTCCAAACATTTATCCTTCACTTCTTGCATTTTTGTGCGTGTGAAAAATGAAAAAAATGACAAGCAAGCATCCTGTAAGCTACTGACTTTCTGAAAGCCCCTGTGTGTGCAGCACAATGGGCTTAGGACAGTGTGTTTTGCCTGCTGCCACTCAGCCTCACCACTGGCCATATCAGGTCCTTCAGGGCTTCTCCTGCAAGCTGGGCTGAGGGTCTGCAGAATGGATTTTGTAGGCAGCCATGGGGTCTCTTGGTCAGCCTCACACAGTGAATGAAAAATACATTTCCAGTTTGTCTGCTGGGGTTCTTCTAAATTCAGAACTGTTCTTAAGGATTGTTCATGATTTTAGACACTCTACCTTTTTTGGAGGAAGAAGGCTGTATTTCTCATGATGGGGTGCATTGCACATTCATTTCAGAGATGGTTTCCATGAAATCACACCAGCCTTATTTTGTCTGATTGTAGTTACAAAAGGAGAAAGGCACGGAGAGGCACTTTTGTGCTGACTCAGTATTTTTCACATACTTGGCACTTCATACTGTCATTCATGGTGGAGGCCTGAGTAAGCCCTGTCCTCACAAGCTGATGGAGTTGTCTTTTCCATCTCCCCTTACCTGGCAAATGATCTTGAATCACCAAAGAACCCCCCCAAACATTGGAAATAGTCTGCATAATAATTGTCAGCTTTAAAAAAAAATAATAATAATAATTGAGTTTTGTTTTTTATTTTGAGATTCCGTGTTTTGGAGAGAACGCTTGTTTTAAGTATGTGTGTATATATATGTATGTGTTTAAATACATAGATAGCTTCCTCTACCACCATCACCCTTTATGCCTGTAGGACATGGAGCTGTTGAAGCAGGTCCAGAGGGGGGGCATGAAGATGATCAGAGGGCTGGAGTACCTCCCCTGTGAGGATAGGCTGAAGGAGCTGGGGCTCTTCGGCCTGGAGAGGAGAAGGCTCTGAGGGGACCTTAAAGTGGCCTTCCAGTGCCTGAAGAGGCCTACAGGAAAGCTGGGGAGGGACTTTTTATGAGGGCAGGTAGTGATAGAACAAGGGGAAATGGCTTTAAACTGGAAGAGGGTAGATTTAGACTAGATATTAGGAAGAAATACTTTGCTGTGCGGGTGGTGAGACACTGGGACAGGTTGCCCAGAGAGGTTGGATGTGTTGAAGGCCAGGCTGGATGGGGCTTTGAGCAACCCTGCCTATAGTATGGCGGTTGGAAGTAGCTGATCTTAAAGGTCCCTTCCAACCCAAACCATTCACTGATTTCATGATTCTATGCTATCCCTGAGTTTAGGGCAACAGCGTTATGCTAAGATTTTTCCAACTTTGAAAGTTGCTTTTTCTGCCTATTCTTGAATTCGAATGTGAGTCTCACGCAATCTATCTTGGTACTGTGCTTTGTTTTGTTTACTGTTCTGTAAATACCCAATTCCATTGGCTGCCCATCTTGCTAGCAAATTTCCAGAGCAATCCTTGAGACCAGCTTTTCTCCCTCTTCTGCTCTGGGTAGATGTGGCACCGCGGGACATGGTTTAGTGGGCATTCTGGTGGTGAGTTGATGGTTGGGCTAGGTGATCCTGGAGGTCTTTTCCAACCTTAGCATCTGGGTGTGGTGGGCAAGCTGCTATTTCTAGGAGCCTCACTCACCTGCTGCAGTAGCAGCCTGGGCTTTCCTCTCCAGCACACTGGAAAGGAAAGCTTCCCACAAGCTTCCCACATTTTCCAGTGTCTTTAGATGACAAATGAAAAACAGCAATCACATTTTACAGCACTGAAAGTGGACTCCATGGCATGCTTATCTGCAGAAGCTTGAGCTTGCAGCATGCTCCTTCCTTGTGAGTGCAATATTTGCATGCAGGCTTCACTTACTGTAGATATGTTCATGCTTTACAGCTGAGCGGAGTCCAAACAGACAATACTTCTACATACAGGCAAATGTTTTGCATAAAACACTTGCAGCTGTATATGCTTTTACTATCTTCATAATGCCGTGGTCATTATTTTGGTGGTTGTTTGTTTTTTTTTTTCCCGAGCTTTTTTTGGAATGGATAATTGGTAACAAGTAACTACATAAATTATAATGCCATTTAGCTAATGGTCATAATACCTTCTAGTTATCACTTTATCATTAGTTTGCACAATTCTTCACATTTGTAAATAGGTTTGGACCCACACAGAGCAATGTGTGGCTGGGATTACTCATTCCTTCCTTCTGCGGTTATGTGGAGGAGTAATACATCTGCAGCATTACTGTTTTGTTTGTTTGTTTTAAATCAGCAGGCTTGTGTTTTGTAGCAAAACAGAACACAGGGATGCTTCCGTGCATGCTTTGGTATTTTAGTATGTACGTGCTTTCATATTTTAGTATACATATGCTTTGGTATTTTTGTATATTTTACTGTTTTTGAAATATTGTTTCCTATTTTCCCTAAAAATGTGCAAGTTTTCTTTATAGAATCATAGAATGATTTGGGTTGGAAGGACCCCTTATCATTTTGCTTTTATTTAACAGTCATTCTCCCACATTTTCTAGTGGAAATCACAGTGTTATCTCTTGGCTCTTTTCTTTTGCAGCTTCTTACAGAGTTCTTCAGCTTCCTTTGACCTCTAGATGGCTGCTTGGTTTGAGCTGGTTTTGTTTTTATGTGACACAGTTTCCAGATCAGTGACAGCTAACCACAAGTGATGATTTTTTCTTCTCTAATTTTTTTCAAACTGTGATTTCACTACACACTGTGTCTCAGAAGTCTTGGTGCATCTGCACCTTGCTGCTTGTGATGGTTACAATAACTTTCAGCTAATGTATTACCTTGCAAAATGCTTTTCTTGTCTTGAATCAAATTACACACCTAAAAGTAATATATATTTTTTTCAATGGAGGTGTATGAAATCACAGTTTTCACCTGGAAGTAAATTTTTGAATGTGTGTGGATTTGTACAATTTGGTACAAATGTTAAGTGTGTCTCACAGATTTGGAAAAAGATTGCAAGCATGGGTAACCATTTAAACAAAGAGTAACATAGTTTCAAATCAGCAAAATAAAAATACTTAAAAACAACAATAACAAACAAACACTTTTTTTTTCCTCATCTATACATGTGGAAATGCCTTCTTACCTACATCCAGAATCTGGGCCAGAACTTTCACAAGTTTCGTAGAAGACTGTAGAGAATGTAAGCTGTACAGGTGAGCCTATGGATGTTTTTGAATTTGTGGATTTTAGGACCTGATTGTATTACAGCCTCATAGACTGTGTTGTGATCTGGGGGGAAGGAAGAGGGGGTCTTTGCATCATAATTTGTTCCAGACGGGTGCAGGTGATGAGTGGTCTGACCTCTATCCCTGGTTTGACCTGTTGACTCATTTCAGCCTTGCCCTGTTAATTTGGCTGTCCTGGCAGTTATCAGCAGCTTGCAGCTCTTTGCTTTGCTAAGCAGGGCAAGACACACCTTCCATAAGGTGTGCGGAGGTGTGCAGAACCAAATGCAGTCTCTGCATTCCTTGATTGGATGAGGCCTTGAGGCTTCTTAATTTTTATGCAGAACAGGCACTTTCTTCAAGGTGCTTTCATCTGAGAAAATATATTAGGCTGAAAAATTGGGTGATGTTTGGAGGAGATAAGAGTAACCTGATTTATATCCTTTAATTGCATTGAAAACAATGCACTTACACGTCTATGATTTTGATTTAATAGAGCTGTGTGGCTTTTGGCTTATAGATTTTATCCATAGGTTGCACTCACCTAAGAAGGAACAAGGAAGGGCCACTCAAGCACAGATTCAACTTGGAGGAGTTCACAGCCTCAGTAGCAGTGCAGGTTGGCTCAGAAAGCAGGGCTGCACTCTGTGTTGCGCTGAAGAGCTTGAGGTGTTCATGGTTGGAGGGGAGAGAGAGGGAGAGCAGGGCCCCAGCATGGCTTAGTCCTCTGCCTTTGGGAGGCATTTTGTCTTGGCAGGCTCTCACATCAGTACTTCTGCGGTTTATGGAGTGGAAGTGAAGAAGATGAAAGCGGATTTGGATGCCCACAGCTGTTGCCATTGGTGTGGATCAGCTGTATTTTCTCAGAGCCAACAAAGTGCTGCTTTTGAGCACACTTCTCACTAAATGGGCACCCTTTAATTCCACACCTTAATCACGTTCAAATTAGGAACTTCTTGAGAGAAGAATCTTGAGCTTTGCTATGGTTTGGAGCATTTATATTAAAAATGAAAAAAAAAAAAAAAAAAAAAAAGCAGTTTAGAAAGATTGTATTGATGCAGAGAGCTGAGAATAATCGCAACATCTTGATTTTCACCAAACAACCTTTTTTCCTTTAAAAAATGTTCAAGTCTGTCAATTCTAAAAGAGAAGTATATATTTACAAAATCTTAAATAGCTTGTGAGCAGACAGTATTCCTAACAAATTTCTGAAAACTTTCACTTACATTTTTTTTCTCCTTAAAATATGAGTAGCCGGGCATGTAGAACATAAAATTTGTAAATGTCTTGCACCGAAGCGTGTCAGCAACTCTACTTAAGTCATGGCAGCGTGCCTGCTGTACACATATCTACTCTCTCTCCCTGCTTAGAGATATACATCTCTAAGAACAGCTCCTTACACTGAAATAAATTGAGTAATTACGTTAATTGACATAAATGTTTTCCAGAATAGCCCATTGAATTTTCTTTAGGCATTTCCTGCCTGATGTCTCTTTAGTTTCTAATAAATAACCTATTGCAATGCTTACTAACAGAAAATTTTGTAGCGTAGTAGATGCCAAGGTTGAATTATTAAACTCATCAGCCTCACAATCTCAGACTGTAAATTGCAAATGCAGAAAGAGAAAACCCAAACCTCACAAGATGTGTGATTTATGGTGATGCATCTTTACTTGCACTGTTTAAGGTTTCATTTGGGGAAGTTATATGTTTGAGTAGGTACAGTAGGGAAAGATCCAGGAGACAGTGAATGTGGTTCTAAGTTTGTACTCGTTGAAAGAAAGATGTGTACCAGCATTATCCTCTCTCTCATCCCATTCTTTATGGGAATATAAAGATTCATGACTGAATACTGTTAGAATTTACATTTTTTTTTTTTCTCAGTAACTGATCTAGGTGTAATTTTTTTTCAAAATCAGCTTGAGTAAGAGACACTGCTTTCCTGAAGCAATACCCTCTCATATACACACTTTTAAAATTTTATTAGGCTTTTAAATATAGATATATATATAGCGCTTATCTATGTAAGTATAAACAAAATCAAATCCCTGTAGTTGAATAAGGTAATGAGAGAGTAGTTGCGTAACGTATTGGACATGTATTGTATTCATGACAGACCTATTGTGTTTATTTTCCATGCTTAGAAATGTCAAATTTACAAGCAGCTCATTTCTTTATACCTACAGGGTGTTTCTATGGACTGTTTGGTAGTTGTGATAGCAATGTTCTGGGTGATGTATCAGCCAGCATTAGGAACTGTAGGTAGTTTCTTCTCACTTAACTCTAACCATGGAAAATGAAGCATCTGCCCTACAGTTAAATCTCTATTGACAGAGGAGAGGTGTGGGCCTACAAAGGCCTGTTTGTCTATCCTGGATAAATATCCTAAGAAGGATGAGACGGATTGTCTTTGTGGACACACAGAGCTGGCTGAAGGACAGTACTGGGCTTTCAGTTGGCTGCCATGAGGCACGGTTAATCTACTCCTGTCATGGCACCTGTCTTGGGACAGGTCAGTGCTGGGCATTCGGGGGTAGCACTAATGGAGGCCTTAGTCAGGAGCTGAAAGCAGCTTGCAGTATAGATAGTATAAATATACACTCTCTAGCTGCAAAAACATATTTTTGGGCTACTGTCACCAGCTTATATCTTCCCTGTCATTTTAATGACATATTGTAACTGACTTGGGTTTGTTTTTCTCAATAACCCAAAGTAGGAGTGAAATTATTCACGTAGAAAATAGATGCTTGGATACTTGGGTGACACATGGGGAATAAAAATACATCTGGAAGCTTGCAAGGATGAATACAGAAGATGCACTGTGAAGATGATTCTGCTGTAAGTAGATGTTGGAAAAGGGAGAAGATGACCGGTTTTGATATTGAGTTTCCTATGTTTGGTCTTTTCTTTTTTAAGCTTCATTTTCTTGTTAGGTGTCAGTGTTTACTGTAGATATGTCCCCTGTTTAATTATTCTGCAACAATAAACATTTTTATTTCTGAGAATTACAGTGATTTTCTTACCTCGGTATATTTCCAGGATTTAAGTGCTTTAGGTTTGTGATCTTCGCAATGGCATTATTTTCTAAGTCTGAGCAAAACTCTCTGAAATTTCCTTCAATACAGAAAGATAAGAAAAAGAGCACTTCATTTTAGCAGCAGTGTTTGAGACTAGTAGCAGTTTAGTAGCAAGCTAGTAATGGGTATGTGTCTTAGAAATAACTTACAAGGTGAACATGTTTTTTCCCCGCAAATGAATGTAATGCACTAAGAAGCTGCACTTTGTACTGCTCTGCATGTTGGAATATGCCAACAGGTGATGGAGGCATTCCTGTTAGGGGGATGGAGAGCAGGCACAGGCAGCCTGAGGAGCCAGCTCTCCTCCTCGCCATGCTGATAATAGGTCGCTCTTCTTTACAAAATGCTTTTCCTCTTAGCCTCTTTCTTGACTTTAGCCTCTTTCTTGAGAAATATGGGTTCTGGGCTGTTCCATAAGAGGCTGACTTTTTTTCCATAGCCTCAGTAACACTTGATGGAGGAGGCAGCAATGCATGATGAATCAGGAGCAGTCTGGGGACTGCTTTGTTCTCTGCCAAATTATGTTTCCTGTCTCCAGCATGTGATTTTCAGGCAAATTCATTGAAGTCTTTAATCTATAATTAGGCTTATAAGCTTCTTTAGACCTTTTGGATTTCTTTTCTCTTTTCGCATAAGGGAATGCAACTTAATATTCCATGAATCTTTTTGAGACATTTTTCGGAGAAAACTCCCCTGGAGGTTTTCTCCTATTTATTTCTTTTTTCCTTAATTTTTCTAAAATGGATAGGTAATGATCCTGTTTCTATCAAGAAATGAACTGAAATTACCTAGCGTGAGTGATTGTGATATATAACAGGATTTTTTTTTCTGGCAGTAATGAGCATAATTGCTTTACAGTAGGCTAAAGAAAATACGAATTTCTAAAATTGGATTCATGTGGTTGGTTTTTCTGCGTTGCTCTTAGAGGGGAAAAAAAAAAAAAATGTTACTCCATGAACATTTGGCAAAATAAATGACTTTTGTCACCAGCCATGAGTGTGAGGCAGCTCTCTGTGCGCAGTGTGTCTTAGCATTGGTGCGGCCTGGAGGGATGAGTGCTTTTCTTCTTCAGTGTGTATGTTTCTTCAGTGTGTATGTATGTGTATATATGTGTGTGTGTGTGTGTGTGTGTGTGTGTTTGTATATGTGTGCATATCTCATATAAAATGAATGCTGTTACATAGCATTCCTGTCATGTTTGAGAAGCACACGTCTATGTTCCTCCTCCTCCTTCTCCTCTTTGCTTCCTCATTTTCAGGTATTTATTACAAAAGTATTCTACTTTTTTTTTTTCTCTTGAGAATTGTAATTTTAGATTTATTTACCCAGATACAGACATTTTCTCATACAACACCCCAGATATTAATAAATACTACCTAATCTTTAAATAAATCCATAAGAATTCTCTTTTTATTGCTATCACAACATCATTGCAGTCTAGTCTTACTGTGCTCAAGGTAAGCAGTTTTCAAATCACTGTGTGTTTTGAGGAATTTTGCCTCTTGTAAATGGGACTCATGGATTTTGCTGTCACACTTGCTCCTGGTCAGTTCTGCTTTCTCCCTTCGTTGTGTTTTGGACAACTTACTGATAACCTGTCTTGATTGGAAGGATATCCTACATGCTGTTGTAGCTGTTGGTACCCAGTAATGTACAGAAATGTGTCCTGCCCCTCTCATCTTCCAGGCAGTAAGCTGGAGGCATAGGAAGCCTCTCAGGTCTCTAAACTGCTTCTGTTGCAGGGTAGTAAAATTTTACATGGCGCTTGAGGGAAAGGGGAACAACCGTGCTAAAAACTGTCATTATTTTAAAATTCTTTCAGACTAGGGGAATCCTTATACTCTTGGCTCATCCAAAATTCTCTTGGCATCCTTATGTTCATTTAGAGAAGCTCATATATATAGGAAATCCATTCTGAAACTTAACCCAAAGGTTTGCAAACCTGCTGGCTCTCCACAGAGCCAAAACCGTGCATTTTTATGACTGTGTTTTTGTGATTTCACTATTATATCTTGGCAGTTCTATGGTCTTCCCAAGTTATGGTTTAGTGTACATATTTCATAATTACATGACTAGTGTGTGTTTGGTTTTTTTTTTTTCTTTATATGTTTTTGTTCCTTCACAGTTACATTTTTACTGTCTGGCACTTGTTTCATTTTCCAAGACACAGATTCTCAATAATTTATGCTGTTTTTACATACTTTGTATTATTATTTTTCCTTTTCTTTTTCTTATTTTCTTCTTTCTGTAGTCTGCAAGGCGTATTTTACCCACTGCTTGCTCCTGAACTTGAAATAATTTTATGGATAGACAGCTACCACATACAGCAGCCCAGAATGCCTCCTATTACTTTTCTGTTTAGATAATTTTGGGAGTTGCAGAATTCTAGTCTTAGTTGATTCTGAAAGACCAGTTTTCTAAAGGTATTTGCATGACTACTCTGTGTACTCAGTATTGTTAAGTTCCTGTAGGTATTCTTTTTTTAAAGGTACGAACTATTCATTTGATAATAGTTTTAAAAAACTGACAAGTGTTTTTGCACTTGTACTAAATGTTGTCCCCTTGCTTACAGGTGCAAGGAGAAGAAATATGACTACTATAGCCTGCCCAAAACTTCAGTTGTGATAGCTTTCTATAATGAGGCTTGGTCAACACTTCTGCGAACTGTTCATAGTGTTCTTGAGACATCTCCAGATATACTTTTAGAAGAAGTTATCCTTGTGGATGATTACAGTGACAAAGGTACAAAGAATAGTTTTAAATAATGATGATTTTGTTTTGTTCTTCTATTTTTTTTTTTGTCATCTAGTCCACGGGCAAAAAAGATCTGCTCTTCTGGTAATGCACCATGAAATTCTGCAGCAGAGGTATCTAGCTGAAAAATGTTTTGTCTTTTGGAAGCCAGTGAAAATTTCAAGTTCTGGACCACATTTAGTTTTGAATGGGGCGTGTTTGCTTTGCTGTAATTTGAATGCTTCCAGATGTGCATAACTACAGCCTTGTTGGAGCATTCCACCTGTGCTCATTTGAGCACATTTCAATTGCTCCAAGGTTGCGCTGGTGTCAGTTATAGTAAGGAGCATCTGAGTTGTCTGTTTCTATGTGAATTATGGAACACGTAACAGTGCTGTCATTTTCTATCACAGGTGAATTGTGTTAAGAATAAAACCTTCATTATAATAAAAACTTGTGTTAAGGTAAAACCTTCACATTTGAGACAAAATTAACAACTTGGAAGTGAGAAACAGAGCAACTATGAAGCAATCAGTTTCTTAAAAGGAACCAATTTTTGTCCATTCTTATCCTTTATTTGTGTGGACAGTAAAGCACCAACTATGTCATATAATGCTCAGAAAAGAGCGTTCTTTAACATGCCATAAACTAATCACTACAGAACTATATATATGTTTTTATGTTGTCATTATAGACCATTTAAAGGAGCCTTTGGAAAACTATGTGGCTGGCTTACGCAAGGTCCGTCTTATCCGTGCGAACAAGAGGGAAGGACTGGTTCGAGCTCGACTGCTGGGGGCTTCTGTAGCCAAAGGGGACATTCTTACCTTCCTGGACTGCCACTGTGAATGCCATGAGGGCTGGCTGGAACCACTTCTGGAAAGGTATGGTTACACTCTATCCAGACTTTGTGCTGTGGCAGAAGGAAAAGAGTAATTTTAGCACGTTTCTGTGCTTTGCAGGGGAAAAATCACTCTTCACAGACTTTTGTCAGAGGTTATCACAGTCTGGTCCCTCAGGCAGTTTTTCTCCTGAAAGAGAGCTAGAAAATAGAAGTCTGGAGCATGAAGAGTTTGTTTATTTGTTTTCTGTGTCTGGCATCCTTCTGTGTGGACCAGGCTGCTTTTTTTTTCTTCAGAGGAGTGAAAACTTTGTTTTCAAGGAGGAGAGTCCACCCCTATCTGTGAAACTGCCTTGAAATGGGGATATCAGCCTGAGTGGTGGATAAGAAGATCATCTCAAAAGATGATCTGAGTCATCTTCTTTTTTTTCAGGACAAGGTGCACAGAAGCAGATTGGAGGAGAAGTCAATAAACTCCATCTTCCTTGTCTGAAGATGAGCTAGGCCATCTTTTCAATCTGGTTGTGATACAAAGCATCAGAGGGATAGGTAGAGTAGAGAGGAATTAATGCTATGTCAGCACACCATCTGTGCTGAGATACTGTAATTTGAACTTCTGTTCTTTTTCATCTATATTGCAGATCTGCATAGTTTAGAAAACTTCCATTAATAATAAATACGTTTGGGGAAAAAATGACAAAATATAAACCAGACACCACAAAACCAGGAACACAGAATACTGGTTTTATGGTAAAAGTATTTGCATTTACCTTACCCATACATACTCAGTAGCCAAAGAACTCCTTGAAGAACACTTTTCCTACTGTATATCCAGCCAGTGGAGCACCCCACTGCATCACCCCACTGTGCCATCACTACTGAACAGTTTCAGTACCTTAA
The DNA here is from genome assembly GCA_037305975.1 of Chrysolophus pictus. Classification (NCBI taxonomy): domain Eukaryota; kingdom Metazoa; phylum Chordata; class Aves; order Galliformes; family Phasianidae; genus Chrysolophus; species Chrysolophus pictus. The sequence continues at coordinate 34,924,241 of CM074577.1, forward strand.
TCAGATCGCATAGATACAGCATATAGGAAATGAACTCTCTCAAAAACATTTTAAAATAAATAAATAAAAAATCATTTCCTCAAGGTCAGTGGTATGATTTGCATTCTGTAAAGGTGCCTTCTCAGATATCATAGACCTCAGAGAAAGGCTAGAAAATCTAGCGCTACCTAAAAGTGGGGTGAGATTGTCAAGAGGAACTCCCCGTTTTGCATTTGAAATTGTATATGGAATAACTATTTTCTTCTTAAAATTGTCATATTTATTCTTATTTTTGTCTAAATTTCACGACAGGTATGTTCCAGATAAATTTTGGTTAACTGTATAGTACAGATAATGTGAAGAAAGACAGAAGTATAAAAATCAAAGAATAAGCATGATTTTAATGACTGCCCTCTCAAAAAACAGTATATAGCAGTGGAGTCATTTCTGTAATGTCTTCACATTCTTTTTGCAAACCACTAGATGGTAGTCTTGAGAAACAGTTTAGGTAATTGTGAGTGTAATACATTGCATTCGGTAAAAAGTTAGTTCTAGATGTGTTTTGGAACCTGTGCTCTTTTTGCTCTCGCTGCAGATGTCCATCTCTGAGCAGTTGTTTACGTGGCACTGGTTCAAATGTATGGAAGCAATATGTCAGTGTTAGAATTTTGCAGTGCAGCCATCTCTCTATTTATAATATGTTTCTACATTGTACCATCTAGTTAAATCTTACTTTACAGAAAAAGTGATGGCTTTTCACTTATCTGATTCCTTTCATAACTGCAATCATGTGCCAAATAGATATTTTTTCACTTCTCTTAAAGAACAACTAAGCTCTATTACTTTTGGGAGTTTTTTTTCTCTGTATTTATATCCTTCTCATTGCTTTGTGCATAACCTTTATGCAAGTGAAAGTGGAGATATACAAATACTGTTAAGCTCTTTTGTGCAGTCTGCCAAGTAGCACTTCAGTGGGGGATTTTAAAGAAGAAAATGACTGTGTTGTATTTCCCCAGTGGCAACAAGAAGGGAGCATTTCATGTTTAAGGCAGTCTTTTTCAGCTCAGACAATACCCCTCTGGAGCCACTTCTGTCCTATGCAGTATTTAACCACCACAAGCTGCTCTAATTTCAGAGAGCTGAGCATAACAGAGTCAGATCCCCTTGTTCAGCCTGCAGATTTTAAGCTTCGTATTCCCGTGAGAAACGAACTGCCCTTGAATGATGGATACATCAGGTCTTGTCTGACCATCTAACACGTTCATTTTTTCTTCTTATGAGGAATGCGTAAATCAGAAGTTGCAGGCTAAAACAAGACTCAAAAGTCAAACAAGCCACTTCCTGATCGAACTAACCAGAGATGTTTAAGAGTAGCGTAGAGAGGACTACTAAAGAGTGATTTAGGAGAAAAGCCTTTGCTTGAGTGTGCATGCTTGAAGTGATCTATTGTAGTACTAAAAGAGTCCTTTCCAGAATTTGAGGCAAAGGCAAAGAATCTTCTTACGTTTTTTTAAGGGCAAATACTTTTGGAAAGGTATTCAAAAAACTCTGAATGAAATTGAGAAATGGGAGGAAGTTTATCTTCTTGCCAAAGCCTGCTTGCAAGGAATGTCCTCTGCTCTGATGTGTTCCTAGTAGTGATAGAGATCTTAACTATCTTTAGATCAGACTTGCTGATAGTGATGTCATTCTGCAGAACCGTCTTTTTTGTCCTTTTAACTGTCTTGTAGTGTTAGGGTTTTTTGAGGCCATCTTCATTATATTTTCACTATTAGGGATCTAATATCATATGATGTGGGTTTTTTTGTTTTGTTTTGTTTTGAATTCATGGCATCTTTTTAAATTACTGTGCTAGTGCTTAGTGTAACTTTTTGCAGATTGTCATATTTATAAGAAAAACTGATTTTGAGGACCACAGAGCTATCTTATTTGTCCCTGGAGAATGATAATGGTCATGACAGAAGACTACACAGTTTCACCTTTGATATGATCCAGGAATCCTACTTCATTCTTCTTTTCTCTTTTATAAGTATCTCAGAAGCAGCTATATGTAAAAAGCAGACATTTTTGTTGTGATTGTGATGTTGAATATGGCAGCTGAGCCAGGTGCTGAATATGTAATCACAAGCCATCTGGCATATCACACTTCCGCTGTCCAGGAAGTATGGTCCTTGCCAGATGCCTCAGTCCATCCTAATGCACCCTCAACAGCAACAACAAAAAGATTATTCTTGTAGTCATTTTTTCCTTATATTGCAGCATGAGTTGAGAAATCTTGGTTGAGGAAATCCATTGTTTTCTTTTCTTGATTGCTCTAGTTTTTGAGAGTCTTGTAGTAAAAGGAATTATTAGAAGCTTCTCTCAGTGATATGTTCTCTCCTAATGTGTTTATTTCTTCTTTTAAAAACATTAGGATCGCAGAAGAAGAATCAGCTGTCGTATGCCCTGTTATTGATGTTATTGACTGGAATACGTTTGAATACTTGGGAAATGCTGGTGAGCCACAGATTGGTGGATTTGACTGGAGATTGGTCTTCACATGGCACACTACCCCTGAGAGAGAACAGAAACGAAGAAAGTCCAAGATTGATGTGATCAGGTTAATTTTTATTCATCCTCTTCTTAGACTGTGAATGTTGTGAGTACTTTTCACTTCAGTTGGAAGTGTCAGAACCTGAAAAAATATATTGTGAGTGCTTACCACTTAGTTTGAAATTACACATTTAGTATGGTTCCCTTTTTTTGGAGTAGCTTCTGTCCATGAAAAATACTGCTCTAGAAGCTGAAATTCTTGTAATCTGTTGTGTGAAATCCTTATTGCACAAGTAGTCACTTACTCCTGTAGGTTCACTCGCAACAGTCATTTAGCAGCACAAGGAAAGGTTATATATTCTTAATTAGTACTAGAGGTTATTCCAGTAACCTTCCAAAACAAAGAGACCTACATTGTGAAAAAGCGTGTCTTGGTCAGCCATGAAAAGAAGGAAAAAAATCATCAACCAGCAAGAGAGCAGAAGTCATTCTGAAGACTTTCTCTCTGCTGTAGCAATAGGGGTGGTTCCTTGCTCTGTTTTCAAAGGTGAACCAGTTTTCAGATTCCTCATTTGTGTTGAAATGGTTTAGCTCTGCCCACCATAGTTTCTGAAGGACTAACTTGCATGAGATCGTGTCATCTTCATGGTGGTTTTCTGTTTGCAAGAGTTGAAATCCATAGATGTTATTCATCACTCTGTATTGAATTTTAGGTTAGGTAAGGAAAGTTCAAAGAGTGCTTCTAGAAAATGGACACTTACTGTAGACAGAATCCCTATAGCTGAGGGTCTGCTATACTTGACGTGGAAGTTGCTGTATTTCAGCAGTGCATTGTGAGAAATGAAGCACCTCTTCAGCATTTTTAACGTCACATCCTTTCCTCTGTTTAAAAATTGTCATCTTACAGCGTACAGCAGATACAGAATGATTGATTTTTTTCCCAGTCTTTTCTAGGTCACTTATCATGATAATAATACCCAGTGCTTCACTAATGTAAATGAATTTATCCTCAACTGTGAGAAAACAGGATTTTTTAATGGGAAAAGTGAGACAGTAAATCAGACCCTTTCAGCATACATGAATACGTATATTCAAAAAAAAACTTTTGAGTAAAAGCCTCTAGCTTAAATGCAGTGTTTTTCTTCCTAGCAATAAGGAATTGTCTTTGGAATGCCAAGGGAAAATGATGATAAAGCTTCAAGGTGGATCAGTGACTGAGCTGAGTGGCACAGTTATCTGGAGAAAGCAGCAGTGCTTAGAGAGTGATATCACTGACTGTTTGGAAAGACTAGAGGAGGGGTGAGGCAGAAGAGCTTGACAGCTTATGGAGTCTTTTTCTCTTCTCTGTCTCACCTCATCTCTTTCCATTCTTAGAAACAATGTATGACAGTATAAGACTGTGTTGCATCAAAAAGATGGCTGGTAAAATTAGTTTTGACATGTTAAGAATAAGTGATGGCAGACCTAGCATTTTTTAATTCTTATATCAATTGCAATTTAGTAAAATTCATAAAGTGTCAGGTGAATTAAGTTCCAACCAGCATAATGTGGTTGGCACTTTAAAGAGGGTCATTTTCTGAGGCTGTAAACAATTAGGAGCAATATTAAACAAATTCAATTTTTTGTACAGGTGCATACACCACTCTATGGAAAGTACATCCCTTAACTGTGCTGTTGATCTGTGTCTTGTGCCCTTTAGCATTGCCTTGCCAGAATGGTTCCAATTTGGGCCTCTATTTTTTTTTTTTTTTTTTTTGTCAAAGATAGTAAGCAATTAAAAGAAATACAGATGGGCAGGTCATCTTTGAAGGAAAAAATCTCTCTGAGGCTAAATTTACTTAATTTTGATCAGCTAATTTCTGAGTTTTTCCACTTGTTATTAATGGAATCAGGAATATTGTTATTAATTACTGAAGCACAGGTTTGTGTTTACCTACAACTTAAGTAAAATTTACAAGTATAATGCACTTAGAATTTCAAAACTGACTAAAATAATTCTACCACAAAAAACACATGTTCTGTAATTTGAAGTAACAGGCAACTCATTTAATACCAGTCTCAAAGACATTACAGTTGCAAAAATCTATCCTCACATAACGTTTGTCTTCTCACATTTCATTGATATTTTTATTTTAATGTTTTGAAACTTATTTCTGATACAGTTTTGTTAGCAGAACATTAAATTCAAATGGCCTCACAGTAGAATACTTAGTTGATCAGTAGTTGCCTCTTACTCTCAGACTTACCCTGAAGTCTGAGAAAATAGGCAGTGAAAATGTATTTCTAACTCATTTTGTTGTTATTTAAATTCTTTTTCTTTTAATTAAATTTAGAGTTGTTATTCCCTTTTACAGGTCTCCCACCATGGCAGGTGGATTGTTTTCTGTGAGTAAGAAGTATTTTGATTATCTTGGTTCATATGACACAGGAATGGAAGTCTGGGGAGGAGAAAACCTTGAGTTTTCATTTAGGGTAAGTGACTTTTTTTTTCATGAGAGTAAAAACAAGTTTCTTATTTGTTTCATCCTGTCCTTTTTACTCAGTGAGATGGCTGTGATATTAGCAAATGTAAAGAAGAGAATATTTCAGTACGCATTTACATTAATCTTTTCATTGTTCTCACATTTCATTATATTTAGCTATATTTTATCACTATATATAGCTATATATTTTCCTTCAGAATAACCATTTGAAAATACATCTTTTTAAAGTATTTCTTTATTTGGAACGTCAGCGTAAAATGTAAGTAGTGGTGTGACATTAGAGTATGAACTTTATGTTCTGTGGCTTAAAGCAAATAGTTAGAAAGATACATTAGTTCCTACATGAGGTGCTGGAGTTCACTGTAGCAGCTGGTAGAGTGAACAGCTGGCAAGTGATGGAAGTTATCAGTGGGACAGGGTGAGCAAGCCTGTGCTTCTGTAGGGCTTAATTCTGTTTCACATCAGGAAAAGTTCATATAAAGGTTATAAAAGACAATGAGGAGATCTCCAGGAACTGTAGAACGGTACCACACCAGAGGATGGGCCTGGAATCAGGCAAGAAGCAGATAGATTGCTGTGCTGGAATAGAAAGGATTTGCAGTGAAGGAAAAGAAGATATGGGACAATGAAGACAGATGAGTAAAGCGATCATGCTCTCCTCATGTCCGCTGTTACATGTACCGTTGCTGATTCCCACTGAGCACATGGTTCAACTCAGCTTGCTGAAGCAATCCAGCGGTGGTTTAGAAGGTACCCCACAGTGCCATTTTTGACTTGTGGGAAGCTCATAACTTACTATCTATGCTTTTCCTTTTTGTTGTTGTGTTGGTTGGGTTTTTTTTGTTTTTTTTTTTTTTTCCTGCCACTAGATATATGTATTTTATGGTCATATTTGCATTTTTGTCTGTTTCCAGATTGTGGAGGGCAAGGATTGGTGGTTTTGTGGTGTTTTTTTTGTTTGCTTGTTTTTACTGCTAAGAGTAGCTTTCAGGAATAAATAGTACAGAACCTTCTCATGAGAAAGGACTGCTTTCTCATCAGGAGACTATCTTGCTTTAGACTTTTACCTGTTAATAGAAGAGTTGTGCAGTCTTTGTGGCCACTGTGTCTGTCTCCTGTGGCCTGTAATGCAGAAATCCAACTAAACAGAGCTAAAGAAAAAAAAGAAGAAAAGGGCTTGGGAGGATAATAAGCACTGATTCAGAAGTGACACGGTTTCTTTCTTGAGAGAGAATTCTCTTCTAGGATCAACGATCTGAAGTCCTCCTTGCCTCCTTTCTCCTACACCTAAGTCCAAAACAAACATGCAGCGACTTGTCTCAATCAGAAAATTCAGGAGGCTTCAGCCCAAGGCTCAAAGCAACTTATCCACCTTTATGAGGTCTGTGAGCTTCTGAAGCAGGCATCTCACAGGTGGCCCCAGTTCAGGTGCAGTCTACTTTGATGTATACGTTATGGTGATCTCATCTTTCTATGGCTAGAGACACATTTTCTTTGGGGGTAATCACTCAGTCACACTAGTCAGGTTGCCTGTTGGCCCACAGGAATTAGGAGTAGTGTTTTATGTCTCTGAGATGGCTTATGGGGCTGGGGACTGGAAAGCCTGCACTATGTCCTTGCAGGAAGTGTGGAAAATAAACCCTGTGTGATGCAAAAGCATGAATGAGCAGTGGGTTTGTCTGCTCAGCTTAGAGAAGAATTTTCTTCTCTTAGGCTGGTCCAGTTTCCTGAAGACTACAGGTGACTGAGCAACTCTCTTCTGGGAGACAAACAGTGCAGCAGGGTGGACTGAGCAGTAGCAGCTGCTCCACAGGCCAATGAATGTGCCTGGGCACACTCATTTCACCAGTGCAGATTGCCAAAAGGATCTGGGCATTTGGAACAAAACTGCAGACAGTGTGCTTTGCCTCTGTGTTTGTGCCTCCTGCAGTGAGGCATTTTGTGGAAGGGAGCAGAGCACTAGGAAAGCATTTTAGTGTGTTCTTCCTGCTGCCCATATTTCTGAAGAAGGTCAAGAGGGATAAATCAGTGCTAATTCTCATCTCTGTGGTTTCTGAACCTGCCAGACATAAAAATTGGGGTCAGGAATACTGAATCCCACTGTAAATTAATTCATTTTTCTTGTCTCTGAAAACAAAGCCAGAACTTGAGACAACGTTCTCAAGTCTCCTTTGCCTCCTATTTGTTTATTCTAAACTGAAGAAATTCTCAGTGGTTTTGAGAGGTGCAACGAGGACAAAGCTTTGGCTGAAAGCATTATGACTAAGAGAGATTGAGGCTGTGTGCTGAATGCAGAATTGAGTCAATGTGCCTTGATTTGGGATTGCTTAATGCCATTTGGCTAGATAAAATTTCACTTCATGGACATAATGGGCATTGAAAGTCTCCTTCCTAAGGGATATGCCCTCTCATCTTCTGTCTCCTGTACATCGAGCTGGTTGTAGTGTTTTCCTGCTGTTGGCACTGCATTGTAAGTTTGCTTCTGGGGACTGCTGTTTGATATGTCCACAGCCTATCCTTTATCTCACCATTGCAGCAAGAGGGAAAAGTACACATTTTCAAAAAGGAAAATTACTTACTACTAATTCTTCTCTTTTCCTTGAAATTTCCTTGTCTGTTAGTTCTGGCTGCTACACCTCTGATTTCCTGGGTTCTTCTCTATTCTTTCTGCACTGTTTCTTCCTGTCCTGATGTGGAAATCTCTTCTGTGGCATGTGTAGCCTGAGTGGCTTTAGGAACAGGTTATGTCCGCTTATCTTTGTTTAGAGAGTAGCATCTTCTTTTCCTTTTTTCTTTCCAGAGAGTCCTAAAACACCACCATGGAGACTGCAGTTCATACAGGAAACTAATTTCTTGACTGCCAACTTGCTTTTCTATTTAGCGTTTGTTGACCCAGCAATTGGGTCACTTGTCCGGAGCCTGACAGGGACAGGGATATCAGTGTGAGAGCTGCACAGCTATTGTAGCTTTCCTAATGCGAGCATTCATTCCTGTTAAGCAAAGAAAAAATGTTTATAGCCTGCGTGCATCAAGATGAAAGTGAAAGTAAAACCAATGTCACCTTGTTCTCTTTGTGTGATAGGAAAAAAGAAAAGCTTCTCTTATGATGAGAGCTGCCAGACCTAGTAAAGAATCATATTTGCATGCACATATGAGCAGGCAAAATATAAATAAAATCTGATATGCTTCTCTGTTACAGGAGGTGGAAATGGTTTCAGGGGAGAAACTTCCCCAGAGTAATTTATTTAACATATAACGATCAAATTTGGTGTCTCTGTTGAATTCCTTGCTTTATTTTATAGCTCCTCATTTTATATAGAAGTTGAAACATGTTTTCCTTTAAAATAAATAAGTCTTTTGAAGAATTGGGTAGCTAAAACATATCTAGTTCTTGTAATGGGAAGACAAGAAATTTTAAACCTTTTTAATGAGGGAAGCAGAATTTAATGGGCACTGTCTAACAAGCTACAGTTATTTTCTTAGAAAAATTCAGAGTAGTTACTGAAAATTCAGATGCTGTGGAATTTTCTTTTTGGCAGCAATTTAATATATATAGTCAGTTTCTTTTATTCCATTTAAATCAGACTTTATCAAGGAACTGTACAAGAAAGTGTACAGTTACACTTAATGCTACATTTTTACTTCAGAAATCTTCATTGCTCATATTTTCTTGTTGAACACAAACTGATCAAAACACTAATCATCAATGAAAAATGCGTCTAAGGAATATAACAAAAATGGAAATTGATAGTCTTCAGTAAATTTAATGAACCTTAATATTTGTTGACAATACTTGCCTAATAAATTTCAACTTTAAAAGATACAATCTTGGATATGGAAGCTATAACTTAAGATAGCTATTGTTTTGAAACATAAATCTCCCTAAGGGAAACCCTATAATGAGAGCTGATGGTTGGTTTCATAGTGGCTTTTGAAATGGCTGTAGCATGGCTTAAGTTTGAAAAAATGCAGGTTGTTTAAGAAGTCAGTATAGAATGGTATATTTCTTGCATAACTCCTTTAATCATGTGTCTGTTCAAAAGAAAGCCAGCAAACCTCTCTATTCCTTAAACATATCTTAGCCAATTTCCCTCATCATAGAATCATAAAATGGCTTGGGTTGGAAAGGACTTCAAGGATCATCAGGTTCCATCCTCCTTACTCAGGAAAAATGAGAAGCCACCTACGTATGGATGGTTAAGTAAGCGAAAAGATACGTATGGATGGTTAAGTAAGTGAGGAGAATTAATTGCCTGGATTTCCAGCTTGAAAAAAGCTTCTTCAGAAAATCTGTCAGAGCAACTGGTGATAGCCTCAAGATTGTTCAATTGCAGCATGTCTTCCCTTTCCTCCCACCTGACTAAATTTCAGTAGCCTTGTTTCTGGCACCCTTCTGAATCAGGGAGCCTGCCACATCATGCTCATGCACAGTGTTAAATGGCAAACACTGGGCTGCATTCTGCTTTCATTACAGCAAGTCTGGGATTGGAATGACTGGTGGGGATGGACTGTAAAAGGTTTGTTAAGCCATTGCAGCCAGGGTTTTCAGGGAGAGGAGTGTAATTACAGACCTGTGTGTGCTGTGACTCATCTCCTGCTGGATGCTTACTTGAGGGCTTCACTCCACAGACATCCATTTTCTGGTCTAGGCAGCCAAAGGCCTGAGGATGAGGGCACAGCTCCATGTGCAAGCTCAAGTACTTTCCTCAACAGCAAGTAGAAACACTGATTTAAATAGAAGAAATTTTTTCTCACTAATACTAGTTGGACACCGAGGGTCAGTTACAGAATTTCTTTGTTTACTTTTTTATGTGTTGAATCTTGGGTTCTTTTTTCTGATCTCCTGTTTAAGATTAGTTACATTTCATAACTGAGCACCCATATCTGTATTCTGAAATGAGTGTAGAAATGGAAGCACAAGTAGTGGTTTTACAAGCTTTGTCAAGTCAGCTTGCCAGGAGAATACGGGCAAAGCAAGATTCAGTTCCTGATAAATATCATCAAGTTTCTCTCTGAGAAGGCTATTTGTATGATAAATTTTGCCTAAAAAGAGGTCTCTTGCTTATATAACTTGACTTGTAGGCAACATTTAGACCTTCAGAAGTACTGTGGACCATTTCTTATTGTGCCTTCAGAAAAAGTACGCTTGATAAAACCACCAGGGCGGCTATGTTTTTGTTACTCCCAATGATTTGCTCTGAGTTCATGATGAAGTTAATCTGTTTTATTCACCAGATGAAAGGCAAAATTATTGTATGCATGACTTATACTGTGTTATTCTTGAGGAAAGTATTATCCTTGCAAAGATGTGTATCCTTCTGCTTTCAAAGACTGAAATGCACAATGGGAATTCTTTTCAGATATGGCAGTGTGGAGGAAGTCTTGAAATCCACCCTTGCTCACATGTAGGCCATGTTTTCCCTAAACAAGCTCCCTACTCACGGTCTAAAGCTCTTGCAAACAGCGTACGTGCAGCTGAAGTGTGGATGGATGAATATAAAGAACTTTATTACCATCGAAACCCACATGCTCGCCTGGTGAGTTGAGTCCCTTATTCTTAGAGTTGAATTTGTGTTCAATGAACTAGCTGTTAATTTAACTAATGTTTAATGTGAAAGATTTCTTTTTTACTTCTTCTGAAACATTTTCCCAAACAGAAAATAAGTGTGTATGTAGTCTTCAAATTCTTAGGAAAATCAGAAATTCTGTAAGTTGAGGAGAAGGCTAAACTTGTGAATAGATGAATGAATTAAAGAATGAAGTTAAGCATAATAACTCGAGTAAGGAGGAACTGTTTAGCCCGAAGTGTATGCTTCCGTGAAACAGGTGATACAGTATTCTATCAATTCAAAAATTACACAGCAGAAACACAGTTAATGAATTTTAGTCAATAAATTTCAATGGACAGCAGATTTTTATGTGAGTACCTTGTTAATAATCTTCAGCAAGATCACTCATCTTTTGATAATTGTAAAACTTTGCATTCATGTAAGACAAATTTACATTTTCCACGTTTAATTTACTGCTGCAGGGTGTTCAATTTAAACGAACGAAAAATTAAAAGTTAGTATTGAAAAGACAAAAATGATGAGAATCTGGGATGAAAATGTTCCTATTACAATGCTTGAAGTGTCAGTTTTTGTTTGTTTTCACAGTTTTAATGCAGAAGAAAATATAAGATCATTTGTTAGCAAAATAGTTCAGAAGATACCTACTGTGAAATTTGAGTAGGTAAGAACAATAAAGAAGTGTGGCAAATTGGTAGTTCGGTTAAATTTATATGGAGGGGCCTGTAGATTGGAGAGCAGTAGCATGCTGTGCAGCATAGGCTGCTGGACATCCACCTCTGACTACACCTGACCAGAACTGAGAGACTAGACAGTAAGTTCCTAGTGTGTGCAAATGTCCTGTATCCCATTAGAAATGTTTGTGGAAAAAAAAAATACTCTTCAAATCACCGCATTTTTCAAAGAACTGAATATTGTTAGCATTAGTATTGTGTTACTTTGATTTAAACTAGGCAATTAGGTTATTATAGTCCATACTTTAGTAATAATTGTGTTACTTTAACATCGTAAAATCCATTTAGGTTTTATTGTTGGAGTCTGACATTGAGAGAAGTGTGGTTTTGAGTATCCAGAGACATTGTGAGTTCACAGGCAACACTGGCATGATTCTGCTTGTGTTTTATGCAAAGTGGACACAGCAATACATGCTGGCAGATTTTCTTGTAAAGTCCGAGGTGGCTGATGCCTGTAATGCTAATAACATAAGCTTTGCATATTGGCTTGCTTGTAGCACATTGGATTTAAGCTGAGACTCTTGCGTTGTTTTTTTTTTTCTTCTTCTTTTTTGCATGTATCAAGGCTGCTGCCAATGCCTTGTGGTTTCCATAATATTCTGTGCATCACTGGCTTTGGCAGCTGAGTTTAGAAACTTTTACTTCATCTAACTCAACTGTTCAGTTCCACAGCATAATGGAAAAATGATTGATGCTAAGGCTGCAGAACTTGGTCCATAAGGTTTCGCTTTGAGATTAATGTTCAGACCTTGGAGCTAATGTGTCATGCTGTTTGTTTATTCAAGCAGGCATCTTCGCCTCTGTTTTACATCCATTTCATGTTTTCAGTTATATTTCCACAGTTTTGAGAAAAGCAAATATATTTTTGGAGTGATAAAGAGTGTGTCAGGTGACCTGCAAGAGTCTGGGGAGTGTGAGCAGTACATCATGCCTGAGTGTCTGATGTCCCCAGTCAATATAAAGATAGATTTTGAAGACAGACATGAAAAGATGTGAACTACGCTCCTATCTGTAGGCAGGAAAATGTTTGCACTGAAAGTTTTTCTCTGGCAATTTAAAATTTCATACTACCCAGCCCCAAAACTGTGAATATCAAAGGACGCCTTGGCAGATTTTACAAATTTCATCAGTTAAGTGGAAAAAAAACCATCGTTATAAGTAATTTGCAAATGGATGGTGGAGCAATTTTAAATTCTCAAGGTTTATTCTCTGCTTTTGAGATTTTCAGTTATCTAGCTGGAAGAAGTAAATTTTCCACTACACTTTCTTAGTCCAGCAAATTGTATTCAGGGATACATGAGGATTTCCTGCAATTTTCTCAGACTGACTATGTTTCAGAATATTTTAAAACTTTATGTGCACCATTCCAATCTTTTTTTTTTTTTGGTCAACAATAACAAATGTAGGGCTAATAAAATCAAGTGCAGTGCCCAAACATGGGAATTTTTCCTGGTTAAAAGTTCTACTAATCACTTGAGCATATGGTTCCTAATAATGTAAACAGATAATTTAAAAGAGAGCATCTGTTCTGTGTTTTTAATCTTTATTTTTATTTATTTATTTATTTATTAGGAACCATATGGAGATGTGACAGAGAGGAGACTCCTTCGAGAGAAACTGAAATGTAAGGACTTCAAGTGGTTCTTGGAGAATGTGTACCCAGAGCTTCATGTACCTGAGGACAGACCAGGCTTCTTTGGCATGGTATGTGGTTGCTGCAAAGGGGGTCTCCTTGCAGTTTCCTGAGCACTCCAATGGCATCTTTATGCCAATGACAGCATAGGTTTTTGATAGAACTTAAGATAGAATTGATAGACTTCAAAATGTGTTATCTATCAGAATTTTTATACACGGAAATACTGAAGAAATCCTGTGACAGGTTGTGAGAACAGGTAATGTTGCCATGAGCTACACCTTCCAAATGACATCTTGCAAGAGTTAAGGCAAGCAAAGGATGATCTTTTAATTTCTTAAAAACTTAAATAATAAAAAAAGAAACTACTGAAGTTTTCTGATTTTTAGATGTCAACTTGAAAATAGAAACAGTGTGTTTTTAAATATGTATTTGCATTTTTTATTTGATTAAAATTGATTCCCTGATGACAGGAAGGGGTGCTTATACTATGTGCTACCAGATAATACTGAATTCTCTGCGTCAAAACCAACATGCTAATTTTTAATCTGGAGGACACTTTTAAACATCGTTGGTTCATAAGCAATTCTCACTGGCACAGTATGAATCCTCTTTTCCTTTCTTAACAGACAACAATTTTCAACGCTATTTGCAGTTTAAAAATAAATATCAAGTGTAGCTTTGTGTGTATCATGTTACTGTAATCTCATTTGGAAAGGATGAAGTTGAAAATGATGAAGCAAATACCTGCTTCCTCTAAAAAAATAGCGTATACATACTGCTTATCATGTCAGGAGAACAAAGCTGTACCTTCTGCCTAATAAAGATATATAAAATACCTTTTTGATTTTAAATGCCGTGTTGACTTTTAAATACTTCGGTTGTAACTCAATCACTGCAAATCTAGCTAAGCTACATTCCAACACCAATTCATCGCACCCAGCCAGTGTCACAACAGTCTTAGTTTACTATCATTTGCACTTCAGTTACTCCCTCTACGCTATTCTTTTTTTGGAGGAGAAAAAAAATTAAGACTCATCTTTGAGGACATAAACACATAGGAAGCATGTTTCCCCATAATCTTCCCTTTGCTGTTTCTTTAACAAGAAAGTTCCTAATACGGAAACGTTACATTTTCCTCTGAGTGAGCACTGATTAACAGTATGCAGCAAAGCCCTGAAGAGCCTCTAAAAGAGCAGCCACCCTCCTCTGTTTATCTTTAAACTTGCACTTGACTTGGTATCTCAGTGCAATCACTGACATGAGAGGTAGTATCCAGCATTATCCAGCACCTCAAACAGGGACAACATTAGTTCACGTTGTGTTGTTTTGTGCTGGGTTGTTAACTGGCCAAAGACACTAAAAGCAATAAGGTATTACAAAACTTATCTTCCAGAAGCATCTCAGTAGTCTTATCCTTCTCTTTGCTTTCACCCTCCAGCAGCCAAAAGAAAATCTGGACTAGTGGTGGTGATAAAATTCCACTGGTCTTGAGAAGAGATTGGTGCAGGTCTTTTCGAGATTAACTGCGTTGTCATCTTCAAGAAAATATTTGAAAATGCCTGGAAAAAATAATTCTTATTCAGAGCTGCTAGAGGTATCAATGGTGTAATTTAGGTGTGCTCTATATATTTCTCTAAAGAAAGTTCTTAAATGCTGCCATCTACTTGTGAGCATAATGAGAATACACCGTTTTCTGGCAGGAAGAATTTAAAATCTGATTAAAGTACAGTTATGTTTAAAGAAAGTGATAGTGCAAAAATGACACCGACTGATTCAACTGATTTGTGGATATTGAGCCCCATCTGTTAACTTCAGTAAATCATTGATCATGATCATGTTCTTTACTCCTGTGTTATTTGCATAGTGCTTTTTTGGTTCACAAAAAGACTGTTTAAATGTGTTGGCTTTGTTAATAGCTCTGCCTAGTGTGAGGTTATTAATTGTTCAAAGAGACTGCAAAGGGATATGGGGATTTATTTATCCCCTGAAAATCTTTTTACTGAAATTGAAAATCTTTTTAAGATTACCCACAGGTCAGCCACCAGATATTGAAATATATGCAAGAATTGTTGAGTGAAACTCAGTGCCATGCTCTGACAATTAGACCCTTATACTATCATTTTTTTCTTGATACCTAAATAAGTATTTACCATATCTGCTGAGACTGGTTGTCAGAAAATGTTAGCTGCCTAGAACTTTATTTGAACATACAGATTTTTGAGTATTTTTGCTTGAGCCATGATCGCATTCTTATAAGATGCCTGTGAGTAATATGAGTACACTTTATTCCAAAAGAATTTAGCAGAAATAATTCTTGAATACCACAATGCAGATTTCAGTAAGTATTCTGGACAGTCATATTTTGAGAAGGGGTACCATCAGTGTTACTTCTTCTTGTTCATTTTTTCTTTTTTAATTTAAGTCAGAATTTTCTATATAAGCACCAGTGCTGAAACAGTGCAGTTCTAGGTTTGTTGGGGTGAGCAGCTGAACTGCAACAACAGTATCACATCACTGATTCTTTCAGAGGGTCTTAGTCATCAGCGTTCTGGTATTGTATACTTCTTTCAGAGTTGCAGTTAAAGAGTTAACAGAGATCTGGGGATATTGTTCACTTTGTTCTTTTGTCCCTTAAAAAAGATGATTTGAAAATAGCAAGCACTATTAAAATTGTTCTCTGTGACTGCTGGGATTGCCTTTAAGGTAAAACATTATGTTTGGTCAATACAGTGAAGCTGTTGGCTTGTTACAGTTTTATGTCTTACTATGTCCACGACACTAGCCCATACCACTAATGCATCAATGTCCATGCATCAATATCCATGTCACAGCAAAGGGACAAAGAGGATTTTTTTCTATACTGTGGATGAAGAGAGAGGCTGGCTGCACTCCACTGTGTTTATCAACTAATACTATGAAGTTTTAATGTAAAAAATCCATTGTTGGTGCAAGACTTACAATTATATGAAACATATAAATCTTTAAAAGAAAAGTGTAAAGAATTATTTGCAGAATGCCAGCTGCATTGCTGTAATTACATACAAGTGTCCAGATATTAGTAAGCAATAGATTACATTTCTCCAAGCACTGAAAGGTCTGAGCTGAATATCTCAGTAGTTGCTGTTTATGACCTGTCTCAGCTTCCAAATGGAATGGTAACTAAATGGCACTATAGAGTAAATCTGCAATGTTTCACTAGGAAACAAAAGTGGAAAAAAAAGGCATAGCCAGTAATACTGCATGAGCAGAACTTCTTAGAACTGAACTATGTGTTTTAATGGCCAGGTGATCAACATTTCTTTTGCTTCTGTTTCTCTAATGCAGCATTCTGCAAAAGAATTAAGGTAAGTCACGGAGAAAATGTTGTTCTTATTGCATGACTTGTTTACAGTGGATATTAGAACAAAGACAGCTCTAGCAAATAGTGGATGATTCTTATTTTGATAGAAATGTTGTATGTAAAAGAAACTTAGACTGTATATTCTCTTTACTGGGAGAAAAATATTACTTTCACAAACTGACTTTTTCTGCCTTGGAACAGATGACTGATTTTTCTTAGCATGAATGTTGGTATGATCAGATTTTCAAATCTAATTATTTTCAGACCTTTGTGTCAGATCAGGTCACTTATCTGCTTACTATTCCCCTACATCTTAAATATCTATTAGGCATCCTGATAAAGTCTATGAAAGAACATCTACCCATGTCTGACAAAACAACCTAAAAGAACCAAGCTGAATTATTGACAACGTATGTGTAGGAATATGGCTGCACAGTTCAGAAGTTTTTATGCTTGAAAAAAAGAAAATGAGAAAGCATGTGGAGTAGCATTGTAGGAATACAGACTGAATTTTAAACATCTGAAGCAGAGCTTAAGTTAGTAGACTTTTATACCACTTCTATTTTGTTTGCTGTAGTTGGGCATTGTGTAAGGATAGGAGAGCATTCTTGTGCCATGTAGTTCTGATTGTGCATGGCATTTTAAAATAGGTTTTTTAAAATTATAAGCCACAAAAGGCGCTTGCTAGAGCAAATGCCAGGGAATGACAGTGAAGGGCACACACTTGGAGTGATAGTGAAGGCTTTGAGTTATCTGGAAGGGCACCAAGGATAAGTCCTTTGCTATGATCATCTTCCTCCCAGTGTCAGTAGACTGTCAAGCAAAGTCATACACTGCTAAAAATACTAATGAGAAACCCTCTGATCCTGAGGACAGCCACTGACAACAACAGAAGCTGATTTGTAATTTTAGAGATAATGATTCTAATTTTTAAGTGAGTATGACTTTGACTTATTTTTTATCATAGAATATAAAAACATCAGAAGATTATTGCTTTGTCTTGTGGTGTGTGTTAAAAATCATCTGTAAAAGTGTTTTCTTCCCTGTTTTTGTTTTGTTTGTTTTAAATGTACTTCTTCCTCAATGTTATAAAGGTAAATAAACCATCTTCTTTTGACAGCTTAGGAGTGCAGTAGTTGTATATTCCTTTTAAGCCAAGCAGCACTGTCAGTTGAAAGAATGGCCAAAGGATTTATTTCACTTCTGGTACACGTGCCTGCTAAAAATAAGAATGAATTTTGAAATGTGCCAGATTTGGATGTTGCTATATCCTTTAATGAAAAAGTTGCACCAAATGCATAGCAGTAATGTGTTTAGAGAGAAATTTAAAACACAAGGCCTTCAGTCATAAATGTATAAATTTGGCAAGTGTACCCCTGTTAATAGCTTTGCCAAGACAGGTGGAAGACCAGGAGGAAGGATGTGCAGTGGGGATAAAGATTGTTTAGTGCAGAGCTGTCTAGCCTGCTGCAGCCTCCTGCTTCTTTCTCTGTCTGTAACATGTTCACTTCATGGCACACCTCCCCACAGAGTGGGGGTGTCCAACACATCACCCTAGAGCCCCCTGTCCCATGCTATCCCCATTTGCCTCCTCTTATATGTGTGTCACCTCAAAGGTGCTACTCAGGTTGTGGTACTGGTACTTTGGAACTGCTCTATCAAGCATGACAGCCACAGCCCTGTGAGAAACCCCAGGCCATGGCAGCACTATGGTTCCCCTCAGCTCCTAGTGTGTTCCTCCTGTCTTGGGCTCACATCCAAAGCATGAGGTGTGCTGAGAACTGGCTGCCTGACAGCAGGAGTGGGTGCAAAGCAGCAGAAGGCAGACATCAGGTAGTAATAAAAGGAGATGTTGGGGAAAATAAAACGTGTGGGGTTTGGTTGGTTTTAACCTTTCGCTTTTCAAGTCTGTCTGCTTTTTCTCTGCATTGAGAACTGAGGATATAATTATGGCTATAGGTGAAGAGAAGCAAAATTGCACCCTACAGAAGTAACTCTTCTGAGATTTGCTCTGCTTGTTCTTTTTTTGTCTCTGATATAATTACACCCAGTAATGGGGGCATTCAGGTTGAACGTGTGTTTACAGAACTTGTTTTGCTCCATGTGTTTTTAAATTTGGTTAAGTGGGTAATACTAGGATTCAGTAATTGTTATGGTATTGTTCCAATTAATTTCAGTTACCTTTGACTCCTGAATACTTAAATGCAAGTCCTTGTTAATTAGCCTGATTTTCTGAAATCAGCTGGCTTAGTATTTTAACATATAATCTAAAAATTATGCACCTATTGTGTCAAAGATCAGCTCTAGTAGTAAAGAACATTTAATGTAATATCTAGTGTCTCTTTCAAAAGACAAATCTTAACATGTTTTTATGATTTCTGGTCTTAAAATCTGACTGCCTGCTCAACCTCAAGAGGGTTGTTGGAATTCTTTTGATAACAAATTCTTTTTACATCTCTCATTTGAAAAACTGAAAAAACTATGTAACCTTCTTTTCATTAGAAGATTGAAGATGTAGACCCTGCAGGAATGGAACTTACAGACTTCTGTTCCGCATGAGTTGCAGGCTTGCTCAAGTTCAACATGGTAGGAGGTGGCCCCTGCCTACTTCACTTGCAAACACCCTGGAACATTGTGTCAGTCCTGGGGAAGCCTTCATGTCTGACTGGTTCATGACCAAGTCAGGACAGTCTTCTCAGTTTTATTTCACTTCAGTCTGAAAGAGGTGATCCATTTGATCCATTCCAATTCCCAGAAACAGCTCTGGGTTATAAACCTCACAGCCTTAGCAGCTGTAAAGTGACTGCGATTTTCCTTACTCTAACATATTCTTTTGTTTTGATTAGCTGAAGAACAGAGGAATGGCCAACTTCTGCTTTGATTATAACCCTTCAAATGAACATGAAATAACTGGACACAGGGTCATTCTATACCCGTGTCATGGCATGGGACAAAATCAGGTAAGGTTCATTGTTTTTATGTTCATTTTGACTAATTCTGTGGTTTTGACATGAAAAGTATGGTAAAAAAAACATTGCAGTAGGGCTGAGAGAATATACTGCCATACTGAGATTATCTTAGATCTAATTTTGATTCTCCCTCTGGCTGCTATTAATTTTGATGTATCCTGAGGTCAGATTTTCATAGTTCTCAAGATGTATCTACTCAGACAGGGAATTCATGAATCTCTTAATCGTGCTACTACACAGAGCTCATTAGCAGGGGTTAATAGGACAGTAGTGAAGCTATATGGCTTATAGGCCAATGTTCACTCATCTGCAGATGACCTTGGGTATGCCAGCTCTCTGTAGAGTCCACATTGCCAAAGCCCTCAGTGACATTGGAAACCTCACCTAATTTTGCCTGCATGTATCATTGTCCTATTTCTTCTTTGTTCTTATCTAACTGTACAAGAGGTTCAGAACAGCATTGTCTCCAATACTCTGATCTGCAGAAGCATCCTATAGCATTTATAATGCTACAAAATCTTGTGAGCACAGATCCTTCCTAATGCTTTAGTTTTTGTTTTTTTGTTTTTAGTAAGCTGAAAATACTTCCTAGTATTTTTTTACATGCAGACTGAAACTGTATGACAGAGATTCCCATAAAGCTTTCAACATTCAGCCACAGTAAAAGTGTCATGGAGCACCAAATGCCAATCTACAATGGCTGTTATTCATGGCTTTGAGTAGTCATCTTCTAAAACTGGGGTTTAGCGTTTGACGTGTGGCATATGATGTGCTTGTTGGTTTTTTTGCTTCAAACGCAAATTAGACTATCTAGCATGCTTCTAAAGGGGAGGGGTGGTGATATATGTGCATAGGTCACTCCAAAGGTAATGCCTCCTATTTATTTCTGTGGAAACTGCAATAGATAAAAAGAGCACAGTGGCACATCTGTCACACGGCAACAAAATGTAATGAGATATTAATGGGAAAGTTCAACCTTTACTGCCATACCACCAACTTCTGCCTCTGACATCATGAACCAACATAAGAAAAACAGGAGGCCTTACTTTCGGAGCAGCCCTTGTTCTTTCTTTTTAGCAAGTGCCTAAATAACTGTGTGATGGTTTGAGTGGTTTAATTGTGCTTTTAGGAAATGAATCCCAACATTTGCCTCAGAATGGAAAAATAAGTTTGGAAAAGACCACACAAACACTTCATCAGCTTTCTTTCTGAACTCTGCTTTAAAAAAATGAAAAAAAAACTTGAGTGCTGAAAAATAAATCTTTCTTAAGGAGGAAGTTAGTAGTATGAATATCATTTTAAGTTTGGAAATAAAAATAAACAACAGTCTGAGAGCAGGGTTTCAGATTCTATTGAAGACTTTGTTTTTGACAGCACATTTATTGCTTTACTATTAAATACTGTTTGTTAGTTTCTGTAGTTTGTTTCAACTTTCATAAAGTTTCTGTCCTGGACTTAAAGATGAATGGAAGAGCCTGAAGAGAATTGCATATTATAAAAGCCAAAAGTATCAGTAGTGTCAGATATGGATCAAGTACTCAAAGATGCATCAAAACAACCTGTCTTACTACCTCAGTTCAGCTCTCTGCCCAAGTTGAGCATGTGTCTCTACATCTACATAGAAAACGAAACCTAGTTAAGCCACCCCCTTATCAGGAGGTGCTTACTGCTTTTCTAGACTGAGAACTGTCTAAATTTATGGGATTGCCTTCTCACATGCTAAGTCATTTACAGGTTTTTTATACTTTCTTGCATTAAGCATAACAGAAAAGAGAGGAGTTGAGTCTTTTTATATTTCTTTGAACAAAAGGTTGATTTTAGTTTTACCCCTTCCATTTTCCTTCCCCACCCTCCAAAAAAATAAATGAAGACAGAGTAGAAGGTAAAAGCAAAAAAGTAGTACAATTTGTAAGAAAAGCCACCTTATGTGGTGACATTTTTAGAGTTTCTTATGAAGCACTTAAAGATGAACTGTGAATTCTCTGTGAAGATATCACATAACTGGATTTTTTTATGCTCTCACATCTTTGCTGATGCGCTAGTGCAGTGCAACAAAATTCCTGTGATGCAGGCAGCAGACTGAGAGCAGTGATGCTCTTAAGTTGTGCAATTACTGCTCCCTCTGCTGGCATTCAGGGAGCAGGAGGAAAGAGGAATGTACCTGACAGCAGTGTAAACCTACAAAAGAAAATAAGAGATGATACGAGAACTGGAAAGTCTGCAGAAGGAATGATAAAACAACAGTATTAGTGAAATTGGGAAAAAATTGTGGAAGGGCTGACTGGAGCTTGGGAAAGAGGACCAAGGTGAGAGGGCAGGAGAAATCTGGGACAGAAGTAGAACAGCAAGTGGCAGGCAGAGCAGGTATGACAGAAGTAGCATTTAGGAGCTCTGAAGAGTGAGGGTGAAAGAAGCAGGATCTCTGGAGACTCATTTGGTGGAAATGTATAGGAAGACTTAACCTAGCAGGCAAATGGGGGTCATAAGTAGGGGTGAAAGCAGCAGTTCTGTAGCAAAAAGTGGGCAGCAGAAAGAACTGTGGGTGTGGGAACAGAAGG
Source organism: Chrysolophus pictus (assembly GCA_037305975.1). Classification (NCBI taxonomy): domain Eukaryota; kingdom Metazoa; phylum Chordata; class Aves; order Galliformes; family Phasianidae; genus Chrysolophus; species Chrysolophus pictus. The sequence goes on from CM074577.1 coordinate 34,946,039, forward strand.
AAGCTAAAGTAAAGCAAGAATTATATGCACAGTTGAGATGGGAAATGGAAGTCAGGATTCCTGAATTTGCACTTCCTTTTTCTGGCTCACAGAATACCTCTCTTCATTTCCCGATTTCCCACACTATAGATGGTCATTCTTAAAAGACAACAGGCTGCTCTTGGTCATGTGAATTCCTTAGCCATGCTCAAATCTTCCACATGTACATACACTACTTTGACCTGATGGAACTGATGAAAGCAAGACTGGTCATCTTCCAGTCATATCAAACTGAGGAGAGCAGGGCACTTCACTACAGAGTTTTGCAGATATTTACTGACAGTGGGTATCTTCTGTCTCATTCTTGGAAGTGGATCTGCCACTGCAATCCCAAACTCTCCTGCTTGTCTCCTCCAGTCTGCACTTGTCGCTCCAATCTTTACCTTGTGCAGCTTTAGCTCACAAGAAAGCTTCACTTCAGTCTCCTTCTGCATCCCCTGTGTCTTGGTTCTAGCTTCTTCACTCAGTGCTTTAGTATTTTCTGTTCCACACTGGCTAGCTCCCAGTCTTTCTCTGACTTCCTTGCTCTGTCCCCTCAGTTTCTCCCAGCAGTTAGTCGTCATACTAGGCCATGTTTTGCTCCTTGTCACGTGCCTTTCCTTTTCCCATCTAGCTCCCATTTTTTTCTCCTCTAGTCTTCTCCTTATTTCTTCCTCCAACTGTAGTGTTTGTTCCACAATTAACTACTTTCTTCCTTGAGCAATACTCACAGCTGTACATTCACACTTCATCTCATGGTATACAGAGGTGAAGTTTATTCTCCAGAGTTCAGCTCAGGAAAGTTATTCTCCAGAAACATGTTGGTACAATTTAACACTAGGGTTTGTTAACTTGGTCAACCATATGTATCTTACACCCCAGTGCAGCCATCCGTAGGCATGATATGCTGGTGGCAGGTGGCTGTTTATGTAGGGGTCAACTAGAAAAACTCTGTCCACTGGAAGCAGTTCTCCAATTGCGGTGACCTCTGAGTATCTATGTGCACTGTAGCGAGAGAAAAGAGCTCTCTGCTCTTGATTATTTATTAAGTCCAGTTTCTGCTCCCATGTTATCTCTCAGAAAATAAAATCACTCAGAAAACTATCTGAAATCCATGGTAATTTGTTGCTCTTTTTCCCTGAATCCAGTTGCACAATGACATGTCCTAAGGAATAGGGTTCCTGCTAGTCCTTTTGAATTGTTTTTGAGTAAGTAGTAAGAAAGCTAACTGTGAGTGGCTAAAATGAGTGTGTTCATTATAGCAAGAAGTTGAAGATCTGAGACAAAAAATACAGAATAAACTGCTGAAGTGCTTGAACCTTAGGCTACTGATGTTTAGTCCAAGTGTCTGTCTGGGTAGGTGAGAGTGGAGAGCTTTGAAATTCAAGACCAGTAAAGCCCATTGCCCTTCTTGGTATGCTTGGGAAGCAGGACAGAAGGACAAGTGCATGCTGTAGGAAGCCTGCCTGACATGGGAAGAAGATTGGTGACCATTAAGCAGCCTACTGTGCCTGAGAGTATTCCCCTGCTATTCCCATTTAAGGCAAATGGACAATGGCAAATAAAAAAAAAGCTTAGTAAAGTCCCTGGCTTTCTATGAAGGAGGGGATCATGCTTGGTAACATCACTGCTGGTTCGTTTGCTCAGAAAGTGCCTGTCACGTACAAGCATTTGCCAGTGCACAGACAAGCAGTAGGTAGCCAGGCATAAAGAGGGCTGAGACTGTGTTCCAGAGTCCGGTGAGGCAGCCACCATCCTTGCACCACCATGCCCTTATGTAGCCACGGCATGTCCCCTAGGTATCCCATAAATGGCAGGCATTGGGTAAAAGGCCTCATCAAGTGAGACCTAGTAACAAGAGGTAACAGTTTTAAATTCAAAACTGGAGGTTTAGATTAGATATAAGGAAGAAATTCCTCACTATGAGAGTGGTGAGGCACTGGGACTGTATAATCATTGGGCAGAGAGATGCGAGTGCTTGGCTGTTAATAACATAGCCTGAGTCCTTAACGTTACCCAGAAATTATCCATTTTATTAGCTCTTCTCCACCAAAATCTGATAGAAGTCCTTGAGAGGCCACTGAGGAAAGATCTCAGTAGTAAGAAGTGCTCTGATCTAGTAGCTGCTCCATCCACTTTTAATATATCTGGTACCATGAACAGCTTGCAGGCTTTGGCTGATACTCAGAGCAAAATGTTAGTGACTGTTGCTATACTTTATAAATCCACTACTGAGGAGGGCTCTAAATAGTACCTTATAAAAGCAACAGCAGAAAGCATACTGATCTGCAGCATCCATCCAGACACAACAAAAAGCTGTGAAGCTTTTCCTTTATTCATAAGTCATAGTTTTAAAACGAGTACCTCACAGATCATTGTGGTGCCTGAAGAAGTAAGATCTTCATCCTCAAATACGAAATTTGTGAACTAATGCTTAAAGGATAGGGAGCATCAGCTTGTTGGAGCAGAAAGTAAAATACTGGGCCAACGTTACCACGTTTTACTTTTGTTGATGATGAGACGTTTCTAGCAGAAAGCAAACATTGCAAGGTAGCTTACATCATAAGAGTAGTCCTAGCAATATGTTTCTAGGGGAAATTAAGGTCTCTTGTGAATGCTATGTCAGGAGGTAGACTTCAAGCTTAAGTTGCTTTTTCAAATCACTTTCATTTGCTACTTCCTATGATTGAATGATGGTGAAAGTGTTAATTCAGGGGGATCATTTACATCACTGCCCTTGAAAACAGCCATGAAGCTCTGCAAGCAGTGGGCAGCATTTGCGCTTGTACAGCTGCAACTGCTACTTTGGCAGAGAAATTCCTCCAGAGGTTTCATTCATGAAAAGGCTACCACCAGTTTAGCTTAGATCAGATCTCTGGTACCTGGAACTATATGCTTGTAGACCTGCTAATCACGCAGCCCAACTTACATTAAAAGTCCACTTTTAGTTTCTCTTTCAAGGCTAATTAGCTAGTGGTTGCTAAGAGTGGTCTCCTGGTAAGCACAAGTATTCACTAAATTTCTGAATTGATATAGCTCCCTTCACACTGTTTTATAATTACTTTGTTCAAGAGTGAAACAGAACAAAAGAGGATTCCTTCTCTCCCTCCTCCTTATATTGTTTTCCACTAATGCAGCTACACTATTGGTAACAAGCCATTTTCTGAGGTGCATAAAACCCTTGTCTACCCCACTGAGCATAATCTAAATGTGTTCTAAACACACATCCGTGCACTATAGTTGTCTAAATAATTTATAAGCATGCTAAATACAAACAGCTCTCATATTCTGCCATTCTCTTTAATGAAGTCCAAGGTTTGTCAAGTGTCCATGATAAAAATAAAATAAAAAACTAAGGAAGGCTTCAATCATAACTGCTATGGAAAACAATGGTTTAGGGCATGCTCAGAACATCTCTATAGAATATTGCACAACAAGCAAAGCCCGTAAATTGTCTTTAATAGAGTTCTGCTCATGTTTAAAAGCAGCTGTAGCTGATTTGTTCTGAATAATGTCTTAAAATGTCATGTAATAAAATGCTCATCACCATGCATCCTGAGTTGTTTTGTAATGAATGTGAACCTTGACCAAATTGCATTTGAACTATTCATTGAGAAGCTTTTTAATTAAAAGAAACATTGCTTTGTGACAGCTGAATTAAAAAGTTATAATATCAGTATACAAACTGGTTTCTGTCCTCTTTTTAAAAGTGGTCTGAAGTGTGAAAGTAGAATACTGAAGCCAAAGGTGGTAAGTTCTTTAATGTTGGAATATCTGTTTTCCAGTGCATTTATTCAGCATTTTGATACACTCTTAAGTTCTACCAGAGTAAATCAGTGCTGTGGTGAGATTGATTTTCTGTAAAATAGTAAGCAAATAGCAGCAGTTAAGGCTCCTTGAATATTTGGAAGATTTTCTCTCTACAATACCAACTTTAATATGTGAACTTCAGTATCTTAGGATCTCTTTCCTACAAATACTTTCTTGTGTACATATGAAATTACTGTTGCCCTCTGTTTCTTCTCTTGCATTTGTAGTTTTTTGAGTACACATCCCATAATGAAATACGCTACAACACTCGACAGCCTGAAGCTTGTGCAGCAGTTATTGCAGGGACTGACTATTTGACAATGAATTTGTGTCAAGAAAATATTCACCATGTTCCTGAAAACCAGAAGTTTGCTTTCAGAGAGGTAAGAGTGCCTGTTTGGCACACTTTGGGTTTGTTTTCTTTGGGGGAAGATGTGGGAGGAAAAACTGCTGACTTTTTGGGGGGGAAGGGGATAGGTGGAAAAAGAAAACAAAAGAATTCCATCTTACCGCCTTCACATTCTGGCCACAAATCCTATATTTGGACTGGGATTTTGTTTAGGTAGGCATGACTCTCTATCTTGGCTTTTAATATGTAAACATAGAACAGGGTAGCAGCAACATGCAGTTGAAGCACATTCCTGCTGAACAGAAAGGCAAGAGGAAGAAAAGCACCCATCTGTAATTTCAAGGGAACTTTCATTCTCCTTCTCTATCTAGTGTTAGAGATGGCCAACTTCTGCTCTCCTTTCATTAACTTTTATTTCTCAGTAATTTTTACCCCCATATATCCTCAATAATTCATATTATCACCACCATTGCTTTAAACTCTTCCTTGTTTTTAAGAAGCTGCTGCTTCTCCTCTGCCAACTGTCTCCCCATGAGCATCAGAAGTCCTCTCTAGATTTTTCTGCAACATAATGCAGTTGTGTAATTTGATGCTCCATCAAAAGATACCTTCTGCTCTACTTCTGCCCCTCCATGGGACACATCTTACTGACTGGAGGGACTCAACAAATCCCTTCTTCGACTTAAATACCTATTACAAAAAAGAAGAAATGCTGAGAAGTATGGAGTGTATTAAAAACACATAACATGTCATCTTAGAAAACCTTGTGTTAGTAGGTTTTAATCTCTGAAGGAGTTCCTGAATGCCTCAGAGAAAATAAATTGCATGAAAAATGATGGCCTTGGTCAGCTTCTGGGATGTTATTATTCAGTTAAGGGAAAAGGTCACATAATATATCAAAAATATATATTTACATAATGCATCTAAATTCTACAGGTTCCAAAGCTGACAAATTCTTGCCTAGATACTTCCACTAGTGATAGGAGACAGAGTAAATTCTAAAGAAAAATATGAAAATTACTGTCTCCTCACTGAAACTAGTCCAGACTGAAGCTCACTAAGACTATTTAAGAGGTTGGCTTTATCGATGGTATTTCATTTTTAACACTGACTTTATGATTTTTTTCAAGTTTATATATATTAATTCCTAAGATGACAAATTTTAGATGAACTTCAGTCACTTCATAAAAATAACTGAGAAGACGCAGTTTTGGAATACATTTGGTTCCACAGCATTCCTAACCATTCACATTTAAAGTAATTCCTTAAGTTTCAGATACTAAATCCTCCTTCTTTCTCATGATCACATTGTTCCTCTGTCACTTGAATCTACTGCTCTGTACTGATTCCTCTTATTGTGCTGCATTAAATCAAAATCATTGGTCTCCATGTTTCAAGGCAAGTGATAGGCCAGGTATCAGTACTGCATATCTCCTGCTTTGTGTTGAAAAGTGTCAGACACTAGAAGAGCAGTCCTTAAATAAGTAGCAGGGATGTAGCATTATCACAGATTTGAACAGCCTTCCCAGCAGCCTGGCACCGCATCAAAAGCAAGTGAGGCAGATATTGATTAGTTCACTCAGAAACGTGAATTATCACAAATGGAAACCAGAAAGTCATTCAGCAGCTAAGCCTGCATGCAAACCCATGAGCAAGCGCACATCATTGGCCCTTGGAAGCTACAGAGCAAGGTGCCATTAGTGCAACATTCCTGAGGACTGAAGAGCAGACTTTCAAAGAACTCAAGCTTATACTCAGGCAGAGTGGTGGCCATCAGGGGTTTTGAAAATAGTTAGGCGTGCAGATGTCACCTGGGCCAAAGAAAGGCTCTTGGAGCACAGCTGTTCTCCACAGTTGGTTACACTGCCTTATTGCAGCTCAGTGTTCTGGTTGACAGTGCTTCTAGATTTGAATGAGCTATGTGAAGTAGAGATAAAATGGTTTTGGAGACTCCTGTAACAGGAAGGCCTGAGGCCTTACATAGTGTTCTTTGGGAACATGAGTGCACAGGCCGGGCATGCCTTGTGCCTTTTAGGCAGCTGTGCTATCCTTTAGCAAATCCAGCTGACTGCACAGAGATTTGAAGGCAAGAGGCACACTTAGAATTTTTTGTTTTTTCCACTACAAATATAACTTGTAAAGAAATGGCAATTTTTTTCTCAAAAATATATCCGAAATAGGCAACTAACAAACTAACAATAACTACATTTATTTGCTATGTGCGGACTAAGTTGTTGAATTTAAGTAACACATGTATTTCACTTTGGTTTTCTCAGCCCATATTTTGATGTCGTAACAAAAGGGAATGAAAGTGAGCTGAGAAAGCATATCCTTTACAAACTTAAGTGTCAGGACACAAAATAAGTTTAAAAGTTAGGACTTCTGATAGTTTCTCAAGTTAAGCATTTTGGTTTTGCTGCATAACCCCATGAGAAGGATATGTGTGATATTTTACTACGAGTATTTTGTTGAAGTATAGTGATATGTTTTTAATTTTTAAGACCTGAAAAGCAAAAATTATTTCTCTCTTTTGTAGGATGGTACTTTGTTTCATATGCAAACTCAGAAGTGCTTACAAGCAGAGTCAAATTCCTACAATGGTAATCCAGCACCAGTATTACGACCGTGTTCCAATTCAGACTACCAAAAATGGTTCTTCAAAGAAAGAAGTTGATCCAGATGTCATCAGTATATAGCTGAATATGAAAACGTTCTCTTTCTAGTCAGCAGATAGTCAGCCTTTTGAAATTCTGTAAGTGGTATATTTTTATATGAGAAGGACAGTAATTAGTTTAAAAGCATTAAATTTTGTGTTTCTGGAACGTTAAACGGCACTAATTATGGAGAACCACATTAAGTAAGTACTGTGGTTATATCATGTCACAGAACCTGCTCCTCTTCAGTTCCCTTTATTTGGCAGCTACATAACTGTTTCTGAAGTGTCTTAGGTTCTTTTCACAAGTGACAATGTATTTTTTAATCTACTGTGTGAAAGAAAGTAAGGCAGTCAAAATAATTGCACTAATGTTATCTGCCAATAACTTAAAATGTTTATTTTTCTACTAAACCATTTTGCAGTTGTGCCTTTTAACAGATGCTAGTTAATATTTCTCCCCCTCCTTTAAATACCAAGAGGGAGAATATAGGCCAGGTCTGCCCCTAACTGGCTACAACAGACCCCTCACTGAAGACAGCGTGGATTTGCACATTGAGGCAGAAAAGGCTGCATATTTTTGCACAAATAACAATCTAGATGCATACAGATTGCACATGCTTGACAATACTGTACATTAAATGTTGTGACAATTTTAGTTGCTCAAGGCACTTGTTGAGTTTCTAAGCATGTTTAGAATGCTAATTTTGCAAGTAGTTTTTTCTCATCTTTCTTAAAGAAATAAGGCAACAACTCAGGGCAAAGTTGTTTAGATATATGTGAATCTAAGTGTGCAGCTGTGTCCCAGACTGCATAACTTACTTCAACTTTGTGTGGATTTTCAACATGCATAGAACTTGCAAGATCAAACCTAGCAACAATTCTTCAGACATGGGAGATTTGTTTCAAAATTACAGTTAGAGAAACTGAACCTAAGAAACTATAACTTTCATTAAATTGTAAACTTTTAAATGTCGGTTAAAAATTACTGGTAAACAAAAAATGTTTTTACAAGTTACCAATATGGTATACAGCTGCTATTAGTTAAAAAAGAATGTTTCAGATATAACTTACATTTTGCCTGGAAACTTCTTTTCTGACAAGTTGCTGGTGGCAGCGCATATAGTACTATTGAAAACATGGGGTTTAATCTGCTCCAGTACAAGATGTTTACAGCTGTTAAGTGTGGGATCTGCTTTTACCCAATCAGACAAGTAGTGCGTATAGCAGTCAGTGTATTTGGTCATTGACTATCATCATTAAAGTGTTGATTTAATAGTTTCAGCACATACGGGAGACTTCCTTATCTCAGCTGAAAATGTTTTACGCATAAAAGCATGAAGATTTCAACCATTTTTTCCCTCAAAAGTCTTGGTTTCTTCCATTGTTTGTTCTTATTTTCTACATAAAACGTACAGAACTTCCTTTGAATCCTCATAAGCTTGTGTCATTTTGTCATATCTATTTATATGATTAGGGTGTAGGGGGAACGTTTCTTCCTGTAGTGGATATACATGGAGGTTCTACCAAGATCTATCAAAAACCCCATAGATTGTATATTTTTGTGGAGAACTTTAAAGCTCTGTCTCTGTGGGTTGGATTGATGAAATCAATGTTAGAACTAATAAAATATTTTGTAACTCCGTAGAGTGGCAACTGTGGGAGTTTGTTTGTTTGTTTCATATGGTCAGTGGTTTTCTTTTAACCATTCCTCTCATTTCTTAGACTCTGATCCCTGTAGCAGCTGGGAGAAGACAGTTCTATTTTATGCTCTCTCAAGTTCCCGTTCCTCATTAATGCTTTTGTTCACCTGCTAGCAGCAACTGTGTTCAGTTTGTGGAGTCACAAATCAAAGCTGTGTGTCTGCATGAGAGAGCTGTTAGAAGTGTACCAACACAGCAAGGTTTTTCTGTTCATTTCTGTTTTTCCTTCATGACTCTTGATTGCATTACATTAATAAGTTAATGAAAGCCCAGCAATTACACTTGTAGACAAAATGCTCACTGACCATTAGGGTCAAGGAGGTTTTCTTAGTTTTGAGACTTCCAGATTTTATCAGCAGGTGGTCGTACGCAAATGAAATTTAGTAATTGGAAATTGTTCTCAGTACATCTTGCTACTCTGCATTTGTTTAGAGAGATGTATTGATGTTCTGAGATTCCAGTTACATGCAACTGAGCTGTTTCCCTCTATGCCAGCAAAACTATATTTGCTAGACAAACATGCTTATGTTCAGTTCAAGAGCAGTCACTGAATGTCATAGCATCACCAGCTTGCTCCATGTATGTTGTTGTCCATTTAGTCCACCTACTTCCCTATTTTTTTTCATTGTTCCTTTCCTTCTTCTCTGCTCACTGGAATTGTATTGTGTCTGGCTTCTAGTTTGGAGGATGAAGGAGTTGATTACATGTCTGATTCACAGTGCAGAGACTTTCTTCAGTGGAAGGTCAGAGCTACCCTCTGAGGAATGGACTGTAGACTTTGGGCTTCTCGGCAAAGAAGAGGCTGAATGTCTCAGAGAACTGGAAAAATTACTTGTCTAAGTCACACATTAACATTCCATCTGATTTTGGTCTCCTAAGACTCTTTGAAAATCAGAAAAAAAGAGTTTCCACGCAGTGTTCAGAGTATTCAGAGCCACTCTTTTTTTCCCCTTTACTGCAAACCATGTGAAGCACCCCTAAAACCCAAACTTGCAATTCAATCTTATTGATAACCTTATATTAAAGCAATGGGATACTGGCACTGCAGACAGGGAAATCTCAAGGGTCAGTCTTCCATTTTGTGCCATCAAGTAGTTCAAAACAAGAACAGAACATTTTTAAAATACAGAACAGAGGTGGCTAACCAAATTATACTGAGAATGTATCATCCTAATACAAAGTATGCCACGTACAGTTTGAGGACTGAGATGTAGAAATCTGTCCTTCACTGTCCTGAAGGGACAGTGAAGTCCTTGGGAAGAAGAAGAGAGGGATGGTGGAGCTCTCTTTCTCTGCCAGCTTGCTGATGGCTGGCTCCAGCAGCAGTAGCTGGGTCTGAATTAGAACATTGCAGCATTCTTCCACTTACATTTACAGAGGAAAACGATTAGATATGCATATGCAATTTTTCCTGTCTTCAAAAGCAAGAGGAAGGAAGGAAGACAGAAGACCCAGGGATAGAGCTGTGGTTTGATGGGCAGCGTGGCATGCTTCGTGTGGCGTCAGGCTGGCTCCCAGGGTGAAAAAGGACCAGCTACAGAGCTCATTTCTTGGTGGGAAGGGAAAAGCAGTCTTCTTGAATTCGTACATCCTCTGAAGGTATTTAACTTGCTGCGGAAGTGAAAGTGGTCAGGGGAAAACAGCAGTGCAGATATCTGGACCTGAAATTCATCACCATTGAAGGAATATGTAAGGAATAAAATGTGTTAACTCTGCACACACTGTGAGAAGATTTGATAATATCTGGAAGGAACTGGAACGTATTATTTAACAGGAAGATATTGGACAGAACTGTTTACTGAAATACAGCTGAAGGGCTCGTGTGACTAAAATGCTGATGTGACTGGATAACATGCCAAGGAGAAAGTGGCATTTGATTTTCAAGCAAAGGGAGCAGGGTTTACCACACTTGAGAATGGATGTTTTAGCCAACAAGGAACGAACAGACAAAGTGCCTGCTGTTGACCACCAAATAAGAATAGAAAATATTTTTGCATAGCAGATGAAGGATGTGTGCAGTGTGAGAGGATGTCATCCAAGGGGATGCACTGTACTGATTTTATGGTAACGAGATGTTCTGGGGATTTCTAGGGAAAGGAAAAATAAAGAAGAGATGGCTGGGCAGGAGGCTGTGTCTGACATAATTTTTCAAAATAGGTCTGGTGCAATTCTCTGCTATGCCTCTCATCTAAAAGGAGGCACTACCTGTGTCTGTTAGGTGCAAAGGAGAAATTCCTGAGTGCTGCTGGCAGGAAAGAAGAGGATTTGCAGAAGATAACTATGTATATATCTTATTGAAACCTTACATGCGTACTGTATGAAAAGCTTTGATAGGATCTCAGATGAAGTTTTTAAAAGCATCGGAAAAGATGTTCTTTATTAAAGCTAAACAGCATCAGTGCACCTACATTGCAGTGTTGTCTATAATTACTTGATCATAAACTATTTCTTGCATTTTTTTTTTTCCTTTTTACAAAAGATGTTGAAACTGTCTTTTCCATGCCTTGCTGAGTACAGAGGAAGGATTTAGAAAGGCTTATTTAGCTTAATCCTCATTGTTCAATATATGGCTTTATTTATTTCCCCACATTAAGTCCCCAGCCTGAAAAAAAAGGTTATTTTCATAGCTTTTCTTAACATGGAACTTGAATGCTTCAATGTCTCAGTATTTCCCAAGCCTTTATTACTCCACCTTCACTCCATGAAGCAAAAGCATCTCTGCTTTCCTGACAGAGAAGACTGCAACAAAGGCATTAAAATCAAAATTGCAATATTATTCAATAGACCAAATCTGAAGTATAGGTTTGGTTAGCTTAAATGACAGCCAGCAATGCTCCAGATCTTTACAGTTTGGGCACAAGAGCTGGAACTCAGTTCTCCTAGAATCAAAGAATTGTTTGAGTTGGAAGGCACCCCTAGAGGACATCTAGTCCAGCTCCACTGCAATATACAGGGACACCTACAGCAGTTGAGGGTGCTCAGAGCCCCAACCTGCCTCACCTTGAGTGTCTCCAGAGATGGGGCTTCCATCAACTCTGAAGGAGTGATTTCACATGAAACAGCATTTGACAGACAAGCTTGGTACCTATTGCAGATCTAGTTGAAAATGATGACATTCATTTAGGATTGAAATGGTGGTTAAAAATAACGTTATGCAAAATCAGCGTGCCCACCGCTTCTGTTGGGATCCTAGAAAGATCTGTTCTTGGTATAACAGTAATCAATTTTCTGAAAGAAAATAATGTACTGTAAGTTTGCAGATGACAAACTGCAGGGCAGGCCACTTGTGTGAATGGAGAGCGCACATTGTGTTTTATTGCAAGGCAAGATCAGGCACACAGGAGAAAAAAGTGGCTCGCGTGCTCAGGCAGAAAGCATTGAAGACATAATGTGGATGGTTCCACAGGGAGGCAGCCTCTTGGGACAGCCTGGCTGCTTTGCCTCCAGGGGTTTGCTATTGCAATGTTGCTAATGTACACATTAGCGTATGTGTGTGAGGGAATATCAGCAATGCCAGGAGTACTTAATTTGATGCAGGCATGACAAGAATCACAGAATCACAGAATGGCTTAGGTTGGAAAGAACCTCAAAGATCATCCAGTTTCAGTCTGCTGCAATGGACAGGGCTGTCCCCCACCAGCTCAGCTGCCCAGGTCCCCATCCAACCTGGCCTTCAGTGCCTCCAAGGATGGGCACCACGGCTTCTCTGGGCAGCCTCACCAAAGGCTGGCAACCTGCAGTGAGACAAATTTGTACTGACTCTGATTCACATCTTAGCAAACTCGCTCATGACGGAATTAATTTATCAAGAGAGGTGATGGCCTCTTCTTTACTGATGTCTTTAGGTCAGCACTGTTGGATGTCATTCCACAGGAAGGGCTGCAAAGAAACAAGAATTATGGGGTGACAGGTTAAGGGCTTTTGGCTCAAGGTCTCGTCATTATGATCTTAGAATTTATTAGTCTATAAAGATTCTTCCCAATTTACGGCACAAATGCCACTGTTGTATATGAGATATATTAGGTTGGCCTTCATAGAATCATAAAGGTTGGAAAAGTCCACTAAGATCATATAGTCCAACCACCAACCCATGCCCACTGACCACATCCCTCAGAGCCTAATCCACATGGTTCCTGTATACCTCCAGGGACAGTGACTCCACCATCTCCCTGGGGTGGAGGAGAAAAGGAGAGAAGAAATTTTTCCCTAAGATTCAACCTGAATCAACCACTGGCACAACTTGAGGCCATTCCCTCTTGCCCCATTGCTGTTACCTGGAAGAAGAGGCCAAGTCCCACTCTACCACAACCTCCCTTCAGGCAGTTGTGGAGAGTGGTAAAGTCTCCCCTGAGCCTTCTGTTCTCCTGACTAAACAATCCTATTTTCCTCAGCCGCCTCTCATCCCGGGTTTGCAGTGAGTGCATATCTACAAAACCCGAAGTGCCCCGGGCCGGGTTTGGCAGGGCTGCATGTTCCCCCAGCGGGACACACACCGAGACGTGCTCGGCTCCACGGGGCTCCTCGCTGCGCTGGGGGTCCGTGCTGGGAGGAGAGCACGGCGCGGTCACTACGCGCTGCCGGGCTGCGGGAATCCTGCGGGGAGAACAAACGATAACCCCAAGATAACCTGGTTTTGCAGAACGCCGCGCTCCTGTACGCGCGCTGCGGAGTTGCCATGGCCCAGGCTGTGTGTGTGTGTGTGTGTGCGTTTGTGCGTGTGCGTGTGCGGTGGCGGAGGTGCCGAGCCGACGTGGGCGCGTGTCTGCGTGCTGCGCGGGAGCGGGGGCGGGGGGTGCGCGCTCGCCGCGTGCCTTGCACCGTCCCCCGGCCCTGCCCGGCATCGGAGCCGAAGGGCGGCGAGGGCTGCACCTCCCTCCCCGCGGGGGTGTCCCGGCTCCGAAAATGCGACATTAGGGCGCTGCACCCCGGACATACCGTTCCCCCCCCTTCTCCCCCCCTTTTTTTTTTTTTTATTGCACCGGAGCATCCTCTCTCTCTCTCTCTCTCTCTCCATATATATATATATATGTATATATATATTTTTTTTTTCATTTTTTGGAGGAGGAGGAGAAGGGAGGTGTTCACTAAGGGCTTCTTCTCGCTCCCCCCTTTCCCCCCCCCCCTCCGCCCGGGAGGTGCCGTTCCTCCCTGAGCGAAGCGCAGCGGGGAGGCAGAGGCAGGTCCCGCTCCCTGCTCCACCGCCGGGAGAGGAGGGGAAGAGAGGAGGAGGAAAAGGAGGAGGGTGCAGGGAGAGCGGGGGGGTTATTTATTTATTTATCGCTTCTGGTGGCTGCAGCTGGCAGACCTGGGAAGGAGTAGGCGCCATTGCCAGAAGGATTATTGCCAGGGGAGAAGAGAGAAAGGGGACGGGGGGTAGGGGGGGGGGGGGGGGGGGAGGGAGAGAGAGGAGACCCCGAGGCTCCCTCGGAAGCGGGAGGCGTTGCTTTCCCTCCCGCCGCCGGGGGATGCGTCCGGGCTGAGCGGGGCTCGGCTCCCTCCCGCCGATCCGTCCGCCCCCCCTCCCCAGCTCTCCTCCTCCTCCTCCTCCTCCTCCTCCTCCTCCCCCCATCCAGCAGCATGCATCCCTCTGCGCGGAGCCCGGCCGCCGCCACCTCCAGCCCTGCCATGCTGCTGCTGCTCCTGTGCCTGGGCTGGGTGCCGCCGGGCTGGGGCTGGTCGCGGGGCAGCTCCCGGGGGGCTGCTGGGCTGCCCCCCAACGCCACCACGCCGATCTCCATCATGGGCTTGATGCCGCTCAGCCAGTCCGAGGAGGACCAGAAGAGCAGGATCGGCCGGGGAGTGCTGCCCGCCGTGCAGCTGGCCATGGATCAGATCCGCAACGAGTCCCTGCTCAACCCCTATTTCCTGGACCTGCGCCTCTACGACACGGAGGTAGGGCCCGCCGGGGACGCGCCGCCGCCCAGTCCCGGGGCGCTGCGGGGCCGGGGCGCAAGGGCAGCGCGGACGCGGGGGCTGCGGCGCCGCCGGGAGACGCGCGGGGAGAGGCGGTGGAGGACGCGGAGACGCTCCGGAGGGGCTCTGCCCGCGGGGCCCGGACCCGCGCCGGCCGCTCGCCGCCTCCAGCAACAGATGCGCGCCGGCCGCTCCGTCTCCATCCGGATTCCTCCCCTTCCTCGTGCCGGACGCGGGCTCCGGGGGGCGGCCCGCAGCGAGCCGGTGGAGATCGGCGGAAAGAGTTAAATCTGCGGTGCCGCTGCCCGCGGGATGCCTGAGGGCCGCCCGGCCCCGGCGCGGCCCGGTGCGGTTCGGGGTGCGGAAGGGCTGCGGGTGGAAAGGCGGAGGCGTTGGGAAGTTGGTACCCGGCGCTCCAACGCTCTCCGTTCGGGTCGCAACTTCGCTAAACGGAGGGAGATGCCGGCTCGATGCGGAGCCCGCCCTCAAGGTGGCAGCCGCCCCGCGTGAATCGCGCCGCGCTCCGTTCCACGACAGCCCCCGGTGCGGCGCGGGGATGGATGCTGAGAGCCCCCGCTGCGCTGCGGGAGCCCCTCTCCGGATGGAGAGCGGCGATATCGGGCTGTGCTGGCTCTCCATCCTCAAGGTCGCCCCGGAAATCTCTCCGTGTGGGGCGGCTGCTCTTCACCGACGCGCATTTGTTGTGGCATTATTTCGGATGGCTTGGGGCGGTAGTGGTGAGGGTGTCGTTTGGGTGCTGTTGGGTGCAGAAGGCCGGGATGCTGCACCAGGAGCGGCCCCGAGCTGCCGTTTGTGTCCTTAAAAATGAATGCGATCTGCGATCAGAATGAAAAGAATTCTGGGGGATTTTCGGAATGTCATTACCTGTTTCATAAAGTGTGGTCTTGGGGAGAAACGATCACGGTTCTCCCAGTCCCGTGTTCATGACATTATTCCGTTTAAATCCACCCCTCGGATGGGATCGTTGCAAAATAATGAGTGCACAGGAAGTGAAGAAGCAGGAACCTTCCTTCTGCGCACACATTCCAATCAATGAGGGGCTGCACCTGATTGCAATCAAAATATTTTGCAGTTGTTCATACAGATTTGGGGTTCTGAGCAGGGTAGTCAGCATTAGGATGTACAGAGCAACCAAAAGAATTGCCTGATTGGCTCTGGAATGCGCACCGGTTGCATTTTTATGCAAAAAATTGCATTTTTACTGTTCGGTACTCCAAGGGTGTGAAGGATTGGGATCCTGCTGCCCGCGTGCTCAGTGGCTCTGGATGCTTTTAAGCAATTAATAAATGGATGATTATGGAATGCTAAATCAGGCGAATGTATGTATTTGGAGAGCGGTTGGGTCATTATTGCACGCTTAATAGTGACAAGTAAATAAATGAGTGTTCATAAGGAGCACTGCAATGGAACAGGAACATTAACTGGAACAGCCTTTAAATACGTAATGGCAGCACAAACTTTTTTGTTGTGCTCAGCCATTACCTTATGTTGTATGGTAAGCAGAAGGGCTGCTCCCTCCTGCTGCCCGATCGGTGCTCAGCCTGTTCTTAGACTGCTGATAGATGGATGCACCCGGAGGGCCCGGATCCTTGTCCTTATGTAACCACAGACCTGCTCCTCTCCAAGACCTCACGGGTGCTTTGACACTGGCTGCTCTTGGAGAGAGAATGTGGGACCCTGAGCACCCGGGGTTTTTGAACAGCCAGAGAAATGTTCGTTGTGTAGATGTAGAGCCTGGGAAATGCACGACAGTGCTTTAGGAAATGCATGGCAGTGATTCAGAAACTCCCTCGTGGAGTTCCAAAATCACCCGCTGTTACGAACTGATGTTTGTGTTGCAGCTTTACATAACACTTCAATAAAAAGCTCACAAAAAATAATCATGAAAGTATCATGAAATCATGAAATAATCATGAAAGACAAACAAATCAGATCTCTTTTCGTTACTGAGGTGGCTTCCTGGCGAAGTTGAACTGTATACTGTTTGCTTGATGTACAGTGGAGCATGGGAATGCCCATATTACTGACCACTGTTAGAATTGCACTGGGCTTCCCAACTTGGGCTGCTCTCTGCGCCTAACCCTTGAGCACCGCAGTGGCATTCCTAGTGCTTATCAACACAGTTAAGCTGAAGGAAGCTCAGAGTTCGCTGTAGTCCTTAATCCGTTATCTCAAGCAGCTATGATTCTGTGAATGATATCTTCAGTGCAAAATAAGACCACGGTTACAGCAAGTATATATGCAAACATGGAGGCTTCTGACTTAAGTACTGTTGATGGTTGAAAATGTCTGGAGCATGACACCGATGCAGTTCAGTGAGCCCTGCTTTGCTGGCCCGTGGGCACGGCTTTATTTGCTCAGACATTCCTGTCTAGGTTTGGTGAATAAAATACAGCTCAGGTGCAGATGTCTGCAGAACTCTGGTATAAGTTGTAGTGAATTCATGTAGACCTGTCCATCTCAGGGAAAGCAGGAGCAAAGCCGAGATGAAACTCTTAGACAAAGTGTCGTAATTAGGTTATTTTAGAAACAAGAGTGATTATCTGTTAGGAGTCTTATTCAAGCCTATTGAAATTAATGGCAGTAATTCACTGATTCCAGCAGCCCTTGGACCAGGTCCTGGAAGTTAAGGGCGCTTGACAGTTTATGGCTTTGGATCAATACTGTGATACAATATTTCTTCTTTTTCCAATCCCTGTGATTGTAACTATAGTTTGCTGAAAATGCAAAGAAATTTCTTGTAGAATAGTGAGCTCGGCTCTCTACGTGCTACACGCAGTTCTCAACTTCATTTAAATCAGGAAGAATGGTATCTACATAAGCATCCTGGCACACATCTGTTGGAGGGAAAAAAGCAGAATAATCCTAAAATAAGGAGCTAAGCCTTCTAATAGAGAATGTTATGCATTTCAATAGTATTTAATTTGCATCATGCAAAAACTGACCTCGCTGAAACTAGAGGAAGAGGCACAGTAGGAGAAGACAAGGGCCTTAATGGAAGTTGGATATCTGCCCTTCTGCATCTGGACGTCTTCCATTGAATATGGAATATATTTTCTGATTTCTTGTAGGATCAGTGCTGCAGGTGTTGCACAGAGAGGCTGATTTTGTTTTGAATCTAAACATTTATAGCCCAGAAAGTCGTGTCTGCAGGTTAGGATGCTGTCACTTGTTTTTGGAGAGCAAAGGGAGTCTAAATGATCTGAAAACACCTTCCAGAACTATGCGGGGTATATTATTACAAAGAGAGAAGAAAATTCATATTACGGTGGTGAGATTATTTAATTTCCTCTAATAACTACAAATAAATTGTTGTAATCCTGATGTAATCTCATCTTTATATAACAGCATACTCTAATACCTTTAAAGAGCATAGAAGGGTGGGCTATGACACATACACAGAACTCCACAAAACCTTTTAAGGAAAATGGAAACCTCTTGATATTTAATACATATTTACCTTCTATTCTATAATTAAGGAGAAACTGCCTTACCTAATTTATCTGACAAGAAGTTACAATATAGATATGTTATAAAAAGGCCTTCTCTTTATTTTCCTTTTGCTATGAAAATCTCTATGTTTTTCAGCACGAGCTTCTTTCTTCAAGGTTTAAAAAAGTTGTATAGGCTGTGCACTGCTCTGGGTCATCCTACCAGCTATTCTTGTTGAAAGAGAACTTCAGCCTCCAAGTAAAGCTGTCTTTTGCAGAAAAGCCCACTCAGGACTGCTGTCAACAAAGTTGACTCGTGTCTTGCTCCTGAATTGCTGGAATACGAGTCACACACACTTATTAAGGACAGGCAACATAGTCTAGGAGCAGGAGAGGCATTTTCTGGCAGTGGTGCAAAATAAGGGATCCATGAGGAGCATGAAGCACAGAGTTCAAAGGCTGGGCCTCAGAGGACTGTCAGCTTCTGGTTGCCACCTGAACAGCTCTTCCCTCACAGAATCAGGCGAGAGCATCCCCCTGAGAGAAATGCACACAGTGTGCTGGTTAGGCTGGTTGTCTCAGGAGGCACAGGCTGGAGTCACTCTGATAGCAGCTGGATTTGTGTGGGGAAGTGTGGTAAATCAGGGTCTGGGGTGAGTCTGACACACTCTGAACATGGATGATGGACCCCGAGATGAAACTTGAACTCCATCAGAACCCTCCGGCACATGTGGGTGAGCCTGCCTTCCAACCTCCAGCTCCTCTGGAGTCAGCCTACCCTTCTGTCTACAGCCAGGGGAAGCAGTTCCTCAGCGCTCCTGTTGGGAGGGCATGAACGGGGGCCCCAGATCCAAGTTTTGCAGTGGCACTTCAGCCTCCCCCACAGGACTTGGGCCTGCACAGAGGTGTAGCAGCAGAAGGTCTGTTTTAAGATAACAACATAAACACAGCCTGACTCCTTCACATCATTTGTGAGTGTTCTGATTGCTGAATTTCCTGGAGCTTTATTTTCATTTTTAAGGCAGAACTTGAAATAGGACAGGTGAGGAGTTGTCCTAGTCATCTGTTCTAAGGGGAGCAGCCAGCTGAATACAAAGGAGATTAGGGCTAAAACTCAGACTGAACCGACAGACTCTGGTATTATCATGAGCTTGTGTCTGGCATATGTTGAAGTTGATGGGTAATTTCTTACTTTTAAATATCACTGAGTACTTAATGCTTTCTGATATATGCAGATAGTTTAGTCTGACAATATACTGGTGTTGTCACGCTGTACGGGTAATAATCACAGGCTACTCTGCTGACAGTGTTCTGCCTGGAATGGATGTATTTGTTAAAGGCATCGATGTTCCCTTTGAATTTCATTCAATATGGCTCCACTTAAGGCATAACCTGTTTTTGCATTTGAGTTTTGTGAACTTGGAGGGAGTCATCTAAAAGTTAAGCGTTTATGTTAATTCCATGCTGGTTTTTCCACTGATGCTAAGATGTAGGTGGGGAGAGGAGAGAAATCATGTATTCACAACACCCACTCCTCTGGGTGTGGATCTCAGACCTGCAGAATGTATATCCTCTAAATATCTTTGCAGAGAAATTAAAGCCAATGTATCATTTTCTGGCATATGTCTTGCAATTTCATGTACAACTTATCCCATGCATACTGCAAAACATACTGTTATGGAATCTTTTGATTCAAATGCCAAACACACTGTCAGTTCAGAAAAGTAATTTTTTGAGTAAATCCAGGAAGGAGTTTCCATTTACATTTGCAGAAAGAGGGGGAAGGCCCTGTCCTCTGAAACAGTTACCAACAACCATAAATTACTCAGGTTTATGGAAAAGATGGAGTGTAATATTCTAGAGATAACTGTGAAGAAAATATTTTGTGATAGGAAAAGGGAGGGAAAGGAGCTAGAAGAGAAGTATGATGGCATTCACATAAAAAGTTTTCTGTGCAATATTTGTACTGCTTTAATTGAATACATGCAGCTGTTTGAGATGACAACAAATAGCACCACATCTCAAGGCATCAGCATCTCACGTGAATGACGTAATGAAGTGATGATGCATTTGTGGCTCAAGCTTTGTTCTCCACTTGAAATTTCATTGCTTTATGGGAATTTTCTTGGCATATGGTGGAATAGCAAAGCATAGCAATGCATCTGAGGAAGCTGAGGGAGGTGGGAACCAAACAGTTCCTTCACAAAACTCAAATGGAGGTCATTGCCACCACTGGACAGCAGATACTTCTTCTTAGCAAGGTTTGAACCTTGTAATATAGAGTCTTGGCTCAGGTGATTGAGTGGTGGAAGTTAAGAAAGGAAATCCACCACAATCCATTGTGGCTCAGCTAACTGTTGGAGCAGCTGGGGCAAGCAGAGAAGCACACTGAGGTCAGTCAGCACTGGTGTGACTCAGTCCTGTGGAGATGAGTGTGGGTATGTGGCAGCCCCTTGCTGGAGCTCTGTTTCAAATTGCAAGATTCAAAACTGAGAGGGAAAAGATACATCACTTTTTTATTATATATATATATATAATATTTATATATTTTATATATATATATATATATAAATTTATTTTTGTGCTAGGAATTGTGAAATTAAAACATTAATAGAGCCTGAAGCCTTTTAGGAGCCAGTCACACTGTTGTCTTATTTGCGGGTGTAGCTGAGCTAGAAATAATATTTTCAGTTCTTTCCTTGTTCCCTAGCTCTGACATTCACATACCAGTTGCTGACTCCTGAAGCAAACTGGTTCAGCCACAGCATCACTCTGACTTGAACAAAGTGCCCCTGAGAACAGCTGAAATGTATCTTCAGTCATATGGTGTTTCTCCTTGCTGTGCTGCTTATGCTTGAGGGACGACAGAGCCTTCTTTGCCAGCCACGGCCGCCTCTCTTTGCGGAGAATTTTGCTGTGGGTAACAGCTGCTGGATTTAGGGCTGGTTTGTGCTGCCTGCTGAGTGGAAACAGCAAACACTGACCGCCAAACACTGTTCTTTCAGATATTTTTTCCTGTGTTGGAATAACCATGTAATTTCATTGCCAAGTCAGTGATTGATGTCCAATTTCCATGTCATTAGCTTTTCATTATCGTAAGACTTTAGTACTGACAATTTCATCCATAGTATTTTCCAAATAAGTATTTCCAAATGTGAAAATTGAAGCTGAGAGATTAAAGGTAAATACCCACCTCCTCTCTGAAAGTAATAGTCAACGAGATCTTAGAATGTAAGGGCTAATTCGGCAGGGCTGTTCAAATTGTCTTACTGAGGCTCCTGAGAGATGAAGGCCCAGATAATGGACTAATTGCCTGAAAGCAAACAGCATGAGTTTGAGGGATAGGATTAGAAAACTTATGTTTCCTACAAAGGCCATGGTACTTCTCTTAAATAATTAACATGTTCTAAGATCAGAGGACTGTTAGGATTATCCAGCATCTACAGTATAGGCCATATGTTTCACTTGTTTCTTTCCTGGTCCACTATGAACTAGAGTAAGTGCTTGAGTCTTGTCTTCAGGATCCCTCAAATCCTGAAATCCTCTGGAAAACTTTTCTCTGTGATTTGCATGGAAACCCTTTGAAGTGTATTGTTATTTTCAGTATATGTCCTGTTGATGCAGTAACAGCTCTTCCTTTCTGTGGATACAAAAATCATTTTGCTGCAGCTTCCATTGGAGGAGCTCATCCTGTTAACTTGGTTATTTTTAGATTTTTTTTTTTTTTTTAATTAAAGAATCACTATCACTTATCTTTAAAATAATGTATTTGTTCAATCTTCTGTTTCCTTCCAGTAGCTGTGGATTTTGATTTTGATACTTCTTGCCTAAGGCAGGCCTCAGTTTCTTTGCTGGTCTCCAGAATTACCTGATACAAACACAACAGGCGTCTAAGAAACCATCTTACATCCATTTCCTCCTGGGAAAAGTAGGAAGAGGCCCCTTTTGGGTTATTAATTGACTTCCTTTCCACTGTTTACTCCTCCTACTCTCACAGGGAATTTAATGTTTTTCTAGCAAAGTGCACATACCTTTCTTTACAATTTTTACTCTATATAAAGTGACAGCTTTTGACAGATTAACACTCTAGTATGGTACATATTATTTTTCAATCATGTAATATTTTTCAAGCATTGCTATTTTCAGAAATTCACTCCTGTGTTACTTAACATCATCATATAGAGATATTTCAGTGTACATGGACAGTATAAAAATGTTAAACTCTGCCTTTTACTTGGAAGTTCTGTAAAGCACCTTGAGTTTTGCATTCCCCTCACCTATGTGAATTCTGAGAGCTCTGAGTTTCAGTGATTTACAGGAGATTGCTTGAGAGAGTGAGAGCCCCTTTCTTTCCTCTTTTGTCCCTTCCACGTTCTGCATTTCTAAAAATTGCAAGCAGGACTGGATTCCTGGTTGGTGGTGAGAATTTAGTCTGGATGTATGCGCTAGTGGCAGGAAGACTTTATGTAATATAATAAAATTATATATTATTAGCTACCACTACACAGAGAAAGCAATACAGAGATGTTTTACATTTCAGATCTTCAAACTTAGTCAGGCTTCCTGCCTCTCATCATCTCTTGCTCTAAAAAATGCTAATGGTACCAGCCACAAATTGTTGTTTTTTTTTTTCTCTCTCTTTAAAGTTTCAGCTGAGGTTCCTGAATTGAGCTGAGGTTTTGCTTTCCAAAAGCGCTGAGTGATTTGCAGTGGGATGTTCAGCACTTCAGCGGGCCAACTCACCTAAGAAAATGCCGTGTGCTTCTATGAGAAAGATTGCTGGATTTGCCACTTGAACAAAGACAGTCATAGTTGCTTGCTTTAAACTTTCAGAGAGCATGGTGGAATAAAATGTTTGTAGGTCTGCAGGGCTGGCGTCATTCTGTCCCTGTTGGCATGGAGAAGAGTTGCTCCAGTGCCAGCAGAAGCCCTTGGTCTGGTCACAGCAACACAACAGTGGTGCCTCAGTACCTGTTGTTCTCTTCTGCTGTAGTAGCTAGGAGCCCTAGACACCGATCAGGCCTTGAATGTAAGCTCTGCTAGTGATTTTTCCAATAAAGGTTATTTTATTTAAAGTTAACTGAAGGGTAAAAAACATATTTTCTCTGTGCAGTGAGTTCAAAAGTTTGGAATTACTACGAATCATTTTTTCATTCTAGATTCTTATACAGCAAGTGATAGATTAAGGCAACTAAATAAGGCATTGAACTAGACAGACCGAGCTGCTTCGTTTTTTACTCTTTTGTGCACTCTTGTGGCTTTCTTCTGGATCTTTTAGTTTGTCATTCTCATCCTCAAAGTGCTACCACTAGAACTTGATGGATTACTGCAGGAATAATCTCACTGATGTTGTATGTACTAGTAATATTATCTCTGTTTTTTTTTTTTCAAATCCACTGTTCAGCATGAGGAAAATGGATCTGATCATTGTGCTGCAATGCTGAGGAAGAGGGAAAGGAGCTGAGCTTAGATTTTCAGGCTACATGAGAGGAGCAAAACACTATGATTTGCAGCACAAACAGTTTTCATTTGTCTTCTGCATGTGAATCTGGTTAGCTGCAAGCAAATCTGGTCAGGCCTGGCTGGGCAGTGGTTGTTTGGGTAATGTGTGGGAGGTGAATTGTTTTAGCTGAACAGCTGGCTACCTTAAAAGCTGAGATATGTTAGGGCAGATAATAGTTCTCAATATTGGAGCTACTCTTGGCACCGATGGAAGTTTGGTCTTGATATAAGAACAGGAATTGCCATCCAAATAAATCGTAATGGATTCCAGTGCATTACTGAGGTTTCCAAGGATATGTGAGCACTCTGTACTCTAATTACATTGAGCGATTAAGCAGCAAGATCAGAGACACCCGGGACAAGAGGGGTGAATGATAACCTACTTTGAAAAAGCTAACATTTGAGGCTGGGATTAGAGTATCTTATAAATGTTAATGGGTGTTTCTCAAAGGGGACGATGTTCTGTGTAGGAGGAATGAGGTGACATACAGCTTGAATATATAGCCAACCTTTAACACATTTAACATAGACTATAGTCAACCTTTTACATGAACTAATAACTCTTGAAGTGAGTTATGGTTCAGAAAAATGCTAGAAAGACAGAGGATAATGCAATAAAGAAGACAACACAAAAAGATTTCTCCTTTTGCCTTTGGAATACATTGGCTATAGGCAAGACATTTATGCTAGGGTTTTTTTTTCCCTCTTAAGTTCTTGGGGACTGTGCTCCTACAAGGGAGTATGGTTTCCTCCTACAGTTTCCCTCTCTGAAAATTACTCAGCTTGTCTGTGTAGATGTCACGATGGAGATGCCAACAATGAGTCATCTAGTCCTCTGGTCACCAGCTGTGTCCTAAGGCTTTAAGCTAACTCTTGCAAAAACTACAGTGATCCTTAATGTGCTGAATAACAAGGATCTACCTTGGGAAAAATCCCCCAAAACAATGGAGAAAGCAGGATTTAAAATGAAATTACCTCATTTTCTGAAACTGAAATCAAATTTCAAAACGATTACTGTTTCAAATAATTGTGAAAATTCAGCTTCAGGTTTGAGACCTGCATGTGAGATACAGGTACTTGATTCAGTGGCTCAGTATTTCATAATTGTTGTGTTTGTTAGCAAGTTCGGGATATTCTCAACTGAGTTTTCCTGAATGAGTGACAAGAGCATATAAGGTATTTTTTAGGTATTAAACTCAGGAAATGTTATTCTAACACTGAAACTTGTACCTGTACAATCAACCATAAATATGGAAATATGGTTAGTTATTTCATCAAAATGCATACAGACATGTTTTGTCATGCATTAATTAGGGATTAATTAGAAATACAAATAATGTAATCACATGGTTAGAGAGATTCTCAGGAAGCAAATTTTAAGGAAGCAAATAACATGAGGCTGCACTTGTCCATTATCTTGATGGTTCCTTTGCCAGCTATGGGTTAAACGCAGTATTGCTGAGGAGACCCAGAAGAAGCACAAGGAGAAAAAAACACTTATCTAGATTGAAGCCACTTACATATCTATAGAGTGAGGTGATGCTTCTTAAAATGCTTGCCCTTGAAATTTATGTCCATCTATATAGTGCTGAAATTGATTTCATAGGCTCCAATACACCATTTCTCTCATGAATTTAAACCCATTGGCGGGGGCAAGAGGGGTTGAACAAGGTGAGACATGATATTCACATTTTGAGCACCTATGAGGATATTCAAACCATACTTTTTGTTGCCTAAAGATGAGCCAAAGCTATGACTCATGCAGCCCTGTATTCCCTGCTGAGTTGGTGAAAAGCTTTAGATATAAGAGGAGAGCAGGTCAGAGCTCTTTAGCTGCTGAGGTTGGGCAGTGCGAGTGCCTCCTGCTTCCTTCCCCTCCTTTCTCCTTGTGTAGTCAATATTGAAATAACACTCATAAGGAAGGCTGGACCAAGGACTGTTCACCAACAAAATCCTATTTAAGCGTCTAAGAGAGGTATTAAATGGGATTTAAACAAGATCTTGGCCTGCATTGGCTCTCTGCTCATGGAAAAAAATATATCTTGAGTTTAAAAAATGTTTAAAAGATATATTTTCAATAATTACATTATAGAATCATAAGAATAGGGAACAGAGCATGTCTACTAAGTATTATGTTTAATTCCTGTGTAAGTTGCTGTGTAGGGTTGTGCTAATGGACTGTGCTTTGTACTTAGTATTGTGCTCAGGTAATGTCCTAAATTTCTCAGTTTGTGGGAATTCTCCCAATTATTTCTGACCTTGCTACATTTGGTTTGGACATTGCCTTGTACAGGAAGAAAAGCAGTATTTCCTTTCCTACATGAAGGGCTCAGACAGTCTTGTCGCTACAGGCAATGTTGATGAAGACAAGTAAGGGATCTAACTGTGTATTCCTATTTCACCTTGTGTTTGTGCCTGAGAATGCATGGAGAGCAGTAATAATAAGTGGTTGGGCTCTTCCCTGCCCAGTTGCATGAGTGAACTGGCAGAAGAATCACTGTGGACAGTTAGCAATAAATTGAGCGTATCATCTGCTTGGGGCTAGTCCCTGGGCCCAAGGCAGACGTTCATTGCTTCTCTAATCAGTATTATTTTGCTCTCTTTACTTTTACTTATCTGTTTATTTCCATGCCCTTATGTCACATAGTTTATAGATTGTAATTATAAATTAGAATGCTTATAATTAGGCTTCATTGGGAGTTTTTCTCCTGAAGCTTTTTAGTTGTATGTCAGTTTCAGTAGAATTTATTGACCTGAAAATGTTTTTGAACGCTGTATTTTGAAAATTTTAAAGAACCTTACTTTGTGCATCAAACTAATACTTTGTTTTGAAATGTCAACTATTCAGAAAGTAAATTGCCAGGCTCCAAACATATTATTTCAAATTTGACTTGTATCAAATCAAACTTCTGCCTGTGAGCCCCTCGATTTGTTTTTCTTTCAGATTATTAAGTCATGAAAACCTTTTGAGGTTTTGGGTTTCCATCCCAGCTTGGCACAGGGCATTTCTTTTGGAATCTTGCATTTCTACATGATAGCAAAACAATTTGCTGTTCAGCTGTGTGCATAATGAGGCCTCCCAGAAAGTTCGAGCTTTTTGCTCCTTGGATAAACAAGTACCTCCCAGGCCAGCTGTTCTTCCCCTCTCTCCATCCCTGGGCTTGGTGCTTGCATTCTCCCCCTTGTCTATGCCAGCATCCCAGTAGGTGTCGGGGCTCTCAGTGTCCAAGTGGGATGGGGAGAGTTGGTTGCTGTCTGAGAATGCTGGAGAACAGGGGTGCAGGTTCTTCTGTGATGCCATGGTCCTTGATCTGTTCCCTTCTCTACAAGTGAGATTAGGTTTTCCTTCAGCAAAGATTTTCTATGGCAACACTATTTTCTTTGTCTTTCTGTGTGCCCAGCACACTCTCCATTCCATGGAACAGAATTACCTGGAAAGCAGCAAATAATATGATGAAAGTACTGAGGTAGCTAAGGCAATGTGTGAGATGCCTGTTCCAAGGTAAGTGACTGTACATGGGAGAGACAGACTGAATTCCATGCATGCTCAAAACTTGCACTGATTTTAATAGAAGAAAGAAAGTTCTGAGGAAAGCAGAATCAGGCACAGTACAGATAGCTTTGAGCTAACGGAGCCTTTGCACTGGAGGTACATAAAGCATCAACAATACACAGCACAGAGTATTCCGTTCAGGCTATATGAAGCTGATTGAAAATGTGATTTGTGCAAGATGACACAAACAGAAGCAATCTTCCCAGCCGGCTGCGTGCAGAGTGCTGAAAGTAGTTCACTGTACAACCACACCGACCAGTCCCTCGAATATCCATTCTCAAAAGGATCATACCAGTTTGTTTATTGATTTGTCACCTATGGATGAATATTTCTGCTACAGAAATGTTTAAAATGACACATGTTTAAAATTAGATTTGGCAGAGCAATTTGCCTGGAGATTATTCTTGTGAAGTATTGATTCACAGCACTGCTGTGAGCTGGATTACTGTCCAAATTGGAAAAGCCAGCCGTAGAGAGGTCTTTATCCTTTAATAACAATTAGCTCCTTTCTTAGAGGGCCACAGCTGAGTGAAGCAGAGGAAAGCTGCAGAATGTCAGGCAACCAGAGGGCCTGAGGCCTGCACCTCCGGGATGCAGAAGGGAAGGAAGAAACTCCAAGGCAAAAGGAAGAAAAAGGGAAAAACGCAGCACCATGTTTCTCTGGAACCAGAAACTGGACGTTCTGGTGCTGCTTGTCTTACTGGCAGCCAGGGGCTCCGAAGAGCTGAATCGCACTCGCCTCTCCCTGCTGGGGCTCTTTCCCAGCAGCTGCCTGATTGATGGCAGGAACTTGACAGCGGGCGTCCTGCCTGCCGTGCGCTTGGCCCTGCAGCACTTGCGCAGGCATTCCTGGATTCTGAAGAACTATGAGCTCCAGGTTTCCTTCCACGACACGCAGGTAAATGGGTGCAGGTGTGTAGCTGAGTTCCCTCCTGGTCAGTCTCTTTCTGCTGGAACACAGTGCGTGTAGTGGTCTGGAAAAGTCTGGGCTGAGAGATAGGCGCTGACCACAGCAGGGAGCTTGCAGTGCCCTCTTGCCTTGCTGGCACTGGGAGCGCGAGTAAAGAGAAAGGAACCACATATCGATGTGACCTGGGACTGCCAGGACAGCACTGACTTTGACATTTGTCTTCCACTCCTGAGGCGTGTGGAGCAGTGCCCTCAGACACAGGCACACTTGTATGCGGCTGTGCATCTGTGCTCCTTCTACGGTAGCAAATTGCTTGATAAGTTATGAAGCAGTGCATCAAAAATATTTGCCTATCTGTATCCTTTAAACATGAACTATACTGCTACCATTAAGTTATTAAAATCAGACATTATTGCACTAATAATGGTTGCACTACATTATATAGTGGGAAGAGGGTATTGTATGTCTTCTTTGGAAGCTCTAGAAAATTGTTCAAGGGAGAAATTCTAATGTAATTTTAATTGTGCATTTGGTTCATAAGCACTTTGTATAATTTTTGAAGTGCTTCAACATATACCAAACACAGTCACATATGCTATAAAGTTACTCAAAGATAGCTTCCATGCTTAATAATGTAATGCAAATGTATTGACTGTATATACTCATTAAGAAAATTTCTGTTTTGTAAATTGCATTTAATAAAA
Organism: Chrysolophus pictus; assembly: GCA_037305975.1. Taxonomy (NCBI): domain Eukaryota; kingdom Metazoa; phylum Chordata; class Aves; order Galliformes; family Phasianidae; genus Chrysolophus; species Chrysolophus pictus. The sequence continues at coordinate 34,974,606 of CM074577.1, forward strand.
CTGGTGGTTTTATTTATTTGTTTATAAGACCTTATGGAAAATGTAATTATAGTCCTGAAAAATATGTATGTCTTAGTTTCTCATGTAAAAATATGAAGTTTTGCAGTAACATTTCAGCTTAAATAACTGGAAACTGTTGATATGAGAGCTGATGGGCAGCAATTAAAAACCTCTGGTATTTGCTTATATACAATGCTACTATTTCAGTGGGACTAGAGAGACATAGGGGAATGTTTGTTTGTTCGTTGTATTGGCTTAGGTTTTAATTCTAGGAATAACTGCAAAATGTTTTTCCTCATATGAGCATTCAATAGATTTGAGTTGCAGAACTTCAGTTCTGTTGCACTGTTTTCTACAATTTGAATTGAAATATCCAAGAAATCTGTGATTATATATATTTTTAATCAACCCCTAGAAAAAGACATGTCATGATGGCTTGTGAGAGTTTAACAAAATGGGACATTAAGATTTCTGATTTTTCTTCCTGGATCTGAGAGCAGAGCATGGGGTTGGGAGTTTTAAGTACTGATTACTGACAAGCTGTAGAGGTCCTTGGATTTAATCAACTTTCAGGGCCAGTATGGCTGCGAGATAGCTGATTCTGTTTATTAATGCCGTGAGCCCAGATCTGCCGTAAGAGTCCTTATACAACCTTTTCATTAACTTTCTTTTAAGTAGAAAACACAGGTGCTTGGCTCTTTGGATGGATAATCGACTGGTTTTTGTTGTTGTTGTTGTTGTTGTTTTTTCATATGAAGAGAAAAAGATGAATTAAAAACTATTTTATTTTATATTTTTTTGAAAAATACAGAGATCACGTTATGCAGGATGTAGCCTTGCGTAGGACACTGTTCCGTCTTTCGTGAGTACAGGGGAACGGGGCTGCACTCCATCCTGTGCCTCAAGGGCTTTCAATTCACCTTTTCTGCTTCCCATGAAAGCACTGTCCTGCTGCACAGTAGGGTGTCTGGGGGCGAGTTTTCAGTCTTTTGTTTAGCTACTGTTTTAATTTCAGCTAATTAAGCCTTTCACTACTCCTGCATGTGAATGGTAACTATGAGGCTAAAGAAGGAATCTTGCAAGAACTATCTGAATTCTCTGTATGAAGTGAAGCTATTTCAACAGAGGCCTTTGAGAAAACTTCAGCAGAGTGCTTCATAGCTTGGTGGCTGAGAACTGAATGCATCCATTGGCTGATTTCTTTTAGCTCCTGTAATTTAATATGCACTTCCAAATACAGTGTTGTCAATCCCTTGTAAGTGGAAATCCCTCAAACACTCATGATGAAGCACTTCCACGTTAAAAAAACGTAAATAAATAAATAAATAAATAAATAAATAAATAAATAAATAAATAAAGGCTTAAAGACTCATTGGGATGCTTTTCCACCTCTAACAGAAGCAGGGTTGGACCTAGGTTCTGCAGAGCCCAAGTCCTCATGCTGGTACGGGTGTGGGAAGGCATAAAAGCTGCATCTGCAGATTTGTGAATTCAGCCGTAGAACAGCTTTTTCATATCATAAGGGAAACTATTCCCTTGAGATTTTTAACTGTAGGGGTGGGCGGCCAGGTATAATTGAGCTGTCTGTGTATCACTTCATTTCTGTCTTTGACTGTGTGACTGACATCTGGAGGTTCTCCTTTTACGTCTTCAGGGTGACCAACTTGGCAGATTCTTACAGGCTTAGACAATTCTAAAAATAGTTTAACTGGTGTATTAAGAGCAACGTTTTGGTCTTTCAGAGTTTCTGTTCTTACGGGAAACTTTCACACACTGTGGTGAGGATATGACTTGAACATGCAGCTATGCTTAACTCTACCTTTGGGATTTTCTGAAGAGTGATGACTTGTGCTCAGATTATTTTTTGGCATTTGGCTGAATCTGTACTAATGTGTATTGTCTCTGACACAGATGATACAACAACATATCCTAGTCTGACTTAAAGGTTGATTGTCTTTTCTTAGGTAGTAAACTGATTCCTTTGTATTGTAATGACACAATAGCATGATAGTTGTCTGTCTGCTTATCTGAAGCATTCCTTTATGTGCTTATTAAAGAACAAAAACAAACAAACAAAAAAAGCCAACAACAAACACAGTGATAACAACAACAACAACAACAAAACCTAAAAGCAAAACCCACAACAACAATGGAACATTCACGGAAAGTGACAGTGATAAGCAAATTATTTCTGCAGTGAAAATAGCAATGTGTGCTTGTTTTCATTATCCTACCTAAATAAGAAAAAAAAAAAATCTAATTCAGGCTTAAGATGCAGTAAACTGGTCATCTGTACTAAGCTTGTTGGATTGTATTTAGGAATCCTGGAAATGTTTAAGAGCTGTATGGATGTGGCACTTAGGAACACAGTTTAGTGATGGGTCCCAGTAGGTCTGGTTAATGGTTGGGCTTGATGATCTTGAAGGTCTTTTCCAACCTAGATGATTCCATGATTGTACATATACAGGTATTGTGGCTTAAAAGTAGGTAAAAATATATATATATATTTGAGAAGGACATTAACATATAATTATCACTTATTAGAGCATTATTTCATAAACAAGAAAAAGGTAGATTAAAAAAATAATTCTTGTGTGCAGCTCATTGCATATGACCTGTAACTATCTTGTACACACGTATGTCCTCTGCAATGCTCTATGAAACAATCTTCTAGAACAAGCACAATAAAATAAGTGTTTTTGTCATTCAAAAAAATCTGTTTGGTGATATATTTCGGGTAGTTGGGTTATTATTATTTTGCGGTGACAAAAAAATAAAAAAAATTAAAAAATTTAAAAAATGACATGACATTCTTGAAGCTTTCGTAAATAGACGTCCATTGTGAGTTACTAAAGGACGGTGTATTTGCTAAGTCAGTTCTTGTCATCTAACATTCACATGAGCAAGGTATTGTATTTTGCATTTAGATACTACCATTTCATAATACCTTATCATATGCATGAAAATTGTGAACTATAAAATACTTATCAAATGCTAATTTTAGCTTTCCTAAACTGCTGTATCACTCTCTCTATTATTAGAATGGCCTCACTGAAAATAAGTAAAGGTGTTCTATTATCTATTTTTTTTTCCAAATGGTCTATTATGATTCCTGACAATAGCTCTTTGTTTTCTCAATCATATATTTAAGACAAAGAATAAGTAGATGAGTCTGGCTAAATTCCTTAATAGCTATTCTTGTGAGCTGGAAGGTACCCAGCTTCATTTGCATTCTAATATTTTACTTTTCAGTGAAGCAGAGGTTCATAGGTATACAAAGGGTACACAACGGTTGGGTTAGGTTAACTCTTTCTAAAGGAGATCTCATACAGAGAAAGGATTTTTTACACGTTACTGAGTTTTGACCCTAAATGACTCAGCCTGTTACTCATTGATGTAATCCTATCTTTTCACTCTTATCACTGCAACTTCTTAGTGTCACCTTTCATTTATTTCAAGCCTTTGAAGTTGACCTCTAAAATAAACCTGAATACATCAGTAGTATATATGCAGGCATCTGTTATAAGGTAAACTATTTGGGATAAACATTTATTGTACTCTATACTTCCAAGTTGTAAGAAACTGGAGCAGAGATGGATGGATCCAGCGAGGGCTGACAGCCCAGATGAGGGCTGGAGGTGTTTCTGGGCATAGTGGAGCAGAAGAGCTCTGCCAGGACTGGGGTTCATCCGACCTGGCATTTGAAGTCTGTGTTGTGGGTATCTCTCTTCAGCTAGCAAGGCAGAGTGCCCTGTGCTGTCAAGGAGTTGGCACTTCTGTGTGGAAAAATTCATCTGACCTATTTTAGGTGACTATTTTAAGATAAAAAGAATTGTGTCCCAGAGAAAGCTTATCACTCTCTGTGAGGTACAAAGGGAGCCTCAGATGGCTAGTATAGATGTAGATGTCTCCTATGTAGAGATCCGTGTTGCGTCAGCTACAGCCTACCCTAGATGTTTGAGGGAATTTTAATGTAAAAAGCTGTAGTAACAATATGTTTCCATCACCTCCAGGTTTCAGTGGGATTTCAGCAGACGGTCCTGAGAACTCCATTCCCACCACCCCCACTGCATCTTTATTGGTTTCAAAAATTCCTTCTTTGGTCTCTCATGTCTAGTCAGCAAACCTGGAAACCAGACCAGCAAAGCTGTGTGGTGCACTGAGAACTCAGCAGTGAGTCCAGGGAGCTCCTTTGTGCAACCTCCAAGGGTATGCAGGCCACCCCTCACCTGAGCTGTTGAGGGCCTTGCCTCATAGCTCAGTGCCAGCCTCCCCACGTAGGGCAGTTTTGTAAGTGGAATTTTGTGACTCTGGGAAAACATATCCTGCTTTCTGGACTTGTTTTTATTTCTTGCATAAAAATAAGAGAATTGTGAGGAGAATCATAGATATGTATATCACAATTCCATTCAAAATCACATGGATTGAGAAATCATACTGCTCAGATAGTTTTTATATCATTTTTGAAACTAAATGTGCTTATGTCATAGAATCACAGAATGGTTTGGGTTGGAAGGGCCCCCAAAGGCCACCCAACCCCACCCTGTGCCATGGGCAGGGCTGCCCCCCACCAGCTCCGCTGCCGAGGACCCTATCCAACCTGACCTTGAATGCCTCCAGGGATGGGGCATCCACAACATCATTGGGCAACTTGTTCCAGGACATCACCAACCTCTGCATGAAAAACTTCCTCCTAGTATCTAACCTTAAACCTCCCCTGTCTTAGTTTTAAACCATTCCCCCTTGTCCTTTCACTATTAGACTGTAAAAAGTCCCTCTCCTGCTTGCAAGCTCTCTTCAAGTACTGCTGGAGTTCTTTTTCCAAGCTGAACAAGCCCAGCTCCCCCAGCCTTTCTTATAGGAGAGGTGCTCCAGCGCTCTAATAATCTTTGTGACCTCTGGACCTGCTCCAGCAGCTCCACATCCTTCTTATGCTGAAACTTTCAAAATGAATTTTGCTTTCAAAATGAATTTCAGTTGACATGGTAGGCAGTTTAAAACCGTATTAAAGATTGAAATTCAAAATTAGTAGTTAAAATAAAAATGTCTAACTTCATGAAGATTATGTATTTCTGTCAACAACACAAAACGTACTTTTCCCCAGAATTCTCTTTCATGGAGAAATTCAATGTTTGGGATTTTCTGTTCCTACTAACATGAAAACCTCTGTCAAGATTTTTCACAGACTGCTTTCTACTGTTCTGCACCTCTACATTCATGACACCTCACAGGTGTTTTGATCATGTGATATTCTACATGGATGTATATTTTATAATTGTTATTGTAAAGTTTCAAAAATATCTCTTTTCAGATTCTGAAATGAAAACGGAAATTGGCAGAATAAACAGATTCTGGAAAGATTGCTGCATTTACTATATTTCATTTAGGGCAATTTTAGTGGACATTTTTGTGCTGGTGTGTTCTGTTTGAATGAATCCAACTCTCTGGTGAATACTGCTGCTCTTGGAGCAATTTACATGCTTTTGATTTGTGACTTGCTTCAGAATTGTCAGCCTCTTCAAGAAATATAACCAGTGATGTCTTCATTCTGCTGTCATTCTCAGGCACATCTTGCAGTTTTCTTACCTTCCACTGTAAAGCAGTGATAAAACAATGCATGGATTTGTTTTGCTTCTGAAAGCAAGTTCCTTTAAAACAACAATTCATTAAGTTCTGAATCATTTGCAGCTAGACTTAAGTATGACATCCTCACAAACTGCTCTGAGAACAGTCCACTGCTAGCTAACAGAGTATTCAGCAGAAGTAAACCAGAGTTTCTTTCAAAATAGATTGAGGCAAACTGCTTGATTGAAAGTGAAAAAATAAATAGTTTTTCACAATAATTTAAGGTTATTCGTATTTCTTTGGCATAGATCTTCTTTTAAAACAGAAGTTCCTTCCAATTTCAAATGCTCGCTATCCAGCTCTGATACTAGCTGATACCATCTCACTAGAAGCATTTTCTTGTTTGACACAGAGTGGCAGTAAATATTTTAAACGTACTAAAGGGCTCCAAAATAAAAAAGAGAAGGAAGCGCTGTTCTGTGAGGTTCTTCATACTCAGTTCTGCTTATTTTCCAAATCTTCTATGTGAATTATAGCAAAGTACTCAGTCCTGTTGCCAATTCCTCACCCCGCATCTCTTATCCTTGATTCCCTCTGCAGGGGTTTTCTTGCTCGTGGTTAGCGTGTACATTATCTTGGTTCACATCATTACAGTTCCAGAGCTCATGACCCCTGACTCTAAGCACACTGTGATTTCTCATCTGCCCACAGTCAGCAGGAGAGGCAGGGATCCAGCAGAGAGGAGTCATCAACAGCAGGCTGATGAAATGTCGCGAAGAAGTAGGTGTTTCACAGCGTTCTCTTTTTAAGAGAAGTAACAGGAGAAAGCACCTCCCTAACAGCTTGTATGCAATATCCAAGCACAGAACTCCTTTAGGAGTGCGTGGCTTGCTACCATCTAAAATACAAGAAATTCAGAGATTCAGATGTTGTTAATAGAGTTCTGTATGTAAAGAGGTGAGGTCTGTAGCTAGTCAGGCTAACTCCAGAAGCATTTAGCAAAAGGACAAAGAACAGAGAAATGCATTTTTATTCCTATTTTAATCTGGAGAGGGCATGTTGCTAAATGGATCCAGTGGAAAAATTCTGAAAATGATGTTAAATGCATTAAGGAAAATCAGGAGGTTTTTGTGATTTTTCCTAGTTTTGATGTTCCAATTAAATGCGTGTTCATTTTTAGTATGAGGTATGTTGAAGTTATGTTGTACTGCATTCACCATTTTGTCCCAATGATGTTGTAATTCCAAACCAACATTAATAGAAATAAGAATTCCTCACTACACTGTAAAACATATATAAAGATTTAAAGTGTAGCTGGAATTTGCCTTATAATATTTATATGATATCTATTAAATTATTAAAACGTTATTGATAAAAGCAATCATGTAGGTTCTTGTATTACCGTAGAAAAAATGCTCTTGATCTGATTCTCATTTTCACTAAGGACTCTTTTATTGATTTCTGATGAGGTAAATGTGCCTTAAAAAGGTCTGCAAAGCAAGAAACCACTACCAAAGCCAGAATAATGAACCTCAGTGTAATTTTTTTTTTTTTTTAATTTAACTTGAGACAGTGTTAATAAAATATTACATATAACTTGCGGATTGGCTAGAAAATGCAATGATAAGATACGTAAGTCAGGTGGTCGTTCATCCAAAGTTTGTTCTAGGAGCTGTAGTCATCATGGTGCTACAATACAGGTGTGCTTTAGACACACCGAGGCCTTGGGACTAAGACATTTTATGGAGAACTGCAGGAACACCTTCTATATGGAAAAATGCATGGGGAACTGACAGGAACATTGGAAAGCCTCTCTTTTCTCTGCATTTCAAACTGCAGGGAAAATTGGGTGAATGAAAAGCAAAAGAAAGCACGTAGGCCTTAAAAAGGATGCCAGCATATGATATTGGTATGTCAGTAGTTGTTTTAATACAATAACCTTGGCAACAATAGGAGTGGTGGTAGAAGAGTTAGTAGGTTGAGTGTGGTGGGCTTATAACAAGAATCACTAATTCTTTGCTTCTAAGTTTTGATGTTACTGCTGTCTGTCCTAACATGGCCAAAATCTATCAGTAGATTTATTTGCAAAATAGGCATATTTTGACTTGCTTAGCTCAAACCTGTGCACAACATTCACTTTGTCCATCCAGTGATTCCTATGCCAGATTTCACCAACCTCCCTCAGAATAGCAGTATCTCCTTTTGAAAGACATTCAGTTTTTATTCAGGATCTTCCAAGGGTGAAGAATTTACTGCAAAGTTGTACCATTTGTGTCCTTTCTTATATAATTTCTGGCTAAATGTCACTGATGACATTTTTCATTTGTTGTAATATGTAATGCCATATCTTTGAGATTTAAGATCATACTGTCATCTCTGTACAGCTGATTGTTGTTCACGTTCAACTCACCCTTTTCTATCAAATGTGATAACCAGAAGCCTGTTTATTTTGCTGCTGCAAGGCAGAATTTCCTGGAGTTACATCATTTACTGAATTACTTTCTGGAGAGAACAGAAGAGTTTCACCGTCCTCTGCTCACCTGCTTGACTCCTACTTCACTCTCATGCTGAAGAAGCATGGTTCCCATAGAAATTGCCTCTTTTGTTCCTGCTGGCATGCTGAGATCCAAAGAAGAGTAGGGATAGAAATCTGATTTAGGAAGAAAGCTGTATTTGTTTTTAAGTAGTACGTGAAGGTAAAAATGTCTCTGGAAACTTTGGCATGTCCTTGAGTTATCGGTATATAGGGAGTACTTACTTTTCCTTCTTGGAATGATGCTGAGAGGCAGGTAGTATTCACAAACTATGAGGAGTTTGAACTGTAATTGTTTTGCTTTGGATTTCTTGGTAGACAGAAACACAGTATGACCTTTCTTGCTTGAAAGAAATTTTAAACTTATCTCCCTGATGACAAAAAAACTCATTAGCATGAGACACTGAGGATATTTTAAAATTTGAGTTTTTTGTGTATCAGTGAAAGTTTAATCTTTATCTACTGAATACTGTATATATAAATATGCAGTTCTTTCAGTGGAAATGATACAACAGATGCAGTGCATACTTTGACTTTAAATTTACCTAAATAGTCTGTATACGTAAATGTGTATTCCTATGCACTACTGTAGGAAAGGTTGTGGGATTATGGCTAATTTTGAATCCAAAAGGCTTGCCTTTTGCTTTTGGTTTCTTCTCTTCTGTGTGAGACCTCTTATGTTTCATAGTCATTTATTCAAACTTCTGAAAGATAATTACTTCTGGTATTTTTATTTTTTAAATTGAAATGATGGCTTTTTTAAAGTACTAATTACTTTCTGTTTAAACAACCAGTTTCTAATACACTTTACTTGGAGGGTATCCTGCCTTGCTAGCCATTCAGAATTATTTCATTGTCACTTTTACCTCAGTACTCATAGTTCAGACTGATAAAACTCCTAAATAAATAAATAAATAAACAAATAAATAAATAAAGTTCATCTTCCTTTTTAAGACATGATCCATAACTCGGATCTAAATTTATACCAGGACCCAGCAAAGCTGAATTGAACTATGCGATGATGGATACAAAGGTGATATATTGTCTGATTCATCACATCTATTTTCAGATATGTATGTCTGAGCTAGTCAGTTTTTATAGTCAAAGCGGATACACATATGGACGTCTGCTTTAGGATTCTGTCCTGGAAGATGCTATTTCTTTCCACTATCTACAGAAATGAACCAGAATATTTAGCTTAACCATCTAAGTTTGGTCAAATGAATCCATGTGATGTTCATACCGATGGGGATTTGTTATTTGTACTGCTCAGATGCACAAAGACCATTAACTTTTTGACCAGTTGCTTTGCCAAGTTGTGCATTCATAATTTTCTTTCTTGTTCCTACCCATGAACTGATCTTCTCTAATCCAAGAAATACCTTCATGTCTGTGTGTTGTAATGGAGTGCCTGGGTACCATCTGTGCTTTGACCTGAGACCAATTATTTAATGTCTGAGAATTAAACTCATTAGTGGAAATATATCTTTGCACATGAGGGACTGTTACTTCCCAGTATCTGTCTATATTATCTGGTACTTTTTCTTTACCTCCTCTGGATACTTCGTGTCTATTTTTCTGCTTCTAGTACTTCTTTTAGCACTACATTCAGACTTATTTTTGTTACTGAATATTTTCATTTTGTGGGATGCTAGGATAATTAATGATATTGCAGCATTCAAAATTTAATCTCTTTTGTTATTTTCTAAACATATTTCTAGACTAAGTTCCTTGCTGTTATTGTTGTTATTGCTGTTGTTTTCTTGTCTTTGTTGGTATTCTCAGTAGCATCCAGCTTAATAACATCAGCAAATTCCCAGCAAATTAACCGGTTGTTTATTCCTTCCATATAAAAATTAAAATGTTAAACAGGACTGTTCTGACACTGATCCTTTGACAGCCTAATTATAATCACCTTTGCCAAACCTAGCAATTAGTTGTTTATCATCACTGTAGCATTTCAACCACAGTTCAGACTGTCCTGTCACATATATGTAATCATATGTAATTAATTTGGTAAGACAGCATAAAATGATATGCTAAATTTCACATATTCCAAGTGAGTTCAAGTTTAGTTTTCAATTAAAAATCCTTTTTCCTGAGCAGATGTATCAGGAAAGCAAATACATTAAAATCAAAGTGCAATGCATAACAAATGAAATGGAAAATAGCAGGTACAGTATTATAAACAGACATTAGATAAATCAGTGATACATATCTATATAAGAGCTGTGTTCTATTCCATCATAAATATGAATACAGGAGTAATAGAAGGTATTCAGAGATGATTGATAAGGCTGATTGGAGCCTTGTGGATGCCTCTGTTTGAAGAAAGTCTAACACAACTGGGAAATATAGGCACTCAGTTATCCTAAGCATTGTTTTCAACCATCTGATCAAATCCCCACGATGCCTGATTTGACAAAGGAGGTAAATCCCAGGTATCAAGACAATCCAGGAGATTTACTCATCTTAAATCCTCTAAAAAAAAAAACCAAACCAATCCAAACCAAAAGAAGAACGCAAATCCAAGCCCCAACCCAAAAAACTGTCTCTTTTTGCTGTTGCATTTAGTAGGGTTAATTAAAAATTAATTGGCCCAAACATCATAATTAGGTATCCATAATTGTGATTTCTGGCTGCACTTGATTAATACACGTTTTTTATCAGAATTGCCTGTCTTATTTGACTGTTAGTTCATCCACTTTTTGTGTTATCCACAATGTAATGCAAAACAGTTCCTATAGTTTGTTTGAGCTTTTATATGTAATTGTTTCTTTCTCTGTCATCTTATGTAAAGGTTGCCCCCAATCAACCTTTCCTTCTTTGGACTTGAAATTGCACCAGAAGGTGTTTCGGGGAGCATAAGGAAAGCTGGAAAAAGTCTAAGTCTTGTAAGTGAAGTTACCTGTCTTGGAAACTTTCCATCACATTCAAGAGAAAACAACAACAACAACAAAAAACAAGTAGGAGAGATCTCTGAAGTGAATGCTGGAAGCAGTGAGGAAGGTGGTGTAATGAATTATCAGTCAGGAAGTCTCTCTAATGCTTTCATTTAAAAATAGAAGTCTCTTGTGTGGTTGCAGGGTGAAACTTGAAAAGGTAATAGAATGCATTCAGAAATCAAAAGGCAAATAGAATAGGCAATAAAAATTTATCATGATTAGATACAGTTTCATGATATTTTGGAGCCTGACTCATGATTTTTGAATACCTGGAATGGATGATACTAGAAAAATATGAAAGAGCTTTGTAATGTGTAGCCATCAAATAAGAAGGCAAGTGCCTGCAAGCCCTTTTGCAGTGTCTTTTTAACCTGTGCAAACAGACATTTTCTTTATATTACTCCATTTGAATTTGAAGAAATACGTCTTGCTAAAAATTTCAGACTCATTGAAAGATAGATAGTTTATCTATCTGAAACTTTTTATTTGATTTCTTCTTTGCAGTGATAAGGGATTGAGAATATATTCCTTGAGAAGTATTTGCAATTTCCTATGGTAACTAAACATTTCATATAGATTTGATTATATTAAAGAAGAAATATGCACTGAAATAGCGTGTACAATAGAGTAAATTATTCATAAATAATGAGAATGAACTTGATAAGAGTCTTTAAAATTTCTGAAAATAGAAATGTAGAATAATGATATTTTACATTTAAACTTTGCTATACTGAATGGACTGAGAAGACAGGACAGTTGGCAGTGGTGTCCTTCAGAGGTTGACCAGCAGTGGAGCTGATTTTATTTAATGCCTGCATTATTGACCTGGAGCATGGGATGGAGTGCTCCCTTATCAAGTTTATAGCTGACACCAGACTGGAGGAGTGATTGATGATGGGGGGCAGGGCTCTGTACAGAGGGAACACAAGATGATGTTAACAGGAACCAATTTTGAGTTCTTGCATAAAAGACATTGGCATACTGGTATGAGTCCAGCAGAAGGTTACCAAGATAGTTAAGAGGTTTGGAAGACATGATGTGCAAAATTTAGATCAAAATTTAGTTTTGAAACAGTGTTTGTAACCGATGTACACTGAGGCTGACAGGCAGGAAGCAGCTTTTGCAGAAAAGGTCATGGGGGTCCTGGTCCGTTTTTTATTTTTTTTACTGTGAGGATGGATGAATACTGGAATAGGTTGCTTAGAGAAGTTTTTTAGTCTCCATCCTTGGGTGTACTTGAAACCCAACTGGACACAATCCTCGGCAGCTTTCTTTTGTTGACCCTGCTGTGATCATGGGCATTAAACTAGATGATCCCCATAGGTCATTTTCATCCTCATCCATTCTCTGACTTGCCAATTCTCTAGCAAGATCAGCAACACTGAGCCTGTGTAGGATGTAGGATGTACTGAAAGCACTTCAGGGATGTCTAGACGTTTGAAGTATTGACAGACTAATAATTTTCTGCTTTATCCAAAGTGGAAACCATTGTATAGGAACTATGTTTGAGAAGACCTAAGTTTACTGTATAATAGGAAACCTGAAAGATAACATGGAATTTGTTACAATTGGATATTTCATTTAACCATTTATTTTAAATGGCCAGTTATGCATGCTACTCCATTCCCTTTGTAGCTGAAGATTTGCAAAATCTTGGTAACGTCAAATAGTACAGCTTAAAAAAAAGATCATAGACAACTGGCAAAGCAAAGGTGCGCAGTGAAATGGATGCAGGAACAGACATTACATTCTTGTAATCCACATATATCTTGAATTCTGAAGGAACAGCAGAAATGAAAATGGATTGATGTTGATTAATGTTAATTGATGCCTGACAAAACTGTATTTGGCAATAAGTGCTTTGGAAAAGCATAGTGAAGTAAAGGAGTAGATTATTCACTACTCCTGCACTCTGCATTTCAACAGTCATCTGGCAGATAAACCAGCACTCTTAATAATGAACAGGCAGATGAAAAGATCTCCCCAGCAAAACAAACGGCCTGAGAAAAGAGTTCTGTGTTTCAGAATGCTGCTAATTCCTCAGTCTGCAGGAGAAGTACTTTTTATTGCAACTCTTACAAGTCACTGAATGTCTTCAGATAGCTGGAACCCATACCCATGGTTGCTTCTCCAAAGCTAAGAATTGGTGGAAACAGCAGATCCTTGGTTTGTTTATTAAAAACTCTGTAAGTAATAGGTCTGATAAAACAGAATGAATATTTCTAATGCAATTTAAATCAATGACCCTATGATAGGGAACCATTTCAGCCAGACGACTTGCAGTTATGTTCTGTAGCTTCAAGTTGCTTTTGTTATATGACCTCCATTGCTACTGAAAGGAAATGGGTAGTTTTGGACAATATATTTGAAAATCTTTTGAAAGTCAGAAGCCACAAAACTCAGGGCCATAACCTGCAAACATTTCTGCTGGAATCTAAAAATAAAAATGTAACATGTTCTTCTTAGCTGACATCTGCACAGAACTTCAGGACACGAACAGCAGATTTCTGTTAATGGTTTTTTTTTTTTTTTTTTTTTTTCCCCCTGGTGTTAGCTGGATTTAAAATTTAACGTGATCTTGATGAACTTTAGAAAGTCACTGGGGGAAAGAACACAATTCAAAATAGACAAGTACAGAGTTCCAGCCTTAGCAATAGAAAAAGATACTGAATACTTTTCTTATCTGTCTTTAGATCTTTGATGCATGTCTCTTAATTTGGCAGTTTCCCTCATTTTAAATAAAAGGTTCTATCTCTGCTCATTGCTGCCAAGGGGACATACCTTTTGACACATGATTAGAGGGAGTATTCACTTACAATCTAAAGTACACTTGAAAAATGATCACATGAAGTAGGATCTACCTTTTTTTTTTTTTCTCATCTCTTTCAAAATTAATTTCTGCAGCTTTTTCTCAGTTCTTCTATGTTGTGCATCTCTTTCTCATAAGATTCACATTTCTTCCTGTCTTACCAAGCATGAATTCAAATGTGAACATCTGGTGAATTCTACCAGATGTCACTGAAGTTGCTTCTTATCTGCAGTACTGGCGACATGGTCTCTGTCTCAGAGGCTCGGGAGGTTTGTGACAACTATGGTGGTCTGTCCTGTTGCTTCTGTATTCTCCACATGTGGCGTGTTCTGAGGGGAATTGCCAATGGAAGGGAATATAAATGCACTTGCTCCGTTATGCAGCACAGGCAACTCCCATTCACTCACCTCTTTCATTGAGGAATAGTATAGACTACAGAACAGATATGTCAATTGAATATGCTGTTTTTTACTGTGCCAGGGGTAGTAGAACATGGAAAACTTTCAGTTATATCTCAATCACTATTAATGAAGGATCTGCATTAGGGGGCTAGTCTTTTACAGGTCAGCGGGTGATCACCTTTTCTGCAGTCCCCTCCCCTTCCTTTCACTTCTCTCAGTAATCCCCTGCATTCTCCCTGTTCATGACTTGGTGTTCTTACTTCTCATTCTGAGTAGTTGTTCTGTCACCTAGCTCTCATTTTCCTTCTTTACACTTTTTCCTTCACACACAGAACTGTTTCTGCTTAATTTCTTAATTAGCCAAATGATTATCTATAATGTTTTATATACTGTAGATAAGTACAGTATAAGGAAATTAACTTGCTGCTTAAATGGCCCACTGCCCTGCAACAGCCCACTGAATCCATTACTCCAGACATTACTGGAAGCATTGATTGCTCCACTATTCCTAATACAAATTTACATGCTTTATTTTCTCAAGACAATGGCAGTCTTATACTGTACCTTTGAGCATACTTTACCATAGTTTATTTTGGGTAAATGGCTTTCACACATAAATCATGTGATTGTTCCTCCAGCCAGCCAAGCTGGGAGGCATAAACTAGATACTGTAAGGTGGAGCTGTAAATATTAGAAGATGCAGTGTCACTGAATTTAGAGGTGCAAGAAAATTGTTGTAATGCACAGCTATTGATCTCCCAGTTGAGGATATTCTAAAAACACATTTCCGTGGTTACCACTCAGGGGTATGGTTATTCAGGTCCTCACAGTTAATCATCTGGTAGAATTTACAGGTACTATTTCACTTGGAACAGACTGCAGAATGTTAACTCTGCTGCTGAGAGAGTATCCAGAGATAACATTTGGCATAAAAATGCCAAAGGAAGTAGCTGATCTTTCAGTCAGAGTATGCAGATAGTTTTTTGGCAGCAGGAGAGTGGATGATCGTGTGTTAAATTATACCAGAGTCTTAAAAATTAGTAGGAGGCCAAATAAGCGAATAAATTGAAGAGATATCATTATGAAATCATTGTCAGGCACTTGACTTAGATTTAATAAATGATAAGGTGGGGAAAAAAAAAGAAAGTTTATTGCAAAGGCTTACTTATGTCTTGTTCAAAAGAAGAAAATTGAGAAGGAGCATTTGAGTGTGATACCAACAGAAGATAAGAGTTAACACATGGTGTTAACCCTAGGAGTTACTGCGCACATTTTATAAAGCATCAGTTCCGCAGGGATTCAAGGAAGGAAATGTGGCATCGATGTTTTTATGTTAAGTTGTAGTAGCTTAATTCTTTAGAAAGTTACATAATCTTTGACTGGAACTATAATAAAAAATGTAGTCCACCTCTTGCAGATCTGATAGAAGAAAAAGAAAAAAAAAGAGAATGGATACTTTGATATATGCAATGTCTTGTCAGAAAAGGTATATGTACAAAACTCTAGACTTCGAAACCCCTATGGCAATCTTCTTGGGATATTTGGAAGTTAGACAACATAAACTCAGATTATTTTGTTTATGTCTCCCTTGTTTGTGTATATTTAATAGCACACTGCTCACACTGTTCTTATCAACAGGTTATCAATCCCAAATGTTGTACTTATTATTTTTCCTTTCTTTTGGATTCATAAATTGGGGATGGAGGAAGGGGAAAGCAAGTGCATTGGTCTTTTCTGCAGTCTAAATGAAGGTTGCTTGGAATTTGGCTAGTCAAAAATTGGAACTCTGCTAGTCAAAAATGTTTCACCACAAGACAGAATCTGATCTCTATGGTTTATTGAGCAGAAAGATCCATCAAACAGTTTTTCTTTATTCATTGGGACAGATGTTAAATATTTCTGATTTAAGTCTGTACTCTAAACATATATGCTAATTCTGATATGCCTAGATTAGGTGATTCCATGCAATACATTAGCACAAAGCAGGCAACATAGCTTGTCAATCACACTGATATGCATGTTAATCACTACTTTCCTAGATTCCTTGTCATCCACAAGAAATGCCTTGATGGCATTGGGACCTGCGGCATCAACACCAGTACAACATCCACCTCAATATGCTGTCTAAAACCCTTCTCATCTTCCTGCAGCTCTTGCTCCAAACACTCCTTCCCCTTCCCCCCACACAACAAGACCCTGATGTGAGATCACAGGACAAGACCAGGCTTCACGCATCAGGTCAAGAGGAGATATAGGCAAGGCATCAGGTACGAACAACTGTCCTACAGCACATCTTCCCTTTCTATAACTGACATCTTAATGTTCCATGTTCATTGTGAATGGATTAGCTGCTGTGGCTGAACAGGGTGTATCTAAGCTGTGCCGGAAAGCTGGCTGGCTCTACCAGGGAAAAGACTACAGCGGTGCAACCTGTGATCAACTACTCCCAGCAGAAGCCAAACACAATACTTACCATGATGGGACAGAGAGTGCTCTCCAGTGCCACCAGCACTGAGACAAATGGAAACCACATTGCTGCCAGAGACTGATGTACTACAGTGGGCACAAGGTGCGACTACCTATTGCTCTACCTCACTGTTGATTTAAATGCCCTGGTAATCTTCCTCTCCAGGATTCTTTCACTTCACATGTGGATCACTACATTTCCTTGCTTTCTTTCTTTCTCCAGAGTAAGCCTCCAAGTTAATCTTTAGGCTAGTGATAGAGTATCACTTTCATCTGAAAAAAAAAGTCTAGAAGTCTAGAAGGTGTCACTTGAATATTTTTTCCTTATTTAATCAGATACAGTAATGTAACAGCTTTAACTGAGTGAAGCATAATTTAATAATAACTTGCGTTCTATGGTGGGTTTGATCCAGCTGTCTGAAAACACTTTAAAGCATTAATACATTCAATTTAACATTGTCCCTCTTGTGAAGTAGGTAGGCATTATAGCCTTAATTTTACAGATGAGAAAACACAGTCATGGAGAATTTAAATGCCTTGCCAAGGTCAAATGAGAGACTTTTGCTAGCACTGAGAAACTGGAAAGAGGAACTGCCAGCATGCTGTTAGCATCATTAATGCTGTAGGAATCCACCCAATTATTGGCATTTTAGGGATCAAAACTTGTGTGCATCACTGTAATCTATTCATTAACTAGTATATCTTCATTGGTATAACAAGACAGTAGTATAAATGACATGAAGTCATGAAATCAACATGAAATCAAGAGCATACTTTTAAATTAAGAGAGTGTATCTGAGTGAGGGATAGACCAAAGATAACATTTTGGACAGCAAGATATTCACAACCTTTTGTTCCAGATTGTATCCTACTCATCTGTATCTTCATTTTGTTCCTTTATATAGTCATTGTTTTTGAGAAATAAATGTGCTAAATAAATGTTTAACTTTTGCCGTGCCTGACACAGGTTAATGCAAGTCTGGACTGAATCCTCTGGAGATGAGCACAGTTCTTGGGCATTCCTTCAGTGTTGTTTAAAAAAAACACACCACCAAGAATGACTAAGAGCAAGCCATAGGGAAGCACAAACTTGAGATAGAAGTTTGATTGCAGATAGTCATCATGGCTTTGACAGTTTTCCTTGAGAAAGAAGGTCTGGTGTGTGATTAGGGGCTACACTGCAAGAACAGGGATCTCTGAGACATGCCCAGGTAGGTCTGGAAGTGCTAGCCATGATAGAGGATGTCTAAAATAATATTTTTCTTCAGAACTTTCCAGGATAAGTTTCTGATTAAGCATAGTAATGAAGGAAGAGCCATGTCATTAGTCTTAGGATTTTAAGAGAGAGTCTAAAGAAGGATTCCAACATAGTATTTAGAAGTAGTATTGATGGGTTTGTGTAGAGATATCTAAATTTTTGAAATAGGTAGATAGAAGCAATGTGTGGGCTGAGACATGACTTGCTTGAATGGCCAAATCACAGCACAGGCAGATTGCCACAAAAGAAGGCAGGACATGAACAAAAAAATGAGTATGCCAGTCTCAATATAGTAGGTAATAAATCATCCTGGTCTCTTTGTTGCCTGTTCCTAATCTTACAGCATCTCCCAGCTGTTCCTCTTGCAGCATGTTGGGATGGTACATTTCTGACTATGACTATTGTACAGATACCAGAAAAGGTTTCAAACCACCTTGCTTTGTAAGCCTAAGCAGTTTTCTTCAAAACAGTAGGCAAAGTCTTAATGCAAAGTAGGTCTCAAGACTTATTTAACAGTTGTGAGGACTGAAAACAAAAGTTTTGATTTTGTTGTATCTTAGACTTATGTGTGAGAAATTGGCAGTAAAAAAAGAAAAACAGGCTTATGTAGTCCACAGAGCCAAAGTTAGTTCCTTTAGTGCTGTGTTCTCCCCATTTCACAGGATAAAGCATGCACCTGTCATCTAACTTCTGTTCTCCCTCAGGCCAAACAAGTGATGCTTTCCTAAGCAGATTTTCTTTGTGGCTCTGGAAAATCACTTTCTTCACTTTGGCTGTTCTATCTTGTTACATGGATGCATATATATCCTAGAAACACTTGCAAATCTCTGATGTTCCTCCCCTCCTTTTTCTGTAATCAGTTGCTGTCAGCCACTTCCATAAGTGTATATTGGCTTGCTGTCAATTTGCCCAGCTTAATCTATGTAAATACATATAAATGCTTTTATCTCTACTCTCTTTCTCTTCCTACTTAATTTCTTCTGGGACTCTCTGCATCTACCCTGATTTGTGGTTCATACAGCTCTGTTCCAAAGTTGTGAATAGATACATGCATTTTTCCTGTACATCTTTACTGCTACCTGATACCTACAAATTCCATGTCTTTCAAGAAATACCTGCTGGCCTCGTTTGTCCATTTATAGAGTTGTTAGATCTTTTTAGGAACCGAGGGCAAAACCCTTTGAGATACAAAAAGGTCCTCCTACATTGATTTTCCTTTGTTTTCTGAGAAAAATAGGATCAGAACTTCACATCAGAAAAGAAAAATGTTCTAATGCATAGTGAAAATCACAGTTCTTGCTTTCCAACTGTGAGTAGTGAATTCCCAGCTCCTCAAGCCAAAAGGAAAAAGCTCCATTTCTGTCCAGAAAAGACCAGTCAGGGCTTGAGAGTTCTCAGAGGTTGGGAAAGCGGAGAGGAAAAACAATCTCAAATTAGGTAAGCTTTTAGTGTTTACTCTTGCTTTTATATCTGTGTCTCTTTTCCCATTTATTAGTCTGTCATATGATGCTCCACAAATTTCATTTGTCCATCATCTGTCTCATGCTGTCTCATCAAGCTTCAGAACCCAGGCCTAGAATGTCCTTTAAGAGTGAAAAACAGGTTGTTTTTATTTGCACATATTTTCATAGTGTCCTTGGGCAAAGTGGACTTTGAATGACTTCATCACAGTGAGATACATGGATTCATGGACAATATAGACACACCTGGGGCCAGAGCCTCCTTCCCTAAACTCCTCTGCCCAAGATTTGTAGCAGAATGGGAGAAATGGGAGACCCTTTTCTGTTCATGTAACTGATGAAGACTCTGTCACAAACAGAGGTTATTCAAAGGGTTGCTTTATGTCATTACTTCTGAACAGTACTTAGTAGTGTGTTGGACACAGTGTAGCATGTGTCCTCCCTTGGTGTCATTGAGGAATGGATAGTGAAAAACAAAGAAAACAAAAAATCTGCTGAAACCAAAAAGAAATGACCTATGCCTTGCCTCCTATGTCGCTGAAAGATATATGGCAGTTAAGTATTTCCCAGCAGAGGCAAATGAAGATAGACCTGATGAAGGTTCTTAGAAAAGCATTTGCACAGCAATGCAATGCGATGGGCACAATGGAGTGAGTTTTCATTCCCTCTCCTAGCTGGAAAACCTAAGTGTTGCTACTGACTGTAGTGTTTGGTAATGCATTTTCTATCTTTGGAAATGCTAATTTCTATAGCAGGGTGTTCTCACTCTTACTGAGGTATGAGACTGCTACTAAAAACAGCTTTGAGTGTCTTCTGTCACGTAGAGAAGGTAGCTAGAGGTTTTCCTTCTCAAAGATTTGGTTACGTTGATTCAGTTTTGATGCAAGTGCATGTAGATAAATAAACCATGTTGAACTGGTGCATCCCATGAATATATGGTAAGCTGATAGGAAGAGATTTGAAAAGCCAGAATTACGGAAGTGTGTTTGTGATGGGGAACTATATATGTTAGCAGGCAAGTAAGAGGAACAAGATGCTCTACGAGGAGAGGGAAGACAATTTGTTCCCTACTGAAGTCTTACATTTTATGTAGTCTGATGCATGACATGAATGTGATGTGTATGCTGTGTTAGTAGACAAGGGTAGAAATGAGGCCCAAGAGTTATGTGTTCAGGTTTTTTTCAGCAAAATAGCTATGAAAAATATTTTTTATTATCTGATCTGCACAGATTAGACTAATCTGTGTGGTTTTTATTTACAGATCTATACCACACAAGACACTAGTCTTCCTCAGGGACTGACTTAGCATGATGTTTTAGAATCCCGCCATAGAAATGGATTTTATAATGGAAAGAGTTATGCAAATGAAAAATACAGAGTCCTTCCAAACAGCTGAAGAGGAGGTCCCAGTGCTACTTCTTCACCCATGAGAGTAAAGTAATGGGCAGAGGGGTGCTAAGGCAGCCAGAGGTTTATGGAGAGGCATGTGCTACGTTGCTCTCATTTGTTAATAAATATTTTTCCCATCATTTATAGAGCACTTATTGGTGCATTATCTTATGACTAATATACTGATACTGTTAGAGAATATAATAATGTTACAGTGTATACATGGTGTATATGTGGTGAACTACACTATAGTATTTACTATAAAATAAAATAATAATAGTGTCAGAGATGCCTTCAGACCTTCAGGCGTTTTTAAAGAACTGATTTAGAATATTTTGTTGTTCTGAGTGCACAAGTGAGCTGGTACAAAAGATGGCTCTGAGTTCATTATGATTTATTTTTTTTTACCCAGAATTAGGTTTCCCTTTGTACACTTTTGTAATGCTATATTTTGAAGCAGGTATTGTCTTCAGACTGCTGTAATTTTAAAGACAGGTAGCGGAAAGGAAAAATAGGAGTTTATTGACCACTGGGGGAAACTCCTAATTTCTTAGTTGCTTGGAGATGATCTGATGATAGAAGGAGAATAGGAAGGACATGAATAATTGATTGGTTGAGATAGAGCAGAAAGGACCTACTGTTCAGATCAAAACTAGAAGGCAACTCTGATGCTGCAGCAGCAGCATCCAGAGCACCTTCACTGCTCTCTTAAAAAAGTTAATCTTTCATTTTTAGAAATGTCCAGGATCTCTTTTTTTTAAAATGTACATTTTTATTTGCTTCTACAAGTATTTTCTGATTGGTTTGGTATGATTTTAAAATTGAAGTGTTTCCAGTCCATCTCTGCCAAGGGGAAATCTTTTCCCTAGTTGCCCTCTGTGGGTTTGGTAGCAATTTTAGTGCAAGTGAAGTATACCATGGGCAGAAGTTATCCTTTCCACAGGCTGCTGCTCAGTTTGCTGGCTGAATTGCAGAGTCCAGACACACAGAGGATGTGGAATGAGAACTGGTTTTCAGTATTTTTCTCATCCTACTATGTTGGTTTAATACAGCCTTAGTTTTCATGAATGTTTAAGAAAGACAAATTCTTTTATAGAATGAAGTTTATAATTGAATCAAAGGTTTTAGAAGATGATAGAAGAGTGTTTTTGGCAGACACTGAACAATATGACACCTTGCAGATTCATTATGTTCTATGCTCTTTTCTGAAGGAACACATTATTTAACCAAAGCAAGCTTTTTCACTTATTCTTTTTAATTGATGCTTTAATAATAATTTCATTATATGTAACTAGATTCAGGCATAATTTTGTATTTTCACAATCTGTTAAAGTTCGTATATCCTTTTGCTATCAAGATGGATGATTCTAAATAAAACATTCAGTGTGTTTGTTCAGATAATAAGAAATGCAAACTGACATGTAATGTTGGTCAAATAAGAGACTACTGTCACAAAATTAAACAATAATCATTTCAAATTCATTCTGAAATGTGATGATCCAAAACATTCCCTTCTTCTTGCTGAAATACTGATGATCCTGGATAGGAAACCATGTAAAAGAATTTTTGTATGAAGGAATTTGTTCCACATAACCACATTTTACTTTTCCCCTGACAAGTTCTTTGAAGACGAATATTTTAATGGGTGTTGAAAATCTATTGAAGATCTGGAAGATAATCAGCATTACCCAACTTGTCTCCTTGGTACTTTTGTAGCATTGTCAAATACAATCTTAATTTTCCACAGGCATTGTGTGTTTATTAGAGGTGACATTTCCCCATTTTCCTTCAAGCAGATGGCTCATATGTGCAAAGAAAACTGAGTTAGAAAAATAAGACTGTATATAAAGCCTTAGTACTACTCAATTACAATATTTTTCAATTTTCTTAAAGTGAAGACTTGAAGCAGAATATTCCAGTTGCTACCTGCTAGGCAGAACTTTTTAATTAAAGTATTTACAACCCGAAGTACCTACATATTTTGTTGGGTAACTGATTTTTTATTTAGACCCCATCTCTGTTGCATATGTCTAGGTATACATATATATGTATCCCATATTCTTGACAATATATTGTCCCGAAAAGCCACATTTCAATTAACCATAGAAAAGGTTACATTTACATTATAGCCTATTTCGGTCCTTAAATAATAAAGCCAGATGTAGTGTGTATTACACTTGATCATTTTATCCTGGACATGTGCTGTGCAAATTTAATTTAATATAAATAGGCTTTTTTTGAGCTATACTATGTAAAGTCACAGTACAAGAGGAATTAGTGAGATTAGTGTCTCTGAGCACTCTGCAGGGAATTCAACATACAGCAATAATTTGGGTTGCAATTCCACATGAAGTCAACAGTAGTAAGATTTTTTAGCATAACTTTAATCTTATGCATCATTCTAGAAGGCAAAACTTTTTGGACTTTTGACCCAGTGAGTATTGCCTGAAGATCACAAATATTTGGTTAACAGCTCCTTCTGGAAAAATTCATCTGTCTGGGAAGAGCTTGCCAAATGTACATATAACCAGATGAGCCTCTTACGTTGATGGCTAAGTGTAAACAAGGGACTAATGCTAGCGTGTAGGGCACACATTGGAGCTAAGATGCTCAAATAAAGGACCTTGATTTATTTGCATCTTTCCTAATCTCACATTATAGTCACATCAGGTACATTCTGAGGAACATTAGAGATACTGATAGTGAATCATAGCAAAATTGATGAGAAATTTTAATTTCTTTTTGAAATTGTGAGTAGCACGTAAGCTACTACGTAAGTTTTCATACATTCATTTGAAATGCTTTATTTCTTTGAAAGGATTAATCTTAACAGCTTTAAAAATGAAAACCTAAAACTAGAGAAATTGTTGGCTTAGGACCTACAACAGGAAATTAGTGGCTTCCCACTCACCACTAATGATTGGATTTTCTCGGCACTGTTTATTTATGAGCAATGTTGAATACAAATTCTTTTAAAACAAATTATTTTAGGGAACTTGCTCTGCTTGACTTTAAAAAATATTGAACAAATGTATTAACAAAATGCCACTTGCCCAAACAGCAGCATAACTTAATCTCACATTAGAAAATGCAGCACACTTAAAGAAAGAATGATTTAGATTATTAGTAACCGTAGACTGCTGAAAATCTACCACCAAAATTACTCTTTTCTTAGCTTCACGTACTTTTTGGACAACCTATGATATATAAAAATAATATCGTGCACTGTCACCCTTTATTCAGTGTACTACACAAACAATCCAGAAAAATCTTATTTAAGGTGGTCAGCAAAAAGATTTGCTGATATTTAATATCATGGACTTTAAGAACAGTAGAGGAAAAAAAACTTTCAGTCATTTGAGGTAGAGGAAGTGTTCTTCTGTGAGTTTTCTCTAATTCAGCAGTGTCCTATTTCATGCTGGTAAAAATAAAAAAACTTTGAACAAACCAGAGTGATAGAGAAGTGAATCAGATCCTGTGTGTAAATATATGAGGACACAGGTAAATGTTTTTTGTTGTTTTCTTTGCTTTTGTAAATCGAGCAGTAACATTTACTTTAAGATTTTCTTCTGGATTTCCTCACTTGAACATAAAAAGTATAAAAGAAAGCTATTTAACCAGCCTTAAAAGATTATTTTCTTTCTTCAGTGGCCTCAGATTTTGTTTTAAACTGTTATTTTTCATCACTTTTACAAAATGAAATTTTGTTTCTCCTGTAACATTCTCAGCATTTCTACTTCATGCTTTTTCCATTGTCTTGCTTTTCTGCTTTTATATTTTCAATTACAATGTTCCTTTCCACTCTTGTGGTGTATGACTGGCACGAGCTATTACTGATATGCAGTGATTCCTAGAGAAGAACTTGCCTGTATCTTCTTTCTTTATGCACCTAACAATTCTAAAAAAACAAATTACTTTGCACTGAGAAGTAGAATTGCACAACCCTGGCCATCTGCTTCTGCTTAGCAGGGGAGTGATCTTAGTCCTGCAATAGCATACCAAAACGGTCAACAAGTTGCAGCTGTTCTCATTACTCCATTGGCAGGTTGACCTGTAATTGTCTTCTCCTGCTGTAACAAATTAAAACTCAGTTACGGCAGGTAATGATTTGCTCTGTTATCTGTAAGATAGGGGTGGGATCATTTATTGTGTTCCCATTCTGTACTAGAATAGCTCATCAGATTAATTTGGGAAAAAATAAATGAATTGCAGTGTGATAAAATGTAGCTCCTGCATCACTCAAGTGGATATCTGATTTTGCATTTATTAATTGATATATCCTATAGAAATGCATTTACGTTGCTGTTTTTACTAACATAGGCATACATATCCTGCTACCAGAAAATACCAAAAGGTGTTAGCGCCCGAGAAGAAAGAAAATGTCAAGTTTGTCATTCAAATAACTTAAAATTGCAAGAGTTGAAAATCAGGTATAGCAAAACATATATAAAAGGAGTCATGTACAAGCACCATGTAATTGTGTGTCTGTGAATATAGCACTGATTTTTTTTGTATGTGTGTGTGTTTGTCCCTTGGCAATTTCCAGCTGAACTGCTGTGCATAAGACTCCATTATTATGTTTGGCAGCTGCAGTGCAACATGGTTTTAGAACTTTCTGTGATTTCATCAGTGCAGCACAGCAAGCTCTTTGCTGGCCAAATTAAAAAAAAAAAAAAAAAAAGAGAGAGAGAGAGAAATGCAAAAAAACTTCAATTGAGATATTTTCTGTATCCATGATAATGATGCCCTGTAAAGCAGGAAGCCTCCATTATGTCATCATTAATGACAGCTTACAGCAACCTACCCATTTCTAACTTGCCTGTTACAGGCAGGATCAGCTCTTTCTCCTAACACCACACTTTGTACCATTTTACCCTTGCTTCTTTCTCATCAGCCGCCTCCTTCTTTTCTGAATCTCAAATGTCATGGTGTTAGAAAGCAAAAAAAGCCTGTTCCATCAAATGTAGCTTTGGTATTCTTCAGATCCTACAAAATGGTGTATAGCACAAGATGAGCAGATTCCTCCTCCCCTTCAAAAGAGAATTTCATGTGTATTACCAATTACCCTTTAGAGGTACTGGCATGAAAATCGATGGACAACCCTGATTATCAGTTAACTCATGTGGACATTAGGAGATCTCGAAGAAGTATGCTCAGGAGGAGTAGAGAGAAGATGCTTTTTTCAGCATTTAGTCCTGCTGGAATGATGCTTTTCATTGTGCACTGATGTTTTGTTTTCTTCCAAGAGGTAGCACTGCAGTTATAGATGTGAAAATAAAGGACCTCTTCCCATGTCTCTAGGGACGGTGCCGCTGCTTCTTGTATTTTCTAGTCTGTTTTATCAATAACGTGTATACTGTTTGGTTTTAAGCTAGTGGGTTTATTTATTTGTTTATTTTTTAAATCTGAACTGTATATAGATGGAGAAGTCAGTCTGTGAATTGAAATGAGTATCATTCCTATCTCCCCCCGTACACACAATTGTAGGAAGACTGAAAGTTAAAGCCGTTGAGGGTAGAAAACAAATGAGAACTGGCTTCAAGTGTGTGACCCACTTCTGTAAATTTCTGAATAAGTCTTCAGAGAAAGTACTGCCATTGAAAGCTATCAATATGTTTTTATTCTTTTTGAATGAAGATCTACTAGAAGGGGTGTATAACTCCAGTTTTATTCTATTATAATTTTAAGCAGTTATTAAAGTCGGATAGTGCTCGTATTTCAAAGCACATCTTTAGGGATGGTCAAAGATAGAGTACCTTTATATTTCAAGTGTAACTACTATTCGAACTCTTTAGCACCTTTTATGGATTTAAATATTATTCTTCTGTGTCCCTCCTTAATTGTGCCATTACATGGAAATTTCAAACAAGAGCTGAACTGACCGAAGCAGACCTGTTAAATAGACAAATATGTACAAAAAAAGAGTAAAATATTTTTAAAGCAAAAATATGCCAGGAAACATTTTTTAGAAGTTTTCTTAATGGATTCGCTTCCATTAAGTGCATAGTGCACG
This sequence comes from Chrysolophus pictus, assembly GCA_037305975.1. Classification (NCBI taxonomy): domain Eukaryota; kingdom Metazoa; phylum Chordata; class Aves; order Galliformes; family Phasianidae; genus Chrysolophus; species Chrysolophus pictus. The sequence continues at coordinate 35,001,445 of CM074577.1, forward strand.
TGGACACCTATAAATAGCTGTTTGAAGCACACATAACTTTTAGATAGGAGTTTGTTTTCAAATGTGACAGTTATGGAATCTGCTTAGCTTTGTGTGTACCTCATAGGAACCACTGAAGCATTGGTTTGAGGGCCTGCTAGTCTATTTTCCCCTCCAAGCAGCACTCTTGTCAATGTGACAACAGGGCAGCCATGGTTCTGGTCAGCCAGATCTCAAAAGCATCCAGGATGGAGACTCAGAAGCTTCCCCAGGTCACCAGACCATTACTTTTTCAAGTACTGTTAGGCAGCCATGGCGTTGTCACTCACCTTGCTCTTCTGCAGACTAAACAAGTCTGGCTTTCTCAGCCTTTTCACACTGGGCTGCATGGTCTGAGTTCCTAACGGTTCTGGTAACTGGTCTTCTGTTGCAGAGCATTCAGATTCCGATATGACAGTGTCAAACAGAAAGGAATAATATCCATCCCTCTTACAGTCTAATTATATCACACTCTAACTGCATGATAGCATGGTGTTTGAGAAATATGCTGAGATATTTTCTGAAATCATGCTATTCTGACAAGTTCCATAAAAACACGGCATGTTTTCAAGAAGTCTTTCCAGCATGAGCCCTATTACGCAGATCTGACAAATCAGTGTTTAAGTCTTCTTTACCATAGTGAAGATGCAAGACCTGTCCATCTCAAACTTAAGCTGAATTTCATGCTCGGTTAAGTTGCAGAGGCTAAATGGAAGGTGATTTTGGCCTGGCTTCATCCTTACTTTCTGGTTGTGGATTCAGTCTTGAGTATCAGCAACACACGTGTCTCTTACATTGCTGGTGACAGGGATAACAGCAGAGGGAAGATCTGCACAATATCTGGGCATGCAAATTGCCTTTCAAGCAAGAAGACTTTGCTGGCCTCCACAAGGTGCTGAAGACAATGTGTGGGATTTGCTTCTTTACTACTTTTGAAATTTGATTTTAGTTGCATAATTAAATGGTAATGTTGTTACGATGTATCTTTTTAAAGCACTAATCACTCCAAAAATAATAACTGTGGAACCCATTCTCATTCCATACAGTACACGCTGTTTTTAAGGATATTGAGAAAATAGTAAATGCCACCTATCACAAACTCCTTTTGTAAGTCATGTGTAAGATTCTATGTATTTGAGCAGAATGCCGCTGTCTTCTGTAACTGCTTTTTTTCTTTAAGTGTCCAATTTGACATTTAAAAGCTCTTATTTTAATACAAAAGTGGATACTGATTTTCCCATTCTACTTGCTTTTTCTTTCAACTCAGTCTTAAAGGATATTTTTTACCTTTAGAAATGTATCCTTTACATTTTTTACGTTATGCTTTACATAGCAACCAGATCAGAACTGGAATTTGAATGAAGTATTAGATGGGATCAAGAGGCAATGTCCAGTTTATGTTATTTAAGACTATGACCAAAACAACTAAAATTCCTTATGCTGTGATAACTACTTGGAATCCTGTTTCATAAGATGTATCTTGAGTAACAACTACATTTTTTTGTCATAACATAAAATGTATGACAAGTGTGGCATGCAGCTAACACGGCAGAAAAGCACTAAAAACAATTAGTACAAAAAAGAAAAGTTAAATAGATTGGCAGGAGCATAAGGATTTGTATGTATTCTGTTGGGGGAGACTTAAAGGAAGTATTTGATAGGGTATATTTTTGTGCACAGATCTTTTTTTGTAACATAATGCACAGAAGTAGAAAGAGAAGATGGACTAATGAGCATAATAAGCTGCTCTTGATGGGGAGATGAGAGTTGATAGATTAACTGTTTATGGAATTAAAAACTAGCTACAAAAAAAAAAAAAAAAACTATGTGGAAAAGCCCTGTATTTTAAGTAGTGAGTAAGTTAACATATGTAGCAGTAATAACAGGAGCCATGATAATAAAAACAGAACTATGCAAAAATATTCTTGATGAAAAGAGATTAGAATGAGAAATTGTAGTTCAGAATTTTTCCTCCTCTTGATTCAGAGCAAAAGAAAAAACTGCCATTTTTACAGAGAAAAATCTCTTCCTTCCTCCAATATACACAGAAAGCAGGAGGGGTACAAGACAGTAAGAGTTATGGGGAGGAGCAGGGACGAATGACAGAAATAAATGGAAAAAAAAAAATTCCTAGAGGTAGAGGAGACTGGACACAGTCTGCTGCAACTCAGAGTCATTGAGCTGGCCAAGACCCAGCTGTGAAGCACAGACCTGCCTGTAGTTTCCATTGTGAGAACAAAAGTTGAAAATTGAAAAAGACCCAGATGTCTCTCTCAAATATCTTGACAATTTCCAGTGGTTCAGGGTATCTATGCTGAGCCATTGTTTCTTTCCAGAACATAATTCTGAAATCAACGTGTTGTATTAACACTTTTAGTGCTAGTTATGAAAATAAAATCACTTTCGTATGTCATTAAAAAATTGTATCTATATTCACTTTCTCTGCTATATAAAGTAAGCATACTAAGTTTTTGAATGCCTGATGTGGATTATACCTGAAATGTAACAGTCCCCATATCTTTTCCCTTTCCATGTCTCCAAAAGTCAGACTTAATTCAGCCAGTTTAATTTTATTGAGCTAGCCAAGTAATTTCTATATTAAAAAAAATAGCTTCATATTCAAGATACTAATGCTTCTGATGCAATAGCAACTACTGATATTCAAAAATGTTTTCTTCTGATTTTTTTAATTGTTTTCTCAATTTCACTGTGAAATAGCCACTAAAAGTGCTGATTTCTAACTCCAGCTTCTGGAGGAAATGATAGGGAAAGAAAAGACAAAACCAGTCTTCACATAATATTTTAACTTATATTCTTCTCATTTATTGAAAGAAACAAAATCTTTATAGGAAGCCTGAGATGAGAAATGCTTTTGAATTAATTGTCACAACACTGGTTTCATGGCTCTTTTCAAGATAAGACACGATACCAACACTTCCTCCACCTCCTCAAATGTTTCTGTAGAATTTGTAATGCAGTAAGTGAGGGTAACACAGATTTTCAATTAGGAGACTACTCACATCTTTTAGCAAACACTGCTGATACAGTACTACACTCTCAGGCTGTGTTTTCTTCATACTGTGAAGTACTGGTAATACTGCTGTATGGATGTAAAACCTGGAAAAGCATGCAGAGCACTCAGCTCTCCTTCCACCCGAAACCAGAAGACAAGAGGACCAAGGAGATAGCACACCTTGAACCTCATCCTACCACATGATGACTTGGATTGGATAGCAATGGATGCATCTTAAAGAATCATTTACTGTTCTTTCAGTGTTTCTTCAGATAAAAATATTTTTATATGCATATGCACTCATTCTAACTTCGGCTACCTAAAATTCTTCATTAATGATGTTGAGAGGGGAAGAGAGGAAAGATTATACCTAAAAAGTTTTAACTTCAGTCTAGTAAATCTTGTTTTTGGGACTCTCAGTATATTTTCTCCTTCCAGTTGGAAGCATACCAAAGTGAACGTTACTGCAGATGCAAAATTTGAGGTCAGTTAAAACCATTTAATATAGCTTCATCAGCATCCCTCTTGAACTTGTCAAAAAAACAATTCATTTCTGGAAGGAATGACTGTCAGACAAACTGTTCTTTTGTAAATAACCTGTTTTCAAAATTTTAAGTGCCTTTTGAAACTTAGTGAGCTGTTTGCTTTATGCAATGGGGTTAATTTGTGCAAATACCAAATGAAAACTGCATGCTGGCAATCCTATCATTCATAAAACTTGCCACTACATGACATTTTTGTAACTGCTGATACAGTGTCTGGATTAAGCAGTGATTTCCTTACAAGAAGAAGCAAACATGAAATGCACAATACATGAGACATGAATTCAACTGAGATGAGCTTCTTACTTCTTGGAGTGGAGTAGTGAGACAAAGAAGAAAAATCAATTGAACTAAAGAATTGCTCAACATTTCAGAATTAAGACATAAAAATCTGCCAAAATGAGTGGAGAGAAAGGAATGAATTGGGTAATATTTTGATATCAGTACTAGAGGCATACCATGCCTATGACTCCACGATGACAAATTTCTATGGTACATCGATATGCATAGGACCTCATGCTGTAATGCAGGTTGCCCTTTGAAAAAGACCCATATTCATTAAGCAAAGGATTGAAGTGATTCTCTTGAAAATCCGGAGTACTGTGTGCAGGTCTGGAGCCCCCAGTACAAGAAAGATGGAGAACTCTTGGAATGAGTCCAGGGGAGGGCCAGTAAGATGATCAGAGGGCTGGAGCACCTCTCCTATGAGGAAAGGTTGAGGGAATTGGGCTTGTTTAGCTTGGAAAAGATAAGGCTCCAGGGAGACTTCATTGTGGCCTTCCAATACTTAAAGGGAGCATATAAACAGGAGGGGAAATGGCTGTTTACATGGGTGGATAGTGATAGGACAAGGGGGAATGGTCTTAAACTGAGATGGAGAGGTTTAGGTTAGATATTAGGAGGAAGGTTTTCACACAGAGGGTGGTGACACACTGGAACAGGTTGCCCAAGGAGATTGTGGATGCCCCATCCCTGGAGGCATTCAAGGCCAGGCTGGATGTGGCTCTGGGCAGCCTGGCCTAGTGGCTGGTGACCCTGCACATAGCAGAGGGGGTTGAAACTGGGTGATCATTGTGGTCCTTTTCAGCCCAGGCCATTCTATGATTCTGAGACCAGTGCTGCAGAAATATTACAAAAACAGTGTCTTTGCAGGAAGAAATGAAACCAAACTGATAGCCTGAGGGAAGTAGAAGCATTAAAATTATGAAATTATGATCATCAGATGGAATCAACAGCATAATAACTTTTACAGAAACAGAGGTAAATCCACAGGTACTAACTCACTGATTTTTCACTCCTTCTTAAATTATTCATAACTGACAATTGTCAACAAGCTACCATCATGAATGTAAGGGAACTCAGTATTAGGTGCCTCCCTTTTGACTGCTTTCAAGTAACTGTTTGCAAAGAAATTCCTTTTTTTTGGCTAATTCATATAGCTATGAAGGACATTCTGCACTTTTTCCCTTGTGCTACAGCAGTGCTGATAACATTAGTTCAGTTGAATAAGGCCCCAGGGGGATTAGATGCAAACACAGCTGACACTGTAACATTTGGCTGAGGAAATTCTTGATTGTAACCTGATAGTATAATGAACAACAGAACACGTCAAGCATTGTTATATTTAATGGACCTCCGTTTTCTTGTCAGGAGCTTGAAAATATCTTATCCTCTTTGCAACACAGCTTCCACAATGACAAGGCAGAAGAATTATCAGGACTGCCAAAACCTTGGGTTCTGGCATTTTTCTCCCACTCCAGATGGAGCGAGATAGGTAAGTGGGAGCAGATCAGAATAACAAAGCCTGCAGAAAGAATCAGTACACTAGAGAAAAACACCAGCAGAAGGCAAAGGCAGCATTCCAGTACAGCTCATGTCACACCACACACGGACTATCTTGTTTACAGCAAAGGAACCTTTGAAGCCAGAAGTAGCTGAAAATGTGATTGTAAGCACCAAGCCACTGGTAGCAAATCAAGTAGTACTCAGCAGAGATGGCCAGTTTCCAGAATCTTTTGATATTCCAGCTGCCCAAAAGTACAACTAGCATCTGAAAACACAGGTGAGACATGAAGGGCAGAAGATAATGCCGGTGCAAACCTGCTCTTTAAGCAATGGAGAACAACTAATAGATTCAAATGTACGAATGACTGGTTCAGTAGCTACCTAGCAATATGGGCTGAGACACAATGACTAAGAGAAGGCAACATAAAAGCAGTCCAGACAGCTTATTAAAAAAAACCAAAAAACAAAAACAAAAAACACACCCAGAAACATCATCATCAACAACAAAAACCCAACAAATAAAAAAATAAATAAAATGAAACCCTACAAAGTGCTCAGTAAGTCAGCTGTAAACTTTTTAACTGAAGAAAATAGGTTGTAGTCCAGTAAAAGTATTGTAGGAAGTAGTAAGTCCTTCATGAAAATAGGGTAGTAGTCCAGTACCAACAAATAATTCTTTGCTGTTCATTAATCTGAGTGTATTGTGCATCTGATTTGTGGAATTCTGTTGTATCTAAATATGAATAAATAGAGAATGATTAAAGTGATTAGCAATAGAATGGGTAAGCAACATCATTTACTTTTATAAGCTTCAAGTAGGTACTTAAAATGAAAAGAATTTATCTGAAAATGTTACTTTCAGCACACAGCCAGAAGTAAGACCAATTCTGCTACTGTAATTCCTTGCTGTGGGTGGCCAGAGGCACTGGCCAGCACTTAATGACAGAGACAAGAGATTTATAGCAGAGACATAAATTCACTGGTTAGCAGCAAGGTTATATATGGTAGAAGTGCAAGTCATGTACCTCTCCAACTATAATTCTGAAAGGATAAACACTAAGCTGTAGTCCTTGGGGTGCACTGTGAATTATTTCTACAGATTGGTTATGAGGACAGCTTACTGGAAGACTAGAGTATTGGCAAAAGGGATGCAAGAGAAATCAAAGCATGTGAGTGCCTTGAGGGCAAACATGGAAATGAAGAACATTACCCAGAATAAAATCACAGATTAATTATCCAACCAATATTCCTTGGAGGAACAGAGTCAGTACAGGATTGACTGTGAAGAGCTTACTGGGAATGACCACCTCATCACTCTTGCATGTTGAATGCAACTCCTGAAGCACTTGCATTCTTAAAGCTTACAACTTTGATGCTGTCCAAGTGCAGTTTTGGTGTTGAAGCAAAGCCAGCTACCTGTGAGCTGGCACACTGCCCCTGCTGGGGGCAGCGGATCCCAGCTGCAGAAGGCAATGCCCCAGCTGGGCTTCTGCTCTTGGGCCTGGTCCATGCCCAGAAGATGGCCTGCACCAGCTCTGATCTGAGTTGCCTTGCAGTGAGATAGGAAGGTATTCATAGGTGGGAGACACAAATGACTTCCATGACCTTGAATTAACTTCTTGTACCATTTCCTCCTTGAGGATAAGAGCAGGCAGCGAGTGGGCTCTCCCCACAGAGCCAGCTGAAGCCTAGAACATAGGCCAACCCCAGGGCAGCAGGGATACTGCCTCAGATATTCCACTCTGGGTCTGGGCTGCTTAAGGAAGTCTGGCAGAGCCTTCCCACATACTAAGCTCTGTATTAAGAGAATTCAACTTCAGTTTGTAAATAGTTTACTATTTTCTTTAGGAATCAAAAGAAAGCCTCCACAAAACAAACAGTAATCTCGCCTTGCCTTAGTCATGGCTAAACAGCTGTGAAAAATCATTTCTGCTAATGCAGCACCAGCCACAGCACAGAAAGGCAGCTTCTCACAGGTGGTGCTCATTTTCTGGCTTGATGACTTGAGACCCAAGTGTTTGATTTGCAGAAGTGTTGAGTGCTTGCAGCTGCAGCTAACGGGAGCTGGGCTTTGTGGGTGGGAGGAGACATACCTAGCAAGCATCCTGGAAAAGGCTGTTTTCAGCACTTTCAGACTGATCACGTAGAATTAGTTGTAAGTATATATATTTTTTAAGCCTAAATTTCTCTTTGCTTTAGTATTAATAGTACTGCTTTAGCTCCAGAATTTTGCTGGTGGTTGACAAATAAGTGTGTGAAGTTGTTATCCCCAGCTTTTGTGGTGACAGATGTTTTTGCTTCATTAGCAAGAGAGTGTAAGAAAAGCTTAAAAGGATCAAAAATAGTGATGTGGCTGTATAATGAGGTCATCTCCTGTGATGTAAGGAGAAACTACCTATGTGTCTGCACTGATGGGTTTTTGTTACTTGTTAAAGCATTAGAGGGAAAATGTTTCCTCATCCTTTGCCACGTAACCTTACAGTTCAGCACTTCATGTTGCTTAGTTGTGGCTGATATAAGAAGTGCTGTACCTGAGTCTGATTAGTGTCCACCAAACTAATCTAATTATCTTTGATACTTAGGATTTTACTGTGGTTTTGTGTTGGAATTAGGTTAGGACTTTCAAGGCGAGTTTTTAGTGAGCACAAGCAGATCCATTAAGATTTTCCTTGGCTGTTTGAAATTACCATCTTCGTTACAGTCAGAAGAATGAGGCAAGTGTCTGTGGTTCCCTCTCCATATCTTAACCCACATTAATCTGAAGCACTGATGAGAGCAGGTTTCTGGTAAGAAGCCAGACTGTGTACAGGGGTTGCTGCAGTGCCAGCTCATGTAGAATTGTAGTATCCTTACAGTTGGAAGGGACTTCTGAAGGCAATTTAGTCCAATTCCCCTGCAATGAATGGAGATGCAACAGCTAGATCAGGCCGCCCAAGGCCTGATCCAGTCTTGCCTTGAAAGTCTCCAGGGATGTGGCATCAACCACATCACTGGGCAAATCTGTTCTAGTATTTCACTGCTCTCACTGTGTAAGATATTTCCTTATATCTAACCTAAATTTATCCTCTTTTAGCTTGAATTTTTTTCCCCTTATTCTATCACCACAGTCTTTGCTAAAGATTCTGTCCTCTTATTTCCTGTAGCTCCCCTTTAAATACTGAAAGGCCGCTATCAGTCACTTCACAGCCTTCTCTTTTCCAGGCTGAACAGCCCCAGCTCTCTCAACCTGTCCTGGTAGAGACAGCATGGGTAGAGGTGCTCCATTCTAGATCGTGTTTGTGGTCTTCCTCTGGACGTGCTCCAACATCCACACCTCTCCTCTACTGAGAGCTCCACATTAGGACAGAGTATTCCAGATGAGGTCTCACCAGTGCACAGTAGAGGAGTAGGGTCACCTCCCTTGACCTGCTGGCCATACTACTTTTGATGTGCTCCAGGATACAGTTAGCTTTCTGGACTGCGAGGGCATATTGCTGGCTCATGTCCAGCTTGCCATCCACCAGTAACCCTGGTCTTTTTTTGTTTTGTTCTTTTAGTTCTTTGCTAAGGTTCAGCTATGGCAGAGCAAGTGTGTTTAGTGCTCATACTTATACCCAAGCTCCAGTGATTCTTAATGCTCTCACTTGTCCTTTTGCCCCTTCCTGCTGACAGTTTTCTTATCACCCTGATATTAGGCCACAGTATTGATGCAGTGATTATTTATATTAAGCTCTATCCATTGCCAATACAACATTCATTGCAGGTTCAGTGCTTGTTCTGAAATAAGCATAAATGCCTGATAAGATATTATATATAGATAAAAACTTTTTGAAGATGAGTAATTATTCATACTACTGACTGAACAATTCAGTTGTTGAAAAGAAATAGAAACTTGTAATCTACAAAGTCAAACATTATCTTTTATGTATACATATCTGTAAACCAGTAAAGAAAATTATTTCTAATGTTGGCATTCTGTCACTGAAGACATAGATTTTCTTAATTAACAGATTTAAAGCGCTATGGATCAATATGAAACAGTATTTTTCAGGAGCTGCTGCAGAAATCTGCTGTTATCCTGGATAACGATGCTAAGAGCTCCTCCTGTAACGTTTTTTTTTTTTTTTTTTTTTTTTTTTTTTTTCCCTTAAAACCAAGATTTTCTTTCCTTGAGTTTCAGCTTTGATATTATTCCCCATTGCCCCATGCAGTGGAATGACAATACCTGAGAACTGGGACAGCATAGTCACAAGAAAGATGGCATGCCTTCAGCGAAGTGCAAGTGAAGGAGACATTCCAACTCCTATTAATGATACAACCTCAGATAGGAGAATGAAATGCTACCATCTTTTGTTAATGCTTTGCTATGCTGCTTTCTTCACAATGAGTCACCATCAATTCGTCTGGTTCGACCCAATTCAAATTAACATCGAGTTTTATTTGCCCTGATCTGATCAGAAGCTGCAGAGCTGAATGGTAACCATAATGGTTATTGTTGTGAAGCTACATGCAATGAATAACAAAAGCATTGTGTCACACTTGCAGCATTGCTTGCGAATACGTATAGCATCACGTCAGCATAGGTTCTTTTTACATGTTAGGTTTGTTTTCTTTTTTTCACATAAAGAATCTTGGCTGCACCTTCTTGCTAATACATTTCTTTAATTCTGCTGCTTTTATGTCTTTTGCTTTCCGTTGATGCTCGTCTCTGAGAACCTTTCAAACTAGCAAAATTTGTCAAGTTTTGCAGTTCAGTTCCTGATAAACTCAGCCTTAACATTCTCATTGGTTTCCTCCACTTATGGGCTGTGCTTGAGGTACCATTGTGGATCCCGTAGTGTTCTATTAATGTTTCTGTACTTCTGTCTCTCAGTGCTGTTGGTAGGCAGCTGGAGTCTGGGGGAAAAAAAGGGAGACTTCATCACACCTTTGCAGACCTTAAATGTTCTCATTTGTGTCTCAAATTTCTCACCATTTTGGATTTTATTTTCTAGAAGATAGACTAAGACCAGGCATTAGCTCCCACTTACTGAATGGTATTTTTATTCTCATTGAGCAACCACATGATCAAAGAAAGAAAATACAAGGAACCTTGAAATTTTTTGTGTCTATGGCTTTTGTTAGTGTTACTGGTGATGACTCTGGTATGTCATGTGAGGTTCTCAGATTGCTTTCAGTGAATATGAGAAAAAGCCTGTTATTTCCAGTCAACTAATTACCTTTTATGTAGAGAAAAAAATGTGATCTGCATTTATGTTTATCTTTACAGCACTAACAATTTTTTGTTATCCTCTTAACAAATAGTTGGTAGCACTATATTAGCTCTTGGAGTGGGTCCAGAGGAGGGCCAGTAAGATGATCAGAGGGCTGGAGCACCTCTCCTATGAGGAAAGGTTGAGGGAATTGGGCTTGTTTAGCTTGGAAAAGATAAGGCTCCAGGGAGACTTCATTGTGGCCTTCCAATACTTAAAGGGAGCATATAAACAGGAGGGGAAATGGCTGTTTACATGGGTGGATAGTGATAGGACAAGGGGGAATGGTCTTAAACTGAGACGGGGAGGTTTAGGTTAGATATTAGGAGGAAGGTTTTCACACAGAGGGTGGTGACACACTGGAACAGGTTGCCCAAGGAGATTGTGGATGCCCCATCCCTGGAGGCATTCAAGGCCAGGCTGGATGTGGCTCTGGGCAGCCTGGTCTGGTGGTTGGTGACCCTGCACATAGCAGGGGGGTTGAAACTGGGTGATCATTGTGGTCATTTTCAACACAGGCCATTCTATGATTCTATGTCCTCGTGCTGATCAGTGTATAGTACCTGAATGAGGCTCTGGGTCACCTGATCTAGTGGGTGGCAACCCTGCCTACAGCAAGGGGTTGGGATTGGATGATCTTTAAGTTTCCTTCCAACTCAAGCCAATTTATAAAATAAATTGCTTTACCAGTGCTACTCTTGTGAAGATCTCTTTGCACTATTTCCTTCCTTCCAGATTTACATGCTTTCTGGAAAAAAAATTTCCCCTTAACTGATTCTATGAAAAAAAAAAAATTGAAGCAGGCTTTTTCTTATTGACTATATCCTTGACTTACCTGGGAAGTAAGAAGCTACCTGAAACCGTGAACCACTCTGGGGAGAATAAAACAATACATGAAGCGCTTAGCTGAAAACTGGGGAACCTGGCTACTGCTTCAAATTTTCCTCATCCAACTTGTCTTTGTCAATCTTATGTGAAAACTCCAAGAGGAGAGTTGCACAGTCTGCAAAGTTTTTAGTTACATATATATAGCATTTTTTCTATGTATCTTATACCCTTATGGAGCTAACCCAACCTTGATGATAACACGACTTAAAGTGGGAAAGTAGATGTACTAGCAGTTGAGTAACTTGTGTGAAATAATCCAGTAACTCAGGAATAGAGCTAGGGTTTAAAATCTTCGTCTCTTGAGAATGGCAGTTTAGCTGTTAAATTATGCTGTGATGCAATGATGTACTTAGAAAACAAACTAGCACTGATTCTGAAACAATACTAGCTAATGTGATGGAAAAATGTTTGCAGAGCTGCAGCGTATTGCCAGAATGAACTATATGTAGAAAGCTGAAAAAAAAAAAAAAAAGTTTAGGGTCACCTTGCAGATAGTAATTTATGGAAGACCAATTTAAGCCTATGCTTAATGGTCTTATAAGCTTATGGGTAGAACGGAGCTGTATGGATCTTTTGGTAGTACAGTAATGTATGACTTTTATTTCTAGTGGTGACTTCTCTGTTTCAGAGACAAGTCTGCCCTTCCAGTCTTTTATTCTGCTGGACTCGCTCACCTCCAACCCTTTGTCCTGTCTGGAGCATGGGCTGTTGGTGAAATCTTGCTCCTAGGTCATGTAAATAAATGGTTCAGCATCACTCTGTGAATTCCAGCAACTGACTTGGTGCCTGTAAGCATTGGAGATGCTTCTTCCTCCCAAGAATGTGAAGTAGCCTTTGAAATGAAATATGGAATATGTCAGCAATAATGCATGTATTTGTCATTAAATAAAAACAACATAAACAAAATTTGTTATTAAATAAAACAAACAAAAAACCAGTGATTCTTACCTTAGATCTAATGTAATACATGCTAACAGTAATGCTTATAGATAGAAATGTGGTATAAATGGAAACTTAAGAAACACAAAATGCTGAACAGTCTTGTTTTCTTCTCTCCTCCCATCCTAATCCCTGACTAACCTTTTAATTTCCAATTTGCTTTATAATTGGATTAAGCAGAGTAAAGAAAATTTTTGCTTAATGGGAATGAGTGGAAGCCATGAAGTGAAACATTAAAGCTTTTTAGACAAGCTACTATGGGGGTGGGGGGGGTGGGGGGGTGGGCAGGGTTGGAATGAAAAGCAAAACTAACATAGCCTCGCTTTGTGTTCCTTCAGGTACATATATAGAATAAGGCTTATTGGATTTCTCTGTCAGATCTCTATATTTGTGTAATAGGTATCAAGTTGTGAATATACACCTGACTGGGGATTTAGCAGATAAGAGCATTTTATGAGGTCCTTTATTTCTGTAATTCTGAAATAGACGAGGAATTCTAGGGTGCTACTTCTGTGTGTTTAAATAAATATATTTAGGACTTTAACATTTCAGTTGATTATAAAAATGAATTTTAATATTTAATTAAGTATTCTGTAATGAAGTGGAATTTGTGAAATTTGAGGGACTTGGGCAGGATTGGTTTTTGATTTCACAGTGGTGGTAGTAATCAGAGTGGTGATTTTCTAATGAACTTACAATTAGTTTCTTGTGAGAGATGCAGGACAAGCACTTGTTTGGAACATGTGGTTTTCACTGTCCTTCAGGTGACAGTAATGGCTCTCTGCCATTCCGTAACGTGCTTGGATCTCTGCTCAAACCCCAGTGGTTACAATAAGAGTATTACAGAGTGTTTTTTCCTTCTGTTTGTCAGAGGTCAGTGAGAATGAAGGGGGTTGTATAGAGGAAACTCATGGAATGTAATCCTGAGGCTCCAGTGTTTCAGTGGGGAGATTGATTATATATATTTTTTTTCCAGTTTAGAGATAAATACAAGCGTCTCCAGCAAGTTTTCAGACACATCTCTCTTGTTAATAGTTTGTTAGTTTTATTTCATATCCAGCAGTGGACTGACTTGGATTTGACTGTATATTCCAAATAGATAAACATACACATGAAGCAAAACCTTTTGCTTCTAAACAAGTTGTGTTTCCATCAAATTTGTGAGATCTAGCTACAAAAACACACATGCTGATGCTTTGGAAAAATGCTGCAACTCCTTTTTACAAACCAGAGTGCAGTTTTTATCTTACGGTCTTATCATTCTCAATATTTTTAAGAATCAGTTCTGAGCATGCTCCCTTATTTCAATTTTACATAATTGATGCACACATTTAGAGATTTAGATCCTTTAAAATAAGTTATTAAGCAACTTTAAAGCCTACATTCTCAAATTTTGGAAAAGAATTAGACAGATAAATGATTGACACTTCTGAAAATGTTGCTTTGCTCCTCTTTCCTCTTGTAACTTTTATGGATTAAAGGCTTGGATGTTCTAAGTCACAAGTCTGCATTATCACTGAAAGAAACTATACTGTATTAACATATGCATGCAGATATCTATCCCTGGAAGATACAAGCATATCCCATGGAATGCTTGTAAGATTGATTGATGTAAAGATCCTCCTGAGGATTAGGATATCTGTAGAGGCATGGACAGCTCTGGGATTTCTAGCTTGGGGATCTGCGCTGTAATTAAAATGTTATTTGTTTATTTATTTATTAGCAGATTGTAGCAACTGCTTCCGTAGATGCTGCTCCTGGGTAAAGTAGTAGAAACTTCTCTTCGGGAAAAAGTAGAGGGAGAGTATAAAATGATAGAATCATAGAACATCCCTAGCTGGAAGGGATTCACAAGGGTCATGGAATCTAACTCCTGGCTCTGCACAGCTTCATCCAACATTCATTCCCTCTGTCTGAGAGCAGTGTCCAAACTCTCCTTGAACTCTGGCCACTGGGGCTGTGCCCACTGCCCTCTGGTGCAGAACCTGTCCCTTACCCCATCCTGTCCTTCCCCTGAAGCATCTCTATGCCAATCCCTCAGGTCTTAACTTCCGTCAGGCCCATATATTTCGGGGTGACTTGGTTTATTGTTACAATAAATGCACTGATTAAAAACATGCCAAAGAAGTTTGTCAGCAAAAAACATTCATTTATTTCCTATCAGAACAAGGCGAGGATAAATGTATATCAAGTGTGGGGGGGGGAAGCATTCAAATGTAACTTAATACAGAGCTGCTTAGCCTGTGTACTTAGGTACAACAGTAGTTTTAATATTCAAATCTCTCTCTGGTTGATTCCTTACACCAAACCATTCTTTCTCATCCCTGCCCATTGCTTTCTCAGTATTAGTTGTGGTGTTGATACATGTCTCCTGTGTCCAAAAATGAATTTAGTTATGTGATGAGGCAGCAATTTATTAAAAAAGAGCATTCCTCCAGTGACTGCACTGGTAACAGTTATCTTCTAGAGTGCTGTTACCAGGTCTTCCAGGGTAGCATCTCGACTTCCATTAGTGTTTATTTACCTGAACTTGCTTGGAAACAGGACCTTTGACTTTTATAGTTGAGTGCAGGCTGAATTGTCATTTCTTCAAGATAGTTCCTCAGATATCCATTCCTGCTGGCTTGTTGCCTCATTTCTCTTTTTCCCTGTTCCAGTTCCATACTGATCTATTCAGTACTGCTCTGCTCCTTACCAGCAGCCCCAAATGCAGCATCAGTCATCCCACACACTGCTGCTCCCTCCGGGTACAGTTCTGATTTATGTTAAAAACAAATTTTGAGACAAAGCATTTAGCTGCATCGATTTAGTCCATATCCTGAAGATTTTTTTTGTGAAACAAATCATTCCTCTCTGCTGTGCTAGAAAAGTTTCACTGGAGAGTGAGTTTGTCTTATATTTCAAATTGCAGGTAGAATTTCCAATTGTAAACAATCCCGTTGTGAATGATTTGATTTCAGATCTTCATGTCAGCCCTACTGCAGTGAGGGAGTCGTAAGCTGTGTGTTGTCTGCTACGTTCCTATACGGTACATAAGGGAGCCCAGAAAAGCTCTGCGTTATTTCCAACCCACACAGAGCAGAGAGCCAAACAGATGAAGAGGAAGTGAATGTATTGCAGTAGAATAGACAATAGTTTATAAATGCATATGTGTAAGCAACTTTACTGAAATTAATCGATTTTTACAATATCTGATTGGTAGACATGATAACAATTGATAAAGCAGTCAGGGATTATTCCAGAATCTATGTAGTGTGTGGAATGCTTCAGGCATTGTATAAAGGGCTGTTTTAAAGCAGGCTCAAGTGAGACGCTGCTAGGCTGAAAAGAACGTGTAATTTGAGGCTGGAACAACACCCAGTGGTCATTTATCCATCCTCATAAATTCTGGTAAAGCTAGGCTATATTTCTTCTGAAATCAACTATAAATGATGTTGGAAAATATCTATAAATCATTTGTATGGGAACTTATTTCACTTTAAGATTTCTTTTTTCCCATCTTTTTAGTTCTGTGTATGACGTGCAGATATTAAACTTTATTAAACTCTGGCTGGTAGATTGAATCTTTAAAAATAATATTTTCTTCGCTATAGACGGTTAAACGGCATTTTGCCATAATGTTTCACTTCATCTTTGATAAAATAAATGGGCAGAGCTTCAAACTTATAAAGCATAGCCACCCTGCATAGGCTGTTTATATGCTGGATTAGTGAGGATGAACATAATTGTAGTATCCTGACCACAAAAACATGGTGATAAATAGAGCTACCAATTAGTATGTACTGTGTGGGAAACATGAGTGAGAGAAGTGGGATAAATAACGTCATGGGAGAGTTAAACTTCTGATGAACAGTTTGTATCAGAATGGCGGAACTTAAGTTCAGTGAGGGGACATGCAGATCAGTGCTCTTTACTTCTGATTCTAGAGTCCTTAAACTGCAGTGCTCTCAAATGAATCAGACGAAAACCATGTCCTCTTACTGGGACTTGCTTGGTTTCTTTCTGGTCTTAGTGTACTCAAGAAAGAGTTTTATTTGTTTTAGGAGTCTACAGAGACTCAGATCTTGCACAGACCAAAGTCTGCTCATGTCTTATCTCTGTTTTCCCATGGCTACCTGTTTTGAGCACTTCATTCTTCTGAGGCTGGTAAAGAAGCACAGAACATCCATTGCACTGTGCTTGCAATGTTTGTTTATGTGAATGAAAGTGCTACTCTGTGATACTAGAGCTTTCACTTATATTTCTGACCACTTATTTAAACAAAAGGTTACAAAGCTAGCAATGTCTTGGCAGAAAGATTTCAAACACACTTTTATTCTTCTTTTTTTTTTTTTTTTTCCTTTTCCCTCTCAGATCTCTACAGCTTGCGTTGACTTTTCTTGAAGGTAGATAGTTCTGGCTGTCAACTGATTTCTGGCTGTCTCACTGATTTGAAAGTCTAACACGTTCAAGTTTAATAAAATCAATTATGTTTTGAAGTTGGGATCTGAAGTTAACAAAGAGAATTTACTTAAATTCTTGATTAAGAGCATTGAGGAACCACAGTTAATTGTACTTACGCCATATGTACAATATCAGTGTACCTTCCATTATATGAATTGTTGTCTTGAGGCATGTTCTAAGCAAAGGTATTCAGTGTGTTATTCATTGCTGTTAGTCTTCCAGTTTGTTAGTGATGTGAATTTAAGGTAATAATCATGGTGGGTTTACTCTTCCTGAAAATATTTGTTACTGTATTGTGGGATGATTCTTATGACCAAATTATTTATACTGTTCCTTTGAGCACCTTACTAAACATTCATAAATCAGCTTTCTGTCCTTATATCTCTCTCTTTCTCTGAGGTCCTGAGACAGAGATACCCATCTTTGTCTGATTTCTTTTCCATGATTGTCACTGTCTTAGTTTCATCTGGATGGAAATGTTTTCCTTGGAGTGTCTGACATGCTGACATGATGTTTTGGTTTTGGAAAATCATCTGCATGTAGTTATCATACCCACATTCATCCCCTCGTCTCTTCTCTCCTTTTTTTTTTTTTTTTTTTTTTTTTTTTTTTAATTAGATAAAACTATTTGTTAAGAGAAGAGGAAAATAGTTCTAAGTATTAATGAGTGATGCACAAGCAATTGGTCCCCACCCCCTGCCTGATGCCCAGCTAGCCCCCGAGCAGCATAGAAGAAAAGATAAAGACTCTGACCCCCTTCAAAACCCTTTCTGCTTGATGTCATATGGTATGGAATATCTCTTTGGCCAATTTAAGTCAGTAGTCCTAATTCTGCTCCCTCCCAGCTCCTTGTGCCCTTCACTGTGAGTGGCCTTGGCTCTATACAACCCTGCTTATCAGCAACTGTGAGCATCACTGTGTTATCAACATTGTTTTTCTCCTAGAATCAAAACGTAGCATCAGACCAGACACTCTAAAAGAAAACAATTCCATCCCGGCTGGAAACAAGACAATCACTTATTTAATTCTCCAAGAGAATCTTCCTTGGTACTGGGGCCGTTCAGAGTGTACAGCAGCCGTTTGTCTGCTATATATTAAAAGAAGTGGCTGACCCACCTTTAACTGACATAGGTTATTTAACCGAACTCAAATTCTCAGTTAAGTTTTTATGGTTATGGATTAGAAAGCAGATAACCATCAAACAAAACAGCAATCTAGCATAATGATAAATGTATATTTACATGCAGTCAACTTGTTTTAAATAGCAATAGATTTATTTAATGTTATTTAAAAAAAAAAACAGTTTTTCAAAGATTGAAATAAGTATGTAAGTGTACTAAAGCACTTAGTTGAAAGGACATATTGAACACTGACGTTGAAAACTGAAGTATTGAAACATCTAACGAAAAATCTAATCTCTTGGATACTTTTCAGGAAAAATTTCTTAGAGAGATACCTTTGAATGACTGTGTAATCTGAACTTCTTAAACTACATTTGATAGAGGAGGGGGATGCACACCTAAGTAACAGAGAAGAGTTGGGAAACAGTATCGCTCTAAGAACGAGCAGGGAAAACCTCGGATTTGTCTCAAAGGAATTAGGGCTTCTTTAAGAACACTGTTGACAGCCCAGCAGGAATGCTTAAAGGTACTTTAAAAGTAGGAAGGAAACTCACTTTGAATGTGATCTGATAGTGACAGGACACGGGGAAAATAGTCTTAAACTGAATGAGGATAGGTTTAAATCAGATATCAGGAAGAAATTCTTAACTCAGAGGGCAGTGAGGCTCTGGTGCATCTGCCCAGAGAAGCTGTGGTGCCCCATCCCTGGAGGCGCTCAAGGCCAGGTTGGATGGGGCTCTGGGCAGCTGAGCTGGTGGGGGGACAGCCCTGCCCATGGCAGGAGGGTAGGGATGTGTGAGTTTTGAGGACCCTTCCAACTCAAACTATTCTGTGATTCTATGACATGAGCACATTTACTTTCAAAAATGATGTAAAAAAAATATCTGAGCAGTATAATTTACCTATACAAAACATTCTGTGACTCTATGATTAAAATAGAGGGGAAAAAAAAAAAGAAAAGCTGACAAAGTTGAAAGAATGAAATAATAAAGCAGAGACTTATATATATATATATATATATAAAAATGAGTTGTGGGAAGAAACTTGGTAGATAAAATTAATAGGGTAAGGCAAGATAGAACAATAATGAAGAGATTTTATAACAGTTGTAGGACATCAAACTTTTTAAATGCAAGTAGTTCATCCAAATACAAAAAGGGCAGAATATTTTTGAGGAGAAACAAGATGATCTTATATTCTGTTTATATTAAGTAGGTTTTTTTTTTTTTTTCCTGCTAGAGGAATTGCTAAAAGGCTATAAAATTCTCATCTCCCAGAAGTTTTGTATATTTAATTGTATAGTTCTGCTCCATTAATGTTTGTTTCATCCTAAGAGATAATGGAGAATTTTTTTTTGGAGGAGAAAGTTTGTTCCATCATTGAAAAACACATAATGAGATACTTCTTACAAATACAAGTGTGTGAGTTTGACGTTAATTTCAGCCAG
Source organism: Chrysolophus pictus (assembly GCA_037305975.1). Classification (NCBI taxonomy): domain Eukaryota; kingdom Metazoa; phylum Chordata; class Aves; order Galliformes; family Phasianidae; genus Chrysolophus; species Chrysolophus pictus. The sequence continues at coordinate 35,020,872 of CM074577.1, forward strand.
AAATGCAGAAAGTATGATAGAAGACTGTTCAGTTAAGAGCTGAAGATTGGTAAAAATCAACAAAATCTTGGTGTGAAATAGGGAAAAGCTGTCTTGTCAAATGTGGCGAGAGTAAAGTTTATGCTGACAAAGTTATGTGTTGACAAGTCTTTTGTCCTGACAATACCTTATACCCTAACTTAAAAAAAAAAAAAAAAAAAAACAGCTTCACAATCAAAGCAACACACATCAAAATAGTAGGAGCATTTCAGTGTACCTAGCAGTTCCTGCTTTGTGTCTATTTAATAATATACAGGAGTTTGGTTTTTTTTTTTAATTTAGAACATGATTTATTTCCCCAGTTCTGGGAATTCATTCCTGAGCGAAAATTGTCACCGATAAGAAGAAAACCAAATTGTTACTTTAAAATTTTCAAATGAGTTGGATCGTGTGTGTGTGTGTGTGTGTGTGTGTGTGTAACTGGTGCCAGACCTGTGATAGAGCATAAAATTGGTTGCATGTATCCTGGGTTTGTACATACTTAGAATTACAGAAATGTAAGATCAAAGATCAAGGAGCCGAGGGTTGTGGCTGCATATATGTAATGAAGAGAGTTATAAACAGAAATTGTAAGATATTTGGAGAAAAATAAGTTTTTAAATTTATTAAAGGGATGATTAAAAAGTGATCTAATGGTAGCCTGTGACAGGACCAGGCTAGAGATTGTTCTGCATGTAGAAGTGGCTGTATGCAGGCAGATAAGGAACTCCTGCTTTCCAAAACACCAGCTGCCCTCTCCTTGGGCCATCCTTAATTTGCAGCAGGCCCTGCATTGGTAGGAAATTCCTAACTGTTAGAAAATGTAAGAAAATTGTTTCAGCACGTTGTTTTGTAGGGAATTTATAAGCAATTTATAAGCTACAGTCAGCATAAGCACGTAATATGCGTGTAACATTAAACAGTACATTTCCACCCAATGAGAGATAAAAAACAGAGTTGCAAGCGATTCCTGAAACTAGGAGGCACCCTCTGAGATGTCTGTCTTCATAACTGAAGTGTTATTGTGAAGACATTGGCTTCTTACAATGATGTAATTTGTTGAATACACGGAATGGGAACATTCATGTAGTGGCACCAAAGATTGGGTTTTAGGACATATCTGTTTTCCTAATCTGCTTCTGGTAACAAGCCCAAAAAAAAAACCAAAAAAACAAAAACAAACAAACAACAAACAAAAACCCCTAAAAGCCCTGTAAGAATAGCAACCCAAACCAGATGTTATGTGTAATAGAGCGTCTAGTTGCTGTTGTCTGGAAAATCTGTAGAAACTTAATCCGTTGTTTAATTAATAGATCTTTCTGGTTGTAATCTGTCATCTCAGCTAGTGCAGAGGAGGGGGAAAAAAAAATAGAAATACTTTCTAGTCAGAGAGAAACAGTGCAGCTTCGTGAGAGCTCACTAAATTTTCACCTCATGTATCAGGAACTAAATTGTTTGCAAGTTCATAATCACCTATACCTGAATAAACATGGCACGACTTCAATATTGACAAACATCCACAGACAAGACCTTTCATGATGATTGCTTGTTTCCAATTTAAGAAAAAAATCAAAATTCTTATATCACAGTGAATTTTCAAGGTTGAGTCCTAGGAAATCCATTCTCTGATAGTAAAAACTGAGCCTATACATCACAGCTCAGCTTCTATTAGACTAGGGGGTTGGAGTTCCCTTATTATATGGGCAATGTTTTCTTTATCTGTTATTAAAGTTATTTGGTTGAAGATGAGGTGTGTTTTAGTAAAATCTGTCTGTGACCGGTTGAAAACATTTGGGATGGGAAAGGATGCATGTCACAGATCTCAAAAACAAAAGTTGGAATCTTGAAGAGATAGTAGGTGGCTACACTCCGCAGGAATGTGAAGGAACAGAAATGTTCCACCCATCAGTTTGGGTGTTTTTTGTTTTAATTTGTTGTGTTATAGAGTTGTTTTGTTTTGAGGGAAGGTGAAGGTGCAGTAGGCTGGCCCTGTTCCCCAGCAGCAGCTGCCGGGCCACAGCCTGGGGGTGACAAGTGTGTCCTGGTGGCTGTGAGCCCACACTGGTTGTGCGAGGGCCAGAAGTAGAAAAACCACGCAGATGGCTTTTATCTGCAGCAGTGAAAAACATCTGAAGTTTGTCCACTGTTTCCATGGTGACCATGCCAGCATATAGTCTCCATGGGTAACAGGCAGGAGGAGGAGAATGCTCAATCTTGAAGTACACAAGCCTGCATATTCTTATAAGAAATTATTTTGCTTTAATAGCAAACAGAAGCGTGTTTTGGAGAACATCATCGGTGCTTAGAATCGTAGAATCATTTAGGTTGGAAAAGACCACTAAGATCACTTAGTCCAACCACCAATACATCCTCACCATGTCCACTAACCACAGCCCTCAATGCCACATCCACACAGTTCTTGAACACCCACAGAGATGTTTACTCCACCACCTTCCAGGGCAACCTGTGCCAATACCTCACCTTCTACAGTACCTTGTACAGTCCAACAATGATAGTGCCCTATTGATTGGACTGTCAACTATTCAGCCAGCCATATAGGAGAATTGACCACCTTGCATCAGGTGAAGTTATTCAAAGCCTTGTAGCACGTGGATAAAAGACTATCTGCACATTGCATCCTTTCTGGTTTTGAGTCTAGTCTAATCTATTCTGAAACTAGGTGACTATGAGCTACCTGCATTTGGATTGTCTTTGTCTATAATGAAGTGTACTCAAAAGATACCTATGCCTTTCTCTTGTTGATAAATAATTCTGCAATTATGTTTTATTTCAATTTTTTTGTTTGTTTGTTAGAGGAATTCCTCCTACTAAGGGCAGTTTGCATGCATCCCTGCTCAAAAGGAAAAAGTACAGTTGGGTGAAAAGCTGAAAGGGTGAAAGGCTCCTAATGATCTTTGTGGCCCTCCACTGGACTCTCTGCAGTAGTTCCCTGTCTTCAGCTGGGGTGCTGTTTTCTTTTACGTAATTTATATTATACATAGATAAACATACAGTGTAGAATTATCATTTGTATCTGCAAAACACGTGCTGTATGTAACAGATTCTTTACAAAAATTTTGGTAAAATTCTGTCTCTTATGGGAAATTCTCCATTTGTACTTCCTACAAATCTATGGCATGCAAAGGTGGCCACGAGAATCCAGGAACCCAGTAACTCAAATTAGAGTAGTATGGGCCCTATAGATGATACATTGCTCTTAAAATGATTACATGCATATCTTCATTTCTGTCTCTTTCCTGGCTTATAGTTTGTCTGTCCACTGCTCCTCTGGATCACAAGCTGGATCCTATGGTGGGAAGTTTAACACTGGTGTTGGCCAGGCACAGGGTAATACACTAAGTTGTCAGCATCCGTAGCCCTTTGCTGGGAGGAACATGATGTTCATCTTGAAGAATTTATCTTCCTTGCTGCAGAATCCATTTGAGGTCATTTTTATGTTTGCTAACATACATTTCTACCTTTGTTCATTGTTCTGCAATTGTAGGTTATGTTCTATATGTGATAGCCTTTGCATGTTAGGTACTGGGCTATTTTTTTAAATTAATTTTATTTTTGCCTTTGTTACCTATAACACCAGGGTAGGTTACACTTAGCACCCCTACCTTCTACACCTGCTTTTCATTTTATTATTTTTGAATGACCTACCTAAGACTGCCACAGGGTGCGGTGTGATGCTACATGGTTGCATGATCTCTTCTTTGCAATAAGACTAGAAGAGTATACAACTCCTCTTGTCCAGGCCTGCAAGAGGGGAAATTTGGGGATTTTGTTTTCACTGCAAGGTTTCTGCCCTTGAAAAAATGTTCAAAGCCCCTTACAAATCTGTAGGGCAGGAAGAAAAAGGTGTGCAAGGAAATTATTTTCAGAAATGGGAGAGGAAATGCTGCTACAGAGCGTTTCTTTTGGCTCCACATTTGGATGCAGTGCACTACCAGGTAAATAAATGAAACTGCTATTTTCATGCATGATCCCAACATTCAATGCCACAAAAGCACCAAAGTAACCCAAAGGTGCACATGCTGATTCTTCTTCAGATCCCTACCTGCCAAAAAAGAATCACTCATTCTCCTGCCTCTCTGTAAATGCAATAAATGCGTGCATCTGGTTGGTTTGTAGGGAGATAGGCTGAGAGCATGAAGGAGCTCCTTGCCATAAGTACCACTTAGCAGTGAGGAAAGCAAGGTGTCTGAACTGTTAGTGAGAGTGATGTAAATGATATTTCTAAATACCAGTAAAAACTGAAATCTTTGCCAAGAAAAATAAAGGATGTTATCTAAGTTGTTCTCGTAGTATGAGAATGTATACGTTCACAGACTTAACTTGAGTCACCAAAAAGTCTTGCTGAAAAATTCCAAGAGGGTCTCAGCCACTGATCCTGTGGGAACCTGGTGGTTTTGGAGCTTTTATTATGGCTCTCTTGACTTTCTTCTGTGTCACAGTCCTGCGTTAAAGTTATGTATTTTATATGAATTAATTTCAAGACAGAATGCATATAGAAAGTCTAAAATTATGATGGTGCACTTTTTATTATATTTTTTTTCCTCCTGGAGGGTATTTTTGTGCTGCAGATTCTTATTTCGTACTGATTTGTGGAAACTTCCCTACTTCCCACCATGATTAATTTCATGTATGTATTTCTATTTTAAGAGGTTCCATAGAACCAGTTAAGAGAAGTTGATCACAGAATCACAGAATTGCCAGGGTTGGAAGGGACCTCAAGGATCATGAATCTCCAACCCCCCTGCCACACGCAGGGCCACCAACCTTCCCACCTAATGCTAGACCAGGCTGCCCTTCCTGATTTGAAGTAAAGTGTATTTGCTCAAAAGTGGGAAAAAAAACCCTGTGATTCTACTGATCTATTTTACAAAGCCAGATAGGCCACCACAGGATTTTGATGCTAATAAGCTAGTTGTAGTACAAATAATGGAGCTCAACGAGTACTCAGGTATCTTCTGTAACACTGGAGTACCCTATTCTACTCCTAGGAACCAATAATTCTGGAGAAAAAGAGTAACTAAGGGGTCATTTTCATTAAATGTTCAGAATGTGATTAGAAAGAGCATTGTGAAAAGAATACTCTAAAATACCTGGTGTCCTGGAAGTTGGGGTCCTGTTCTCCTCTGCCTGATCTTTGCATACACATGATAAATGTAATTTCACACTTTTTTTTTTTTTAATTACCATCAGAATTTTCCCCTTTTCAGCCTTTAGAGCTACCTCATATTCCCTAACACTTTGAGAAGAGGCAGCCGTGGCTAATCTGGGGGCAAGCACATGGCCAAGCATCACATGTGTGCCAAGTGCTTGCTGCATAGCTGAGCTTGTGGTACTATTCTCGTCTGCTAAATCCAACAGCTCTAACCTGGATCTGGTATTTGGTCATTTGCTTTCATCAAGCTTAAAGTACACCTTTGGCACTTCACAAAGGGGAAGGGTTCTGAATGGGATGATGGACAGGAAGAGAGGATGAGTGGGCTAAAAACAGCTGGTACATTTATGAAGCCACACAATAAATAAAGGTAAGGGAAAGATGTAGGGTTTCTTGCAGCTTTAGAATTCAATGTCTAGGAATTAAAAATAATTTTTTTCCTCCTTTCTTTTTTGCTATAGGTAAGACAAAACCTCTGCACATAAAATTCATTTGGTCAGGAGACAATCTGTGCTAACACCTCTGTTAGGTTTTGCTCCTTAGGGCAGCTTTCTTTGTTGTCTCTGAGGTCACTTTGATCAATTCTGAGTTTCACTTGTTTCAGTCAATGCAAAACCCAAATTTGTAAACAATAACAGAATTGAGGTGAAGGAAGATGAACTACTGGTAAAATAAAAGTCAATTGCATTGAAATGGTTGTAAACTTGAATTTCATCTTTTAGTAAAGTGAGAGGAATCATCACAAGCAGCAACTCAGGGCAGTTCTTGAAAAGGAAAACCACTGAAAACAGTAAATAGAGCAGAACTTAGGAAAAAATTACCATGGTGTAATGCATTTGTACTATATGGGTCCCAAAGAGTTAACAGCAGTGGTATAGATGCAGTTCTAAAAATACACATTTATTAAGAATGTCAGTGGAACTGCATGAGTTTTCACCAGGGCTGGCTTCCTTTCATATTTATAAATCTTGCCTGCCTGCGTGGTCTCAAAAGCAATTTGAAATTCCTTATTTGCATATTTTTTTCTTAACCTTAATGTAGCAACAGAATGTAGAAGTGTCTCCATTTTATTATGTATCTCATGCTGGATTTTAAATTACAGAAAACAAGAAGAAAAGAACCAATTCATTAAAACGTAAGCTATGACAACTGCTGGGATTTTTTTAATGATTTTTTCAGTGAGTGGAATTGTTTCTGTGACTTATCTGCAGCTATATTTTGACATTATCACAAAACGTTTTAAGATATTCTTTTCTGTATATGTAAGAAGCTGATATCAAGTGTACACCAGGTGATTCTGCATTGAAAACAGAATGCGAGTTTGCTTCTGCAACAATTGCTGTGTCAGTAATTCATTAATAAATGCTTCTGTGAAGCTGCTTTGTGATAGAGAGCTCATGTATATCATTCCCTAGGACAAAGGGTTAGGGAAAAGCTCCCAATATTTACAAATCTTCCGAAATCATTCATAAATATTAGCTCACTTTGTAGGAGTGATGTTTACTACATAACTACAGCATGTCTGTTCAGCCAACCAGTCCTCTGTGATTATAACTGATTTTATAAATGGAATGTTTCTAGAAGTAGGCTATTACCAGCGCGCGATAAGAGGAAGTCCTTACATCAAGGCAATTGCACAGAGTCCCTAAGAACACATCTCAAGGAAACATTTGTATAGCAGCTGTAATCAGTGTATAATTAAATACATACTAATACTATGCCTCCATAATTGATCTATATGATTTTTAAATGAAAAGCATACACTAAAAGTTCACAATAATACTGGCGCTTGAAAGGAAGGCTGAGAGCATTGAATGGCTTTGGTTTCTGCAGCGCTCTTTGCTTATCCTCTTTGGGAGGAAAGGCCCTTGTATTTAAATCTTTACGCATTTGAATCGCACATATCACTTAAGTATGCAAATTGCTTTTTCAGGTAATGGATGCAACGTTCTAATATCTGACACCGTGAAACTAGATGAATTAGTTAAAATTTTCTCTTTTGTACGCTATTTTAGTGCTTTAAATGTATAAAATTAGATTCCACTGTTATCTTCTCTGTCTCCAGATCTTCCATTTCGTGCCATCTTCTTGTGTCATGAACACGACTCTACCTGAATGCCTCTGACTTCAGATTTCAACTTGCTATAATTCAGAATTTTAGTCACCATGTCTGAAAGCTTCACACTCTACATATACAGGGCCAGATCTGATCTGATCTGACTGATAAACATATATACCCTGGAAATATTTCAGGATGTCCAAAACCTAAAGGGTGCTCAAAAGGGAAATTTATTTTCCATCCTTGAAGTCACAAAGTAAATAATTAGCTGTGACCTAAACTCATTAAGTTCAAATACAGGATATTCAGAATGCTCAAAGCAGAATGTAAAAATAAAAATTATTGGGAGTTTAGGTTCCTAATTTCTTTGAATTCCACCATGTTGTAGGTGGAAAAGAATCAAGACAACTCTCTGCACCTTTTATCTCCTAGTATAAACAAGTCAAGATCATTTAGCCTTTCCTTAAGATAAGCTATCCATTCCCATTATTATTTTAGAAGCCTTTCTCTGCAACTGTTGCACTATGAATTAATTATTCCTGAATGTGGTGATTCAGTATGCATATAGTATTCCTTGAATTACTCTTTATACTTGGAAACATTTCAATAATTAACTTTTAAAATTGTATTTAATGTTTTCATAGCTAAACGTATCAGTTGTTCAAGTACTTTCCCCTCTGTTTCCAAGCTGTGAGTTCCAAACTTGGTCTGTCTTTCTATTACCCATTTCAAGGTGCATCACCAAGATCTATTAAATTTTAGTGCTTCATTATTTTAATTCTCAAAGCTGTAATATGCTGGAGAATATCTAGACTACTGCAGCAGGTGAAATAAAGCTATTCAGTTTGTCCAAGAAACTTATATGTTCTTTATGTTACATAATGTGGTAGAAGATCAGTAAGAAATGCATGATCATAAAACCTAATTTTTATATCTTGAACAGATAAAGAATGGTAGCACAGATCAAAAAAAAAAAAAAAAAAAAGTTTTTGTAGTTTGCAAAAACAGAAATGACTCCCCTGCCTTCTGTCATGGTTTGGCCCATTCCGTGATTAATGGGGTGGAGGGAAAAACAGACACCTGCTTTGAGATGGGGGGAGGGGGTGTAGGGAGAAAGTAGGGAAATAGGCATAAAAACAAAACAGCAGCAACGAGGTAAGGGGGAAAATTAATTTACTAAATATGGTAGTGGAATGCAAGATAAGGCAATATAATACAATAAAATTGGAATTGAAGCTTATAAATAAAATGAGAGAGAGGTTTTCCAAAACTGAAGGCTTTATTCTAATGCTGAAGGTGAGAGGGAGCACTCACTGCAGAGATGAGCAGAAGAAAGGGGGCTGTCTCGCAACTTGTGAGTGGTTTTATCTTTCCCTCTGGACAGAGAACAGAAATGGAACAGTGAAGTCTTCAGGGATTTGTAGTTCTTCTCTGAGAAAGATATCCTGGAACTATCAGCAATACACAGAACTGGAGCGTTAACTCTTTAACTCCCAGTGCACTACATGATGTGATGGTGTGGAATACCAATAATAAAAATCATAAAACCATGATACATCTTCATAATTCAAACAGAATAAAAGGTTGTTTTTTGGTTTCTTTTTTTTTTTTAAAAAAAAAAAAGGGTGGAAGGGGAACTTAACCTTAGCTATTCAGAGTAACTGTCCCAATAGATTCATAGCATTTCTACAGTTCTACTGTTCTACTGTAGAAATTCACTGAAGTTCTTAATTCATGTTTTGCAATTGCCCATGCTATTTAATCACAGTACAGTTATATCCAACCTGACAGATGCTGCCATTGCAGCCAGCCCTAGTGGCACTCACTGTAGTTTTGGAGCTAGTTTTGTTTAATGTTTTTATCAGTTATCTGGATAAGGGGATTGAGCGTATGTATCCTTATTATGTTGCAGGTGATACCAGGAGACTCCGTAGTCTGATTCACCCTTCTGGTTATTATCCCTTACTACCATGAAAGTCTTTTCCAAGAGAAATGCTTCTACAATTCATTGAAATCATAGCATTTAAGTGTCTGGTATCTGATCTCTAATGCGTGTAATGCTCGGTGTCTATCTCATGAAGTACCTATACTGATACTGTATGCCATTCTAGCCTGTCTTCAAGAAATGAGAATTCCTATTATTCAGAGTATATGCTTTACAGAGAAACAAGAAAACTAGAAAAAGATGCAGATGGAGACAGAAAGAAAGAGACATTGGGCGTGGTATGTGTGGAACCAAATACATGCATATAGTAAATGTTGAGTACAGGAATGAGTAAAGGAGTGTGACTTAGAAATGTAAGATCCACGTGCCTAAAAGTTATTACTCATTTTCGTTTCTGAAATTTTAGAAGTATTCAGAGATTGTGGCATATATTTTCATAACATGTGGAGTCTGCTGCAGGGAAGAGTCATCTCATGTATCCCTATGTGGAGATGTAACAAAAATCTGTAATACCTTCTGAAGATTTGAAATTGAGACTTAAACAAAAAACAGAAATAAAAAAAAGGTTACAAAGGGTTTTTCTTGTTGTGAATGAGTAGTCTTACATATAACAGTATCAGTAACTGATCTGGGTCTTTTTACATCTGCAGTGCATCTAGTTGTTACAAAAGACACTTGTAAGGAAGGCTGTATCAGATCTCAAATGTACTGCTGTAATAGAATGACTCTTAATGTTCTAGCGTGAGGAAGAAGGTTGTAATTAATAGACCAAAATGTGAACTAATAGGTGTTAATTATCTTGTCCCTTTGTTCATTTGTCAGTTTTTAACTGGACACTAGTTTTAGTGAAGAAAAGATCTTTATCCTTTTTCCATTTTGTTACCATTGGCATAGCTGTGTTCTTTTGTTATAGCATAACCTCAGAATTGTTTTTTGTTAGCAAACTAAAGATCATTTTTTCAGTTTTGTAAATCAAGAAGTCTTAATCCAAATGAGTAATTAGGTGATCTTAATCGTATTAGGAAGATGGAGAGGGATAAAATAAACTTGCATAATCAACCATAATAAAGATGTTTAATTGTGTTATCTTCTATAACACAGAAAAAAGATGAAAAAAATAATAAAATGACCTTTTAAAAAAAATCAAATGATTACTATAAGTGAAAAATATTCTTTTTGTGGCAAACCACAAAAATGGGAGAAAACTTTTTCTCTCTTATTGAAGAAACTGTGCTTCAGCTTCAATAAACTTATTTCTGATAACTAGATATCGCTCGGTCTGTTGTTTCATTACCTAGTCTATTCTTATTTTTCATGATAGAAATTTTAGTCCGGAATTGTGAGACAGATGCTTGATGCTGTTATAAGCATATGCTCAAATCTTTTATAGAGTGTAAATTTCATGGTAAAACTGAAAGTAATCTTCTGCTCCAGTATTTCCAAAACAAAACTGAAATATCCTTTATTCTATACATAAAAGAAAATTTAATAATCTGGTAAGTAGAGGTTTTTTTGTGCATGGAAAAAAATATATTGATATGTATTACTAAGCTCTTGATCACTTTTGTTGTAGTGAAAGTACAATAATGGAGCAGTGTGAACTGGGGAGAAATAAAAATAAGAAGTAGCAGGCATGACTCAGAGATAAGAACGTTTTTCAGCTAAACAGTTCTGTGTTAACTCTAGATTGAGCAGTGTGTTGGTTGCATGTGGCAAATATTTGACATCCAGCTTCTTTGCTATCCAGTTTTCCTGTCTGACCTCTAACAAAACTATATGAAAGCCAGTTTTGAGCCTACTGTTATGTAAAACACTTAACTATGAACTTATATTCTTGAAGATGATTTGGGCTTAAACTATAAGCTATAAGCTTTGACAGTGAAACATGGTGTCTGTTATGGCACAATTTCATGAGAATGTTGAATCTGAATCATGTCAAAAGTTGTTAATCTTCTGTTCTTTGTTGTTTAGTGTTCACACTATTAACAGATATAAGCATTGCTATAAACTCAAGGAGATGAGACACAGTTACAGCAAATTTTTAAATCAAGCAAGATAAATAAAAGAGATTTGGTTCATATCTTACCCCATTTTCCTTACCTTTGCAGTGGGCTACCTGTACTTGTCTTTGAGGAGCTGAGCTTCCTATTTCTCTTTATAAATAAAAATAATTTGTTTAGGTAAATGTGGATAATGGCATTGTAGTTAAGATTCACATAAAGATATCAATTTCAGTGCCAAAGTAGCTTTTGTTAGAGAAAAGGCTGTCACTTGTTTGAAGAACTTAGAACTTTCATTCAGGGATGTGCTCAAGTGGCTGCCTTCAGGTCAGCTGAATGGGCATGCAGAGGTCAGCACATCTATTTGCTGCTTAAGTATTTCTCAGCAGAATTCTGAGAACTGCTATAGAAAGGACTCTGTGCTGTTAGCAGTGAGGCATGCACACAGTCTTAGTCATAGTATTATTTCAGTCCTTAATTTTAAGGATGATGGAGCTGATGTGTAGGCCTGTTCAAAAGATTGATGTGTAATTACTGTGTGGCATATTAATCTGTATATTTTGCAAAGTGCTGACCATCAACTTCAGCATATTGTAGTATGTATCCTCATTTTGTACAGAATCTACCATAAGCTACAGGACTTAATGCACTGGATTTGAAGGATTAAATAACAAATACCGTGGTGTGTGTATATAGATATATTTAGATATTTTGATGGCAGTAAAGGGCTACATTATATTTGAAGAAATTTCTCACATGGAAAGAAGAGAGTTCAGATAGTCATACTCTTAAAAACTCAATGCATTAATATGGCTAAAAAGGCCAGATTTTCATTGTGGAACATTTGGGAATGGCAATTCTTTTCTTCTCTGTTTTGTTAGCAATAGTCAGTACGGTGTGCCATCCTACCTGAAATAGATATTTTTCTAACTAGATCAAGAGAAGTAAGCAATATAAAATTTATATATAACTACAATGTCTGAGTTGCATTCATAAGCAGGTATGGTCCAGCTAGAACAGACTGAGAAATATTAACATCAAGGAAGATAACAGCATGGTATTGGTGTATTGATGCCATTTATGAAGCATGATCTTTCACTGAATTAAAGAATGACTAAAAGGGCAGACCAAAGTATTGGTGTGAGTTTACTTTGTTGGGATATAAGGGAGCTGATATTCGTTGAAGTTCAGTCCCTATAGGCTTGCTTCCAGCAAGTTATTTTTGTATTGATGCTTTGCTTACCTGCTTTGTGTAAGCAACAGCACCTGTGCTATGGAATATATGCTACACCTGGGCTTTGTATGGAACAGTGCTGTGGTTTTGATTTGCAGCTTTTCTTCAGCTGATGGAAACTAAGCAGCACAGAAATATGTAAGAAAAGCAAAAAGAATGCCCCTAATGAAATGTCTGATCCAAACAAAATAATCTAATACTCTGCTAAAGCACAAATAAGCCTCTTCTGTGATGGCCCCATGGGTGCTGTGTGATAGCAGATGAGAAACCAAGTGATTGCTTGTTTCTCTATGGGAGAAAAATTGACTTATATAGTGACTGATGTGAGAGACAGAGTGCTCTTGAAGAAATTATTCATTAAGATGTCATCCATGTTTAGTATTAAGCTAAAGGAGTATAAAAACAAATGTAATTTGTTGTTGGGAAAGGATCAGAAGAAAACATGCTTTCACTATAGTCTGAGTAAGTTTGAAATCATCAGTTTGGAGCTACTCACAGAGATAGCGATATTTTTCTGTATTGAGATTTGTTGAATGTAATTTGGTATATTTGGAAATCATAGTGAAATCTCTGAGACGTTTAAATGTTGTTCAGAAGGAAAAGTAATTAGAATATGTAAGAAATTTTGAATGTCAAGATATGTGAGTAAATGTAACCTCACCATTTGTAGAGTTTGCAGTTACTTGTCTATTTATATTTTCAATTAATATTATATATTATGGCCATTAATAGAGTGTACCTGCTATAAAATCAACCAAGTTTTAACAAACATTTTATTGTGTTTTAAAGTACATTTCAGATGTATTCCCCTCCAAATAAAGCATGTCAATGGCAATAGAAACATTAAGGGGAGCAAGTATGGACACAGCCTCTATCAGCTGTTGTCTCCCCTCTTCCAAATTACTTGGCTTGTATTGTAAGGGTTTACTTTAGGCAATCATAAGATGTACCTCAGAGTTTGCTGAGAAAATAATTTTGAACTTTGAATTGCCCAATTTACTCCAGTGCCATTCAGATAGCAGTGCTGATAAATGCCCCTTAAACTTTCTCATTACTCAGTTGTGTGCAAGTTTTCTGGATGCTGCGGTTGGCAGTGTAGTAAAGGACTGTGAACACCAGAGAATCAGGAGAATATTTAAGGTTGTACAGAATTAGATTTTTGACGTATTCTACAAGCTGAACCTGGAGAGGATGATTACTCCAGAGGCTAAAGCTCTTTGGTTTGTAAGCACAATGTCTAAAGAAGCACAAATCTACTAGGGTTGTTAAAGCCATACATGTTTAATTTTGTTAGTCAGTATTCAGTTTCTAATTCAGCTCATTATGTGTGCACCCATGTGAGAATCTCAGTGGTTGGTCTAACTCCATTTCAGCATGCTTACAGGATGTTTTGCACCTTTCTCTACACTGCAGCTGCTTCTTGTTGCTAGCAAAACACCGTAGATCTGTCGCAGTTCCAAGCTTCATAGCAGTTTCTCAAGGTGATGACTATCTCCTTCTTTGCCTCATACTACCATGTTCTCTCTTCTAAAGCAAAATATCATAGGACTGTGTACTGCCTGGACCACCTTGAGTCTAGAAATAAGTTTTCCCTAGATCATTTCCCATTGCTTATTCAGGTGTAGCAAAGGTTCCTCTAAATATGGTACCAGGTTTTCTATGATTAAAATAGCTCATCAGTAAATTATAACATCAAGCTATCATGCTACCTAAGTTCCTATTTCTTGTTCCTCTTATTTTTTATGGAATAAACCTGGCACTTTTCAGGATTTCAGTCTTGTGCAGTTTCAGACACAGTGTAGAGATAAATCCCAGATTTAGGGAGGGGAAGAATTCATGGTGTATTGGCTTAATTCCTTTTTTGTGACAGTTGTGTGAATCAGAATAGAAATTGGACTGTTAGGCTAAGTAGTGTGGAGGTGTATTTGTGGATTGAGCAGAAGAGATGCGGTCAAAGAGCCTTTTTAAAAGCCTTTTATTTTATGGCACAGTGAAGAATTTCATGGATGTTACTTTTGCACGTTTTGAAGTCTATTTATGCTTCTGATACACATTCTTGGGATGTGGTGGGGTAGCACACCAAACTTAGTTAGGATCAATAGTTCATAGATACAGCATGAAAACCATATTTAATGTGGTCAGGATTTTGTTTTTGTGTGGCTTTTTGTTTTAATAATGTGAAATTCTTCTCTGGGTGGCTTAGTTTTTTTAACTTACAACTTCCTTGTACTGCTGTCTGAACAAGAAAAAACATGATAAATTCTGTTAGGAGACTGATGCACTCTCGCTGAACAATTTTCATTAGAATAGAGAAACAGTGCCCTGGTGTTGAAGGGCTGCTCCTCTGCCAAGTGAAAACATCCATTTATAGAAAACGGAGCTATTAGGACTCTTTCCAAATGAAAAAAAAATGTAACAGGAGGAAAAAAAAAATACAAAAAACCAAAACATTACCGGAAAGTTTCAGGCATTGTTGTTATTTTACCAGTGATGTGCCAGCAAAAAGACTTTAAAAATGGAGGATGGTAGCACAGCTACATTCTGTTTGCTATAGAATGGTGTAAGCAAATGGAACTTCATGTGCTCACAAGGCCTGTTAGAAATGACTGAATCACTGTGGATGCCAAGGCCAGGTACCTAATAGTGGGTTTAATTATTTTGCCTAATTTTACAAATGAGTGACATTAAACATGATCTATCAGGCACAGAGATACTTTTAAAGTGTATCAGCAATGTTTAACACCTTCACTTGTTTAAAAAACACTAATGTCTTTTCATGATATGCCGTTGTTTCCAAGGGAAGCTCCAGTTTTATTGACACAAAAATAATAGCTATTGAGGGCTAATTTTAACTCTGGCACATGGAAGTGCACTTGCCAGCAATTACAGTGGGCTTGTATCTGCTTTTTTCAGATTGGAAGTTACCACATTACCCTCGTTCCTTGTAATGTTCATCTTGTTTCGTTCCTTCAGTGTTGTAATGAAACAGATTGCTTTCTTAAAATCATTAATTCAGGATGAAACTTCAACTGAACTCTGGAGTCTTTGGAAATTTGGGCAGATGAATAAATGTATGAAAGCTCTAAAGGCAGAACTGCTTGACTGCCAAGTCATTTCATTGAGATTAAAAGATGCTGTCATTTAATTGAAATAAATTATTGCTTAAAACTCACCAAGCAAAGACCCAATAAAATGACTTTCTAGGATTTGCAATCTTTTGAAGATGACAATACACCCCAGAATAAAATCCATATTTATTTTATATGTCAAATTACATGAAACTACTGAAGAGTTTTTATACTTTGCCCACACTTCATTTTGCTTCCATGGCCTACTTTTGAACTTACTAAAATTAATGTAGATAAAACCAAGAGCTGTGAAGATAGGGGAATTATTGTAGCAAACAACTGCTGTAAGGAAGAAGATCAGCCGAGTACATGCAATATCAAAAGAATTCTTCGTGAAACTGCCTTTAAAAAGACCTATTGAAAACCATAACATAAAAATCAGTCCACGCCGCAGTTTTTAGAAATGCTGCCAGAAAGAAAAATTCCTATTACTATTAGTCACGTTAATGGCTACCACAGACTGCACATTTTATCTGTGAGCAGTCACAGGTCTGACTGAAACAACGTATTTAATCATTGGTCAAGTTAAATGGAAGGGCAGTCGAATGCCCTTCTTCAGTAGTACCTACAAGTGACGGGATGCTGGATGCCTAGCTGGATGCTTAGTAAAGCCAGAGGATTGTGTTTTGAAAGGGAACATTTATTTTTAAACTGATTGCAATTGTAAGATTGTAAGTAGAAGGCATAAATTGAAAGGTTGTACATGTGTGTAAGCACTCAAAAAAAAGTCAGCAAGTGCACAAGAGAAGAGGTGTGAGTATGCCCTGAGTAGATGCAAAGGCATGCCCTTTGTTATAAAGCTCACTAGGTAGGCATCTTTGCAATTATCACCAAGAGCACACTCGTGGTGTGGCCAGTCTGAGCTCCCAGCTTGCTGCTGCAGAACAGGACATTCTTCTGCCTCTACTTTTTCCCTTCCCATGGTGTGTCAGTGGTGTGAACCTCCCCTCCCAGTTCTCCTTCTCTGATTTCAGGGTAAACTGATTTATCCCTCCGATTGGTGGGGGGAAAAATTGCCTCTTTACTTTTCTGCTGTTATACAGTTGCAGCCGTGTTGGAACCAGATGTAGAGGGAGGGTGGCAGAAGAAAGCCAGGCCCTCTTGCTCCCATCAGCAGCAAGCTGTTAGCTCAGCTGCAGTCATTTTGATAAGCTGTGCCCTCAGCTGCATCAAGGGCATGGGTGGCGGGCGAACAGGAGGGTTCTTGTAACACCTTAGCTTTTACACTTCTGCTTGCTGTAATGTTGTATTTTTCAGTATGTGCCAAGACTTTTAAGTAATGGCTCAAAAAAACATCAAAGCATCTATGGGATGACTTTCACCCTAAAAAAGCGTGTTTCTCCTTGCTGCTGAGGATGGGAGTTTAGACTGCCCTCAGAGGAAATCTCAGTGACCTGACAAACTGCTTTTACTTTGCCCTTTTGAGGATAGGCTCACAGTGGCTTTGTAAAAGGTCTCGTGCTTGCAAGGGGAATGTAACTAGACATAAGACACTGAAGTGACAGAAGTAGACACGGGAGAGCAGGAACTCCACATGCCACTTCCAAGTGTCCAGGATTTAACCAAAAGCAGCAAAAGTGGCAGTATCACATTTCCAGTGGTGATGCTATCTGATTCTTGCCTAGTCTGGTCAGGCTCTTGCAGCTTCCATATGTGCAGAGATAGCAGTGGAATGACTGTGAAATTCGATCTTTTGAGTTTCTCAGGTTCCTCGGACTGCTCAGTCTGCCTCCCTACTATCTTTCTTAAAGATGACTAAATGGAATGATGGCTGGTGGTAGTTCACCCCACTCATGACTTTGTTCATCACTTAGAACTTCAGATATTGGTTTCTGTGTCATTTCCCCTTGCATTCTCCCTTTTGTCTTACCTGAAAAGATTTTGGAATAGTTTTTGAACAGAAGCAGTAGATTTGTTGGCTTGAATGCATCTGATCTTCCTGGTGCTCGTTGACTGTTCATAAAGAATGTTCTAAAATAGGCTAAAATGGATTTTTGTTACCTTGAACAACTCAGAGTGCAGGCTCCTGGTGATAAAAAGCATTGTGTTTAGAAAAGGGAAACTTAAAATTCACAGTAAAAATCTATACCTCTCAAATGCAAAGGATAGCTGGTAGAAATAAACTATTTCCTTGTGAGTGTGAACAGGGATTAAATTTGTCAGTGATTAACTACTACTGTTAACTAAAAATGCTAGGAATTTCAGAAATTCATCTCTTACTCTGGGGTCAAAAGAATGTTTGTTCTAATATTTGCTGATTGCACTATTATGTGTAGAAAGGAATCAAGATCCTATACATAACTTCATGAGACTTGAATACACTGTATTAGTAACCAAAGGCTGGATTTTAGCCAGCATGCAGTCTATGAATTTGCTTTACATTTTCTCACAGGTTTTTTCCTGGTGGAATCCATTGCTGCAGGGACTGCATAGAGCTGCTGAATAGTCTTTTACTAATCATGCTTATTTTAACCAGCAACCTGCAATCTGAGCACAGCTGAGGGTGCAGAGGTTAGATGAGAAGTTGCAGACCAGCAAGAATCTGGGAAAGATGAGGTGGAATTGGGGCATCTCTTGTGTGGTGCTGTGGCTGTGCCAAAAAAAAATTGCTTCTAGAGACTGGACTTGCCACTGCAGGAAGGAATCGTTTGCAACAGAGGAAAAATGAAATGTATGGCCTAATGTGAAACTAGGGGTCAATAAAAAAAATCAAGGATGCAATAATATCTCTTCCTCGTGATTTTAAAGGTCTTTTCCAACCTGAGCAATTCTATGACTCTATCAAAGAAATTCATACGTTGCTGACTGTAGGCTGGGCTATAAGATTGGGATTACAGAACTCTTCTGCTGCCCATCTGTGTCCTGGCTGTACTTCTGGCTTGTATTTTAAATTGATTAGTTAATTTAAATTCTTTTAGATCCTTAGTTTTTAACTTGCCCTGTGTGCACAAGGTTAGTGATAGATAGCAGGCTATTCTTGACATACAAGAAAGTGTCAGTTATTCTCTCTCTCTTTGGTCCTATAGTTTGATCATTATAGGATATTGTATGGAGGCTGTTATGGCTGCTGCTGCTGTTTTCTTCTGTTGAAGAAACAGTCTGATGACAGATGGAGAGACATGCTTTGCCCTAGTCTATTAAGACAAGGGCTCGTATCTCTCTCTTTTCATGGACAGTGAAAAAACGAGGAAGAAGCAAGGGGAAGCACCCAGTATGAGATACTTCAACTGAACCTCCTAAATTATCTTCCATGGACAACTCATCAGTCAAATCAGTACAGGCATGTTACATTTAAGAAAGCATGTTAATGCCATGAATATTTGGGACTAACATCTTCATTCAAGTTTACCGGAAAACAGAAGGAAGAAAGAGATCATGCTGATAATAGTATACAAAGCATAGGGATAGCATGTGTTACTTTTTCTCCTTATACTAGGAAAATTTCAATTGCAAATTTTCTTAAATACATTTTCTACGCTGATACTGCAGTGTGTTGGATCATTTCCTTCCTATTTGAATGCCAGCATTTGAGAATGCTAGTTCTGAAAACGGCTTGCATAAAATACACTGAATAACAGAGTATACAATAATGGGGCAACATACATGGTGTTCTCTCAAGTGAAAATGATACTGAATGCTCAGTTTAAAAAAAAAAAATAAAGGAAAAGGATGTCTGGTAGATATCCAAATTAGAAATATGGCAAGGCTATTTTGTAAAATAAGTATTTAATTGGTTCTCAAAGTCCAGCACAGAAGTAGCTTCTCAGAGGATAATTGCTGTATGTACATCTGCTGCAGTAATATGCCCAGCCTCTGGTATGTTAAGAATCTTATTTGGGCTAAGTGCAGTCCTCTTACTTAAACTCAAGTTGCCAAGTTTCTTTAATTCTACGTGCCCTTTACTCCTCCATTCCTCATCTCATTATGTGGACATCTCAGGCTGTACCCTGTGAAGAGGGATGCTGGTAGTCAGCAGGAATGCAGGACAGAAATACTGATGAGGTGAGAGCTGGGTTTGACATAGGTCTGAGCTCAGGATTACTGGAGCTGGGAGATATGACTAAGGCACAGACTTATTTCTGTAACCCTCCAGTAGAAAGGATTATGATTACATTTAGTTTTAATTGGGTTCTGTTAAGTAAGCCTGGCCCTGGGGTAAGAGAATGCAGAAGGCATGAATGGAGAAAGATTTTTTCAACGGAGTGTGAAGGAAGATTGGAGTAAAATAATTAGGGTGTCTCAGGACAGATGTGGTGCAAGGGCTATGAAGTACTCAGGGAAGAGATGGGAACTCTGTAATGGTACATCCGTGAGCACAGAACTGTCATCTGCTATTTGCCTGCCTCTCTTAATCATATGGTAGAAAAGCAAAATAATTTTTCATTTTTTTGAATGATTACTTAAAGGAAATCATTCAAATGAGAGCTGTCCTTGAAGGACAAAGGGTCACAGTCGCTATTTAGAGGAAGGATATTCTAGTTCAGACTCCTTAGGTACCATTTTTGTTGGCTGGGACTGTTTCAGTTCTTACCTTTTCTAACTTCATCATCTCTCTGTTCCCACCATTTTTTTCTACGTAAATAACTTCTTCCAAATAGAATCATTATAGAATCATAGAATGACCTGGGTTGAAAAGGACCACAATGATCACCCAGTTTCAACCCCCTGCTATGCGCAGAGTCGCCAACCCCAGACCAGGCTGCCCAGAGCCACATCCAGCCTGGCCTTGAATGCCTCCAGGGCTGGGGCATCCACAACCCCCTTGGGCAACCTGTTCCAGTGTGTCACCACCCTCTGTGTGAAAACCTTCCTCCTAATATCTAACCTAAACCTCCCCTGTCTCAGTTTAAAACCATTCCCCTTGTCCTATCACTATCTCATAAACAGCCATTCCTCTTCCTATTTCTACACCTCTTAAATCTATATTTCCATGTTCTCACTTGGAACAACAAGATCCTAATGTGAAAACACATGAATTGCCTTAATGTTCTCATGTAGCAGCAGTTTTCTGTATGTCATCTGACCTGTAGCAGCTCTGCTGTGCACCTACAATTGAGAATTGAATTGATGGGGAACAGGGGTTTGGTTCCCAGTGCACAGGATATGTTGTCAGCCTCTGGGGCTGCCCCCAGTTCAAGGAATGGTCCTGAGAAAAGCAATGAATGGATATTAAGAATGTTTAATCTCAATCAGATCCCACTTTTCTGCTCTGTTTACCAAGATTAGCAGATGCCTTCTTTCCAGGAATACAGCCTAGACAATCTGGTGTTTTCTAGGGGAAGTGGTAATTACATTAAGTTATAAATACCTTAAAAGATTATAGTATTCCAGTTTTTCATTTAAATGATTATAAGGAAAATTACTATCATTACTTTCTACTCATCTTTTGCAAACCCTGACTTGCAAGGAATTATCCTGAGACTTCAGCAAAAGGTTATGCTTCCAGTATTTTGTTGGTCTAAATATTTTCACGTTGTATTTTTCCTTACCTCTTAGGAACTACTGGGTAAGCTTAACAAAGTGCATAGAAATGAAGAAACATGGACATAACTTGCTTAAATAAATGATGTTTAAAGTAAAGAGTAAGTTTTCAATGAGACAATTTGAAATTGTTCTAGTTAATTGTCCAACAATGCGTAGCAATTTGTAAATAATGCTCTTTATGCTAGCCGAGAGCAAATCATGGTGGACATGCAATTTAAAAAATCAAAACAAAAGAGAAGATTTCAAACAAAATCTCACAAGAGCCAGAAATCATACTGTTGTTATGTGAAAGTTAACAATGCCCTTCTTTCTCAAGTATTTTGTATACATTTTTATTGCTGTCAAGTGATGCTAGCCAAAGCCGTCTACAGCTTTCCCAATTAAGACTGATTCTTCTTGGCGATGGAGAAATGTGATAGTGTAGGATACCCTGAAGCCATGAACAGCATTGCTTCATCACGTAAACTGGGTGAAAACACTTTTTTCAGAGCTCATAGGTACTATGTAAGACTGTGCAGGTCTTGCTACATCTACGCTGGAATTAACTGCTGGACTAGCTAGAATGAAGGCTGCTGTGGCAGAATATGGTGTTAGGAGGATGATTTTGCCTTGTTTTCTTTGCTTCAGCTCTTGTGGCTAATTGCTACTGAAATATGATAAAATAACTGTGATTGAATAGGACCTCTGGGGGTTATTTGGTCCAACATCCTGCTTGAAGCGGGGCCAATTCTGAACATACGTCAGATTGGTCCTGTTAAGTGTGAAAAATTTCAAAGGATGTAGATTTTCCAGGCTCTCTGAGTAACCTGTTCCAGTGCTTGATATTTGTTGTACCCTTTTTCTTCTTGAATCTAACTAGAATTTGTCTTGCTGCAACTTGGCACTCCTCCTGGTTTTTCACTGGTCACCTATGAGAAGAGCCTGGCTCCATCTGTATCCCCCCTTGCTTAGGGACTGTAAGATTGCTCCTCAAAGCCCTGTTAGCCTTCTCTTCCTTCATGAAGCTGCAGGAGTCCAGCTGTTTTTCATGCATCATGTGCTCCATGACCTTCTCTATGGCACTTCTTGGATTCTCCCCTATTTATCAGTATTTGTTTTGTACCTGGAGGTTTAAAATTGAATGTACGATTTGAAATGCAGCTTTAGTAATGACAACTAGAAGGTAACAATGGCTTCCCTCAAATCACTGGCTGTGCTACTGATAATGAAGTTGAGCCTGCAGTTTTCACTCACTGATGCATAGGCTTACTGCTGACTCATTTCAAAGTTCTTGTTCACCAGACTCCCACTTTCTTTTTCTTTAAGAGTGCTACTTAGCCAACTGCTTCCCACCTTGTACCGTTGCATGGAGTTATTTTCTCCTGTGTGGAAGACTTTGGATTTGCCTTAATGAAGTTCATGAGGATCCAGTGAAGAAGCCTTTAGCTTATTGAGACAAGCTGAATGGCAGCCAAGCTCTCCAGTATGTCAACATAACAATTTGACTTGGCTGAGCTTAGGTAAATGAGTTATGAGCAGAGCACTTCAGCTTGCTGTTCCAACAACTTCCCTGAAGGAAAAAGCTGTGACTTTTAGAAATCTGGCAAGGTGAAGTTTTGGCCTCTGCTTTTTCACTTCGCTCCACATTATACTGTTAACTTTTGCTCATTCAGTTTTTGCCTTTTTGAATTTACTGAATTCTTGAATCAAAACCATAGCTTACTGAATTCCAACCTAATATTCTGTGCTTTGCTAGCTTCTGAGGGTATAAATCCATTACATCAGAATAGGATTTTATGCTTGTACATCACCAAACTCTTTTCAGGAATCAATGGCTTCAAAGAGTTACTGCATTTAGATTTGAGTCTGAAAAGGGTTATTATGACAAGCATTGACTGTCAGGGGCTAGATTAAGCATAAAGGGAGAGTTAGCTGACTTTGACCTTTACAATGTTAGCTGATATTTAGAGCCTGATGTTTGTGTCTCTTCTCAGCTTGAAGTAATTCAGTCTTGCTCCCTGCAAGAATGTTTTAACCTCCAGAACCAAGGTGTGCTTGGACAAGGTATCCTTCTGTTGAAGGTGTCTTGAATTTCTTTCAGTTAGAAGGAGCATTACTCTGTCTCAACATGCATATTGAACAATGATATCTTCTTCTCAGGACCTCGATATCTGATTTTTGTACTTTAAATGAAAAAGGAACAAAATAATCCTGCCTAGAAAATAAGCATTTTTTTTTCACACTGAATAAATATCTTCCTGAAGACATTATTCAATCATAAATATATTCTTGAAATATGAAGTGAACGATCGAGTAATATTAATAGGAATGCATACAGAAACCCTTTGATGTCTTAAAATGGGGCTCGTTTTGCAAATGGCAGTCAATTAAATTGTTTATAATAGATTAAAACTGTGCCAGTATCACTTCTGGTCTATTATTTCTAAATACAAATCAGCGCCAACTGCATTCTTTTGCACAATCAAGTATAATCTGTGGGTTACATTTAACACAGACACATTATAAAATGAGATTTCTTGAAAAAAGGACTATTCCTGTCCGAAGCTAATACCTCATATCAGATTAATGTACTCTGGTCTTTGGTAAGATTGTCTTGGCTTTACATATGTTTTTATTGAAAGGGCCTTAAAAATCATAGCATCCTTTTCAGTGGACCCTAAAAACTGGTAATTAAGGTCTTATTAAACATTTACTGAAAATGAAACAGCATAGGAACTCATGCTGCTAAATATTTTTGTGGAAAAAACAAACTAGACTGCTAAATGATATTTCAAGGTGTAAGCAAATTCACTGTAAGTGATAGGGAATCACATTAGAATGCAAATTACTTCTACTCAGTAAGGAATATGGTGATGACTAATATAAAGTTGCTTATAATACACCTGATGGATGTGATGCACAAGCAATTAAAACAAACAATCAAAAAAAGCTCTAAAGAGCCTCCTTTAAATAGTCCGGAGATAGCCAAAGGAAGAACTAATACCTTGTTAGCTTTAAGATTTTCTCTGTTTTCAATCTGTGTAATCCTCTATTCCACATCACTCAAATGTTAATTATAACTAGTATGTATACCAAATCTTAAATACTAAAAAGCCTCATGTAAGTTTATTGAATATATATATATAAAACTTTTGAAATAATTTCTCAGAGTAGTAATACTGCAAATAACTCTTGTAGCCTAATTTTACTGAATCAATTTTTTTTTTCTGTAGTGATCTCATTACTTTATTAATTTGTTCTTATTTGTTTCTAATATTTATCATGAACACACACTGTGCATAATTTATGAATTAAAGTAAATTCACAAAAGTAGTCACAGCACCATGAAAAAAGCAGTGGACAAATTTTCACTTTTCCCTTGCCTCGACATTATCACAGTGAATTTAAAGCATGAGAAGTTCTGGAATCTGGAGGTGTAGTTGTTTTGTCATATCTACTTCTAACTGATATCTGTTGAAAAAATTCTGGTAAGCTGAGCTTAAAAAAGTGAATAAGCTTGTGTGGTTGGGGTGACATACAACACCTTTTTTTTTCCCAGCTCAGGCACATGTTTGCATGCCAGCACACCATATGCCACCCAAATCCATGTTAATATTGTGCATTTTATGATTAATAAAATCTTTGCCTGACTCCTTTCTTCTTCAGTGTGGGTGTGAGTCTCCAATCTTATAACTCATGTAATAGCTGAAAGTAGATTTTGAGCACACTGGAAGGAAGCCTGTGCTCTGCTCCCTCTGGTTTACCTTTAGCAGTGTAATTAGAAGGCACTGGGAGAATCTGTCCCTCAGTTTTACTGGCTTTTTTGTTACTAGGGAATGCAGTCTCCACTGGGGCTAAGGAACTCTATTCTCATAAACCAGTACCTGAGATGCTATTTATCAGCACTTGCACAATAGCTCAGCAAGTGAGTTTTCTTCCAGCTCTGTTTGTTTGGAGATTTTAGTGGAGTGGTTTTTTTTCTTGTGGGTTTCTTCTTAAAAGCTGGATATGTAGAAGTCTGACAGTAAATTATCATCTTCCTAAAGGCGAGATAAGAGGGATATTGGAAAGGGTACCTCCTTTTGACTGCTGTATTGTTGTTCACCCTTAATGCATAGCAGTCAAATTAGCACTGCAGGAAGACCTGTGGCAGCCAGTAAAGCTGCTGTCCTTCTCCTACCCCTGCCCCTGCATGTATGTGCCAACACACACGCGTATGTATATGTGATTTGCCAAAATAGAAAGGATAATGTGAAATTTTCTCATCTGCCTCACTGGGGAGTTAGTAGACTTATATTTGAACTACTGATATCCACTGTAACTAGTCGAACCCACTTTGCCTGAACTGGGAGCCACTCACATAAGCTCTCCTCACACAGTTGTGGGTAAGTAGCATCCAGGTCAGATTTTCTAACTATGCTCCAGATAAAAATTTTTCCTTGTAGCTATGGTGCTACCTCTGTTGCAGAACTGTGGTGCATCTGCTTTCATGTTCTATCAGAACTTGCTTCCTGAAACCATGATACAAGCTTGCTGGTACAAGTGTACATTTTGCTACTGGTTTTGGAATAGATGTTATCTTTCTCTCCTGCACCACCACCGTTTTCCACAGCAGTGAATCTTTATGGAAGTTCATGTAGCCAATAGTAAACCTATTTAGGTCTCTTTTATTGCATGGTCTTTTTGTATCAGAAGTTAATGACAGTGGCCTCTTATCTCCCCTTGGGGCACTTGGAATGTCATATTTTAAGCAAGACGCTTGAAATCTATTAAGGTATTCAGAGCACTAGTTTATTTTAAGAAATGTTTCCCTGGGCAGGGTCATTGTTGATTTAATACTTCACCTTCAGTTTGTTGCCTAAAAAAAACCACTAGAAAAAATTTGAGTCATTCACACCTTTTCCCTCTATGATGCCACAGCAAGAAATAAAATAGGTCTAGAGCTTTACAAAGTACTTTTTACAGAACTTGACAGTGTAGTGTCAGCTATGTTTGACAAAATGATTAAAATCATCCTATTATCATTTGATACAATTTCAACCCGTTAAGATTCTGGGTGACAGTCGGTACATACTTGGAAAAGGGATGTCAAGAATCTGCTCAGTTCCCTGTGCAATCTTAAAGCAATTTAGATTTGTTGGAGTACATAGTGTAACAGAAAGCAGGCTGTCCTCAAGTAGCTTGGTATTTTTTTAATTCTTTTTTTTTTGTCTGGGCAAGTTAAGACTGTGTCTGGCAAAATAATTTTTTAGGCAGGGAGGTCTTATTAGTAGATAGAAAAACTGATCTGTTTGTCTATTCGGGTAATAAATTAGTCTGAGAATCTTCCACTATAACAATTTAGTAATGTTTCTCAATTTAGAGTTTAGTAGAGTTTAGTTAAGTCAAAAAAGCCAACTTACATAGCCATAAACTCTACTCAAGCACTTGCCTAAAGAATAGCAGTGTCTAGCAGAGCCTTAAGTGCCAAATGAATAGCAGCAATCAGCGAGGTGCCAAATGTAGCCGCATCCTGAAGGTAATTAAACAAGTGACAGAGGATTTACTGGTTTGGAAGTTCTTCCTTGTGCATTTCAATGAGATTTACTGTAGAAGTGAGTTATTAAAACAAACAAACAAAAAACAGCAGGATTTACTAATACATATCTGAGGGAGTTCATTTGGGGACTTCATAATAAATGATAGCACGCTTAGGAATAAAGCAATGTTTTTTTCTTTTTTTCTTTTTCATTTTTGGAATTACAGAGAGCAGATCATCGGTGGAAAGCAGGCAGTGAGTTCAAGAACAAATCAGTTTGCTGTGGGTATGTCACAAATATGTGACACATTTAACAAGTGAACCAAAGTAGTTAAGAAAGGCAGATCTTATTAGAATGAGCTGGACAAACTAGCAGATCTTATTATGGGTTGTTTGTAGTTTCCAGACTGACACTGAATGTATTTGCTTTGAGACAGCTCGTAGACTTGGGAATGAATGCAGGTTTGATCTGTGCACTCTGTGGGAATTTCTCCTGTATACAGCTCAGCTCTCTTTGACTTCTGATCCACATCTTATTTTTTTCTGGAGCACGCAGGGGAAAATCCCAAGAGCCAATGCATTAAGGTGAGTAATGCTGTGCTTTTAGCAAGCTTAATTAAAGTTCCCTGTAGATACTCCAAAGGGGAAGAGCATTGGTCATTCTGCTTACAGAAATCACATATCATGCTGTTAAATGCAAATGTTCAGGATTTATTTGGCAATCTGCACTCTTGTCTTGATCTTAGATAGGAACAGTTCTTTGCTGCAATTTGCAGCACCAAGACAGTATCTTGTCTGTGTAGCTTTGACATTAAAGGAATGTGTCCATTTGCAGTCCTGTTGCATTCACAATTAAGACAGATTGACCATTCCTTGTTTTTGAGGTGATTCCTAATCTCAATTATTTTCCTGGCATATAAAGCCAAAGTAGAATCACAGAATATCCCAAACTGGGAGGGACTCATAAGGATCACTGAGCCCAGTTCCTGGCTCCACACCACACCACCCAAAAATCAGACCATATTGCTGAGAGTAGTGTCCAGATGCTCCATGAACTCTGGCCCTTGGGGCCGTGCCCGCAGCCCCGTGCAGCCCGTTCCATGCCCACCGCCCTGTGGTGCAGACCCTTTCCCTCACCCCCAGCTGCCCTCCCCTGACACAGCTCCATGCCGTTCCCTCAGGCCCTGTCGCTGTCACACAGAGCAGAGCTCAGCGCTGCCCCTCCGCTCCCTGTGAGGAGCTGAAGCCGCCATCAGGCCTCCCCTCAGCTCCTCTGCTCTGCGCCAAGCCAACACTGCGACCTCAGCGCCCCTCATACCTCTTGCACTCTTGACCCTTCACAGTAGATCAAGGTGAACATTTAAAAGGGGAACGCTCAAACCAATTGGGCAAGTTATTAAATAGAAGGCTTGATGACATACTTGTGATAACCCTGGCCATTGCATGAAGTTTGAGTCCTTTTAAATTTTATTTCCATTCCAATATCTCCCTGCCGTTGGAAGCCTACTCATTTGCTGGAGCCGAGTTCACAACACCTCAAGTTTGTGTTAATTTATTTGATCCCTCTGGGAGGTCTCTGTTTCTCTCTTCCTTCATTCTGAACTCTGAAAATGTGTGTGTAGGAAATGGATAATACACCATTATGGCACAATGTAGTTGCAGTAATTTTGGACCAAGAGCACATTTAGTCTCTAAGGTACTGGAGAACTTTTTGCTGCAGGATGTCTCTGCCTGATCATGGTCTGGGTATCTGGGTACCATTTCTTACCCTTTGATTAAAAAGTCCCAATTTTCCAAAACATTTTCAGTAGTCACAAGTCGTTTGGACTTGGCAGTTCTCCTGTGAGTAGTATAATTTGTAAAAATTTTCCACTGCATAAAGATCCTCAGGTCACTAAGTTCTAGACTACTGTAGCCACCACAGGAATTTTCCACCTAATAGAGAAATCCAGTATGTTAAGCTGAATTAAGACAAGCTTAAGCCACCATTCAATTTTATTTATTTATTTATTTTCACCCAGGTCGGGAAAGAAAGTCCTTGGGGAAAGGGAGCATAAAGCTAGCAAATACCTATGCACTCTGTTCATGTGCAGTTTAAGACTTCTAAAATTGTAAGTTGGCATATCCTGATACTGTAAGTCAAATGAAAGCATATTATGAATTTCATTTGACTTTTATAGGCTAACTTAAGTGGTATCTTATCCAACTGAACACATGTTATTCCTCCTTAAATAAAATAGCTCAGCAGCATTTACTTCACTGTAGACAAAGTTAAGCTGTTTTACAGCATAAAATTATTTTAATTAAAACACAGAGATAGGGTGAAGAATATCATATCAGAATTTCTTAACCTTAGGGTCAAGAAATTTATTTTTACCATTCTTAACTCACTAAGCCCTTTTTAAGTGTTTTCAAAATTCTTGGAATTTTGTGGAAAAAAAAAAAAAAAAGAATTTCAAACAATATGGCTTCAGAAATATCCATTGTGGGTGCTATCTAATTTGTGCCACTTAGCACCCTTCATGAACAAGATTTTCATCTAAAGAAAAAGAGTTTGGTCTTATTTTTCAAAAAATACCACATGCTTTCATTTGAATTTTTTAGAATTCAAATATATTCCCAAGAAAGCTGCAGATATTGTTGTGGTAGCTGAAGAGATCTCATATTTTCTAGGTAATCAACTGCTGTCAGAGCAGTTCTGAAGGCTCCCAGAGTCACCCCTGCCTCTTGTCCTCCTCAGTGATTGTTTATTTAGAAACTTCTGTAGTTGCACACACTGAGACAGGCCCTTTTTCTGTATGATGAAGGCACATTTTATTTCAACATAAAACTCATAACCAGAAAGTTATTAAAGAGGTCATTTACCACATCTCTGCACACTAGGAATGTTTAATTTCATGTCATAACATTATCTAGAATAAAGATTTATTTATTTTAATCCTTATCAAATCAGTCTTTTCCAGGAGTGAGTAGGTTATGGATAAGAGAGACTGTTCTTCAGACTTCCCTCACAGCTTGTTCTTACTGATCATTGAGGGTCAAGTGATTTTTCAAAATATCATTGCACTCCCATCTCAGTTTCACTGTAGTTTATTAATCAAGAGTGGGATGTCAGACATACTATAATGTATATCGTTGTTATTACAAATGGCTTATTCTAGTACAGTTCTATTTTCTTCCATCTGCAAGAGCTTCCTGATTGTTATTTATAAATTTGGACTTCTTCTATATTCTTTTTCTCTTCTGTGTCCTCTTACGTATTGCAGAGAGCGTAACTGCAGTTAAAACTTTTGGCACTTTCAGTATATCAAAGTCTGTAATGTACAGTGTTTTTGTGAAATCATCAAGGCATGATTAAGGACAAGCGTTTAACCCCTAATCAATATTTTATTGAATTTAGTTTCATTCAGGTAGCACGTTGTTCACAGCACTATACAGAAAGGAACAAATTTTATCTTGTCAATAGTAGGCATCAAAATGAGAATGCTGGTAAAAGCAAAAGGTTTTGATTTTTTTGTTGTTTGTTTATGTTGAAAGTTTTATCTTTTACAGTGTTTACACACTAGATATGGGAGAAGAAAAACATACATTCAAATGTGATCACACATCGTTTTATTAATTGTAGAATCATAGAATCATAGAATGACCTGGGTTGAAAAGAACCACAATGATCATCTAGTTTCAGCCCCCTGCTATGTGCAACCACTAGACCAGGCTGCCCAGAGCCACATCCAGCCTGGCCTTGAAGGCCTCCAGGGATGGGGCATCTACAACCTCCTTGGGCAACCTGTTCCATTGCATCACCACCCTCTGTGTGAAAACCTTCCTCCTAATATCTAACCTAAACCTCCCCTGTCTCAGTTTAAAACCATTCCCCTTGTCCTATCACTATCCACCCCCGTAAACAGCCATTCCCTGTCGTGTTTATATGCTCCCTTCAAGTACTGGAAGGCCACAGTGAAGTCTCCCTGGAGCCTTCTCTTTTCCAAGCTAAGCAAGCCCAGTTCCCTCAACCTTTCCTCATAGAAGAGGTGCTCCAGCCCTCTGAGCCCTCTTCTATTATCTTTTTTTCTTATATTCTAAAACGGCATCATTCATGGAAGAAAAGGAAAAGTAACTGATATATTTTAACTGATTATGACTAAATCTGGAATGATTTATGAAAATAGAGTTTATTTTTAAAAGTCAACAAATAAATTGTACTGAATCAGGGGAAGAAAAAGAAATATGAAGGCATCAAACAAGGCAAGTACCAAATTGTACAATTTACACTGGTGGCTCTGTGTTGACCCTGAGAAAAGTATTTCCCTTAGCATTTCATTTTGTATTTGAGCTGCAACTGGCAAACGCCTTGTAAATCTACTATTGCATGTCTTTTTCTCAAAAATGAGAGGTAGCAGAATAGTAAGTAGTTTGCATCAATAAATTTAAGTGATAATGATCTTGGGGCTTGAGTGTCTGAAACAATTAGCACCTTCTGTGGTTACTTAAATGCCAAAATACAACTGATTTCCTAAGGGAGTTTTAAAAAGCCTCTTGCTGCAAGTAAAGAACAGAGATATTTTTGTCTTGATGAATAATTAAAATTAATTCCCTGCTTTATTAGAAATCACTGTGATATTGAACTTTGGTAAGAATTAGAAAAGCTGAAGAAAATTGAGCCACCTCATTCTCAAGAACAGGATGTGTTATTTGTTATTGTTGTTTTTAAAACATCTTTTGATATTTTCATTTTCCTACACAATGCCTCCAAACTTTTGTGCTTTTCCATAATTCTACTTATTTCCATAGAACATAACAACAGCAGTTTAGATTATATAGGATGGAAAACGGAGAACTGAGAAAGATATTTGTTTCCCTGTTTATATTTGGTCACTTCTCCCAGGTAACTAGGGATAGAACAAGGGGTAATGGCTTTAACTTGCACCAGGAAGATTCAGATTGGATATTAGGAAACAATTTCCTCTAGAAGAGTGGTGAGGCAGTGGCACAGGCTGCCCAGGGAGGTGGTGGAGTCATTGTCCCTGGAAATGTTAAAAAACGTGATGTGGTGCTAAGGGATGTAGATAGTGAACATAGTGGTGATGGGCTGGGGATTGGACTAGATGATCTTAGTGGTCTTTTCCAATTTGAATGATTCTGTGATTCTATACAAAAATATCTGGTAAGTGTCTGAGCATTGGGATGTCGGGGAAAAAAAATGGTTTGTACTAAGGTTTAGGTTTGCTTTTTTTACATTTTTTATTATAAATATGTGAATACAAATGTCCACACACAGCTTGGAAGACACTGGGAAAAAATTCCAAGCACTATGTATTTGTACACTTACCCTTTTGAATCAATGTTGATAATTAGAAACAACTGTAAAAACATTTTCTGTAATGTTACTGGATTGAAGCAGAAGGGAATGAGTTAAATAGAATGAACTATATATTATAGGTGATCAGACATAGTGCAGATGCTATAGAAACCCTCTGGCCAGGAATATTTCAGTCAACACCAATTTCATTCTAGTTAGATGATGGGCCCAGCTGCAGAATAATCCAGGAGAACTCAATAAGTTATAGTGAGGGATCTGGCTAATTGCACATACTGCACAATAGGATCTCTCCAAGGCTTCAGCCCAAGTGTTAGATGTCCATTAGCAATTCAAAATGAGATGTTAATGAGACATTTAGAATGAGAAATCTTGGTCAGTGTTACCTGAATTTCAAAATTCATTGTGGCACAGACCTACTGCTGTATTTGCTCATTGTTACAGCTAGAGAAAATAATGCAGTAGGTCCTGTAAAATTACTCATAAGGGCTTATCCATGGAGAGGAGAAGCAGAGTGGCATTTGAAAGTAGGATCCTTGGGTTCAGTGAACCATCTGTGTTTATGAATGCATCTTGACCTGCTGAAGAAGGAGCCATCATCCTGTAAACAAAAGGCATTATTACAGTCAGTTGAAATTAAACTGAAGAATCCTATTAGAGAGAAGTAACAGACAAATTTAGAATCCCCATTATCTGGAGGGTGAGTAAATCCTAGAGGGAAGTTGCTTCTCATTGTTGCTGTTGATGACATTGCCTTAGGACCATGAAGTAGTCCTGCAAGATGTAGGGGTGTGGTGTAATTATGCCCCTACTGAAATCTGTTGACTTAAATGTTTTCTAGCTTCCCAAAAACTTTCCATGCAAACACAATACAGTCACATAATTGAAAGAGTGCCTCTTCATATCATGCAAAATGTTTCTTGAAGGCCTTCTGAACATTCATTTGTGTAACAGTTACAGATCAAAGAAAGACTTCAACTTTCTGTGAGGAGAGGCTTTAACTTCCAAGCTGAACTCCAATTAGTGCAAAAAGAGGAACTCAGCTTCATCTCTGATCTTACTGCATATTTAATCTTGGTGGAAACTTAGGCAGAGTTGGCTTTGATTGTGTAGGATTTATCTGTTTGGTTTTTTTACTCTTCAATTCTATTTTATATTGGAGTGCTTAAACTGGTGTCATCTTGTGTAAATATTATATTCTAGAGGAACTATTAAAAAGGCAGAAAATATAAGCTATATAACTGAAAACAGGTAACTTAAAAAAAGAAATGGAGGAAATATGAAGGCTCCTTCAAAAACAATGCCTCCTACTTTATGATGTTAGCCCACAACATCAGAGGCAGGTGTTGGTGGTATGGCAATAGAGGTTGGACCTTTCCACCAATATCCCATTACTTTTTGCAGAGAGGCAGTCTGACAAAATGGTGTCTGACATGGTAGCGTATATGAAGTAAAGGTGTGTCATTGAATTCCCCCATGTGGAAAAACTGGCACCCATTCACATTCATCAATGCATGCTGAACAGTGGTGGAAACCAAACAGTGGATGTCAGCACCTTGAGGCAGTAGGTGGTGTGTTTCAGCACTGGTGACAGCAACAGAGTCTCACTTCCACTGGTGAAGAGTTTTATGAGTGCAGCAGACAGGCTCTTGCTCTTGCTCATCACTGGTGAAATGTGTAGCTCCTGGTGGAGACTGTTGAAAAATAGTGCTTTGTAGCTGAGAATTTGCTTTATCAAAAGCAAAAGTGTCATTGTTCTTTTTGTATCTGTTTTAGTTTCCATGGAAATAAATAGGAGACGCTACTTTCAGAGTGACGTACGTACATATACTCCTTGTATAAGGAGAGACAAGAAATTTTTATCTATTTTGCTGGATAGATTCAGGTTCCAGTAGTAGTGAACTAAAAAAAAGTAAATGATGTCGGAAAGAAGGTAAATCTACTAACATTGTTTAGACTGTCTTAGAGAAAGTGGTGATAAAATAGTTAGTTGTCACCATTGCTGTGGACCTAGTGATTTATGAAGAGACAGGTGGTACCAGAGGCAAAATAGATGTTATTAAATGGGATGGTAAACAGCAGTCCCTTTGTGGTAATGCTGTGAACTGTTCCCTGTACAGCAAGCAAGGTAACAGAATATATAGGGAAAGTTCCAAAGTATGACAGATAGAAAGATGTCAACTTGATAGGATTAATTTACTGGGAAATATTTCACTGAGTGAATTTACTCCTTCTCTGCTGTGTTCTCTCCTCTATCAGAATGAAATCTGATTGCCAGTAATTAAAATGATAGAGAAATCATGTAGAAGTGTCTGCAGTTTGGGATAAATTGACTTCAGTTTTGAGGTAAAGAGGTAAATATAGCTGTGGGATGTGTTTCAAATAGAGAACACAGGAATAGTGGATCAGGCAGAGAGTAATGAAAGCCATTGCATGTAAGGACATGGCAAGCATTTAACCCTGTGTTCCCAGAACACTATGCTAGCCACCAATGACTTATGCTTCCTGTGAATATCACTGGCTGTATTTGGAAGGTCGTGGGGGTTTTGTTGTTGTTGTTGGTTTTTTTTTTTTTTTTAATTATCTCTGAATGAATCCAATTTGTTTTCATATATTTGTGAATTTAAGAAAATCGTAACATCTGATGACAAGATGCTTCTCTGGTATTTAGCATGGCATGAAGAGTTTTAGAACAAATACAAGGAAGCTGTTTTTCCTTCAGTCAGTAATTACATTGTCATGGGATGTTGTGGATGTCAAAGTGGTGGTTTCAAGAGCCACTGAACAAACTTGTGGAAAGAAAATCCAGCCAGAGCGATTAAAATAACAAATGGAATTTTGGGCTGTGAAAGTTCCCTGGGAGATGCATGTCCTGTCTGTAAGCCCAGGCATAGGATGTGAATCTGGTTGACATTTGGTGTAGCTCAGAACAGTGTCCATGTATTCCTCACTGAATTGTCAGTGTTGCTTGATGACTTTAATATTGAATGAAAACCAAATGAAAATCATTTTGGTGTTCTTCATCTCTTAGCTCTTTTCTTTCAGCTTAATGTGGAGTTAGTTCCTGAGCAAGATATTGTGAAGGATAGAAATAATGCTGTGTAACTGTTCTCCCTGTTCAAAGAGGTCTCATCAGATATTTATGAACATTTGCTTCCCTTTGATGGTATTCAGTACAGAGTGCTGCTGAAAGCTCTCATATCATTTGAAAAAGTCTGATATTTCAATATGCAGATGACAGCTGTGGGTTATTCCTTCTCACCATAAGGGATCTATAACCTAACTATTCAGAAGCTTAATAGATGCCAAAACAATTGCACAAGGCTTGTTTCACTCCAGCAAGCAGTGTTGTGCTAGAATATGGCTAACTGAGAAACAGCTGGGTATCCAGTAACGAGAAATCTGAATATAATCATGCATCAATTCACAAGCATTTTCATGGCTATTTGTAAAACTGAAGATCCAACTAAGTTAAATTGCAGGTACCAGTTCTCCTCCTAATCCTGTAAATGTTCAGACCTGTCACTTCCGTAGGAGTCAGCAAACTTGAAATATCAGACCCGTGCAAATTCCCATTCTCCTCATTGAGGATTAGCACTGTGTCACTCTTGTGGCTCTGAGGCTTTGAGAGTATACCCTGGTATCTTGTTGTCTGCCAGGCAGCCCTTATAGGAGATAGAGGTCTGTTCAGCTTCTTGTGGCTTCAGGGCTGTGCACTTTTCCATGGTTCTGTGCAGCCATTACCCTTTGGACACATCCAAGAAGGTCTTTTCTTTTAATTTTGGCTGACATACTGTACTCCCCAGAGTCCTTGTGCACCTGTCACCTTTCAGGACGTTCTTCCTGTTTATTCTGATTCCTTTCTTGGTAGAGGATGATGGTCTTTATTTGCCTGGGTCAGGAAGGTTAACACTTCAATCCTCAAACTCATTCAACTCCTCTCCTATGTAGCAGTTCATCTGACTGTTTTCCTAATTAAAATAAGTAATTCTGTTTCCTTGGAAATGGAAACTATGACTTTGTGAGGTGCCATCTGTGATATTAATAAGTTTGTCTCGGTGGGATGTAGAACTCCTCACACATCTTCCTTGGTGATGTGCTGATGTTTCTCAGTGAGAATTGTCCGTACACAATTGTCTGTACCACATCAGTGTGTTAAGAGATATATTTAATCTAATTATTCATTAATACGTTTATTTTCAACTTGTACACGTCTTATTTCCAGCTCTTGACTGAGGCTAAGCAAAACAATTAATATGTTTGAGATGAGTAGCTTCAAACCCTTTCTTCCAAAGAAAAATCTGTCATGCACTAAATCACGTGTACTTGAAGGTACAATTACAGTAATAAATTTCTCCAGCCAAATGCATTGCAACCATGCTGTTTTAACGTGCAGTCAAGTTCAACTATGCAGCACATCTGTCTCTTTTTTAACATGAGTCAAAAAGTGAGCTGGCTGCAGTTCAGCTCAATAAAATAGAGACGTTATTGTCAATTTAGGTGCTAGAGCAAAAACAGCACTGTCTCCTTTGGGTGATATTTTTAATTGTTTCAATTTTTGACTTTTTATTAGGGATTCTTTCATTTTCACTCCCGTTAGTCATGCTCAAATTAATAACCCAGCCAGCTTCTTGTCATCTGCATGTGGCCAGGACTCTGTAGTTTCCACCTTTTTCTATGAATTTTGGTTCTTATGCATGCTTTTGTTGTATTGTAATTAGATTTCTGCATAGCATTGCTCCTGAACCTAGTTGTAGTCACTTGATGAGAGCAATTCAGATTGGTTATGGGGTAGGCATTTCTGTGGTGTCTGATCTTATTGCCTTTCAGCATTGCCCACTTTTAGGCATATGTTAGGGATTGACAATAGATGATGGTGAGCAGCAACAGGGTCTGGGATCTCTGAAAAGGTTGCATTGTAAAAAGGTTTGGGGATACATTCTTCAGACTAGAGACAGGAGGAAGCCTTTGTAACAGCTTGTCTCTCTGGCTCCTTAAAGCTATTAACTTTATCTGAATGTTTACTTTTTAATGCTTGTGACAGACTGTTCAGTTGTTTGCAAGGAAGAATGTTATATACGGTATGTGTTGTGAAATGTGACATTAAACAAATGTGAAAGTCTGTTTTCTCCTTTTTTTTTTTTCTTTTTCTCTTGCTTCTGTCCAGTTATGGCCAACTACAGTATTAGGTTCTTCATCTCTGAGGCATATTTTGAACAATTTTGGCAGTTTTGATCAAGGAATAGACTGACTCCTGTAATTAATTGTGGTAGCCTAAGAGGCAAAGAGCTGAGACTAGTCAGTATGAACGTGCAAAGGTGACAACACGATATGCTTGTGTAGGGGAAATGCTGAGTCATGGCTCAAAGCAGTGATTGAGCACCTGGTGAGAAGGCAGGACCAACCCAGGGGAGCTTAGGTGCATGCAATACAGCTGAGTAACCAGAAGGGCCAGGATCCATCCCTTTCCAGATCTCATTTAAGGGCTGGCAGGGGGAGGCAAGGGTATCCTCCTAGAGGTCTCAGGCCTTCCAAAGGTAAGCATCTTCTTTCACTTGTTTCTGTATCTACAGTTGCTGCCTTTTTGCTTGACCTCGTTTGCTGTAGCCAAAGACTTTGCTACCCCACTATTATCACTGTACTTTCCATCATGTTATAGCATTACAGCTTGTAACTGAGTCTTAGGCAGCAGTACCTCACACATTATTGTACGTATTTTGGACTGATTGTTAGCATATCTCTGCTGTGCAAATCTTAATAGTTTGATAGAGGAATGTATGGGAACTGTTAATCATGGCCTGAATCTCTGATTGACCACCTGAGGTAAGCAATGAGTCAGCTGTGGGAGCACAGGTGAAGGCAATTCACCTGTGCTATCAGAAGGGGTGGAGCCTGGTTCCACCTCCCCTATATCCCATTTAAAAGGATCCCATGGAGGAAGGATCTTTTTCTGGAGATTGTTCCTTATGGAGTTTATTGTGAGCCTAGAACACTGGTGAGCATTTCCATTTATTTTGATTCTCTTTTCATTGCGATAATCTTACTAAGCCTAACCTTTGTACACCTATTGATTGTACAAGGAAAAAAAAACTCTTTAATGTATTCCTGAGAGAAATGCTTTGTGTCTGAGGAAGTGTTGTTTTCATGTAAGAATCTTTATAAATGTACAGAGAGAAAATAAATAAGAATGGAAAAAGTCTACATGATAGCAATTCTGAACCTCCCAGCAAATCGACCCACTGGCATCCTTAAAACTGTATAAGGTGGCTTCACTGCAGTGGGAAGTATTTTGTTGGCAGATAACAGTTAAAGAATGCCTCGATGTTCTGTGATGCAAGGGCAAATTTTAGTGTGAATTTTACTTCAGGTAATAGACTGTAAGTCTTTGCCATTTAGAATGCGGAACTTTATTTCTTCATAACTTCTCATGTGTAACTTCTTCATGGGCTACAGCTTCCAACTGTTATTTTACTATCAACGTTCTCCTTATTTCATGTATGTATTTCTTAAAATGATTGCTGTCAACACAAACATTAATGATATTGTCTGGTTTTAAGTTGATGTGGAAAAAAAAAGTAATCTCATTGCAGGTTGGAGCGGGTGGATAATGGGAAAAACTTTAGATAAGTTCATATTCTTAAAGCTCTGTTGTCCTTGGTTGCTTATAGAAGTAAAGTAGCAGTACAGCAATCTAGCTGCACTTTGGATAAACTGATCTTTAAGTAGGAGATGGGGGAGTAAGGATGGAGGTCAGTGCCTGATCGCAAGCTTGATTCTTTCATATTGTGAGCTTGCTAACAATCCATCAAACTGACAAGGGAGCCTCTGCTGTACCAAATATTGTTTGTTTCTCTGTAATAAGAAAAAAAAGTTGTACTATATTATGCAGTTTTGAAGCTTGTGCAGTAGTAATCTGTATCCTTCTGAATAGTAAGAGCAGTAATTCTATTCTTGCAAGTTACTCGCAAATAGAATAATTTTTCTTTTATCATACCAGCTCAGTAAGTAGATTAATATAAGCTTGCAAATGTCTTATGCAAAATCTTTGTTCTCTTAGCTGAATACTAAACAATGAGTGCTTGGATATTGATAGTAAATGAACTGTTTTAATGAATTGTTACAATGAAACATTGGAGGTTGGTGCACAATAATTCATGTAAAGATTATAATGGAAAAGATTTTCTGCAAGAGGAAAGAGAGGGCAGAGGATATTGTTTCAAAAAAACAAAAGAAACCAACAATGAAGGAGTGTAGCTACTTCTGGAGCAATGGAGCTACCATTAGAGCCTTTGGTAGACTGACTTCCAAAACAGTTTGGAATCAAATTTTGAACTTCAGCTACATGTTTTATTAATACTTTTCTGCAAGCTCAGGAATTAAGCCAGGACTACATAAGTTATTATGAGTGATTGGTACTACTCTAGTCAAGGACTGAAATATGTTTTTCAGTACTGACTAACATTATCTTTTATTTGCTTTCAGTCCTGGTCTCAATTAAAGGTATCGTTGTTTGCAGTTGGGGAAAAAAAACATAATCAAATTAATTATCAAAGAAACCCAGAAGAGATCATCTTCAGTGGTACTTAAAAAGGTCATTTAGTCCAGTCTGCTACTCAAAGCACGGTGTACTGTGAAAGCAGAGGGTTAATTTCTAGCACTTAAAAAGATTATTATTTTGACATTTTTAGGATTTTGAGTTGTCTTTCTAAAGGACAGGCTCTCAACCATACATGTATATATCACTGCAGAGTTGTATATATTTTGGACAGAATGGTAATATTATATATGTTCAGAACGTTGATTGGGAGCCATTAGGGAAGTGGTTACTTAGATGGAGCTTGCTTTACAAATAGGCACAAGAGGTGGTGTCAAACTTTCCTTCGACTGTGGAAGTTCTACTGACATCTAGTGCTATGTTCCAAACTCTGCTTTGAGAGATGGTATTTCTGAATGCAGAAAAAGTTTCAATAGCATTTTCTTGGTTTTCTTTTTTAAATTATTTGTCAAAAGGCAATATCACAATTCAGATATCCCAGCTTAGAAAGAAATCATCAAGGTTTTGAATGATGTAAGGAGAGATTTTATTGATTTTTTTTTTTAATTTTTATTTTTATTTTCAGGCTGTTAGCATTCGAGAGCAGAGCGCTCAAGTTTTTCATGTTTGGGCCAAAAGATTTTATAAATTATACAGTTTAATTGCTATTCCTCAAATTTCTCCCTACTCAGTAGTTTATTTCTTACTAAAAAATGTCATTTGTGGTAGTAAATATTGCTCTCTTATTTTTTTTTTTTCCAGTGTGACAATGCAAAAGGACTCAAAGCCTTTTATGATGCAATAAAATATGGACCTAATCATCTGATGGTTTTTGGTGGTGTATGTGCAACCGTTACCTCTATCATTGCTGAATCTCTAAAAGGATGGAATTTGGTTCAGGTAAGACATGGATTGGATTATATTGAAATGCTGACTATTTTGCGCCTCTGTCTTTTTTTTTTAAAAGAAACTTAGCTCTTGATGCTTTTTAAACTTAACATCTTATGTGATTTTACTATACCACAGTTTTGAAGGTCAGTGTGTAAAGAGCAGCCACTTCTATGTAGCTTTAGATTCTAAGACATGACATTGTGCTCAAAAAATATGAGAATATGGGGCAACAGCTGTGCACCT
The DNA here is from genome assembly GCA_037305975.1 of Chrysolophus pictus. Taxonomy (NCBI): domain Eukaryota; kingdom Metazoa; phylum Chordata; class Aves; order Galliformes; family Phasianidae; genus Chrysolophus; species Chrysolophus pictus. Next base: position 35,061,395 of record CM074577.1, read on the forward strand.
CAGCCGATTAATCGAGTAAAATTAATTAGATCTATCTCAAAAAGCAAACTTTAAATTTGGTCGTGCTAGGTGAGCAAACTTAGGCCTTAACTGAAGTTAGAGGAAACAACTCATCAGTCCTTAAATTATGATACACTAGAGTTTACATGGTCTCTACTCAATCATAATGCAATAATTCCTATTGACTTTAAAAGTGTTAGCAGTGCATAAATTGTAAGTAGTAACTGCATAAGTATCTCAGTACTTGACTTACAGAGCACATTTATTCCCAGCTGTTCTTTCTGACTTTCTCAAAGGTCAAGTTTGTGGAAAGGTTTCTTCTGCTGAGGAACCAGAATTTATTAATACTAATCTTTAAAATGCAAATGATAGTGCTGTGATTTTTTTTTTTTCTTCATTTCTTCAGTCATCTGCTCAGTGATGATCTTTTAAGTTGATGTCTGTTCAGGCAGCAAGTTTTGCTTTTCAGCTTTGAAATAGCCCTGACTTCTTACTCCATATTACCCAAAGATTAAAAAAAAAAAAAAAGTATTGTGTAGAAAAATAACAATATATAATAACTACCTGAGGTTTCTCTTACGAACAGACATGTCTTTTCCACCTGGAATACTCACTGAGATGAGTGTAGAATGAACGAATGAAGCATAATTAAGTTTGTGAAGATGATGATCAGAGTACAAATGAGAAAATCTTAGGAGGATAATTAAAGTAGCTTGTTAACTGTGTTTGCAGTGCTTGTCATATCAGATTTTTTTCTTTGTTTTAGGATTTTTTTTTTCCTGATGTGGAAGCATAGCAGTTCTACTGTGGAAATAAAATAATAGTGTATCTCTGGGGAAAGCAAGGAAAGGAAGAGAAAGCCTGAAACTATCATTTGCCATTCTCTCTTAGAAGTGGCTTAGTCTATGGGCTATAATGAAAGCTGGAGCTCTGTTATTTGGAAATTTGTCACATGGAACTTCCAGATGATGTAGGATGTTTTAAGAAATGGGATTTCATTTTGCTAAATCTTTTCCATTTTTACTCAAGTTCTGCCTGCTAGGGTCTGAAATCAATTATTTAATGCAGTTGTTCAGTCAATAAATAAAGGCAATTAGGAAGCTTCTAGTTGCTTTTAAATGTCTGAATTTGTCAATATATGTATTATGATATAAAGCATTGCTAGCAGACAGCATCTATTTTTCTGTATTTAACAACTACAGCTGTGACTAAGTTCTAAATGTTATTAATGATATCAGTATATCAAGGGATTCTCTACTTCTTGGGCTTAGTGTCCTGCAGGCACTGGATCAATCCTCACATGGCATAATTCCACTTTGTGGCAGACTTTTTTTTATATTGATTGACTGAATGACAAAAGAACACAAATGGGAGCATGGCTAGGGAATGTGGTGAGTCTCAGTGGATGGAGCAGCTGCAATGGAACAAGTCTAGGTGCAGTTTGTGGAAGTGATGTGTCATACAGGAACAGCAGTACTTGTGTATACAAATCAGCAGAAATAGCATGTATAAGATAGTGAGTAAACAGAGTTCAAATCCTTCCACTCCTTAGGATCTTCCAGCGTGAACATCTTTGATTAAAGATGTAACTTGCACAGACATTAAATAGAAATTTGTAATTCTTGAAAACAGAGAAATTATAATCAGACTCCTAATAAGACACAAGACTGTTCTCCCATCATTAATACTTGAAACATTACCTTAAGGAATCACAGCAAAATCCTTAGTGAATTTATGGCCATTTTGATACCATCTTATACTACAGTCTAGAAAAAGTGTATATGGACTAAAGTGACATATAGCACTGCGGATTAGAGAATTTGCATTTGGATGTGCAGCTCCATAGTTCTGCTGTGCCTGCATTCATGAAAACTGAGCTCTTAACCCTAGCAGGAACACTTGATTTGATTTATGGAGTAAATGTGGTTGAGTAAAGTGAATCTTCCTTGCAAGAGAAATGCAGGATGGTACTGAGAGTACTGGGAAGAAAAGAATAAGAACACAACACCTGAAAAATTACTTTTGTTAGCAATTGTGATACCAGACTGAATACCTGGAACACTTTTCAGGAAGCCTTTTAGCCATGAATTCCAAGTTTTTGTATGATTGCTTTTCCTCCTTGTGGGGGATTTTTTTTGTTTCTGCTTCTTCCCTACTCTCTCCAGTAAAATAAATAAATAAAATCCTAAATAACTTCCAGCACATTTGTGTTTTGCCTTTTACTTGTTGCTTGTTGAGTTGCATTTGCTACTCAAACAATGTTATAATAGTGATGATGGGAAGGAAAGGGAGAAACTTCTGCAAGATAGCTTTGGTCTCTACTCACCTTACTTGAATACTCTTGATAAAGACAACATTTTTCTGACTTTTACTTCACTGATAATATTGAGTTCACTGGTGGCCTGCATCAGTGTGAAATGAGAGACCATCAGAGCTTTGATAATCTCAGTCTGAGGGTGCCTTTCTGTCTTCTTTCCACACTGCATTTAAACAGAAGGTAGTTTTCCTTGACAATTTTTTTTTTTTTTACTTATGATCAGCAACAGAACAAGAGATTTTGCTCTCAATTAGCTGTCTTCAACTGTTGGCTGATTCAATTATCTCTACTGTAACAAAAGTAATGATTTTTTAATGAAGCTCTTTGTATCTGTGAAAAGTGCAAGTTGTTTTAGACAGCAAACATCCTTAATGACTTTGACTGAGGTATGCAAGGTGATGCAACCTGCAAACTGTTTCTGTACATGTGCTCTTAGAAGGAGAGGTGCAGCCACACATCTCCCTAGCTTCTCAAACCTGGGAAGTTGAAAGCTTCTTCATGAGCTAGCCATGTAAACAGGGCTCTGAGTGATGTTCTGAATGCAGGCTGAAGACTGCTTGTACAGCTCTGATCTGCAGTGTGCAATCGATTTGTGCATTTGGTATTCTGATTATGAAGTGTTAATAGTACTCTGTTTGTCTGGCAATGGGTCATAAAGGTGTGGCAGTGTAAGTGATGCATTTGTTTTTTTGAAGGGGGAATACTTCAATATCAAATTCTTCAGTATTCACCTTATCGACATTACATTCCCTTTCACTGTGTACTTGAAGCCATTAAGCAATGAGAAGAGGAATCATTAACAGTATCTGCAGTAAAATGGAAATGAGCAATTATATATTTTTTTTACACGCTGAAGCATACACTCCTGATAGCGTCCAGGTTGTACGAAAACAAGATAGAAAAGAGTTTGAATTATGAACTATTTCAGGCTATCCATCTACTGTTCATATTTCTGTGTAAATTTCTTCACCTATCAAGAGCCCAATCTGTATTGATTATTTTTTCACCTATTTTTCATTGTCCTTTGTCACTGTTAACCTGGATGAGGATTTTGACCAAGTGGGTCATTTCTCTGGATTTGTGGAACTCCTCCATTTTGAGGACTTTTCTCATCTATTGTGATATTTACTTTTCCTTGTAGTCTACTTCTTTTACTATTTCTGTCAAGTCAGGAAATAAGCCTCTTCCAGAAACAGAGTATAACTCTTACTGCTTCCTTGAGATATCTTCCTTCCACATAGTTAATGTACTCTAGTTGTAACTGCTGGCTTCCAGACAAGTAACTGCTATAGGCTCAGTGATTCGATCATAATGGCATTCACAGAACAAACCATAGTTCGGATTCAGCATTTCATGTTGGAATGTTTTTAAAGAAAACTGTAGGTACTCTAATTGCAATGTATAGCTTGTTTTATGTGCTTGTCTTCTGGCAGATAAGTCTCCCATATTAATATATGGGAGGTTTGTTTATTAGAAAAAGAAACTCCTTTCTCTAACTGAATGTTGTGGAGAATTATAGAGCTTATTCTGAGATTTGTTTCATTATTCTGTAGATCTGTACGCATTTGTGATCCTATGTCTGAATTACCAGGAAGTCTACTGGTATTAAAGAAAATCTCTGATGTTTCTAATCCTAGGTTTCCTACTGAAACAAGGCTGCTGTGATTTCGTTGTCACTTCTGATAATTTCTGACTGCTGCCCAATTGCAACCAGGTTTTAATAAAAAAAATTCCCAAAGATTATTAGCCTCTATATATTTCTGCCTAACTGGGCTGTTAGGGAGAGAGATCCAACTGAATGAAAGAGAGGCTGTGACATGAGCAAGGAGATAACTTCTAGCCAGCTATGACCTGCATTGCTTCTTGCCCAGCTGCTGTTATGGAGATGTGACTGATTACATTGAGAAGGCAATTTAAAAGAAAGTGGAAAGAAAATGCAGAGGAATAAAGCGCAGTAGGCTATGAAGCAGGATTTGGGTTGTGCTTGTGCAGAAGTGTAAGATGCATGTATCTATATGAAACTGCACTTTGCTAGCTGTCTCTGTTTCTCATCAAAATGCGTGTTAATATGGGTTATCACCAGTGATTTTAATACCTTCGTAACACAAGTCAGTCTGGAAGCTTCTACACTGACCATTGAGTCAGATTTCATCTCATTAATGTCTGGATTTTCTAAATCCTTAGGCTAGTTACTTGGAACTCTAGTATGGCTTCAAACATTTGAGGGGGGGGAAAAGAAACAAACTTATTTCACATTCCTTGGCACATTTGTTCTAACACAGTAAGTTTTTGCTACTTTTGCCTTCACTGCACAATTTCCATGTATTATTAGCCTGAGCAATGAAAAGGGCATTTAAAGTAGTCTTTGGCTAAGAAGATTAGCTCCTTCTATCTATGAGACACAGACAGTCCCATTTGAACAGGCCTGTCTCCCATTGGAATATGACCCAGTGCACCACAACACTAGAGCTTTTAGCTTCTCAACCCACAGTTTATTTGTGTTTTTTATTCTCTCCTTTTGCTTTCTTATCCAATCTCCTGAGGTTTAGGGATTTTGTAGACTTTCTTTGCTGCTGTTGTACTTTTAACACGCAAAGCATGCTAGGGAAAATACCTCTTGAGGTCGTCTTATGTAAGGTGCAAACCTGATGACATTCTAGTCCCACTTTTGTGATTTAGCCGTGTACACAAGTTTTGCTCTCTTCATCATGGAAATGCGTAGAAGCTCCTGAACAAGAAGAAAACGCAGCAGGACTGACCTTCAGGTAGTTTCATAAGAAGTTTCTCCTCATTTGAGAAAGAATCTGCTGCGTTTGGAAGTAGAGAGACCTTTTAGTTCTGCAAATCTCCTCTTTATACAAGCTGTCAGCAGGAACTCTGCTGTTATTGATGTGGCCCTCCTGAAGCTGTGCAATTGCTGCTGGGGCAGAAAATCCATGGGGAGTTAGATCAGTGGGACCGTGCCTTCTAATTAGACTGTGTCTCTGTGGGTAGCACGCATGCGCACATATGCATGGTAGAACAGACTTAGGCTTAGGAAGTTAGTTGTGTATCAGAATTGCTTAGGTTGAAAGGATCTTTAAAGATCATGTAGTTCCAACCCTCTGCCATGGGTAGGGTTGCCACCCACTAGATCAGGTTGCCCAGGATCCTATTCAGCCTGGCCTTGAATGCCTTCAGGGATGAGGCATCCACAGCTTCTCTGGGCAACATGTTCCAGCACCTTGCTACACCCTGAGTAAGAAAACTTCCTCTTAATATCTAATCAAAATCTCCCCTCTTCTAGTTTAAAACAATCCCATCCTTTTCTTATCAATGTCTGCCCACATAAAAAGTCAGTGTCCCTTCTAATTATAGGCTTCCTTCAAGTATGGGAAGGCCACAGTGAGATCTTTCTGGACCCTTCTCTTTCCTAGGCTGAGCAAGCCCAGATGCCTCAGCCTTTCTTCATAGGAGAGGTGCTCCAGCCCTCTGATCATCTTCATGGCCCTCCTCTGGACCTGCTTTGCATCCTTCCTGTATTGGGGGCCCCAGGCCTGGACACAGTATTCCAGATGGAGCCTCGTGAGAGCTGAGGGGAATAGTCAGCTTCCTCATCCTGCTGGCCATCTCTCTTTTGAGGCAGCCCAGGGCAAAGTTGACTTTCTGGGTTGCAAGTGCACTCTGCAGCTTGTGTCCACTTTTTTTTTTTCATGTGCATCAGGGCCCCCAGGCCCTTCTCTGCAAGGCTGTTCTCAATGAGTTTTTCTCTCAGTCTGTACACCTATCTGGGGGTTTGTTCTGACACACGTACAACACTTGGCCTTATTAAACCTCATTTTGTTCATATGGGCCCACTTCTCGTGTCTGTCCAGGGCCATGTGGATTGCATCCCTTCAATCTATTGTATTAACTGTGCCTTTCAGCTTAGTTTTGTCTGCCAGCACCTTGCTGAGGGTGCACTTGATCCCACTTGATATCTATCGTTTAACTTAGAGAAATGAATGTTGCAGTGCACCTGTGGAGATGAGCGAAGAGCAGTACAATTAACTGTGTGGTGAAAGTTCTCTCTGTGGTAAAATCACTGACCCTTATTTCTAGTGCTTCAGTTGTATTCTAGTGGAGATATCAGCATTAGATCTGTTAATTACAGAAATTTGATCCACAAAATTTAAATCGAAAGTTTTGGAAATTTTCCAGGCTGAAGTATGGTAAAAGGCATGCATCCTCTGTACCAGATGCACCGCTGGATCTGTTAGGACTTTTCTTCATCTTCTTTTTGTCTTCTGCTTAAATGTATGAAAGTTGTTTACAGCAAGATGAAGTGGCTTAAGCTGGCTTTCTTTGTTTGAGATTGGCTTCTATCCAATGTTCACTTAATTTAAATATGATTAGCTGTTCTTTTTCATCTTGTTTGTCTTGTATTTCTACTGCTGGATAAAGCAGCGAGTGGCAGTATGCACTCTGGTTTTTGCCTTTGATCTGAAGTCAGCAAGATCAGTTCATTACATAAAATGTAAAGTATTTCAAGAAAGTTCTAGAGTTAGGTCAGAGCTATCAAACAGTGAATCTGCATGTTTGGTCTAACTCTGATCTCCATGTTCTGAAGGGGAAAATATCTTTTTTATTATTTTTGTTCTTAGATGTTTTTCTATATCAGTTCATTCCCTTTTGTTTAGTGTTGGATCAGTGATGTGAACTGAATGCATGAAGACCTAAGGAACAAAGGGAAAGCTTAAAAACTGCAACTAATTTAATTATGGAGCATTAATATGTATTTTTTAAATGTTTCACTGAAATAATGTTAGAAGATAGCTATATAAGATTTAAATTTGGCGATAGTCGTATATTGCACTTTCAGTCTAGAAGACTAGCATATTTTCCTATACCAAAGTCTGGATAAGAAAGATGTTAGCTACTCATATTTGCTGAAAATCTGATTCTGGAACAACAAAATCAGTTCACTTACCTTTTGCTTTCATCTAAAATGATTCTTGGTTTAAGGCATTCACTTTTAGCTTATTTGGTGAAGCCTGAACCATGTGTTATTTTTAAATAACATAAAATACATGTATCTCATATTACTATTTTATTTTGTTTACTTTATTTCTTTGTCCTGTGTTCAGTTTTGAATTGGGGAAAAAATAGAAAACATGAGGAAAAAAATAGGCTGTCTAAAATGTCAATTCAACAAAAAATTCTGGATAGTTCTGTTATGCAATATGTGAATAGCAGATATTTTAATAAAATAACTGTAGTGCAATGAAGTTGAAGTTTTTTGGGATATACAAATGAGTGATGGTAATATTATTTGCCGTCTTCCAAGATTTCCTTGATATGATCAGTAGATTCTGAAGTCTTTGATGGTTACTAGACAGCAGCTGATATGCCTAACCCTTTGACAACCTGTGCCTAGAACTGCAGCAGCGAAACGTTTCTTATGTGTTTCTCCACAGATCTGGAAATGCTTCATCTGCATTGCAGGTTTGCCACAAAATCCTTACTGCCAGCTGCTAGCAGCTGGGGAGTATTTACCCCTTCCTATTCAAACACTTTCAGAGTTATTTTCTATGACGTCTTTCATGATAGAGCTAAACAAAAAAATTCTGAAAAATCAGAGGAAGCAGCGTGAGACTAATGTGGACTGGTGTTCTGCAGGTGTCTGGGCTCATGGTTGCTTCTGTGGAGCAGCTCTGGTCCCAGGGTCTTTAGTGATGGCACTGGAAAGGCATGGGTATCACTGTACCATTAAGTATTCTCTGGGTTTGGGATAACACTTGATTCTGAGCACATCAGGTATTCTCTCTCTTCCCTTTACTCCTTATTGAATCTATACAGCCTCTTGAAGAAGAAAAAAAACACATACCAAAAATGAACATATGCCCCCAACTCAACAAAAAAAAATTGATGTTTTTCCAAACATAAAATCTTATGTTTTAATGGTGCTCAATTAAATGATGAGGTAATATGTTAACAATATTCAATGTAATCATATATTATTATAGAACACAATGTGTGGATTTTTTTACCCACTTAAGTTTTATCAAAGTCTTGTCTCATCATTAGTCTTCTGTTTAGTTTTCTTTGTTTCCAGTTACAGTTGAAATCTTTTCTCCTTCAACTTCCACAGCCCCTAGCTAGCATGAACCCACCTGGTAGTATCTTGTTCAGTTATAGAAATGTTTCAGTATTGTCTGTTAGAGCTACTGCAGCGGTTTCTTCCAGTTTCAACAAAATTGTTTTCTTTCGTGTCTCCTCAATCTTGGCTTATTTCTGCTTGCTGCTGTTTTTTCTGGAGGTGGTACTTGTAGTAGATACTTGGCTTTGGTTACATCTCTTCCTCTACTTCTTCCTGCCCTGATACATTGGACAGACCTAAGATTTGCTTCTTGGGAAAATGGGTTCATGTTTTGGCACCCTTACTTTAGTGATATATGCTGATTTATTGTTCAGATCTATTTTACGGTGCTTTTTTAATTTCTTGCCTAATATCTGTTTCCTGTATGGTCCAACGCGCTGGATAGTATTTCTGCTGAATTTTCTCTAGTTCATAGCTGGTTCGCATGTTTCTTGTTGAATTCCTGTGGGAAATAACATATGATTTGTGGGCGTGTACCTGTGTGATACTAGCATCCTATTAATGATAATCTTTGACTCTGTTCTCAATTCGGTCAACCCTGTCACCTTTTGATTCTTTAATCCTATTGCTTTTATTACGTTGTGACCCACAAACCTGTCTTAGTCTCTCATTGTTGATTGGGAGAATTATTTTAGTTTCTGGGCACTTCGAATATCAAACTCATCTTTGCATTTTTGTGTCTGACTTTACACAAATCTTGTTTGTATATTTCTTATCTGAAAGCTAGGGAGATTAGATCCTAATTAGTTGCTCATGATTCTTCTGCTTTGCAAATTATAATAATAACCTATCTTATCTATAAATTATCTTACTTGCCTGAATATACCATAACTGGGACACTTTTTAGTAGTTTCTTGACCATCAATATTAATTTAATCCAAGAACTGTATTATTATTGCAACATTTCAAATATTCCAGAAACTTAGTTTCTAGCTTCTGTTGCCACTGATCCCCTACTAAATATGGCCCTTCTGATAATTTTCACCAAACCTAGAATTTTTGTAAAGCATGAGTTGGTAATTTTCGTATGCTTAGTGACTGCTTTGGTTCTGAAAGGTAGCTCTGGGTGAGTTCTGCAAGATCAGCTTGTTGACTTGTTTCTTAGTAGCTACCTGGGAAAGTCCATGGATTACTTTGTGTGCTTTTGCCATGTCAAGTCAGAGTTGGTGTGATAAAATTTACTTCATACTGTTATGCCCACAATCTTAAATATGTATCTTTTTTTCATTCTCTTTTACTTCATTTTTTTTTTCTTGTTACCATTCTATTTTAAGACAAGGAAACCTTTGTCATGTGGCAAATTAACCTACTTTCTCCTGAATGCTGTTGCATGACAGCAGTTACTTAATTCCTTATTTTGAGGGGTAGCGTAATTCATACAAACACAGCAACAGTGATTTCTGGGTATAAATTGAAGAACAAAGTCATAAACCAAGAAATTCCACTAAAGAGTGGCTTCACATAATTTTGAAATTGAAATATTTATTGGCCCTTAAAAACAGGAAAAGCTTAATTATGTTCCATTGAAGAAGTAATAAATTGCTCATATGTTTATGGAAAATTAACATCTAAAGTAAAATCCTCTTACAATAGATACTGTTTGAAGGGCTTGAATTCACAAGTGCAGTATAGTGCCCTTATGTATAATTCATCTGCATTACGATGAGTATGGCACCAGTTTTAATTCTTGGTATCCTCAGTGTTCCATACCTTTAGAGCACTTCCTGAGACACTTTACATCTTGCTGTCTGCTTTTGCCTAGCATCAGCTAAATTTTAACCCAACTAGCAATAAATGAGGCCTATAAAACAAGAGATACTTATGTTTCAACTGAAGCTATTGTGATTTGGAAATACATTTATTTGCTTTAGGTATACTTATCGCAGATACCAAAAATGGAATGTTGTAATCAGGAAAAATAGATATGATCATGGCATCTTAAAAGCCCTCCCTCTCCCCTTCCCCCCCCCCCCCCCCCCCAGTCTCACCATATAAATTTGGTGCTGAAATAATCTATAGTTGGAATAGGAAGGTTTGGTCCCAGGGTTACACTGATAACAGGAATATATTATACAGCTCTTCAGCATGGACTTTTAATAAGGCATTTTTTAAATATTCTTTTCAAATTAAAAACTCGCAACTGTAGAAACCTTAACTGATTCTAAGTGTTTTGGTTTTTTCTCCCCTGAAGACATTATATCTTTGTTAACTGTCTTTGAAAAGCTCCTCCTGACTATCTGTGTTGTAATTCCTAACTGGAGTTCCAAATCCAGATATACTTTGATTTCCTGTTTTGCCTAGGTGTTATTCATTGTTACGAAATGAGTAGCCTGAGGTTTCTGAGCTCTGTAAACTATTATGTTCCGTTCTTAATTCTCAAAGACAAAGAAAAGCATTTCTTCAGCGACTTCTCATTCTCATATACCTGTATTTTGCTCGGGTCCTTTAGACAATATGTTATTTGATGTACATCATATCACAGGCTGATTAATAAGCTACAGAAGGATTGACATTATAACCACTAAGAGCTTTGTTTACTTTATGGTACAACCCTAGGCTAGGGAAGTTCTCTGGCTACTTATAATTAAGCTGCTGTGAGGGCACAGTATGTATCAAGGGGTGGATTCATTATGTCAGCTTGCTTCCCGAAAGTAAGAAGATTAATGGCACAGCTTCTGAATTTGTTCAAATCCTTCAAAATTCAGATGATGAAGCAGGAAAATATATGACTGGGGAGTGAAAGATCTCCAATCGAGTGGTCTAAATTATCACATGAAGAAGTGCTTGGGAGCTGTGTTCGTTATCAAACTTTGCCACGTTGACATAAAGAAAGATTTAATTTGTTCATTAGAACAGAGCAAGAAAGTTCTTTGTTGTAACCATTTGGAAAAGAAGAGCTTGTAAAAGAGCTGTGACAATCTCAGTTTGAAACAGTCTACTATTAGAAACCAAATCTGGACGCTGGGGTTTTGCATTTGTAAACAAACTCCCAAAATGGATCCGTTATTCTCTTTAAGAATATCTGTAGTTTCAAGGAAGAGGTTAGTTCTGGCAGAGTGGGACAGATTTGCATCATTCATAATATTTTCTTACGTATAAATATATATTTGCTATAAAGGTATAATCATGCTAAGTAAATTATTTTCCTAAGCATCTATTGTTTAATTTAAACAATCAATCCCAAGACTTGTTTAGGTAAGCAGTTTTTTATTGATTCTGATTTGAAGGCTCTAAATCCAACTGAGCAAATCAGAGTGACTGAGCAAGCAGTAGTAATTATCAGTATTATATTTAGCTCTTGTTAACAAAGTGAAAAGCAAATGAAGAAAGGTAAGAAGACTAAGATTGGTGCTGATTCTCACAGCTGTGTGTATATATGTACATGCATATGTATTTAGAATTATCTAAAACTGTCTTCATTCCTTTTGATGGCTCAGTCTATTGCTGATTGGGCAGTGTTATGTTTCAGATAAATGTGGTTGCTTTTCTTGCACTGTATCAGAATTAACTCTCAGAAATATGGCTGTATTGCCTTTCTCGGTGCTTCATATGCAGCTGCTTTGGAAATTTTTTTTTCCTGTGCTTTTTGCTTTCCAGTTGTTTTGGTTCTTCACCTTCTCCATATGTTATTCTACTTGTTTATGAGAATAAAAAGAATCTGATTTGCAAATCAGAAAGAGAAGAATGGATCCAATGGCTTGCTCTTATATACAGAGCCTGTATGGTTTTTTTGTGGATACTGATGCGGGAGATCAGAATTCTCATATGATCAGAGCACTTTTCATGAGTGACTTTCATGCAGTCTTTTCAAACAGCTGCATCTTAGCTACTAAAATTCAGTAATGCTGCAGTCACCAAATCTGATAATGATTAATGACGATAACATTAACATCAATAAAGAGTTATTTGGGTTGACAATGTAAAAACTCTTCTTTCCAATGTGATTTTGTCCCTGCATTTTGAAGTCTTCCTGACAATGTGATAAATTCGTGTCTTTGTTTGTAGCTTGGGAAGAAAAGAGAAAATGCAGAAACTTTTTTTCCTATTTTTAGAGGAGAGGACAGAAAGGTGCAACCATGAGGCCCTGACTTTCCCTTCCTGACACATCCACCTTTACTGATCAAGACCTCAAGCTACTCTTCTTTTTACAACTGCAATTATCGCAGTCATCTTAGTCAGAGGTTGTACTCAAGGTTGTGTGAGACACACCTCCAATTATAGCATAAGTCTTCCCTCATAACAAATGTGCTTTTGCTATTTTGACGTCTCCTATTCACTTCCCTGATGGTTAGACTGTAAGTGATTTATAGTTCTCCTACTTACGTTCTTCTTAAAGGAAGGTTGTTTGTTTTTTGGTGCTTTTTAAATTACTGTTTAAATAATTAGAACATTAGACAAGCTCCCTAACAATCTTTACACAAATATTCTGTGGTTTGTTCTTGCTTTTAGCCTTATTCTTTTTAGTTTCCCCTTGCTACAGGCACTGCTAGGAGGACTTAAAAGCATCAAGTTGCCAATTAGTCATGGCTTGCAGTCTGTTCCTTTGAGCAGTAAGCATTTGCTTTTATATCTAAAAGTTCATGTTTGTTCCTGCAGATGAACCATCAGGGCATAATTTCATAGTTAGTTCAGTGGCTCAACTGGTTATGTGAACCAGAAGAGGAAACTTTAAATGTTGTTGATCAAATGTCTACTGCTTTGCAGATGGTATTAAAATATATATTTTGCCTTGCAAAAACACCTTGTATTTCCAACCACAAATGAGTTCATACATAATACTATAATAGTCTTTAGTGTAGCTATAAAGGGGAAAAAGTACGCTGTGGTAAATCTGGTGATTTGTGTTGACTGAGGATATTTGGACTGACAATGTTATTCTGGAAGTCTTAGCTGCATGTCCAAGGGACTGTATAGATCCTGTCCAAATTTGTTGCCTAAAAGTCCAAATTTCTGAGGAGTTCCCAGAAGGTAACCTTCACCCTCAAGTGTAATATTATCGCCTCCGCTCCCTAGGTGAAAAATGAAATGTGGATCACAGAAATTCCACGGAGCATCAGATATGCCACATACAAAATTAGTTTTGCTAACCCCCAATGTATACACACATCTTGAGGCACAGTTCCAGCGTTCATCTCATAAACTTGTTGTCAGAGTTTGCACATTTCTGAAAAGTGGAAGTGACCTCCACAGCTTGCTTGGCTCTGTCAGAAGGAATGTGATCCCAGCTCGAGCCAGTATTTCAGGCCATAATTTCTACAGTCATTATTCAAAAATTTGAAGTGAGATCCAAACAGATGTCACTTATCTGAATTGTCATCATGATTATTGTTTTTTCACTTCCTTTGCTGTTGGACTTTGAGGAAGAAACTTCTGCCTTGCCAAGAATATAACAAGTATGGAGTAGTATCCTTAAGTACCACCTTAGGTCTTAGCCTGGTGGAAATAATGTCTGGGGATTGAAAATGGCACTTTGTTGGCTTCTTATTTGGTGTTTATTGACAAAACTGTGCTATATGTGACTATCTGTGTCAGTGAAGAGAAGGGATGAATTTCTACTTCTCTTTGGGTTCTTTAATCAATATTAGAATGGAAAAATAAGCATAGCCACATTCCAGGTTTACTTGAGAAGGGTGAAGTACAGTGAAGTGCGGGCATTTTCAGAATGCACTAAGGTGCCTGAGAGAATGAAGTTACAAACCCTGTTGCCTAAGCCCTGAGGAGGGTGGATTTCAGATGCATTCGTCTTGGTATAGCTCATTGCTCTGGCTTTAACCACCTCCATCCCCAGCATGCCAGCTATGTTTGAGGCCCATCCTAAGGCACTTAATTTCCTGTATGTTGTACAGTGAGCTAAAGTGCTACTGACTCTGTATTCCATTATTCTGAAAAAAAAAATAATATTGATGCTCCCAGAGTATGAATACTTGCCAGGTGTTTCTGAAGCCATGTCTTTCTTTCATCATGCTGCAACTGCTTGTTCTGCTTAATCGCCATACATAAAATTCCAGTTCTAATTTTACAATCACAATTGGCTGCTGTGGAAGTGGCTGTAATGAACAAAATGAAAAGTTATTAGCCAAATCCCTTTTTTCTTCCTGCTCTGCAATCTAATAGCCATCTGGAGAAATCTCTTCAAAGATGTTTTAACAGTTTTATAGGCTCAGTACAGTGTAAGTTGTATGCTTCTACAGAGGTTTAAGCCAGGATTGCACACTGAAGACCAGAACACTGATTGGGAAAAAAATAAAAATAAATAAAAAAAAAATCCCCTTCATGGAGTTTTTGCCTGCTTTTACAAATGCTTAAATAGACAAGTCAGCTCCATTTTGTCTTAGTTGGCTCCATTTGCTGGATATGTATGAACCTGCTTTTGTGAATGCTACCAAGACCCGCTCGAGCGAATGCAGATTGCTATTACTGAATAAGGTATTTTTCTGCTATTAAAAGGCATTGTCTTTCTTCAAGACATTTCCAGCAGATGAAATGGTAAGGAGGTGCTGGTGCTTACGACTACTGGAATAATGTAGTCAGAGCACAGAATATTGATGTTTTACAGTTACTCCTATAGAAGTCAAAATCTCACCTGGGTGCCATAAACAGCTGACTGTGGAGTCACTGTGCTTTACAGGCTCTGTTTTTCTGGTCACACAAAGCTTTTAGAAGTATTGCTTTGCAGTGAGGTACAGATATGCACAGTTTAGCATATGGCTAAACACATACAAGAGCTGCTCTGAAAGCAATGCCTCCTATTTTATTGTGCTGGCCTACAACATCATGAGCAGATGGTGGCATAGCAGCAAAGACTGAACCTTCCCACCAATATCCTGCTACATGTTGTTGCCATGTGACTGATAGCAGCAGAGGGGCAGACTGACAGAATGGCATCTGACATGGAAATGTGGATGGAGCAAAGGTATGACATTGAATTCTTCCTTATGGAGAAAATGACACCCACTGACATGCATCAACACTTGCTGAATGCTTCTGGAGAACAAACAGTGGATGTGAGTACGCAGAAGTGGTGGCAGTGGTGACAGCAGTGTGAAAGTCAAGCTGTGTTCTGGATGGCCACACACAGCTGCCACACCACTAAATGTAGAGATCTTGTTTGTTGCTGGTGAATATGCATAGTAAATGGTTATGACTATGTTGAAAAATAATGTTTTGTAACTGAGAATTTGCTTTCTCAAATAGTGTTTCCAAGGAAATAAATAGGAGGCATTACTTTTGGAGTGGCCTGCATAAAACACATTTTTTTAAGTGCTTTGCACCACCTCCTTTCCAGTTGATGATATAAAGAAGCTAAGGGCACACTTCTGGGACCTAGCTTCCACAAGTTGCATTTTGCTATATTTAATTTTTAGATATTGGGATATTTAATTTCATTTAGCATTGTCTTTTTACTCCCTGTGCTCCTTCAAGCTACCTTGTACAGCATAAACACATAGTAAAAACAGAACTAGAAAATACCTACTTTATTGATTATAGTTTAGGGCATATTTTAGAGATTTTAGGCATTATATGGAGGGATAAAGTGTACCTCCTAAAGATAGGTATGTGACTGATCTTGTCAGTTTTGTTTTATTCAGCGTAAGATGAAAGATTTGAGTTGTCTGAACTTATGCCCATGTAGAAGACTGTGTATTCTTTTGAGTTGGTTCAGGAGAAGGAAGTCAAATTATCTGCCTGAATGGAACAAGTGACTGGAGAATGTTTTTATTTAGCTAGGGAAACCTTCTTTTTAAAAATGTTCAAAGCAGAAGAGTATTATAAAATTTAGGGATTAATTACATAGAATCATCAGAACTTCAGAAAAATGTTTACTGAAATTAGTATCGTGATCCTTTACTACTTAATTTTAAATTTTATGATCACACTGTTCATTATTTTAATAAGAGATGCAACAGGACTCATGATATCATAAGGAAGTACTCTACATGTACCAAAAATCTTCTAGCTCCTCTTGAAGGAGGATGTTGCTTATTAACAATTCATGGCTTATAAGTTTGAAAACATACTTCCTTCAGGGACAAATGCCTTCAGATTCTGGTTGGAGGTTACAAACTGTATACCTTACGTGTATCTAATGTTTTAGATATAAATATACTTCAAATATCTAGAACTGTAAGAAATGGGAACTATGTTCACAGTGCACAGGTGAGTTCCCCCAGCCCCTGTGAAAGTGATTCTAGAGTGGTGTGTCCAGTTCTAGGCTGCCTGGTAGAAGAAAGACAGGGACATACTGCTGTGAATCTTGTGGAACGCCAGAAAGGCAATAGAGGAAATAGGGCATCCCTCATATAAGGAGAAGCTGAGAAAACTAGGACTTCTTAGCCTGGAGAATACTCAAGGGGATGGTGCCAGTGGCAGAATTGGAAGCCATGGGTCCTAACTGGAATGCAAAAATTCCATTTCACTGTAATAGTGACCAAACTAGAGAAACTCTAACTCCATTCTTTGAAATATGCACAAATATTACTGGATGAGGCCTTAAGCAACCTGTTCATTGATTCTGCTTTGAGCAGTGAGATTAGGCTTGATGACAGTCTGTGAAGCGTCTTCCTGTCTCAGCTGCACTGTAACCCACAGTTTGGTTTTCCTTCTATATGTTAAGAAAGTTGAACTAATAGCAGTGAAATTACACTGGTTGGCTGAAATAACTACAGATTTGCTCATCAACTAAAAATGATGAGCTGATTTTATTTTAATCCTATATAATTCAATATGCATTTATTGTTACTGTTTCCTTTCCAAATCCTTTTTCAGGATTTAAGATCAATAACAATCAAAGAGTGAGCTATAACCTCTGAGCTGAATTGAATGTGACTCCATGAGCAAATAAGTATTTCTGAACAACAAAGAATTTAATAATGCAAATAACATTGATTTGATCCTCCTTTGAGCAATAGGATGTACTTACTATATGATCTCCTGAGCTTCCCGTTGTTCTGTGACCTTGTGATTCTGAAATTGCTGAGCTACGGCAGTTCTTGTTACATTTAAAACAGTAGAGATGGTTTTATCTTTCACACGTTAGAATTCTGAAGGCATTGGCATTATTAGCAAGTGAAACTTTTAATTTTAGATTCAAGTTATTTCTAAATGATAGAGTCTTTCCAAGGTGTTCTGTTTCTTTTTTCTTCACTAACAAATAACTGAGTTATTTCATCATAGTGCTGCAGTTTGTGTATATTTATATATATTTCTTTTTTCCTGTGGAGACGGTAATGACTTTTGTAACTACTGGAGAGAAGGGAGTAATCTCTAAACTAGGGATAGTGCAGTCTTTATGTACAGGTTTAAATGTAGCAGTTAATTTAATTTTCTCTAATGCGAGGGCTGCTCCAAAAGTAATGACTCCTGTTTTATTGTGAGAGGTGGATGTTGGTGGTATGGTAGCAGAGGCTTATCCTTCCGACCAGTATTACTTATTATTATTTGTGCAACGCAGGTGGAGGCAGAAGGCAGTCTGATACAATGGTGTCTAACACGAAAGTGCGCATGAAGCAAAGGTGTGTCATTGAAATCCTTGTTGTGGAGAAAATGGCACCCATTGACATTATCAATACTTGCTGAACATTTATGGAGATCAGACAAGTGGATGTGAGCACAGTGAGGCAGTGAATGATGCACTTCAGCAGTGGTGACAGTGCCACTGGGTCACCTCCACATGCAGGCTCTTGTTCATCTCTGGTGCAAATGCACATCTAATGGTGATGACTGTGTTGAAAAGTAGCTGAGAGTTTGCTTTATCAAGTAGTGTTACTGTGCTTTTTCCATGGAAATAAGTAGGAGGCATTACTTTCGGAATGACCTACAGAGCATATGTATCACTTTTGCATTGAGTTGTCAATCAGATTTGTGAAACCTCGTCTGTTGCCATTTTGTAGACAAGTCCTAAAGTAGGTCCACCAGAAAAAATCCTACAAAGTCAATGATTTTCAAGAAAGCAAAGTCTTAAGAGTAAAGTCACTTGCAGTACTTTCCTTGAACTGTGGAAGTGAGAGTGCTTTACTTCTTAATAATTCAAAATGACTTACACTAGAAAGAAGTGTGAAATTAAAATAAGCATTTAGAATTATTTATTTTATCTATTTCTGGGTCATACGGGAAGTAGCCGTTTGCCTCAGTTCTGTATGATCATTTATGGATCCAAATGTGTCCTTCTGAGGCTGGATGTAGAGTGTATAACTTCTTACTGAGTTTACTGACAAGAGGATGAGAAGTTGTCAGAGTAAATGGATTTCAGAAAACTTCTGACAGGTAGACATTAATATTAAAAGGTGTGCAGCATGTGATATATGCTTATGTACCCTTAAAATTATTCTCAAACAATGAAAAATTGCTTTCCTGGGACTGTGCATAGTGCTGAAAACATACTGCTTCCAAGCTGATAATAAGCACTTTTCCAGAAACCACAATAGCATTTATATTCAGTTAACTGGACCTTTCAGCATCTCTTGGCATGAGGGAATCTGGTGGTTACTAAAGTATTAAAGCTATTGTTCCAAAGCAGAGTTCTCAGACCTGTTAGTTCATTATCAAACTGCTGTAACAATAAAATAAAATAAAATAAAATAAAAATGTTAGGCAGTAACATTTAAAAAGTCTTTTAAAAAATCTGGTCAAGCCTAAAAGCTAAAGAAGAGAAAGTAGAAGTGTGCAAAAATAATGAAAATGTCTACTTTCTATGTGGAGCACACTGATAGAAACTCTGGGGAAGATAGGTTGACTATGATGGTGAGAAGCTGAATGCTCTCTAATTATGAAGGAACATAAGGAATAGAGAATGTGTACCTGTTTAATGCACAATCATGATATTTTGCACAATTGGTTAAAACGTTTTTTCTCTTAGTTATACTTGAGTTTTACATGAGATGAAATATGATTGCTTGTCTATAATAATAAATTCAACCTTGTTATTGAATCTTATTGGAAAGATTGGCATGACTGGAGTTTTGAATTCCACAGTTGCAGCCTCTTTAAGAAAGATCAAATGGGCAAAAGTCAAGAGGGAGCACTCAGAAATAGCATTTTTCTTGTTTCTGTCAGTGACCTCTTGAAAGAAAATGAATATTTAAGGGATTACTGTCAGATTAGAGAAACATAAAGCAAGTAATCAGTGTGAAGTTATTTCCTGATGTTTGTAGATCATCAAATCATACTAAAAAAGAAGCTGATGAGCTCAAGTTGCAGCAGTGATATACACAGAGGAAAATAAGGATGTTCTATAGAGGACTTCAGTGTGGATGAAATATGTTAAAGTCCTACTATAAGTACAAAAAGATTCTTAGCATCTAAGTTATATAAAATTTAGCTTCTTAAACAGCAGCAACAAAAAGGCAGTATTTGAACATGTCTGTGCTTAAACTTACAAAATTTATAATTTGGAATTATTTTGTGATAATATGTAACCAGAAATCTAATCTTCTGTGATTAAAAACAAAACAAAAATACAACTGGCTTACTGTCTGCCATTTAATGAAACGAAGAAAACAAAAAGGTGAAAGTGATAACATATGAAAGAAATTAGAAGATAGGAAGATTTGGAATGTAATGAGATCCTGGACAATCTGATGTGATTCAAGCTGCTCTGAGTAGGAATTTGGTCCAACCAAATTCTGGAGGTCCCTTCTCACCTAAATTATTCTGTTCTATGATGATAAGAGAAAGGAAGAGGATGATAATAAGACTTGAATGAAAGGAAATCTAGCAATGACATTATTTCATTTTTAGGAAAAAACTATTATCAGTAACTGTGTAAACTGTAGAAGTGTTGATTTAATAATTGTGTACTTTTTGTCTGTATTGGGCACACAAAGGACTAAACAAATGCTGAAGGCTTTTCTCGTAAAGCTTTTTTGCAACTCAGAACGTATCAACCTGTGAGGCTGATAGATGGTTAGGTATTTTGGAACAAGTTGTTCTAAATTTGTACTTAAGTCTCCTGAGAAAATGGTTAAAGATCTTGTGACTGAGATAGCATTTAATATCTTAGACAACTGGAGAACTTCGAAAGACTATAAAGAATAGTCTGAGGTGGTATAGGCTGAAATAAATCCTAACGAATGAAACGTACGATGTATAGAATCATATAATGACTCATTGAATGGGTTGGGTTGGAAGGGACCTTTAAGGTCATCTAGTTCCAACACTGCTATAGGCAGAGATGCCTTCATCCAGACTAGGTTGCTCAAAGCCCCATCCTGCCTGGCCTTCAATGCTTCCAGGGAAGGGGCATCCATAACCTTTCTGGGCAACCTGTTACCGTGTCTCACCACCCTCACAGTAAAGAATTTCTTCCTAATATCTAGTCTAAATCTACCCTCTTCCAGTTTAAAGCCATTTCCCCTCATTTGATCACCACATGCCCTTAAAAACAAAAATAGTCCCTCCCCACCTTTCCTGTGGCCCCCTTCAGGTACTGGAGGGCCTCTATAAGGTCTCCCAGGAGCCTTCTGCTGTACCTCTTGACTAGTAATGAGTTGATAGGGGAAAAACAACCTGTACAGATTAGAGAAAATGATCTCCTGCCAAACTGGTCTTGCTTTGATAAAATAATTTCTTTTCAAGAAAAAAATAATAATTTTTTAGTTAGATTCTAAGTAATCACTCGTAAGGCACTTGTCTTGCAGAAGTTAGAAAATTAAAAACAAGTCATTAGCACAGACTGATCCTGAATAGTGTGAGAACAGCATGTCTTAATGGATATCGTACTCATCTCTCCTGGAAAATACTTTTCTGGATAGCAGCATCTCTGAAGTGGTGAATTTTGAAGTAGTTCTGTATCCAGTGCCATTGCCCATAATTTCGGAAGAGAAGATCTATGCAAGTAGCTAAAATGCAGTAAAACAACTTCTTTGTAAGGAAAGATTCCAGTTGTTATATCACAGAATCACAGGAGTTGGAAGGGACCTCATGAGATTGTTGAGTCCAAGCCCCTGCTAAAGCAGGTACCTTACAATAGGTTCCAAAGGTAGGCCATTTCTTGAATATCTCTGTAGAAGGAGACTCCACAACCTCACTGGGCAACCTGTTCCAGTGCTCCGTCACCCTTACCATAAATAAGTTCTTCTGCATGTTAGTATGAAACTTCTTATGTTCAAGTTTTAGACCATTACTCCTTGTCCTAATGCTACACACCATTGACAAGAACCTGGTCTCATACATTTGCCTCCCTCTTCCATTTAGATATTTATAAAAATTTATCAGATCCCCTCTCAGTCTCTTCCCCAGACTGAACAGATCCAGATTACTCAGCCTTTCCGCATACAGGAGATGCTTGAGGCACTTTATCATTCTTGTGGCCCTCTGCTGAACTCCTTCTAGGAGATCCCTACCTTCTTTGAATGAAGGAGATCAGAACTGAACACAGTAGTCTAAATGTGGCCTCTCCAGGGCAGAGTAGAGGGGGTGTATCACCTCCCTTGACCTGCTGGCCGTCCTCTTCAATGCACCCAATGTTGAGATTCTCAGGCAGATGATGGTGACTTTTTGTCTCCTGAAGCTTATAAAACATTTGATATCAGCTTCAGACTTCAGGGGAAAAAGTAAAGACTGAACTATTCAAAGTGGGAAAAAAGACGAGATAAGGTTATAAGTAGGATACACATTTCAGTAGCAGAGATATTCAATCATTAGGACAATTAAGTGAAGCTTTCTTTCAAGTCTACCTTTGGTTTTCTAAAGAAGATGCAATTAAGGGCACGTCATACTATGGTGTCACAACAGATCCTTAAAACTACTTGGTTCAACCTTATCTGCTAGTCAACTGAACACAGCTATTTTCTGTAGAAAAGTAGAAGTTTTATCAACTGTTGTATGAAAAGCATGGAAAATGCTAAAATAAATGCTTTTTTTTTTTTTTGTGATAAAAAAAAAAAATCAGAAAACCGTCCTAGATAAGAGAAAGCTACTTATTGTCTTAAATTGAGGAAAAGTTATTAGAAGGAAATTATTCATCTGGAAATTGTATAAAATGAAGTTCTAGTGGATATTAACAGTACACTGGATAAAGTAATTGCAAAAAAAGAATAAATGGAATAAGCATGATCAGCTAAGTTCTTTGCTCAGATCTCTTAGTAATTTGGTGGACTTGGCTTTGGACAGAAATCTGCAACAAAAAATGAATCATTCTGTCCTTATTTTGGAGGACAGTCTAGAGACAGGCAAATTTCTTCCAGTAAAGACAATATTTGGCCTTTTGAAGTAATGGAATATATTTAATTTTAACTGGAAAACTTATTCTTGTGGGTTTGTCTTCTGGGGGGAGGCAGGGAGGAAAGAGTGTTTCAATCACGTTCGTTTAAGAGAGAGGAAAGGATTATATTCTATTGGGGTTTTTTTTGTTTGTTTTTTGTTTTTTTTTAATTTTAAACTGAAATAATCTTTTGAAAGTTTGAACATTTTCTCAAATTATGCGTTAAAGACTTTTCTTATAGTAAGTAACTTCGTAGCTTTTGTACTGTGAAAAAAAAGTTTGCCTCTGTGCTCCATGACATCACAGAAAAATAACAGATGCTATTACAAGTACAGAGACGTGGAGATAAAGGAAAATCTGAGGAAGACTGTTCTTGTGCCTTTTAACTACATCTGGGTCCATCTGGCTAGGATTAGAGAGCAATAGCTACATGGTATTTAAGGTCTGGAGTGTGGTTTTGAAATAAATCCTCCCACTGTCCCCGCTTTCCATGACTAGAACAAAATCATAATGAGGTGTTGAGGTGTATGACCTTGTTTTCTCACAGAAGAGTCAGGATGGATGTGTTTTACAGGAACACAGCTTCTCTTAAACCAGAAATCATCATTCACCCACAGGATCAGTTTGGAGCTAATCTATATGATGTGGTGGACTCAGCAGCAACTCTTTTACTAAGGAAATCAACTTTTTTCTGCACTGCTCACTGATTTTCACACAGCCTGCTAGAGCTGCAGGCACATTGTGGATCCTTGTTCCCTTCTGCAGCAGGAGCAGCAAACTAATGAGAAGAAGATGCTGTTTTCTGCTGTCATCTGTGGCTGGTAAATACTACTACAGAGCAGCTATTGGGCTTCTCTGATTTTTTTGCTTCAGGATCTATAGAAGCCCAGAGAGTCATCTTGCAGCCAGAACCCCTAATATTTGTAGTGATGGAAAATGAGATAATATGGGTATAGCTATTCACACAGAGCTTATCCCAGCTGAGGTTCTTCACAATCTTACCCTGGATCTTATGAGATTTTACTGGAACTGCTGTTTGGTAGAAGTTGAAAATAATTTATTTGCACAGTCTAAAATCTTTGGGCCAGAAAAAAGCAACTCTGACATTTAGTATGACATCCAATTAAAACACAGGTCAAATTTTTGTATCTAATGTACATCTTTCTACAGCTTAGTAATTTATGGCTATGCTAGGCCATATTGTTGTAAAAGACATTCAATTTTCATTTAAAATGTTCTGCAGAGAATCCAGCATACCCTTAAGTGAGGTGTTCCATTGATTAATTGCACTCGCCCAAAATACTTTGGGCATTTTCAGTCAGACTTTGCTTAGCTTCAGACTCCAGTCATTCATCTTTGTGCCTCAGTCTGGTCTAGGAGTTGCTTGCTGCTGAAAAATCTTTTAATGCATAGGTACTTACAAACTGAGACTTTGTTGCTCTTGGGAAAACTATTTGATGAAAGTTACATGGGTTTTCAGAATCTTTTTTTTTTTTTTTTTTTTAAAGGCAAAGCACAAAAAGAAATAAAAAAACCGAACATGTTTTTTTCTATACTTTCCAACAGCGGAATAAAATGGAAAGGAGTACTACATTTTTCACTCTTTCTATATTTTAGTATAATTATACTGGTCAGGAGATTGCATGAAGAAAGCCTGGAACAGTACCTGGTGGAAATTGTAGCAAAAGTGGAGATAGGATGAGAGGCAGTGGATATAAGTTTCAACATGTGAAATTCTAATTTATATTTTTTTTCCCTGTCTTTAAAAAAAAAAAATTAAATACCAGAATCACCAAAGACTGGAACAGCTTTTCAGAGAGGTTCTGGAGTCTGCGTTCACAGTGACGCTCAAAAATTGACTGTATGTTGTACTGAACTGGAAGGCCCTGCTTAGAGTGGGGAGCTGAACTTAGATCATCTGCAGAGCTCCCTTCTACCCTGAATCTGTCTTTAATTCTGTGAAGTAATACTGCAAGTGGCATTACATAAGTGAATAATTATTTCTCTCATTGAGGGTTTCATCCTCTGCCTGTCTGAGTATTTATGCTGGAATTTACTGGAAACTCCTGTCTTTGAGATTTGGAGAACACCACTATAAACAGATAACCTGGACAGCCAAGCTTCATTTCCTTGGGCAAGTATGTCTAAAACAGATACCAGATCCCCATTTAAACATACTAGCAAGCATGTACTGCACACAGAACAGTGCTCTATTGTGCTCTATTGGTGGCATCGTTGACATGCAACTTAAAAGGCATTATAATCAGGGCTAGGATTTGAAACACCCACATGTTGTATTGCTGGTTACTAAGTTTCAATTTCACAACATTATCTTTTGCTAGACACTCACATTCTGATATACAGTGATGCCTAAATTTTATTCCAGTGTTTTTTGTTTTCTTGGTGAATAAATCAAAGTACAGTGTTTGCACTTATTGAAAATTATACAGAAAGATGAGAATGATCAGGAAATACAACTCATTTCTATTCTGCTGCAATTTCTCTCCCATTTCTCTAGCCATTACAAAATATTGCCTCTATCAGACAAGCCAATGTACGAGCAATGCAATTTAGTAGCTAAAAGAAAAATGAATCTCTTTTTCTAGCGCAGTGTGTTGTGTCACAGAATTTTTGGAGGTATTATTCTATCCCCTAATTCATTCCTTTTAATCAAATAAAGGATATGCCTATCTTTGTAATTTTTCCATTAATAAACCATGACATCTGGAAATTTTTAAGTCAGGGAAGCCAGGCTGTCAGTGAAGTCACATGTATAGCTTTCAAATACAAGAATATCTCTAACATTATCCTCTTGTTATACATCTGATAAAAATAAACTTGTTACATAATATCTTGATTCAGCAAAAATTTAACTACGTGCTTATCTTTTAGGTATGTATGTTCCCAGTAGTATTCAATAAGTACATGCATGTTTTAATTAAAAATTATTGCATATGGAGAGTCATTGTTAGGAACATTACTGGATTTCAGCTCTGCCAATAATGTGTTTGGTGGATTGGCTGGTTTGATTGCTTCTTTAAGTGGGGTCAAATATTTCAGTTGTAATGGGTCAATGGTAAACTCATTTCCAGCAAAATTTTTAACTCCTTAGGTAGCAGCAGTGATGAGATATGTGATTTATTTGACCAAATATGGTTCCTAAAAGCACCATGTAATCCAGTTCTAGTTCCATGACATCTTTCTCTTCCTTCTTTTTTACTCTTTGTCCATGTTCAGTTATGAATCATGTTTCAGTTAACTACTGCTAAACTCAGATCTCCTTTCTCTTTCTTCCATAATCTTCTCATGATCACTGATAATAAAACTAAGCTAATATTTTCATCCAAATTCTCATCTTTGTCTCTTTTGCGTTATTAGTGTCATCATTAAAATCTTGTAGACAGTAGTTTCTTATTTGTGCATGGAACAAAGCAGCATGATATATATTTTTAAGTACTTTTTTCAGATTTGGGGTGTTTTTTGTAGTTGTAGTTACAGCTGAAGATTATCCCCAAAATTGTGGTGTTCAGCAATTTCTAATTTCTTTTCTATATACTAGCAGGGAGCAGATCAGTCCTTATGGTGTGATTTTTTTATTTTATTTTATTTTTTGTATGAATGCACTTGATATATCACAAAAAGAGAAGCTGGAGACTGTATGCTTATTGTACACAGTTCATTCTGTGTGTGGGAGGTGTCTTTTATTTTTTATATTAAATGATAATCCATGTCTTAAAGTAGGTAATAACTTGTAGGAAGACTTTTCTTTCATAAGTAAGCTGATGAGAATGTGGTAGTGCATGTGTGGTTTTAAGTTGCAAGCAGATCCGGCATTGAAGTTTTTCATACAAATAGTTTGGAATTTAACTGAATTTCTTGATGTTCTGCTGCACAGTAACATCAAATTCTCTGACAGCAGTGTCTATACTTTGCAGTAGCAGCCATAACATTCTGTTGAAATATCAATTTATCTTACTTCTGAGTAATGCGCTTCTTTTTCCTCACTTCTACCCCTTGCAAAGACACAAACTATGACTCATAGCTGAAAATAATCAACAAATTTTACATTGGACTAATATTTTCAACAGTTACTTTTATGAATTCTCCAGGCAGCATGGCTTTGGTTTTGATCTGTATGATCACAGAGGATACTTGTCTGGACCTGCTTTTTCCAGTGTGCCAGAGAACAGAGTATGCTTGAAGCCCTTTAGAGCACCTTTTCTTTCTCATTTCCACAAGTCTGTGCTGCTGCTTTGCTTGTTAAGTTGCTCCAAGTCTGGATCCCAGCTCAGGAGGGTCTGCCCAGTCTATTTTCTGATCTGACAGTGAAATCAGAATTTACTAAGTCAATATAATAAAAGTATAAGGAGGTAGGAAGAGAAAAGATAGCATTCAGAGCTGTCATTTTGGCAAACACACATGGAGTGCCCACATCAATTCACACTGCAAATTTAGTCTCTTCACTGTTGTTTAGTTTTCTTATTGCGTGTTGGTTTTAGTGCGTGATTACAACGAGAGGAATTAAGTCCCTGCTGAGCTGTAGTCCAGCACTCTGTGATGTAATTTTTAATAAAAGAAGAAATTCTGGTGTATCATTCTATAAAGATGAGCAGGAAAAGGAAATGCTTCTAATCTTTTTTTTTCCTTTTTTTTTTCTTTTCATTTTAGATGCAATGTATTCTTCCTGAAGGCCTTGATAAAGGAATACATTTTTGAGAATTTCATGCTTTTGGTCATCTTAATAATGTTTATTTGTATCTTTTCTAACCTTTCTCTAGCTCTTGGTGTTTTCCAAGTATGATCTCTGGGCAACCTGGTCTAGTGATTGGCGAACCTGCACATAGCAGGGGGGTTAAAACTAGGTGATCATTGTGGTCCTTTTCAACCTAGGCCATTCTATGATTCTAAGACCTCCCTTTAAATTCACCCATATATATGGGATCTAGAAGTTCCTTAATGTTAGAAAAGGCATTTTCCTGACGCATGATACACGTGTAGTAAATTTGATAAAACTATTCCAACCTCTATATGTTCTTTTCAGGTCAAGCTTAAGGATTCAGCGTTGGTGAATTTGGAATAATTTGGATGGTTTTGATATATAAACTGAATGCATGGTTCTGTTTTTTTAGTAAAGCAAATGCAAGAAAGTGCAGGAAAAAAATAATAGAGTTCTTCTAACTCCAGCACAGGTGGATTATCAGTTACCTACCTACCCTCTAGAAACTGTAGAAAGAGTGCTTTGAGGATTGAAATATTAAATTTATTAGAAGAGTTTAAAATTTAAACCTATGAAAATGATGATGCAACTGTCTGGGAAGGTTTTAAACTATAACAACTTTAATTTTTTCTCTTTTTTTAGTTTTCCTGAGATCAAACAAAGATTTGGAGAAGTTGATTGTGTGCTGAGAGCTGATAATGTTTCTCAGCTTTCTGATGTACTGTTTGTATCGTGTTTGGAGAGACATCTTCATTCTGTGTCAGGGGCAATTGCAGTCTCCATTCCCACAGTGTTGTGGGAACTTTGCTATTACTGGAAGCCTTCGGCATGTGTCGCTTCAGGAAAACCACAGGTTGCTGGAGGCTATGTGGGAAGTGTTGAACAACTTTTTCCTTCCTGCCTTTCACGAGGAGCTGGGAATGAGTACTTTCTGTGCTCATCTGGGCTTCATACTATCTTTTCATTAAGCAAGTAGGGACTGCTTGTCAGCATGCAGCTGATAGGCAGAGGTGGAAATCTGAAATAAAGTATTTTTCTGTTTTCTTGTATATTCCCAATGACTTTCTTTCACAGCTGTTGTGACAGCAAGGAGGCTGTGTTGTTCCTTGTGCCCTCTGTTGAAAGAGTCAGGGGCTTTTTAAACCAAGTTACAGGGGTTGTTCTCTGTGTTACTTTGCAATGGTTATATCGAAGAAGATATCTATCTAGACTGTTAAACAGTGTAAAGACGAGGGCATTCACTAATGGTGAGTTATTTACTGTATAGGTGGAAGATTTTAAAAGCTTTCTGTTAGTTTTCAACATCTACTGTTAAAACAACCATATATTAACTACAGTAGGAGAGTTAGTGTGATATTGTAGCTGTTTTTACAGTGAAGGTGCTAGCAAAAGTAATGAATTTAATTTCAAAGGCTTTCAAGTGCGTTTTAGTAGGTTGCATTATGATATATACCATTATTGCAAATAAAATAAAATGCGAAAAGCAACACTATGCTTCCTACTGGGTACCCAAGCAGATCAATAATATTTGTCGTCATCTTGTACTTTTAAAGCAGGCATCTTTATCCTTTTAATGTAGATTTTGCTTTTTTGTGTTAGTTTTTTTTCATTTTTGGGGCGGAGTTTGTTTGTATAGGGTGTTTTAGTTGTGTTTTTCACTGATTATTTTCTTTAATTTTTTATTTTTTTCCCCAGAGTAGGTTAAAGAAAATGCGTGTGTTGTTCTGATTTGAGGAATACTTTGCATGCTATGGAAGTTGAACCTCCTATGTGAAAGGGTCAGGAAAGATTACACATGATTTCTCCCCACTTTATTATTTCAGTACTGGTTTATAGAAATCCAATTTAATTTCAGTTATTTTACCAAAAATACTCTTACTGTTTCTGATTAGAGATTTAAGCAGACTCAATCTTGAAATTAAAGAGTTAATTTTTGATAAGATCCCAATGAAGAAGGATATATTTACCGATGCACGCGTGTGAGAGTTTTTGAGTATTTACAGTTACCCTTGTTCTAATTAAAGGAAGAAAAGCCCAATATATGTACTATGGTTCTCCCTGTTGAGGGTGTTTCAGACATTTCCTCAGAAATATTAGATCTCCCTATGCATGGACAACTTAATCTTCAGTTATTTTTAAATACACAGACACACATACGCATATATGAAAATCTGGATTCATATTACTATAAAGATCCTTCATAATCAGCTACTTCTGATGATTTTCATCTAATCCTAAAAATTTAGAAAGATTTTACCCACACCTGCATTCTAAGTACTGAGTAAATACTGCTTGTTTATAGGCTGAGATGCTTATACTTTTATATAAATTTTCAATATATGAAAATTTTAGTATAAATTATGATTTTTTTCTCTTTTCTGTTTCTATCAATTTTTACCCTAATATTGTATGTTTTCCATTTTTTCTCAGCTGTACTTTCTGGTGAAAGGTTATTTCACTCTAATTCAAACACCAGATTTGTTTGCAGTGCTACAGTTTAATACTTTTAGTGGAAGTTTCCAGTCCTGCTGTCAAAGGTACCAAGAGATACTCCCTTGGGAATTGCTGCTCTCCTTCCTTCTTTATAGACAAGATGAACCCTATTTTTGCTGTCATTCACTTTAATAATCAGCAGAACTTTGAAGTCAAGAATATTTTTAACTGAATGTGAAGTGAGAAATCTTTCATTTACCCTTGTTTCTCCGCAGTATCTGGATAGGATTTGGTTGCTGGAACACGTTTAATTTCAGAATTGTAAAAAAATATATATATATCTTTTTATGCGTCTATCATTTAGTACCTCAGTGTGTTAGAATTGAAATCTGTCTGCAACTTCACAGCTTTCCTTATAGGTAACACCTGAAAGATGCCTGCTAGTCAGTTATGTTAAAATACTTGTCTCAGTTTCTTCTTGTTGCTTAATGAACTGTTGTCTCTGTTATTAGACAGCGTTGACTATTCTCTGACTTGTGCTGTCAGCACAAAAAGAATTCACTAGCAAATACTAAAAAGTCCTATTATTGTTGTACCAATAACATGACTGGTAGGAAAGATTTTGCAACAGATGCTGCAAAGCCACCACTCGTCTTTTAATAACAATAATAGTAGTAATAATAATGTAATATTAATAATATATAAGAAGTAGTAACTACTTATAGTAATTCTAATTTGTCCTGCATGCCTTCTCATCACAGATGAATGAATATTCTTTATTACACAGTTATCTTAACTTGCCCCTGAAGGCCAACCGTGTATTACATCTCTGCTCTTGCATTTTCCGGACAGGAAGATATTTTTGTTGTGAAAAGCACTCATTGCCTGACTTGGTGCCCAGAGCACTGTAAACATATTTGAAACTTGTTTTGCACTTAAATTAAAATGCCCTTCTGCATTAGGCCTTAGGACTGAACACATCTTGTGAGAAGGATGGCTTCTATCTTTGTAGGCAGCCCCTGAACTGTCCACATCCTTTGTCCGCTACAGGATTTCCAGTGAACTGAGTAGAAATACTTAAGAAGGTTAATAAACAATAATATTTAAATGTAGTACTGATATGTATAGGAAACGTCTTTGAATGTCATGAAGAACTGAAAAACAGTCAATTTTAGAACCACTGATTTTTGACTTTCACTCTTTCTTCTTTATTATTATTTTTCCCCAGTGTTTCTATTATTTTCTTTCCATTTCATTCTTTGTTTCTCATTTACTTTTTTCTTCTGTATTTTTTGCTTTTGAGAACTCCCAGTTGATCCTCCTGTGCTGAGGTTCCACTTCCTCTCACAGCTTCTTTCCAAAAATGGATCATTGAACAGTTAATGTTGGCACTTAAAATGAGTGAACAACCCAATTAGATTAACCGAGAATAGGGGAATTCATATATCAGATTTTTATTGTCTGCCAACTGAGGAAGACAAAAGAACATCAAACAGCTCCCACGTTCTGCCAGGCGTAGCACGCAACATATAATTGGGACCATAATGTCCATGCTGGGGATGATGTTGCATTTTTCTGCCTTTGAAGGATAAGGACGTTTGCTGTCTGCTCATTTAAAGGTAAATGGAAGAACTGACAGAATTGCACACATTCAACCCTTTAGATTTTGGGTGCGAGCCTTGCTGGGAGCAAAACTTAATAACCGGCCCTGCTATCTGCTTTGTTGGATGTTCATTAGTCTGTTCTTAGAGCAACATTTAGATGAATCAAGAAGTTGTATGCTTCCTCCTAAGTAGTGCAGGGTGTGGGAGAGAGTGCAGAGTCATGGTGTTAGTTTGTGCACAGTTTTCATAGTTACCTTCCAAAAGGGAAGTAAAGGGAACACTTTCAACATAACCCAGTGGAAAATTTTGTGTGACAGTTTGTAGAGAGAAATGTAAATTGCACAAAAGGAAATGGCGATAAGACTGATTTTTCTCTCGGTGAAAGATATTTGCTGCTTTCAGTCAAGAGATCAGAGGTCTGGAGAGATTTTTTTTTAAGTCATTAATGTGACTGTTCTATTATTCAGACAGTGTGACTGATTCAGAAGGAAGATGATTTTTTTCTGGCCAAGAAATATTGTCTTCTTCCTCCAAGCCTTCCGGATCTAGCTTGCCATATTTCTGAAATAGTTTTAGCTGTACTGCTTATGCTTAATGTTTGTAGTTTTCTTTAAAGCTTTAAGACAAAATTATTATTGAATTACTGGTCCAGTACATAGGACCAGGATTGAAGCAGGCTTGTTTCAGAGATCAGTCCCACTGCCACAGGTCAGAGGTCAATGCCATCACCTTTCCTGGATGCATGTTTTTAACTTGGTTTCAGTTCACATCCATCCCTACCCAACAATGCTAGCTGGGAACTTTTACTTAAGCTAATCTTCCAAGTGTTGGGCATGATTTGCTCTTTGTTACTTCTAATCCTCAAACAGAGATATGATCTGGAGCTTCTGAGATTAATTCCTACATCTGACGGTCTGTTCTTTCTAATTTATTCTTTTCTCCATCTTCCTTTATTCTCTCTCTTACTGAAGGAGATAGCAAGGTGTGCTGCCTACATCAGTCCCCCCCCCCCAAAAAAAAAAAAAAAAAAAAGGCAAAATATTTTATTGGTTAGTTTTTATTTAGATGTCTTTTATTTTCCCAGTTAGACAGTTCAGAGATGGTGAGGATATGCAACCTCATCACAGGCATCTGACACTGCCTCTCTGTTGCTCAGGCCAATTTGTAAGTAATCTCATATACGTTTAACTCTTCTTTGGGTCAAGAAGTCCATCAGATGTTGACATAAATGCATTTATAAATGCATTTTCTCTCATTTAAGTTTGCACAAATTTCAGAATAAGTGATTCTGTTGTGTTTCTGTTGGAATTTTTTGAAGTTGTTATATGTACATACATTAAAAAAAAAAAAAAAAGGAAAATGATGGCATAGAAGTCATTTACAATTTTTCTTCCTACACTTTAATTTCACTTTCAGAAGGTGTCACCAAAGGATTTCTGCAGTAGTAATTTCTTACTGTTGTAGCGTTTCATACTTAGGAGATTTTCTGCAAGTCTGCATCCTTTTGTAAAATGTGAACAGACTTTTGTGCTAGAATTCCCATAAAGTGATTTCCAGTGCCTTCACTTGCAAAGCATTGTAATGTTGTACAAACCATTTGTAAGATTTGTAATGGATTCAGTAAATTGCAAATAAGTATTTTTGAAATGTAAAGACTAAGTTTCTAATACTAGTTTCTCATTAAGAAAATAGTTGCACTATCCTTTAGTCACCATTTGATCAAACTTGTCACTGGTTAATGATCACTTAAATGGAAGGCTTCTGTTGTGTTAACTGTTAGCATGGGTCCTTTGTTAAACTTGAAACATTTCAGTATAGTGCTATACTTGGGACAATATTAAATTCTTCAAAGTAATAGCTCTTGCCAGTCTTTACATACCAGTTTAAAGTGGAATGAAATTATTAACTGCTAGTTTTTAATCTGCCTTACTTCTGGCTTTGGTCAGTGCAGAAAGTGAGAGCAAGAGACTGCCCTCTATAGAACAAGATCATCTCCCATGTTAGGCATTGCCTTCAGAAAGCATCTCCCTCATCCACAGAGGAATTTTAGAGAAACTAAAATACCATGTGTGACTAGTCTGAATTTCTAGCTCATTAGGAATGCTTAATCATATCAGTATGCTGGAGATTTTTCTGTGATACAAATTTGCCTTCCATCTGCACAACTTTTTCAGCCTTATTTTTTAGTGTTTCAGTTTCTAGTCAAAATATCTCCTCTAATTTAAGAATGTCACAGAAAACTGTTTCTGAATTTGTATTTGAGAAAAATCTGGAGTTCATTTGCATGGGAGGCAATAAAGCACTACATAACCTCTTAAGCATGTTGTTCATTTTGAAATGTGTTTGCAAGGAGCTGGACACTTTCTATGGCTTGCACTTCCAGTTAATAGTATTTTTTTTAACGGCACCTGAAGTGCCAGTCAAATGAGAGTTGCTTCACATGCAAACAGAAATCTTCTTTGTAGAAACATCCTCAGTATTGATGAGAATCGAGCATCAGTTGCACTCAAAACTCGAATTTTCTATGATATGATGTAATCTCAGTACAGCCAGCTAGATTTCACATACTTGTTTTCACTTTTTGTTCATACTTTTTTCAGTTGTTTGCATTACAAATTTTAGTTTTGGAGCAAACATGGAATTTTCCGTTCTGTGGATTCCTCTGAAAGTCTTTAAAATATAAGTCACAAGTTTTATTTCTTGTCTCATATTTATTAAATGTTTTATTTTACTAAACTGAATAAGCTTCAAAATATCAGTTTTGATTTTCTGTTCTGTTGGTTTTCCTTTTCAGAAATTACTCATTAAAAACATACTGCTTTTATATTTTGGTATCAAAGAGACCAAGGAAATGTCATGTTGTATTTTCAGCATAATAATCTTTTTGTCATCTGCAGACTGACTCTTAGTTTTTAGCTGTGCTTGCCAAAAAGGCTGGAATTTCTGGTTGAAAGTGTGGTTTTATAGAATAGCCACTCACTTTATTTAGGTTGGTAGGTTTTGTTTCCTTGTTAGTCAGTTCTGTTCTCTGCCATGTTGCATTTCTAGCTATGGGTGTTTTCATTCTTTCTCTACCTTTAAGTTTTATTTTCATGTCTCTTTTAAAGCTGTACTTTTCCTGCCAAGTCAAGTTCATTTTTGAAAGTAATGTTGCTGTGTCCAGGTTCAATTCTGTCATAAATAAATTCCTTTTCCACCTAATCCACATTCATGTGATTTAGCTGCATTATTTAGTTGCATAATATAACTCAGGGGCCTTATGGTGAAGCTGATTTCACATAAATAAAAGTGGGTTGTTTCCTGAGTAGGAACTTCTAAATATCACTGAATGAATCACAGAAATTTCCAACTGGCCATCCGTTTTTTTCAAGAGCAGACCAGAGGAACTTATATCATTGGAACAGGCAGTTGTGTTGAAGTTAAAGCTGGAGGAATGCTATAGAGTTTCGTATGAATATTTTGTTTAAGTATTTCTTTAGAAAAGCTTTTGAAGTCATTTGAGGGAGATCAAAATGGATGAACTGAAATTAGAGGCTTCAATGTTTTATAAATAAAAAAAACCTGTCATTTTGAAACTATTTTTGTTTTGATTCTTTTGTTCTATAGCATTGAAATAGAAGAAGTGGAAATCAAAGAAAGATCTTTCAACTGGCCCAAAGTAAGATGATGTATGGAATTAAAAAATCTTTCTTGCTTCACAGTGATGCAGAATAAGCTCATCTTTTATAATCCTTCCTCCAGGTTCTCTCACTCCAGAGAGTTGTGTTGTTCTGTGTTCTATCAAGTGACTGTTCCTGGTGGTATTAAATGAAGACCTGTAAAGCTTCTTGGGAGGTGATGAAATGATGGCACCTCAGATACCCTGGAAAAAAATTGGAATGTAGAAAAATAGGCCTTGTAGGTTGGAAGATGCAAATGGAAACATGCTATTTTGAAGTGCTCTATTTCTGTCACCATATAATTAGCACGCAACACAAGTGAATATAGATAAAAACCATGAACTCTGTCTCAGTGCTAGGTATAGTGCACTTAAACTGACAAGTCGCATCACTTTGGTCACTCAGTAAGCAGTTATTCACTGACATTAACGACTTCTGTGGCCAAAACTAATACTGTTTGAGTACTTGAAGCTCATGAAAGTGGACTAATTTGGTCTTCAGGCTGTTGATTCAGTAAAGCAAATTGAGTAAAAGGATATTCTCTTTGAGGATTTCTTTCATTTTAGGAGATAACTCAGAACAGGGAACTGTCATGGTTAGATGCAACAATTAGTCCCTCTGATGTACCTTATGAACCTATAGGCAGATCTTGTTAGATTCAAGTAATTCATAGCACTCATTGAATTCATAACACTGGAGATTGTTGCTCAGTGTTGCACTGCAGTAACTTTACATAAGATTTGATATTTTACTTGGCTGCATCCAAATGTTTCTCCATCTTAGTTGTTTTCACGAAGAACCTACAGAATGCTGTGTTGTTTGTTTGCAGGTACTTATCTGAGTTTCCTTACAAAACCGCTCAATCAAATCTGACCACACTTCAAGTCACCCCATTTAAATCTCTGAAATCTTGATGTGGATTGTATTATTTGGAGAATCTACTTCTATTGCTGAATATCTTAGTGGTGATATAAAGGAGTCCTTGCATCAGGTTTTAACTTGTCCTTAAAGAAAACTGAGACTTTCCTCAAGTGTTTTTATTATCTAGTTTTTAGGTTTTACTTTCTTATAAGTTTATGGTGTTAGTTCCTGAAATTATCCATCATAGACTGTGCTATTTTCTTAAGAATTTGTTGGAATTCCCCTTGCTTCCTCAATTTTCAGACATCTGTGTTTCCCCTTTTCTGAGCATGGAACTTGCTTTATGCTGGTATCATTGATACTACACTTTGACCTGCCTTTGCTTGATTGGTTGTGCCAAACTTTTTCCACTTAAAGATCTTTCTGCAACAGATTTTGATGAGTTTTAGTGTATTTTTAGTTTCAAATGATTTTGCTACATTCAGATCAGTTCAGCATCTTTGGCAGAGCACCTCCATAGAAAGTAATTGAGCCTGACATGATAAAAATTTCAATAAGCACATACTATGTCATACATACTAATTGTATCAGCAGTTAAGTTTTGACGTTTTATAATTCCGAGTAATTAATTTTACAGTCTTTTAAAATATAATTTGTAATTCTGATGGCCATTTTTTAAATAAATACAAACAGAACAAAAATTGACCCCCCAGAATCTAAGAGACCTGCTTAAGGTTATCTGAGCCAAGCTAGAGAATCTAGAGAGAGGTTTTAGAAATTTGCCTTTGAAAACAACAGAGGGGGAAAAAAAAAAAAAAAAGGAAAAGAAAAGATGGATTCTACTAACTATTACCCTTCTACATGGTCAGGTCACTTTTATTGAAGTGCATGGCAGGCAGTTGTTTCACTGTCAGATTTCTGCAGAAGAGAAGTCTGATGCATTCATTGTGCTTAATTGTTCAAGAAGTTTAGGCTATACATTTGGTCAGAGTAGGGTTATTTCTTTCACGTCAGATCTTTTCTACATCTTAAAGGACAGGATATGGTAAACAGAAGAAAATATTATATGAAATATGAGACAAACATATCAGGCATTTGTATTATCTATAGATGATGAAAAAAGCTCGTTGACAGCACTTACGTTTTCTATTTCAGCTGTTTTTGAAGGTTCATTAATATGAATCTTTTTGTCCCATTTGGCTGACAAATACTAGCATCTGAATCTTGATGCAATCGGCATCTTCTCCTTTTACTAAATCATTCATGAATGTTGCACTACTTTTAGTCTCTTTATTCTGTCAATGACTGGTAAAAATAGAGCTTTTTGATTTCAGCAATTTGATGCATTCACAGTTGATGCAGATCATTAGCTCTTTTAAATGCATAAGGCATGGACCTTAATTTTACAGTCTTGGAGCTTTAAAACTTTTGGTACTGTTTCCACTCTTATCTTAAAGAAATACCTTCTTCATTACTTTTTTGTACTGAAGGGAATCAATCTTTCTACAATAGTAGATGCATACCTATAGAACAATTACATTTAAATTGGGGAGGATCTCAAAGAACAGAGTTATTAGCCAAAACCATAATCAATTAAAATAATGTATATTATTCTATTTATAGGAAAAATACAGTAGTCTGTGATAACATTTAACACTTTGGAGAACACAAACTGACCCAAGGACCATAAGGAAAACAATAACTGTGTCCGTATCATCACTTGACTTTTAATTGAAAGATAATGAATTTGTGTTTATAAGTAGTAGAAAGAACTTAATCCTTCAAGACAGATGATGAGTAAGAGCTACTGAACTAAAAGTAGGGGAAAACATAAACCAGAATAAATTTCATTGCTGCAAGTAAATCTGTTGGAGTTAACAAATGTTTCTGCAGAACTAACAAAGGCAGAAGAAAAAAACCCAAACACCCAGAAGTATTATGGTAATACATGCCGTCTTATTTAAAAATTAGAAGGAAAAAAAACAGCTAAAAGGAAAAGAGTTTGTGCTAGATACAGTGAGTCTATGAGCTTTACTAATTTCATTGGTCTGAGCAGCTGAAGAAAAAATACCTCAAAAATGTTTATTAACAGAAATTTGGTATTTTCTGCATTACAGGAGCATTAGGAATAAAGCAAGCTGCACTACTGGGGTATTAGTGAGTTATGTATTAGTATATTAATGCATTTGTAAATCTGTGCATGGGTTGCACAAGTCTTAAAAAATTGCTCTAGGATGTTTCAATAGAGATTGCATTAATGTTACTGAATAAAAATAAATACATAAATACAGCAACAAATTGATTGCTATCAAATCGCTTAAGAGTATAACAATGTGAAAAGTTCAGTTTAGGGTCAGTTAGCTTTTATATGTCAACATTATTTTGTCTTACTCTGTTGTTAAGCCATTTTCATGGTTGTGTTGCAAATATAACGTGTTGGGTTTCTTTTTTAAATCTGTATTTAGTGCCAAATGAATTTAAAAAGAAAGTCAAGAAAGGGAAATGCTTATATAGCAAGAAAAATAGAATTGATAGTGCAGGTTTTTACTCTTGAAGAACAGGCAGCTGCTCCTCAGTAATTTTTCTTTTTATAGAACTGAAAGAGAAGAGATGAGCAAACTCTGATAGAAAACCTTAATTTGAATGGTGTGAAAGCATCTTTCACATAAGAAGCAGCAAATTGTTTTTTGAAATGTGTTTTGTTTACTCCACTTTCCTTTAATGAGAACTTGCCCTTTGACTGAAATTCTATAAAACATTAATGCAGCAACTTATCTCCTACAGAAAAAGCTGTAATAGTCACATATTTCTGAACTCTGGAGGATCTGATCTAGTTATGGCAATGGAGAGATTCTACTTAGATTTGGAACCTGCACAGAAACTGAGAGTGGGGAAAGCCTATGTTATAAAGTGATTCTGAAATGAACTTAGGTAACCACAAATTTTGTGGCAGAAAATAAGAGCACTGCTGTCTTGAATCTTCTTTCTAGTTTTTTTTGCTCTATGAGGAGGGACTGTTTCACAGCTTTAATACTCTTTTTTTTTTTTTTTTTTGTATAAGCAGTTATGTTAACTGAAAATATATTAAAAAAAAAAAAAAAAGAAAAAAAAATGTGCAGTGGAATGCCATGACATCTTGCCAAGGTTTTAAGTATTTGATACTGAAATTGTATGATTTGTCTTTTTTTATTTTTTTCATGTGGGAATGTAAGAGCATGGATGAAGAGATGTATAAGACATATCTTTCTTTGGCTTTTTTTTAAGTATTTATTAATTGCAACCTTGAAACACTGGGTCTCTAAATATATATTGAAAGAGTTCACTTGAATTGTGCACGGTGAATCTGGAGAACTATTGTCCTTCTCTCGCATTACCCCCCCTAACTTTCTTTCTCACTCAAACAATTCTCTAGTCTTGTTTGTTTTCTTACAGTTTACAAACTCAATTGTATCCATCTCTGGCTACTTTACTTTCCCACTATAGAAATCATTCCATGATTTTGATTATTGTTGGCACCCTTTTCTTTACTGCTTTGTTTTGACTGTCTCGTTTTTGAGATGGAATAGGCAAAAGAGAACTGGAAACTTATTATAGGCAGGGAGACATCATGGATCTAAATAGTGTGCCATAACGAGATTGTGTGCAATTTCGTGCTGTGGTGTTTTTCTAGAAATTCTTAATATTTGCTGAAGTGTTTGGCTATCGCTGAATGTCAGTAGGGTGTTGCGGAGGCTAATTATCATAACTACAATCTTTCCTGGTGCTTGGTGTTTAAGAGCACGTTTTGGTATATACCTAAATAAAGTTGTATGTTTTCTTTGGTTTTGCTGCATGGACGTTATTTCCTGTGTACAAATGCTATTGATGTGCATTGGATGTGTCCATCTTTAGCTTATTCATGTGCCTGTAGAACATAAAAATATTTATGGTGCAATTTGATGCCTTGTGTAGACAGAAATCTGCAGGGATTATGGTTTTCACAGTTTCTAGAGATCTGAAAATGATGTGTGGAAATGAAAACATTTCTGATGTAGTTTATGGTGCTATATGAAATGCTGATTTTTTTTTTAATTTAGTTGTTAGCAAATAAGTTAGGGGAAAAAAAACAACCATACAACTGGAGCAAAAAATCTCTGCTGTTAAAAGGCAGTTACTAGCAAAGATGTTCGCACCTACTGCAGTCTTAATTCTGAAAGTAGTAGCTAAAAACTACATATAGCTTTGAACTCAAGTGTTAATAACAACTGAGATGGTAAAATGTAATTATTGCATCTTGTTATACTATCACCTGTGCAGCTGTGAGGTGTAGACTGAATATTTTGTCATGTTCAATTAGAAGATAAAAGTAGCATTGCAGAATCAAGCCTGTTAAATGAGAATTTAAATCACTGCAGCTGAAGAAGCAATTGTGAAGTCTTCCCATATTCTAGCCAACAAATCATTTCATGATTATCAAAGCTTGATTTTTCTGGACATAGGTCACCAAAGCTGGCAGTTGGGTGCTATCTTCAGGGAGTGTTTGGCCTGTCAGGTTTGTGCACGCTTCCATAATGCTCCATGAGAAGTTGATAGTCACAGGAACAGAGATGTCCTGGAGAATGGAGCAAAGGAAAACTTCCCATCCTGTTGCCAATGAAGTCCCTCTGCACTCCTCTTGGTGCCTGCAAAGCCTCTTAACTAGCCTCTGGCCAGTATTCAGCCAGCAAGGGAAAACGTGTCTACTTTATTTGCAAATGGTTTTTGTGAGGCTGCAGCACCTTCATTTTTGGAGCTAAGTGGTAGGGGATGACATGTTCTGTTGTTGTCTAGAAGAGAAATCAGTTACGGTGACTGTAACTGATCTTTGTGTAATAAGGGTTTATTTTTTCACCATCTTAAGACTTTTATGTAGGCTGAACTTCAGAAGGCACCCACTTGTTCAATTACTGAGATAAAGCAATCAGTGGAGTTCACAGGAGTTTGAGATTTGCAAGTTCAGAAATGAAAATTCAAATTTTGCTTGGAACTCCAAAATTTTAGCCATGTTTCAGATGACATTTTCTGTATTTACTCTATTATACTAAAGTAGATTTCTGATAAAGTGAAATCTTAATTGCATTGAATTAATTTAGAACACGACATAGGTCTCAAGGAGGAAAAAAAAATGCATGCTTTTCTGTTTATCATCATTTACACTAGCCTTCTTTGTATCACAAGCTGCTTTATCTAGTAATCCTCAAAACACATATATAGATTCAGATGTAAGAATGTAGGTACTTCTCACATTCTGATTTATAAATTGAAAATAATTGTCATGGTTTTGTGATTTTTGGTTTTCAGTATTCCACATCATAACATCATGTGGGGCACTGGGAGTTTAACTGTTAATGCTCAAGCTCTGGGTACCTGCCCGGAAGAGAAGAAGAACTACATTCCCCAGGGGACTTTGCAGTCACAGAGAGTCTCGAGTTATAACTCCTGG
Organism: Chrysolophus pictus; assembly: GCA_037305975.1. Taxonomy (NCBI): domain Eukaryota; kingdom Metazoa; phylum Chordata; class Aves; order Galliformes; family Phasianidae; genus Chrysolophus; species Chrysolophus pictus. The sequence continues at coordinate 35,102,765 of CM074577.1, forward strand.
CAAGGTCACCTGATGCGCTCTTCTTTTGCCTGCTTTTCTTCGGCTCTCCTCCCTTTTCTCCCTGCTGCTCAACTGGACTGTGCATCTCACCTCAGCATTGTGGTGAGGCCTATCCACCTTTTGGACATTCTGTCTCTCATTATATTTAAATTATTAGCTTCAATTCTAATTATATTGTATTATAGTGTGTTATCTTGCATTCCGATACTATATTTAGTAAATTAGTTTGTTTCTCCTCAGATCGTTGCTGCTGTTTCTAATTATTTTGGGGTCCCCTGTTCCCTTTTTCTGGAGGCGCGGATCTGCGGATCCCTCCGCCCCGCTAGTCACGGAACCGGGCCAAACCAGCCCATAAACCGTTGACAACAATTAAAAATTTAGCCTCTTCTTTGATACGATCTGGTAAATTTCTGATGTTGCTGTAGAGTTAATATCAGCCTTTGACAACTGCAGTCATTCTTGTAATAGTCACAGACAAACTGAGGCTGGAAAACACATTCAGAGATTGCTCAAAACAGGTTCAGCTAAAGCCAGCTGTCCGTGTCCAGGTGGCTTTTAAGATTTCCAAGGAGGAGATTCCACAGCCTCATCAGGCATAGCGTAGAAGTGCTTCCCAATGCTCAGATGGAGTCTTCTGGGTTCCAGTTTGTGTCCTTCTACTTCTTGTGAGAGATGTTCCAGTCACTAGTTGTCTTTGCTGCTCTTTGCTAGACTCATTCTACAAAGCTCATATCTTTCTTGTAACCTACTTTCTTCATGAATATTCTCTTTACCACCTTTTTTTGACATTTAAATGGCATATTCTAATGCGTTCTCTTTCAAACTGTCATTTCTTTATTACAGTTGCAATACTAGAACCTGTACTACTTTTTACTTCGGTGCTGATTGATGCATATATTTGGATTCTCCTTTCTATGATTCTGCAAATGCACATGAAGTAAAATGAAAAAGTTCTGGTCTTGAAATTAGGGTAGGTCAGTTATGCTTCATGTCAACCAAGCCTCAACAGTCCAGAATTGAACCTTAGTGTCTTTTAATTGCCATAACAAAGAAATCTGACAGTTCCACTTAATTAGTGTCAGTCCAAAGAAAGCAATGCTGTCCTATATAAAACTAGGCAGCAATGCTTTAATCTGTCAGAGACCAGCTTCCTTTACTTCAGAATTGCCTTCTGAATCCCTCCCACTCTTACATGCAAAACAGCATCCATACTCCCCAACAACCCCACTTCTGATTCCCTGTGTTACTGCCTCTTTGTACTACGTAGCTGGTTATTGCTTCCTGAGTCTGAGACACTCTCATTTTGAAGCTTTTATTTTGTGTTTAACAGTAAAACTTGTAAATCTATGTCTTGCTCTTACGTGGAATATTGAATAAATCTAATACATTGAATACTGAAATATTATTTGAGGATTAGTTTTGGAACACAGGGCAGCAGTGAAAATTTGGTATTTTATCTCTTCTACCTTATCCCCATTTTAGAAATTAAATAATATTGACCTTCAGGACAGAAAACTCCAAGTGCAGCAGATGTACTTTGAAGTACGTTTCCCAGTGAATTTCCTTGTATCAACATGGAAAAAAAATTGTAAACTACTCTCTTTAAACACCGCTTTGTTATTGTCACTTTCTGGAACTTCCTTTTTTCAGTTAGTAAAGCAGAAGTCTAACTTTACTAATATGTCTAGCATTTATTTCTTATTTATTTTCTTTCTTTATTACTGTCGCATCTTGGTGACATTGTCCTTCTCCTGAGTGAATTATTCTGATCAACTGTCAGCAGGATGATGCTGTGAACAGTGATGTAAAGTAAAATAGAAACGGGTTTCAGACACTGTGTTAACTGAAGAAATAAGTGCACAGTAATCTTTTCTGTTTCTGCAAACTTGTGACTAATACTGTAACTGCTTCAGTGCTTACAGTCATCCACTCCAACACCTTCAACCAGAAGAGTGGAAACCACTCAGAAGGCTTGGAGTTGGAAATCTACCCAAATGGAAAGTGAATTCACAACAAAATTCTCTTTCCAGAAGCAGCTGTAACTTCTCTCAGTATCCCTTCAACATGTGTAATATGTCTGCAACAGCAATCAGGTGGAAAGGTCTTAAACGCCTTTAAGTTTGGTATCTCAAATCTCTATGGATATATAACAAACCAGTAAATTCAAAAAAACTGTAAGTGTAATACAGATATTGTAATGCTGTTTGAAATTCTCTTCTTAATTATTAAGCAACTTCATTCCACATCACTCTTTCAACAACTCTGTTTCAAGGCCAGATTGAATGGGGACCTAGGCAGCCTGATCTCCAGATCTGGAAGTTGGTGAACCCTGCCTGTGGCAGGTGGGTTGGATCTTAATGATCCTTTGGGTCCCTTCCAACCCAAACCAGTCTATGATTCTATGTATTACAAAAGTTATTAAAGATCAGAGGAAACAAAGGCTCAAGTAGCTGAACCACAACTACAACCTGAGAAAGGGATCAGCACAGTGGTTTCATCATCAGCTACCCTTAAGCTGAGACAGCTAATGACAAAAAAAAAATCTAGATTTACCTTAATGAAGTATTAAATATAGAAGCAAAAACAATGAATTAAAATGTTATATTAAATTCACAGGTAGAATTGATGACTATTCTGTGACTGTTGGTTTTGTCCCCTGAGATATGAAATATAATCTGCCCAGAAGGCTGTGACTTCACATTGCACAAAGTTTCCTGCTGACAGTAGAGACCTGCCTGTCTTCTGTTCCTTGAAACCATATCTTCTTTCCACAGCATCCCTCTCCTGAATTTGTCTTTTTATCTAAGGGGATTTCCCCCACCATGGATTCCAATGAGCCACAGCCTTTGCTATCTTTCTTTGTGTTTTGCTTGTTTTTTATTGTTATTGTTGTCTTTTGTCTTGTAAGCTTGATGGTCCTTCTGTTCCTTCCTTTTCTTGGTTTAGAACAAGATGAAAAAGTCAGTATGACTTCACGCTGCAACTTTCTTAATTTACGTTTGTTTTTTTTTAAGGTACTCTCTGATCTCTATCTTAGACATATAAAAAAAGAAAAAAAAAAAGTATGGTTCAAATATCCTAGGAATGCTGTGAGTTAGATAATTGTGGAGCAGGGAATGACACAACTATTTGATGACTGTGTCAGCATGCAGTTTTTCCCACACATCATTTCCTACTGAGAGGCAGGCTACATTAGCTCAGTCACCCTAGGATGATTTTGGTGTGTTACAGACTTGAGCTGGAAGTGCTGTCTGGCACTGCACTGTGTGTTCAAAGTTAATTTGTAGTTCTTACGCAGGTTGCCCATGCTTAACCTAATTCATACACCTTATTACCCTATATATACCTCACCTCCTATTTTTGTACACGTGAGTGTGGCTATTTTCTATACAAATTTGCACAGGTCATTATGAATCAGACCAAAATTTTTCAAATTTAAGTCTATTAAAAAGTAAATCTATGTTAACAATTTTGTGGCATACATTGGAAATCAGCCTGGTCTTTTTTTTCTTTTTGTAATTCAATCTCATTATTTTCTACTGTCACTTTTCAGTGTTAATGTTCATTCTGGCATAGTAGCAATTCTATATTGGTGTATTCCATAAAATTGAAATATGATCTTGTTTCAAAGTACCTAAAAAATAGAAAAATATGTGATGCAAAAATTATAGCAAAGTATTTATATTTTTTACAGTCAGCACACTATCATCTGTTATTTACACTAATAGCAGAGCAGGGTTTTCATGGAAACTAGATTTTTAATATGAGCTAAAATGTCTAGGCAGAAGAGTGGTTTGGTAACATTTGCAGTAGAACAATTCTAGAGGATTTTGAGAATCTGCAGTGGAACTTACAGGAAGTCACATGATAATCCTATCATAGTTTATATACATATTATATATATTTATGTCTACAAAACAAATGATAAGTAAATCACAGAATCATAGAATGGCTTAGGTTAGTGGAGACCTTAAAGATCATCTAGTTCCAACCCCCCTGGCACGGGCAGAGCAGCCAACCACTAGATCAGGCTGCCCAAGATCCCATCTATTCTGGCCTTGAATACCTCCAGAGGAAAATGTGAGTTCTTACAGTTGCATAGAAGTTGGTGATGTGATGTTTTACCCCTCTTCTCACTTTGATAGAATGTATGGACCAGAAACACTGAATATCACTAGTGAAAATAACTCTCCCTCACCTAATCTTCCAGAATTGTTCAGTTAAGAATCTGTCTAGCTTCTCAGAACGCTTCCTTATTATAAATAGTATTTTTACTGCAGCAAAGAAAAAGCAAGTAGCAACCATGTCTTCGGAAAGCATTTGAATTTCCAGATAAGACTAGCCTTGTTATCACTTTCCATTTGCTTTGAAGAAAGTACAAGGCATGCTTCAGTGAAGGAAAGTTCTTCTAAATTCACAGTTTTCTGAGGTGGTTTTTAGAAAATTTCTTGAATTGTTTTCAGAAAGCCTTTGTTAATGCATTCAGTGCTATTCAGATTTTTCTGAGTCCTTGTTATTTGAAAACGCTGAATTTCATCACATCCTAAAGAATCTCCAAAATTCACCAGAAGAGTTCCTTTTATACACCCAGTAGTTTTTCATTCAAGTAACTTAAACTCAGAATCATCATGGCACATATTGATTTAAAAATCTATCCTTAGTATTCTAATCCAAATTTACTTGTTAGGGGAGCTTCTTAATTCTGTTTACAACAGGGTACGCTTTAGAATGATTTGCGAGTATTTGGAAAAAGAGAATGTGAAGTAAAAAATTATGTGCTGAATGAAGTAATTTTAAGAACTGCAATTCTTTGAGCTGGTTTAGAAAACAATTCAGCTGAAACTGAAAATAATTTGACTTCTGAATCTGAAGAGTTCACCTGGTCTGCTGCTCAGTGTCATTATGACCAAGAATGTCATGTCTTCTCAAATGCTTTGAAAATCCTCTGTATTTTTTCCTGTGGTCTTAGGTACGCATACATTGGTGAAAAGTGCATCATAATATTTGCTTAATCAATGTGCCTATTAAAAGATGGTTCATCTGTGCCCATATAAATGCCTAAAAAGATGTTAAGTAGGGCCCTTTAGAATGTCGTGTACCCTGTGTCTAGAAAGTAAAATTAGCAAAGTAGAATCTCATATGAAGGCTTAACAGAAAACATAATTAGGCACTGAAGCAGAGTGGTCATTTAAACTCAGTGTCACTTGGAATGTTTAATTGAGACTTGTCCAGTTCCATTAGAAAATGGGTGAAGTTGGATGCAGTACAGGTGATCTGACAAGTTCATGTTGTTTCTTTTATTTTAAAATTTCAGTCAACATCAGCCAGTTTAAAATGTGATGTACATTGTTATATTTTGGAAAAAAAAAGTGTATTCATAAAAGACTAACTTATGCAGAAACTGAAGACAGTCTACTACGGGCTCTTCGTTTACTCTGGGATGTTCTTTTGCTTGGGAGTGTTGGTAACAGTGAAAAAATGACAAATAGATTAGAAGGTGGAGGAAGGATATTAAAAATCTGGAAGTAAACAAAATACTATTTTGCATAGCTGTAAGAGTTCAGATGCTAATGTGAATGCTTCTTGTTGACACAACAGACAAAAAGGCAAAATCACAGCTTGAGGTAATTAACAAAAATATTGTTTTTCTAGAAAGTTTATGAGCTCTAAATGAAACCATTACCTGACAATTAATCTTACATTAAAATACGTATCTCTCTCATGATGTTATATACAACATTATTAAAATATTAGAGAAAGACTGAACTGCTGCCTCCGGAGCATGGACATGTGGAGACCAAGCTGCAAGGGAGCTTTACTCTCCCATATGTCTACTTTTCTGAGCAAGCAAGCCTACTCCCGCATTTTTGAAATGTCTCTTGGACCAATTGCTACTGGTTATCCCATCACTCTCAGTTTTGTCCTCAGCAGAAGCAGGACATCCCATGGCATTGAGGGACATGGGCTTAGTGGATGTAGTGGGGTTGGGTAGGCAGCTGGATTTGGATGACCTTACAGGTTTCTTTTGAATCTTAACCATTTTTTGATTCTACAATCCTGGTGCTCAGAAAGAACCTCCTGTGTTTCAGTTTGTGCCCACTACTTCTTCTCCTAGCACTAAGTACTACTGGAAAGAACCTGGCTCTGTCCACTTTGCACCTTCCCTTCAGGTATGAAATTGGTAGGATTTGGTAAGGTCCCCCTGTGCCTCCTCTTCTCCAGGCTGAATAGTCTCAGCTCTCTCAGACTCCCGTCTGCAGTCCATTCATCTTTCTTATCCTTTGTGGGACTCTATATATATGTCCATGTTTCTTTTGTACTGGGGATTCCAGAACTGTACAAAATACTGTGGCCTGATCAGTGCTGAGTGAAGGGATTGCCATCCTTGATCTATTGATCAAGGCAATACTTGGCCAGATTCAGCTCAGGATACCATTTTCTTTGCTGACAGGGCATATTGCTAATTCATGTTATATTTAAAGGCTGTTGATGTAGTCTACCTAGACTTCAGCAAAGCCTTTGACATGGTCTCTCACAGACTTCTTCTGGGGAAACTGGCTGCCCGTGGCCTGGACAGGTACACACTCCTTTGGGTAAGAAACTGACTGGAGGGCCGTGCTCAACGGGTGGTGATTAATGGAGTGAAGTCCAGCTGGCGACCTGTTACAAGTGGTGTCCCCCAGGAGTCGGTACTGGGGCCCATCTTGTTTAATATCTTTACTGATGACCTAGATGAGGGGATTGAGTGTACCCTCAGTAAGTTTGCAGATGACACCAAACTGGGAGGTGGTGTGGATCTGCCTGAGGGTAGGGAGGCCCTTCAGAGGGACTTAGATAAGCTGGATCGCTGGGCTGAAATGAATGGAATGAGGTTCAACAAGGCCAAGTGCCGGGTCCTGCACTTTGGCCACAACAACCCCATGCAGCGCTATAGGCTTGGGGATGAGTGGCTGGATGATTGTGAAGAGGAAAGGGACCTGGGGGTGTTGGTTGATGCTCGGATGAACATGAGCCGACAGTGTGCCCAGGTGGCTAAGAGAGCCAACGGCATCCTGGCCTGCATTAGAAAAAGTGTGGCCAGCAGGAGCAGGGAGGTAATCATCCCCCTGTACTCAGCATTGGTGAGGCCGCACCTCGAGTACTGTGTTCAGTTTTGGGCCCCTCACTACAGGAAAGACATTGAGGCCCTGGAGCGTGTCCAGAGAAGGGCAACAAAACTGGTGAGGGGTCTGGAGCACAAGTCCTATGAGGAGCAGCTGAGGGAGCTGGGATTGTTTAGTCTGGAGAAGAGGAGGCTCAGGGGAGACCTCATTGCACTCTACAACTTCCTGAAGGGAGGTTGTGGAGAAGAGGGGTTTGGCCTCTTCTCCCAGGCAACGAACAGGACCTGGGGGAATGGCCACAAGTTGTATCAGAAGAGGTTTAGGTTAGACTTAAGGAAGAACTTCTTCTCTCAGAGAGTGGTCAGACACTGAAATGGCCTGCCAAGGGAGGTGGTGGAGTCGCCATCTCTGGCAGTGTTCAAGAGGCGTCTGGACGAGGAGCTGCGAGATATGGTTTAGTAGCTTGTGGTAGCAGTGGCAGTGTGAAGACGGTTGGATTAGATGATCTTATAGGTCGTTTCCAACCTTGTGATTCTATGATTCTATGATTCTATGATTTATCATTAATAAACAGCGTATACTACATAGCTGGTATTAAGTGTTTAGATACTTATTCCTAAAAAATCAGGTATTATTTTAGTGAGTCAGGGGAGCGGGACTAGATGGTCCTCAGAGGTTCCTTCTAATTCTAAGGATTCTATGATTCTGATTCTATGATAGGTACTGCCAAGATTGAAAGATTACAAGTTATACCACTAGTAGTTTAGTTTGTAGAAGGTATGCACAATCATATAGTAGTAAATTCTTTTTTGAGCGTATATCCATGTGACAGTGTCTGCTGAAACACACCACTGACAGAATAAAAATCAAATAAGTAAATATGTTTAATCCTTATGTTTTCTAACTATACAGTCTTGGCTGCATTAAAATATTTGGAATTAAGCAGTGAGATTGGTTTAGGAACAGTGATTTCTATGGTGTGTATCATGATAAGTTTGGATATTTCAGGAATAATGTCTGTGCAGCAACAATGCGCCCTCATTGTTTTTCTGTTAACATATCAACATCTGTTGCAAGGAGCAAAACCTGATCATGGATAGCCTTGGGAAATGAGGAGAGGCTTTGTAAAGAGACAGCATGGGTGGGAGAAGGAAGAGGGGAAAGTAAGATCCTCCAAACAAGCTTTTTGACAAATGACAAAATCACAATGATAAGAGGGTTGTCAGTAAGTGACAAACGTAACAACATCTTTTAGTGTCCATTTACTACCTTCCAGACATCTTTTAACCTACCAGCCACTGTTACTAATTAAAGACTAATGATTGATTCTGCCTCTCAGTGAAAACTTTGTGCCATACGAAATATCAGCATCTTCAAGAATATGTTTTATGGGTACAAAACAACATTTATTTGAGACAAATGCAAAAGAGGGCTCTGAGTGAGAGCTAAACTATTAGAGATATTCATTGCTTATGATTAAAAAGGAGCTAAAATCATTGTAGTGGTAGTCAAAAGACTCCCAGGGAAAGGAAAAATTTAAATACTGAGGTAAGAAAATCTTAAAAAAAAAAAAAAAAAGAAAAGAAAAAAAAAGTGAAGGAATACTTATATCCTATTATTATACCCTATTCATTTCAGATTCTAAAACTTGAAATTTCACAACTCTTAGTGGTATTTTAATGTACAGTTTGGAGGTACTGCACCATCGGTGATTAGCAACCAGCTAATGTGCCAGAATGTGCATTAAAAGGGATGACCAGAAACTTACCTAAATGCAACTGTTTGTTACTTATTGATTCAGGTCCTTAATTTCCACATGGTCTGGCAACCTCAAACTGCTTAGCTTGTCTGCTTCTCAATTTTGTATAGAAAGAAAAGAGCTGCTTTATAATTTTCTCCTTATCAGCCACTAGCAATACAGAGGACATCAATACTAGTACATCATTTCACACATGCAAGTGACTGTAATCTGACTGGTTCAGTGCATTAAGAAAATGCACTGCAGCCCTGTGCATTAACCTTTTCAGGGATATATAAATCCTTACATTAAGAGGATGTAAGGAGAATGTTAGAAGAGGGAAAGAAAGAAAAAGGAAAAAAAAAAAAACCCACCTTCTATTAAACACTAAAAATATTTTGAATATTAAAATGTAGGTTAAAAATAGTTGCATTTTAGAAAGGTATGTATTCTGGAGATGGATAATCTGCTTAAATCCAAACATTATATATTTACATTTTGTAGTCTTCCAAGAAGTTTCATGCCTGCAACAATTGGTTATTTGTGAGTGTAATATTAATAGATATCCATTAATTCTTTAATCCTGTAGATATAAATAAATATTTCATTATTTTCCTATGAAATCAAGTACATAATATCACATTTTGTTCATTTCTTTCTCTAAGTCATTGGTAATGCCCTTGCTGACATCATTACACAATATGACTGGTGACTTCCAGGAAAAGAGGCATGCATTCCTTTTTTTTGTGTGTGTGCAGTCTTTTCAGGGTTGGATGTTGCAGGTGGAGCAGAATCCATCCATGCACTGAGTGTTTCAATCATGAGGCAGCACAAACTGCAGCCACAGGACAATGCTCAGTGCTCACTGTTTTTGCACTTTAATGACCACGGATGGGTGTTTACAATGTTTGTAACATACCCTCTGTGTTATATACATACATATTTACTTTACATCAGCAGTAGCTGATGACAACACAGATAAGAATCTTTTTCTGATAAATATCAGGAGCAGTACACGTCCCATATGCATAACACTTCCAGGCTAAATCCAAACCTTTAACATGGCTCTGACTGTTGTTTTTTTGACAGAAAAATTTCCCACATCATAAGATGCCTGAAAGTTAAATGTACTGTTCCCATCAGAGTGTTTTATGCAAAGAATATGAAGTCATGGGAAATGTGGTATGTTGTGAAATAACATATATTTTGTTACATTTGTTGAAAATCTCAAGTACGCTGTAGGCACTGAGGAAATAAAATCACAGAAGTTCCCCTGCTAAGAATGGAGCTTGCAGTTTATGGACAGTGTATTGCCTCAGCCTTAGCTGATAGCCAATATTACTTTTGTCCACTAATTTTAGTGGCAATTTATTTTAAAAGTGAACAAGAGCGAGAAGGAGAATAGGGAGGATGAAAAAGCCTATTCTGCTGCCACGTAAACACCAAAAAAGCACTGATTGTACTGAAACCTTGTGTATGTGTGTGTGCAATTTACACGTGCTTATCATCTTTGGATTTCCTATTTTTTAATTAAAGATCTGGTTGTGTTTATTGTTGGCCTAACATGACATTACATCCTATGCAGGCCTGATGGCAGCTCAGTAGGCTGCCACTGACACTGCAGTAGAGCAAATGCCAACTCATGCCTGAAGGCAGATGGGGAAGTGAAACATGTATGGTAATTCCAAACCATTTAAACAAAAAACTTCTCTTGCACCATCAGATAGAAACATATTAAAGCAAATTTATCTTTTTTACACATTCAAATAAATGTGTTCTGTAAGACCAATTGCATTGGGTAACGTGTTCAAACAAATATGCAGTAAGTAGGGCATTTTGTTGAGGCTGTCTGCTATGACTACCGATTATATTTAAGCCATTTTGTTAGCAATCTTCTTTATTCTTTTTGTAGTGAAAAACTGGTAGCTAAGATAAATATTTGACACATTCTTTTGTGGTTTCTTCTTTAATCGGTTACATATGTATATATATGTGTGTATATACATATATATATATATACGTATATACACAGTCAGAGAGAAACCAGTTATTGCTCACTAGGTACTTTTAAACTGAGGGAAGTTAACATCTGTTCTTAGCATTGTTCATCTGTCATGTTTCATTTGGAATAGACTGATTTTTCCAATAGATGAAAAAATACACACTAAAACAAAACTTGCTTTTCTGCTTCTGACCAAGGGGAATGTACCTTTGCTTTGCTGAGATGCAGTAGCGCCTTCCATATATTTGTAACTGCACTCTTGCACTCTTCTGTTCACATCATTTTGGGTCTTCTACATTAAGACAATTTTTCAAACTTTTATGATGCTGCTCATCTGAAACATGCTGCTTTTGTATGTTTCCGGTGTATTAGTAAGCACTCAGTTCTTATAAAGTAGTTTGTCTTATCCAGCTTTACAGAAAAAAAAAAAAAAAAAAACACCTAGTAATGGAAAATTTGCTGAATTCTGGCAAAAGTTCAAGAAAGGTGTAGATAATTAGAACCAGAGATTGCCCAGGGTTGTAAACTGCACATTCGGTGTAGGCTTCTACTGTTAGAAGGAAACAAATTATAATTTTTCATATAAATTAACAAGGCTTGCAAATCTTGCTTCATATACTGCCAAAATGATTGTGCTGATAAATAGGAGTGATAAAAATATACATTTTTCATACATGTCATCTAAATTTCATGATGCAATATTTGACATTTCACTGGTTATCTGCATATAGCTTACATAACAAGAAAAACTGTGAAAAATATAAGTTAATATGTAAAAATGGAAAAGTAGAAAATTGATGGGTTTTTTTTTTTTTTTTTTTTTTTTGGTTCTCCTTCACAGAATATCAGGTGTAGATTGGAATCAGTTGAAATGACTTCTTATTCAGCTTTCTATTTCTGTTCATTTAACAGAATTTATCTCTCTCTTTTAGTTAATTTCTAAAAAAAAGTGCAAGGCTTGCTTCTGACACTTAAGGTGTCACCTGAGGTGATGGCAATGTGTATGGGATATTAAATAGGGCAATAAGGATAAAACAAATTTTCAGACTGGATTTCTTGTAAGAATATAGAATCAGATGCCTGATAATTCGGGCATCTCTAAATACATTCTCTTTGCTCTACAGCTTAATTGAAGTGTGGTTCCCTAAACTGGACCAATGTTCTTTTCTGAAAAAATACTCCTTTTCCTCTTTCTCCATGGTATGTTTGTGTAGGTGACTATTTGTGCCTGTAAATGTAACAGCTTGCCCATATTCTGTTGAATTCCTGATTTTCAAGTTATTTTTTCAGATTGTGAAGATTTTTCTTGTTCTAATTTTAACCTTTAATTTGCTCAATGTCCACCTCTACTCATCTCTGTCTGCTGACTTAATATGGTATATGTTCAAATTCTATTCAGTAATTAAAAAAAATAATTCCACACTCAGAAGAATGCACTGGTGGATTAAAAAGACCAAACACAGTTGTGCCACAAAAAGAAACAGAAATCTCCAGAAGAATCGCCATCTCCTGATCTTGCTGTGCTTGGAGGTACCATATAGCCCCTGAGTTAGGTTTGCGTACCAGTAAGTGCCATCTGGGAAATTTTCTTCAATTTGCTAGTTTCGCTGACAAAAGCAAGTCAGGAATTTGAAACACTTAAAAGTGGGAATAAAAATGCCAACAGGCAGCAAGAAACCACTGGCTTTTGAAGTGGGTGAATGTCCTTGAGGAGCCAAGAAAATAGCAAATTCATGAGCTTTTTTGGCTCTGTTGTTGTATGTTCAGATAGTTAGTACAACCTGAGCCATCAAGGACTGCCTGACTTTTGCCCTTGTCATTACTTTCCTAAAGGAAACAATATAATAAAGCCTGCAGAATTAGATAAGCTCTGACCATCAGAACAAGTCCAAGGGGAGGTATGAAGCAGGAGAGGGATACGTGCTCCACCTCTAGAAAGCCTGTGTCTGTAGTTGAGTATAACACTTGAAGATTGTCTGTTCAGAGCAGATTATTATCAGTCCAAAAAACTTGACCTGCAAAGAAAGGCCAAAGGAATTGAAGTTATTCAAGGAGGGTGAGAAGGAAGAATGATCTTAAGTTTCAAGCACAGAGGAGGTGAATGCAAGGAGGAAGATGACAGAGGCAGGACCTCACCTTTTCCTTCACTGTAATGCAGAAGGGTTCAGCTCATGACTTTTGAAACATCTTTCCTCCTTGAATATGCTTCACAGATTATCTAGTCAAATTGGCCTACCAAAACTGATTAAATCCTTTCCAGCCCACTGTAGGATTATCTGACTTGGCTCCTGTTACACCATTCTCTCATACCTGACTTCATTCTCTGGATCATTTCTACTGTTGTATGCTTACATGCTTTTCTTCAGCTTCTTTTCCTTTTGTGTATGCAATGATTTTTTTTTCATTATGGAAAAATACTTTTTAAACCTCTAACCTCATTTAGCAGGAAGCTTACAGCCACTGATTAATGTTCTTCTCAAATTATTTTTTCTATCTTCTCAGCCAATTCTGCCTTGTGTGCTGCACCAAGTTCCAATTCTCAGTAGGAAACTACAAATAAATTTCTCTTGTCAAAACAATAAGGTCTTTACTCCATCTTTATCCTTTTATAGCATTTGTAAAAAAGCTTTCTATTCTTCTTATCCTATTCTGCTTCTTTGGTTATCATTTTATTGCTTCTTCCTATGTCTCATTTAGCGAGTATCGTTCTATTCCTGCAATGCATGAAAATTGTCTGATTTTTCCACATTTTTCAGGTGATGTTATTTGGTTAATGGATAAATTTCTCTCTTCTCTCAGAATAACTAGTTAACTGATCAACTTAGCTCACTCAAAGCAACAGAAAATCATTTACAGTACGAAACAAGTTATATAAACTTTATGTGATAATGCAATTATGGAATAATGATGCATCTATTTGTCTGATATACGAAGGCTTTGAACACACAGCACTAAAGTCGTAGAAACTAAATTGTCATGAGATCTCTGTGTATAGCTCATTGGTGTGTCCCTATTTAACTTGGTATGCTGCCAAGATGGACACCTCTGTGGATACATGTGCTTGAACTGCTGTAATATTAGAATCATAGAATTGTTTGCATTGGAAGGGACCTTTAGAGGTTGTCTAGTCCAGCTTCCCTCCAATGAACAGGGACGCCTACAGCTAGATCAGGTTGCTTACAGACCTATCCAGCCTGACCTTGAGTGTTTCCAGGGATGGAGCTTCCACCACCTCTCTAGGCAACCTATTCCAGTGCCTCACCACCCTTATTGTAAAAAAACTGTTTCCTTATATCCGATCTAAATCTCCCCTCTTTTAGTTTGAAACTATTTCCCCTTGTGCTATCACAAACTGACCCTGCTAAAGAGTCTGTCACCTTCTTTCTTATATTCTCTCTTTAGGTACCTCCAGGACAGGTGCTGAATTAGGCCAAGAATTATTCCTTACCATGTGACACCATGCAGAGGGTTATAAACCTGTGCAAAGTTGGCTGAGGAGCAGCTGCTACTTAGAGTTTGCTGGGCATTGGTTGGCAGGCATTGTGACCTTACGACACTAGCAGCCTGTTGGTTGGTGGGCAGCTGTACTGTTAGCTTGGCATCAGTCAACAGGTGGCAAGTAATTGTACTGCAGATAGATGTGTCAGTGCATTTTTCGTTTCTAGTTTCCTTTTCTGGCTTATTTCCAGTTCTTTCCCTCATGCCACTGGAGGGGGGAGTAAGTCAAAGGCTGTTTGGTGCTGTGCTAGCTGATGGGTTAAGCCACAACAATTTGGATGCAGTACTCCAGGTGAAATCTCACCAAGTCAGAGTGGAGCCTCCCTCAGCCTGCTGGCCATGCTTCTTTTGATCTCGTAACCAGTTCTTCAACCATCAAACAGTCCACTGTCAAATCCATATCTTTCCACACTGGAGAGAAGGATGTTATGAAAGACTGTGTCAATGGTCTTTCTGAAGTTCAGGTGACATCAGTGGCTCTTCTCTTGTCCACTGATGCAGTGACACCATCATAGAAGGCCACTAGGTTGGTTAGGCAGGACTTGCCCTTTGTGAAGCCATAATGGTTGTCTCGTATAACCTCCCTCTCTTCCATGTGCCTTAGCATAGCTTCCAGGAGGATCTGCTCCATGATCTTTCCCAGAACAGAGATAAAGATGACAGGTTGGTAGTTCCCATCCTTTCTACCCTTCTTAAAAATACCTGTGAGAATACCTTCTTTCCAGTCACCAGGGACCTTTTCCTGCATTCTGTATGTAGTGTGGTAATGATGGTAGCCTGTGTGGTGGGAGAGGAAGATGTGAATGCCTAGAACTAAAAAGTAGAATACATCCTGGAAATTCTGGCCACTAGACTTTCATTCAGAGGGTAGGCATAATCCTGACAGAAAGGCAGTTTCATACTTGTACTCATGGGCTAATGACTGATACACAAATGCACGTCCTGAGGCATCTGACTCTCCTCACATACTCTGTACTGACAGCCGAAGACCATAAATATATTCTGGACCATATATCTGCAAAACAGGATTAGGAACTAACAATCTGACAGTACATGTGTCTGTTACTCTTGCATTTTTCTGCTGAAAACTGTTCCTGAGGACGCTGCAAATGAGGAGAAGCAGTGAATGGTTCCTGAGGTTCTTCTACTTTGTTGTGATTTCTAACTACCACAGCAGAGCATTTAGGACTGATAGATTTGCTTTGAAATGACAATAATTTTGTGTTTGAATCTGCCAAGAGCTATTGACATATCTGAGAGTTGGGAGAAGTGTGAAGAAGTCAGGTTTCATTTGTCAGCCTTGCAGAATTGAACCTGTTGCTTTGGCGAGCTCACAAATAGGGTAACCATCCACTGAGAGAGGAGTTCTAATTTTAAGAGAAGTCTCCAAAACCTAGTTAAGTAATTAGGAATATAAGGATTAACTTGAAATTGAATTAGCATTATTTAAGAAAAAATAGAAAAAAACATGCCTTTTTAAAGACAGTTTTTTATTCAGGAGTTGACATTAAGTTTGTAATTTGGTAACTGCTCTAAAATTGTAAAACTATATTCATACTAACTTGTTAATTAGGGACTTATTCTTAGTAAGCGATTAACACATTTGAGTCATCACCCTAGTCAGTGGGTATCATTTTTTACACAAACTCCCTCATTTTTAGCCACAGCTTGTCTGCTGCCACTGGTCCTGGAGGCATGGACTGAACAGAGATGTCAGCCCTCAAGATTCACTTGCAACATGTGTGGTATTTGGCGTCTTACTTAACGCTTCAATTCCTGCATTGTTGTTGTTATTCAAGAAACTCCATTCTCCCTACAAAAATGAATTCTCAGTTGTGTATTGTTGGTTTGTGGGTTTGTGGTTTTTTTTTCCCAAATGTCAGGCTTGAAATATGGACCTTATACGATGGAGGGAAAATAAGAGAATGTCACTGTGATTTCTTTTCACTCTTATTTTATTGGAGGAAGTGTACAAGTCGGTTTTTAAAATATTAATTGTTGGTAGTACTGTAAATAGTATTGACAATTTGTTTTTTTGATCTATTTATCTCCATCAACAAGGACAGACAAAATTAAATAGGATAACTCCTAAAATGGGTTTCTTTAGATAACACATGTTAATTTTAAATATCTTTATTCAATGTAAGACAAGATTAATCACAGGTAAACTATTGAGAAGAAACATTTTGCTATAGCTATGTGGAGTCTGTGATCTGTTTCCAGTAGACAGATTCCCTGTGTTTGAAAGCCCTTCTGAATTTTGTCTGGAAATGGTTTGGTATCATTACGCTGGATCAGTGCCACATCTCATCATGCCATTCAGGAGGAGCATAGCTATCCGTAAGGTTAGTTATGTTTCTCCAGCCAAAGGGCCCCCAGGAAAGTAGTGACAGCCTTTAAATTATGTGAACTCACAGGACCATAGCTGTCTGGTTCTTAAACAGTTATGTAATAAAAAATCTCAGAAGCATGTTTGGCACATGAAATATTATTAGCAGGATACTTCTACCATCCTTAAAACCTTACAAGTTATTCAGCCATTGTTTTATTATTATTATTGTGTAGGTCTAGGGTGGTTGTCATTAGCTTAAACTGCAAGATAATACAAGTCTGCTCTTTTACTGCACTATTACTGTTTCCATTCTGGTGTCTCTGAACGTCTGCATCATTGTACTACATGAGTGCATTTATCATACTTAAAAATAGAATCAATAACCATCTTCCTTCTCTTTCTTTCATTTTACAACTGCTGTAGCAGTTACATTTCCTGTCTCAATAGCTCTCACAAAGCAATTAGGCAAAACCGGGACAGATCTTGCCACTGGATTTTAGACAGAATTCTCTTTATCCTCACCAGGCTGTGTATGTCTGAAAGCTAACAAATAGCACTGTGAGGCCTGGCTCTACTCTTACCCATGCAACTACTCTTGTAGTTAACACGTGGACCATTTGATTTAGTGCCACAAATGAAATAAATGGATACTCTAATTAGTCATTTGTAATTAATTAATATAAAAAATGATTCATATTTGTCTCTGTACTTTCTGTTCTCTTCACTGACTACTGCTGATGATTATACTATTGCAGGAAATTGCTAGCACTCAAGTTAGAAAGATTTTTTAGAAGTAAAATTTTAAAAAAAGGAAGAAAAAGCCCACTTCCAACTATAAAAATAATTTAAAAAAATCATTACTTCTATAAAATCACATTATTACTAACAAATCAAGAAAGAAAATATCAAAGATCAAATGACCTTTCTTAGCATGATGATTAATGTACATATTAACAAAGTTAAATACTTGGTAAATTTCTTATAATTATTTGTAAAAGATAAAGATAGAAAGGCACGCTAGTCAATTGGACCATTTATGTCCTGTAGTAAATAAAAAAAAAAACAGATCACTCAGAATATCCCACAAAACAAAAAGTTATGTAGACCATCCCTATAAATCATTCTTCCTCAGAATAGCAATGAACATAATTCAGTTTATCCATCACATCTTAATTCATATTATTATTCCTCCTCTGACAGCTATAAACAAGATTCATCTCCTTTAAAACTCATGGGAACCAAATGCATGCTGTCTGCAGATTTATTGTTGTTCTTCTGAAGAATTTCAAGCCAGGTGGTATCACCTTATCAGTAAGATTCCCCAAACCACAAGTGTGTTGGCTGTTCTACTGTTTGGTGAAAGTTACATATCCGCTTCTCAAAGCAGACACATTTTGTATAATGGAATTAAGGACACATCCCACTGAAAAAGACATCAAAAATTATTTTGACTCAGTAGTTAAGTTTGCTAGCATTTGTACTGGGTAAGAACTGTGAGTTTCCTTGAATTTCAAGCTAGTCACCTGCTTAAAATAAAAAGAAAACACCCTGCTTATTTTGTTTGCAGTATGGAATAAAATACAGTCCTGAGGACTAAAACTTGAATCTTATTCCTCCAATGCAAACTACAAAATTGAAGATTATCCTAATGATTATACTTTCCCTTGTTTGATTCAAAGTTAATTCATTCTTCATTGGGGTACTCGGGAGCGATCTTTGTGACCTAGGAAAATGAACTCTGTACATGTATGTAAAATTTGCAGCCAACACAAAATTGGGAGGTTTTGCATTTTGGAAAGAACTTTATTGCTTAATTTCAGAGGAAAGATAAGTACTCTCAAAAAGTGCAACAGAAATTGTAAGGAAGGATTCATAGTGCAATATTGTGGTATGCAGGGAAGTGTCTTGTTATTGCACAAGACTTGTTAAGGGATGTTTGGAGGAAGAGCCAGAGGCAGCAAAAATGAGGGATCAAGGCAATATGGGGAAGAGGTGGTTGTGTGTGAATGGATTGCTGGTCAGTACACTTCACTGTCCATGCCCTGTGCTGGCCCATGGCCCTTTGATCTCAAACTATTTTTTTTTGAGTGAGGACTCTCTGTTCTGTGCACAAGTCTGTGTATGGAGGTCTGAGTACCAACAGCTTGAGCAGAGATGGTGATTCACCGGACCCATGTGTCTGGGGAGCTGAAGTGCAAGTATGCAGGTGTGCATCTGTGTGATCACCAGTGAATATCAAGCTGATGAGAGATACTGCAGCAGCTGGAAGTCTGGGCTGGATGGCAGAGAGCCTCATAGTCTGAGGGCTGGCTGCTAAGAAGACAAAACCAGCTGTGGAAGGGACTGTAGGGCATGGAGGCCAGATGAGGAACCCCTTGGCATGTGTGGGCCTGTGCCTGAGATGCCTAAACTGTTTTGCTTTTAACTACAAGTTTTCAGTTTAACAAACTGCATTGGGAATACTTTGCAGTTTTGGGCTACTGGAGCACATGCTCCCTGGACTCTTCAGATCGCAGTTGCTGAAACAAGATTTGACAATTGAGATCTACTTTTATACTGCAGTAGGGAGATTATATGGATTATATGCCACCAACTGATACCTGTTGTTTTTTAAGTCACAGTAGTTACATTACTCATCTCTTGGAACTTCTGAGTTGGCCCAAGGGATAACATTTGGAAAGAAGCATGAAAGCAGTGACTGCCCTCTTCTCCTTTGGTTCTCCCAGTAGCAAAATGCTGCTGAATCAACATATACCAGGAGAAGATGACAAACTCCATTCCCATAGAAAGCACTCCTGTTTGTAGCAACTTTTTCCTGTAGTACGACATTACTGATTCACAAACTGTGAACTATTATATGATCTATAGGGGAGATTCAGATAAGATGTCATGGGGAAATTTTTCACTTAGAGGACAGTAAATTGCTGGCACAGCTGCCCAGAGAAGCTGTGGTGCCCCACCCCTGGAGGCTCTCAAGGCCACGTTGGATGGGGCCCTGGGCAGCTGAGCTGGTGGGGGACAGCCCTGCCCATGGCAGGGAACTGGGACTTGATTTTTATAGTCCATTCCAACCCAAGCCATTCTATGATGTGGTATGGCAATCACATCTTTTTTGCCTGTACATTATAATCAAATTGCTTTTTAAGCTTCCTTTTTTTATATGTTTGGTGAACTTAATTGTTCCTGAAGGCGATGGAGGTTTTTTCACTTCTTCTTAGTAAATTTCATTTTATTTTTTTCACGACCATCTCTCTCATTTACCATTGTTCTGAATTCTACAATTATGTTTCTGCATCTTAGGTCCTTTCTGAACTTTCATGGGCAAATATAATAGTTTACATGTTTTTCTATTGTTCTGTCTCTTAAAATAACAAAACTGGAATAGTCCGTATGAATCTGGAATAGATTGTATGGCAGCCTATGAAATTGTCATGACTAATATTCTGTTGTAGTTTTCCAGTGAGTTATATTCCTAAGAAACAGTGCTTGTGATACTTTTAAAAATCTTACTTAGAAAATGTCATGTAAGAACATCAAAAGTCTTGTTACAAGCAAGTGGGGGTTCTCTGTTCCTCCTTCAGGCACAATGATTTTTCCTTATCCTAAGAAAAAAAAATCTAATTGGTTTAGCGTGACTTGTCCTTCATGTTTATGAAGGTATCAATAATGGCACAAAACAAAAACTACTTTTAGCACACAGCTCTGCAGTAAAATTGTATATTTCAACATCTGTCAACAATTTGAAAAAATGAATTTACCTTTTGACCACGTTTTTGATAATATACTTTAGTACATCTCAGAGCATTAATGTTAATTTCACATATTTAAACGTATAGTATATAAATTGCAAACTTAGCCAGAATAATGTAGAAGAGAATGCATAAACATTTTCAATACAAAATGAGGGAATGAGAGATCATGCACCTTTGCCCTTTAAAAGAGTAGAAGTAAGATATTTCATAGATTTTCTTTAATTTGGAGAAAAGTTTCTCCTTCTTATAAAAAAAAAAAAAAAGAAAAATTTTCAAAAGTTCTCCCAGAGAATTTGAGGGCATGGTGAAGCTTGAGAGTAATCAAGGATATGGCAGGTTTTTCCTGCTCTTTAGCAGAATGGTGTTAAAACATATTTCTGTCTTTACAGGATTCAGAGACTGAATTGCAATATAGCTTCATTATTTTGGGAATGATTTCATTTTAATGTCTCTTTTTTGAGACAAGATGGAACAATTCACATCTTATAGGTGTTGAGTGTTTTCCTTTTTGTTTTCAAATGAGATTTAAGATAAAATAATAGAAAAAATCTACTCACATGTTCGTGAGTAATGACAGTGATTTCTAAATTAAAATTGTTGATCGTTTCTCATCTGTGTTAATGACTTTTTTCAGTATTCAAAAGTAGAGCCTCTCTCTGTGATCCCAGCAGAGTAGCTTTCAATATTTCGGCGTTGCTCAAAATCGGTGTTATTTTATTAGCACAGCACTGAGTCTGGGCTAATGTACCCTGCTGAGCGACTTAGCTGCAGCACAGGGCTCTGGCAGAATATATCCTAATATTATAAGAATTACTCATTAAACTCTATACTTCTTGTTGACATAGCTGTAGTGTTTGAAGCACTGACTAATGCTTCCACAGCTGCAAGTAGTATCAGGCACTTGGTTATTATTAGGAAAGTTGCCAACATATTAGCAATGTTTGTGTGCACAGTTACTGTAGCCAAAGGTACTCTTTGTTGTTCGGCATCACTGTTAGAAGTGTTCTTAAAATGTCTTAAATCTCCCATTACTGTTGCCCTAGCTGACTGTGAAAGCTAATAACACTGGCAAAAAGCTCCTTAGAAATGATAAGCAATACCCGTATGCCAGCATTTGTTGCAAAGTGAAATAAATTGGTACTAGCACTGCCAACTTGCTGAAGCTGCTGGCAACAGCTGTGCGCCCCAAAGCAGGTGATTAATGTCAGCTTGGAGCATTGCTGGCTGTCTGACAGGCTGTGTAACACCCCTGAACTCTGAACTGCAGGGCTCCTGATGGCTGCAAGCAGTGCTGACTTTCAAGCAATGTCTGTGACAGCTGCAGACCCTGACACACAGAATTCGCAGCATCTTTGCATCTGTCCATCTTTCCTTGGCTCTGGTGAATTCTTATTTCCAAGAAAAAGCATGAATAATTTTAGAAAGTCTCTGTAGTTTTGTTAGCTGGTAAACCAGCTGATAAATTTAATTCCATGAAAATACTGCATTTGTCTTTATAACTCACAGTTGCCCTTGCAATGTCAAGAAAGAAGGGGGATGGATCCCAATGTGGCTATTCTCTATTCATTGCCAGGATGTGCTTTAACAGAGCCACTTATAAAATTCTTATCCTGGGAGCAGTTCCATGCAATTTCCTATCTTGATATAATTGAAAGCAGCCTGAGGATTAGAAGATTTAGCTTCCAACTAAGAATTGCCAGAGTTGCAGCGTTATGCCAACAGCTTCCACCTTCTGCTTGTTATCCATGTAGGGAACTGCAATGAGCATCGGAAGAGTTAGTAATAGAAATAAACCTTTAAAGATGTCAGTCGGCCAGTTGTCCTACAGTATTTAACTTGTCATGTTGCTGTTAACGCATTAAGTTCTGAATTGTGTAAATAATGATCACATCGCAAATGTTATCAATGGGATACACAGCATTACCAACAAATCTATAAGTGTAACAGGTCAAAAAATAGTATTTATCTACAAACGTTGTCTTTTGTAGTAATAAAAAGAATATTTCCACCCTCTCTGCCACAATCGTTTTTACCAGTCTCTGGACTGGTAAGCAACTGTACTCAGATTTTGAAATCCTGTCTTTTTCAACAACTACAAATATTGCTTATAATAACACATAGTAAACACTTCAGTTTGCTAAAGTAGACAATTCTCTTACCTGTTCTTGGTCATGAGTTCTTGTGAACTCTTATGAAGCCAAAAGACACTTCATACACATACTCTGAGAAACAGTTTTGTCTCACACAGTACAGCAATGGGAAGATATATTTAATATTTGAGATATTTATCTATCTGGTTCCAGGTTGATAAATTTATAATTATCATAGTGATCTTTCTGGAACAACAACAAAAAAAAGTACATCTATTTCTAGAAGAAAATTATGATGTTTATTACAAAGATACTGCATGCAGAACATAATCATGGATTCTTAAAGGGATCTAAGTATGATATTTTCTCTCTTTTTTTTCTTCACTGAATTATGTTACGGTTGAAGTTTTGTTCTCTTTTCTAAGCGAAAAAGATTCCACATAGGACCAAGATACGGGTTCTGAACAAACTAGAAAAGATGGTTCCTCATGTAACGTGTGATTAAGCTATGGATCTCTTTGCAGTGAGTTATTATGCATGCCAAAACAAATATCAGCTGAACTAGATAAATTCATGGAAGGAAAAAAGCTTGAGTTGAATACAAATACATTGGAAAGATACAAGCAAAACTCAGAGCTACACATTTCTGTAGGGTGCGAGTTTTCTTTGGGAATGTTTCTGACATTGGCTAAAAGGAGACTAGTTAACAGCAGGTATGCATCTGGTGAAGGAAACAGATGTGTACACCTTTGCTTTGACCTGTGCAGCCATTCCTCTGACATGTTCTGAAGCTTTCTTGAAATTGAAGCAAGTAGCTTGAGCACAGCGAACCTCAGCACCTATATTTGTCTACTTTAGTAAATAACCTGAATTGAATGTCACATGCTTTTTTCCCATCTACCCCATAGACTGCTGCTGCCTTTCAGACTTCATGAAAATGAGTGAAATGATAACAAATGCACTATTGGTTATTTTAGGTAAAACCTAAAGCTATTGTCTTATCTGCATTTATTGCATAGGTGGTAGTTTATGAGTTCTGAAGCGATAACTGCATTTGTGGGTTTTGTACATTCACACACATGAAATCATGTGTTGGAATTGCGTGACTCAAATAATGCTGTTGTTTTTGGTTTTTTTTCCATTGGCAGCAATCTAAATTATGAGACAGTAAGCTGGATACCTGAGTCTGAAATACTTAACAGTAACAGCATATACAGAAACAATAAAAAAGATTGAGGCTGAATGCTGTCAGTTTGGATTTAGTGAAGGTATTTTCTCTAGAACTGTGTATGAAGAGTAGGATAGAGGGCATCATTCTTACAAAATAATGCATTTGCTCTGTTATCAATTTTTGGCTATGAGAAAAATGGAGGGATACCATACATATTATCATGCTTTGGACCTTTAAGTTTGATCTGCATCTTAATGTATTTCAAAAGTCATATTTATGTCTTTTTTATTTTACTTAGTTTTATTTTTGTTTTCATTTATTTTTTATTGAAAATATTCTGACAAGGGGAAAATATAGAATTTAAGCACACATGCAATATTTAGAAAGATTATACAGGGGTTGATACTGAGGCTAGTATTACTTCATATCTTAATTAATGATCAAGATGATGGATGGGACAGGGCATATCCTCAGCAGATTTGCAGATGGTACAGAAGTAAGAGGAGAGGTTGATAGACCAAATGGTTGGTACTGCCATGTCAAAATGGGATGTCAAGATGCTGGAGATTTGACAGGTATCTCCTGAAGCTAACAAAGGGAAATGCCAAGTCCTGCCCTTGGTGAGAAAGAAATCCTGGGCATCTACTCTTATAGTCTGGGGAGTGTTTGGCTGGAAAGCATCTTTGCAGAACAGGTTGTGGGACTCCTAGTAGAGAACAAATGGAACATAAGCCAGCAGTGTGCCCTTGATGCAAAGCTGTCCAGCAGCACCTATGGTGCATTAGGAAGAGCTTCACCAGGAGGCTGAGGGTGATTCTTCTCTGCTTGACCCTGGCAAGAGCACAACCGGAATGGTGTCAAAGTTTCAGCTCCCAGGAATAAGAGAGACAAGTACATTGGAGCAAGTCCTTCTATAGGCCACTGTAATGAAGAAAACTGGGTCATCTATCATGTGAGGAGAGGCTGAGAGGGTTGTGCTTGTTGCGTAAATTAGAAGACTCAAGAGATTTTTATATGTATATGACCATGAGCCAGCACTGTGTGCTGGACTGCATTAAAAAAGGGATGGGCAGCAGGGAGGGAGGTGATTGTCCCCCTCTACTCAGCTCTTGTGAGGCCCCATCTGCAGTACTGTGTCCAGGCCTGGGGTCCCCAGTACAGGAAGGATGTGGAGCTCTTGGAGTGGGTCCAGAGGAGGGCCACTAAGATGATCAGAGGGCTGGAGCACCTCTCCTATGAGGAAAGGTTAAAGGAACTGGACTTGTTTAGCTTGGAGAAGAGAAGGCTCCGGGAAGCTTCACTGTGGCCTTCCAGTACTTGAAGGGAGCATTTAAACAGGAGTGGGAACAACTGTTTACATGGGTTGATAGTGATCGGACAACAGGTTTTAAACTGAGACAGGGGAGGTTTAGGTTAGATATTAGGAGGAAGGTTTTCACACAGAGGGTGGTGACACACTGGAACAGATTGCCCAAGGAGGTTGTGGATGTCCCATCCCTGGAAGCATTCAAGGCCAGGCTGGATGTGGCTCTGGGCAGCTTGGTCTGGTGGTTGGTGACCCTGCACATAGCAGGGGGGTTGAAACTAGATGATCATTGTGGTCCTTTTCAACCCAGGCCATTCTATGATTCTTTGATATGTCTTAAAATATATCAAATTTTTAGCGATTCCATTATAACTACTTTTTATAAAAATAAAAACAATATTTAGAAACAACAATTTCTTTTCCATGAAGAATAATAGGCTTATCTTATGCACTTGTATCAGGTTATGATTATAAATCTTGGTTTTGTTCGAAAGTAGCATCTTGCATATTCTGTTAGTACTGAGTCTCGGGGAAACCAGTAAAGGACAATATTACTGTTGATGGCTTACCACCTCAATTCTGTGTCAGGATGCAGGGTTGTTTGGTATCTGCTTCTTACCCAGCTAGTGGGATGAAGGCTAGGAAGATGTATCGTTGTGGTTATCTCCAGCATTTTTAATTGCCTAGCATCTTGTTCCAAAATGAGCTTTCTACTCCACTTGTCCAAAGAACAATTCCCGATTCTTGTCTCTTCTTCTGAACAGTTCAAGAAGAAGTAAATTGAGGTTATGACAACAATAGAAGTATGGCTGTTTGAAGGATGGAGTGTGCATACTGTGGTTCTCAAGGAAGCTAATGTGTTGCATGGCAGGAGAAAGGGGAAAGGTAGTAAGACATATGGATGAAGGGATGTACATATCTGTTCCTAACTTCAGCCTCAACAAATCACAGTGGCTTCTCATTTTTTGACAGCTGTTGGGAAACAATCTTGTACCTTCTAGAAACAAACACCGAGAAATACCCAGAAATAATTATATTCATTTTTTCATTTTCCTCTCTTCTTTCCCCTCCTGACCAATTCTCCTCCAACCAAAATGCTGAATTGAATCCTGCAGATTCAGAGCTTGAATAGATGAGCAAGTTTGCTGGCACTGAGAGATGTATGCTGTCAATACAGGAAAATTATGTGTATTGACCATTATGTGTAACTTATGAGTTCTCAATACCATCAGTAAGTACTAGTGTCCAAATTTCCAAATTACTACCTACTCAGTGAATACAAAAAAAAAAGAAAAAAGAAAAACAAACCCTCTTCACCAGCAAAATGATTATTCCATTTCCATTTGATCAGTAACTTGAAAGTAGGCATCACTTTAACACAAAATGACTTGAAGCAAGTATGATTTGAATGACATCTTGACGCATCAACATATTTTGCAGCCAAAGCAGGGAACAAGAGTGTAATATTTCCAATTTTATTTTATTTTATTTTATTTTCTGTATAGACTAATTCACAACACTTCAATGGTCCATGTTTGAGATTTTGTTCTGTTTTGTCTTTTTCAAGGGAAAATCTATGCACCATTTTCTGCTAGGAATAGTGCGAATTACTTGTACCTGTCTGCTTCACTTTCATCTGTCAGAGTGGTTAATTGTGTCCAACTCCCCAAATGAAAAATGGACCTGGATTGATTGTAGTATTTGTTTAGTAACTCTTCCCTGCAATTATACTGTTCTGTGTGAAGAATGTGGAGAAAGGTGTGCGATAAATTTGTATTACCTGGTCTTTTATTTAGTCCTTTAAAATACATTTCCTGTTATATTTTATTTGTGTTGCACTTGTATTTTTGTAAATAAGTTCCTGCAGAAAACTCATAGCAGTTTATAACAGCTTAACTGTCATGCAGTATTTGCATGGTAGTGGGAACAGGAATCTATGCATATTCCAGGGATGCAGTGTGACATCATCCCAAGAGAGGTGATTTCAGATGAAGCCCAGAAGCAGACTTTTGTTGGGCTTGTGTGTATCACAGGTTTGCCCGCAGCCTTAGCCATGCATACCCAAGTACAACAGCTTAAAAGGAGCAGATGCGGGTATATGGGCTTTGATTTGTTTGGCTATTGCTTGAAGTTTAAGGTAAATGAGCTTCTGGTCATAGAGTGAGATTGTTTGAGGAGGTGAAGCCATGTTCAACGGCATTACAAAAATCACTACTTGAGATGGCACACCTTATTCAACAATGTAAACCACTGCACCATGAACTGCTTTGTGTTGTCTATGTAGAGGTGAAAGTATTAAGCTGTTATGAAAGATGTAGTAAGGATGGGGTTAAGACTATCCAGAGACACTCAACCCAAATCTTCAACTATTTTTAAGATTGAGATAAATTACAGTGAAAATTCAACTTTTGCACTATGACAAGAATTTTTCTGGATAGTGAAGATATGAATCCACTGGAACATTTCATAACATCTGTGTTTATCTTTTAATATGATTTTTGAAGAACTTAGGCACCTGTCAATGGTTTTACTTAGTTTTACAAAGTATTTGTCAAAGAAATCAAATACCTACAAATCCTGAGGGGCTAAGAGGCTGAAGTGCTTTCTAGGCGCCTTGCTGCTTCATCATATGCTTAAATATCTATATAGATCTGACAGTTTGTACAGAATTCATTTGACCAAGTGCAGTGTGGGTGTGTGCATCTGATGTAGTCACCGCTGTCTCCTGTCAGTGCCTACAGTAGTGAGAAGTAGATGCTTCTAGTGAGTGACTCATCTCAACTTAAAGTTTATCCTAGGCAAGTCAATACAAGTTATGATACACCAATATAAATCACATAAAA
Organism: Chrysolophus pictus; assembly: GCA_037305975.1. Taxonomy (NCBI): domain Eukaryota; kingdom Metazoa; phylum Chordata; class Aves; order Galliformes; family Phasianidae; genus Chrysolophus; species Chrysolophus pictus. The sequence continues at coordinate 35,130,600 of CM074577.1, forward strand.
TTTGAAGCTTGACTCCATTGTAAATGTGCTGGGAGGTAATATTCCTTTAGTAGACTTAAGGAAAGACTTAAAATGCACATAATACCCTCAACATACTGCTTCTTGTGGTCCAAATGACACTGGCTTTTCATTGGGTGCAGACCTCCAACATTCTTTAGTTCAACACGGGGGCATATAATCATGTAGCTGCTTAGATGCTTATCTTTATGTATATCAGCTCAAGCACTTGCAAAGCCTAGCTTTCAGCATACTACAAATGCTAAAATTCCTCTTGGAAAGATTTATATTAGCATGTTCATCGCATTTGTCCACCATGTCTGTTTGCACTGTTCATGTCTCTTTTTTTCAGTGTGTCTTTCTTTTCCTGTGCTCTGAATAACTTCTCTCTGGTTCTATTATCTTTGTCCATCTATCTCACAATCTCTTATCCTGTTCTTGCACTGCTTCTTATTTCCTGGCTGAATTTCCTGCCTGTTTTTTCTTATCTTCAGAGCCCTGTTTTGGAATGGATCAGCAGGCAGTCTTCAAGCTGGCCACTTCTAGCACTCCTTATCTGTGCTCTGGGAGGTGCTTTCCTGCTCAGACTAATTAGAATATGTCTACAAAGGGAAAATCAGGACTCAAGCTGGACAATAAGTAATCTATTAGTAAAGTAGAAATGAAAACTGGCAATTCCAGTAGTTTATAGTGAGCAGCATGAATATGATTTACCAGATTAAGGGAAGCAAAGCAAAGAATGCTATATTAATTTCTAGGTTTTTCTGTGAACTTACGGCAGAGATACCATATGTACGTTAGAATAAGCACTTCTGCTCTATTGAACAAACAGGTGGTCCTACTGTCACTTGTCACTTTCTCTTTTGTTATTAGTTAAGTGATCAAATACACCAACAGTCTCAAACCTAAAAGGCACAGTTCTCTTTAGCAGGTAACTGTTGTTGTTCAGTTAAGACTTAACTACACTATTTCAGAGGATCTTTGACTAACTTCCTTGTTAAAAATACACAGTGAAGATTGTTAATCTTATTTTATTCTTTACCCAGAAGCACAATACATTAGTACAGGTTGTTAGTGCATCTCTTATATTCTTGATATAGCTGACAGTGTTTTAACTGATATATGTTAGCATGGAGTAAAGTCCAGTTCATTGGGAAAAGCCATTCGGAGCATCCATTTAATTTTTGAAATCTTCAGTTGAATGCTCATGATTTATATTTTCTGATCTAGAATTACAGTAGTAAACTCTGTTAGAAATGCTTTCTATTTGCCCTGTCTGTCCTATCCAGTGCTTGCTCCATCATGTACAGGCAATAAAAGTATTAAATAAGTTCACACTTTTCAGGAATATGTCCAACAGTGGTGTTTGAAAAAGAAACACAAAAGTAGCCAAAATGACAGGAGTCAAAGTCTGTAAACTGTTAAGACCAAGTAGACGAAGTCATAAAATAAATACTAAAAAAAAAAGAGAAATGTGCAAAGTAAAAACGTAAAACAAACAGTTTTGTAAAATATGTTGCACAAAAACAAACTGCAATTCAGAAAATGTTGCATCACAAGAAAGAGGGTTGAGAAGAGGCAAATGACTTTAACAATTACAGCTTAATCACCACTCTTGAGAAATGAGTAGTAAATAATGAATTACATGAGATTAAATTAGGTAAGATATTTAAGCCGGCCTTCCAAAACTAATAAGCACTACCAAACTCTAATGCACGTACTGAGTTTTCATATCTGAGTAACTTCTCTCAAATCAATATTGCTCCTGAAATATTTAAAATTAAATTATTTTCTTAAGCATTTTCCTGACTCCTTGCCAGATCAAACACAGAGATATTCCATGTGTGAAAAAAATTAAGGCTATATTAGGTTTAGTATTAACTATGGCTGTAGAATGGTCTAGCTCAGTTTTTATCTGACCTGAATGGATGAATAGATGTTGTGGAAAATAACTGGTAAAAAGAGCAGATCAGTAATGGCTATTTTCAGGATTAGTTGGGATTGTCGTGAACAGTGTTATGAAGTGACAAATCTAATGAGGTCTAGAGAAAACATTCAGTTGTCAGCCTGTAGGAATAGGGATGATGGCAAGAATGAAAGAAAAATAGTTAAGAGATCTAATTGAAGTGTACATAATCTTAAATGGTGTAGATAATGTTACTGCATTCTACCCAGAATGCATTCTAAGACCAGGGGCAAGTGCTGTACTTTAAACTCAAATGCAGACATAAAGAAACACTTATTAAATTAGTAGTAACCGCTGAAGTGACCTGCAAGGCATAGGTATTGAGAGAAACACACTGAGGATTACTCTGGCAACAATTAGCTGATGTCCAGGAGGCAGCGGTATGGGAGGAAATGCATATGCTTTGTTCCACTTTGCCAATGACATTCAGGACGGATTTTTGTTTTGTAACTGTACTTGAACCAAGATAGTTTGGCATTTTTTATCTTATAGAAATAAAACATAATGCCTCATGAAAAATTACTGTACTCATTTGTATTTCAGGATTAGAAACCACAGCAAAGGGCTGTGGTTTTGTGATTTAGATTGTCAGAAAAGGTCTGAATGAACTTTTCCAGGGTGTATACATTTCTAGAAGGTGTTGCATGTGTGGCTTGCTGTCTAAAACATCTTGATAAAATCTCTGTGTACTGCAAATAAAGAAAACCATCAAGTGTATATGATCTTGGTTATTATTTAGAACAGGACTGAACATACATTTGATGTTTTTTATACCAAGTACAGTATAATCATAATTGTGATTGGCATTTCTGCAGAAGCTTTGTAGTGACAATGTAAATCAGGATGACTTTGCTGTTGGGAATGGAAAAAAACATTTTCCTTGGAAACAGGGCTTATTTTGTTGGCAGCATCATGCCATTTGTTGGCAGAGAAAGTTCCCAGATTTTTTTGCCAGTCTGTATTTCAACATCTCCAGCAAGCCCTTTGAGTTCTGTAGTGTAACTCTTCTTCATCCATGATTAGAGAAGGTACATTTGCAAGAAAATGACGTTGGACTTCTTTCTGAGTACTCCTAGTGTGTTGTTACTGCACCATGCAGTGCCGAGACATTAGAAAAGTTACAGATCTGAAAGAAAAAGCAAATTAGTCCAAGCAGAGTGCAGAATTAGTGCTGTGCTATCACTCCTGGGACCTGATGAGGCATCTATGAGCTGTGCTGCTCCATGCAAAGCAAACAGCATCTTTATCCCTACTTTGCACAGTGAGGAAGTCACCTGTTTGGGCTTCAGAAACATGGCATTTCTTGCTTAGATTTGAAAGCAGAGAAAGAATGAATAAACAAGCAACTAATTCATGACTTAGGGCTGTACAAAAAGGATAACTGTAAGGATTTCAGTAAATTCTGAATTGACATTGTATTCTCTTTTTCTTCAGATGCCATACATGCCAAATGAAAAATAGAAAAGACCTAAGGCAGTGTTAGGGAAATTGGCAATTCTTGTCTTAGCTTTCACCAGCGGTCCTTCTCCCTGATTCTAATAGAGTGCTGATTTGTTCACAAGAAATGACAATCCATATTCCACAATTAAGATATCTTCGTACTGGAGAAGCTTTTCCCTACTTTTCATCACTTAGAGGGGGGAAAATAATAAAATAGGTATGTTATTTAAAGTCCAAATATAAGCAGAGCAGCTGTAGTTTTAATGTGTTATCTGGATGAAGTCTACCAAACAAATAATGCTAAGAGAATGACAGATCGCTCCAAAAGTACTGCCTCCTATTTACTTCCTTGGAAACCAGAACAAAGAGCACAATGATACCACATTCTCAGCTACAAAACACTATTGTTCGACATAGGCACCACCATTACCTATGCACCATTGATGAACCAGAGCCTGCATGCTGCCCTCCTAAGTATCTGCACCAGAGGAGCTGACGCACTTTCACTCTTACCTCTCTGAAGCATACCACCCACCTCCTCACTGTGTTCACATCCACAGAGGTTCTCCATAAAGGTATCTCCAAAAACGTTCAGAAAGTGTTAATGAATGTTAATGGTTGCTTTTTTTTTTTTTTTTCTCTCACAAAGGAATTCAGTTCCACACCTTTGCTTCACATGCACTTCCATATCGGACACCATTCTGTCAGCCTGCCCCTCTGCTACCATCTGTCATGACAATAAAATATAACAGAATATTGGTGGGAAGCTTCAACCTCCACTACCACACCTCAGCATCCACGTACGATATTGTAGGCCAATGTAATAAAATAGGAGGCACTACTTTCAGAGCAGCCCTTGTCATTTTGGGCAGTCAGCCAAGAGCATACTGTTGTGAGTAGGTGAATAGGTCTGAATCTAATTTTTTTTAATTTTTTTTTTTTGCTTGTTTGTTTTATTTTTATGGCTTATTGTATCATAGCCTATTTTGTCAAAGGTGAAATATTTGCAAACTTAATGGTTTGCAATAAATTTTTAGAATTATCTCTTACAGATCAGAGATCAGGAAACTAGGTAAATAGAGTATGGGGGTGGACAGAGTAGGGGACTGTATACCTTGTGATAAATAATAATGCTATGATAGAAGCATAGCAGGGATTTGAAGCTGTATTCTTGTATAATCCAGGCCAGTAGCCAAATGCTAAGCAACTAGGTGTGACAGACAGAGATATACAATGCACTCTCACAATGCGGTTCCATTTATGAAAATGCTTGAAAGATTTAGTCTATTATCCTGTTTAGAAATGAAAACAAATTTTACAGCAACCTCTGTAGACCTGACATTTGATTTCAGTGCTCTGATACACCTCCAGCAGTAAGTAAAACACCTGTTTTAGGTGTAAATGATTTGTTTCTCATATAGATTTGAAAATACTGTTAGAGAGCAGAAAAAGCAGTCCATGATTACCAGATTTTTTCCTTTTTTTTTGACATCTGCTCCAAGCCATACTAGACTTTTTCAAATGAATGGTCAGAAGAGATATGCAATGAAAAGAGGGTAAAAGTTATTTTCCATACATAGTTCAAGAATCAAGATGTGGTATGATTTGAGATGGTTATTCTGCTTCATATTTAGCTGGCTATCTACTTTAACACAATATAAATGGCAAAGTCACTTCCAACTTCATTGGTTGCACTGTTAACCGTTGAACTGCTGGATGTTTTCCTCCATGATATAATTCCTTGGCATATCTCAGAAATAAGGTGAATTTATTAGCTTTGTTAGGCAGTATTTATTGGAAATAAAAATCCCATTATTTGAACTAGGATTTGAACTTGGATTTGTTCACTATCTTTATTCTGCTTTGAACACTAATATCTCTACTTACTATTCACTTGAAATGTTCTTCTAGGAATTTCTTTAGCTTGTTTTTTTCTATGAAGTTCTTAAACATAAACTCTGGCTGGTGCGAACAATAGAGTAAAGTTTTAAAATTCCTGTCTAAGAAACAAATGAAGTAAAAGTTTAGTAAGTCTAGACTGTTTCTTCCCTTCGTTTGTTCCTTCCTTCCTTCCTTGTTTCCTTCCATCCATTCATCCATCTGTTTATTGCAGTTTTCAGTGTTGTTCAGCCTCTCTATTACTTGAAGTAAAACAAACAAACAAAAAAAACAACAAAAGAAAAACTCCTCTCATCTAAAGTTCAGTTCTATCACCATTTTTAAACATAACCTATAAACTTTATGGGAGTAGGAAATCTTAACATTGAAAGACAAAACTTTATCATCTGCCTTGATTTCCTGCATTTGCAGTTCCTACCATGTCGTTTATGTCAGGCTATCTAATCTGGAAGCAAACATGACTGAATGATTCTTTCCCATAAATCTATAGATACACATTTTTCAGCTGAGAGCTACTCATACCATGGATTTTTTTTTTTTTTAATTTTAAATCTAAACCAGTTTTATTCTTCAAAACTACTGATTCATTCAGTAGTCAGAATTGCTTCCTGAAATGTCTCCAGAGCAGCATGCAACTGAATGTCAATTTTATCGCGATTGGATTAGTTCACTGGAATGCCACCAGAATTCAGGCAAGTGCCTTCCAAGCTGAGACCAGCTGAAAGTTCTTTTTTTCTATAAACTCTCAGGTGCCAAGAGGCAGTCAGTGGAAGCAATTTCAGCCATCAAATTAATGGAGGTAACAGCAGACGATATTGGGCAGGAGTATTTGGCAAAATATCTGATTTTAAAAGAAAGAGGAGCTATAATCAGATGGGTAATGTATTATGGGTGATGAAAGGGATGTTCATCCACGAGATCAATTCATGTCCAGTGTGTTTTATACTATGTGGGTTTTTATATTCCCACTTGGATAAGGCTTCCTGCCCTTTTATCTGTTAGTGAACATCATATGGTTTCTTTTAGACTTTCATTCTGCTTTTCTAAATGTCGCAGTGGAAGCCCTTAAAACAGAGTTAACAGCAGATTTTTTCTATGTTTGTTAGTTGCATCTCTTAGAGCACTGAAGTTTGTGTTATGACAATCTCATGAAACCTTCTGAATTTAAGCACGATGGAGTCTCCAGAGGTTTCATCCCAATAAACACTTAACAGTACTGATGGCAGATAAAACTGTAGCTGTTGGAAAGCACCACTTCTTATTACAAATTCTTTTTAGTCCTCCTTCTTTCTGCTTATGTTAGTGCATCACCGGTTCCATTGGGAATCAGGACTGCAGTATAGCTGCAGTATAACTTCCTGCAAATAGGAAGACTGGCAATTTGATTCCTAGGTCCATTTAAGAACCAGCTCTTTTAATCTTTGTATTTAGACACATATCACCAGACAAACTGATAAGAAACATTACCTTTGTTTCTTGATCATTACTACTGTGTGTTGCTTTAACCAGCTTTGAAGATCTATGCAACTCCTCTGTCAATGAAGTCACTGTGCTTCGTATTGTTGGATTTTTTTCCAAACACACGGGTTTTTGTGACCATCTTTGCAAAATTATTTCCACATATCTTTCATCCATATCACTCCTTAAAATAGATTAGATGATGATTTTGTGCATGGTATCGTGTTTTTTAAGGCTCCCTTTTGATTACATATCTCTGTTTTCTTATTCAAAGTACTATTATTATATTAAAGCTTACATTCATAACTTGTCTAGTGGTGAGATAATTTGATAGCGGTGAAACATCACTTCAAGGCAAGGTGGTTTATAGAGTAAACTTACTGTTAATCTCTAAATACTAAATTAATATTTGACCTAAATCTTTACATTCCTTGTCTGTCAGTATTTTTCATAAAACATAACTATTCTATCAGATACTGTTCAATCAAAAATACAATTTAATGGTTAGGCTTCAATCTATTTCCTGTCTCTGAATCACACGCTCAATTCAAGCGTTATTGTTGGCACAGGTTTGTTCAAGCTGTAGAGCTCCTGGCAAGGCGTGCAGAGAGTGGTGTATGGTACCACAGTTATTCATTTCTGCAAACTAAGTTTTGTCCTTGTTATTTTCCTATGACAAGATTCTGTATGTGCAAGCCCATCATTGTTTGAGTATTTTCTGTGGAGCTTTCTGACATTCTGCATACTTTTTGGAAATAGTTGATTGCATTTTCAATGTTCACAGAGAGTATTTCATCTTAACAAAGCAAACATGGAATGCAGTCTTTAGGTATGATGATAATAAATGCTACTACTGACCGATTGAATCAGCAGTGCTTATCTTATTTAGCAGTGCTGATTTATCAGCATAATACAGGCATTATCTGTCATTTATATGTGATATATATATACTGTATTCTCTATCAAGTCTTGTTTTTCAGCAACAGGGGCAGATTTAAATTTCTAGGGCTCATTAATAAAACACTTGTACAAGTCACAGTGCAGAAGCTTAAGAAAATTAAGCCAATCTCTCTGGTGATCAATAACCCAATTTTACCATTTGGAAATGTGAATCAGTTGTCTTAGCAGATGCGTTTTATTAGAGGGAGATCACCCTATTATTACCCAAGATATTTTCCTTTATTTAAATCTTTTTCATTGTATAATACTCTGTGCACATAGTGTCTAGCTTTGTTTCAAAACCTTTTTCCATTGTAGATACCTCCTTCTTAGTTTGGGATTATGAAGATCAGACTTTCTGGCTATTCTTGCCAGAAGGCAAGGGTCTCCTGAGCTGCTGAGGAGATGGTGTGCTCCTTTAGCCACTCTGCTCCACTGGCCCCTTTTTTCTTCAGGAGGATGCATTTTCCTGCCATATTGATTTTATGTACCCACAGTAACTTTGCTGATGCTTTTTTTGCTATTAATTTTCTTTAGCTAATACGACCCTTGTAAATAACTGTGGCCCTTAACAGACCTGTTGCCTTAGGTTAGGGTGACTTCTTACTCTTGGGTTTATCCTGAACTCTTATTTTTCTTAGACATCTGTGTATTAATGTAGTAACAACATTTTAATATAAACATTTTCTTATGATAGCAAAACAGCCAATCATCAGAAAATAGTTTCCCTTTTCTGGGGCTTCCTTTCCCTCTGGAGTTCTTTGGAATCTAGAATTGCTTCAGTCTTCCAGTTTCCAACCGTTGGATTTTTATACGTTATACACACACTCTCTATGTAGTTCTGTTTTCTTTTCTAACTTTATCGCAGATCTCTCTCCTCTGTTACATAACTCCTAGTCGGTCCTGTTGACTTCATTAGTGTTGCATCCCATTTTCTTAAATGAAGAGTTTATCCTCTTACCATTCCTTTGTATGTACTGGCTTTCCTTAAGGGAATGTACTCTTACTTCACCAAAATAGGAACATGCTTGTTTCAACTTGATAGCACTTTAGATTGATATTAATCTACGATGCTTCATTTCAGATTAATATAGGGTTACAAAACTAGCTTGTACTACTCTGTACAGATCAGTTCCTTTCTACACTTAGTTTTAACTTTTTTTTTTCTATCTCTCTGCATCTAGTGTTTGCCAAGACCCTTCTGTAAAACTGTGTGGATTTTCATATAAAATAATGCTTTCCTGTTTCAGAAAGTATCATCTTCCTGGAGAAAAATTAATTTATCAAAATGCATGCCTGGCTCCAACAGCTTCTTAATAAAATACTGGCTATAATTTTCAGTTTTTCAGCAAAATTCCTCAGATCAAATTCCTCAACCTGGCCATCTGTCATATTAGGCTGAAGCATTTGTCATAATTTTGTACAACATAGTATCCTTTCCTGTCTCGGCATTATCAAATTATACTTTCATTTGCAGCATGAAGCCAAAGAAACTTCCTTGAGTTCTGTGGAGTAATGCTTGATTACATACGTATTTTCTGTGAAAGCAGAATTCATCTCATTGAGTTCTTCCTTATTGGAAGATTTCCAAACTTTTTTAAGAAAAAAAAAAATCTTTTTTTTATGGACTCAAAACTGCATATGAATCGTGTTAAAAGTCAGAAATAGTGTGTTATAACTATTAAATAAAGTCTTTCATTTGTGAATTTGAGCAGATTTAATTGTGACAGTAAAAATTCTTCTGCCTTAAAAAATGATGGCTTTTCTTTAGATACAAATATTTATTTTTCAAAATCTTTGTCTATTTGATTCTCAATGTGAACTATAGTTAATACTCTTAGTTAAATGGTAAATGTTACCTTCTTTTCCATTTAAAAGTTTTAAATTCTTTGATATCTGAAATCTCTGCCAGAGCCATAGTTGTATTTTTCCTTCAGTACACTCATGTTAAATCCTCAAGCAGTTGCTCACAAATCATATCAAACTGTAAAAAGATTCTGTAAAGAAAGATTTCCTGAGGATGACCTGAAAGTAGCTTCAGTTTTTTTGAGAATTAAAATGGATATCTGTTAAGTTCTTACATGACATTTTTTTTTTCTATATGTTTTCATACACATATGTACAGAGACCCTTTGTGCATATATCAGTTATAATATATAACCTGATAGATGTTCAGTGTGTCCTATGTTTTATTGAAATGTGAAAATAAACTTTTATTCTGATTTTCCGTTCTTCAAGTTTGGCACTGACCAACATCTTCAGCAGCTTATATTAAATAATTCTTCATGAAATAATAACATCATGCACCCCAAAGGATTACTTATGACTAGTTCCAATACTTTGAGAAATTCAACAAACCATCTATCTCCACCAAACCCCTACTCTCCACCTCTTGGACTTAGTTCTAGCTGCTACAAGAAAGTCAGCCCAATTTGGCCTTCATGCTTGTCTGCCTGCAGCAATACAAGGTCCAGCCCTAGTGTCCACTGCCAGCAGTGGCTTTAAAAGCCCACGGACAGTGCCATTTTGTCAAAAACTCCAAGAGGATTGACTTCAGAGGCTTGCACCAAAGGACTCTTCACAAAGGCAAAAAAAGCCTGTGGAAAAAAAGGTGGGAAAGGAGCACAAAAAGAGGTGCAGGGAGACTGAGGAGCCCCTCAGCCCCTCTGCAAGCAGGAAGAGCGGCAGAGGCGCTGACAGAGCCAGAAGGTGACGGCATCCAATCCCCGTACATACAAACCCTGTTTCTAGGGCCCGTAGTTCCCAGGAGCATTGCAAACAGGGCGATGCATCTCAGAAGAGCCTGGAGCAGCAGTTGGTGCAGGCAGGGTGAGCAGGGAGGGCAGAGTGTCCTCCCCACTCAGGAAGCCAGCTCACCTACCAGCTGCCTGCCTCCCAGACAACAAGTCTAGTCATGATCCTTGTAAGTAAAAAGCCCTTGCCAAAAAGAATGTGGATATCCAGTCCAAGTGTCTGCCTCTCAGCCTAGAAAGCCAACTGTATCCTGGGCTGCATCAAAAGAAGCATGGCCAGCAGATCAAGGGAGGTAACGCTGCTCTTCTGCTTTGCACTGGTGAGGCCTCACTAGGAGTACTGTGTCCAAATGTGGAGTCTTCAGTACAGGACTTGTTGGAACACATCCAGAGGAGGGACACAAAAATGATCCAAGGGATGGAGCACCTCTCCTTTGAGGACAGGCTGAGAGAGCTGGGGCTGCTCATCCTGGTGAAGAGAAGGCTTTAGCAGACCTGAGAGCAGCCCTTCAGTATCTAAAGGGGGGCTGTACAAAGGAAGGAGACCCTTTAGCAGGGTCTGTTGTGACAGGACAGGGGGAACTATTTTCACAGTGAAAGAGGAAAGATTTAGATTAAATATAAGTAAGAGGATTTTTATAGTAGGGGTAGTCAGACCCTGGAACAGGTTGTCCAGAGTGGTGGTAGATGTTGCAACCCTGGAAGCATTCAAGGTCAGGCTGGATAGGGCTTTGAACAACCTGATCTAGCTGTAGGTGTCCCTCTTCATTGCAGGGGAGTTGGACTAAAGGTCTCTTCCAACTCGAATGATACTATGATTCTGTGACTGTGTTGTGAATGTATTTTATCACTTAGAAATTTTTATTGATATTTTTATATAACCATGCTATATCGCATACTTTTCCAGTAAGTCTTCTTTGTGTCCATATTAACATGATCTTTTAGTTACAATTCTTTAAAACATACAGTGTTTTTTCTTTTTCATTTTCCTACTTCGTCCTTTCCAGTGTAGAATATTATGATAGGACAAAGGGGAATGGTTTTAAGCTCAAGGACAGAAGATTCAGATGAGATGTCAGAGGGAAGTTCTTTACTAAGAGAATGGTGAGGTGCTGGAATAGGCTGCCCAGAGAGGTTGTGGATGCTCCATCCCTGGAGGTATTCAAGGTCAGGTTGGATGGGGTCTTGGGCAACATGGTCTAGTACCATATCTGGAGGCTGGTGGCTCTGCCTGTAGCAAGGGGTTTAGAACTTGATGATCCTTGGGGTCCCTTCCAACTCAAACCATTCTATGATTCTGTAATTCTGTGTAATGGAAACTGTTGGATTAATTTCATTGCATGTTCCCAAACTCTCAGTATGATTATTTTGTGAGAAGTTCAATGTTTTCACTAGCTTATTTTATGTGAAAGAAAAAGGAAGATGAACTGACATAACTATTTCATGGTTTTTTTCCATCTCTTTTGAGTGTCTTATTAAAATGGCAAAGTGATGCAGACTGTGACCAACTATGGTATTTGTAATGTGGGAAAGAGAAGCCTATATTGGAACTTATCTAATGTTCCAAGACTTGTATATGCATATTTTTTTTTTATTTTCTATTTAAATCTGTCTTCAAAAAGATAATGACAAGGTATACTTTTTCGTAATTTAGATGCTGTTAGTATTACATGTATACCTGAATTCATCTCCCATCACTACGTAGCTGAGAAATCTAAGTTACAAGTCTTTATCTCTGGTTAATGAAGATACGTAAGGTTTCACTTCACTGATTTCTAAAGTACTCTGGGCAATTAAGATCCTAATGTAAGCACTTATTTAAGTCACTAGAATTTCAAAGGATGACTTTAAATTTTATTTGCTTCTGTCACAGATCTTCCCCCTAAAGCCATCTCACTAAGGCTTTCTATATTTTTCTCCTGAAAATTTCCTGTTCCATCTTTGAAACTGAATGAGATGAGCCTTGTCTATGTTGCTTGTCACCACTGTGACCTCAGCCTTGCTCTGTACTTCTTCTACTTAAGGATCAAACAAATTACGTTTGATCCCAAACCATAATAACTTGAAAAGCAAGTCCTTTGTTGTGACCAAGCTGCAAGCTGTCATGCTGCTGAGAGGCATTCCTCTTCATGCTGGATTTCTGAAGTCAATTTCTCCTTTCATTGTGCAAGACGTAAATGATGTTCAGCACTACAAGGCTAGACAGAAAAACGATGTGCTTCCACCTTGAAGACCTTCATTCTTTTTCTCTTGAAATTAGCTTTTCACAAACTTAGTGCTGATTACTAGATTTTAGAAAGTGCTGAGTGAGCCAACCAGTACGGTTTTGAAAAATCGAGATCACAATATGACAGTACCTCATATTGTACTTTCTTCATGAAATCTAACAAAAGAGCAGTTTCTATGTTGAAAATACTTTACATGAGACTTACATGGAAATAGAAGGTCTAGCTTCTGTCAGGTGAAGAGGAAACATCTCATCTTTGTAAAGTATAATCTGTCCAGTTATGCACACTTTAAGCTGTTTGGATTTCAGGGTTTTTAATTAGGAAAACAAATTATATTCAGGCTTGGGAGGTTATAGCAATGCATATGTTCTTTGTGAGTGTAAAATCAAGGAATGGTGTTTTATCTCTGCCAGTCTCCAGATTTTATAAACATGAAGAAAGACAGCTGTTATTTCAGATCAAACCTGTCTATTATGAATTTCAAAACAGAGTTTCTAGCATAAATATGCTGGAAGCTCGACTGAAGAAAATTTAAACTTAACACTTGAATGGACGTTCTTACATAAGCTTGAATTCACCTCTACTTTTTGACTCTGTTGAATTTGAAAGATATAACATATATGTCTTAAGAAGCATATTTTTTTGAGTCAAATCAATTTGCATTAAATTGGTACTGTAAAAAAACCCTCAACTGCTATGTAGGGCTATTAAAAAAAACAAAAAAACAATAACAACAACAACAACAAAACTTGAAAAACACATTCCTAGCAGCTTTAAAAATACTGGAGGAAATAACTGCAAATATCATAGGAATATGAGCATTTTCAAAAAGTTAGTCTGCAGGTGTTCTGTAAATAACACTACCTGAAAACCATTTCCCTAAAAATATGCTGCCTTTAATTTGGGCAGAAGAATTCAGTAAAGTTTTGTTATTTGTGTTGACAAATTTCCTCTTTTATTAATGATGAACATTCTCCAGCCTTGTACCAATTCTGGTGTTTTCACATATGTAGAATCTGACACTTAGCCTAATTTGATAATTCAGATCACAGGGAACTCATTCAGTGAAAGAGACAGGGAACTAGGCAAGTTACAGTGCTGCAGTCTTGCCTGTCATAATTATTACCTCTCTTTCTGGTACCTGACAGTAAGGAAAGGTACTACTAGAGGATTGTGTCTTGTTGCACTGAGAAGAACAAGGTTTTTCTTCTGGCTGCCAGATGACTCATTGTGACTTTCCTTTCTTTGTTGTTTGTTTGTTTGTTTTGTTATGTTTTGTTTTTCAGCTTTCATTTGCAGCAACAACCCCAGAGTTGGCTGACAAGAAAAAATATCCTTATTTCTTCCGGACAGTGCCATCTGATAATGCAGTGAATCCAGCAATTTTGAAGTTACTGAAGTATTACCAATGGAAGAGAGTAGGAACTTTAACCCAGGATGTACAAAGGTTCTCTGAGGTAAGCTTTGCATAATTTTTTTCCAAATAGCTAGTTCCTCCATTAATAGCAACGAAGTAAAAAGGAACAGACGTTCTGTTTCAGTCTTTTTTGGCTTTGTTGTACTAGGCAGTATCTGCCATACTGAGTAAACTTATTTCCATTCTGGGGCTTATGTCACTAGCAATAGTTAAAAACTACCCATAATTTCTTTTGTTTACTTTACACCCAAATCATTGCACCCAAGTGCAAAAAAAAGTCGCAATTGTTTTCTAGCAAAGGATCCTTTTTTACTCTTTGACTTGCCAAAGTGTATGATTTTGAAGGAAGCTTGTATCTTGGTTCAGCTAAAAGAGAGAATAAATCTAATTTCGTCTTGTTCCTCTTTTGCTCTGATTTATTTTAAGCATCAGTCTGAACACTGGGGGAGAAAATCTGCTAAGTGTATGGTTGAAAGAGTTGTAGGAACTTACTGAGATAAAAGTGACTGCAGCCTCCAAAGTTGATGTGATCAAGTATTACGCACCCCCAAATCAGTTTCACCCTGAGCAACATTTTGCTCATAGAAATTGAAAGAGACTGTGGGGCAAGGGCCTTAAGCATGGCATTAGCAATAAAGCAGTTAAAAGAAAACATCTTATAAGTAATTAATTAGAGCAAGGCAAGGGAGTGAGTTGGCCAATTAATTGAGAGGCAAAACTAATAGAGGAGTGTCAGTTTCATAGCTGGTGGTTTTTTTTTTTCCTTTTTCATCATTCATTAAAAAAGGCTGACTGTGATCTGAGCACTAATATAATTAAAACTAGTGAAGAGGGATAGGAACAGGTTAGAGTCTGCTTAGATGAGTCAGATATTTTCAAATTCTGTCACAATTAATTCACTCTGAAGTACTTAAGAAATCTTAGATTCTTCCCTTATGAGCTCTGAGAATTCAAGAAAAATAAGCATGGGGAGGGAAGAGACCTTTTTGTCTGTCTTTCCAAAATGCACATAAAGATAAAGGGAATTATAGACTAGTCAGCCTAAAATAAATTCCTGGAAAGATATTTGAACAGATAATCAACTGAGAATTTCACAGAAGATAAAAAGATGCTAAACAATGGCCAAAATGAATTTGTCAAGAATAAGTCATGTAAAGCAAAGTAATTTCATTTGAAGACAAAATCACAGGTCTCAAGGAGATGGAGTAAGTGATAAATGTGATACTTTATGACTGTTTCTGAAGAAAACTGGCAAAACTTGATCATGAGAAAGATACTGTCTCTGACAAATTCCTGCCACCAAGGTTAATTGTCATCAGACCAGATGAATGTTTTGAAAATGAGTGCTGAGGTAAAAAGCAGCCAAAAAAGTGTGTATGCTTTATCCTCCTGTGTCTCGAAATTATAATTTCAAAGAGCCACTATCAGTGGCTCACTGTCAAACAAGAAGGATGGGATTCTGTCAAGTGGTTTTCTAGACAGTAGGAGAGATAAAATGTTTACTGAATGATCAATTGGTACCCATTTGAGAAGAGCTGGAAGCACTTTTGCAGAGGCAGAATTGGGATTTGGAGTAATCTTGACAAGTAGAAAAAGATATTAAAATGAATAGTATGTAAATGAAAAAGTACAAAATACTAGACTACACTAATTCTAATTCAGCCCAGAGAAGAGAAGATTCCAAGGAGACCCGACAGTGGCCTTCCAGAGAGGGGGCCTACAGGAAAACTGGAAGGGACTTCTTATAAGGGCATGTAGCAACAGGACGAGGGGAAACGGCTTTAAACTGGAAGAGGGTAGATTTAGATTAGATATCAGGAATAAATTCTTATTTATTGGTGGTGAGACACTGGAACTGGTTGCCCAGCAATTTTGTGAATGCCCCCTTCCTGGAAGCATTGAAGGCCAGGCTGGATGGGGCTTTGAGCAACCTGGTCTAGAGGGAGGTGTCCCTGCCTATATTGGGGGATTGGAAGTAGATGATCTTAAAGATGATTCAACCCAGACCGTTCTGTGATGCTACGATCTGTATATCTGATACAGGTAGAGTGACTTGGAGCTTCCTTTCTTGGCATTGCTCAAATCCTTTTGATAATGATTTTTGAAGTGGCCTGAATTCAGTTGTCAGTAGTACAACCCACTATTAGTATCCTCTACAGATTCTTTGCATATGTTTGTACACTTAAAACTATTCCTTTCATTGGATTAATGCTTCAATTGCATAAGTCCTCTTGGTATAAGGGTATATACAAACTTCATCAATTCTGTTTATTAAGTAGGGCAAGTTCATATCCATTGTGCTTCTGTGACCTAGATTTATTGATTGGACTGTTGCCCTATTCTCATCCTCTGGGAGAAGAGTCTGTTTCACAAGTTAATGGTTCTATGGCGAAGGTTTATAGATGAGATTCTAAAATGTTGGTGTTTTTTTTCTGGATTTTCAGTTTTAAGTGTTTGCTATGGCATAGAATCATAGGATAATTTAGGTTGGAAGAGACCTCAGGAGATTATCTGTTCTAACCTACTGCTCAAAGAAAGGCTAGCTTTGATATTTATGATCCCCGAAGAATTATGGGTGTTGCATACAGTTTTCAGAAAAGTCTTAACTACATTCAGTTTCTAGTTCCCAGGTGAGCTTTCAGCTGAATGGAGATTCTGCAGGAAATGATGCCTCTAGTTCTGTTACTCTCTAGTGCTAACTGCTTGGGATTGTATTTTGAATACAAACCAAGTGATGTCCTTGTGGTTTGTGTTTTCTCTATTTCATGGTTTGGTGTGAAAAGCCATGAGAAGGAAGTCAAGCTTAGCTATCAGTGACTGAAAACTGTCGGGAGCTGCCAGTGTTGCAGATGTAAAGGTTTCAGAACATGACTATGAAACAGGAAGGTGTAATCATTTTAGGATTTTCAAGTAATGCTGTATTTGCTAATCACTAATTCTAATTTGCCTTTGTATTCTAGTGTTCCTTCCTACGTATTGCTCATTTTGCTCATGTACATTCAAAGTATGTTTCAAACTGAAAACTGTTATTTAATTGCACTTGTACACTAAGGAGGATTCTGACTTCCGTGTTTTATGATGGGACACTTCTAGTCTGTCTTCTGTTGTTTCTGTTTACTCCTTGTCACATTAAAATTCGATTAACTTGCATTTAGCTTTCCACTTGGTATTATATTCATGATATTTCCATTTTTTTTTAAATATATATTTCCCTCCCACTGAGAATATTGAATAGGATTGTTTTTAAAACAAGTTAAATTCTGTTCATCTTAAGTGACTCTTCATTTTTCTGTATACTTCTTAATAGTCATCTCTTTATGTGATTTCTGTGCTTTTTCCTGGAAATACTGAGAACTCCTAATGTAATTTTATCAGTGTAGGTGGCATTCAAAAAGACAGAAGAAATGAAAAGCATTCTGTAAGTTAATGAAACAGATTAAAATATATAAAAAATGGAAGATAAAATATTGCTGTGTGATTCTATCACCATCTTCACTGAGTTTACAGATCTAAAAATCTAAAAAACTAAAACCAAATTTCCCTTGTAAGTGGACAAAATGCTACTTTTTTGGCTGACATGAGTAATATTCCTAAGATTTCTTCTTGTTCTGTATTTTGTATAATGACATCTACTTTAAAAATCTGTGGCTCATCAGAATCCATTTTACCTAAAATGAAATCATATAGCACTTATTAATAAAAATTATCCCAGAAATATGATACTAGGAAAAAGAAACTGTTATAAAAAAAAGAAAGAAAAGCTGCTAGTAAACAGCAAGCCTTATCCAAGTAGTATGTGTCTATTTCTGTAGAGAAAACAGGACAGAAGTCTACAAGTTTACCCAGAAGTTAATCTAGAAGTTTGTTGTAGACTTGCTATCTCACTATGGACTCTGCAAACTAGGATCTGAATTAGTAGTCACTTCCGGTAAGAAGTTGGATAAGTAGATAAGATGAGGTAGTTACAGAGAAGCAGAGAAGGATTAGGCAGGGGAAAGAAATTAGGTATTTGGTGACCTTTCAAACGTTAGCCAAAAAGCAAGCCTGAGCACCAGTTTTTGGTGGCTATAGTTACAAACTGTGGAGACTTCAAGGTGTGACTGTGTTGTTTGACTTTTCAGGTTCTGAAGAAAGACAAAAGCAGAGACTTCCAGCCTCTATCCCATTTTCAAGAGGTGGTAGAGCAGAAAGAAATTATTATTTTTTCTCCAAGGATGAGTTTGAAAGTATAAAATTTACCAGATACTAGGAATGTTGAAGCTGGAAGCTCCAAGTAATATCTAGTAATTTCATCCTTGGAGGAGCCCTGTACCCACATAGAGTGCAGTAATGTAGAAACACAGATACAAGAGCTGTGAGACAGGAGTCAGTCAAGTATATGGGAAAAGGCATAGAGAGAAGAAGGTGAAAGCAGGCAAACAGACATTATAAATGTTATTGTTTAACTGCTGAATTTTTTCATACCATCTCTTCGTAATACTTCTTTGTTTGTTATTTTCACCAAACTAGGTTACATACCTTGAAAGCTACGAACTATTGATGTGAAAGTGCTAATAAAACAGAATCTGTATTTAATCTGCCTTAATACATTTTTGTTTGTTTGTTCATTTTTTTCCTTTGCAAAATCTTACAAGTTCCTGTTCTGAAAAGCCCAAATCTTCTCCCCAAAATAGTTCCAGAGAGTTTAATAAAAAGAAAATATGGAGATAATCCTCTTAGTAGAGGCACAAATGTGTCTGAAAATGTCCATCATATCACTCAATTTCAGATTCTTGCTTGGTTGCTAGGATAAAATCTTAGGGAGAGCTTACTTCAAATTCTCCTGAGCTTGTGAAGAAGAATATCTTTCCCTTTTCTATTTGGTAATTATGATTTTCTATAATTTGGTATATTAAAATCTTCATAGGCAGCCTATAAAAGTTGTTTCGTCTAGTATTGCGGATACTATCCATATATATGAGAAATTAAATATTTGCTTGTTTGTTTCTAAGCAGTAGAACTCATCGCAGGAATTTAAAATGACAAAGAAACGTAAAGAGACCTAGACATTCATTGTAATAAATACCTTTAGAATCTGTAAAGACATTTAGGCTTATAAAATGCAAGTTATTGTTTGCTGGAATTTTTGGTAGAGCATGCATACGTGTATTTTTGTCCTTTTGTGAAATTATCATCCATGCGAAGAAACTTTTTTCTTGTGACAGTAGTATTTTAAGGAATAATTTTCACCTTTTCTTTTGTTTCCCATTATCCATTTTTGTTAGCTTCCAAAAACAGAACAAATGCACAAATGCACAAATGCACAAAAAAAAAAAAAAAAAAAAAAAAAAAAAAAAAAAGAGGCTACAACATCACCTGGTAAAGAATTGCAACTAGATGCAATGCTGTTCTAAGGGAATTAATCATTGTATCTGTGTTATTTTGCACTGAAGGCAGCCTCAACTATCAACCTAAGTAGCCCCAGGATTCCCTTGAGCTGACAAAATCCTCGTTAAACTTCAGGTGTATTAAACAAACTCATATCAAACTCAAGATTTTTTTTAAGATAAGCGTTCACCACTTTTATCTTTAAACCTGATGTTGTGCATGTGAGACAGACTGGTATTTCCAATATCAGGTAAAGCAATGGAATGATCACTACCTTCTCTTGAGCCTATAGAACTCTAATGGTTCATGACTGAGAGATTCCATTTAGTTGAGTTTCTTAATGCATACAATATAATAATCATCATTTTATCTGAAAATAAGACAAATCTGAACTCAAAATTGCTCTTAGGATATACTGAAGAAATGGTCCAAGACAGTGCTTCTTGTGACAGACATTAGAATTGCATGTTACTAATATGACTACATCATCATATTTCTTTTTTAGATTTTGCTATGCTTTGATGTTTGGGGGCTTTACAGTTTTTTGTTTGTTTTTGTTATTTTTTATAAGATGAGAATGCAAGGATGAAATAAGATTTTGAACAGTGGTTTATCTATTTAACTAGCAAGCATTTCCCCTCCCTCCAACCGCAGTGTTTTGATGGGAGGTCTAATTATCTTCCATTCATCAGACAGTTGTAGGATATTTTAAAATTAAAATCAATAGTGCTCTGATAAGTTTTAAAAGTTGTGAAGTTGTGCACATAAGATAATATGTTAATATAATATTGCCTAATTCAGAAGAGAATAAGTTCACTGAAAGAAGTATTTTTGAAACAATTTATTAAAATTCAAGGTTTGGGTTGTTCAGAGGTTACGATAAAATTCGTGGAATGCCTTTTGGAATGGTGAACCTTCCTGGAAGAGTATGAAAAATTAACAGAATCCATTCCCTTTGAAAGCTAATCTGGAGTCAAGAAGAAAATACATCTCTTAAATTGCTTGAAGTTAAGCATGTGTTGTACTGGTGTACTGGTTTGAGTTCATATTGTGACTTCTAGAAATTTTGAACACTGCTAAAATATTAGACTTATCATAGTTGTCCAGGTTTTTGGCAAATATTCAGAAGTCATGAGATTATGGGGAAGTCACAGGATTATGACATAGCAGGGAGAAATCTGAGAGACAGAATCTTATCCTATGTTTATCTCCATTTTTAGAAAAGTCTGTGAGCTCATCTAAAGAAAAGAGGCATTTTAAGGTGAAAAGTATCCTACAATGTTAAATTGAATGTCTTGTCTAAATGAGAGTGTGCTTTTGAGAGATGTGACTCAACAGATTTAATGGCATTCTTCATACCTACCATTTTTCCTAAGAATTTTTGTCACTGGCATATTCTGAGGTTTTTTGTTTGTTTGTTTGTTTGTTTGTTTGTTTTCCCCTCAGTGATTTGCACTAGGCTATTGTTTTTTATAATAATGACTTTCTAGTCACTTTTATGTCTTGGAATAGGGTCCAAATTTTGTCTGATGAAATCATCCTAGTTGCAGATCTATGCAGTAATTTGAGCAACTCACCTGTATCAAAACACTTAGAAACGCAGGAAACCACTGTCTGATGTTTCCTGTTTCCAAATCTCATGACTTAGTTCTGTAGCACCCTCAGGTCATCTTCTGCAAAGCTGCTTTCCATATGGGCAGCCCTCATCCACTTTCCAGAATTTGTCGTTCTCTCACCCTCTCAGAGATTGAGGTGAGGTTGACAAACATGTAGTCCCCTGTGTCTTCTTTTTTCCTTTTTCTGGAAACAGGAGGGGCATTTGTATACCTCCAGTGCTCAAGCACCTCTCCCAGTTGCGATGGTCATCCAAAAAGGGGTAATACAGGATACATGGTAAGCTTCCTAGATTTTCCTGGATTTTCACAGATCCCAGCTGTTGTGGGAACCTAAGATGTGGGTGATGTTTTCAAATTCATTCCCTTCTGGAACTCCTTCATTCATAATACTACAGCTGAAGCCTGCAATATTTTAATATTAATTTAAGCTTTGCATTTATAAGATGTTTTATGGCCTATTGACCACTAGTCTTTGTATACAATCTTGCAACCAGTTCCTCATCCACCAAACATCAAGTCCATTTCTTTCCTATTTGGAAAGAATGATGTTATGGGGAACCATGCCAAAACCTTACTGAAGTCTAGATGAATGACATCCTTGTCCACTGGCACAAATCAGTCCAGATCAAACAAGCTACTTGGACATTATGTCAGTATTCCCTGGTTGAATTAGTGCATGAACACTTAGCACACGTTTCTAAAGTGCACCTGCTATCAATATAGCAAGTTAAAGAGGACTTGAGTCAACTCTTTCTGTAAATGTCAAAAGGTAAATTTATATACTTGTTGAAACAAATAGAGGAAAGCTGTAAATAGGAATTAAATTCATTAGAAATGTTTTGGCAGTGTCTTTCGTCTTAATTTCCAGATCTCTCTGCAGTTGCTCTGATACTAGATGATCTTTTAAGTCAGCTGATAAGGATAGGTCAGTAAAAATGTTTAGACTCCTTTTCCCCAGATCCAAGATACACGAAGTTTATTTGTTCTTCTTTCTTACATGATTCGTAGAGTGATGTTTGTATCTCTTTTGGATGCATTCATGATGTCAGATTCAGAGATTAAAAAAACACAGGACAGGGATCTGGGAAAGTTATCCAAGAGACAATACTGAGATTCTTGTGTATTTTAAATCCAGCTCTTTTAGTGCCTGATTTAGTGGTTGACAACATTGCTATGGCAGGGGAGTTGGAACCAGATGATCTTTGAAGTTCCTTCCAGCCCAAGACATTCTATGATTCTGTATATTCAGGAGTCATCTAAACCAGATTGCCACAGTCTGTGGGTTTTGGAGGCCAATCTTTTCTCTAGCAGCCCTGCTTCTGCAGATGATAATATTTTCAACTTATCTTCTCTTTCGAGAACTCACCAAGGACCTGAAAGTTCCATATTCTGTTCCCCTCTGTTTGAATCTTCTCAAAGTAATTCGCACCACATCAGCCAGCCACTAGGACTGATCGCTAATCAGTAAAGCCTCAGACATCTGCATTGTTTTCTGGCAGTAACTCCAAGTACTTTTTCCACTGCAATAAATGGGAGCACTGCCCATTTGAGAAGGGTACGGTGTGGGTGGAAAACAAGGATTGTATCTAGATACTCTGAAACAAACCCACGACAAGAAATGCTTGTATTTGCTCTGTACTGCTCTGAGGGAGGAAGGTGGGTGGTGAATTCCTGTACTGCAAATAACACGTGTACTAGCGGGAGAAGGATTCCAGAATAGCATTAGGTAGCATTATAGAGAGCATTTCACTCATTTCACTTACAAAACTTTTTTTTAAGGTGGATGTTGACTTGGCAGTTGTTAGGGTGATGAAAATGAGCAGATGTTGGTTTTTCTCTAGACACAGTTAGTAACATCTCTCAAGCAGGAGTTTCTTTACTGTAACTTTGTTTGTCGCAGGTGGACACAGTGGAAATTTGATCTGATGCATTTTGCATCCCTAATCTAAATAGGGGTCTAGAAAAGCTAAAGCTACACCATGAGAGACAAGAAGTTATACGATGTTAGTTGGTTCTGCTGGGCAGGGCAAGTCTTCCTTAACAGTTCTTTGTGATCGAGTACAACTCCATCGCAGAGAAAAAACATCAGACAGAAAAACAGGTGTCAGAGACTAGGAGAAACTTGTGTCATCTCCAATGCATATCCCAGGATGCAGTCTCTCTACCTAATAAATAAATAAAAAGCATGTAGGAAATATATTTCTCAAATTATATGTATGGGAAAGAGGAAGCTTTGCAGTTATCAGGAGAGGTGCTTTGCATGGTGATTGCTGAAACCATGGCTTCCAGTAGAAGCAAGGTTTCCTCTATAAAACATACCTCTTGTTGAATTTGGAACCCTTCTCATCCCCGGTTGCACTTGCTTTCAAGCAGAGAGCACAAAAAGTCCTGTCTGCAGTCCTAAAGAAGGAAGTGGTAATGCTTTTCCCAGATCTAACTTGGCCAAATTTCCTCCTTTCGTTTGTGCTCAACTTTGAATCTTGTCATGACTTCAATTTGAAAACTTCCACTCTTTGATTCTTCTGCCTGCTGCTGTTGTTCAGTCATATGATCAACTGTACTCTTAATTTACCTACAGTGATCTTTGATATGAGGTATTAAATATTTTTTAAAGAGGGAGAGATTGTAGAATCCATCTGCAGTGACTTTATCAATGAAAAGTGTATTGTCATTTCCTCCAAGCCATTTATGTAGAAACATTCTAACTGATGGCATTGCTCTGTTTCATCAAGAAGTCTACATGTCTTTTCAAGATATCTTGTCTAAGACTGTAAAATAACAATTTGTGTTAGCATCAAAGTCACTAATACAGAGATGGGATATAGGGAAGTCTGTTTCAAAATACTTAGAACAAATTGTATTTATCTGCATTTTTAAAATAGTGTTTTGCATTCACTCCTGACAATCATAGTACAAATTCATAAGAGTTCAGAGACCCCTAGGCTAGCAGAGATACAAATTGCTTATGCAGTGTATTGCTTGCAAAGTTCCCAGCTCTGATATTGTTCAGAGCTATTTAGTTTTTCAGAAACTGAAAAACTCCTTGCAGTTCCAGACTTCAGGGTTGTCTGCATCACACTGAAATGCTATACCCTGAAGAAGAAGAGGAAAGAATATATGAATTATCATTTGATTATGATACACTGCAATATAGTGTGTAGCCTTCAGCTCTTCTTTTGCTTTCCACTCATTTTCCTCACTTTAGCTTTATTTGTTTAATTTCAGCCCATGATGTTCTGATGTACTAGCAAACTAATTTGCCTACAGCTTAGTAAAACCTCAGGGGGTTTTTTGTTTGTTTTTGGTTTGGTTTTGTTTTTTTTTGTTTTTTTTTGTTTTTTTTTGTT
Source organism: Chrysolophus pictus (assembly GCA_037305975.1). Taxonomy (NCBI): domain Eukaryota; kingdom Metazoa; phylum Chordata; class Aves; order Galliformes; family Phasianidae; genus Chrysolophus; species Chrysolophus pictus. Next base: position 35,155,027 of record CM074577.1, read on the forward strand.
TTTTTTTGTCTGTCAGGTCTAATGATTGCAGAAGTGTTTGCTGTTGCACTGGTGGAGCAGACAAGTGCTCTGTGTTACCCTTGTCAGTCTTCTACAATTTGTCCTGAGGCCTGTCCCTAAACCAGCTTTGCTTCACTTTCCAGTTTGCTTAAATGAAAAACCACATTATTTGCTCTCTGAGTTTCTGTGATGTGTTCCATCTCTCATAGTTTTATTACTGCTTTCTTTTATATGAATATTAAGCACTTTAATACAAATGCTTGCCAAAGACAAAACTCAGCAGCTTGTCAGTGCCCTTTCAACTGGAAACTTGTTTTCAGCATTTCTGTTCTCTTTGGAATTACTTTTCCTTTGTGAAGTTTACAGATACAATACTAAAGAAATCCCCGCAGACCTGACTGCCTTGTTTAGCTTCAACATCATGTCCTTTAAATACTTTGCAAACTTGCTCTGCTGTTTTTTTTTTTTGTTTGTTTGTTTCTTTGTTTCTTTGTTTTTCCATAGAAAATATTTCCCATCAATTTCTTAAATTTACTTTTGATTGAGTTTTTTTTCTCAGATAGGATTCTTGTATATTGTTGACTTTAGGCAAATTTTAACAGCAGAACTACATAAAGATTGATTCTGGCCAGATTTGGTAAAACAGACATTTTTCCATCATGTAAAGAAGACTGGATGTAGATTTGGCCTTCTTAAATATTCACTGCACTGAAGTTGTGTGAACTATGTGCTTCAGCTTTAGTGAACTATGTGCTTCATCTATAGTGATAAGAACTGAGAATGTGCAAGCAGAATTGTCTCACAGAAGCTAGAATGTGCACCCTTTGCTAGCAGAATTTGCTTTTTGTGATTTGTTTTGCATAGTGTTGGCCATCTAAACAGTGGTGTCTAGTCTAAGCTGATCATTTAGGTTTCTTTTATAGTCAGTAAATACCTCTCAACCTAAGTTGAGGTATCTCAGTAGAAAAAAAAATATAGTATCTTGAAGATTCCTGCAGCTTTCCATTGACTAGTTTTAAATTAGGAACCACAAGGGTCTCCCTCCCAGATTATGACCCTCTGTTAAGAGAAAGGATAATAGAGGTCAAATGCACAAGCTGCAGGATGATGAGAAAAAAGAAGGCTTCGGGATCTCTGAGCTGGAACTGTTTCTTAGCTGACCTGGGGCAATTTCTGGGCTTTTCTCACAAAGGCCGCTCCTGCAGCTCCCCTCCTCCCCAAAAAAGGAAAAACACCTTGCTATATAAAGCCAATACAAGTTTATGACAAAATCAACAAACCAAATACTTCTGTCTGAAATGAATAACTAGCAACTACTGGCCTAACATATCTACATAGGAAGAAATGTGTTATATGCAATTAAATTGGTGGGTTTTTTTATTCCTCTTACCTGTAAGAGTATCACTTCTGCTGAATGACAATTTACCGGTATGTAGTAATTCACAATTTGGTATAGCAGTAGGAATTCTATGTCATTTTAAAATAAAAATGTTGGCTTGTACTGAACACACATTCATTTTCAGTTTTCTGTATGATAAACCTCATTCTTGTGAAATGTAATTTAAGAACATGAGCATGAGACGGTCCACTAGAAGAAAGTTAACTCCACAGTTTCATCACAGCCTGGCCCAATACATCACATCACTGCTTCATGCTCCAGTGCCTACCAGGGAAGCAGAAGCTGTCACTATTTTTCAATAGTGGATCTTAAGTAGATAGAAAAAACTTGATTTTTAAAAATTTTCTAAAGATGTTTATTCTAATTTTGGCAATGTGGACACTGAGGTACAAATCAGTGAAGGATATCTTTTTCCTAATTAGAGTCAGATAGAATGCCTGTAAAAAGTTCAGAATATGGAGACTTGGTAATAACTCTGGCATGAAAATATTGTTCCATAGTCAAAACCCAGATTTCCTACTTTGCTGAAGAAAAATACTGCAAACTTTATCTCATGGATGCATAATTTTGTTGTTTGCCATGTATTCATGCTCAAGAGCACCAGAAAGCTTGCAAATTTACTTTTTTTTGTCACTGTCCTAATGGCTAGTGATACACATTAAAACATGTATCTTACTGTATTTTACTGTATTTTATGTATTTTTGTCTGCAAGACTAAAGGGACTGGAGTTAGAAAATCTCCTTAAGTAGGTAACTTACCATTTATCATGTACAGACTGTATCATCATCATTCAGTTCCGTCCTTATCCATCTTGGAGCTCATTTAGTCTCTTACTGGAGTCTTTTTTCAAATTGCAAATCAATCTTATGGCATGGTTTTCTCTGAATTTTCAGGTGTTGGGTTTTTTTTTTTTGGGGGGGGGGGGGGGAGGTGGGGGTGTTATTTATTTATTTATTTATTTATTTATTTTGGCATTGCTCTTAGTGGAAAAAACTGGATAGAATTGGCTAGTTCTAGTCTTGGGAAATGACTGCAAAGGGACTCTAGGTTCTTTAAGCATACATCTTTTTTATAAGTGTATCTCTTGAAGAGTATGTTTTTTTGCAAGTGGGCACCAACTGCCTTCAGTCCGTGTTGCAATCCAGACAGGTGCTGGTGAGTTCAAGTACGCCCAACTAGCTGTGAGTAGGGCTAAGTAAGAAGGCCATTGAACAGTTGTCTCCAAAGTGAGATGTTGTCATGGGTTTGTTTTTTTTGATTTTTAATATTCCACATTAAAACATCATGTACTGGAATTAAGGTGTTAATGCTCTCATTTCTACGCACCTATCCCTATACATTACGGAAGTCATGGGATCTGACCCTTCTGGGGGGGCGGTCTCTTACTGCCTGGCAGTGGGTGCTGGAGGGTGCTTTCCTGGCCGTTCCAAGCTTTTTTCAGGTTTGACTCAGTCTCAGGAACTCTCTCTCATATCTTATTTGATTTATTAGTCTCAATTTTAATTAGGTTGTATTATATTGTATTATTTTGCATTCCAATATCATAGTTAGTAAAATAAGTTTACCTCCATAGATTGTTGCCGCTGTTTCTCTTCTTTTTCCCCCTTCCTCCCTCCGTGGGGCCAGGCGGGGGGGGTGTGGAGGGCAGGGGCCTACTGCCCCCCTGTCACGGGCATAAACTGATCTAGTTAATTCCGTGACAGATGTGCACATCCTATAGGATGTGCAAGACATTCTACTGGGAGGTGGAAAAAAAATATTTGAACTTCCATTTACAGTTTATTCTAATTTAAAAATAAATAAATAAAAATAAAAATGAGATGGTAAGCTTTGCTAATATTCAATATATTGTGTCCTTATCTGTTCTTATGTCAGATAGTTACATAAAGATCACGTAGTACCCTTAGGAAAGACATGCAAGTGTTGACAGTGGCACCCTCAACTTGTTCATGAGCTTTGAGTGTATTGCATCAAATTGCAGTTTAGTTCCTTGCTGCATCTTGTTATGGTTCTATATGTTCATGTTTCTGCTGACTGTATAAAAAAATTGGCTCATTTGTCCTTATCTGAAAAATATCTTGGAAATGCCCACAGTCCAGAAAATCAAACACAGTGCTTTATGTCTGTCTTATATATGAGGCTATTGCTGCCACTTTACTTTTCTTCAGCAGTCTCTATTAATAAATTGAAGATAAATTAACCTTTTTTTTGTCAGAGCCCTGACATAAGCAACTATGTTTGTGCATCATGAATTGTACAGAGGTTAATAATAACGGCTCTATCCTTTACATGGTCCAAGTACTCATTCAATACAGCATAGCTTCTGGGTAGTTGCTCTGCTTCTGTATATTGTTGTTTTGACTGAGATAAATAGCATTAGTAAATAGCTCCACTCAGATACTATGGGCTCATTTTCCACCATGGCACAGACACTATGTGAAGGCATTTAGGATGTCAAGTTCCCTGTGTAAAGCAGAAAATTCATCTATTAATCTTTATTATATAAAAATCTAGAGGAAGGATAGGAAACCAAGATTAACACAACATTGTGAGATATTCTCACTTTCTTAATTTCTCTTCTCTTTCAGGATCAACATAGGAGAAATGCAGGTGGTGACCTAGGGAATTGCTGAGGGAGTGCATGGGGGAAGTTCCTCTCCTCTCCTATCTCCATTATAACTTTTTAGACCAAAGTGTCAGTAATAACTTTTCTGTCCCCTTAATTTGATGTGCTCATATAAGTTAAGTCTGATTCCATGTCAGTGGATTGATATTCCTGCAAATTAGTGATGTGTGGTCAGCAGAAATGGTGAAATGTCTCCAGTAGAAATATCATGGTGATTTCCTGTCATATTGTCTATACTGCTGGCATTTTTGAATGCCATTTTTTTTTATGGAAACGAGCTTCTCCAGACATTCAACAAAGTCTCTGAGCTCTAAAATTAATAAATAGGTGAAACATCACAGAACTCTTCAGGCTGCAGCTTCAAAAGTTCTAAATTTAAATGTCTACATAGCTTTAATGTTTAAAAAAATAAAAGAAAAAAAGAACCTTTCCTAAACAATTCACATGCCTTCCTCCTGACTCCCAATACATGATAGCTTCTTCTATCAGGACTGTGTTTTCTTTGACGGGCTAATGGGTCTCTCCCCTATTCTTCTTGGTCTCATTCATGTGTAAAGGAGAAATGTGCATCTTAAATTAGTGCAGAATGTATACTGTAGAGCAGTTAGAATAGATACTGGAAAACTAAAGTTGTAGTGCATTTTGATAGATATCTGACATTTTATATGGCCAGTTTCAGGTGACCATTATGCACCTATATCTGGACCAGTTTGCATGCAGCTAACAGGATGGTATTGTCATTATTCTTTTAATTAAAATTATTTTAGTTATTGGGATGATTATTTTTTTTTTTAACTTTAAATGTTCTTGATATATGAAGGTGGGGAAAATGATGAGGCAGAATTATATTGTGGATGCTTTTGTTATACTTACTATGCTGCCTAGATGCAAGTGCTGGATGATTTCAAAAGGATCAGAATTTTGTCTAACTCCATTCTAGTGTGCTCCTTTGAAGTTCTTCTGAATTGTTCATGTCACTGAAATGAGCTGGCAGTTCACTTCAGAAGAGAAATTACAGATGTAATATATATATATATATCCTTTAAATGAACCAAAAACATGTAATAAATGATCTGAAATTTATTTCAAACTCCCAGAAAAGTTTACTCAATCCTCATTGAGATAAATTCATAACCCTTAATGATGCCATGTGTATTCTCTCCTCCCTATTTTCAGAGAGGTAAAATGAAGGTACAGAACATTTTTTTCATGTCAGATAGTTGTTAGTTCTGTGGGGATGCGGAAGAGTGAAGTCTGATTCCATGTGATCTGTGAATTGCAAGTGTAATCCTTAATGCTGAAATAGAAAGGGCTGTGACAACACAAAACATACATGATCAAGGAGATGATTGCCAGTTCATAACAAGTAGCCCTAATTTCTACCACCTCAAGATACTAGCCAGTTGCACTAAGACAAAGAACGGAACTTCCTGCTTAATTACAGCATAAAACTAATCAAGTAATGCTCAGGCAGCCTTGAAGATTTTGTCCTCTGGTTTCCATAATGTATTAGGGATTTAATCTCAGACAGTCCTGGTAAATTATTTGTATTTTTGCATCATTTGTGTTTAATCCAGTCCTTGTTACACAAGGAAAGAAAAGGAAATAAAACTTCTATTAAAGTAATGGATAAATTTGGCTTTACTTTCTTAAACCAAATAGCTTATATTAATGTGACTCTGGGGGATTCTTCTGTAGGAAAAGAGACTGTGAAGTCAATAAAATGAAAAGATGGCTCAGTGGTATTTTTAACTACATTGTTGTAAGAGACCCACTGAAGTAAGGATATTGAAGACAATGTGCTGAGATGCAACGTAATACCTGTTCAGAATCCCATTCAGAATAATATAAAATGGTCTGTAGAATTTACTTATAAAGGACCTGATTATAGTATATACCAGAATTGTTGTGATTTAAAGAGATCAAGAAAAAGATGCTAGAAGGAAAAAATTTCAGAACCTTGAGATTTGCCAGAGGAGAAAAGAAAAAGCCAGAGCAATTAATGAAAGCACTAAAGTGTTCAAAAAGATGTATACAAAAGCCAGGGGAAAATTTCTTGTCAAAAAGGACTTTTCACAGGTAACTGGAGCCCGTCTTTAGCTGACAATTGAAATCTCAGTGGAGGAAGTACATGAACCAAACTGAGAAGCTCAAGTGCAGAAAATTATCACCACCATATGGCATCCTTCTGAGGATTGTGAAGTAAATAAAGTGTGAAATAGCAGCCACGGGACATTGTGGGAAATGATGGTGCACGATTTTCTTCAATATTCAAAAAACTGTTTAATACAGCTTCTGTATTTTCTTTAAAGTTGGAGGACTAAGCGATAATCCCCAAAATCTGAAATAATGTTTAATTGTGTCATTGTCCCAGACAGTATGATGAAAATGGTCTAGTTGAGCTGTTACTTTGTCTTGCTTTGGCTTACTTTAACTTAGATTGCAAAGTTAGTGCTAGCATAGCATGTATTAACTGGAGTAATTTAACTTGCATTGATTATCTGAGCTATTAACTAGCTTGCTTATCTAAATAACTTTCCAAAAAGAATGTGACTGTGGCTTTTGTCTAAGTTGCATGAGTTTTTTGACAGAAATGTTGGCTTTCCAAAGTCTACAGCAGAGGACAGTCGTGTCTCATGTTGAATTCCAGAGAATCAGCAACGTAACAGCCAGTGCCATTATCAGTTCTTGAGCAGCAGAGGAGGGGGGAATAAAAAAGAGATTGGAAGCAAAAATAATAGTTTCATCTATAACTCGCTTCACCAGAGGTGACAGAAATCACTGTATCTCACCTTCTGCCATGGAGTGCCATTTAAACATTAAGTATTTTTTTCTGTTGCAGACTTATAGTGACATTCTCTCTCACTCCTTTAAGCATCCTTCAGCTCTGGCATTATGTATAAGGGACAGGAGGAGAACTTCTTGAGCTTCCTGAAAAGCACAATTGGATTTTTTCTCAAGTGCATGACACTTTTTGAAAATAATTTTCAGTAGTAAAGAATTGGTATTATATGGTTGGGTTTCTTTTATTATCTTGAATTTCTCAGCTTTATTTTTCATGTTATCCTTTTTCCTCAGGCAATAGATGGCATTATGATGCTAATTAAATGTTAGATGTCATTAATTTTGCACATGTAATCCAATTCCACTTCATGTGCCTTTCTGACATTTTCTAGAATTGCTTCTCCTCTTTTTCGGTTGGAAACAGAACATAATATCAAGACATTTCTTCAGAAAGCTTTCACTAATAGGCAGACTAAGGTAAGGTGTGAAAAAGGATTTATAATCCTCCAGAATGATCTCGGTCACTCCGCTCCTTATCTGGTGGCAACAGCAGTCAAAGATGAGTATGTAGCTTCCATACAGTATAACTCCAACATGGTTGCTTCTTCCTTCTGCCTGGATGTCTGCTACTGAAATTGGTGCTTCAGCGCTTTTAGGTGAATGTCTCTTCCTCAAATAGGTGATTGACAAGTCAAGAAACTCTGAACTTTGATCCATGGATAAAATGGAGGAAAAGTTGTGTTTTTTAAAAAAATTAATTGGTACTGATGGATGCAGTGATGGCCCAGAAAAGAATGTCAACATGATATGAGTCATTCTGGTTACTTTTACTTTAGTGACATCAAATTCTGTTTGGATCTTTATCTCTTATTTAGGGCAAATCCTACATTACAGCATGTTAGAAGCCTGTATGAAGTGCCCTAATACTGTACCATTTATTTTCCTGGCCTACTTCTTCTGGCATAGAAAACTTCGTATATGACTATTCTGCCTTAAGATGTAGAAGATTTGGAGATGTTCAAAGTGTTTGAACATCTGTAGTCCTGTTATATTTCAACATCAGAAATAATTTTGGATTGCCTATTAGATTTCTGCATCCTTTATGCTACAAAATAGCAATACATAATCAATCTCTTGATAAAAAGATTCTTGTGTATTATTTTATTACCTGGACATTTTCCACATGAACATACCAGTAGGTCATTGACTTGTGCTATGGCACTAATGAAATTCTATTTTAGCCCTTAGGAGAGAGCATGTCTGAAGTGGTTCTAAAAATGATCTTATATTGCTTTTGGCAGTACCTTATACAGCAGTAGTATGCCACATTCTGCTTGAATCAGATCACTACCACTGGATCACTTCATCTTTGGCCAATAGTATCTTGACCTAGCTATCGAAAGATTTATGTGTTTCTATTTTCTCTGGAATTAAGTATTTAGGCTGTAAAGGGCCTTTTGCTAGCCTTATGGATTCAGTATGTACTGTTTCCACATAATGTCCAATGGGTTAGTCTGTTGACTGAGACATGCAATGAAAATACAAGTTTCAGATTTTCTTAATTAGGAAAAAATAGAATGTCCATGTACTGTCTATTATTTAGAAGCCGGTGTAATTACTGTCTGGGTAATGAAGGTACATTTACACAGAATTACCCATAACAACACTCATTTAGAGGACAAGCTCAGGAGTTAAAGTACCTTGCCCCACTGAATTCCTTGCAAATCTTCCTAAGAGGGTGATGGAAATGCATGTATTTATGTTGACAAGTACAAAACACAGTTTAGCTCTTCACGATAATTTTTTTTCTCCCCTTAATGCAATTCATGCTTAGTACTCCATAGTTTGCTACCAGCTTCTTGACATATGTTAAGCACAACCTAGTAGACAGCTTTAGTTTCTTAACAAATCTGTGTTTTTACCCAAGAATCATCTTAAAGGAAGTATAGTAGACCTGAGTGGGGCTGTGTACTCCACTGGTAGGATCAAGTCATCAAAGACCCATTTTCCTACGCAGTGTTCTCAATATTGTCTGTTCCACAACTGATGAAAATACTTTTAAGGCAGATTTATTTTTCGTACAAGTAAAGCTGGACTAACTGTATTATACAGTGGTTTCATTTGTTCACCATAGCATTAAGCTCTTAATACGGGGTCTTTTCAAGATTTTACTTCTGTGCCTGGTAGAGTTTCCATGAATGTTCCATGAATGACATTATACTCTGGAATAATGTTTTGTCATAGGTTACTTCACTGAGTAATTAATTTCCAGAATAATTTAAAAAAAACCACAGTAGTAGTATTTTTTGTACTTGTACCTTATTTACAATACAATATAATTTAGCTTATCAAGTTTTATCACAAATTTTACAGCACTCTGTACAAAGCAGCATAAAATATAGAGATCAGACTATAGAGATGAGTGCTATAACGGATGAAATATAAATTATTTCTTTTTTGAGGAGTACTGGTTGGGATTTACAGATTGTATTTACAAAAGCCTTTCTGTAGGGTACCTGGGGAAGATCTTTTTTTTCCTCACATTCTCCAGGTTGTGTAGCAATTCATCTATCTTGAAAGATATTATTTGTGTTAATTAGAATACGAGGTATAGTGTGAGGAGATCTAAAGGGAAGGATGTAGTCCCCATTTTGAGTACTTGCTACTGAAACTGGATTTCAACCTCTTGGATTGTGGGCTTGAAAGTGAGAAGGAAAGAGATTGTTGTGAAGTGTTGACAGTATCTCAGTTCCTCATAGTCTCATAACTCTGTGCTATCTGCAGTGTAGATGAATGAGTGCAAACTCTTGATGCCAATAATTACAACCAGATACACATTCCTTCCTTGGAAAGAATTTGAGTTGCTGCTGATTTTCAGCAGCATATAGAGGGGATACAAAACGAGATTGTGTATCAGAAATACATGCAAAAGTATTTTGTTTCTCCGCTTTATAAAAAGGAATAAAGTGAAGATATCTGTCACAGAGAGTGGATGCTGAAGGATTTTGACAGATCAGATCAGTAGCTCTTACAAGCATAGAAAAGAGGTAAGTTAGATTTTATTCAGTTAATAATCCCAGGTAGTACCAAAAGGTAGTTAATTGTTGTGTTATTCATTGAACTCTTCTCAAATCTCATCCAAGCCTGTCCTTCCACCCCCAAAAGAGCCCAAAGCCCAAATACTGCAGTATATTGCAATAAGGATAAATATTCCCATAGTTCATGCAGAGTACAGAATTAAATCTTAGCATGATATTGCTGACCTTTCTGCATTTAGGAAGTCTGAGAAATGTGGTTTGCTATTTTGAAGAATTATTGAAATAGTAGTAATTTCCTATTGTCTGTATTCTCACAGGTATGTTTTCTATAATTTCCCTTTCATCAAAATGACATTGAATTTTGTCTTAGGTAAACATTTCTTTTTTTAATTCCCTACTGTATGTTCTATTCATAGTTTTCAGCTGATAACAGTTTGACTCTTGGATACTGAAGTTTTCGTAAATACTAACATAGTTTGATGCAATTAAACCATTAGCAAATGTGCTGGTTTGACTCCCATCGGTAGCTCAGCACCACAACTCCACTCTCGCAATCCCCTCATCGACAGAAAAGGGAGAGAAAACACAGTAGAAGAAAGTCTCATGTTTTGAGATACGGACATGGAAATCCCTCGACAATACTGTCATGGCCAAAATAGACTCAACATAAGGCATATTACTGTAATTTATTGGCTACTGCTAACAGGCTGGAGCAAACTAAAAACACCTCCCTGTCTTCTACCCTTTTCTACCCACCCTGCCCCAAGCAGTGCAGGGGAACAGGGAATGAGTGCTGTAGTCTGTCCATAATGCTTCATCTCTGTTGTTTCTTCATGGTCACTCTGTTACCCTTCTCCATGTGGGGTCCCTCCCACTGGGTGCCATCCTTCTCAAACTGATCCTGTGTGGATTTCCCACAGCTTCTCTAGAACTTTCTCCAGCACGAGTTAGTACCATGGAGTCCATCCTTCAGGACTAGTCTGCCACCACAAAAGCCATTCATGCAGCCACCCCACTGCAAAACCCTGCCACATAAGTCCAGTACAGGAAGTAACTGCAGCAACAGAGCACGTGGTAAAATTTCTAACTTGACTCAGATTATTTGAAACAACCATGAAAAAATTCCAAGGTCGATAAAGATTTCCAAGCTTTTCAGAAAACTTATAGTTTGTACTAATCTCTCTTACAAGCCAAGAAGTAGTTTTACAACCTGTGTGTTCTCCCTCAGTGGATGTTTGGCTGGACAAAGAAATTATGCAAGTAGCACACTCTTTTGACCTTTTCCTAATAACATTTTTTGAAGGTAAGGGATCTTTAGGGTTTCTAAGTTTGAATGGGTACTACAGGTAGTAGAACATTTTAAGCAATGTTAGGTTTTGAGACCTGAGATTCAGCTGCAATCTGAAGCTGTCAGTGCCTCTCTCTTTCTGAGAGTCATCCAAGCACTAGTTATAGTCAATGGAAAAAAGAGGGAGATACTTCCAAGGTGCAATTCATCCTACCTGTTTCAGACATTTATTTGTGGATGATATGGCTCATCTCTTGGAAATGCTCATTTGTCTTTGGCAATTTCTATGTAACATCTTTCCTACATAATGTTGGAATAAACAGTATTTAATATATCACAGATTGAGAAACTGAATGCATAAGTGTTCTTAGTGAAAGTGAGAGTGTTACTTTCAATTTGCTTCATCACTGAGAATTTTACATAAAAACACTTTCTTTCATAGTTATACATCATAGACCTTTTGATAATGATAACATTTTCTTAATAACTATTGTTCAATTTTCTCTGTTTGAATTCCCCCTAAATAACTCTGAGTAGTAAATAAGTTTGAAATGTATATGTGCGTAGGAATTGCTGACATATGCTATATTTAGTCCACCTGTAATAATATAGCTAGTGTTGAGAAAGTCCATAACTTTGGTTCAATATTCACTGTTAGTACTTTTCTAAGCTGTGACTTTTTTTCTAATAGTGTAATACTTTTCACATTGTTCTGTCCATATTTCCTTATCTGTATTAGGAAACTCACACATATAAAGCAGTCCTCGTTGCATGTTTGCTTTCAGTACTCCTATTATATTCACTTGCTTTAACAAGCAGTTCTAATTCTCTGCTTATTACTTGTGCTTCTGGCATTGGTTTGCAAATTATTAAATAATCTCTTCTAAATATGGCCCCTTTTACATCCTGCCATGAAAACTGTTACTGTACAATGTTACACCCTCCAGACCCTTTGCTTTTGGTCTATGATCTGTAGGAGCCAAGTCTGATAAACTTCTAGAAAAATGGTTGTTCTATTTATTTGGGAGCCCTCACAGCCTTCAGTTTTCTAGAAGGAATATCACATTCAGGGAACCAGAATTGTGTTTTGTGTGTGATTGCTTCTTCAGTTCTGTTAATCAGTGTTTTTGAAATCTTGAACTATTTTTATAAGGGCTGCTTGAAATGTAATGCCTTCTGTTTTATGATGTTGGTCCGTGACATCAGAGGCAAATGTTGGTGGTATGGCAGTAGAGGTTGAACCTTCCCACTAATATTCCATTATCATTATTCCACTTTGTTAGCGTGTGACAGATGGCAGCAGAGGGGCATTCTCCCCTACAAAAACAACCCTATTTTTTTTACTACAGCTACAGGAAATAACATGAAGTTCATGATTACTGTTAGCTTCTGTGACCAAAAAGCATAAGAATAAAAATTTTCTACCTTGGTGAACATAGGGAGAAATTATAATATTTTATCTCGACTATATAGAAGCTTATGTTTAAATAAGCATCAGCTATAAGGTATTCTATAAGCTTTATGTGAAATCTCATTCAATAACAAAAAAGGAAATCCAATGCATTTCCATTGGTATTTCTCTTTTGCACAGAAAGATACTTTTTTAAATAATAATTTTTCATGGATGTGCATCTCTATTCCTAATATCTAAAATCTTTTACTATTTCAGTTTATCCATGCTCTTGATTTTGTTTTGCTCAAAATAAGGTTCTACTTGCTCTTTCTTTTTTACAATCCCAAATGTTATATCAATGAAATACCTCAATTTTATCCTATTTTTAAGGGTAATGAGAAGTATTAGCACTGCTAATACTTTAGGAGAATCTCTCTTCTCCTAAACCTCTAATTGTGAGTGATATTTCATCATTATAGAAACAGTAGTAATGTTTGCTTATAATGCCTTGTATATCCTAAGATGTAGTCTATCCATTACAATTATTAACAATTTCTGCTTGGTCAAAATGATGATGAAATATGGGTTATTTCCTTTTAATTCACTTATTTTATACATATACATTTCTATTCTGTAATACTGACAATACTACGTTTTAAAGTACAGTATAAATCTCTGCAATGTAAAATCTTAGTAAAATATCTGACTGCATAATCCACATAGTCTGACTAGTTCTCTTTTATTAGGAATCTCTTATGATCAATATCTGGTAGGATTAGAATGCCCTGAACAATAAGGACTTAGCTTGCAGTACATACATGCAGCAGTGAACCAAAAGATCGTTGAAAATAGCCATTAAAAGCAAAGTAGTATGATTAATCTAAAAATTACTATATTTATTTTGTAGCTAGCAGTTAGGATTAAATGAGCAAACTATACCTTTAAATGTCTAATGTGAAACCTAGTTTGAAATATTAATCAGTGGAGACACTTGAATCTAAACTATCACCACTGGATTGACAATTCATTGGAAATATCTCCTTTACTATTTTGTGGGGAAAAGGGATAAAATTGTCATGATAAAAATGAAGTAATGTGGTAAAATGGATAGCTACGTATTTCTGGTGAGAATATGCTTGTGCGAATAATCCCACTGAAATCAGTAGTATCTGTCCACCTAAAATATAGTGTGTCACTGTTGTATCATACAGGAAGTCAAAAACATGCCAACAATTGAAATCTAGTGTTAGCAGTCTGAAAGTACCAATAGCTCTTTTTTGCACCTGACCAGTAGACCAGGGCTCTCCCAACCCTACCTCCCCATGCTCCAGTCCCTGCCCCAGTTGTTCTGTAGGAGTGCTCATGTTTGTTTCCATCACAGCTGTGCCTGACGCGAACACACAGACTAATTTTTCAGTTTGTCCTCAGACCTGTCTTCTCAGGCCCAACAACCACCAACTATATATGACCCAGCTTTCTTTCACCAGACCCAAATCTGTCTCTGACAAGTGGAATGCTTCCAGCTTTACCTTGGACTCTGAATTTGTCTGATGGTCTAGACTAATGGTAGAAAATGATGGTTGTCTCCAAACCTGTCCTTCTCCCCTCACTATGGCACTGAAAGATGGAGCCCTGGCAGGGGAAGCCACTGGTCCATTGCTGTGTAATGGCATTTGCTTTCCTCTTTCTTAGGGAGCAGCCTATCCATATGGTTTCCAACATTTGTTTTCTTTCCTTAAACACAAACCCATATATTAACTTCCTGATACAGGCCATAATAATGTTGTAGTTTGGTCTCATCTAGACTGATTGCTTGTACAGCCCGTTTAGTCATTCTGTCTGCTTCCTCAATTTTCTAGATTAAAGAAATTCATTTCTTCCTTTTCAATGTGAATTCTTGGCTCCTCAAAACCCCTGTATTTCTTCCTTCACAGGTGCAGGGTCAGGGACTTTGTTGTTTGCCTCTCAAACATCACTGAATTTGATACAGCAGCTATGAGGTAGGCAAGTATTGCTACCATCCACATTGAGAAAAGAAATACGTCCAAAGTTGGTAGCAAACTTTAAAATCTTATTTAGGTCATGAGCTGTATCACAGAACAGCTCTGGCAGACTGAGGAATAGAAACCAGTTCCCTTGCGTCTTATCCATTGCCTCAAGCTCAAGGGCCACCTTTTTTTCCTGCAACTGTGTTCCTTACATGCGTTTTAAAAACTTTTTTTTGGAGCTTGTTTCTGGGTAAGCATATTTATCCCCTAAAAAAATTGAAGAAGACTATATCTATTAAAAATGTAGTAGAGTGAAATACAAATTCATCCAGCTTTTCATGAAGAACAGTATAGGAGCAATCTTTTTTTACAGTGACTAAAGGACTAGGGTCTGTCAGCAACTTTTTTTGACTATCAAGTTTGATTTCCCTGTTTTGGGAAAATGAATTTTTGTTTTCTTTAAAATGAATAAAGTTGTAAAGAGACAAAGAGGTACAGCCTTCATTACATTATTAACAATGTACAGAAGCAACATGGAACTATCATACTCCTGTTTTTTAAGTCAGTGTAAGGTTTAATTACAAACTCCAGATCCCCACCAGAATTTAATGCATAGATTTATACATCAGTTTCCTCCAGCTAAAGTTATCCTATACCACTCAAAAATTAAGTAGAAGTGTGGTGTTTGATTATTTATTTATTTAATATTTCCTTTACTAAGAGTTGATAGAATTAAACAACTACTGCTGAGCACTCAAACTGCTTATACTACTAGTAATACACATTCCAGGATTAGATTCACCTGCTTAAGAAAAATCCATATCATTTTGAATTCTCAGTTCCGCAAATATAGTCCAAAATTGCAACATTTTCTGCAAGAAATTGGTGCCAGGCTTTTTGAATTCCAATGGCAGACCCATATCCAGATCAGTTGAATATGTAGTAAAATTCTTTGGAAGGATTAAAAGACTTCTTTAAGAAGACAAGCACAAGTTCCAATAGTGTGTCAACTGATACATAGAATATTTAGAAAGTAAAGAACATGAACACAGTAAGTAAAAAGCGAAGAGTTAAAAATGTAGCAAAAATACTCTGATATTAAAGCACTAGATTAGGATTGTCAGACAAGTGATCACAGTATTGAAAGAGGGAAGAAAAACAACGTTAAGATTTTTAGAAAGACAGTGGTGGCAGTGTAAATTCTTATGAATCTCCCTGTATCTGGTTGTGATAATGGAAGGAGAAACGCTTTTCTTTTGGCAAGATCTCCACAACAAACTCTTCTACAAAACAAGCAATATCCGATGGTGGCAGTGAAGTGAAGAGTTTCTAGCTCTCTGGCACCAGCTCCAATAAAGTGTGCCCTTTGGGAGCTTAAACTCTAGTTCAGTGGGAAATCCAAGAGCTCTTTCAGTGTTTTACTCTTCCAAAAGATAGAGTGGGAGGAGAAAAAAAACTATTCAGTGGCTGAATTAAAAAAAGTGTTGCTCAGAAAAAAAATAAAAATCATTATGGTTCATAAGAAAGCCCCTTTCAATTAGAAGAAATGAACACCTCAACTGCAAAGTCTATGAACAAATTCTAGCATAGCAAGTCAGCAGCCAGTGTGAATGGATAAATTTTCTCATCAAGTGTCAGCTTTGTAGCCTCCTCTGAAGCCTATCTATTTTAACACTGTTAAATTTTTATCATTTTTCCATTATCTAATTTGACAAAAAGATACCAGGAGTGAATCAGTTGTTTTCTGGTCAGATCAAGTGAATAACATTGACCTAGTCTCCCTGAGATTGCAGAAACTACTAGAAACCTCTTAAGAAAAAAAAAAAAAAAAAAAAAACACAACTTGAGAAAATATAAGAAAAGTAAGCCTTTAACCAAAATAACACCTCTTTGTTTATAACAGAGGTTAAACACTATGGGTTAGAAATAGCAAGCTGAATACCTTTGGAAAGTACGAAGGAAAAATCTACTTTTTCTAAGCAGCATGTGATAGTTGTACTGAACTTTCATGCTAAGTAGAAGGTTTTTGAATATTAGCTAAACTATGATCAACAGAAGTCTATTTTCATTTGGTATTACAATTGTTATCCATCTGTTTCAGAAAGACAGTTTTACGTTGTACCAAGAATGAAATGTATGGTGAGAACTTTTCTCCTATAAAGAGAGGTTGAGGGAATTGGGCTTCTTTATCTTGGAGATTTCAGGGAGACCTCATCGTGACCTTCCAGTACTTGAGGGGAGCTTATAAGCAGGAGCAGGGGGGTGACATTTTACACAGTCTGGTAGTGATAGGACAAGGGGGAATGGCTTTAAACTGAAATAGAAAAAAAAAATAGGTTAGAAGTTGGGAAAAAAATATTTACTCAGAGGATGGTGAGGTGCTGGCACAACTGCCCAGAGAAGCTGTGGTGCCCCATCCCTGAAGGCACTCAAGGCCAGGTTGGATGGGGCCCTGGGCAGCTGAGCTGGTGGGGGGCAGCCCTGCCCCTTGGCAGAGGATTGGGACTGGTGAACTTTAATGTCCCTCACAACCCAAGCCATCCTGTGATTCTGTGATAAGAAGCAGCTAATGGGATTACTGAAATGAAAACATCACTCATTTTACCAGTATACTGTGATAAGAAATATTTGTTTGTTTGTTTGTTTGTTTGTTTTGGTCAGTGAGTACTCTTTCACAGAATATACTTAAAAGCTAACTATAACATCACAATAGGATGAAGGATAGATATAGTTCCAATCTTGGTGGACATATTCTGACTGTTACTTCTGTAATGCTGATTAGTTGTTAATAAAGTAATTGTCTATATGCCCACTTTTCCTAGTCCTTGTGAAAAAAACTGACAATAATAGAACAACATATAATTTGGAAACATGGCTAAAAGTGTTATGATGAAGCTGTGGCTGGGAAAGAAGTAATAGAATCAATCATGCAACTATTTGAGTTGGAAGGAGCCCTCGCACGTCATCTCATCCAACTCTCCTGCAATGAACAGGGACACCTGTAGCTAGATCAGGCGGCTCAGAGCAGACTGATCTTGAGTGTCTTCAAGGATGAGGCTTCCACCACCATTTTGGGCAACCTGTTCCTCACCACCCTAATTGTAAAAATAATTTTTCCATATATCCAGTCTAAATCTCCCCTCTTTTAGTTCAAAACCATAAAGACAATGGATAGTAATTCTAGTAATGTTGTTTAGAAAGTACTTCATCAGTCAACCAAGAAACTTGACACAAGCATCTTAAAGGGAAATTTTCAGAAAGTACAAAATGTCCTCCTTTTAACCAAGAACTGTGCCAAGATCTAATAGTAAAGCACCAAAAGTAGTTACATTGTTCTTTCTCAGTAGTATACAAGTATAAAATACGCCCAACAGAACCACTAACGTGCATAGATCTGTGAGACAGTCACAATCATTAAAGAAAAGCAAAAGGGTAATCAAGAGATGAGTTTGTAAAGCTCCCAGTTCAACTGAGATGTCTCACCTGTCAAAAATCATGTCCCATTGCACCCTCTAAATTTTACTGTATATCCTGAGTTTGACAGGCTTTCTGCAGGGGAAATGCAGCAAAACTTGGGTCTTGTTTTTAAATAGCCAGAGTGTCTTCTCACAATATGAATTTTACACTTATCTGAATTCTAATGGAGAAGTTTCTATTGCTGAAGTACAGATACCATTTCCATTTTTTTTCTTGTCCGTGAAAAAATATACCATATGTTTTCTGATTGTTCAGTGTGCATGTGCTTATCTTTTAAAGGAGGTTAAGGAAATGGACTGTTAGGAGAGAGATTTAAAAGATATAATTCTACAGATCTATACAGAGGGTTATTGGAAAGTATCAGCAAACAATTTATAGAATCCTACATTTTCCTATAGAGTGTCACATATATTTCTCTTCCAAGCAATGTATTTCCTGTGTTTTTGTATGATGCTTGTTCTTTCTTTCTCTTGCACTGTGATTTGCTTCTCCTATTTCTGATATTATTACAAACAAAAAAGACCATCAATGAAATAAATGTGGTGATAATTTTATTAAACCAATATCAGAGTGCCTCTTTCTTCACTTCAATCTGTAACCATATTATCTCCAGCTAAAATTATTTTGCTCATGTATTAGGAATAGTAATGTGAAGCTCTGTTTTTGGAGTCATGTGGCTGGAGGAAAATCATCAGTGATTAAGATAGAAAACTTTGAAGTGGTTAAACGAAAAAAAAAAGGAGAAGAAAATAAGAAAAACACCCTAAATCTGTAACCATATTGTTTTGTGTTTTCTGGCTTCTTTGTGCTCTTAGGCAGCTCAAAGAGGACAAAGACTTCCCGCCATAAAAATAGATGAGAAAATCTGTTTATAACATGATTGCTTATGTCACCTTTAAGCAAAACATTCTGTTCCATGGAAACATGCATGTTGTAAGAAAGGAGGCAGACTCAGAGGACTTCATTAGGCTTTATCAACCTCTAAGCAACATGCACTAAGCTCTGCTGGTTCATTCTAGGGCCAACTGCAGAGGTTTTCAACTCAGTCCACAGAATCAACAATATGTAAGAGTTTTCTTGATCCTTTATCAAGAACCCTTTATCAAGAGTTTTCTTGATGAGTCTTTCCCCTTTTTTTGGCTGCAGTGGTTCTGATGTTAGAACCACTGGAAATTCACAAGCATTGTCCTCCCCCATGTTGCAAAGCAGAAACCCACTGTGCATTTTTCATCATATGTAATAAAAGCTTTTGATCCAGTAGACTGATTATAATGGTAAAAGAATAGGGGCTTGATCAGTTTTCAAATGAAATTAAAAAGAATTGGAACAAGTATATCATCGTTCAAACCAGTGCTTAATGAGTATAGTCCATCTGCTTCCTTCTCACTGAGTCTCAGTTTACTAGTTTGCCTTTTTCTCAACTTCTGACAGGTGAGGAATGATCTGACTGGTGTCCTGTATGGTGAAGATATCGAAATTTCAGATACTGAGAGTTTTTCCAATGACCCTTGCACAAGTGTAAAGAAGCTTAAGGTATGTGCTGCTGCTTGAGAAATAAAGTACTGATTGTATTGTGGCATTTGATTTTTTTTTTCCTCTGAAGAGGAATAATAAACCAAAATTTGCATAAGAATACTGTAGCATGTAGTTAATAAGGTTAACAAATGGCATTTTGAGGGCCTACTCCTGTTTAATTCGATAAATGTTCATGTGATAAAGGTTTTTATAGTTCTGGATAAGGACAGAAAGTAAAACATGTTTGTGCTGGCTTACTATTTGTACCTAAAGCATCAGTCTTAGTCATATATGTGAGAAAATTCTTGAGTTTTAGGCTCAGAGCCTTTTTAAGGTGAATTATATGTAGAGAAAGCATTGAGCATCTTTGCATCAGCTTCATTATATTCTAGATTGAATTATTTGCTTATAATCATTTGCATTCTTGCATATGAATTGTAGGAAAGAAATGAAAGTGAAATTTGATAGCAGAATAACTTAACATCTTTCTCTTATTGTAATGATTTTTTAGGCTCTTGGCATCTACTCAAATTAAAACGATATTTTAGCAATATTATGAAGTGCAACCAATCATGAATTAGACATTGGAGATATGAATCTTACTTACTGCATGTAAGCATAAAAAAATATTCAAGCTGTAAGAGGAAGCATTTTTAAATAGTGAAGATCAAACCTTAGCTTGCATCTGGTATATAAAGTACAGAATTAAAGCCTCAATCCTGCAGATATTTAAATATGTGTAGACAGGCTGAAAAAAAACCTAATAAATGGAACACTATTTAAATACTAAAATCTAAAGAAAGATAACAAATAGGTTTAGGCCACTACTGAGACTAACTGGAAAAGGTCAGAAGCATGGTAAACTAAGGCTTCATTATTATTTTTGCATAATAGAGATGCAAGCTTGAATGCTTAAAGTATAACTAGATAAACATCATGTTTATATATAACCATTCACGGTTGTCTGGTCTAAATTTGTATTTCCTATCTGTCGTTGAAAAGACTCCAGAATGTTTTATCAGCAAAGTCAACATTTTTGGCCAGGTGTTTAACCCCTGGTATCAGAAAGCTAAGAAATTCAAAGCCAGCTATCTAAATCTTAATCTTAATCTATAGGAAAGATCAGATTAATCTATCAAACTATATTAAAGTTATCCCTTGGTTTCCTCTTAAAAATCATTAATTACAAAAATAAATAAGCATATATATATATATATACAGTCATTTATTCTTTATATAGTCATTTGTCCTTAGGTATACATGTCAGGCACAATTTACCTGTCCAATTCTGAAAATGTTCATTCTTTCCTTTAAGGAAATACAAATTTACTGTAGGTAAACTGGTGTCTGCTTACTGTAATTGTGATGAAAAACAGACATGAAATACTTTTTTCTTTCCATAAGTACATTTAAATTAATGAAATGAATGTTTGTGCAATACAAAATAGAACTATCTACTATGATTTGCAGAAAATGTCTTCTATATTTTCCACAGCAACACCTTAAGTTTTACTACATAGTGACTCCAGTTTCTTTAAATCACAGTTAGAAAGTAAATTTACACTTCAGGATATTGTTAAAACTCATTTTTTGTAGCTCAGAGAAGGGGATGTTGAAGGATATGCATTTGTACATCATCTTAAATATTCTATCATCTTGTTGAATGATTAACACTTCTGCTTCAAGCCCCTTGTGTCTTGCACATAAGACAAAAAAATTGCAGTAAATGAATTCAAGTTCAATGGAATAGTTTGCTTCTAGTTTCCCAAATACGATAGGTTTTTTTGAATGCTGACCAAACATGGTCTCCATTTAACAATAAAGTTAATAAAATTTTTAAAATTTAGTCTAAGGATAGATTTGGATGCAGCCTCAGTCTAACTGAGTAACATGCATGCTTACACAGATATCAAGTTTTGTCAGCGTGTTGTGTTGGTGGAAGCTGAAATCCCCTACTTCACCTTCTTTATCAGTAATTCCATAGCTTAAGTTAGGGACTCACTTGTAGTTATGCAAATGGACATCCAGACATTTAGAAGGATGTCCATATGGATACCTGTATGGGCAAAGTTACCCAGCTAAGAGTAGATTTATTGATAACATCTTGACTGTCAGATATATGGTAGCGAATATGACAGAGTATCTGAGCAGTGCAATTTGGATATTCCTTAAAGAGCCTGCCAAAGCGTTGACTCTTTCTGACAGATGAGATATTGTAGCAATCCTTCTCTGGAAAGCTGTATAATACAACAGTGTGGTTTTATTCGTTAGAAATGAGACAGATTAAAATCTGATTGCAAGAGGGAAGCTCTGCAGGCTGAAAAAAAAAAAAGGAAACTGCCTATTCCAGTATAATGTGCTGCACTCAAAAGCTAAAGAGGCTAAAGAGTGCCTCATATCTGGAGTATTAAAAATTGCAGTGGAGTAGGCAGTGTTTTCTTCATCTGTCAATAGATCATCTTAGATATCTTGACTCGCACTGTCTTCAGGGTTCACTATGCCAGCTGCCAGTAGTATCAAAACCACTTCATATTTAGTGGATGAATAATATCCTCACCTGTAGGGAAGAAGGAAACAGGAGAGAGATTTCCTTTTAGGGCTGTGCAGTTGTCTTTATAAAATATGTTTTTATGGTGAGTCCTCTACAGCTATGGTTAAATGAAGTCTTATTGTTCATTTTTTTTGTTTGAACTTCAGTTCAAAGTGTGGAAACATATGTATTGCTTACTAAGGGGCAAAGCTTAAATGCTGATGTTGCGGCTGTGATCTCTAGAAAGAGTAACTACGACAGCTTACTGTATGGCAAATGGTCTAAACTCTTGTCTTCTCAAGTAAGCACAGTTTTTTGAGTTGCCTTCCCTCCAGGATGTTTTGAATTGATCACCTGCCCAGTTTCATGACTTAAAAACATTCTGTCAGGTATGCTTTAGTTCTATACAACCAATGTAGAACTCTGTAAGAAGAATACTTGGCACTTGCTGTGCTCCACTGGGTGATCCCTTTGAACCCTACATGAGAGTTGTGCTGCATTAACTTACATCAGTTCTCAAGGGTTTGATGTAAAGAAATAGTGCAAATATGCAAGGAAATAATATTAGTTGATTTAACAATGTGACCAAAGGAAGGAAAAATTTATGTCCCAGTGTCTGATGTTTATCTTTACATAAGGCTGTAATATGGACATATGTCCTGAGCCATGACCACTGAAATGAACCTACTTCTGATAAACTGCTTTGCAACCTTCCTTAACCATATGGAAAAAAAAAATTTGCATGATTTATTGATGAGTTATGTGCAGCCACAAGAATTTGAAGCTTCAAGATCTCTACAGGACAGAGTCAGCAGACTAGACCTAATCCTTGCTTCAGGTGGATCTGAACTTATTTATCGTACAGAATGTTCTTCATCTTCAGTGCACGAAGGAAAAATGTTATGCATGGAAGATGAAGAGCTATTGTGCAGACTTTCCTAAATGATTTCCTTTTACATATTTATCATTGTATTGATATCTGCATGGTTTGTAAACAAGGGGAATCTCTTATCATTTCCCTTACTTGACTAACTAAAATTATAGATTATAAAGCTCTAGGGAAAAAAGATAAAGTTATTAAGCCAGATATTCCCAGGCAGCTTGACTCCACGGTCTCATACTCTCCATTTAACACAGCAGCATCTCCAGCTTATACTGAAAGTCCAACTCAAAATTTCTTGCTTACCCTATGCTACATTATGCTTCTCTGATTTCTTATCTCACTCTAGGTGCCTTTGTCTAGACTCTTCTTTCATTTTCTCCTGAGAAAAGCTTGCTTTCTGAGATTGCAGTTTTCCTAACTGTTCTAGTAACTATTTATCAAGCTTACAATTTGCTATAGTATTGAAAATCCTAATTGCTGTTAGCTCCCCAGCTTTTTGCTCTCCCTTTACCTATTCCATATATTATTATATATTATGAGTATATTATATATACTCATCCTTACATCCTTATTTGATATGTTTCTTCTTTCCCTATGCCTTTTTTTTTTTTTTTTTCTTCTTACTGGATCCTACTCCAGCCATTTTTTTAATTGAGTGTCAGCTTTACATTTCTGGATCCATTTCTGGCCAATACTGAGCATGTGTGGGTTCTCAGTTCCTTCCAATGCTCCAAATGGTTATTACTAAGATTAAGATGAGTGAGGGGAGGCCTCATGGTGGACTACAGCTCCTCATGAGGGGAACGGAGGGGCAGAGCTGAGCTTTGCTCTCTGCTGACAGTGACAGGACCTGAGGGAACAGCATGGAGCTATATCAGGGGAGCATCAGGTTGGGGATTAGGAAAAGGTTCTGCACCAGAGGGTGGTGGGCATGAAACAGGTTGCCCAGGGCAGTGGTAATGGCCCCAAGCTGCCACAGTTCAAGGAGCACTTGTACATGGCTCTCAGACATAGGGTTTGAATTTGGTTGGTGCTGTGTGGAGCCTGGAGTTGGATTCAGTGACCCTTGTGGGTCCCTTCCAACTTGGGATGTTCTGTGGTTTTATAATTCTGTGAGTCTGAACATACAAGATTTGGGTCTGAGTTGTATTGCCATACTCATTGCAAGATGACATTAGTATAAGACAATCCCTGCAGCCAGCAGGTATATTGAAATAGGATAGAATATTTGAGCCCCCAGTACAAAAAAATCTGGGAGCTGTTGGAGAGGGTCCAGAGGAGGGCCACGAAGATGATCAGGGGACTGCAACACCTCCCCTATGAAGACAGGCTGAGGGAGCTGGGCTTGTTCAGCCTGGAGAAAAGAAGGCTGCAGGGTGACCTCATTGCAGCATTTCAGTACCTAAAGGGAGCTTACAGAGGGGAGGGAAATCAACTCTTTGAAAGGGTAGATAACTGCAGGATGAGGGGAAATGGTTTTAAGTTGAAGGAGGGGAGATTTAGGTTGGACGTCAGGGGGAGATTCTTTACAGAGAGAGTGGTGAGGTACTGGAACAGGCTGCCCAGAGAGGTTGTCCCGTTCCTGGACATGTTCAAGGCCAGATTGGACGGGGCCCTGGGCAGCCTGATCTAGCATTAAATGTGGAGGTTGGTGGCCCTGCCTGTGGCAGGGGAGTTGGAGATTCATGATTCTTGAGGTCCCTTCCAACCCTGGCCATTCTGTGATTCTGTGATTTCTTGGAAAAAATTAGTATGGACTGTACACTTCTCACAGTGCTTTATAACAATGGAATAGTCCCTGGGGGGGAATGTACTCTGGCTTATGTGGTAATCAGGTGGAAGTAATGCCTTCCTCCAGGGTATGGTACCAGTTTGAGTGTTGTACAGCCAGTGAGCAGTGGTGATATGCATGCACTCCTCTACACCCTGCCTACTCTCTCTGGTGCTCATAAAATATGAGGCAGTGCATATAATGTTTTCTTAAAATTAATTCTCATCGTGTTAATGAAAAAATGGCAAGTAATTTATTCACTTTTAATAATTAATTGCTGTGTCACTTGTTTTTTTCAGCCAACTTTTCCTACTCATATTAAATATGTAGTTTTATGTTCAGGGAGGTTAAGCAATTTGGAGACAGAATTCCAAAAGTGACCAAAATGATTGCTACATGTGAATATTAGAAAATGTGGACATGTGCCTTTTTTCCACATAAGTCCTAAATCTATTATTTGTCCTTACAAAAAAATGTAATACTCTTGTTGTCAATGAGCATAATTCATGTGATTTGCTTGCTTAGTTTCACATGACCTCACTAGATTTGTATTAAAAGAATCTATTTCAATAAGATTTATATTGCTTTATCAATCTGTGGCTGGCTATAAAACTAAAGTAAGTATACTTATTTAAAATGCATTTTGTTCAGAATGAACAAAGCATGTTGTGTATTTTATCATTTTATGACCATGCTAGGATTAATATACAAGGGGTGCTCCAAAAGTAATGCCTCCCATAGTATTATTATGTTGTCCCACAATATCAGTGGAGGATGATGTTGGTATGGCAGTAGAGGTTGAACCTTCACACCAGTATCCCATTATATGTTGTTATCGTGGGACAGATGGCAGCAGAGGGGCAATCTGACAGAATGACATCTGACTGGAAGTGTCACTGAAGCAAAGGTGTGTCATTGAATTCCTTCATGTAGGCTCTTACTCATCACTGGTGAAAATTCCTAGCTAATGATGATGACTGTTGAAAAATAGTGTTTTGTGGCTAAAAATTTGCTCTCTCAGACAGTTTTTTGTGCTCTTTGTGTCTCTTGTCATTCCCATGGAAATAAATGGGAGGCATTACTTTTGGAACAGCCTACATAGATTTCATGCACTGAATTGCAGAGGCATTATAGTATTTTTTCTGCATTGTTCATCATAATATTTCATGCTGACCAGGAAATAAACATACAAATTACCTAAATTGAAAATCTTTGATAAACTGATTTAATTAAAGCTGAAGTGTTTTCACCACTGAAAGACACAGTGAATCATCTGTTTCATTTGTTCCTTAGAGAGGGAAAGAGCTCTTAGTAATTGTAATAAAGTATTTTATAAAGTAAATGACAAATCACATTTGCTCAACCTATTACTGAGAACTCAGGTAATTTTTTTGTTTTCTATTTTATAGAAGTTACCCCTTAATTTTTCACATGTGAAAGAATAGCAGCCTAATTCCTGAAGAAATATTTTGCTGCATATGCTCCTGAATTTAGGAATATTATGTTAATGTATTTCAAAGTATGAAAATAAAATAATGTCTTTTGGCTTTAGTTATAGATTCACAAGGTGTGATGATATATTTTTTTTAATGTGTGGAGGTGGAGGGACTTGGAAAAAAAGGGATTGACAATGTGTTACAGTGAGTGTAGAGGAAATGCTGAATGAATAAAACCTTTAAAAATTTCTGAAGATGATATAATATGAACACATTTTATCTCATTTAAGAATTCCAATTCTCTTATCTTCACATTATTAATTTGTATAAACAGTAAAAAGGATGTATTTTCATCTGGTTTTAATAGGCAAAAGTAATAATAAAAGAAGAAATGTGGCAAGGTATCAAATAATATTTCCTAATTCAGTGGTTTTGAATAGTAATATTTTGATAAGATAAACATTACATTTATTTTTCTCATTAGCTCTATTGCTTAATCATTTTCTTCAGACACCTCAGCTGCCCTCTTCTTGCCAAGTTTCAAGATATTGAACTTGTAGAAAATGTAATAATTCGGAATGAATTTTGCTGTCTGCAGCTGTGATCTGTTCCAACTCTGTATATGATTTCAATGACCAGCTGAAGTTGTTTCTGGAAAGGCTGCATCTGTATTTAACTTCCCTGCATCTTATTTAATCTACAGGGTAATGACGTTCGGATAATTCTTGGCCAGTTTGATGAGGAAATGGCTGTGAAAGTTTTCTGCTGTGTAAGTAAATATGTTTAATTTCATATTAGAATAAAAATGTAGTACATTTGTATAAAAATATATAAGTGTGTCTTCATGTGGTTCAGCTTTGCAAAGACTTTTAGCCTCAAGGGAGGTTACATATGCTTAGCTTCATTTCTGTTTCAATAAAATACTTTGCAGTTGACTTCAGAGGAATGTAGGCATGGCCTTCATGGTTAGCTTCTCATTATTGCTTTCCTCTAATGGAATTAAATACTGTATTGAACTTTAGCAGTTCTCCATATCAGGTCTTGAGAAACACTTGTGCGTATGTAACAACAGATGCAGAGAACTTCCAGTTTTGCATTTTGTCCAATAGTTGTGTTCTGGTGTCTCTGTGTGTGTGTGTGTGTATGTATTTTTGCATGTTTTACTTTGAAAGAATTAAAAATTGAGCAGTTCCTATGTGGGCTAACAAAACAATTCTAAAATTTCTGCTACCCAAAATATTGTTGTTTGTACAATCATCATTCACTTTCTTACTATTGTACATTTGACATACTCTTACTGACAGAAGATACTATTTTGTAAAAAAAAAAAAAAAAAGAGAAAGAACAAAAAAAAAAGATTGTGAAGTAAAAGAACTGTAGTAAGACCAGTATGTGTAATTTCACCATATATATCTTCACAGTTTATTTGTGTGTATTTGAATGTACTGCAAACATGCACAAGCAGGAGTGAAAAGTGGATCTTTGATGTATCTGCTCAGTAAATAAATCACAATGAATCACAAACAGGCAGGTTTTTGTGACTTTAGTTTTGGTATTTTGATGTTCACTTAGACAAAGTTACTTAGCAAAGGAAAGAAAGGCAAACATTCAAAATCTGGGTTCTTCATGTGCCTCACGTATTAGCTGTTATTCAGCAGTTATAGTTGCTGGCAAAATTTGAAAAGGAGATATTGCAGAGTATATTTGGAAGGAACAATATCTGTTTGCATCCAAAAGGAAATGGAAAACATTATTTCTTTTTCATTTTTCTCATCTCTGATCAGTCTTGGTATATAGATCTTTTTGTTCCAGCATTTAAATAGATTGAAAAAGATAATCTCCTATTTTTCCATTCCAACAATAAAGACTCCTTCTGTGGCTTGTATCCTCCACAGATCTTTGATAGGTGGGCTTCGTTTGCCCATCTGGGGTATCCTGGTCACAGCTGTCTGCCAACCCAGTACTAGACAAGATACTGACCTCACTAAGGCCACTGCACTTAGTATGCTGTTTCCTTCCTCTATGATTTTGTTGCATGTTTGTGTACCTAAGAGGATGCTAAAGAAATCCTAGAAACTTCTGTGGGTAGGGTGTCCTCTTGTCCATACTGTTCTAGTCTGAAGGATTTATGGTAGATCTATCTCCTGCACACAAGAGCCTACTGCAGCTTGCCACAGGAGCTGTTAGGTACTGACTGGAGAAGCCTGTGTAATTCAAGTTCCAGGAGTGAAGGCTTATTCTAAAGTACATTAATGTCAGAAATAATAAGGTGGATTTTTCTGTAGGTTGGAGAAATCCAAGAGATTATGTATTTATGGTTGTATAAATGTATTAATATGAGAGTTCCAGCAGAAGAGGACAGTTCAAAGTAGGTCATTTATATATTAGTGCACTACAATATGTCACTAAGCTTGCTATTAGTCATGAAATGTGTTGTTGACTCATGCACTTCTACAGCTGTGTGTCTAAGAGCACAATAACTTAGATATGTCAAGTTTTCTGACCCCCTCCCCCAGCTGTTACTTCAGACGGGTTTCTGATTCTCTTTTATATTTTCCAGGGTAATTTACATCAGTCAGAGCAAGGCTTTTAGGTTTGTTAAAGAGGGCTTCTATTGTATCAGAAGAAAAAGCATATATCCATTTCTGATTGCACTTATGACATGAATACTATTTGCTAATGATTTCTGTAGATGGGAAAGTCTTTAATGTATTGGTTTTCTGGCTGTATCCTAAAATTATATGCTATGGCATTTCCTCAGGACCTCCATATGCTCATTTTCATTTTACCTGGTTATTCCCTGCACACACAGGCATACACACACAGAAGATGCATAGCGCGTAACTCAAAGATAAATGGAATAAAAGACAGTCTAATTCAGAGGGGAACTTTAAAAACATGACAGCACTAATTCAAGCCTAAGTGAATGTTAGCAGGTGTTTCCTATGATGTTTTAAATAAGCTTAGCTATTCATTTAACACTAATGTCAAAAGCAGTTAGCAATTTAAAATATATGGGAAATCTTAGCTTTCTAATGTTGTTTTCACCTCAGTGGATTGAATGTGATATTTTTTGTGGAATAAAAATTAGGCAATTTTGCTCAGAACTGAACAATTCAAAAACCAAATGTTCAGCTGTGTTGGACAGATGTCATCTGATTATCATTTGAACTTGGATTGAAATATAAATTCACTACTTATCCAATGAAAACTTCAAATTCTGCATTAAAAAAAAAGTTTAAAAAAAAAAAGTTGCTAAAGGGAATTTTTCCAAGACATCACCTTTAAGCCATAATCAAACTAGACTGATGCCTAGCTGTTATAATTATCTGTCTGAAGACTATTTAAAAAATTAATATTCTGTATAGGTCACTGACTGAGATTTAGGTGACTTGACCAGTAAACAATAATAACATAGGCAAAGTTTAATCAGCACTTGTGATACAGAAGAACTGGACTCTACTCTCCTTGAGCTGATAGAGTATTACTGCTGAGTCTCTGTTTTGGAATTAAAGGCACCACTGATTCCTAATGAGAAACAGATGGAGGTTCATTGCAGTTCAGAAGTTTATAGACATTCTTGTAGAGGTGGGATGTAGAATGTGTCCATGCTGACGTGACAAAAGCACAATGGAAAGACAATAGGAGTGAGGTTTTGCAGCCAGTTTTGCACAGACTGCCAGAATTCACTGGCTACACACAGAAAGATTTCTTACAGAGACTGAGATAATCCATCTATTTGATTTCCACTTGATTCCAGGTCTCAGATCTGCTGTGTTGAAAGGAACACTGCCTCTCTCTGTCTAATTAGAGGCATTGTTATTTCTCACAATTTTTTTTGCTTGCTTAGTACACATTTCCTTCCAGTTCATCTCTAATAGTGTTCTGTTCACTTGTTGAAAAAGAGTATCTTAAATTATCACTGAATATGCAATGCTCTGTTTTAGATATCAGGAATTTGAAATAAGGCAGTAGCCAAAAATTAGCACACCAATAAATTTCTAATGACATTCAATGTAATTGTTCCTTTAAGCAAAGGCTAAAGCTTGAGTAAGAGCAATCATATTCTGAAGTGTGTAAAAATGGTTCCTTACAGATTGAAGTGTGTTTTGTTGTTGCTTCTGTTTTCTTTTAAGTAACTGAAGCAGATTTTCATTTGCATATGAATGCACAATCAGCACCAGCAGTGATAACCTTTAGCTTTTTACCAGTATGTTCATCCTGTTTTGAGTAATGTCAGCCTGTAGTATGCAACAATCAAAGAGATGAATCCGCATCACTGCAGACACACTGAAAACCACTTCACAGTTATTGATAATAGTGATAATTGGTTTATGCTAAAACTAACTCATCATGATGGTCTCTTTAAGAAGTGTATGGTGCCTATTTGTCTGTTGACTTGATTTCCTTATGTCCTTAATAGAATAAAAGAATTTATTTAAACTTACTGTACAGTAATAATTAATCAAAATCTTAAGCATAATACCCTTTTTAGAAATTAGATTTTTGTTTGTCAAATTATTAAAAGCTGCTTTATCAAATTGCTATAAGGCTCAGTTAAAACATGAATTTTAAAACTTGGTTCAGTAATCAACTAATCTGTAAGCCCATTGTAAGTGCAGAAATGTTTCATCGTTCATTCCCACCTTGTCTTTGGCTACTTTCTGGACAGTAGCTTTGTTTATTATTGCAAGCTTTTGACAGTGACAAAGTATGTGTGCAAAGTGCTGAGCCAGAGCTTCTACCTCACCAAGCACTTTGCATTTACAGGATAATTTTTGTCCTAAGTAAGCATTTCTTAATAGATTCAAACAAGAATGAAAAGTTTTCTAAAAATACCAAAATCATTCTCACAATGAGAAAAAAAAATATGTCCAGGACTGCCTGCCTAGCACATGCAGGAGAGTTTGGGAAGACACCATAACTACTTTTTATTCTGATGGTATGAAGTGCGTGTAAATATTCTTTGCACTGTTCTTGAACATAAATCTTCCTCTTAGAAGCTAAAACCTGTGAGAGTTAATTGGTGTGCATGCAAATGGCTCAAGAAAGATCCATGTATTTTGAGTCAAGGAAATACATCTTTTAAGCATCAAAATCATCTCCGTGAAGCAGAATCAACAGGGAGGAAATGGTGGCTATATATATACATATATATATATATTGAAATAAACATAAAATATTCTGGAACAACATATGGAAATGCCTGAACACTAACTTTGCTGTCCCTGACAAAGTGACTGCATGGTCATGGTGCTCAACTTTGGCAGTAGCTGATTTATTTTCTTCCTCCTCTGTTTGGCTTCCCAAGACCATCACACCCTTCTGACCCTACTAATCCATAAGATCTCAATGGCAGAGTTTCTAGCTCTTTCTTCTTTAGCAATATCTAGACATCTAATCAAATTCTTGGAGGCATGTGAAAGTTTCATGGCAGCCTTGTTGGGAATGATTCCCACGTTTCCAGGATGGAATTTTTGGCTGTTTGGAGACTTTTAATTTTCAGTCAATATCCCAAGACATGTACAGATTATAAAGAAAAGAGGCTCAAGTGCTCCAGCAAACAGAATAACTCCAACAGATCTGATTTCAGTATAGTTCAGAGCCAACATTTTCCAGCAATATTTGGCTTGATACCTTAATCTCTATAGAGCAGAGGAAACTGTGGAAGACTGCCCTTCTCAAACAGTGCTGTTCTGTGTTAATTTGTGTCCTTTGTGATTTGAAAACTGATAAATAAAAGACACTATCACTGAAAGACCTTGAATCATCTTGTTCTAAAATGGAAACTCTTTTGGACCTCTTTAAACAGTATCACAGGAGGACAAAAACAAATGTATTTCTGGAAGGATGAAATTAATGAGAAAGACAAGCAATTTATGTGAATTATGGAATAAGTATGATACGAGATGACAGACAGTGGGTTTCAGACTGGAGCGCTTTTGAGCAGCACTGTGTACAAATGCATGAAATTTGATTTTGGCTGAACAGAAGCTCCTGTGACCAAGGGCCAAAGAGAACTGCTTTGTGCACAATAAATTTCTAAACTGACTTGACAGAAATACAATAATTTCCACAGATTTAAAGCCCAATTTTAATTTGGATGTTAATATATTTAGGAGGCTCTCCCATGTTGTAATTTTTGCTGTTCATATTTATATATCTGATAGACTCTTGGAATGATCTTTTTCAAATAATTATGTTCAGAATAGCTAATATTTCCTTGGTTTAGTCTCATTGTTTTGTCCTGCTGTAAAGATTGCGTAAGAAGTTAGAGGTCTTCCAGTTATGAGCTTTAATGTTACACCACGTGTTTTGAAAAAACGGATTTTTTTATTTCATAAATATATTTTGTATCTCCAACAGTGCTTATGCTAAGAAATAAAGAAGCACAAAAACTGCGTTTTGAAATTGAGTCTGACTAAAATGTCTAAAGAAAAACATCTAGTTACAAATCTTAAGAAAAACATTTGAGATAAAATTTTCTGACTTCATCCTAGTACACTGTTCACAATAGAATATCTATTTTGAATAGATCTGCTTTTAGGTACATCAGCAGATGCGCTTACTGAGTAGTTCTGTTTCCTGATAGATGTGTCTGCTATGTATTTAAA
Organism: Chrysolophus pictus; assembly: GCA_037305975.1. Lineage (NCBI taxonomy): Eukaryota > Metazoa > Chordata > Aves > Galliformes > Phasianidae > Chrysolophus > Chrysolophus pictus. The sequence goes on from CM074577.1 coordinate 35,187,770, forward strand.
GGAGATAACCATCATCTCAGTAACTGAAAGTACAGTGGGTGGTGTTCAGTATTCAAATGGAATAGAAGAAATTTCTTACTGGAAAAAAAAAAAAAAAAGTCACTGATGGTTGCTTGCTTTATGAGTTTATCACTGATTCTTACTCCTCAGAAGAAAGTGCTTACTTAATGTCCTTGTGGTCCCTACTTTATCTCAGTCACATCACTCATATTTGCAACACTGAGACTTGATCTTGTCTCAACTCCAAGTTTTTTTGTTTGACAATACCCTGGTTTATGTGCTGGTGAAATTTAGCTTAAATGTGGCCCTACCATACATGTAATAACTGTGTTATGTAAAATTTCTGTTGGAAACAAGGTGCCTTCTGCCATTGTTTCTCCTTCTCTCTCCTGGTCTTAGAATTTAATATTCTGTTCTGCTTTTAAGCGAATGATCTATTGAAAACAAACCAGATTTCATCTAATTGTCTCCTCAGGAACTTAGTTTTAAAGTCAGAAATATTCAAGAAAGGAGTCTTCATTGTTACAGCAATTATTCTAAACTGTTCTAAATACCTTTGCATCTTTCAGTAAGGACATTATTTTGTTATTAAAGGAAAAAAATAAACAAAAACCATTAAGAGAAACTTTTTAAAAAAAATGTTTAATATGTCTATTAAAATATCTTTTCTATTTTTTTTTTCATTATAGGCTTATGTTGAAGAAATGTATGGCAGCAAGTATCAGTGGATTATTCCAGGGTGGTATGAAAACCTTTGGTGGGAATCCTGGATTAATTCTTCACAGTGTCTCAGCAAAAATCTTCTTGCAGCCATGGAAGGTTATATTGGAGTGGATTTTGAGCCTCTCAGTTCAAAAATGAATAAGACCATATCAGGAAGGGTTAGTATTTTTCCTCCTACTAGTTTGTTATGGTCTTCAAACATCTTGGCACAGTAAAGCACAGAGGAGGAAGGCCAAACTACAAGGTGTTTCTGCAGGGAGTTGGCAGTCATCATTGTTATTCTCTTTCTTCCACTGATTCACAATTCTTAAATATTTAGAAATCTATTCAAATTCTCTCCAGGGAGAATTTCCTTAAAAGCTCTAACGTCCCTCGCCTAAATACTGTTGTTTTTACCCTTTATGGACCTTACAGATAAATACACAATAAAGCTTGAATTAGTCTTCAATATCACATGTTGCATTATGGTAAATCAATATTTTTGTTTACAGAATAGAAAACATTTATGTTTATCCCTAGTTCTACAAATGTCATTGATTATTTGTGCCTCTCTGAACTGGAGGGGGTTCCTTTAAACATATAAATATGTAGTATTTCCATAAAGTACATAACATTTTATCATAGTATAAATGCCTGCAAACTCTCATCAGTGATTTTGCTATTTTTCATCATTTTTTCATCTGTTGTTTTTCATGCTTTGCTGAGTGAGCAGGAAAGGCAACTTTATGAAAAGGCAACTTATCATAAGAGAGCACATTGTAAAGAGCATAGTAAACTTGTAAAATATAGGCAAATTGCCACTCAAATAATTGCACATTAAGCAAGTAGTTACTTAAGTAAAGACCATTTGATTTACATTATTCTATAGAGCATAATCAGAGCATTTATCTTCAGGGATACAGACTCTATGTTCTAGTATTATGGCTCACCAGTATGCATCCCATGCTGATAGTTTTGGTTGAACTAAAGCCTTCTGTATGAAAGCAAAATAAATAAAGCTGTCCTTCATACAGAGAAGCAGAACTACTTTTCAGTCTCTCTGTCTCCTAAATCCCCCTCATGGCCTCACCATCAGTTTTGTAACATAGACAGCACACATTTTTGGAATTACCGTTTCTTTCTTAATTCTTGCTTTGGTTGTCTTTTCTATGTTAGTGACACATTCATCTAAACTAGAGCATGCAGTTTATGGTTCAGGTATCATAGAATCATAGCATGGCTTGGATTGGAAGGCACATTAAAGACAACTGAGTTCTAAGGTGCCCAGGGCCATCATCCAGCTCAGCTGCCCAGGGCCCCATCCAGCCTGGCCTTGAACTCCTCCAGGGATGGGGCATCTACAGCTTCTCTGTACAGCCTGTGCCAGGGCCTCACCACCCTCTGAGTAAAGAATTTCCTCTTAACATTTAATATAAATCTTCCCTCATTTAGTTTAAGGACGTTCCCCCTTGTTCTGTATGGACACGAATCAGTGAAATGTTAGGTATTGAAGTAAAACTGAAATTTTTCTCCTCTGCAGACTCCACAACAATATGAAAGGGAATACAACGCAAAGCGTGGTGATGGACAATCCAGCAAATTTCATGGTTACGCCTATGATGGAATATGGGTGATTGCCAAGACCTTGCAGCGGGCAATGAAGTATCTCAATGCCACCAATAAGCACCAAAAAATTGAAGATTTTAATTATACAAATCACAAACTTGGCAAAATTTTTCTGGATGCTATGAATGAAACAAACTTCTTTGGAGTAACAGTAAGTCCTAAGCAGCAATTTCTGGGGGAGGAGGGAACTCATGATTTTAAGTCAATAGCTCAAGCAAGCACTACATTTAAAATACTCTTGAGAAAGAAAGATAGGTGTGTATTTCTTTTATTTTCAGAGATTCCTAATTTATCTTTGCAATTAAAGTGGATGCTTTGCTTATCACCTGTCTTCTGGTGCCAAGAGATGACATTGTTTAGTTACTCAGTTATCAAATTTTTAAGCATTGATGTGATCTGAATTAACAACCCAGAATGGTCTTAAGGGAACCATGAGTGCTGTAAGTTGCAGTGCCCTTTTAAGTGACTGTTTTTGTAGTTAAGATGTACCTGGGATGCAATCTGAAAATACCTATTTTCCCACATCTTTTATTTTCAGTAATAGGTTATAGTAGACTATATACTACACTAATGTCTCCAACTCCAGTGCTGTACATCCTAAAACATCCACCAGTATATTTCAGGAGACATTTACATATTTTCAAAATTTCTATTTTTTCACAGTCAACCACAAAGCATGGTAGTTACAACTGAACACACATAATCACATACAATACTAATCTAACTCTGTTTTCAGTGACACCATTGCAAATTCATGGTAACTTTTCATTGACACTGCTCCTGTTTTTTAGCAGAGGCACTAAGGAATGTAGCCTTAAAATTGCTTAAATGTCTATGAGAATTTGAAACAGTATACATGTTCAAGAGTGTGCAGAGCTATTCTCCTTCAAGAGAGCTGAGCAGGTTCCATTTTAGGGAGGATGATCTTCACAGTGTCCAGTAGTTATAGCAAATGAGAGAAGCTCCTTGCATCCTTTTTTTTTTTTAATGCAGCATGTTGGCCTGCAACATGGCTAGATAAGGAAATCAGAGTTTTGAAGAAACATGTAATTCAATGGTGAATACAAGCAGTGCTTGTAGGAATATCTCTGTGGCAAGAGTATGCAGAAAGTTGGCATAATTTCAGCTGCTGTAAAGTAGCTTGTCACATTCTGTCCCTGAGTTAATTTAAATTGTCGTGGAAATCAGTTAACCTCAAAACATTTTGAAGCAGCAGAACTAAGGTTGTCATACATGTCACAGATTGTTTCAAGGAGGAAATGTCAAAGTGTACATATCAAAAATGAGTGCAGGCTCAACTTTTTGGTGTCCTTGTTAACTGCTGAGGAAACCTGCTTTGTATCACAATACAACTGAAACTAATTTAGGATTTGTAATTAATGAGCAATTGTGTGGCAAGGCAGTACTGGAATCTAGTTGCAAGTACAATAGAAAATTTGCTTTCTTTTTACATTTTGTTTAGGCTATAGTAAAAGTATTTTGCATCTATAACAAAACCACATTGTTGATAAATCAGTCAGTGACAGCTGTAAACCAGCTGTCTCAGGACTCAGACATGTATGTCCTGAGTTCATTAAAGCTCAGCATCTCTCAAGGTGGATGAAATTCTATTTTGGCTACATAGCTTTGTTTTTACTATCTTATTCTTTTTTGCCTGCTATTTAGTCCAGGAAGCCCATTGTGTTAAAACTGATAGATGTCATTAAGACTACGTAATTACTCTCTACTAGCTAAATCACTGCCCCTCACCCTCAAGGGAAAAAAAAAAAGAAGAAAAGAGAAAAACCAGCACCTCTAAGATGTAGAAGACTCTTTTATCTTAATTTTAGCAAAAACTCAAATGAGAACTGCATCCCTTCAGGGAAGGAATGAATCAAAGATTCACCAAACATATTCAACCATGCTGATGTACTTTATGTGTTCAGTTTTTAATGAAAGTACTGCAAGATTATTCAGTGTGTTTAGTATTTGTCTCAATTACTTTCTAAAATGTTTTATTTTAAGAGTATTTACCAGGTCACTGTGACAATGCACAACCAAATCTGGCATTTGCTTTATGTTAGCAGTGTAATTCATTAACTAATTCATTGAAAAATGCAGATTATGCTTGTATTGTTTTTTCAAGTACGTAGTGACAAGTATAGAACATTAAGTTCGTTTTCTATTTTCTTATCTGTAAAGGATCTTGCTTCTTGTTTCTACAATATGTTCTAAAAAATATTCTAATTGAAAAGATAAGAAAACAAGAAAACCTATAGCAGATAGACTTCCTTAGGATGTAATTAGAACAAATAATACATAAAGTTTTCTAGAAAGTGAACGAAGAAGAATTTCAAAGCAGACATGAAAGTTTTTAATTACTCAGTGTTCAGAAAGTCAAAGAAACAGATTGAAACTTACCAGAAATATTTTTAAACTTTAAATTCTTCAGTCTAATGCATTGCTTTCCTTTTTGACCTACTTAAAAACATTAATGGGAATGCAGTTCTTAGGTCTGAGAGTGGCAGATCACATTTTAATGTGATTTTAATTTCCAGAAAAATATTTGAATACAAAATTTCTACAATTTGTTTTTGACAACTTATTTTAAATGGGAAAAGCCCATTCATTTATTACTGGGTGTAATCTACACCAAATATAAAAAGAGTTTCTGAAAGAAGAAGTAGGAGGAGTCTGATCAGTATTCAAAAACATTATCCCAGGATGCAGTAAAGTATGTCTTAATGATTAAGAGGAGAAAGTGAAGAAGGTGTAGACAAGAATCTGAAAATGCAGAATCTATTAAGAAGAGTCATTGTCATGGTCATGGTCGTCTTTCATATGCTCTCTTTGCACACCATATCAGAAACACTGTGACATCATAAATCATAATTTCCTTTACCCAGTATTTGTGTGGCATGTCATGGTGGTGGAGATTAGTTGTTTATTTTTGTTTTGTTAATAATTTTGAAAAGACTTGCTGAGAGTGAAGTGGGTACCACTTCCTGATTATAGATTTTTTTTTTTCCAGTTTTCTGTTCTGTTTTCTGATCAATTTTTTTTTTTTTTTCTTGGAAACAAGATTTAGAAAATGGCTTATGCTACTGCCTGAAGACTTGACATGAGTAATCCTCTTTTTACACATCAGAATTTCAGTTCATTGATGTTGCTTGTTCTGCTTTACTGTCAGAAGTCGTAGTTAGAAACGAAATTCATAGAATCATAGAATGGCTTGAGTTGGAAGGGACCCCAAGGATCAAGTTCTAACAACGCTGCCACAGGGCCACCAACCTCCAGATCTGGTACTAGACCAGGTTGTCCAGAGCTCCATGCAACCTGGCCTTAGACACCTCCAGGGATGGAGCATCCACAACCTCTTTGGGCAGCCTGTTCCAGCACCTTACCACTCTCTTGATAAAGAATTTCCCTCTGACATATAATTTAAACCTTCCCTCCTTGAGCTTAAAACCATTCCCCTTGTCCTATCACTGTCTACTCTTGTAAGAAGTTGGTTCCTTTCCTGTTTATAATCCTCTTTTAAATACTGGAAGGCTGCAATTAGGTCACCCCACAGCCTTCCAGGCTGAACAAGCCCAGCTCCCTCAGCCTGTCTTCGTAGAGGAGGTGCTCCAGCCCTCTGATCATCTTTGTAGCCTCCTCTGGACTCACTCCAACAACCCCACATCTTTCCTGTATTGGGGGCCCCAGACCTGGCTGCAGTACTCCAGATGGGGCCTCATGAGGGCAGAGTACAGAGGAACATTATAGCTATTCTTTAAACATTGCTGAAGGTTCTGTTCTTTCTCCAGACTTTTTTTTTCCCCTAAGAAAAATGACTCCTATTCTTATTATATTCTCACTGAGGTTATCAAACTTACAGTAAAGTGTGTGTATTTGGAATACAGAGCAAGGAAACAAGTATAATCTGGTATTTTATCAGGAAGCAATAATGTAGTTATCTGCTACTCTTTTTTTTTAAAAAAAGAGGTAAGTCAGACACAGTTGTACAAATAAAAAGACTTTTGTGATGAAAAATGCGATACAAATAGACAAAAGAGCTGCAGGGGATGTTCTTACAATGTTATTAATCTGAATGTTCTAATTCTGCAGCCAGATCCACTGAGGCTGAATAAGTTTATGGTTAGAATGGTCTGACTGCAGCTACCAATGTCCTAGATGGGAGTTCTTTTGATCTGGAACTAAGTTTAATTTTTTTCCTAATTCTGTGCCTACCAAAACACTAACTTATTAATGGAGAGTTACTATAACAAAGATCTCGTAAAGGATTTTGGACATTTTTTCCTCAGTTTTCTTAATCAAGATAAAACCAGTTTTGTAAATGGGATGCAGCCTTGTCACCTGCATGATTTATAAACCACTATATACCTGTTTCCTGGCTAAATATGTCTCTTTTTGTCAAATACCATGTCTTCTTTCTGATAACTGAATTGTCAGAAAATGAAAGATAAGAAGTACAATATATTTTGAGCCACTTTAGATGTATGAGATATCCCCTTGTATAGCTGACAGATCCACTGGAGGTATTTTAGAGTTGGAGTATCTATAGAGGTCTCTGTTGAAATGTTACTGCTTTGAATCAGTGCTGAGTGATGAAGTGATGAGAAACAAAATTTATCTGTGAGATCTATCTATTTTTCTATCTGTCTTTCTGTCTTTCTATCACACAGCAGTAAATAGGATATTACCAATAAGATACACATCAAGTATGTGTGAAAAATAAAGAGTATTTTCCAGGCTGGAATAGTTATCTTAAAGCAAGATTGTTTTCCTAAAGGATGAAGGAAAGAAAAACTACATTTATTTAATGCAATACTAGCATAATAAAATTTGGAAGCTTGATTATTATTAAAGAATGAGAGCTGTTTTTCAGGGGGGCTTTTCAGGAAACACTCATATTTAGTGCTTATTGAATTAAGCTCATCTAGAAAATTGCAGGAAAATAAGTCATTCCCCCTACCACCACCCTTTTTTTTTTCCTTTGTGAAGACTATGGAAGATTACATAGTAAACTTAGAACTGAAAAAATGTTATCTGTTAGGAAAAAAAATGTTGACTATGCTTGGAAAGATATATTAAATACTGCATTTGCTCTCAATATGCTGTTTATAGGTGTTCCATAGTATAGCTAGATGGTGGTAAAAATACAGTATGTGTTGGAGATAATTGTTAATACATTTTTAGTGGATAATACAGCATTATTCTAAATATTTTTAAAAGCATTCTTATAATTTTATAATCTCTTTAACCTTTGACATGTGTGCCCTGTTTCAGTAGGGTATTCTGTTGCTTGAGTTTATTGCTGTTGTCTATGATTTGGAATCGATAATGTATTTCTCATCCTTTTTGGTGTCTATTATTTGTGTGTAGTTAAAAAAGAATTACTGTGAAGGAGAAAGAGAATTAAATACAGTGTTGTATTTCTCTTATGTCAACCAGAGACTGTAGCACAGTATGATAAAATTCCATCAGAGTAGCTGCTGAAGAATTGAAATCATTGCCATGAAATAGCTTTCATGCTTGTCCCTGGCATCCTGCATTCAAAATGATCCAGTCATGTTTCAGAACTGGAAATGCTTATTGATATGAAGTTCATTTTGCATGTTGATGCTGATTATTTCTGAAGATTGATTTTAGCAGTCTGCATCCACTTTCCAGGCTTCAGCAGCCCCTGTGCTGTCCAAAGTATCTTAGGAATATTGGTAGTTTTAGCATCAGAATAGCATCAGCAAGGAAGTATTTGTTTCATGGCCTAGAAAACTTATTTCACTGGGAAAAACAACAATCCTTAGATTTGTCAAATTGAGAAATACCTGGTTCTGTGGCACAGAATCAGATTCAATCAATTAGGACTTTAGCCAAGAGAATTTATGCTTAATAGGTGAGTCTGACAAGCATTTCTGTAGTGGCATCGATCACTGCAGTCAATTTTGCATTAATAGTTCCATATCAGCTCAAGTTCTTATACCTAGAGTCTAATATTTATTTATTTATTTATTTATTTTGCCATGGTTGAGGCAGAGAAGACAGTAAAAGAGTTGGGGGACCACAGAAATTTTAATAAAGTAGCTCCTTGTTAATCTAGGATTGTTCTTTCAAAGTACATTTAATATCATAAAAGGAGGGAGGAGAGGGTCCAGTGTGAAATATAATACCTAACACCTTAAAAAAAAAATTAAAATTATACATAATTGGATGTTGTGGAGAATTTCAATAAGCTAGGAAAATGCAATCAAGAAGCTACATATACCTATATATGTATACACACGTTTGTGCTCATAACCTTGCCCAACTACTAGCAGGTCTCAGTTTTTTCCACACCTGATCGCATGGGTTATGAGTGTGAACCAGTCATAACTTAGTGCCTTGTTTCCTTTTCCTTTTTCAGAACTTTCTTCCTGTTACAGGATTTCTTATGTAGCACAAGAAGTTGGGATCTGGCTGTATGAAAGACCTCCTACATGAACCTTGAATCTTAACTTCCCCCAGTGAAGATAAATGTGGTGAACCTCTTAGTTTCTTACTCCCTCCTGACTTCCACTGCATTATCCAACTCAGATGAACAACTGAGAGTGGTACAGTGGGTTGGGGGATTACTTGCTCTTGATAGAGCCAATTTGGTTAGGAAATAAATGTCCGCCAAAATGGAGAGCTGTTAAACAAGTTAGCATACGATCATAAATAATGTTTGCTCATTAGGAAACTGCATACAGAAAGAAACACAAACTTTCTAAAGTGAAAGCTGAGATTAGCAGTGCCATTTCAAGATTAGCCCTCAAGCTAATCAACAGTTGATGATTTAATAGATATAGTAGGTGGCAATAAAAAAGACTTTAGTCTGAAGTTGTAGAACACTTATTACTGCATCTGTCATTCTACTAGGCGGATGTTTGATGAAAATAAATGAATAACATGCATTTACAGCAGAGTTAATAAAACCTTTTCTAAGCTTTGGATAATATCTCTCAGCTTCCTCAGTCTGAAGAAATAGGAAAATCTATCAAAAGAATCAGGACAGTAAAGCTGCTAATTTCAAATTTCATGCTTTGGTGATAGATGTTACAGATGTGGCTAAGCTTACCGTTTTTATTAGAGGTTTTCAAGGCTAGATAGGCCCTGGGCAGCCTGGTCTAGTATTGAATGTGGAGATTGGTGGCCCTGCATGTGGCAGGGGGGTTGGAGATTCATGATCCTTGAGGTCCCTTCCAACCCTGGCCATTCTGTGATTCTGTGATTCTGTATTGATAATGAATATAAAGTCACTGAAGAAATAGTGTCTTTGGTGCCATTAAAATTACTAAATCTCTTGATCTGTGTGAAGCACTAAAAATTATATTAAAGTATTTTTCTTTAACCCTTGACAACTTATCTGGTATAGTTCTTGATAGTGCCCAGGTGACGGCTGGTAAAAAAGAGGGATTTATATAATTAATAAAAGATGATGCAACTTCTGCCAGCAAATGACATTTGATGAAGGATTGCTGCATCGTAACATCAAAAAAAAATGTATGCGCAAAAGCGTTAAAAATGGATAACGTGCAAATCATCATCAAAGCTGTGAATTTCATAAAGTCCAACGGATTGAATCATCACCAATTCCAGGAATTCCTTAGAAGTATGGATGCTGATTAGGGGGGCGTCCTTTACTTTTCTGAAGTATCTAAGTCAGGGTAAAATGCTAAAAAGATTTCATGATTTGCAAAATGAAATCCAGTCATTAATGGACTCAAAAGAAAAAACTGTGCTGAACTTGAAGATGAAAAATGGCTCACAGACTTAGCATTTATGCATTTCATGATTACATAGCACAGGTAAAAATTATTTCAAGCCTCTTTCCAGTATTATCACCTTCAAGGGCAATACTGAACTTCTTGAAGAAGTGGAAACTTCCTGCCACCCATGGAAGAACTATTCATCATGAGGTGGAGTATACCAAGTGGTTATTACAAGCTGTGTAAAGGTGGTTGTGAGCCTGGGCAGCAGGGAGAAGCAAAGCCGGGTTGCTGTACTAGAGAGGAGAGGAAGACTGTGTCTTCACCAAGAGATATTCAGCGGAGGGGGTGAAAGAAGAGTCAGCAGGCAGTGGGATCTGGATGGAGTGGTCCTGAGAGAGGGATCAAATCCGTAGCTATGCTCCTTATCTTTTCTTTTTATGTTTTTTTAACACCGCTAAGTCTGAAATTGAAGACTGTACAAAAAAGTGTATTTAAGAAAATGTAATTGGAGTGATTTCCTAGAAGGTTTTTATATAATCTACATCAGCAAGCAGTTCTGAATTTCAATTCTGCAGTGTACCTTCTGATTTATTTAATAGTGTATAGAGTTTAAAGAACACCATCTCACCTGGCTGTGCTTTTCTTGAAGCTGATTTTACTGTTCTTGTTGAAGAGTAGAGCTCTAACAGATTATATTCATTCCATAGAAATATGTCTGATATAGACACATCTGTATGGGCCATTTGTTTACTAGATGGGCCATGTAAGTATTCACTAGATGGAGCATGATGGTCCTGAAGAGCCAAATAAGTTTTTTTATTGTTAGCTGGCAGATGGTCTATGAATCAAATGGAGTCTGGTATGGGCACAGCTGAATTGTCTTCAGGTGAGAGATTTGCAGATGATGCAGGCACGTATGGAAAAAATCTACAAATTAAATACCTTCTGTAGTAACAGTGACTTCCAGTGGTATAGTAATTCCTGCATTTGGTGTTGCTAAGAGAAGAAATAGAACTGTAAGGTGAATTTACAGATGCTACTGCTTCTATTTGCTATGGCTCCATTTGAAATTACAACCAAAGTCTTCCATGGATATGCCCAGACCCTCAGCTGCCCAGTGGCTTGGGAATAAAATTTACCAGACATATCACAGCCTTCAGTTGCACCTTATGCTCTCAGCATGCTCAGTGGTTAGAGAAGCAAGATTAATTATTCTGCATCAGCCTCAGACTGCATATTCCTTCCTCTACCTGCCTTCTTGTTCCTTTTCTAGAATTGAACACTGCAGAAGTGCCTGAGTTAGCTCAGAATTTGAGATATGAATACTTTTCAACTATGAATCTAGAGTTAAAAAACACTATGAATGTAGAGAGAACATATTTTCATGGTTGTATAAAGCTGAATTCCTGAGTGCTTGAGGAATTTGCAGATCTTGTTTTATTTTCCACTGGAACAGATGTTAGCCCTGCTGCCTTGGGATTGTTCCAGCTCCAGTAATTCCATTCTATATACCTAAAACTTTCCCTGAGATTTCACATAGATAAGGAAGATATTATTTACTAGCTTTACACCAGGACTCTTTTGGGATCATAAATGCTATAAAGATGCCAAATGGTTAGTATTATTACTGTAACTTCTTTTATTGGACATTATGTTTTATCATTTCACTGTTAAAGGCAAAATATAGTAAGATTTTACTGGTTTTATCCCGTTCCTGTTGTAGTCAGTGGCAAATCACTTTTAACTTCATTGTGAGCAGGAGGAGGTCCTTACCTAGCAAACTGCTTTAACTTTCGGATATAACTCAAAATGTTATTCTAAAATCCTTTTAACTCACTGAAAATTAAAAAAAAAAAAAAAGTTTCTGAAATGCTTTCTAGAATTAATGAATACATTTTAAGAGATCTGATCAGTTGTAGTGCTGTATGAATGATTAGACGAGTTTTTTCAAGCACATTTGGAGAATGGTGCTAGATAGAGTACTGTGTGGAATTACATGACTCAGATATCAAATAACTATGAGCAGTTGAAATAATGTGGTGGAGTGTAGCAATTTACAATGTAACATCTAGTGATGCCTATAAAGGGCTGTAACTTCTAATGTAGATTTTGTAAATTATAAAAATGCTGAATATTTCAGTGATCTGCTCTGCTGGATGGTTATATACATTCTTTTGGCACAAAAGTATAATTCTTAATTGGGCATCAGATATTTGGAAATACAAAATAGTAATATGGAAAGAAGATAAAAGAGGAAGCTCAGAGTGAGTACAAATTGTATTATGGAGATTGAAGCAAAAAGACTATTCATAAACCACTTTATGAAAATCTTCAGAATACGTTTTTTGCTATTTGTAGAGTTGTTATCATACTACTCTAAAATCTCAACATCTGTTTGGCTTTATGTAAGTATTGAGTGTTTAAAAAATGATTAAAACATATAGATGTTAAATATATTTCTAAATATGTCTAAACCTTGAAGTCACTTTCTTTAAGGAACGAACAAAATATAAAGGCAGTTTCTACTTTTTAATCCTTTTTATCCTTTATGTCTTCTTTTTATCCTTTACATTACTGTTTTGGATACTCCGTAATATTTGCAAAAATAGATTGATTTAGATTAATTGGATGACTTCTTTCCATTGCTTAATAGTTGCATGGCATTCTTTTAATTTATGTTCTGTTTTCATCTAGGTTACCCCATCAATGGGCAATTAAAAAAAGCTTATCAAGTTGAGTCTTTTTTTGTCATCAGTGAAAATGACTCACATTAACATTATAAAAATTGGAACTTAGCATGATGGAACTTAGCATGATTTTCTGTGCACCAAATAACAAAATTTTCCCCTAAGAAGTATTTTGCAATGTACTTTTTTCCTTTTTGCCAAAAAAATTAAAAAAAAAATAAATAACGATGTAATACTTTATTTTAATTCTCAGTTCATACTTCAGTACTTCTGAGATTTTGGCTTCACCAGTTAACATACACTGCTGTTAAACTTTATGACAGCTTAAGGCAAAAATATTCTGAACTTGAATATAGAATTTTGCTGAGTATTATGAATTTAGCTGAAATATTAAAAATGGTGTTATTAGCTGACTTAGCCTGGAGATGCTCTGAGGTTGTCAGGTCTGATGTTCAGTGGGTTATACTTTCATACATCACTGCTCCTCTTTTCTGGCAGTCATGATTTCTATGATGAACTAGTTTTCTTCCTTGGAGAGGTGCTCTAGTTGCAAATAGAATTCTTGGAGCCTGCAGTTATGTTAGTGAAACACAGGAAAGTTAAAGTTTTATACTGGCATTTATTCTAGACAGCTACACAGTAAGTTTTAAAACTATTTCCCACTATTTTTCATATTAACTTTTAAGACTTCTCTATTTGTTACCACCTTCTCTCAACCATTGTCTCATGGCAGGTAATTCCTGGCATTGCAGAAGACCAAATTAAGCTTTTCCTCTGCTTTAGTGTATTCCCACAACTCAGCTGTTAAGTCCCAAGGGACAGAGCAGCAACCATTTATTCACTTTGAGCTGACCCATAGCTGTGAAGGAGGGGATGCCACCTGGTCCAGAGCACTTCTAATGTGAATCCGAGCTGCTTCTGGGCTACAGATAGAAGTTTATAAGAGTAAATAGAAATCCCTGTAGATGTAGGTCAGAAAATGTGGAAAAGTAAGTGTTGTAGATCATGAATAGTAAGCATGCTTTCCTCTAAAACCCAAGTAGCGGCATGTGAGTAACTAGGCTCATAAATTTCTGTCGCTGTAGAAACTGCAAGTAGAATATACATGGAAGGAGGAAAGAAAGGAAAACCTAACTATCTCTTCAATTATTGCTTTTTAGATTTTTTTTTATTTTTAATATTTGAGCATTTGAGGCATTTTAAGCTGAAATATTTGTATAATGCATCAGTGAGTAAATGTCAGGTGTTAAAAATGTTCAGGCAAGTAAAGATGCAGATAAGCACCTAGAATATTTATCTACTTGGATAACTTCTAGTGTGCATCTAAATATGTGCATATATATATATATATTACTATAATTCTAATTGAAATAAATCTGTAGTTTCCGCAGGAAGGAGATAGGATACTCTGGTAATCAGGCCATCTGTCTTATACATTTAGGGTATTCTGACTAACCATTTTGACAAATTAGTAAGTTGGTCAAACATTCACCTGATGATGAGTGCTAAAAGGAGGTGATATTAGAAAGAATTCTATATAAATATTACAACAGAGATGGAAGACCCTTCCTATTGGCAATTTACAAATGTAAAACAGCTTTTTTTTCTCCATTGTAAATTGAGAGAAGATGAGACATGTAAAAAGGTGTTTAAAAACTGTAGAATATTCTTTCTCTACTTCTTAATAGAGATACTTTAAAATATTGAGGGTAGAATAGTTGAATTATGCAACGTATTTTCCCCAAGGCTTTCAGACTGTTTATACTGCTCTTTCTCTTAGGCTGTGATTAAGTGAAGTGCTTAAGAGCACACTGAATATTAAGCATGTGTATTCCAAATGGGCTGGTAAATGGCTGTATTGAATCAAGTCTTAAAAGAGTAAGTTCTTTGTTTTGCAAGATAGTCTGTGTCCAAGTAAAAGAAACACTTCCCACAGAGAGTTAATGTTTGGAACCTCTCTTTGTGGAGCACTTTTGCAATGCCACAAAGGCTAACAGTGAGAAGAATAAACTTGCTATATGAAATGTATTATACAATTTTTAATGTGCATCTCAGTGAAATTAAAGGCACGTCAGACTTGGGCTTTTCAATAAAGGCATGCCACAGCCTAGGGGGCTTGTCACAGATGAAAATCTAGTTTGTAACATGCTATTCACTTCTCTGAATGACACACAGTGCAGTGCTACCCAAACTATGATGTTATCAGAGATACTGCATGTTATACTTCTCCAAACTGCATGTATTTTTTTATCTTAGCAATTATGAAAGTAGTACCAAATGGAAATAACAGAATTACAATAAAAGCTGTAGTGTTAGGTAGGCTTTATTTTTTTAGTTCTCCAAATGCTTTTTAAGATGTACAAATCATGGAAACAGGCAGTAAAAGTGAAGTCATATTTGGTGCAACCACAATATAATACTACAATCTTATTTTCTCCTCCATCCTTCATATGATTATGTCTCAGACCACTTTTCATAATGTTCAGTGATGCCTGGCACTACATAGGAAGTAGTAGCCAGGAACAAACTTGGTCCAGTGCCCTGTGAGTCACCACTGTTATCCATTCAGCACTGAATTGCGTATGGAAAGGGGAACAAGTGAAAAAATCAGAAGCACAGCAATTCCCTCATACTTTAATGAGAACTTAGGAGGAGAAAAAAGAGGGATAGTGATCTTTTTCTATCAAAGTACTTTTTTTAAATTAATAAATTTCATTCAAACAAAAGAATTTTCTCATCATAATGAAGTATTTAATCTCTGTTACATTCATACTGTTCTGTTTTCGTTGTTTCAATTGTCTTACAATTCTACTAATGAAAAAAGTTCCATGCAGTAACCACAACCTCTTAGGTAAATACATCTTTAATTTCAGGTCCCTTTAAGCTTTGATATTTATTTCACAGCCAAAATAAGGCATAGTTTATATTCATAATGTATGCTATCTATTTTGTTTAAACACTCTTGGTAGTTATTCAGATGTGCATGGTTTGCTTTACAGACACTGTGCCGCACTTCTTTCAAGGTCTGTGTGCATGTTTGGTTCTTTAACACCATCTGTATTCTACTCCATGTTGTCTTTTTCTGTCTTTTTCTCTTTCCTCTGTACTTGCAACAGAATCTTAGTGGTCATGACTAAAGTTTGAAGTCTTTATTGAAGACATATTTCTATCTCTTAGCCTTCTTTGTGCTGCAGATCTAATCTGCTTCTTCTGCTTTAGTTCTCCTTTGACTATCTTTGCAGCAGCTAAAGAAAAGGCATTTTTCTTTAGTGCTTTCTTCAAATATTTGTGGCAATATTTCCTTTTATTTGTTATTCAGCATTGTGTAGATGAAAAGATCTTAATCCTTGACAGGAAATCAATCCCCGTGTCTTTAATTAGATTTAAATTCCTGTACCAATGCATATGATAAGAAGTGGCAATGGGCAGAACTTTTATTTAAATGCGTGATTTGAGAGAGGAAGTAGTACTTGACATGCACAATGTTGGTAATAGCTGCTTTTTTACTGTGCCTTCCTGAATTTCATTAATTCACATCTTTCTGGAATGGCAGTGTTTGTGAGTGAGAGAAATTTTCTCAATGCATGGCATCCCAAAGACAGCTTCCGACAGACACAGGCACTTTCACTTCCCTACCTTATGATTTTTAATTGTTGCCTTTGATTGCATACTAGTTTGTTTAACTCTACCTTATATCACTGTAAACATTGACTTCTTTTGCTTCTTTTGCTGAAGGCAGGAGTTTTTGTTTGTTTAATCTTATAAATAGCTTCAGAAGAGTAGAACTAATACTGACAGCAAGAGCGGGCATCATTTCCTGCATGATTCTATGTGGTCTCTTGGTAAAGAAGGTTACAAAGTCCTTGATACCTTTACTAATAAAGTTCATTCAGTGCATCTCTAACATTAAGAAGGTATTTGAGCAATTCTGATATTTGCTACACAGTACTTCTAAAGCATGCAATAATTACTATACATTTATACCCACTAATCACAGACATTTAACATTAAAAAAAGTACTGATTTTTTTCTTCAAATTTTGGATATGTCTGAATTTCCCCCCAAACCACTGACAATCCTATTGTTGATATTTTTATGTTCTACTTGGATCAGCCTAAACAAATCATAAGAAATTTTTAGTTGGAGTCTGAGTAAAGTAGAAAGCACCCTCCAAACTGAAAAATAAGTTATCAAGAGTTAATACAGAAGACTTGTACACATTCAGTCTCATGAGGCGGTTTCAGACCTGCTCTGTCCTCACAGCGGGGGGGGATTTACCACCCCGGTCCCCACCCAGAGGTTTAGGGATGCAGGGCTCAGGGACGTGAGAAGTACTGGAATCCTGGCCGCCAGTGAAGACCGAGGCAAAGAACTCATTCAGTGCCTCAACCTTCTCTCCGTCCATTGAAGTCAGTTCTCCTTTTACATTTACCAAAGGAGGTACACTCGCTTTGGCCTGTCTCTTCTGGCCAATGTACCTGTAGAAAGTCTTCCTATTGTTTTTTACGTCCCTCGCCAAGTTCAGTTCCGCCTACGCCTTGGCTTTCCTGATCCCACATCTGCAAGTCTGGACGGCATCTCTGTATTCTTCCCAGGTGACACGCTCTTGTTTCCAGAGCTTGTATGCACCTTTCTTCGCCCTCAGCACGCCCAGCAGGTCCTTACCGAGCCACACCGGCTTCCTACCTCCTCTGCCTGCTTTCTTGTTCAGAGGGACAGAGAGTTCTTGCACTCTCAGGAAGGCATCCTTGAAGAGTAATCAGCTCTCCTCAACATTTTTGTTTTTAAAGACAGCATCCCAGGGGATCTCAGCCAACAGTCCATTGAACAGCTTACAGTTCGCTCTCCCAAAGTTCAGGGTCCTGACACCACTCTTCACGAGGTCCACATCCCTTGAGATCACAAACTCAACCAGAGCACGGTCACTGCAACCCAGGCTGCCTCCAACTTTAACACCATTAATGATTTCCTCCGCATTGGTGAGCAGCAGGTCCAGCAACGCTTCACCTCTGGTCGGTCTGTCCAACACCTGGACCAGAAAGTTATCATCAACACATTCCAGGAGCCTCCTAGACCTCTTGCAACTCGCCGTGTGGTCTTTCCAAGAGATATTCGGATGGTTGAAGTCCCCCATCAGGACAAGAGCCCGTGAGCACGAAGCCTCCTGCATCTGAAGCAAGAAAGCCTCATCAACAGTCTCCCCTTGATCAGATGGCCTGTAGTATACTCCTATCACCAGCTGGCCTTTGTTAGACCCATCCCTATTTCTAACCAACAGGCTCTCAATCTGATCCTGACTGTTTCTCAGAGGAAGCTCCTCACAGTCTATCCACTCTTTGACATAGAGGGCAACCCCCCCACCTTTCCTACCTAGCCTATCTCTTCTAAAGAGCCGATAGCCCTCAATGGTGGTATTCCAGTTATGGGAATCATCCCACCATGTTTCCGTGATAGCAACAAGATCATAACTTTCTAAGCACATCATGGTTTCCAACTCGTCCTGCTTATTTCCCAGGCTGCGTGCATTGGTATACAGGTACTTCAGCTGGGCTTTCCGTCTCACCACCTTTGTAGAGGATCTAGGTTCCCCTAGAACAACAGCATCTCCAACATCCCCCTGCTCCAGTCCATCCCTTTGTACTTCACTGTCATCGCCCATCAGGTTTGGTACGAGCCCTTGAATGACCTGCTTAACCCCAGCAACCCTGATTTTGCCCCCTTTCCCCTTCATACATAGTTTAAAGACCTGTCAATGAGTCCTGCTAGTTCCTCAGCTAAGATCCTCCTCCCCCTCAGAGACAGGCTACTTCCATTTGCTGCCATCATGCCAGGCGCCGAGTAAGTTTCCCCGTGGTCAAAAAAACCAAAATTCCTGGATTTGCACCAACTTTTAAGCCATTTATTTATGAAGTGGGTTTTTTGGTACCTCTCAGTATCCTGCCTTGCCACTGAAGGTATGGAAGAAAACACCACCTGCACACCCGCTCCCTCGACTACCCGCCCCAGTCCCTGAAGTCTTTCTTGATAGCTCTGAGACTTTTCTCAGCAACTTCATCATTGCCAGCCTGGACTATCAATAATGGGTAATGATCGGAAGGGTGAATCAGACCAGGAAGTCTCCTAGAAATGTCTCTGACCCATGCCCCAGGGAGGCAGCACACCTCCCTACGGGTAGGGTCAGGCTGACATATAGGGCCTTCTGTTCCTCTCAGCAGGGAGTCTCCTACAACAACCACCCTTCTGTCCTTTCAGGTGGAGGCAGTCTTGAGGCGTGCGGTCAACTGCCACATAAAAAAAAACAAATGTTCTTTCCCACTCATACTCTTTAAATAGGATTTTAATAATTTCTTGGAAGTTATATACAAAAAAGTTTGCAACTAGTTGCAACTTCATCAATAGTTACACTACTACCTATGTGAACATCTAGGGAACCTGCTTTAGCAGGGGGGTTGGATTTGATTCCCAGAAGCTTCCTAAATTCCTCTCTCTAGTTGGAGAGTAATATACCCCAACAGTACCACCTGGTACCCAGATCTGTACTGAATCTTCCAGATCATTTCCTATTAGTTCCTGTCCAGGGATACTTTTTAATTGAGCAGGAGACACAGTAAAGTGGGCGTCCAAGGAAGTTGACTTGCTCTAATGGCTCCAGAAAAACAATCTGTTGTGAGGTATACTTCTCATGAGGTTATTCTTAAAAACAAGATAATTTATATGCTAATTAGATTTCTATTATTGCAATGATTTCTTTCTTGCCCATTAATAATGTACACTTTGATTAGTCAGCATTAGTACTGTGCATAAAATAGCTTTACAAATATTTAATTGAAAGGTTCATATTATTAGTGTTTTGAAGATAGTTTCTGCTGCAAATTAAGAGGCTCTTTTTTCAGCTTGAAATGTGAAGATAAAATATGATCTAATTTGAGAAGCAATTGTTTGGATTAGCTGATTTACAATTAATTCCTTTTATGAGTGATAGAAAGAAAGAGAGTAGAATCTCCTTTTAAATGCTGTATCCTAGCTGCAATTGTCAGATCACTGCAATATAGAGCAAAAACATCATTAATATTCATTGAATGCCAGTGGCAGAGAAATACTTTTTTATTCTAATACCACTTTCACTTAAGACAGATGAAATAAAAGACTTCTCATTAGTTATTTTGGAAAACTTCATACACGATAGGAATGCCATACATTTGGTCATTTAGCATATATGATTAATGATAATGTATTAAAAACAAATAACTGATTTTTAGGGGCAGCTTTGGATAGTAATTTTGCTGCCACTGTACAGATTGTGCACTTTGTTAAAGAAAGAAATTTAGCTCCATTTGATTCAGTGTGAGTGTGTTGACCGAGAGAAGGAAAAGGTTATGCTACAGAAGATAGCCACCAGAAAATAATAGAATCTGTCCTTTATCTTCCTTCAGACTGTCTAGATATTATTGCTATATTTCTTCATGTTGTCTTCTCTGGGAAGCCAGGAGCATCATGCAGGAGTGCTGTAAAAAGTTGTCAGCATGCTTCAACTTATTGTACCTATTTAGAACTTGTATTATTGCATTTTCTATGAATATCAAAAATACTGTATCTTTAAAAAACTTTTTTTTTTCCCACTGCATTTTATTCAAAGTAAAGTGCTTCTTGAACCTTGAAGATCTGATCTTTGATGCAAGGCTGAAGTAAGCAGCCAAACTGTTAAGATAGCAGGTTTCTATATTGATATTGGCCCAGAAGAGTTTTGGCTATAAAGCAATCTCCTCTTTTGTGGTGAAGAGGAAAACGTGCTTGGTGAAGGTTGTGCCACCAAATTAGTCCTCAAAGATTGTGCCCTGTGATTCAGTTTAGCAAGTTCTGCACAGAAGAACTTCAAGGACTTCCTTCAGCAAGAGCTGAACCTCTGATATTTGTGGCGTCAGCTTGCTCAATCGCACACTGCTGGGGCTCTCACAGCAATTCAGTCCAGCTCAGTGTGATGCAGGGGTACTGGCAGGGACACTGCTGTTAGGATACTAATCTAGGGGGAGCAGGAAACAAACACGAACTTTTATTCAAATAAATACAGACCTTTTTGAATAAATGTTAGGAAAATTGATAGGCAATTTTACAATTGTGCATTTTATTCTCTAAGAAGTGCGATTATGAGTCAATCAAAATCATTTGTGCTTTTGAGTGATATTCTCTAGATAGTACCACCATGAATCAGCCTTCTGATTCACACAAATCGGATAGACAAATAATTTTTTTTCAGGTACTTAAATATCTTATGAAATGTTTTCAAAAACATACAGATAATTGTTTTTACATTTTTTAAAGAAAAGAAATCAATATTCCTTTTCAAAGGAAATATTTTTTAAAACATGAAAGTGGATTTTAAGTTCTTATTCAATGTGAGAAAATTTTGTTTTCCTTTTGTTTTCCAGTATTCTTTTTTTGTACTTCTTTTAACCTTTATTTTTTTCTTCTTTTTTTCTTTTTTTTTTTTTCCCACTGTGTAAAAGAAAGGGGCACTCCTAATGTCAAATAGTCTCTTAGTTATTAAATAGCAGAAGTATATCCTTCTGACAAATTGTCAAATGTCAGCTTTCATCACTTGATGAGCAGGTGACAAGATACATACTTGCCCCTCAATATTTAATTATGCAAGATGGACATCATTCACACTACATGTTACTGAATGTACTAAATCAAATTAAAGACTTAAAGTTCAGAGTCTCCCTTCTTTGGATTATGCCCAGTGTGTTTGTCAGCTCTTCCTCATGGGCAAGATGTTGACTCTCTGAGTGCATGGGAAATGGAGCAGAGTGAGTCTGCCTAAGTTTGATGTAACTGTATGATGCAGTGCCACAAGAATGACTAATAGAGACAGCTAATACATATCCATAGTAGATGTGACCCTAGGCTGGGCTGAAAGGGCTGGGAGAAGGAACTTTTCTGGTAGAGTTTCACCAAGATGCCAACATCAGCTCATGAACTCATCAGATATTTTAATTCATGCCTAGCACTAAGAATGTTATTGATGCAACTTGTTGGTAACATGGAGTTAAATTACACTATAGAGGACCATTAAAATATTATGCAGTAAGAACTTGGGGGATTTCAGTAAGGCACTGGAGAAGTTTCAGGAATGAAAAATGCAAGGGTATGCCCTGAGGCAACTTACACCTTTAGATATACTCATGAAGCATTTAAACACAGTGTAGGTGCACAAGATTCGTGCAGCATCAGTCAGAGGGTTCTTCTCAGTTTCACTGTCAGTGTGCCAAAATTCAATTCCCACCTCCATTCTTGAAAATAAAGTATCCTACACGTTTTGTGCACTTGAGGTATTTTGGATTAGATAGGTAAAAGCCTATAACCTATAAAATATAATATCCGTATTTTGTTGTTGATTCTTTGTTGTTGCTGTTTTGTTGTTTGTTGTTGTTTGTTTGGTTTCTTTTGTGGTGGAAAGATAATTAAAAAAGCTATTTTTAACTATCCCTGTGATGTCTTAGAGTATATCTAGTGTGCTGAGAGAAGAACTACTAGTTCTCTGTGTAAATATCGGCTGAGAAACATAGGGGAAAATACTGTGTAGTTCAATTTGTAATGTAAATCTAAAAATAAGTATGTGGTCAAAAATAATTGGAACCTAAAAACTGGAGGAAAACTTAAAATGACTAGAAACTCAGACACAGTCTCCTGATGGGAATGATGAAACAGAAAACCCACCTTACTCAGTTTTATAATTCCAAGGACTTGTATATGAAAATAGCCTCTTACAAAGTCTGAGATGGACATTAAATTCACTTCTGTGCAAATTTACTGACTTTCTGCTTGTGCTCCTCTTGAAACTAGAACTGAGAGCAGTACTTTAAAGATACATGTATATCACTTTGTGTCCAGCAGTCATTTAACTATGTCTGAGCTGAGAAAGGGATTCACTAGATCATGCCTGTTACATGGAGAATCTGAGTTTATTTTCAGATCGTATTTTCCTATGTGATTTACCAGCTCACTTGTATCTGAATTTAGTCTACATTATGTGCTGTATTTACCATATCGGCTATGAGAACATTGGGGGTAAAGAAAGAGATGTTCCCATAGTTGTTCCGTGTGATTCATTAGATTTTGCACACTACCTTGAGTTAGAAGAAATTCAGAAGGTGAAAACATTCTGTCAACCCTGCACGCAGCAGGGTGGTTGAAACTAGATGATCACTGTGGTCCTTTTCAACCCCCAGCCCATTCTTTGATTCTATGATTATACTAATAACTGAATGTTATCCTCACATCTGCAAATTATATAGTGTTATTTATGAAGTGACAACAAAATATTAAGTGTTGCACTGTTTTCATCTCCATTATCATGTCTTTAAGAAATCATGAATTTAAAAATATCATTTATTATTTAAATGCACTATTTCTCTGTTAAATTTTATCTGCATTCTATATATGTCTCAATTTTTTAGTATAAGAATGATTTTAAATTCATTTTAGGCAGAGAATGAAATTGAAAAAACAAAGTATTTCATATTTTTTAAAAACATCAATCGCAGTGGGAAGGTATTTAAATACCAGTAAGTATTTACTTCAGTCTTCTGAAAATGTGGGAAAAGTGATTCCAAAGTAGTAGCACTGTTCTAAAGCATTGCTTTATAGTATCTGAAAGAGCTGCACCTTTGAGAGCTCTGATATGTGCCAGCTCGAAAGCTGTTATGGTGTGCAGAATCTAATGAGACGTAATGCTGATCAGTCATAACTCACAGGCTGAACTGACCCTCTTCCAAAGTCTCTGAATCTGACTGTTTTTCTGGAGAACATGGAGGATAATTCCTCAGTGCAGCTACTGCAGGGCTATGCATTGAAAATCTTCAAAGTTTAAAAAATTTGCTAGTTCTGTCTCACTGATAACTCTACAGGCTGTTGGTACAGTTTAAAACAGCCTGAGGGATTAAAATGGACAATAAAAGGACTTAATTTGAGAATATACATTTAAAATATAACCAACGTATAGAAGTATGTTGATTAGACTTCCTTCCTGTCGCTGCAAAACCTGCTCAAGTCTCCCTGTCCAGCCAGCGCTGTCAGTGCTCTTACGTGCAGATTTTGGTCAGAATTTGATGCTTATGAAAGCATCATCTGGAAGGCTGCAGCGCTAAGAGGATGAAACTTGTATGTTATTATCATGAAACGTAGCTGTCTTCTAGTGCTTTCTCATATGGAAAACAATATAGAAAAAAAGAAAAGATTTTTTAAAGAAGTTGCATTTTTAAACTTTTAAAAGTCCTAATGGTGCTATGGTACTTTAGTCTAGGCTCTTAAGTTTTGTTAAAAAAAATCATCTTAACCAGCATAATAATTCTGACAGTTGTCAAGCAAAGATAAAACTACAACATGGATTAAAATAAACAGCTGTTAGAAACTTGATGTAGGTTTAGATTATTGTTGTTCCATAATGAAATGGAAAACCCGCCTATTACAGTGACTGTCACTGAGAACTATATATTAGAAAGTTAATTACAGAATCACAAAATCATAGAATGACTTATGTTGGAGGAAACCTTAAAGATCATCTAGTTTCAAACTCCTTGCTGTGGTCAGGGCTGCCCCTCAGCAGCTCAGGCTGCCCTGGGCCCCATCCTACTTGGCCTGGAATGCCTCCAGGGATGGGGCACTAACAACCTCTCTGGGTAACCTGTTCCAGCACCTCACCACCATCTGAGTAAACAAAATTTCTTCCTAACATCTAAAGTAAATCTCCTCTCTTTTAGTTTAAAGCCATTCCCCTTTGTCCTGTCCTTCCCATCTGCTCATGTTTCTGCCTACAGAGGAATTTTCCTGGTAGAGTGGCCATAGAAGACTGGGAATGAGTCTCATACCATAGTCTTTTTTCTGCCCAGTATCAAGAATCATCCAAAACATACAGATATTCATACCTAAAACCAGCTTTGTAAAACTGCTCTGTATGCCTGCCTGCCTCCCTCCCTTCCTCCCTTCCTTCCTTCCTCCCTCCCTTCCTCCCTTCCTTCCTCCCTCCCTTCCTTCCTTTTTCTCATTAAGCCAATTTTGAATGGAAGTTGGTCACTTAGAAGGATAGTGGTCAGAAGATATCTGTGGTCAGCACTTGCATATGAACAGTGTCTGTGAGCTCTGCTTTGGATGCAAAGACCTTGCTAATAATATAAGCTGGCTTCTCATTAGAAAAAGCGTAGTAAACAAAGCAATGTACTGTGCTCAGCTGATGTGACAGGCTGAGCAGGAAGAAGTATGCAGAGAGTAGGTAGTGACTCCTACACATTGTTGGGTCGTTGTCAGAGCAAATGAGATACAGCCTGTGCTGTTGTTCTCTTCACTAGGATTAATGGAGTTTGAAGAAAATGAAAGAAATTACTTCAGAACATCATCTGAAATTACGCTGTTGAACAGAAAACACCACTATATAGTACGGTGTCCTTAAAGTCTTTATGCCATCTCTGATTCAGTCTTTCAAAAACAGAAGAAAAAAACACAACATTGGTGGTAGGATATAATATGCTGTCATGATGTTTCTACATATACACAGAGCTAGAAACTGAAATCAAACTAATCAACCTCAAAAGAACAGCTCCGAACATCACCTCTGCAGTTCAAATTTGATGCATGCCGAAAGGGATTTGAATTCCTGGTCGCAATGCTACAGAGTATTTCCTCTTCCTCTCTTTTGCCACCCTAAAAGACAGATTGTTTACATCAGTGTTTTCACACGTATCTCACAGAGATTACATAAAGAGCAAAGGCATTATTTTGCTTGTGCTTCACAGCCCCTTCATAGTTCTTGAAACTGGCTAAATGTCAGTAGTCGTCACTCAGTTATTCCACCAGATGTGGAAGCATTTGTTACTAACAACTTCAGTGTTAGTTTGTTCCCAAAGCATTAAAAACAACAACAACAACAAAAAAAAAAAAAAAAAAAAAAAAAAAAAAAAAAGCTTGTGAAAAAGTTTGTCAGATATATATTTTTATTTATTTATTGTCCTGCTTTTAAACATAGGGCAGTTGTGATCACGTTTTGCTAACTGCTAATCATAAACCTAGATAAATGTATAAAATCACACTCCAGTATGAGTGACAAAGCGTAAAGCTGCTTGCTTTATTCTTTCTTCCTGTGCACTGGCCAGCGAGTGCAGTACTGTTTGATTTCTTGTATGGTTTTCATGTGAATGTACTCTTTTTCCTCACCCCACCTGATTATGCAAGAGCAGTATTCCCTTAGACTTGCCACCATGTGTGAAACAGAGTGTTCAGATGTTCACTGCTTCTGCTAGCTGTGCTGAAAAAAAAATAATCTATGAATGGGATGTGCCACTTAAACACAGCTGTATAAAATTCTATGTAACTTGTAGCAGAAATGCCAAGTCATGGCTTGAAGCAGTGATTGAGCATCTGGTGGAAAGGCGGAGTCAACCCACGGGAGTTCAGGTGTTTGCAAAGCATCTGAGTGGCCAGATGGGGTGGAGCCAGGACCCACCCATTCCCAAACCTCATTTAAGGATTGGCAGGCAGGAAGCGAGGGTGTTTGCCTGGAGGTCCTTGCTTATCTGAGGCCTTTTGAGATTTTTTTTTTTTTCTTCAGTTCTGTGCCCATAGCTGTTGTGTTTGGGCAAGTTCTCGCTTGCTGCAGCTTAGGACCTTGCTGCTCTGCTGTCGTTGCTCTGTTTTCTGCTGTGTTACAAACTTAAGCCTATCTGTGTGAAGTTGTATGTGTGCATCCAAAAGTTCATTTAATGGAACAACTTAGTCTGGGCTTATATGTCAGTGTGCTGACTACAGCAGACTTTTGTCCAAGTACATTTGATAACAGAAGATCCTTCTTAATGAGTGAAAAGAAACGCCATCCAAGTAAGTACTCTCCGTTCTGTCTGATTCCTGCATCTTCCTGAAAGATGTGATGAATGACTGCTACAAATGTGGTAAACTTCTAGTAACAAAATACTAGGAAGAATTAGTGGCACCTTTCTACGCAGTTAAGAGCATCCTCTCAGAAGATACAGATGTTTTCTTTATGGATAGCCTTCCTCAGGAAATTAATGAGAAAATTGAAAAAAGGGTTGAAGGACTGGAGAGAGGAAAAAAAAAAATCTAGATGTAGGAGTGACCAAAGAAACTGGAGCTCATTTAGAAATGAGCTAAGTGGCAGTATGATGAAATCTTAGTAGGTCTTCCAGTACTTCTTGAGTTTTGTTTTTTTTACTTAATCCTAAACTCAGAACGCATGGCACATGCAAAGTTTTTACATCTGATTGTTTCTTCCCGAAGGAAAACCTAAGGTTTCAGGCTTTAAATTTGAGGTTTAAGATGCTGGTCCTCATATGATCTTTTTTCCAACTTGATTATTTCTATCATGATTAAGAGTGATAATAGGAGATGTAAATTAGAGTCAATTTTAAGGCAACTTCTTTTTGGAAATGCATGTAATTTAAGATGGGTCACACTGAAGGAATTATCTAATCTCTGTTTTACTGCATTATCCTGTTCTCTGGCTTCATCACAGATACAAAATATGACCCACTGAATATATTTTACACAGAATCACGGAAATGCTTGGGTTGAAAGGGACCTTAAGGTCCTCTAGTTCCAGTGCCCCTGGTCTGGGAAGAGTTGCTAACCACTAGATCAGGTTTTCCAGGGCCCCATTTTTTAGCCAACTTAATTATTATTTTTAATTATTATTGCACTTTCTAGAGACTGTTATTTATTCAGTAGGCCTTTACAGGAGCACAACTGGCCAGTGTCATGTGCTACTCATATCAGATGTTGTTAATAAATTGTTGGTAAATACGAGGTATCAAAACTATTTTTTTTTTTTTAAATGAAAATTGCCTGGCTCATTTTGCCCCAAACAATTTTGGCCCTGAGGGAAAAAAAGTGACACTTCTGTACATCTCGTGTTCTTTATTTCCAGATGGCCTCTTATTAGAACTCATACATCTGTTAATCTTGTACTTTACTCATGTTGAGCCAGTTTTTATAATCTATTTAAATGGTTGTGAATGTCTCCCCAACTCTGGGATAAAGCTAATTTCCCATTTATGTTCATCTGCAAAAAGATCACAAAATAAGCTACATAGGAATATATGACAGAAAACAAATATGTAATCCACACTCCGTGTAAGTTTTAGGAGTTTGCCACCTGCTGAGCATGCAAAGGAGCAAAATGAACAGTGCCTCTGAGTTTTCTGTTTTCAACCATAATATTAATAACTTCAGTGAGTGCTTCCTGGTTGAAATATTTTGGGATTTTATGAACAAACACTTCTTCCATTCTTCTTTTCTATCACGATCATGATTATCATATTTTTATTTCTGGGTGTTGTCTTCATCTCTTCATTAACATTTGTGCATTTGAATTATTCCATTCATTTATCTTCCTTCTTTTCTATCACGTCTTTCCAAAACCCATGCATTCATGTTCAGGAAACTTACTTATTTGCTAATATTTCCTTTTCAAGCACAATTTCTGTTGAGAAGACAAATACTTAAGGCTTGGAAGTAAACACGTTCGTTTTTCCTGCTATTTTATGCCTGCTCTTTCATAGCTAGAACACGAATATGTATTTAGGTGAGAGTGGTAATAGTGCTTCATTTAGAAAACGTTAGCCAAGACCAATTTTTTAGCTGTGCTTCATACTTGCTCTTTAAGCTGCACTAGTACTGCTGCTCTCCAGAGACCAGTGTTCAGTTACCTGAGTCTTTTAGAAAGTTGTACGAGAGAAAACAGGAAGGAAAAAAAATCCAGTGGATCATATTTCAAATTTTAATGTTTAATCCTGAAAATTTTGACAGAAACATCTCTCCTGAAAATAGTCTTGAGGCTTGAAAAGCTGCAGTCCCTGGATCTGCTTTAATTATATGCTCCAGAAAAAATTTACCCTCAGCAGACTGAGGATATAAAATCGTGGATTCTAGAATACTGTTGGTTTTAGGGACCATTTTAACTTTTTTCACCTCTCACTGTTCCAGAGGTGACAATTACCTCTCTTCCCCACAGAAGATGTCAGTGTTGTTGGTGTTTGACTTGTACCCTCTCTCTGCCTGTGCTCAAGGACTGTTTGTCTCTGACTAATTTGGTGACATGAAAGAAAAGAGTTGTGTGCAGGCTGCCCTCAGCTGGAGGATATTTATTTCAGTAGTGAGATTAGACATGCACTGCTAAATCTTAAGGGGCTGTTGTTATCTTAAAAGTCTTTAAAGTCTCAGGGGAGACCTCACTGCACTCTACAACTTCCTGAAGGGAGGTTGTGATGAGGAGGGGTTTGGCCTCTTCTTCCAGGCAACAAACAGGACCTGAGGAAATGGCTGCAAGTTGTACCAGAGGAGGTTTAGATTAGACATAAGGAAAAACTTATTCTCCCAGAGAGTGGTCAGGCACTGGAATGGCCTGCCTAGGGAGGTGGTGGAGTCGCCATCCCTGGCAGTGTTCTGGAGGCGTCTGGTTGAGGAGATATGAGACATGGTTTAGAGGCTTGTGGTAGCAATGGCAATGGGAGGATGGTTGGACTAGATGATCTTGTAGGTCCTTTTCAACCTTCTGGTTCTATGATTCTATATTTGGAGGACTAATGAGGTTATGAATCACGGTGTTTAGCTCTTCACCACCTAGATGTGGAGAAGCCAAGATCAAGCTTGTTCAGTGCATGAGCAGGAAGGATGGCTAGGGATAAGAAGTGCTGTGTGAGTAAATCTATGTTGGCATGTATAACATGTGAGTAGGGGGCTGAGTGGACTGCCAAAATCACCAGAAAACATCTGGGACCAGTGAAGAGTTGCACTTCTTGCTCCTCGCTGCTCCATTGTGCTGGTTCTAGGTCTGGCACTGCAAAAGTCATTCAGAAACAGCATCTCCCTTCTCAACACACACTTACAAATCACTAAATACATCTTGCCTGTTTAATTGGTCACAGTAGCTCATTCAAGGACCTGATGAACGCTGTACTTCTACTAGGAATATGTAGGTCTGCAGCTGGGAGCAACATGGGAGGGCAGTACCTGCCCTCTGAATATTGGCAAGCTCTCAAATTTGTTGCCCTGGGATGCTTCACCCTCCTGGGCTCTTAGACATAGTGAATTTAGTCCAGTAAGGATGCTACAGGATCAGAAGAATGCTTTTATTTCAGCAGATGTCACAAAGCTTAAAGGCACAATTTAATAACAGATCTGTTGATGTTTTTTTTGACAGTAAGGCACTGTTTATATAAAAATTACAGCTTCAACTTCTTTAGTCATCCTACTGCTATTGAGGTATTTCTGCAGGCATTTACTTAAATAGTTTACCTTATATCACATATATAACTAAATAATCCTCAAGTGACTGAGTTACTTAATTTCTGGAAAAAGTATTGACATTCAATTTGGAACTGATGTGAGTGTGTAAGCCATGGGCATTTCAGAAGACAACTACTTCTGTATGTTGAGATGACCTCCATATGGAGTGGTCCAGATTACTCTCCAATGGAGAAAAACTGAAGCAGAACCGAGAAAAGGTTTTGGCACACTGAAAAATGCATGAGCATTTGTAATTGTTATGTTGTGTGTGTTTTTTTTTTTTGTAGGCATGATATGTAAATCATGAAATAAATGCTGTTTATTTACTTCTCTGCTTGCCATACTTGAGGCACTTTGCAGACATAAATCTGCAGTAAATGAAGGGATGGTTGTAGTGTAGACCTGTCCCTGACTGAGAGAGCAGTTAGAAATGTTCTGAACTCTTGTTTTGTGGAGTGATGAAGGAAGCTGAAGACATGAATGAAACGTGTTGGCTGTGGATCTCAATGTATGAGGAATGGAAGAATTTCAGTATCAGCATGGGCCTATGTCCAGAGCAGAATAATAAAACTGTCAGTGATAATGTAAAGAAAATTTGAATAAATACTGGTGCTCCCCAGCTAGAAAGGAACTTAATATGTTCGTAATATAGCAAAGAAAGCTACTTTATATCAACCAAGAAAAAAATAAAACACATTTAACAGCTCCTTTCAAGAGTAGACAAATGAATTCCAGTGCTACAAAGACGGGGAAAGTCCAATGTGTTTAAAATAAATCTAACGTTGAATAATATTTTATGATTATGAGAGGATGATTGTTGTAGACTTCTTATTCTGACCACAAATAAAGGACTGATGGCTTAAAAAGGCATCAACTCCAGGAAAAAAAAGTTAAGATTGTACATCTAGGGATGTCATTTTAGTAATGAGATGAAATGCAGTTATGTTGTATAACGAAGTGTGCAAAAGTAGAAAAGAAATCAATGCTGGGCTTTTAAAAATGAAGCACACAGAAGAAGGCAGTGTGATGAAGAAACAAGGAAGGTGTTCTTGTATGTGGCAATCGTGAGACTAATGCCACTGAAATATTTGGTCTAGTTCTATTTTTCATCATTTGAAATGCATTTTAAAACACTGTGACTTTTTGGGAAAAAAAGTCAGAAGAAAAGTAGCTGGATTCAGTGATGTCACAAAAAAAAGTGAAATAAAACAAAGAATCAAAAAAAAAAAAACCCCACAAACTTGCACAATATATTTCAAATACTCTGTGCCAGACTGAGCTACTTCAGCTTCTATTCCACCCTCTGTTCTCATTACTTTTTATCAGAATTCAAGCCATACACTTCCTATTCCCTTCCTGCCTGCCTTTCAGGGATAATTGCTGTTGCAGACATGCTTGTCCGTAGCTCAGACCTGGGCAGAGTTGTTGTTATACAACTAGTGTTTACTCAAGCATCACATTTACAATTGGTGAAGGAAATTACTTCAAAAGAAATATTAAAAAAAAAAAGACTGGAGTAAAATATGTGGTTTGATCTGAGTGAACATAATTCACTTTCTTGTTGATTGAAACGATGTTAAAGGACAGACCATATTTTGCATCTCTTGAAGTAAAATAATTACATGAGTGAGAAATACTGTTTGAATCTGAGAATCATGTTCTGAAGAAGTCAGTCTATTACTTTCCTTTTAGAAAGAACATCTCATCCATACAACCACTGATATCTTTTCTAATCAGCACCTATTGCAATGTCACCAAAGTGTGATGGAAGGTGAAGTTTGGCTGGTTGCTCGCACTCACCCAGTTTTCGCAAGTTCTTGTTCTTACTGTGGGTCACACCAGAAACTGCAGTCAGTGCTGGCATATGTAGAAAGTATGTGATGAGATGAAAATAAAGTAAGAGGGAGTACTAAGATTTGCTTTAGTAAAGCTATAGCTTTAAGTGTATATTAGGAATAGCTGTTGTTCAGACACCCAGTGTTTGAAATGGGCCTCAAGTATGAAGAAGCTAACTGTCTAATTAACTCTTACGGCGCGTTATCTTGATGGCAAAGAAATGACTTGATGTGGTCCATAGAAGAACATCAGATTATAGCTCGCTTCTCAAGCCGTAGATCACTCCATCATTTCTACAAAACAGATTTCTGAAAGACTGGTTGGTTTATTTTTTATGGCATTTTATCAGGTTAAGAAATAGAATAATGAAACATTTTATTTTATATTTATTTACCTTTTTTGCCCTCAGTTTAATTGTCTTTAGTTTTAGCCATTATTTTTAAAAAAATTACTCAATAGATGCTTCTATTAGTTTATTTTTTATTCCTGTTTTAAGTTAACATTTGTAAAAGTGAAATGAAGGTATTGGTATTTGTGTAGTTCCTCAGTATTCCTAAGGAGTACTCCTCACTGCCACATTGCAGAATTGAGTAGTGCAATAGAGACAGTATATCAGTGTCTTTTGAGGCTACCTAAAGCCCCACTAAAAACCTAGGAGTGTTTTCCGTCTAAGCTCACTGCAATTTTAAAGTCTTGAGGGGTTTAAGCTACTTGAGATGCTGTCGTTTCTTGTCACATTGTTATGAAGCAGTGTGTTGCTCAGGAGCCAAGAACCAAGCAGTAGCTGTGGTTGTGGTTGCAGTTCTGATGCGTGGGTAATAAATAGGTGCTGTCATTGTCAGGGGTTACACTAGGGATTTCTTAGAAGATTCTTGCTGATATGTTTATTGTTGATTCTGTCTCTGAGAACAGGTTTATTTGTTGAATAACAGGTGGAATAAATAGCCAATTTCAATTTTTTCTTCTTCTTGTTTCTGGATGTTTGACATAAGTCTTGAGTACATGAACAATAACCAGGACAATGTCAGAAAATAAATTTTTATTTAGAAAGTTTTATTCCTTTTAATAATACATTCGACTTTTTAACTTTGTAACATTCAGTAAACTTTAGTGAAAGTGATTGAATAGTATTGCAGATAGCAAAGACAACTTCTCATGAATTCTTCCATGTCTCTGCCATCACTATCATCCATATATTTATTTTTCAATCATTCAATTTTTATAAAAATATAATTTCTCCTTTATATTCTACCAAAGTTTTGAATTTATTCAGAACATTCAGACCTTATCTACCTTGATAGTTTCAAAATAAATCAATGAGGACCTATATATTTTTTTCTAGTCAGTAGATACATATGAAATATGGCTCTCCTGTTGAATAATGGCAACGTGGGTGATATTACAAGAAGCAAGGATGACGCAGCAAACCAGCTGCACTAAGAATACAGAAACATATTATATTGTAAATAATACATGGTAGTCTTAGATAACAGTCATCATGGATGACAGCATAATTCCTGCTGGTTGTTATCTAGAAATAGCAGTCCAGTAGTGTACAATTTACAATATCATAATCTTGTAACAAAAGCATAAGCAGAGAGAAAGTAAAAGGCAGGAAACTTAATCGAAAAATAATTTATCCACACAGTAAGAAAATTAACTATAAAATCCTCTATCTCAAGAATTTAGCGAGTGTGAGACTGGGTTGACAATAGGTATCTGCAACAAGTGATACTTGCACAGCACATTTTACAAGACTTTTCTTTAATATTTTCTACTGTTACATATTTAAATAAGTAGACAATTGTATTATGTTCAAACATCTCCAGGGATATTAAATACTACTGCAAACTAAGGGAGATCTGGATAAGGCTGCTGAAGTGCACACACAAACTGCCTGCTAATATTTTATGTTGCCTCCCTGAGCTGTTTTAATAGTCTCTGGATAAACCTTATTTTTGGCCAAACTTCAG
Source organism: Chrysolophus pictus (assembly GCA_037305975.1). NCBI lineage: Eukaryota > Metazoa > Chordata > Aves > Galliformes > Phasianidae > Chrysolophus > Chrysolophus pictus. The sequence continues at coordinate 35,221,595 of CM074577.1, forward strand.
TTCCTGCGCCCTTCTGTAGCTGTTGAGAGAGTCTGTATCACCAATGTTAATTTGTCTTGCTCTCTTTCTGTCATACACTGAAATTTTTGGCTTTTAATTCTTAGCACAAGGTAGATTATACTTACTGTAGGATGTCTTCCTGTATTTTCTGAAGGGGAATCGTGTTCTGTGATTAGCAAGGAATATGGAATGAATGTTCTGTAGAGAGCACCACATATGTAGGTATAGTTCCTTGCAGGGGACTGAACAATCTTTCTACTATTAAAATTCCGATTGAGTTCATATCAGTAGGATGATACAATCACTTTGCATAAGATCAGATTTTATATCAAGGGTAAAAACTAACAGTTTTTTTACTGCATTCTTCTTTAAATTGCAGATGATTGTGTTTTGAATCCTTAGTGGCCAGAAGTAGTTATCTAAAAAGGGACTTGCACAGATAGTAGCCTCTGATGCTTATCATGCGGTTTCTTTTATCCTGATGTCTGCTAAAAAAAAAAAATTAATGGAGATTATAATAATTATCCAAACTAGGAGTTGAATAAAACTCCAGTCTACAGTGACCACACTCAGCACTCACTGCAAGTTTAGGATATTAAAAATATTTCTGAAATGAATGAAAACTTGTTCTTTCATACTCCATCACAAAATAGTCAAAGTAAGGACAAAAATTTAAAATATATTTTGTCAGAAAGATGGAATGAAGGATGGGAGTAATTTGCTAGGCATATGTGAGGAGGCTTCCGCATTGTGTGATGACTGACTATTATTTTAAATTGTATCAACATGTAGCATCATACAGGGTAGCACGTAATGTCTTAAACACATTACATTTATAAGGAGTACTTGGACATGAAATTTGGTATAGTACAAAATGCTTTTAGTATCCATAATCATTGATATAAATAAATTATAGAGCCTTTTGGAGATTCATATGAGGAATGAAATGTAGATCTTTTTTTGACATGATCCTTGATAACTCTTAGGTATCCTAGATAAATACAGTCATCAGTTACTAGCTCCATTTCTGACCTTGAACAGTGAGTGATAACAATGGTCAACATTGTAAAGCCATTTGAAATTTGTGTGTGAAAGCTTTAAGACGTTAATAAATTTCTTCAGTCTGGGTTGAATCTGCTGTTCTCGATATTTAACCTTTGCTTGGGTAATTTTAATAGTGAATGGAAAACAATTGCAGTTCTAATTAAACTACATTTTTTAAGATTTATAAAACATTTAAGTCATTTATTTATTTTATTTAGGGTCAAGTTGTTTTCAGAAATGGAGAGAGGATGGGAACCATCAAATTTACGCAGTTCCAAGGTAGGTTACAAACAATTTTATTCTCATTACAATTATATATGCAGTTTCAGGCTTAATGTATCAATTGCATTTATTGTAGAACAATTTAAATATGTACAATTATTTTTAAAATAAACTACTTTGAAGATGTGTCGATGTAGTTAGTAAATATCAGTTTTATTACCTGGCTTGCAATGCTGTATTTTGAACCCTTAGTGGTCTGAGATATTTCTAAGTACTTTCCTAGAAGAAAATTCACACACATACAGAAACTATTGATCTGTAACAGCCAGATGCTGGAAAAACTGTACTGATCAGCTAAGCAGCTGGTCATTAATGCAGTTGTTTTTGGAAACTGAATCTAAAGAGGCTTTTTTGCTATTAGAGAAGTTTATTTAGAGAGATTTTTTGCTATTAAGCTCTTTCAAGTTTGCATTTGTGCTCTCTGAAGGTTTCCTTCTGAAATTCAGCAACTGATTCCCAAAGGTTGTTTCAGAAGGCACTCCCTCAGCAAGTAAAGGACAGAAACCGTCAGCCCCATCCCTTGGAGGCAACATTCTCTGCAGTGTGACACATCAAGCCTGCTGTGTCCACTCAGCCTGAGCTGCTCTGCAGGGAGTGGTCTCAGCAGGAGAGACCCCAAATGCAAACTCTCTTTGCAGACACCAGCGGTTGTCAAGAGTTGTTTGCAGCTGGGAAGAGGTGCTTGCTTTGTCAAGTTTTCAATCAAAATACTGATTTATAGAAGACACGTCATAGTTGTTTATACAGTTTATAGAATGCATTAATGTTTTTGTTCCTAGTCTGATCCATAGACGAAACTGGAGAAGAGTGCATTTGTATGGTCTCGTGAGAGCAGGAGGAAGAGGGAGCTGGCAAATAGCTTTCAGTGCACGAGGAAGAGGCATGCACTTTTTCTTCAGGAGATCATTTTAAACATAATTCTGCTGACCAAATTGCAAAGGCTCATCCTTCGAGTAGAAATTGTCTGCTGTATGGGCATTATTATTAATGAACAGCAATGCACTTGAGGGGATTTGTTACTCATTCTAATTTACAGCAGCAATCTTATGGGTTGCTTTTGTCTTCACATCTACAACTGATGCTATTAACTCATGGTCCCTGAAGCATTTCTATCCACTAAATTTTTGCAGACCTCATCTCATGATAATATAATCTAGAAATTATTGCTCAACACTAATGATAAATATTTATTGCTTCCTCTTCCCCCTCTTCCTCCCGTTATTTCGTAGTAGTAGTGTTTATAGCAACATGAAAGAATCGTGAGTAAATATTGCAAGGAGATTTTACAAGAGGTGTTTATTCCTCAGAAGTCTGAAGGAGGCCCTGTGCATCCTGCCTAAGGCAGCTGCACTCTGCTAGTGCACTCGAGAGGGGGGAAGTTTGGCACCTTCCCTCTGTGCATTAATGATGTGATGTGGAATCATGGGAAGGTGAACACACACCTTTGGAAGTTACCTGCAGGAGCAATTGAAGTCCTGGATAGCTAATTTTAAACAGATTTTTATTATCATCCTTTCAAATGTGAGTTTATAGTGTTTCTCAGTCTTTCAAGAGCTGCTATTTAACACCAATGGTTTTACTACCAGTTGAAATACTCTTTGGTCAATAAGAACAGAGGAGACAGCTGCCCATTTTATACTTCCTTGCTGTTACATAATGGATGTTTCAGAACCAATTCAGGCCCATGCCCAGGATTTTGATCATCAACCAAATGTTTCCCATCAACCTGCAGGAAAAAGCCTGTTTGTTTTCATTATAACCCACATATCCTATGGAGAAGATCAGGAGAAGGACTAGATTATTTCTATGCAAGTCCAAAGACACATCTGAAGTCTGTCTTTTGTTCTCACTAATTCTGGAAAAGAGAAGACTATACTGAAAAAAGTAAGAAATTCAAGTGTAAGGATCAATAGTTGAAAGTATTCTTTTTATTTTTTTTTAATATAAATTATATTCCAGCTATTAAAAGATTTTTTTCTCTTCTTTCATGATTACCATGGCAGTGCTGTAAAAAATTATTCATTTCCTAAAAAAAAAAATTATAACAATCTTAAAGCATTGGTTAGAAAGCTTTCCAAAACATTCACATTAACTTTTCATAAATCATGGGCTAATGGGGAAGTTCCAAATAGTGGAAATAAGCTAATTAAGTTCAATACTTAGATTGGTAAATGGGCTTTTCCTTTGTAATTATAGCTGTTAGGTGCTATCAGGCTTGAGACAGATAAGTATCTCAGTCATTAATGTTTTTTATGAACTGTGATACAAATCATTGTGTTTTCTAGGAAAAAAAAAAGACTGCATCAATGATGTATTACAAATTCTTTTAATGACATTCATGGTAATTATGAGCATCACATATATTAAGTGCATTAGTAGCTTATTACCCTAACATAGATGAAAATCATCAGTATTAGTGTTCTGTACCTCAGCAGTCATTTCTTCATCTACAAGAGTTTATAGTTTTATGAATGTTTTGAATGAAAGGATGCAAATATCACCAATAAATCATTGTAGAGAAAGAAGATGGGTAAATAGGTAATAATATATGAGAAGTAAGATTTCGTGGCCAAAAATGTTGTTCCTCATTTGTCAGGTCAGAAGAACAGCTCTCAATCTATGTTGGACTCAAGGTTTTCATTTTTTGTTTCGTATGGTATGAGGCAGACCATGCCTGACAATTCTGACAAGAACTAAAAAGGCAGTAGGTACGAAAATGAGAAAACGGGCAGTGAGCAACACACTTTCCACAGATTCAGAGGGCAGTGCTCAAACTGAATATACTTGGATGTTTTACTGGAAAATGAAAGCCCTTCAAGTTGCAAACTGCTAACCAGATTATTGAAAAGGGAAAGTTGTCCAGGTCTCCTTATTGCAAAATCTTTGCTGGGAACCTTTGTGTTAATGAGATTATTTCACAGAATCACAGAATGGCCAGGGTTGGAAGGGACCTCAAGGATCATGAATCTCCAACCTCCCTGCCACAGGCAGGGCCACCAACCTCCCCATTTAATGCTAGACCAGGCTGCCCAGGTCCCCATCCAATCTGGCCTTGAACACTTCCAGGGACGAGACACCCACAACCTCTCTGGGCAGCCTGTTCCAGCACCTCACCTGTAAAGAACTTCCCCCTGACATCCAACCTAAATCTTTCCTCTGTCAACTTAAAACCATTTCCCCTTGTCCTGCTGTTATCTACCCTTTAAAAGAATTGAAGATTTGAGAACATTTTGGATATGGAAAAGCAGACAAGGATGCAAGGGAAAACCAGTGCATGATAGCTCAGAGTATAACTGCAGTATGTATGACATGCTGTAATAAGATTTTGAATCACTGCCTTAATTTTGAAGGTAGATGTAGTTTTTCCCAAGTTCACACTAGACATGTCCCATTTTCAGCCTCTGTTAGGTTTGCAAACAGTCAAACAGACTGTGCCAAGGGTAGTTGGGACCAAACTACTTATTAATACATAGATTGTGACTGTCACCCAGAAATGTTATATTATGCTGCAGAAGGCACAAAGCACATGTAATTGCATTTTATTCTGCTACCATACTGGCAAATATAGAGCAGTCTGCCAGTCTAGCTGAAATATTCAAGAAATGTTTGAAGTTGGCATCTTTCCAAATGAAGAGGTTTTGTCCACTGATGCCATTAAAGCAATATTCTCATTGTCAAACATGTAGCTGAAGTAGATGGCCAAAATCTTTTGGCTAGTGCAAGCAGAAAGAGGATCCTGGCAACTGTTACTGTGTACACATCATGGAAACCTAAAAGACTTCGGGGCTAGAATAGATTGAAAAGGAAAGGTAAAGCTGAATTGTAAACAAGTAGGATTAAAATGTGTGTGTAGATCATGCCTACGTAGATTCCTTCTATTATTTTAAATTCTGTCTGGCAGACTTGGAATACTTTTGGTTCTTGCTTAAATAGTAATTCATATAAATAATGTGATTAACTGCCTTTCAATATTTTTACATTTATCAATTCTTTTGTATAATTCCTTCAGAACTAGTCTGTGGATTTTCTTTCTGTGAACAATGCTGAAAGTATATAATTCAACAGACACCAAATATTTAATTACAACATTGAAAAATCAGATTTGAAATATCATGTCAAATATCAGTAGTCCATGGTGTCAAATTTCCACAATCAGGGATTAAAATTTTTCTGCCTCAGAAGCATACTTATCAAAGTGAAAGTAAAATCTCCTTATGATTTTTTTTTTTTCCGGATTTTAGATGTACCTTTAAATAGTCAGGTAGAGACTTTGGGGAAAAGTAGAGATAGTATTCCATTTGCTTAACAAAATGTGAATATACTGTATGTGTATTCAGAATGTGAAATATAAGTACTTGCTGATTTCATGTAACAAACAATAAGGGTATATAATCTTTCTCTTTTTCCTGGGCAGTAAGTATAGCTGGATTCTTCTGGAGTTTATAACTCTCACTGATGATGCCAGCACATAAACTTTGTTCAGTTGTAGGTGAGAGGTGGTAAAGTTATAGTGTCTGCTAGAATCCTCAAGTTAATGGAATTTTATAATGAAGAGCTTTTGACCAAAATTTCCCATAGAGACCTAGTTCCAGGATGGTGGGCAACATTATCATAGTGCTAGGAGGAAATGAAGATTACTGTGTGAGTTAAACCTATCACAGATAAATGACATGATCAAGAAACACTTTGAAAAGCCACAGTGAAACCCATTTTGGGTTTGTTCACTGTGTAGGTGATCAACGGCAGTTGTGAGTTATATGCTGCAGACATTGATACTAAATGTTATTAATCGTTAGCGTTATTAATCCAGAGATCCACATAAAGGGAGTGGAAAAACTAAATTGCATTTCAGATTTACTTGTCCTCCTTTTTGTGACTTAAACATGGCCTTGTTTTGTTCTGTCATTTTATGTGCTAGTTTAATTCCAAGTCATAGCTGGTCATACAGGCACTATATTGGCCCCTAGTTCTCTAAGATGAGGATTTTGTATTTTCTGTAAAAAATGAAGTTTTCATACATCATTGCTGGAATCTGGTAGAGAAATTAATGAAGAATAATTCTGTAAATATGATGATAGAAAATGAGCATATGTAATGAATAGATTTAGGAGGAGATAGATTTTTTTTTTTTACGGTTTTCTTTCTAAATGTCTGATCTTAAGTAACACTGCAACAGCACAGTGTCATTTTCTGACTTGAATCATGTTACTTAAGAACTGGTTGGCTAGTCTCAGCCAAGGGGCTGTGATCAGCAGTTCTATGCCAGGGTGGAGGCCGATCACAAGCAGTGTCCCCCAGGGGTCGGTCTCGGGACTGGTGCTCTTCAATATCTTCATTGATCACAGATGATGGCATCGAGTGCACCCTCATCAATCTTGCAGATGACACTGAGCTGAGCGGTGCAGTCAATACATTAGAGGGAAGGGAAGCCATCCAGAGGGACCTGGATGGGATGGGCTGGAGAAGTGGACCCATGAAAACCTAATGAGGTTAAACAAGGCCAACTGCAAGGTGTTGCACTTGTGCTGGGGTTATCCCAGGTATTTATGCAGAATGGGGGAAGAACTCCTTGAGAGCAGCCCTGTGGAGAAGGACTTGGGAGTCCTAGTGGGTGAAAAGCTGGACATGAGCCAGCAGTGTGCGCTTTTAGCCCGCAAGGCTAACTGTGTTCTGGGCTGCATTAAAATAGGGGTGGCCAGCAGGGAGAGGGAGGTGATTGTCCCTCTCTACTCGGTTCTTGTGAGGTCCCATCTGGAGTACTGTGTCCAGGCCTGGGGCCCCCAGCATGTGGAATTCTTGGAGTGGGTCCAGAGGAGGGTCACTAAGATGATCAGAGAGCTAGAGCACTTCTCCTATGAAGAAAGATTGAGGGAACTGGGATTGTTTAGCTTGGAGAAGAGAAGGCTCCGGGAAGACTTCATTGTGGCCTTCCAGTACTTGAAGGGAGCATTTAAACAGGAAGGGGAATGGCTGTTTACAAGGGTGGATAGTGATAGGACAAAGGGGAATGGTTTTAAGCTGAGACAGGGGAGATTTAGGTTAAATATTAGGAGAATGTTTTCACACAGAGGGTGGTGACACTCTGGAACAGGTTGCCCAAGGAGGTTGTGGGTGCCCCATCCCTGAAGGCATTCAAGGCCAGGCTGGATGTGGCTCTGGGCAGCCTGGTCTAGTGGTTGGTGATGCTGCACATAGCAGGGGGTTGAAACTGGATGATCATTGTTGTCCTTTTCAACCCAGGCCATTGTATGATTCTATGTCCTTGTTTTCAGTGAATTTTGCTAACTTGTTTGAACAGAAATTTATTGCCCCCATTCCAAAAGAAGCTAAGTTCAAGAAATAGTAGTTTTCAATTTCTTTACTTCCAGTGGCAATATAGACCCTTTGTCATCACTGTTAGCTAACAGAGTAAGCTTATATTTCAGAATTCCCCCTTGAAGACACTGGGAGTCGTATAATCACAGATACTTTTGGATTTAAAAAAAATATCCAAAAAAAGTTTACTCTAATTTCTCCTTGCTCCTTGGGAGGAAGGGGCTGAGTTATATTTATTTTACTCTTGAGTTATTGGCTAAGAAGCTGAGATGCAAGAGAGAACATGAGTATGAGCTGTTGAGGAAAATGTTTTTTTATGTTTGTTGTCTTTATCTGGAATGCATGTACATTTTTTTTTCTTAAATGATTATGGAGTGAAGGGGATGAATGTGTAAAGATCTGATTTCACCACAGATGATTTAATGTGCAGAATTTTAAACTACTGCCAGAATTTAAAAATGCATCTAATTAATTTCGATGTTGTAAATAAATTGCTTGAGCAAAAGAATTGGGGACTGTAATTTAGAACAAAATGATATTGTATATGATCCCTGACTACTAATACAAATCTGTTACCTCTGTCTCTTCAGCATAATCCTCCTCACTTTCTCTAATGCCCGTGCAATAGACACATTTTTTCCTCATTGAGCTGCTTTCTGTACATCCAGTTCAGGTATTTGTTTGGCCTTGAAGGATCATATTCAATCTTTGCTGATTAATCTCTTGTGTAGGAATGTATATGTGTAATAAACAATTTCCTTGTATTGTACCAGAGTTGGGTCTTTTCTGGTGTTAGTAGGTAGGCTCAGAAGGCCCCAGTGACATAAGAAGCACTGTCACAGCCTTCCTGTCCATGGCTGGAGCACTGGGAATCACGTTCGGGCTATTGGTAAGGGATAGTTTGAAGGAAAGGAAAAGAATAATACCCCCGGAAAGTCTCCTAAAAGATCTCCTAAAAGCGATACTAGACAGCTGTACATGACCATCTACAATGAGTGGGCTGGATAGCTTATCCCTGGAAAGTATGTATTCTTGTCTACCGTAAAATCGTGGTAGATCCTTGTGCTATTTCAAAGTATACTATAGCTCTAAAATTGGTAATGCAGATTCCCTGCTCTTGGCATTTAAAAAGTTTGGGTAATTTGTAAACCTGGTAAGATTAATAGGTTCACATTCTGCCTTGAACTGTGTTAGAGGGGAAGCAGATTCCTGAATGGTTGCCATTTGTACTGCTTGTCCTGAATATAAGGAAGAACGAGGTGTCTGGTGTACATAGGTCAATCAATTTAACCTTTTTTACAAGGATGCTTTAGGAATCCACTTAGGAAGTGGAGTGAATTGTGAGGATGTGGAATTCGAACTAGTTTTTGAATACAAAGCATGTGCTTCTTGCATTTAGAAAGAGAAAATAAGCAGAGACTTCCCATTCTGAATAATAGGAACTAAGCCTCTCACTCTGGCAATTCAAAAGGCCAGTGCAGAAGGTTTTATAACCTGACTTTGTTAATTTGGACATTTGGAGCGTGGTTGTGTTGGTGTGGTGTGACAGCAGGCAAATGCTGTGTTGTGTTAGTAAATTGTACAAGTCCTGATAAAAAAGAGAAAGTTGTTTGCACTTCTAGTCTATGCTTCCCCTCAAAAGGGAGAGACTATGAAAGACTCCCAAAGAATGAATCAAAAAGGTCAGTAAATACAGAATGAATCACAGAATGGCTAGGGTTGGAAGGGACCTCAAGGATCATGAATCTCCAACCCCCCTGCCACATGCAGGGCAATACATAAGGGTCATTTTTTTTTAATTCGGAGAAGAGAGCACAATTTTTGAAAAATCATTCATGACTTTTCACACCTTTAAAAAGTTAAGTTGGATTTAGGTTTGAAATTGTATACAGAAGCTATAGATCACCAAAAGCTTTAACTGCTCATATCCGAGTTTGATAAATTCAGCTGACATTCTAAGCGATAACCTGCAGCCAAACGCTAGATTGTTTTCCTGTGTGTTACAGGTTCAATTTTCAGCACTGTGTGCCTATTTTAATCACTGAAAGCCTCCCAAGACTATTACAGCTTGGGGCCAGTTGATGATGTACTGTGAGGGCTAAAATTACTGGTGCAGGTAACTTAGACTGTGGGCCGACTGTGAAATCAGTGGGGTTTATGGAAATGTGTGGTCTGGGAAGTAATCCCAGATTGCAGTTACAAATATGTACATGTGTGCCCTATGGATATAGAGTGCGTTGCTGATGCCTTGGAACTAAGAATCATTGAATCACAAAATCACAGAATGGCTTGGGATGGAAGGGCCCTCAATGCCCATCCAGCTCCATCCCTGTCCATGGGCAGGGCTGCCCCCCACCAGCTCAGCTGCCCAGAGCCCCATCCAACCTGGCATTGAGCACCTTCAGGGACGGGGCACCACAGCTTCTCTGGGCAGCTGTGCCAGTGCCTCACCACTCTCTCAGTAAAGATTTTTTTTCCTAACATCTCACCTGAATTTCTTCTCTTTCAGATTAAAATCATTCTCCTTTGTCCTATCACTATCAGATCGTGCAAAAAATTGGTTCCCCTCCTGCTTGTAAGCTCCCGTCATATACTGAATCAGCAGATTAGAAGAATATTCCATCCCTCCTCTGGGCTTAAATTAGACTTTTGCTCTTGTTTTCCCTTCTTGATTCATATTTAGTAATATTTGTAACCAGAGTATTTGGTATTTACTGTCTCAGATCTATCTACATGTATGAAAGAATCTGAGTAAATGTTAGAAATGTCCAAGATAAAATTTTAAGGAGAAAGCCAACTGAGTCACAAGACTGAAATTTCTAAATGAGTTACATATTTTGAAAATGTCTACAAAAGGGATTATCTTCAGTGGTCTGTCAGGTTCAATTTATTTGTGGTAATTGACCTGGGACTCTCCAATTCAGCAAAATCTTGGCTGCTTTGCATGAACAGAGAAGAAAGGGAAAAAATTCAAACCTCTTTTTGCTACCCACAGACGTGCCTATACATAGCAGTTCAAGCTGTGTTCCAGGTAGTAAATCATATTCCACAAGGAGCACGGACAGAGGTATTGGAAGGATAACTTCAGCTTTCATGGTCTACGTGTGTTCTTCCTTGCGCCAGGAAGCAGATACTTGCAGAAATGTGTACTGCCCCTTTCCAGCAGGTTCTGCCACCTATGTGCTCTTGGCATGCATTAAAATTATGCTTGTTTGAGCTCCCGAATGTGCAGTGTTTTTCCTGAGCTCCAGATTACTGTGGATTGCTGATCCAAAGAATGGAGAGAGCTGATTTCTTGAGCCCTAGCAGTACCTCTTGCGTCTTGCTTTTTACTCACTGATGTGAAGACTAAGAGAACAGGTGTCAAAGTGGCTCAGCAGCATCCTTTATTGCAGTATAATTAATTTCATGACTATCTGTGATTTACACTCATTCAGGCAGCATTCATTCCAGGTGGCATTTATTCTCATCTTTTGGAATGAATTTAGGATGGAATATTATAAGATGCTTTATTTAAGACTAGATATGTTCCATTTATTTGCTTTCCTTTCATCATCTTGAGTTTGCAACCAGTATTAAAAACAAGCAAAAAAGAAAGAAAGGGGAATCAGTGAGAGAAAAGTGACATTTTTGTGCTATAAAGTAAGCACTTGGAAGTCAACAGTTACAGGATTAAAGGTTAAATCTCACAAAGAAGTGTTTCCCTTCCGTTCTTAAAAGTTTAAGGTAACTAATGCTGAAAATCTCTGGCAGTATAAAAGTTATAATTAGCCAATGTAATTTCATTCAGGATGCATGTGAGAAGAGTGGAATATTTGATGCTGTCAGAGACCTGGTTTTAACTAGTGAGGTGAAAGATTAGGTCATGAGAGAGGCTTTGAGTCGCCTTGTATTAAGGAAGTGAACTTCTATTCCTGAGCTACATTGCCCAGGATGGAGACAGAAACGCAGAGCTGAAATGTTACACCATTCAGTCAAATGGTTTGCCACGTAGCATTCACAAGTAGTTTCCTGACTAAAAAAAAATACAGGAAGGCTGAACAGAATTGGTGGTCTAGAAATACAAGCTACAGATTTGTCAGAGAGGAAACTCAGAGTATTCTTTCATATTCAGTTTTATTGTTATTTTCCCAAAGCAGACCCCTGTGGGGCTGCAAGAATACCAGGCCTTATAACACAGGTTCAACTCTGCCTTTGGTAAAAATTATTTATTTAGCACTAACTTTGCAAATGGCTAAATTTGTGTTAGAGTAGCATTGTGCATACACTGTTGTCACAAATAACATACAGCATGCTGTCTGTCACAATTATGCACGTGTTTTTCAGTCTCTGTAGAGGGCCAGTAGCAATGATGGTTCCTGAAAAACTGTACAACTCCTGCTTTGATAAGAATGGTTTCCTGTGTGTTCCCTTTTGTCAGATGGTACAAGTGTGCTGGGAATTACACATATTTGACACCTATGGACTGCTCAAGAAATTGCCACTGGTTGCCTAAACAAAAAGAAGTAGGTACCCCATAGAGGTCTAGAATAAGAAGATTTCTGCTTTGTATACATGGTAGATTAAATGTTAGCAAAATAATTGGATAACAATATGTGGTAGTCAGGAAGTACAAGCAACTGCCAGGAAAGTTATTCCCCACACTGCTTGTTTTCAGGGCAAGCTAGCCTTTTATCTATCAAATATGATCTCAGATAATTAATCCTGTTGGGGAGGCCAAGGACAAACAAAGTTGAACAATAAATGTTTTCTCTTTTCATCTGGAATGATTCTGTAAATTGTGCAGTTGTGTGGAAATCAATAGCTGATCTGCTGGATGGATAAATCCCAATCAACAGATAAACTATAAATGGAGCTACATCACATGGAATTGGGTCAAATTGCATTGGAAGTGGGTCAAGCCTTTAGGAGTCCTACTGTTGATTTTAATGAGTGCACAAGGTTTTAAGACCAGCTTACTGGTTTTAATCAGACTAGCTTATAGTATGATGAATTACTGCTGTATGTGTAAATACTTTAATTAAACAGTGCTTTATGAAGACAGTCTAGTTGTACTGTTGTAAACTCTGAGCCTGACCCTGCAAAGTTCTGAGTAGTTCCTGAAATGCTACATTGATCAGGCATTCAGGACTGACTTCCAGCTCCTCAAACAATCAACCCTATAATCTGACAATAATGTGAGAGACCTAGTTTTGTATGTCTTAAATATTCATTTGAGGCTATTTCTATTTTTAATTTTTAGATATTGTTTTATAGCCTACTTTGATCACATTGTAAGCAGCCAAAACCCTGCACTATTTTTAGTACTGACTATCCAATTATAAAAAATATGCTCTTGAGGCATATGAAATACAAATCCTTATTTCCTTGAAGAAATACTAAAATATTCCAAGCATGTCAAAGCCTGCTGCATTATACACTCCCTGAGATACAAATAAAAAAATATGTATAGAGTTTAGTGTTTGCAGATTCCTGCATAGTACATCCAGTGAATCACAACTCTGTTTCAAATTCATTTTTGTTTTTTCCCAAGCTGTCTGTACGTACCAGGCAAAGAAGATATTCTAAGTCTGGACCAAAAAAAAAAAAAAAAAAATTGTTTTATTCAATAACTGAATATTATGGAGTCCACTTGAATTGTTTTATCCCTTATGTGGGTTTTAGAATGTAGATCCTCAGGGCCATTTCTCAGATGCTTACCTGATCCTAAATTCACAGTGTGTCTGTATTTACACCTGGAGCTTTTCTGCTATGTGTAAATAACTGAATAATTCATTCACCACAAAGAAAGCACAAAATGACAGTCCAGAAGCTGAAATATTCATCTACAGGTGAAAGATGTTTTCAGATCTCTCACACACATTGTTCTGGAGGATTGAAATACTTTTTGCTGTATCTTGGAAAAGCGATACTGTGACATTCAGCTCAGGGCTGAATGGGAATGGCAACAATTCCTCTTAGTTGTCACCAAAAAGTACTGGGTAGGCTCTAAGCTGTATTTGCACTGTCAATTATGCCACTGTTTGTGTCTGACTTTGGTACACAGGTTTTTGATGAGCCACATCACATTTCTTGGTCAACAAAACTAGAAAAAGAAGTGGAAATTCCTTAACTTGAATTTCAGCAGTCACTGGCCTTTTGGATTCTTCACTACCAGGAGAAGATAAGCCACTAAACTAGTTAAAGTAGTAGGAAATTTCAAGAAATGGCCTAAGACCAAATTTCTCTGTGTAACTACAGTCATCTTTGGTTTAACTCTGTTTCTCTTGTTTGTATTCTCAGATCAGTTGATACAGATTTAACAGACAGCGTGTTTCTTTGAGTTTTTTTGCAATCAAATTTTATTTCATTTTCTTTTTTTTTTCTTTTTAGAAACATTTATTCCAAATATTTGTTCTTTAACTCTTTTCAAGTTACACTACTATTCATGGTAAATTAGTGTGTAAGAAAGAATTTTCTATATATATGTTTGCTTTCACTCATTCTTCTTTTGAAAGATGATCATCTCAGAAGACCATCTCATTTCTTATACCTATAAAGTCAAATAGCTTACCCAACAGAGGAAAAAAAATCAATTTTTAAGAATGAAAGTTAAGCCTTTTAGTGAAAATAAATAAATTAAAAAAAAGGTTAAAAGTACTCGATATATTTTTTTTTTAAAAAAGCAGTTAAGAACTTTTTGAAATTCGGTGACAATATGTGGGATCCACTTGTCCAAGTTCACATATTTACATCTGACCACATTGTTGTGGTCCACCATAAAGAGGGATACAGATTCTTCCATAATAAAACTTAGACTTATTGCTGGGTATGTACCTACGGTTGAGCAAGAAAACTATGCTCTAAATATGCTCGTTTTCCTAAATATCTTGAAAATGAGCTTAATTGGGAGGTAGATGTATGCACTGTACTCAAATAAGTTTGAAAAGCTGAATCCCTTCAAAACTTTTTCCAAGAAATAATGTAGTAGCTGTGAAAGAGAGAGATTAACCACAATAATAACAATGAGCTAAACAAAGTACAGGTCAGTTTGTTGTTGTGTATATTTGAATTTCACAGTGATTTTTCATATAGTAAAGTTTAAGTTGCTAATTTCAGCTACTTATTTTTTATTGGCTTTAGATCTCACAAAAAATGCTTTGCTATGGATAAAGAATAAATTAAATAAAATGAACCAGGCATTCTTGCTAAGAAGGAGTCACATTATTTAGTGCGGACATCTAAGATTAAGTTCATTTTAGAATTCCCCCTCAGCACAGTACTCCAAACAATTATATCATCCATAAACCATGAATCTTTCAGCTGAGATTGTTAATCACAGTGCCAGCCTCTGTTGCATTTCTTCACTTTTCAGTGGCTGAACTCTGAATTGGAAGGTCCATCCACTGGTGAAAATAACTTCTCTGAAGGTTGATCTTTGATTCTTAGACTGATATTATGGATGGTGATGAAGAACTTATTTAAAACAAACAAACAAAAAAAAAAAAGCATTAGTTTCGTAACAGATAATGATGTGAGAAAGTATTTTGAATGTGTATTTATGACTTCAAACCTCAGTTATGCTGGAACACAATTGCTGGGCTAGGGACTTCCCAGGTTGTGAAAAAGTGAGGCCTTCTTGTGTGCAGTGGCTTCATCAGATGACTGTTGTGTCTGAGCAGTCTTGTAGGATGTATCGTCTCAGACAGGATGCATTTAGCACTGTAATGAACTTTATACAGAAATCATTAGTGTGATACCTGGGTTTTGGAAACTTTGCAGGCTTCCTGAAGCACTTCTGTGATTGATCAATGCCTTAGACAGACAGCTGTGACTAACTTGATCCCCTTGTGATGTTTGCTACTCAGTGTGCTAAGCCAAATACTTTGCTATTTACAGCCTGGTGGTCTAAGTACAGACATCTAAACTCTTGTGCATCTCTCTCGTCAGATTTGTTATCAACACAAAATATTGCATCTCATCAGATTTGTTATCAACACAAAATATTTCAACAACTACAACTCTGCAGTGAAATATATTACACTGTTTATCTGTAAGAATGTAACTTAAGTCCTTCTCATCTGCAAAATTATTTCTTTCTAATACATATTTGAATATTTACTAAATTTTACTAAATGTGAATATCCTGTCTAATACCTGAGGAAGAGCTCTGAGTATGTAGAAGTTGTTTTACACTTTTTCATTTGCTTGGAAATCAAATAAAGTTACAAGAATATTTTTATCAATTAAAGAAAAAATCATATAATAATTAAAACTTTAACTTGATTTCATTGATTCATGATTTATTTCCACCCAAAACCAAATATTATGAGAAAATTATAATTTGATTTTGAAATGGTTCTTTTGAAACTGGTTATAGACCTCTTTCTTTTATTAGTGATTATTATAGTATATCATTTCAGATAGCTATAGTAATATCATTTTAGAATGATATTATACATCTAGACTGACATGCTTGTAGCAAAAATTAGTTGTGACAACTCTGTGCAACTTGATCTTCAAGAGGCTTGTTTTCTTTCCAGTGTAGATATAAATTAGTCATACACATATCTCTAAGAAAAAGTCTAATGAAAGAAGCAAAAAAATTCAAGATTCTTCAAATGAATTTTTCACCAAATTATGTGTATAGTGCTCTCCTGATTATTAAATTACATTGTGTGCTAGGTCAAGGTATAGAATAAATGATTATCATTTGTTTGAAGTGAATGGAAATTAGATAATTAAGAAGCATATTATTGGGTTTCAGAGCAGGTAATTTTGTGTTTAAATTCAGTGAAAGGTTTGCATGGACTGTAAAGAGGAAAGCTTCTATTAAGAAGAGAGAAGCAGGAAATTGGACTACTTCAAAAGTATTAGCTACTGAAAGTAGCAAAGAACATACAGAATAGGTTATAAAATGAATTTAGAAATTTTGTTGGTTTTGGTTTCTTTTCAGTTGGATGTAGATATCTTTTAGTAGAATAGACTTTACAGCATTTTCTATAAAATCTTTCTAAGCTCTGGAAAACCCCATGAAGGAAACAGAAATCTGGGAACATCATGCATTGAGTTAAAAAAAAAAAAAACCAAAAACAAAAGAACATTTTTCATGTGTAATAAAAATTACAGTACCACTTTATATTTTTTGACTGTTTGCTTAGTGAAGGAATCAACTTTTTACTTGGGTAAATGAGACAAGGGGGAATGGTTTTAAGCTCAAGGACAGAAGGTTTAAATTGAATGTCAGGGGGAAGTTCTTTACAGAGAGAGTGGTGAGGTGCTGGAACAAGCTGCCCAGAGAGGTTGTGGATGCCTCATCCCTGGAGGTGTTCAAGGCCAGGTTGGATGGGGCCCTGGGCAGCCTGATCTAGTACCAGATCTGGAGGTTGGTGGCCTTGCTTGTGACAGGGGAGTTGGATGTCCCTTCCAATCGAAGCTACTCTGTGATGATTCTATGGCTTTGGGAACAGGCAAACTGCATCTTACTATTCTAAAGTTGCCTTAAATCTTTATTCTTTATTATTATTATTATTATCTTTATTATCTCTTCTCTCTTTGTCCTGGTTCCAGTTCCCACACCTCCAGGAAAGTTAGAAGGTGCTAGATACAGAACAGGTAGCACTGTGGAGATGAGGGAGGTGTCAAGAGTGAAAAAAGGCTGCAATTTCTTAGATACGTATGCAGTGAGATATGTATTCACTTGATTAAAGAAAGATTTAAATCCCACTCTCACAGTTTAATGGTTTTGATTTCCAAGCTTGTCGCTATTACAACTGACTTTGGTAGCTAGCTTATAGTATTACCTTGCCAGCTGTTTCAGGGAGTTTTTGAAATATTTTCTTCCTGGAAGTGTTTTTGAAATTTTCATTTTCCAGATTTCCTCTTGTTCTCATACTCCAAACAAACCTCAGCTTTCTTACTCATCACACACCTACATCTGATAATATCTCAAGAAAAAAGGCAAAAGAGGGACACACATATTCCTCACTTTCGAAACAGTAGAAATATTCAAGTTTTTATTCTAGTTGTAATGAAAAATTGATGACATAACTTTTGTAATGTTACTCAATTTTGTGCATCTGCAGGGGTTGTTTAATATAGTCTTTTATGCCCAGCCAATTGTAAAGACTCTGCTGTTCTTCACTGTCATACTGCAAATACAGTGATAAGTGAGAAAAGTGCATACTTCTGCTTTTCTAGTTTTAATCAGCTTTTCAAGGATTTTTTCCTTATGTTACTTTTCATTGCTACAGGCACATATCCTATACTCTTGAAACAAGGAAATGTTCAGAATAAAATCATCATTGCTTTATGCTATCAATTTTTCGGGCAGAACAGAATCTTTCAAAGTATCTGTACCTACAACATCAACGCTGAGTCTGGAAACTCTTCTATGTGCATACTTAATATTATGCACAAAATGAAGTTATGCTTATGTAGAAGTGCCCATGTGATCTCGCTGTGCTTTGCCAGGCAATTTCTTTCCAGAGCTATCTGTCAGGTGTATTACATAATTACTTTATATTAATTATTAAAGCTTTTATTATTTAGAGCAATTAGAATTTAATATCTGTAGCATTCCATAGGAGAAATTTCTCTTAATACAACACTGTTTTCTGTAGCTCCAGAAGAAAAAGTAGAAAATAAGTCAGGATTTGAAATTATGAAGCCTGACAATGAGGCTTATTATTCTAGGAAAACACTGAAACGATCATTAAAGATAAAATCAGGGACTATCACTTCAAAACACTTAGTTCTTTATAACCTAATCAGTCTTCCAAACCACTTCCTTCTGTTCTTACTAAAATATATATTGTACCAAATAAGTGCTAAGAAGTGATTACTGTAGGATTCTTATTCCCCTTTCTGTTTTATTCAGTATTACAAAGGAGTTGCTAGAGAAATAAGTTAAAGCAGGTGGAGGTTCACTGAAGTACAAAGAAAATTACATTTTTTGTAACTCTGACATTTAACAAGCTTCAGCTGGAGTTTTTCACTCTCCTGGAATATAAATTCAATTTAAATTTAAAATACATGTTATTTAAACAATATCATTTCCTGAATGAGCATATTTTTGCAAATACTGAGTTTATTTCCTTCTGTGAATTTAAACATTAAAGTTTAAAGAGAAAGTTAAAGAAATAGTAACAGTGATAAATTTTGATGTTCAAGACTAGAATGCATCCTACTAACATTTACTTCTAATAACTGAAGGAAGGGAAAGAGTTCTAACAACATGAGGAATGTGTATCAGAGTGAATTCATTCCAATTTAGCTGTTTCTAACATCTTACATTTCAAAGCAGTTTGGGATTTGTCTTAACATAAAGCTCACACATGCTTAGGTCCAAAACAGGATGTCAAATGGAAATCCATGAGCTGAGAAATATCAGCGCAGGGGGCTGTGTCACTGGGCTCTACACAAGAGATTTCAAACACTGATTTTTTTTTTCAAACTCACTATTTATTTTCTAGACCAGCAGACTCTTGTGACTGGATCCAACTTCTGGTTTCATCTTTTAAAGCATGTGAGAATTGAGCATAGTCATTTTTTCTAGCTGACAATATTTCACAAGATTTCATGTTTGCTAGTGCCTTGGTGCATGAGGCATGATGTACACGTGTACTTGTGTCCTTGCAACTCCTCCATCTGGAGGATGTCCCATACTTGTCAAACTTCTATTAGCATCTTAGGAATCATAAGGACAGATATGAAATACAGAATTTGAAGAGGAAATATCTAGCAGCCACTTCTGCTTGTAAAAAAAGAAGCAGTGCCCCTGAACACACTTTCCTCACCCTATGAATCATGCAATTCTTGGATTTTATGGGGCTGCGTAACGTTATCCTCACTTACTTACTAGTGAGCTGACTGGCCCTAAGCGTAGTAGTGATAAGCCAATTTCTCATGGAGAGGATTGCTCCCTAGGGGTGGGGAAATTCAACCTGTGATCCCATTTGTCTCCAAGCCCAGAGGCAGACTTCTTCTCATGGGAGATCTGGAGGTTGAAAGACTCGATGTTCATGGCATTTGATAGGTCTTTTATTGGTGTCTCTCTTATTCATTTGCACTTGAACCTTAAGGAGTGTTCTCCAGGAATATGGCTACTTGTGTACTTCTATAGTTTTCCCTATATCCCAGCAAGAGGTCACTTGCATAAGCAGGATATTATGCACATGGGCTCTTTGCTGCTCTACATTTTTTCCTGAAAAGCTTCCCCTGCTCTTTCTGAATTGAGTTACTAGAATAAACCAGCCTGAGTCAAAAATGCCTTATAGGGGAAAAAATCAATGCAGTTGCCCTACAAATTACAAGACAGAAAATAGCATAGATTTCACAGCTATGTAGATACATATTCAACTCTGCCTCAATAATCTTATTTTTAATCTTAGGAGATGGGTAGCAGGAATCCTGCCTTTGGGTTTGACCCCCAATGGCAGAGAAGACATTCAAAGCTCTTTATGTGCTGCAGTGTTTTCACAGGCCACCTGGTCTAAGGGCAAGTGGATAAGCGAGGACATACTGAGTCGTTCAGATCCTGCAACAGTAAGACACACACCAGCTGCTGCTCTCCTCCCATCTGAGGCATGTTAACTGTGCAACTCAAACCTCTATGTAATGAAAAACTTTTAAGGATGCAATATGAAGGAAAGAAGCCACAGCAACTCATTTTTTGACCTCACAGCTGGAGCAGACATGCTCCAGCTCCACACATGGCCTACTGTGAGGTTGCTCAGCATGTGCTGAGCACAGTGGAGGAAGTATTGCGGTGACAGATGGTGAGGGAATGCCCTGATCATATAATCAGAGGTGTGCATCCAAATGCATAACTTGGGATAACAGAGCCTTTGTTTCCTCCCTGCTTGGTTATCAGAAAGTGGGAGTGTTTTTCTGCATGGAAGGAAAATGACCTTGTTCCAAAATACTCAGTCATTTGTCATGTGTATGCAATATAATGGTGATGTTATGCATGTGTGTATGGTTATCATTTAAATAAGAAAGGGACATCAAACCCTTGAAAGGGAGACTGTTCAGTAGATCTGAGCAGCCTCCAAAAACATAGTGGCAGAGATTTGGCTGCATTATTTAGGACAGCTTAATCTGTCCCCAGGCTGGGCCACTGTCAGTGGTTATGCTGTGCATCACTGGAATGACAAGAAAAGCAGCTCTGAGGAAAGAAGCCACCATCCAGTGCGTTCTAAGAAACTGTTGTTGTTATTGTTATTATTATCATTATTATTAATTCATCTTCTCAACTGTAAATAATAAGCGTTACTTCATAGTGAAATGAAATTAAAATTACATCTTGGTGAGTAGCATATTTAGATAAATGTGATGAAACCTTTCTTCTGGACTTCCAGGAGAAAAATTATATGAAATTCTAGACCATTAAGTGCTCAGGAGGACAAAAAGGTCACACTGATCTTCTGACTGAGTTGACCAGAGTATGTTTCTGGTTCTGGGTTGGCTTCGAGGTTCCTTCCAGCCCAAGTCATTCTGTGGTTCAGTGATTCTTTCATTTGCCAAACTCTCCTTATGTTGCATGCCATTCGTACTGAGACTCGCTTTCCAGGTCACCAAAGAGACAATAATTGCAATTATTCCTTTCAGGTAAGATAATTGGAAATACTACTGGTCTGTCACCTTGAGTTTCTTTGGAAGTCTCAAAGACTGTCAAAAATTGATACAGTGCCTTCCTATGGTTTACTGACTGTTATCTTGCAATCAGTATACGTGAAATTGTGCCTCACAGTGTCCAGTGCTTTAGTGCTCTGAAATCAAACTGAAGAGACAACAAAATGTAGCCACAGCCTCCCTCACTGGCACCTCCAGCCTCCCACACAGCTCCAGTTAGTCTCTCTCCTAGAGAGACTCTGACAGACAGTGCTGCTGATGGGGCCTGGGCTGCTGCCAGAGGGGACCTCTCTTCACATCAGTGGTGTCCACATCCAAACCTGTCAGTGCCAGGAGGGGCAACCTCCTGGGATGTCTTATGGGACAGCAGCCCCAGCCTGTACACGTAAGCAATTTGGTTTCATAGCACACCCACTCCATTAAATGGGCTGCTGTGTGTGAGCAAAGGTGCTTAAATACACCACAATTAATAAAATGGTGTTATAATTTAATACCCAAGTAACTCTACCATTACTTTAACTACAAGCCTGTAATTTTATACTTTTCCCACTGTAAATTCTTAAGCACTGAAAAGCACAGTGATTTGGGACTGTGCTGGGAGGAAGCTGATTCCAGATGATACGTGAATTAAACATGTTGAGAGAGATCAACTTTTGTTTGTAGACCACAGTACTCTCAGATAAATAGCCACATTAAAAAACACAGCTATTTCCTGTATTACTTCATAGATCATTAATTTTGGCAAACAGAATGATAAGTTATAACGTCTGTGAGAAGTTAATCAAATCATTAAAGAGAATGTATGAGAGAGGAGAAAAATCCATGCCTGGATTGAGAAATTGCGGCATTTAGAAGTACTAAAACCAAAATTGTGATGTCATGTACAGCCTCATTTCAAATTATCAGCAAATAATACCCTAAAAAGCAGCAAAGAGTCAGTGTAGATTTTGTATACCTTCTTCACTACACCAATCATTGTACTTCATCGATTATCTGCCTTCCTTATTGTGAATTCGTTCATATCTTTCCCAATGTCCTGAATGAAAGGTATTGTGATGGTGTTACCGATTCAGATTTAAATCAGTAATTATTTTAAACTCAGTCATTACTTTTTTATTTTGTTATATAGCACTTTGATATGTAATATAAAAATACCTAAGATAAATTTAAATCCACATGAACTGCATTACTAAATTGCTAAGCAGATCTAGAAGTCAGTTTAACAAGTAAATCAGGCAGCAAATATAAAATATGGAAGATAAAAACAAAAGTTAGAAATAATGAGCAAATTTAATTTTGATAAGCTATTTAGGATGCAGATGGTTGAACTTTTTATGGAAAAATCTTTTTGAGCTATAAAACTGGATGAGATTTTTGATGAGTTCAGAGCACTTAATGTCATTTTATGAACTTGCTTGCTTACATACTTTTTGTTTCCTGTTGGCTAAATACCATGCTAATGTAGTGAAATAAGCCCACAGATAAGACTTCTTAGCTTTTATCCTGGCTTTATGGCTGACATACACAATTTGGCCTTTTGCTAGCTTAACCTTTCTGTCTGTTTTGCTTTATAGATGAATGCAAGATAGAACTTGAGAAATGGCAATGAAGAGTAATTATCATATAGTATATATACTGTTTTTCTAACAGCGTTCTGTATGATGTATAAACTGGAATCCAAGAATTCAGAAAAAAAAAAAAAAACAAAACTAGACAAGAATGTCAAATGAGGAAAATTTGGAAACAGCTTTTTAAAGTAAAGACATAGAGGCATTCTTTCAGGTATAAGTAATCCTTCTTTACTGCTTTGTTGAAGTTGAAAACAACCTAAGTGACCTCTAAAGGAGAAACCTCAGTGACCTCTACCTAGAAAGGTTTTCATATTTGATTTATTAAATTTACTTTAAAAATTTATAGTTGTTGGTAAGTGAATGCTAATCACTTACACGCTTGCATTTGCAGTTTGCAAATACATTTTATAAAATGCTGCAGTGATGGAAGAAAGTACAAATAATGTCAATTAGACTTTGAGGTCCTTAATTACTTTTTAGAGTAACGAGGTTTGGGAGCCAACAGTAATGCTAGGGCAGACCTCTAAGTCCATCTTTATTCTGCTGGACTACACACATTTTTTACATAATCAACTCAACAAAAATTCATTAAATCATGCATGTAGCAATGTACATCCTTCTGTAACCCCATAGGAAACTGCTTTATTTCAGAGTGCCCAGGCTGAGGGAGCTGGGTACAAGCTGAGGGAGCTGGGCTTGTTCAGCCTGGAGAAGAGAAGGCTGTGGGATGACCCAATTGCAGCCTTTCAGTACCTAAAGGGAGCCGATAAACAGGAGGAGAATCAACTCTTTGAAAGGGTAAATAACAGCAGGACAAAGGGAAATGGTTTTAAGTTGACAGAGGAAAGATTTAGGTTGGATGTCAGGGGGAAGTTCTTATGAGAGTGCTGAGGTGCTGGAACAGGCTACTCAGAGAGGTTGTAGATGTCCCGTCCCTGGAGGTATTCAAGGCCAGATTGGATGGGGACCTGGGCAGCCTGGTCTAGTATTAAATGGAGAGGTTGGTGGCCCTGCCTGTGACAGGGGGCTTGGAGATTCATGATCCTTGAGGTCCCTTCCAACCCTGGCCATTCTGTGATTATTGTAGGCATAAATTATAATGGTGATTATATAGATGTGAACATTTTTATATTGATTTAACTATATCACAACAAGAGTTATATGTACCATTTCAGTCCAAGCGCCATACTGCAAGGTGCATAGATGCATACAGTCATTGCATTGTTAGGAGTTAGCCACCCTTGTCTCCATGGAAAAAAATGAAGAAAGCACATCTGTCCCACCTTTTTTGCATTGCAAGAAATGAAGAAAGATTCCTCATGTTTTCTGTCTCCTTAAATACCTCTCACTAAAAGCTATTTTCATCAGATATGAATAAACACATAAGAAAGTTTAACGGAAATGGAAATTACAACATACAGAAGAAAGAACTGCAATTAAACATAGGCTCATCTAGAAATTCTCTGTGTAAGTTGTTATCAGTCATATTGGCAGTCACAATACTCTTGTGCATTTTGATAAGTTTATTCACTTGATGTCCATTGCAGGAATATTTTTGCTTTCATTTGACAAGAACATTTAATGAACTGTTATGTAATTAAATATCAGTTATATTACCTTTATGAAATGTGGCCTAGTTAATTAAGTGGTAGTGTGTCAATTTTTCCACAGTTGCCTAAAGTGGGCTATAAAATTCCGTAATAATGTCATAATATTCCGTAATAAACATGTCAAAGAAAGAATTCTAATTGACTCTTAAGAGTAGTTCAATTCTTAGTTGGCAAAAGGCTTTCACGTTGGTAATAAATGTAATCTATTCTGTGACAATTATTTAACAGCAAGAATTAGTTGCTAATAATTCTTTTAGACATAGTTTTCAGAGACGTATTTCTGGGCAAGTTTTCATTGAGTTGTTTAGTTGCTAATGTTTTCTTTTGTTCTTGTATGAAAGAACAGCTGCAGATTCAAATTCTAAAATGAATTTGCTATTGTAGTATTGACAAATGTCTCACAAAACATATTCTCTCTCATTTTTTGTTTCCCATTTTATTCTGAGCAGGAGAGATTCAATATGGTCTCTTTATTTTGAGTATGGAAGAAAAACAAGTTTAAAATAATGTAAATACTAAAGAATTAGTACATGTTGTATTGTGGGTATTGTGTAAAAGCACTTAGTTGGTGTATTTATTTGGAGTTCCACTTCTCCCTGTCTTGTTGTTGAATACATAGATTTTGACAGAGAAGAGCTTAATTATAAGATCAACATACTGACTTGAATCATTCAGAATTTCTAAAGGGAACCTGAGGGAATGGCGTAGAGAGAAGTGGAGCCTGCAGTTCCATCCTTATCTATGTTGGCCTACACAAAAGAGCAACAAGACATACTGCTGACTCTCTGCTTCCTTTAAGATTTGGAAGAGACTTTCTCACTGGTCAGTTTTTGGTGCTTGGGGACTGAAAACCCAGCAGCCGTAGTTGTGTTTTCTACACCAGCACTCCTGTAAACATATCACAATATGACTACTTTATCTTTTCTGACAATGAAAATAGGGGTTTATTTTCCTTATAGACTACCTTCCACTGAATGCAAGTACATCAAGAATCTTCATGGCATTTCTTGACCTCAGTTAACCTCAATGTACACTATACGAATGGTCCTTTTCCCTTATTCCATCACTCTAATGTCTTTCCTCAGCACTAAGCACTTTGTGTATTTTTTACACTCTTGGCTATCTAAATCTCAAAGACTCTTCATCTCCAGCTTCATACACTTTGGAAATTCACTTCTCCATATATATCTACTGATCTCCATTCTTATTAGGGCTAGCTCCTGCAACCTAGTCTTAGTTTCAGCCTACTTCAAGTTGTTATACTAGATTACACTTACCATCATAGGCATATCCTCAGTGTTGCTTTTACCTGTGAAGGAAGCTGTGTAAGAATTTATAAACGTTGAAAAGCAATGGCATTGTATGTCATATCACAGAATATTGTCCCTTTCGATACCTTCATTAGTGAGCATATGTTTAGGCTGTCATTTGTGTATTTTTCCCCATTATGTGCATCCTTCATATAAACAAATCCCGGTAACTGCCTCATATAAAAATAGATATGGAACAATTACTCTTCTCACTGTTCATCAGAACTTTCAGATTTTTAGTCTGTTGCTGTAAGGTGACTAGTTTGGCACTAAGGTGCACGTCCTCTTCATCTGCTATTAGCAGATGCTGTGAACTGTCTGGCATCAAATATGCAAATTGATATAGGTACACAGTCTGAGGTTTTTCTCTCTAATTTCTAACCTTTGTTTGGGGTAAGTTTTAGACACATAGATTGTAACTTTAATGCTAGTAATAAAGACAATAGTGAATTTGTTCAGATTTTAGCTGTAACCATTTTTGAATTCAGATGACATCTGCAGATAACATTCTTTGAGACTATCAAAGATTTATATATAAGTGTATCTCTACAAGAATTTTCAGGCAGTGTCAGGAAGCATCAACTGTTCTTTACTCTCTACATAACTGTACATGCAAAATAAGTTGTTTTTATGGGCAGACCTTTGGAAACTGCTGCTGAAAACCAGGAGATTGCACTTTTTTGTCAAACTAGTCTTAGGACCTCTCTAAGAATGTCCAATGCTCATGTGAAAAGTGTATCAGTTTCCAGAACTGTGACCTCTAGCTTTTTATAGCAGTATAGCAAATCCCTGTGTTTCTCTGCTGGATTTGCAACCCAGTGTACAATTATGCATAAACAATTTTAACAGTAGGTAGTACAGTTTATATAAGGAAAACTTTTGCTTCCTGTGAGCTTTCAGATTAACATTAATCAGCCAGCAGATTTTGCTGAAAGGGAGCTAGCTGCTCCATTCAGTAGAGATGAAGAGTGCAGAATTGCTTTGAGTGAGAAAGGAGGAAAGGTTAATATGGAGCTGTTGGGTAAAATACAGTCTTTTCAAATTGGGTATCCAGTTCAAGATCATCAGCTCCCAAAATCAGTGTCACAAATAGGGTCATAGCTCAGAATTTGTATGCAAATAGAGTTGTTCATGCCCAGAGATAGAGGCCCAAGAGAAAATTTTTGGATGTATGAGCCAGCTCAAAGAATACTGTAACCAATATGCCTGTTGTTTTTGTTGGGTTTTTATTGTCTCACATCAAAAGTTAAATGTTTCTGTGTAAAAGTGACAATTTAATAAGTTTCTGCCCTTCTCTATAATACTAAAAACCCTGACAAAAATAGCAGAAATTAATTGGTGCCAGATGTCATCAAAAGGCTGAAACTAATGTTTGCCTGCAACAGTAGTGAAGGCAGTATCTGAACATATTAAGTTGCTGTATCTACATTAGGTACAAGAAAATCAAGTATATGATAATTAATCATAAAATGCACATGAAAGTAACAGTAAATATTTTAGCTCAATTGCAATTTGAGTTTGATTATATAATGCAGTATGTTTTGCAGTCATTGTACTAATGAGTTTCTAATTCCCGGTCAGAGTAAGAGATTAGATTCCCAGTTACCTATTAACTAGCCAGTCTACTCCATACAGGCTGGAGCTTTCCACTGTAACTTCCCTTCACTAAAGCAAGATAAGCTAGCTGTTTAAGTGAGACAGGAACATGTGATTTAGCTATATCTGATCTCTCAACTAAGTGTCCTACTCAGTGTGAGCCAGTAAGTAAGCATGTGATCTTAAAGCTGAAGATGTCTGTGCCCAGTAACAACAATTTCCTGATTATGTAAATGAGTTCTTAAAAATCCCTTGCATTTCTTCAAAATGAATCAGAAATATTTCTTTTAATGATGTTAGCTGGCTGGCATTCTGCTTTAATAATTCATGCACTTCAAGCATATTTCTCTTCATTTTGACATGTTGTCAAAAAGAAGGCAAAATCAGTTAAATAATTGAGAACATGTGAGCTGCCATAAACAATCGCTCTTGTTTGTTTCTCTGCAGAAAGAAAGGAAGTGAAGGTGGGAGAGTACAATGCTGTAGCTGACACACTGGAAATAATCAACAACAGCATCAGGTTCCAAGGTAAGATGGGAAACTGGGAAGAAGTACAAGGGTGACATGGACATAGCTTGCTGTTTAGAGATCTGTTGTAGCTGTTTGATATTAAAAACCCTATGAAACTGTATACAGAGAAAAGGAAATAAGCTGTTCTTAAAAGCAGGAGAAATCTGACCAAAAAAAAAAAAAAGCTAGTTTTACTGTATTGATACTTTTCATTCAAATAATGAGAAACTGATATGTGTACATCCTTTATTATTTCAACAAGCTACAGATATGTCATCCATTTCATCTCTACCAATAATGTTTTAATTTCTTCCTTATCTCCTACTCCCCCAATTCCTCTTCCCCGAAAGTTACTCAGGTACTCTACTTGCAAATGAGAAGGAAGTCATTGGCTTTTTTGTGGAGGGGTCTACTAGACAGTTAGAAAATATAGTTTCAAAATACTAATGCTACCTTTATTTAAGTTGGCATTTAAGAAATAGGGCTAAAGAGAGTGTTCAGCCCAGTAGTACTCCCCAGGTCCTTAATAAGGATGTGACTTGTGTTGCCATATCTCCTAGCCATCTTTTTTCCAACCCCCAGTCTGCTTCTGTTAACATGTGGACTTCCTCTACACTCTCAGCAGAAGAAGACTTTCATTAGCAGCTGCTGACTATCTATCAGGCATATAGCTTACAATCACAAAATCATAGAATATCCTGATTTGGATAGAACCCACAAGGATTGCTGAAACAGAATGGCTTGGGTTGGAAGGGACTTTAAAGGTCACCTAATTCCAACACCCCTGCTGTGGGCAGGGCTGACACCCACCAGATCAGGGTGTCCAGGGCCCCGTTCAACCTGTCCTTCAGCACCTCTAGGGATGGGGAACTTACAGCTTCTCTAAGCATCCTGTGCCAGAACCTCACCACCCTTTGAGTGAAAAATTGCCTCTGAACTTTTAATCTAAATTTACCCTCTATTAGTTTAAAATCATTCCACTGTGTCCTATCACTATTAGGTCTCCCTTCTGATTATAAGCTCCCTTAAAATACTAGAAGGCCACGATGAGATGTCCGTGGGGTCTTCTCTTCTCTAGGCTGAAGAAGCCCAGTTTTCTCATTCTTTCTTTGTAAGAGGGGTGTGCCAGCCTTCTGATCATCTTCATGACCCTCCACTGAACCCACTCCACAGGCTCCACATTTTTCTTGTGTTGACTCCAGATGGAGATGCATGAAGGCAGATAAAATGACAATCACCTTCCTTGCCCTGCTGATCACTACTCTTTTGAAGTGGTCCAGAGTACTGTTGGCCTTACAGGCTGCAAGAGCACACTGCTGGCTCACATCCAGCTTTTCATCCACCAGAACCTACAGGTCCTTCTTCACAGGGCTACTTTCAATGAATTATTCTCCCATTCTGTACACATATCAGGAATTGCTCCAACCCAAGTGCAACACCTTGCACTTTGCATCATTGAACTTCATTAGGTTCATATGGACAAGCTTGAAAAGCGGGCCCAGGTCCCTATGGATGGCATCCCTTCTTTTTGTCCTGTCAGCTGCACCACTCAGCTTAGTGTTGTGTGCAAACGTGCAAGGAGTGCACTCAATATCACTGTCTACATCACGGACAAAGATGTTAAAGAGCACCAGTCCCAAGACAGACTCCTGGGGAACATCACTCCTCACCATCCACCACCTGTCAGCGCTGTCCCTCTGCTCCCTGTGAGGAGATGCAGCCGCCACAAGGCCTCCTCTCAGCTTCCTCTGCTCTGGGCTGAACCAACCCAGGGATGTCATCTGCTTTTCATGTTTTCCCCTCCAAATCCATTATCATCCTTGTTGCCCTCCTTTTGACATTCTCTAATAGTTTTATGTTGTTCTTGTATTGTGGCACCCAAATCTGCACCTAGTGCTCAAGGTGAGGCTGCACAGTGCAGAGCAAAACTGGAATCCTTCCTTTCACAGAGCTGGCAGTGCTGGGCACTCCAGAGTATGGTTGACTCTTGGCTGCCAGAGCACACTGTTGACTCAGGATCAACTTGCCATCAACCAGAAGCCCCCTTTCCACGGGGCTGCTATCCAGCCTCTCGTCACCCATTCCATATACATATCTAGGACCATCCCTATTTTGGAGGTGACCACTCCCATCAAGTAATGGACCAATATTGTCTCTGGTCCTCCTTTTACTGTTAACATGTAAAAATGCCCTTATTGTCGTCTCGCAAAGTAGTGGCCACATGAATGTTCTCCCTGAAGTAGCAAAGAGCATCTCTGTAGTCTTCCCATTTCACCCAACCTCACTTCCAGTAGCCATACACTTTCTTTTTTCACATAGTTCTAGAAGATCTCTGCTCTGCCAAGTTGACCTTCCCACCCTGCCTGCTTGACTTCTGACATTTAGGAATTGCCTGCTCCTGTGCTTCAGATTCCCACAGCCCTGTGTCTGTTTTAGCTTTCTCTGCACTGGCTGCAGGTACGGTAGGTTTCTAGAAAGGTCATTTGAATTTGCCCTGTTTGTAATGAAAATATTCTGAGAAACAATGTACTCTGTTTTCCACTCACATTTCTGTCACTTATTTCAGAAAAGCATAACCTCCTAGCAAACTTTACAGTTAGTTCAGTGTTATTTACATTTTAAAATGAAAATAGGCATATATTTTACAAGGTTCTGCATTTGGGTTTTGTTGTTATTTTTTTTCCCAAAGATCATGTTAATCTGTTCCAGAAATACCAACCTTCTTGTCAATCAATGTGACTAACATGTCTATCAAAGTCAGTATTTTCATCAGCTAGGAATGTGGTTTACATTTGCTAAATATGCTATATCTAGGTAGTGTATTGAGGAGAGGCATATTTTCTAACAGAAATTCTACGTTTGATTGAACTTTAGCCTTTTTTTCCTTCTTGTAATTCTAGGACTTGAACCTCCAAAGGACAAAACAATTATACAAGAGGAGCTACGGAAGATCTCTCTACCACTCTACAGCATCCTTTCAGCCCTCACAATCCTAGGAATGATAATGGCCAGTGCTTTCCTGTTCTTTAACATCAAAAACAGAAATCAGAAGTAAGGCATTCATGTTACTTCTGTCTCAACTTATTCTCTATTTAAATGCCAAGTTTATGGAGTTTGCCATTAATGTTTACATAAGGAAAATATCTAAACTGCGGAAGAATTATAATTTAGAATTAGTTAGTTAGAATTACTGTTATATACACACACGTAGAAACAAATGTCTGTTAGGACAACTTTTTTATAGGTTCATAAAGTGTGATTTTTTAAAAGTTATGTTTGACTGTGTGCTATTAACATTACTCCAGCTAATTAACCCATCGGTAAAAAAGGATGCCCTTTTTACTAAATATCCAAAAACCTGAAACAGTGGTAAAGTTTATAAAAAAGCAGATGTGCATGCTTATAGTTCTACAGGAAGGTTTATAAGAAGGTTACAAAGAATTCTTCTTTATTGCTCTAAAAGAATCTTCTCTTTAATGCACTATCATCTTTTGTCCATAGATTAATAAAGATGTCCAGTCCCTACATGAACAATCTTATTATCCTTGGAGGAATGCTTTCTTATGCTTCTATTTTTCTTTTTGGTCTTGATGGATCCTTTGTCTCTGAAAAGACATTTGAAACACTCTGCACAGTAAGTAATTCCATGTATTTGAATTTAAGATTGTCTGGCAGAAAGCTTTACTAGATGTATAAGTAGAAGAGCTCAGTATTTGGATGCCTTATTCCTTTTAATAACTGATTCTCTTAGTTCTTTCCAGGAATATTTTCTTGGGCCAAATTCTGACACATTCATAAAGCTATATTATTATTAGTGAAAGTTTCAGATGCAGTAGGAACTTTCCTCAGACTGACAATGTCAATGTATCTTCTTGTTTTGAAATTACACGTGTAGTTTTTGCATTAAATGCTGTGCCTATGAAATTAGAACTAGTAAAAATCTTCAAAGCTACTGTGTTTTCCTTACAGATTCCATATTATTTCATACTTCATGACAGCTGCTTGTGCAAACCTTTCTACTCAGTCTTTTTTCTGAATTTTCAAAGGCTTCTACTGCTATTTCCAGGCTAGACTTGAAATTCACACAAGCCTAACAGTCCTTCAACTAGAGCACACATTGTATGGCGAATAGAAGGAGTTTCTCAAAGTCTTCAAAAGGAAAATCCTGTTCACCTCTCCCAAGCTTAGTATTGTCTATAGGGTTCAATACAAAGTGGAAGGTACCAGCATTACCTCATTTATTATCCAGTGATTGTCTTTGTAACGCTATGATGTGATGGGAAGCACAGTGGTAACAGCAGATAACAAAGTCTTTGGCTGCAGCAAATGGGGACAAGCCCAAATGCAGCAGCTATGGATACAAAAATAAAGGAAAAAAAGCTGCTTACCTTTGGAAGGCCTTAGGTAGGCAGGGATCTCCAAAAGGATACCCACACCTCCACTGCCAACCTTTAATTGAGGTCTGGGAAGGGGGTGGATCCTGCCTGCACCTTCTTCCAGTCACTCAGGTGTATTGCATGCACATGAGCTCCCCTGGGTTGGCCATGCCTTCCCACTGGGTACTCAGTCACTGTTTCGCACCATGATTCAGTATTTCCACTACAGTCTTTCTGTGTGTGTGTGTGTTCTGAACCATCTTCTAAAGTATCAGAAGTGTTCATTTAGAAGCCAGTTATTTATATCAATTCCCATTCTTTTCTCATCCTCCTTTGCAGAAAAATCAAGTGTCAAGGAGTTCAGATTGTAGGTCCTGATGTCTATTTAGTTGTGTAGCGCTTACATTCAGACCTTAAGGTCTCGTTGCCAGGCTGTAGACCATTGCATGAGTAGGTTGTTCACCGTCCTCCTCTTGAAGAAGCCAAGCATTGCAGAGCAGAAGGAAGGAAAGTAGGAATCAGAGGTACTGATCAGAACAGAGCTGCTCCAGGGAACAGGTTTCCATCCAGAATTAGCTATGTAAAACTAAATTTAAATCCCTACTTTAAATGTGATACAGCTTAGTCTAACCACAGAAAGATGAACACACATTTCCAAAATCCTGTGAACCAGAATGTTTCAGCTATCTGGTTTTATCTCTGATTTTCTTCTCGAAGCATAACCAGTACTCTCATATTCTAAAAGCAACAAAATTTAAATGAGAGTTGCTTTGTTCTGTCTCATTTATCTTTCTTTTAAAAATAATGAATGTAAATTTGTATATTCACCTTATCTTAATTAAAGACATTTTTATTTATCATAGAAGATGATTAACAGAACCAAAGTCTCTATTAGAGGAGATCTGTACAGACTCTTGAATAACTTTTGTTCAGCTTTACCTAACTGATCCACAAGAAAGGAGATAGAGCAGAATACCACATTCTCAAAGCCAAATTTTGATTAGGAAATATTATCATATACCTTAAATGGATATCTTACGTAAACAGAGCTGAAAATTTGGGATTTCACCTCAGTCTTATCTTTCCTATTTTTCAGTTCTTTATGGAATCATTCCTGATTGTGCTTTTGTGTACATGGATGTTGATTTATTTTATGAATCCCAGCTCAGTGATTAGTATCAGAATCACAGATGCAAAAAAGACCTCCAGAATCAAGTTACCAGGATTTTTTTCCAACCTCCTGCTCATTAGAACAATTATTTCAAAATTTTTCTCCTCCTGTTAATATTTTTTTTCAGTGGAATAGCTGGTAACTGATAGCTTTCAATGAACAATTTTCTTTCTACAAGCAATCTTTCCATGGCCTCCATTCAACATGGCAAAATGCTTTTCCAGTATCTAGGAAACACTGATTTAATGCTGGTGAATTCATAAATATGGTAGACAAACTCACTTTTCTGTTCAGTAACTCTTCTGTCTCTCCTTTCTCCCAAAAAACTCCCACTGAGTGCTGAGTACAGAGTGTTCACTTGGCAACATGTAATGAACATCCATCTCTCCATATGGGCAGCAAGCTTACAGGTTTCATAAAGAGTACTTTGAGGTACTTTTATAGGATTAGACCAGTACAAATAGTCTCTTGATCATTCATTTCCCTGGCAAGGCATGATTTTTAATACACATTCTAACCATATTAGAGATCGATATAAAATTCACATTTTATAAAAGACTATTATTTAGTCTTTAAAAGAACCAACTCGAATGGAAAATGATCATAAAAAGCTATTGAGCCAAAAATATGTGGGTACAAATGGAACAACTTAGGCAGAAAGAAGAACCACATTGAAAGAGGCAGATTTTTATTTCTTCTGTAGGGAAATCAAAATTTTGATTCAGCCATTGTAAGTACATGCAAATCTAAAACACTATCATTAATGCTATTCTCTCTAAGCAAAGTAATCAACTTATTTTTCTTCCATATTTCAAAAATCGTAAAATTATTGGATCTCAACAGAGTAGCTGTATATACATGATAAACATTTCCTTAGTTAGATATAGTAAACATAGAGATCATTCTATACCAGTGTTATGTCTGATAACTTTCTGATAATTCTAATAGAAGGTCCTTAAATATACCTGAATCTATGTTTTATTCTATAATATTCAAAGGACACTGAAGCACAATATAAAATTATACCAGTTACACTTGAAAATTTGAAAGGATTTCTTTGGTAAATTGTATCACCTTTCTCCACTCCTTTGAAGGAGGAGTTCTATAAACTAGAACCAAGTATTAAATGTTCTGAGAGTCAGCAAAGCACTTTAATCGTATGGTCAAATAATTTGATGAATAGGGCTATTATATGTCTTCTAATACTGTATTGTTGACTATGTGCTTGTGTAGGTAATTCCTTTCAAAATAACACATTTTTATTTTGATACTATCTTCCATTTTCTATGGGAAAGTAATCAAGTATATCAAAATACATAGTAATTTGTGTACTTACGATAGGAATAAGTACATAGTATTATTTAGTTCCATGTCTGAATTGCAGATCAGATGTCAAATTTAAGATTTCAATTGCATGGAATTAAAACTATTCAAATTAGAAAATTCTGAGAAAGTGGTCAGTGCAGTATGTGACAGTTACACCATGTATTACCTAACAGAAATATAATTGGTTGTACAGGCGAGAAGAAAAGCAATACATTATTTAAATTTGTATGTATCTGAACTATAAATTGCTTCAGACATGAGGTAGGGAGAGAGGAGGAAGATGATCTGTCTTTGTTTTTAATCTCAGAATTACCATGGTGTCATAGAAAAAGAGAAGCTTGAAGTAAGGGTGTGAAACAAGAGTGATGCCAACTGGAAAAATGCAAGCAAGTGGAAAATAATTGAAAGCATTCATTATATGGAAGAGAGAGACTCAAAATTAGCAATGCCAGTGGCATATCCTATGAATAGAGTTTAAGCTGACATATGAAATAGAGGTACTTAAAATAGAATATTAAACATGATCATAATGTTTAGACTTCTGTAATACATTCTACTGAGGATTTCATGCTTACTTTTAAGGCTACTAATGTCTTTGCAAGTTCGATCTAATGTGGGCTGAAAGACTACTAAAAGGCAGTGAGCAAAATTTGAACACAAGGGTTTATCTCTGAACATCAAGAAGCATTTCTGTAGTCTGCAAGTGATAGAGCACTGGCACAGATTGCCCAGGGAAGTGGTGGAGTTTCCTCCTTGAAGATCTTCAAAAGATGATGGACGCTCTGTTCTGGGTGACTGTGTCTGAGCGAGGGATTGGACTAGATAGAGCCAGAGGTTTCTTCTAACCCCATCATTCTGTGATCCTGTGACCTTTGAGAGAAGCATAGTCACCTCTTCTTTGTTATAATCTCCTTCAAGTAGATGCATGAAGTAGTTGTTAATACATATTATTTTTTATAAAACTGATTAAAATGGGTCTGAAAAGAAGTTTTTTTGAGTACTTCAGGTTGTTGTAAAATGCCCGTAGCCACTATGCAGAAAGGTTTTGTGTACTAAATAGCAGCAGACGGAATATCTCTGCTTCTCACTATTGATGGTCCCAATGTATGGCACCACTTTGCCTCAGAGAGCATGCTGCATGAGTGACTGGAACATGTCAGTATAGGATTCATACCATTCCAGGAGATATCTGTTCTGGAGACACTGGCTGTCTCTCAGTCTCCTGAGCACTCCAGAGTTCTGCAGATGTATTCCATAAAGGTAAAAGGATCTAAATCTTGCAGACTATACTGTTACTAAATTAAGCATGTGTTCTCATTCAGACATCTTGAGAATGAGCACATTCATAAAGACAGTAGAAGTTAGAGACCTTAACTTCTCAGAGGTGTTCTTTACATTTTGGTTATTCACCTTCAAATGCTTCCATATCTTCAGAAGCACTTAGGGTTTGTCTGCTAATATTGTTCTTAATACTTAAACACTTAAACACTTAAAATCTGACTATTGTGTTGCAGTGTGAAAGGCAAATTGTTGTCCTTTTTCACTAATTTTTCATTGTCACATCTACATTCCACTGAGAGAACATCTGTAGAAGATGGAATTCCATGATCCACACTGCACCTTTTCTTGGGAAATCGTGAACATTTGCAAGGTCAGGGTTGCAGGGTGGTATGAGATGGGCAAAACATCTTGAAAACCTGCAGATCAAGCAGAGATTCAGGAATTGCAGTGAGGTGCAGAGAGAAAAATTCAGGTGCAAGAGGTTGTAGAACGAGCTCCTTGGGAAGAGAAGAAACTGCAGCATGAGGGGAATGCTGGACTATTTGTTAAAACTCTGAAAGTCATGCATTTGGCTGAGAGAAGCTCTGGAAGCAGAAACTATATAATAAACAGGTAGAGTGAGAGAACATATCAGCTTTTATTTCTCTTTATTTCTTCTTTATCTACCCATCTCACTTTGAGGTTTCTTTGCTTACCCATTTTTGTGGGAACTGACTAGAAGGAAAATATTTTGGCAGGAGCACTTCAAAACTGGGGCTGCTTTGGTGTACTATGGGCAAGATCTCCTTGGACTTGACCCTGGGCAACCAACTGACATGTATTCCTATATTTAGTTAGCAAGTGATGATAGAATCATAGAATTATAGAATGGTTTGGGTTGTACTCTTTATTCCTACCTTTTGTGCTCTTCAGGCATTGCCATAAGTTCTTGGGTTTCTCCATCTCCTTTTGGACTTAATACTTGCCTAATTATTTTCCTTGAATTGTTTAACATTGGTTAGAAAAAAAAACACAATAGACGTTCAATTCATGCTGTACTACAAAGGGATTTGGAGACCTAATCCATTTTTTTGTTTTTGGAAATCATAGCCTTTTTTTGTACTTTAGACTGGCCTTTTTCATTTTGCGTGTATTCTTTAGTTTATTTCCTTCTTAATTGTCTAGCTGTTAATTTTAATCTCCCTTTTCTGTGTAATCGATTCTATAATTGTCCTAACTGCGGTTCAATCTGCAACTGATCTTGCTCCTATTAAATTCAAAGGCAGTTCTATTACTGAGTTTAACATGAGCCTGATCAGCTTCTATTTTAGTAAACGACATTTTCTTGGGGAAAAAAATGTAGAGGGAAAAGTTACAAAGCTGAATAAATCCTTTAAACTAAATTATTTCATATGCTGAAGCAAATACACAACAACCTTGCCAGCAATTTATTAAGGTAATATTTTTAGAACATTTTGCCTCTCTTTCAGTAGGGCAATAATGGATTTTAAAGATCTGTCATAGAATCATGGGCAATTATAATATCTTTTACACTACCCTTGGATAATTCTCAAAAATGGTATGAAATATATTAAGAAATCACTACAGGAGATCTCACAGCATGTGAACAGCCACTATACTTAATTTATGTGGAAACAGCAGGATTCAATTCTCTAATGTTATTGTCACTTACTTGTAAAATTGTGCTGGTGCCACACAAATTCTAAAGAATGAGTTAAAAGACCAAACGCATGTCATAAGATGTTTGAGATAAAAGAGAGAAGTATAAAAATCAATTCAATGAACCCATTTGCTGGGGCCTGCCTTTACTCACACTGTGAATTTTGCCTTTGCTAATAGAAGCAGGATCAAGCCCCAGGGAAAACTTGTTGAGATGTCACACTTTTGTTCATCATTATTATCCCTCATGTCTCTGGTCTTCCAGCAATAGAAGGTGCTTAATTTTAAGCCTATGAATAGTCCACAGAAATCAACAGAATTGCCTACTTAAAGATAATTGTGCTCTCTGAGACTAAACCCACAGTGTGGCTTATTCTCATGTTTGTCGCTTTAAAGTGCCTAAATCTAATACCAAAATGCTACCAGTCTGCTCAGCACCAGTACTCAGCTGCAGCAGGACCCTGTTGTTACTGCAATTTCCAGCGTGATGCATGTGCAAAACTGGCTAATTATTGTCAAAATCAGTCAGATTGAAACTGGAGGGTGTTGGGAATGTCAAGTCTTATGAAAAAAAAGAAAATGCATAAGGCTTTTATTTGAAAGAAATCATTAAAATTATGATCTTGAGATAATAAGAACAGTACATTAAAAATCTGAATGATTCCTCTGCAGGAATACAAGCTAAAATTTTGCAAATTGAATAAATTGTTAAAGAACTAAATTGTTTCACTGTCCTGCATTCAAATTATGTATTAAAAAAATATATGAAGCATCTGGAGTGGTGATGTTTGTAATTGTTTATACAAAATGTTTTGAAATTATTGCTGATATTTTTAAAAATTATTATTATTCATTCTGATTCTTTACTCATATCTTTTTATTTGCTTAGTATTGGCAAGTAGATTGGTATAGTAAATATGAAGCTGCAACACAAAAAGAAAGATGTAGCATGTCCAGATATTTTATTTTTGGTTTTCCTTCAGCTTAACAGAGGAGTTAAATTCTTGATCAAATGCATTTGAAATTCTTATTGCTTTCATGAGCTCAACACCTTCACTGTCATTCTTCTTCATTTTCATGACTGTATGTTGTTCTGTATTTATGTACACTAGTTGTCCAGTATGGTAAAAAGTGGTACTTCTTTAATTATGAAGCTTCTACATTTCATCAATTCAGTCAAATTTTCCAAGATGTCCTTATTTTATAAATTCAATAGAAATTTTAATTATATTTAAACAATTTAATCTAAATTCAAACATCACTCTTTACCCAGATTTTTGCCAGTACCTAAAATAGTATTTTTGCTTCTGTGCTTTGCTCTTGGAGTATATAAAGAAAGAGATACTTTTATTTCTTTTTAACAATATTTGCAAAGCACGTGGCATTATTTTTTGTTCATGATGCTTCAGATGTTTTCACTACCTAACTGCCCTCTACTGACTCATTGTTCACAACTGTATGGGTTATTTTGGTGGTAATGAATTGTAAAAACATAAATAAGTTTTTGCTTAGATATATAAACAATAACCACTTCACCATTTACACAGCAAGATGATGAGAAAGGTGCAGATTGATTTCTGTGAAGATATCAAATAGTTGCACTCAGAGCGTAGGCTATTCAGCAACAGCTCAAGGTTGAGAGGAAATAAGATTCAAAGAGAAGCAACTTTACATCAGGCTGCTAAGCTATCAGTGCTTATATTATGGAATAATACTTAAAAATCAAAAGTATTTAACATCTTAGGAGTAAACTTAGAACGAAGGTTTTTAGTTGCAAAGGGAAATTGAAATAAATTGCTGTACTTCACAGTCTTCCAAGATATAAACCACTTGCTCATAAATGCAATGATTCTTTAAGTAAACCTATAAAAATAGTTTAAACATTAGTGTTTGACAAAGGCAGATTTTTTGTTGTTTTAGGTAAACATCATATTTATCCCATGCCACAGACTGGAAAACTAACCAGAACTGTTTATTTCCTTGATGAGATGGTGTCAGTGGTGGTCAAATAGGTTGTCCACTAAGGAAATGATTTCTAGCTTCTTTAGCTACCACTGGAAATGTGACTTAAGAGCTTCTATTAAGTAATTTATAAAAAGCATAAGTTCTAATCATGAGTGCATGTGTAGTGTTTTCAAAAATGGATCATTAATGAATTATAGCAGACAAATTCAAGGTCACTTTCTTCAGATTTAAAAATTTATTTTATTCTGAAATTAACCACCTCATTCTTAGCAACAGTGATCTCATTTTGGTAGATTTCCTGATACCTTTAAGTCAGAATGCTTAAATGCAATAGTTGTATTATTCTAATTTGCATAATTCAGATCAGGAAAACGAAAAACTTTTTTGAATTGAACATGATATAAATAACATTTTTTTTTCTGAATACCCACTTGGAAACATATTATGAGCATAATTGAATTTATTGCTATTCCCAGAGGAATTCTTTTAGCAAGAACAAATCAGAATCACCTTAGAGACATGAAAATGCTGTGTATCTATTTTCCAAATATATCACTAAACTGCACACAAAAGAAACGAATACTTATTAATAGCAGCCAAAACACTGAATGCTAAGTATGATTTTCACAGCTCAGTACACGTGAAGTTAAAAAAAGATGTAACTTGCTAATATGAATATGTTGGTATGAAATGTGTTTTTTAAATCTGTTGACACTGATCTCATTGTGGTTTCGGTGAAGTTATTAGCATAATGTATGATGATGGATAATGAGCAAAGAGTTGAAAAAATATTGAAGTAGATTAAAAGTAATGTGTTGCCAGCCTAAATATCTGTTCCTTTTTTTTTCTTTTTTTTTTTTGTTTTGTTTTGTTTTGTTTTGTTTTGTTTTAGATTTCTGTTTTACTGCTGTATTTAAGAATGTCAGTGGGTGGCAAAACTCATATAACTTGGATCTAATTGGGGTTGGTTTACTGATTTTGGTAATGCCATGATTAACCAGTAATCAGTGAGCTGTATGTTCAGGATCAATAGCAGCTATGCAACTGAAAAACCACAACGACCATACATACATATACAAATATCTAAACAGTCTTCTACAAGTAAACCCAATGTTTTCTA
Organism: Chrysolophus pictus; assembly: GCA_037305975.1. Classification (NCBI taxonomy): domain Eukaryota; kingdom Metazoa; phylum Chordata; class Aves; order Galliformes; family Phasianidae; genus Chrysolophus; species Chrysolophus pictus. The sequence goes on from CM074577.1 coordinate 35,262,345, forward strand.
ATAAACACAGTACTGTAACAGCTACTGTGGTGGCATATGCCCTCTTCAGACAATAGCATTGAGTGTCCATTCACATATATTCCTCTTTGCCAAGACTCAAGGTACCTGTTCCGTCTATACTTTCACTAATTCACAATTACTGACCCTGTGCATTTACCTATTTACTTATTTATTTGTTTTAAGGAACTGTAGTCATCTTATGATTCAGCTGTTTATTTTTTTTAATGAGTCCCTACCTTTTCTGTCTTGTTCACCCTGATATCCAATCACCACTGTTTACTAAAAACCAGAATTTTTATACCACAGAAAATTTGAGGGAGGAAAAAGGAACAGTTTTTGAATACAAAAAAGAAAGTGCTGAACATCTCTGGAAAGGCAAACACTCGATGGCATGTACTTAGCAGTGAAACAATTACATTATTTCTAATATTTATCTTAGACACCAAGATCTGCATCTTGCTTCAACCCCTATTTTGTCATCTATATGCATGTCCTAACAATCTCAAACTCTTCAGGAGTCAGATTTGAAATTTTTCAAAGGCTAAATATGCTTCTAATTCATCCAAGCATTATAAAGATATATATCCTTTTTACAAATGTCCTGGTTTCAACAAATCAGATTTTTTTAAATCAAAAGACATTTCTAGTGGCCTAAGATACATGATTAACTGTGGCCAAAACACAGCTTTTGTTTTCCCATTTTCTAGGTTTGCCTTCCTATAGCCATTGCTTTTCCCTCAGTTTTTCCATCTGCAGTGTACAGTACATTTTATTTTTACTTCTTTGTTCGCATTTGTGCAGTGTTCTGTTGTGACAGCCGGCCCAGGTCTAATCTCCAGAGGAAGAAGGAAATGATTCCCTCCTCTGCCGGTATTTCAGGTGCCCAGGTTCAGTTGTAGGCTTTCAGCTCACTGTTGTGCCTCTTGCGTGGTCTTCCACCTGCTATGTTCTGGTCTCTGGTCCCTCTTTGGAAAAGAAAAGTCTGATCAGGGCAGAAAAGTTTTCAGACAGCCACATCTCCAGGGGTAATGGAAAGAGAGAATATTTCAGGGGATTAGAGGGGGCTGTGCAGATCTTGCTGCAACTCTGAAAGTCCCTGGCTTAGCTGAAGCAGTCAGAAAACAAGGACCTACATACATAGATGCTAGAGGTGGGAGAGGCATTGCATGAAAACTGTTTGTGATCTGTCCTCCCTAACCAATCTGACTTTATTTAAAAAAAAAGTCATTTTAATTTTTATCTTTAAAACGCTAATCTTGTCTTTTTCTAGTAAAAATCTTTCAGTTTTCCTTAGGAAACATGCTATAAAGAAAATGCCTAGATAGGTATATCTTACATATGTAGGTAGTTTAGGGTTAGAATCTGTCATTCTCTTTGACCTAAACTTACTAGTTTTTCTTAGACCCATATTACAGATAATATTTTTTGTTCAGATCTTGGCCCTGAGGACTCCCAACCTAGGATTTGTTACTGTCTTTCCATTTTTACCAATGTAATAATTTTAAGGTCATCTTTTCATATCTTTCCAGTATGCCCAGGGTCTGCATTAAATGTTGTATGCCTCACATACTACAGTTTCCTCCTCTTTAGTCTGAATGATATCTCTACTTCTCTGTTCCCTTCTGTTTAAAATGTTGCTGTTAATATTAGCTCCCCATGTGGTTTTTATGGTCTCAGTCTCTTTTTTTCCTCTATTAGTTCCTTCCTCTAACAGCACACAGTACAATAATAGTAGGGGGAAAAAAAGACAATTTCATTACTCATATATTTGAAAAGGAGATGGAGGGAGGAAAATAAAATTGAGATGACAATAAATGAGACAATTTTGAAATGTCAACATTTTTCTGAAGTTCTTTGAGTATTTCTTAACTGTTAATGGGAAAAAAAAAAAAAAAGTGGCTGAAATGATGATATCCACATTATTATTAAATTAAATGGCTTTGTCTTTTTTTATATATGTATTTTTTAGGTCCGAACGTGGATTCTTACAGTGGGATATACAACTGCATTTGGTGCAATGTTTGCAAAAACATGGAGAGTTCATGCCATTTTCAAAAATGTAAAAATGAAGAAAAAGGTGAGGGGAAGTTCTCATTATTCTGTTAATACCATTATCTAACTGTTTTGTTACATGTTCTGGTTTGCTAGGTTTGCTGACTGTTCACCTGTCACATCTAAGTATCCTGAACAGTTTGATATTTGGGCTTTCTTGATCTCCGTTAATAGTGTGAGAGTGGGAACCAAGCAGCAACAGCAGCTTAACCTAAGTGCATTCTGTCCTCACTCTTGTTTGATATGCGGTTTAAGCACTCAGAAGACTTACAGATTCGGAACTCTTAGGAAACATTTCCTGTATATCTACTTGGGATGTAGGTATTACGCACAAGTTTCTCATGGGTTGGTAGGAAAAGGCAAACAACAGTGCTGCTTATGTAGATTTCTATTTCTAATTTTGATTTGAAATTGCACAAGCTTTGTTTTCAACTGATCAAAAAGAAACCACAGTAGTTATCTCATACATTTCTAATATAGAATATTAGAATAAGAATATAGATTCATATAGAGTATGAATGATTAGGTCTAAGCTTAGCTATAATGCAACACTTCATGCTTTTACTGTTCATTTTACTTCTCCCATTAAGCTTCTTTTTACACATAAAGTGCTTTTGGTCACATGATTTCATTTAAAAGTGAGGAAACTGAAGAATAGAAAACATGTTGATGTAAGGAGAAAAATTAAGAGAAATGTGAATGAAACAGAAAAATAAAATTACTATCATGTAAAAGTACCAAATACAGTTCCTTTATACAGCTAAATATACTTACTCTAGTAAGTGGTAAAGAGGCATTTAAACCCAAAATAAGTAAAACAATATCCAAAACCTCTCCAAAACTTGTTGTTGGAGAGGATTGGGGATTTGGTTGGTTGGTTGGTTGGTTGGTTGGTCTTCTGTGTTGTTGTGGTAGGGTTTTGTTGCTTTGATTTGGATTGTGATTTATTTGTTTGTTCTCCCATCTTTGCGTGGTCATTGAAGAGCTGTAATTTGTTGCTACTGTTGCTGTTAGTTTCTGTGTTACTGTTTCCACACCTGGAATGTATAGGGAGTTACTGTCTCTGGGAGACACAACGTTCTTCAGAATGAATAGAGAAAGAATTAGCTCAGTTTCTTAGAGGACTTTTGTTAGTAAGTTGAGTCTTTCTCTCTACTATTCTATCAGGTCAGGTCTATTTAAATATTTGTTAATGAAATCCTAAATATTAATCAATGCATAAAATAAAGAAGAGTAAATAACTAATATCTTAAAATGAATTGCAATTCTAAGTAGAGTCTGTACCCAAAACAGAATACCCTGGGTGGATGAAATTGGAGGCCACCCTTTGTGCATCTCTGCAAAGAGCCCTCTGTAATGTATCTGTTTATGCTTCCAGAGTCTAACATGTATTTTTCAACAGCCTTAGACTTCCTGCATTAAAGACTTTTCACCCAAGCCTGAGCCAGTAATTCACTCTCTTGAAAAACAAAATTTTATATAGCAAATATGCTTTTAGCTATATTGGTACAAATCATTGAAAATTTGTGGTTACACAAAATACTGCCAGTGCAAGATATAAAATCACTTAATAAATTTGATGATATTGAGAATTTTATCATTTCTACAGTATATGCTATTCCAGGTAGGAATGAACAGTACTTCAATGGACTGTTATAAAGTATTTACTTTATGTTGTTGTTGTTGTTGTTTTTAAGAAAACATTTAATTTTAGAGCTACAAATTGCAACTTCACAATAATACTCAATGTCTGTTAATTAAACATCATCTTCAAGTTCTGCATAGTGCCTGTTCCTTGACAAGCCCATCAACAATGGCAGATTGCAATTGCTTATTTGCTACTGAAAGGTGAAAATGTTTTAAGGTCAGTACCAGAGTAAGGAGGATAAACTTCCAGTCATTTAGATGCTGACCAAAGAGTTCTTTTCTTTGAATGATTCTGTAAGCATCAAGGGTATCAGGAATGTATTGAGATTAAGTAAAGAATACATTTGGTTCTTTGGACTGTAAAGAATGAAATACATTTGGTTCTGTGAACTGTAAAGGATGACTGTTCCACAGAATAATCTTGGTTTACATTGTTGGATATCTTGTCCAGAGCACAAGCATGCTTCTTCAAAAATAGCTTTCTTGAAAGAAAATGTAAAACAAATTAGCTATCTACAGTAAATACTTACTTATCATGCATTTTCTGTCTTTGATTTCCCAAGACAGATAAAACTATTTAAGAGTTGATTCAAAACCATGGTATTCTTTACCTATGTACTGTAAGACATTTGCATTTTCCGTAGATGTAGTTTACAGACAAAGCATTTTGTGTCTATTAAATAACAGACAGTACAAATTTTCACAAACAATCTCTAAGCTGACAAATAAAACATAATAGTTTTTGCAAGAAAAAGAAAAAAAAAAAAAAACACATTAGCGCTTTTTGAATTAGCAGACTGCCATTTCAGTGTCAGAGCAGACTGCCATTTCAGTACAAGGCGTGCAAAGTTCCAAAATTGTTTAAATACTTTACCTCCTGTTCATCTGTGGTCAGTTCAGTTTCCACTTCCATATAAATATGTTAATATAATCTTACATTGTATATATATACACCACTTTTGCTTTTCATCCTGGTTATCGTCATCGGGAGACTTTCCAAACTGAGATTTTTTTTTTTCACAGAAGGAAAATATTCCTCTGTTGCTTTTGAAAATTTTTACTTATTCATTTAATGGGAGTGAGTATTAAGGGAGGGAAAGAAGAATATAATAAGTGAAGCTATTTATCTTCATCACATAGGCAAGATTGCTTCTAAGTTTTTGCTGAGCACCTATCTTAATGTACAACATAACTTTATGAAGAGTGAAGAACTAAGTGGATTTTTCTCTTGTTCTGAGCAAATGTATATAATTTTAAATAATAGTGCACTATAGAATCATTCAAGTGTAGTGGAGAGCAGAACTAATTGATTTACGATGTCGTGAATTAGGTGAAGTTTTTATTAACTTCTCTCAGAATTCTCTTTTGTTTTCAACTTCTTATGAACCCCCTTGCTTATCAGAAAAAAAAAAAAAAAAAAATCAGAATGCCTTCCTTCTGCTATCGGGCTGCTAACTGATACATTTTGCAAGACTCCCAAAGCTCTGTTACCATCTTTGATCTTACCAGAACTCAATGGACACAAATTAAAACGTTTTAATTTTATCTGTATCTGAAACAGAGGGGTGCAAAAGAATCAATTTTTATTAAATGAAAATGACAAAAACAGTAGGGGAAATTTTTTTTTAATTATTTTTTTTTTTTTAGTTTTAAAGATTTTTTTTAAGATGTTGGAAAGTAGAACGGAATTTACATTAAAGATAAGCAAAACGCTCATCAGTGAGTGGTAGTTCTGTTTTTGGTAGGACCCCTTACTGTTGATCTAGATTCCAGAACATCTGCTCAGCGTGTAGTGGGGACTGCCTTCATGTTTTCCTGGCCAGCAGAGGAGGACTGGCTGTGGGCAAGAGGAGAGAGAATAGCAGTAATGGGAAAGCATGTGGTGTGCTGGTTGAAGCTAGCTGAACTGTTTGCAGATGCCAGTCCTTCTGGTGAAATTTAAAAGGTTGTGAAGTTGTCTTTTTTTCTGGGAGCTTTGCTTTCCCTAGAGGTGCAGGTCTCAGGGGGCTTTCAAGCAGTCCTGCATAGTAACAAACATCACCAGTGCGCAAAGCAAACAAACCGTTCACTTCCAACAAAGACCAGAACAGTAACAAATTCAAGCCAATGTTTTTTAAAGACTCCATAAACTTTATATATTCTGCTCCTACAAAGACAAGTATTTGTCCACTTGAAGGTGAATACAATAAAGCATTATTATCTAGGCCACAGTGCTGCACACTGTGCAGTTCCTATTTGAAAGCATAATACTTCACTGTTGGTATTGCTTTGGTAATCTTGTCCTACCTATAACACACTTCATTTTAGCATTGTCTATTTGCACTTCATCCTTTAAATATGAAATCCAGGGGGGGATATTCAGTGTTTCTTTTCCATAGAAAATTCTGTAAATGCACACAGTCATTACTACCACTGTAGACTTCTGGTGGTATGTATCTTTATAATGCATTGTTACCAGGTAAATACAGAATATAATTGCACAAGGAGATGCATACCAACATCCTTGCTTAAGACTTGTGCTGCTGTAGTTTTGCCAATGCTATCATGTTATTTGATTATATGTTGTAAGCTTTTCTCTGTTCTTGAACTTACTCTGTGATTATACATTTCTCACATTTCTCTTATGCTTAAAGAGCAAACAAGTTTTGAGGATGAGATGTGGTTGCTAGCTCCATGTTAGAAAGCTCCAAGCAACCACAAGAGAAAAGTGTCTTGCAGGTTTGACTTCACTTAGCTATGCCTGGCAGACTGCTTTTAGGCTGTGACGATCTTATTTTCCTATGTTGAATCTAATGAGTCCTTAAAGACTTCTGGAGAGGGTAGCGGTGTTCATGCATCATCAAGAAAGGTGCTTGTATGGGCTGCTGTATCAATGCTAGCATGGCAAAGGAAGCCTAGCACTTGAACTGTGGGGCCACAAGGCATTGAGGGAGGAAGGGGCTGAACATAAGGAATCAGATTCTCCACAAAGGGCTTTTGAAAGAACTGAATGTGGATAGAAAGAATAGGGGAAATCTTGAGATTATAAATTGGTATAATAGTTGGCAAGCAAGTGAAGGAAGAATGAATTTAGATAAGAATTCCCTAAGAGTTAAAATGCAATTGAGAGACAGCAAGGAGTTGAATGGGGGTGTAGGGACGGCTCAGTAAGAAGTGGTCAGGAAAACTGAGTGTGTTAGAATGAAGAGCCAAAGGCTGGGATTCAGACTGTAGCTGATGGACCAGGTCTGGTTTAGAATTAAATTACCATTGAAATTCAGAGACAGACAGGGACAAACAGGGATATAATAGAAGGGAAAAGCAGCATTGAAGGGAGAAAAGAATAAGAGGGAAGAAAAAAAATGAAATTAGAACTGACTGCAATGGGTGCACAGAATTGTGAGCTTCTTCTCAGAGCATATAAGTTGAATAGGGAGGTTTAACAGTTTTGCCACACTTTTTTCTATTATTATGTATCTGTGAAACCTATGGGCAAAATATATGCCACTTGCAGTAGCTTCTAGTTATTCTTTTAGCATAAGCTGATGAGGTGGGCAAAGATCTAAGGGTTCCTTTTGCTGATGCATGCACTTCTCTATATAATTGAATTCTCTTTCTTTTCATTTTCTTTAAGAGGAATGGACTCATGAAAATGTCAAAAGGCTGGTACTATGGCTAAAAACTTGATCATTGAAAACCTACAGCTTGCTAATAATGAGATTTCTACAATGTACATTTGTTCCCCATGTGCACTGTAGGACACAAGCACAGCCTTAATGTTCTGCAGGATGCCAGTGTTACTGAGCACACACAGTGAGTTTGCTCTGGGCATGCACACGTGTAATAAAAGAGAGAGCTTTCTGCTGGAATCTTTTTCACTTAACCAGAAAAAAATACATAATGAAAAAGGCAATAATAGTTCTCAGATAGGTGGTCCCATATACACAACAGTTAAATAACAACATGGTGAAAATACTTAATTTCTGGCTTTGGTGGAATTTGATGGAGAGACCCCACTGCAGCATTCCAGTACCTGCTTAGAAGCAGGAGAGGGAGTAACTTTTTATCATGGTCTGATAGTGATAGTACAAGCAGGAATGGCTTTAAACCAAAAGATGGGAGATGTAAGGTAGATATTAGGAAGAATTTTTTACATAGAAGGTGATGAGGCACTGAAACAGGCTGCCCAGAGAAGCTGTGGTGCCCCATCCCTGGAGGTGTTCAAGGCCAGGTTGGATGGGGCCCTGGGCAGCTGAGCTGGTGGGGGGCAGCCCTGCCCACGTCAAGGAGTTGGGACTGGGTGATCTTTACAATCCCCTCCAAGCCAAGCCATTCTATGATTTGTGATGCTTTAGCAATCTTTGTAGGACTGCTTTCAGGCAAAGATAGATTTCTCATATTTCAGATGCAAATTTATTACCTAAGTGAAGTAGAGAAGGAATTCTCAAACATTTTAGCTCATTGCCTTCCCCACTCCACTATAAGTTTGGTCAGCCCTCTTCCCCAGTTCTTACACTTAATAGTCCATAAATGGAGAAGCGTGGAATAGTAGAAGTGACAAGCAACCATCTGTATCCTTTGTGAAGAGCAGAGCACATGGGTTGCTCTGAACATCGCCTCCAGCCAGAGTGGGCAGCAGCTGGCTGTGTGCTGTCACCCCATGGTGCCAGCTCCGTGGAAACTATGAAACTATGAGGAGCTGCAGCTGCACTGAGTGTCCCTGGGGGAAGAAAAAAAAAAAAGAAAAAAAAAACACAGAGAGCAGCTGGAGGCCACACACAGTTGTAAGCTGATTTGCCGCTGCCTTCTCCTTACAACTTGTTTCAGTTTATTGCTATCTTACTCCCTCATTTGAAAACTTCTGCAAGAAAGATGGAAATTCCCATTCCTGGAGGAGTTCAAGACCAGACTGTAGGAGGCCGTAGGCAGCCTGATCTAGTAAAGACACATGTGAGATGAGGAAGTGATCTGAGACAGCCAGCACAGCCTGACCTATCTGGTGATGTTCTTTGATGGAGTGACAGTACTGGTGGACAAAGGAAGGGCAGCTGATTGTCATCTACTGGAATTTGTGCAAGGCCTTTGACATGGTCCTGCAAAACATCCTTATCTCTAAATTGGAGAGGTTTGGATATGAAAGGTGAACTGTTCGGTGGATAAAGAATTGGTTGAATGTTTGTAGCCAGAATGTTTGCTTCATCCACACTTCCATATCAGATGCCATTGTGTCAGAATACCCCTCTGCTGCCATCTGTCACACGGCAACAGTGTGTAACAGGATATTGGGAAGGTCCAATCTCTACTGCCATACCACCAACATCTGCCTCTGATATTGTGGGCTAACATAATAAAATAGGGGGCATTGCTTTCAGAGCAGCCCTCATATTGTTCTGTGACTGTGATTCTGTGAGAACATTTTTTTCAATCTAGCTAGAGCTTTTTGTGTCTATAACAAAAAGCTGTGCCTTAGATTTCACCTAGGGTGGACGTGTATTTCATTAAGTTTATATGTAAGAGATCCTAAGTCTGAAAAGGGAATGAGATGTATCAGGAGCCAAAAAGTTGCCTTGGGTAGCCATGCTAAAAGAACAGGAAGGTAGTAGGAGCCGTCTACAGAAAATGAGCAAGCACATGGGTGACTGAAGAAATTTTCAGTGTTATCGGTCTTTCTTTGAGGCTAAGAAAGATGTCACCAGTTTGAAATTTGCTTATATATGGTATTTTTTTTTCCATTATGAATATATGCCACTGGACCAAATAATCCATGATACATACAGTGCAGTGTGAATTATTCAGGTAGACCTTCATGGGTTATTCATATACAGATACAGTGCTTTCTGAAGTGATATAAATGGAAACCAAATTATTTCATTACTTTTTCTCCCACAAATAGCTAGAACTATAAATTTTAATTCCAAAGCTTCCAAATACTAGTATCCATATATAGATATAAAACAAACATCCTGATTTTTTTAAGAAGTGATCAGCCAAAATGCCATGCCAATAGGAATCACATTTCTAAAATTTACATTCATATAAATATGGATTGGGGAGCTAAATCTCAAGCTCCTGTCATAGAGGAAAAAAAAAAAAAAGAGCAAATAAGCTGTGCATCTAGAAGAAAAATCTGCTTTTGGAGTAATTTATATATGTAAATTTCTGCATGGTACAATTTCATAAGTCTAGATATCAGTAGCAATGAAAACAGTGAAACTGTGAAACATAACTGTTCATAAATGGTGCTACAGCCATAATGCCTAAGTATTATGAGAGTAATAGATGACAGAGAAATAGAGAGCATGTTGCTATACAATATGAGGCAGTTTATTCCTGAATAGCTTGAAATTGGATTGTAAATGTAATCAAGTGCATTGATGTCCCCAGCTATTTGGTAACGTTGTAGTATACTTTCCCACAGAATTGTTCATTAAGGAAAATATTAAAGTCTAGATATTTTAATGTTATCTCAGACAGAATCAGAACATTTCCTTTGGACCATTCAAATCCTTTGTGCACTTTTTTTCCTAAAGATTGGAATCCCTTTTAGCACTGCAGTGAGAATTCATGTCCCTGTTAAAAATTTCTCCATACTAAGGGTCCATGCAATTTTGGACTCAGCAAATTCATTTCTCTCAAAGATGATTTTGACCTTCTGAGTTAATGGAATATGGAGGTCTCTGAAGACAGCCTATCTAGCTCTACGTATAAAGCACAGAATTTAACTCAATGATAATGTCCATTTCTAAGGCTCTTTGCCAAAACTTTATATATCAAGAGTGATTTGTTTCCAGTAGTGTCGAGTTGTATTTCTTTAAGGTGTTTTTGTTTTTTAAAATACTGCAATATTTTTTCTTTTTTTTTCCATTTAAAGAGAGTTTTGTGGAACAAGCTATTATATAATTCTGCATGCCCCCCATGGTTAAATTAGTGATGTTAGTATTATAATCATCTCTTGGATTCTCTAGTGCATTATTGCAATAACTGAGATTCAAAGATAGGGAAATTTATAACTTTTCTAAACTGTTATTGCATCTTTCCTCTTCTCTAACTTCTGTAAAAATTGTACCTTTTGCTCCCTATGCTTGTTTTTGCTGTCTTTTGTATGAGATAGAAAAACAGTAAGGCATCTTCTAACTGAATACTTTCACCTAGCAGCAGAGGGTGGAGTCAAAAGATACATATTTGCAAACACAGTGACTGAGAATGTGAATCTGCTCAAACGCTTTGCAGTTATTCTGAGCATGACTCAGCAAGGAAGAAACAAGGCTTTAAAATGCTGGTGGCTTTCTCTTCTAAATTCTCAATATCTAGTTGTCCATTATTATCAGTAGTACCATACTCTCCATTATCCTGGAAAACAGAAAAACTCATAAAGTTCAGACTACAAGTCATCTCAGAAGGCAATTGAAAAATATATGTATAATCAGATATGCACATATTTCATTAGATTAATTGAGATACTTCTAAGAGTGTAAAATGTCTTAAGCTTTGCTTTTTACTACCAGTGTATTGCTGGTCAAAAAGCTTGCTTGTATAGAGTATGTTCTTTAAAATTTTAGCATTCACTCATTAAAACTATAATTGCACTGTGGAAAGTGTTCCCGATACTAATCATAGAACCTATTATAGGAAATACTCATAATAGCTGTTGAAAAAACACGGTGGAGTTATTGGAAACAAGTGCATAATGTGTTTTCAATAGTCCTTTTTTTTCTCATTCCATTACACGATAGAAATTAAGAAAGTATTTTAGAATAGTTCTCTAAAATATTAATGGCTTTAATAACTGGAAGCTAGGTGGCCCTTTGCCCACATATGACAAAGTTCACTTATCTACCACTGATTCTGCATCATCACTTTCAAGGCACCATTTCACCTGTGCTGACCCACTTAATGAAGGGAGCTACCGTAAGGCATCCATTAATCATACTGGGAGAAATGAAAGGGCAGTTCATGTGATACAAAAACTATCTTAAAGGACAGGTCCATTTTTCCAACATTGTAGAGTTCATCATTTTTTTCTAGGCAAACTCTGTTGTTTTTTTCTCCTTCCACTTCCACTGGAGGTTGGATGGCTATCAGCATGATAGCTGCTCAGTTTGCTTGCACAACAGAGAGGAACTTGCATGGACTTCATTCATTGCTGTCAATACTATTAATTTCATGCAGTAAGATCTAGCAAGGTTTGCAAACAGATCCTTTCAAGAGGTTCTCTCTCTACAGATTCCTTCCCAAGAGTTTAGGGAGGGAGCAGTTGAAAAGGAGTTACCAAATTGTAGTAACTGTTCATCCAACTAAGTGCCGCAAGGTCAGGGACATATCTGTCAGCTAAACTAGAAAAGGTTGATCTACATAACAGAAACCAGAACTAACTTCTAACTAGGCAAAGATCAAGTTACTTGAATAAAAAGAAAATATATGTTTATCTCTTAATTTGTAAATAGATAGAAAAATACTCCCAACTTTATTATGTTTCTATGTATTCAACAAAGAAAAAAAAAAAAAAAGAAAAAAAGTAAAATGTAAGAGTTAGTTAATAGATCTTCCCTTAAATTCAAATATACTTGATTCTGACAAAAGGGAGGTGACATTCTTGGTAACAAGCAAAGTAAACCTTAAAGGCAAGAGGAAATAAACTATTGAATCCAAAGCTATTCGTGAAAGAGTTAGTGGAAAGCTAAAGGTGCATCCTGGAGAAGAGAGTGAGTCTTCATATATAAGAGTCTTTGTTGTTGGTTTAAAATAGCGAGTTTGGCTTTAAGGTCCATGTCATACATGAAAAGGCTACGTTTGCAAAGTCATTTTCTAATAAGGTAAGAAATAACAAAATAAAGCTTGCCTTAGCCTTAACCACAAAAAGCAATTGTAATGATTTCTTGCTGTTTTACTAAATTACCTGTTGATTTCATACACTGGTTGACGATAGGGTCCTACTGAGCACAATGGCTGTGCTTTAGAAAACAAACAAAACAACTCACAAAAATTCTATGAAAAAAAAATAGTCATTTGGACATTTGTGGCAAGTAGTAAAGCCTGTGATATTATGATAAAATCCCCAAGAATTTCATGAGCAGAAGCTTCTTCTTAGAGCTTTAGACAGATATCACATCTCCTGTGATCATACCGCATAGTTCAGGGAAGGTAAGGACTTCAATCTTGAACTTATCTTCACGGTCTCTAAGCCACCAGTTTGCAGATAAGAGTTTGATGTGTTCAATATAGCAGTGCTGCTGAAGAGAAAATGGCTTACCAGTTACTGTTCTGAGGAAATTTGTTTGAAAGACAGATAGCTTCGTATCCAGATATATAGTCCAGGCTGGTAGCAATGGCATTTATAACAGTGGGTTGATCTGCCAGGATGAGACAGATTCACCTATTCAACCACAGATGGTAGAAAATATTATTCACAGATGCTGCTGTATGAGAGGTTGGCTTTAGCAAGGGCTCTGGAGCACTCCTAAAAATGGATTTTATTAGTTCATATGCATTTCTCCCAAGATTGATTTACTGTATGATAGAGGGAGGGTGAAAAGGAGAAGAAGAATCAGAACGTTCCTCTGCAAGAAGAATGATATATTTGATGGTAAGGAGTAAGCGAGTTACTCGTGACTTTCTTTTGTCAGTCAGAGAAATTCTGTTGGATCCACAAGATCTGAGTCAAGACTCCTTCGGTACATCTGGTGTTTCCCAGGGAGTGGTTGTACTGAACTTAAAAGTGCTGGTGGGTGGGAGTAATGGCTGGAGAGAAGGAAAGCTGGGCTTCCTACGGGTGGAGCGGGGAGATCAGCAATTGCTGAGAGTGGTATGCCAGTGGCATTGGCAGAGTAAATGCATGTTAGGACAAAAGTGCTAATCACAAGCTGAAGAAAAGCTCTTTAAATAGCTGGGGGAAAGGAAGCACCAACGTAGGTTAGCATCTGTGTTTTCTTCCCAACAGTGCTCTTATACAAAGCTATTCTTTTTTTTCTGCAGTCTAAAATAGTTTCAGTGAGGTAGATGTGAAGCATCAAAAGACAAAAGCTGTCTGTTTTATTTAATTTAATCTTAGGGCAATCCTCACATAATAAGAGACAAATTGAATTACTGCATTTCTCCCAGTAAAGGTAACATTATTAGAATTCAGCACTGTCAGCACCACTAAGACCCATAGATATGGCCTCCCATTTAAACAAATAATTAAATCTCTGAAAATCTAGTGTTTTGGTGAAGAGTTCTGCTCAATAACTGCATTACCTTAATAGTTTTGCAAAGTAGAGAGCAGGATGAGATTGGGTGTGTGCAGCAGTCTGCTTTCAGACCATTCACTGTGCGCCCAGCATTGGTAGCATTGAGTTTTACAAAGCTCATTGCAGTAGTGCTGATCACATCCTCAGGTTATCTTATGGACTTTCTTTTCCTTGCCTTCATCCTGGCAGTTTGTTCACTGGCATAAGTAAGGGATGAATAATACCTGCTGCCAGGGACAGCTGCTCTCATGTACCTTTCCCGTTCTGAAATGCAGGAAGAAATGCTCCAAGAGGTATCCAAGAGAAAGCTTTTCTGTTTGCTCTGTTTCCTTTAATAGGTAAATAGATACTTGCCAAAAAAAAAGAAGGCCAAGAATTAGCATCTACAATAGTGCAAGGTCAGCTACGAACGAAAGTTGAACATGAGCAAGGAAGGGCAATTAGCAATGTGATCCTAAATAGGAAGTGATAATATCAGATATGACAATTTCTTTTGACCCGGTAATGAGTGGATTATCAGTATTACTGACTTTAATAGTCTCCTTTCACTCTTCTGCTTCTGGAATTGCTGTACTGCTATTTGCAGATCTTAGTAAATCTGCATCTGATGCAACTCTAATTTCAGTATCAATATAGTTGGTATAAATTGGGTTGAGTGTCTCTTGTTTTCTTTGTCCTAGGTGTCCCAGTAGAAATGCTCACTATTTTCACTGGAAAAACAAAATTATAACAACTGATGTTTTGAGTTTTGCTTTTTTTAATAAGGAAATTTTATGATTCAATATAGCAGAGAGAAACATTTCTGGTAGATTCTTTTCACATAGCTCAAGTTACTCAAATGCATTTTTTTGGCTGAAGTTAATGGCCCTCACACACTCATGGCAGGGAGTGGGGATAAAGTTCGGGACACACTTCAGAAAACTCATTTCTCTGGTCCTACTGAGATGGGTAGGCTGGATTCTCTTTTGAAGGTTTCTCTCTCTGCCAATTGAGAGAGCCTAGTCATGTAATGGTTCAACAGCCAACTTCAATACAACAAGCTCATTAATTAAAAAGAAAGACCAACCAAAGAAATGTCAATAAAAATAACTAGCTAGCTATTTAAAACAGAGGAAAAGCAAATTGTAAATCAGGTACTTCAGAAAGTCTGTAGAAGAACTCCCAGGAACAATTTTTCAGATGTTTCGGAAACAGATACTCTAAGTTCTTGAAAGAAGTCTACCTTTGCCTCACAATAGAAATACAGCATTATGTTAAAGTAAGAAATATTTTAATTAAAACAGTAATTCTTGAAGAATAATGTTTCTAATAAAGGTGAAATTCTTACATATAGATATATAGATCTATAGGTATGTATATAGGAACAAAATCTCAGTGGGAGCAAGATCCAAAAAAAAAATACAAGCTCCTGTAAAACAGGTGAGTTCTGCATGGATTCAGTACAGATCAAGGGAGTTGCTATGGTGGGTAACTTCTAGGGTAATGTGACCCTTGGTGCACAGCTACAAATGAGTTTACAACCTTATCATCCTTTCACATTACTCACAAGAGTATGTAAATTTGACTTAGCTTGTTGAATTAGCAGGGCAGGTGGAGTGTAAGGTTTTAAATGTGATGAATGATTGCTCCTTTGCAGGTCATGTTCTTCCTTGCAAGGAAGGCACTGTCTCTTAAATCTGTCCCAGAGAGGGAAATGGGCTGCCTCTCCCTCTGCCTGTAGTTCTGTGCATGAGGATGGAGAACACATTTCCAAAGGGACTCTGACTGAGCAGTGGCTGAGGGAAGATGGTTTCTCCTGCTCATAAGCCTTCTGTGGTGCTTTCTGATCAACAGCTTTGGTAAAAACACTTCTAGCTTTACTGGGAGGGAACTGTTTTCAGGATCATAGATTTGGACTGAAGTGCGCAAATTTCATCTAATCCAAATTCTGTTTGGACTTGACTGCCAATGGTTTTCTCGGTTAATCTCCACTTAAATCTGGAGCAGCATTTCGGTGTGATTCACCCATGTCCAGTTTAGAGCTACTGGATAAAGATGAACAGTGCACAGACGTTTGTTTCAGAGGGTAACCTCAGTGATTAGCAGCCTTTATTTCAGCTTTGACTGCAACTTTATTAAGAACTGAATGGTCAAACACAGTTGTCTTTTCCTAAAAAAGACGAAAGACAGAGAATCTTAATACCTGCTTTCCTTTTCCCATACAGAGAAAATACATTGCAGTACTTACCACCTCCCTGCCA
The DNA here is from genome assembly GCA_037305975.1 of Chrysolophus pictus. Classification (NCBI taxonomy): domain Eukaryota; kingdom Metazoa; phylum Chordata; class Aves; order Galliformes; family Phasianidae; genus Chrysolophus; species Chrysolophus pictus. The sequence continues at coordinate 35,278,489 of CM074577.1, forward strand.
AGACACCTTTTTCTTGCAAAATTCTCATTGCCAGATTGTTCAGCAGTGATACAAAATGGAATGGAAGGTGCATCTTTATATTCACCCTCCCTTCCAAGCACACTTGTCTCTGATGAGATGGACTTTTTGCCTCATTACTCATACAAACACAAAAAGCATCGTTTTCTGGTCATAATGATGGTAGCTACATGGATGTAAATAACTGGTCTCAGGAAATGAAAATAATGCCTCAAGTCCTTAAAGTCATTCTGACTGCTAGCCTTATTTCTATATTTAATTTACTCAAGATGATTTACAGCATAACCCAGTTGTTTAATAGAGTAATGTACAATACTGAAGAAACTTCTTTCCAAATGAAGAATGTATTGCACTAGCTAATATGAAAAGCAAGCTTTCTAAGGTTCCTTTTACATTATTTCAAATTGCATTTATTTTTATCCTTTCCTTAAGTTTAGTAGGAATTCAATGCAAATATTCTAAGCAGGAGTGGTAGCCTTGCCAGTAGTAAGATTATCTGACACTTATGGCTTTATTTCAAAATCCTACTGTGTTTATCAAATTGAACTGAAATTATTAAGGCTCTTAGACTTACTATTTTTGAATATTTCATTTGAATTAAACCAACTATGGAGAAATAAGTGAGTTTGTCCATACTAAAACAATCTGGCAGTATGTTTTCAATATCGAACGAGGATTCATTAGTAATAAAAGTATACTCATTAAATAACAACAACAACAACAACAACAAACCACAGAAGCATAGGCACAAGAAAACTTACATAAAAGTAATTTAAGCTAGATATTTGGTACTTGCTGACAACTTTGCAACTGAAATAATGCACTTATAATGTATTTTATTTGTGCAGCTATGTGTTTAAAAGTAATAGTAATAATATAGGAATTGCATGCAACTATACAAGACTGTAATACACAGTTTGGATTGTTCTTGTTATTCAGATTTTTTTCTTCTTTTTAAGCCTGCAATTCATGCAGAATAAAAAATATGTTTAAGTTGCATATGCTTAAGTGCCTCTCACTGTTGTAATGTAGAAAAAAATGCATCATCCCTGTCTACCTGGGTAACAGAGAGAAGAATTTTTTATATATATACACACACACATACAAACATGAAACATCTTGAAATTACCTTTTAGTACCTTGTAAATATATTTTCCTGATCCAACAAAGTTATGGGAAGGTCTACACTGTAGATCATCATGAAAACTCTATCTCTGCTTGATTCCTACTGTTCTGAGAGATGTTGCAAATATTTTTCCACACTTGCATACATAAACACAATAGTGGATCTCTAAGATAGACATTTTTTAATTTCTCAAGTGTAAAAATTAATGCTGGACTTCAATATTAATATTTAAGAAATCTCCCACTTTCTCTTTAGAAGTCGGAATGCACTTTTGATACTTCTAATAACCACGAAATGAACTAAAATAATTTGTGTCTTGCTTTCATCTTTTAGTATTTCTGAAACTTTTCCGCATTCATTGTTAAAATACCTTTTTATTAGCAGCCTTTTTCTCCCTGCGTAAAGCTGTAGAGGTATCTATCCATGGCTCATGGGAATTTCCCCTTTTTTTCTTTTTTCTTTTTTTGTCTCTCCAGATCATTAAAGACCAGAAGTTAATGGTGATAGTTGGAGGGATGCTACTCATTGATCTTTGCATCCTGATTTGCTGGCAGGTTGTGGATCCTTTAAGAAGGACAGTGGAAAAGTATAACATGGAGGTATGTCCTCGAGCCCAAGCAATACTCATGGTTGTGTATCTACAGCTTTCTATAGGAACCTGCTATATGCTTTAGTTTATATGAAAGCAAGTCATGCGTCTGAGGGAAATAAATGTTCTATTTTTAAAAGCAAAATAGCAATGAAACAACCGCAACCAAAAGAAATCCTATCTGTGGTTGAAGGTGCTACTTTCCTGTCACATCTGAGAGTTTTTAGATGAAAGTGTTGTAAACACTGGAGACTACTCTGCTAAGGTTCACTATTAGAGTCTCTTGCAATAAATAATAGATTATCAGAACCCATTAGCAGATTTCAGTAAGCGCTCATACAAGATAAATGCAAAAGTCACTGCTTACAATGCAGTTACTGCATTCTTTGTGAAGATGCTCAGGAATTATGTTAGCTACTGCTATATTTATTTTCAGTAATAGCATGTACAAACACACATGCTGATTATTCCTACTCTAATTCAATCTGTCATGCTACAGATTTCAGTAGGGAGGAAGTAATAGCTTAATGCCACATGTACAAATTTGCCAGCGTTCTGGTAGGTATCTAGTGGAGAATGGAATGGAATGGAACAATGGAGAACAGAATAGGCTTTCTGGACATGGAGGACCTGGCAGAAAGAACCATGGAAGCAATGATACAGAACCAGAAGAAAACAAAAGGAACATCATTCTATCTGTGTGTAGATTAGCTGTGTTTGACAATTTATAAACCCCAACATGGAAACTAGTAAGATCTGAAAAGTAGATTATGTGAGGATAATCTAGAAGTGATAGTCCGTTCTCCAGTACTTGGCAGTTGGTGAGATAAAGAACAATGTTTTTCTCTCGTGGTGAAAAGAAGAAAAGATATGATGCTTTGTTCCATTGTTTTTACTTTGCTCCTACTTTTCAGTGTAATTCTGAAGTTTTATCAGGAAAAGATTTTACTTTTTATTTGAATATAACTTCTGAAAAATACCTTAGAATGATGTATCCTAAGCTGCCATGGAAGCCTTTCAAGAAATCATTTTATAGTCTTAAAAATGTTTCCACAGTCATTCCCTAGAGTTTGAACTTGATTTCGAAGAGACTCTCCAGCCATTCTGATTGTCAATAAAAATGGATAACTAAAATATGTCTTGTGCAGACACTTGTGCCCTATATTTGCACAGCTTGAAACAATAGCAGTTTGATAGCCTATGTTGATAAGCTTGTTTATTTCATTACCTTCCAACTACATTGCAACTGAGGATATTTCAGTTATCACTGTGTCTGTTTCACTGTGCATATAAAACTAAACATGCTATTATGAATAATTACAAAATCTAATTTAAATAATGCTCATTTCAAAACTTAATTGAGTTAGATGGGCCAAACCAGCCCATAACCCGTTGACAATGAACTATTTTTTTTACCCTGATCAAAGGGAAACCAAAACTGAAAGTCCTGATATCTAATCTTAGCAGAATCACAGGAGTGATTTTTTTGTAGACAGCCACAATAACTTTGAATCTATCAAGCCTTAAATGCAGTATATTTGAAAAGTAATTATAATTACAATTCTAAAAGTTTGCACTTTACATCTGAACGTACGATTGTGTAATCTGTTCTGCTAAAATCTTAGTGAGTTTTCTCCATACTTGGCATTATGATCATGGGGCTGCACACCAGTGGCCTGAATTGTTTTAAAGCTGGACCTCTCTGGGAACTGGGTAAACCCATGCAAAATCTTGAAAACTCACATGAAAATAGGTAATGTGTGCATGAATCTACATTGTATTTTAAATACTCAGCATAGAATTGACCAAGATTCTCTGTTAGAAATATCTGTTGTGACTGTAAACTGATCAGAATGCTTTCTTAAGCTAAAGGACTTGGGGAGGGGAGGAAATAAAAGCAATATGCAAGTAAATGTTGCCATTAAACTATTTTACTTATTTAAACTATTATACATATTTAAGCAATGAGATAAACTGCAATTTATTTTCCTGAAGCAGGCCTCTTTAGGTCCCAGAAAGCCCTTATTAAAAAAAAAAAATGACAATTTTATTTGCATTTGTCGTTTTCATTTTAGGGATTTTTTTAATGCGTTCTGCAACGGTGAACTCTTTAGTTGAGCTTACGTGAGTAATTATTGTTTGTTGTGTGTTTGGAAAATACTTATCACATAGTAAACACTACTGCAGGCAAGTTTCTGTTTTATTTCTGCATTGAAAATAAAACATTTCTTATCCCACTTGTGTCTAAGAAACAATTTTAATGGCATATTTTCTCTTAGTTAAAATAGATCTAAATAGTAGAGACTGAACTGAATGTAGACTCCAAGGTTCCAAGTGCCATCAGTCATTTTAGCTATGACCCATTTCTGTGCATCAAGGTGTTTTGAGTGCTGTTTTAATTATGAATACTCACTGACTTTCTTTGTGGAAGTTGTACATTTGGTGTGTGAAGATTTAACACTTTCAGGTGGTCTTTATTAATTGTGTTTTCATAAATGGAAAGTATAAGTGTAAGTAAAGAGTGAGAAGTCTTAAATCAATGTCCTTTGTTAGAAATTACTCACTAAATGGTTTATTTGAATCTCAACACCAACAAATTATCAAGTAATTCTTAAAACTCCAGATTCCTTTCTCTGATTTTGTGAAGTCAATCTATACATGTCTTAAAGCTGAAGATGAGCAGCCTGTATCTAAAAGTGTAAAGGATAGTGAAAAGGCTTCTGTTGGAATGAATGCCAGCAGCAGGAGCAAGAAGCAAACTGGGATGTTTGTCTGTCAGTTTTCGAATTGGTCTCTGCAATCCAGACCCTAGACATAAGCTTTTCTTGAGAAACACACATCTACAAATGCTCTAAGAGACCCAATTAAAAGTTACAATGACTGAGACCTAAAGCATCCAGATCCTCCAGCCATCAGTAGGGCAGTTACTAGTATTTGATATACAAGCAAGAAAGCTTTTTGCTTAAAACAAACTACAGAATAAAGGAGGAACAGCTTTAAAAGTTCTGTAGCTGTACTCCAGTTTCCTACAGAAGAATGGTAAGGTTCCTCCTACATAATCTTTGTATAGAGTGCTGTAGGTTTGATTCTCACATAGCGCAAAAGCATTTTCTGACACAAAACGCTTCTCAGCTTCAAACAGCAGTGTGAAAAGGTGGCTTTTAACCATAATGTTAACTCTATTCATCTGTTTTTTCTTATTAAATCCTCTGTAATGTTTTTTCTTTTGCTAATGTTTCAGAAGAAACCAGTGAAGAGATCAGTTGCTGATTTTCTTATTAGTTTCTTTCTAAGCTGTGCTTGAAATTTGCATTTATTTATCTGCCCCACTGGCAGAGCCCTACTTTCTTTTTCAAATCATCATTGATTTTTTCTGGTTTCTTAAGAAATGTTTATATGCAAAGGTGTTATGTGTGTGCCTATTTATTCTTATTGCCCAATAAATTTAGAATCAGTCAAATTCAGATAATTCTGACAAAGCAGTTACAGCTCTTAAGGACATAGCATTGCTACAGATTTCATGGAAATAGTCACCTGTATGGAGGAAAGATTCTGATAGAATGTCCCCTAAAAGGACAGTTGCAGTGTGAGTTTACTCCTCTTTCTAAAGACAAACATCATAAATCACACAATACATCCTCCTGCTGAGGAGTATTACTGTTAATTAGACACAGAGAATCCAACCACAATACAAAAATATGTAGGAAACCACTCTCATTTCATCTTCTCACTGATGCACCTGCTTTGGAATGAAACCATTGTCTGAAATAGCAAAACCTTTTATGAAGTTGAATCAGTTCTCCCTGAGCACCAGGCACATTATAATTCAATTTCATACTTACTACAGTTCAGTAAGTCTTTGTGTAGACATGCAGTCATGCACGCCTCTTGTTCAGAGTACAGATTTCTAAGATGTGGGCACAGATTGAATCACTGTGGATTTAGAAGGTAACCAATAATAATGTTAAACAAATAAGAACTAGGGTAGATAGACCAGATTTTACAGTTCCCGAAAGTAAAATGGTCTTACATCAGTGCTAGGCTCATGAAAAAACAATAATTTGCATGACAGGTGCCAGTATTTCTTGCAACATTTTAAAATCTGTTTATCTGGGATAGCAGCGTTTTTGTTCCTCGATGTCTCAGTGCTAGATATACAGTTGTCATTGTGATATTTCCTCTTATTCAACCATGTGATAACATGTTATTTTAATATTCTGAAATCATACGGAATGTTTCTAGTACTTAAAGTTTCACACTGAATTTTCCTGTGATTGCTGTAGTAAAAAAACATCAATATACAGGAAAGGTCAAGCAGGCCATGCCAATAGTGGAATAGTGTTGTCCATTAAAGAAAACTTGAAGTAAAATCGGATTAACAAATTAATCAGTTCAGTGAGTGAGTTGGAATTCCCATGTATTCCAAGTGCATGACAATGTTATCAGCAACATGTAACAAGCCAACAAGTAAGAAGATGAACTTTGACTGATATGCCTAAGGAATCATAAATATTGCAAGAGCAAAAATATGCATATGTAAACTGGACAAGTGCCACATCAGAATGTGCTGCACAGTGAACTTATTTCAGGGCAGTGACTGCTTCACACTTCACCAGATTGGAGTACCCAGCAAAAAGGAATTAACCCTTGATTTCATTCTGAATAGCATACAGAGTCTGTTGCAAAGTGTTGATATTTGAAGGGCTATTCTGTAGCTACAAATAAAACATTCTTATCTTCAATAGCTTTGATGAAGCAACAACAGCCAACAAAATATAGGTAGAGTGCTACTCAACTTTAGAAAGGGAAATAACATAACACTGAGGAAGCCTCTTAAAGAGACACTAAAGAGGACACCCTAGAGAGTTAAATCTTTGCAGGTGGCCTAGAGAGTATTAAAATACACATATTGGAGACACAGAGTAAGTGCATGCCACATCAAATAGGACTTGAAAACAGAGAAACTCAGCATGGTTGAACAGCAGGAAGATATCCTTAAAAAAAAAAAAAAAAAAAAAAAAAAAAAAGTTGTATCCAAATGAGGAGAATAGAAAGGATCATAAACTCTGATAGGTTAAATGTAGAACACAATAAAGAAAGGTTAAAACAACTGGCAAAAGGCACAAAAATGAATAATAAATTTTTTATCTACATACTGGGAGCAGGAAGCTTGCCAGGGAGTCTGAAGAGATAATGTTTGATCAGAATACTGCGGCATTACTTGCAGAAAACAGGGTCAAGTAAAATTATTAAATGACTATTTTGCTGCTTTTTTCAGCAAAACTATTTGTTGAAGAGCTTATGGAGATTTCTATGCTAGAACCCTTGTGATGAACTCACTGAAGAGTGACGAGCTGCTGGTAGGATCAAACTGTTTACAAATAAGGTACTAGAACTAGATTGTTTCCCAAAGCAGTTCAGAGGAGTACTAGTGAAACTACTGACAGTAGTTCATAATCATAAGCTCAGAGCTGCTTTGATATCTGAGAAAAAAGTTGCAAATATCTTGCCGTGTTTTCAAGGCAGAGTGGAAACCTCATGGCTTTGAGCTAATGCTGTAACAGGTCAACTGATAAAAGTTATAGTCAAGAGTAGAATTACAGATAAATGTACAACACTGAAGAAGAGTTGATATGGCACTTGTGGAGGAACATATGATTCGAAAACTGTGAAATCCTTTGAAGAAGCCAGCAAGCATGTGAACAGAAGCTGACACAGCCTGCTAGGTCGTGACAATTTCTTTCATCAAAGGCTCTTGTGGAAATTAACCAGCCATGGAAAAAGAGAGAAACCTTCAAACAGGCATCGAATATTTTAGAACAAGGAAACAGAATTCAGTAAAACCTAAAAGTTATCTTTAGGGAAGGAGGGATGTAATTCCTTCAGGGATCTGTGCTGGGACCTGTATTCTTCAGTGGAAGAGGAAGTGAATAAATGACAAAATTTTAGCTGTAATAGTAAAGTATTCCAGGTAGAAAAAAGATGGTCTGATTGTGAAGACTCTGGAGGGACATTGCAAAACTTTTGCTTTTGAACATTAAAATATCTGGAAAAAGAAGCTTATATAATGAGCTTGTAAGTGCTGTATAGGGAATAAACTAGTCCTAAGTTTCCATAAGTAATGGTAGACCCTGATTGCTTCAGTGCTATGTTGGAGCAAGGAATTGGTATTAGTAAATTCCATGAAAATGTACTGAGTAGCAATCAAAACCTGTAGTGCTAGGACTTGCTAGAGAGTATCAGGGGGGGAAAAAAATCATACAACAAAGCAGAGAAAATCTGCATGATCTTATTAACTGGTTCTGGTTGGGACAGAGTTAAAATTCTTCATAGAATTAACCCTGTGGTGCTGTGTTTTGGATTTGTGTCTAAAAATGTTGATGGCATAGCAGTGTTTGGACTAATGCTGAACAGAACTCACATAACCTCTTTTTACTATTCTGCATACAGAGTGAATAGGATGGACAAGAAACTGGGAGGGGACAGCCAACATAGGTGATCCCAACTACCAAAGAGATATTCCTTACTATATGTGCAACAGCATGCTAAGCAAGTCATGCTCAGCAATAAAAACTGGGGTGGAGGAAGGAGTGCAGGGGTTGTCTTCCAGAGACTGGCTGTGCATTAGCCTTCATGTGGGAGGTGATGAGACATTGCCTTTGTATCACCATTTTTTCTGTGATTTGGTTGGTTGATTTTTTTTGTTTGGTAGAAATTTTCCACTTGTTTTTTTTTCCTCTTTTCCTCAATTATTGAGCTGCCTATATTTTGACTGATGAGCTTTCTTGCTTTTGCTCTTCCTATTTTCTCTCCTGTTCCACTGGGATTGTGAGTGAGCAAGTGGCTATGTGGGTGCTTGTCTGCTGGCTAGAGCCTGGTTTGGCCATTTGAAGAGCCTTAAACTAACAGCACTGGTTTGTGAGGACTCATTCATTAGCTGAATAAGTAGGTGCCATACATCCTTTTGACTGTAATCGTTTGGCTGATACTTCATTAGAGAAGGTACTAGTTCACAGACCTTTGCTTCAATGTAATGTGAAATGGTCTTTTCTGATTACAGCTTAAGCAGCAATTTTAGAGATTATTATCTCATTTTCTATGCAAAGTTTTACAGATGTAGTGGTAGATAGGATTTTAGATTTTGCTTTTAAGTTCATCTAGAGGAAACACATGTGTAGACTAGGTAAATTCAGTTCATTCTACATCTCTTTGATTAAGACAGAATTTGTTTTAAGCCTAGCTTAAAACAACTAAATTGCCTGAATTTTTTTTTCAAAGTACTGATCACAATGTTAGCTGGATTGAAATTCCTCTGCAGGTGCAAAAGATGTTTAGGATTTTCTCAGTAAGTGGATATAAATGCAACAAAACTGAATGAGTAAATGTTGTGTCTGAGTATCTGATCGTCTTTTCTGTGCCTGCTCCAAGTCTAATAGATAAAGAAATGAAAATTCCAAGGATATTATTTGGACTGCAGGTGAATTCAACAAAACATTGAATTCTAGAAGTAATTCAAGGTAGTAATGCCAGGCCACTGCTCAGTGAGAGTTATGTGGATCTAGCTTAGATGAGATGTAAATAAAACTCAAAAAGGAGTTCATATATTAGGTTTGGAAGAAAAGAAAGGCTAAAAGCATGTACAAAGAGAGCATGATGCTCTATCCCAATATTTAGGCCAGTTAACTAAGAGCAGAGGCCACCAAATAAAAAACCTTTCTTTCGGACAGCCTTTTTTTCAAGTAGAATTGCTTTGTTTGTGTGCTTTTAAGCAAAAAAAATGTATGAAAGCTGGTATTCAACTACACAGACATAGATCAAGTAGCATTTTCATATGAAATTGTGTTTAAGTCCTAGATTAGTAACCTGAGTTACTGAATTTTAATACATTTACTTCACATTTTTACCATTTTTTTCCCTTTTAATTCTTGTCTTCAGTCATGACAACTGTTACTGTATGAACTGGAAAATACACTGATGTGAATGTATATACAGTGTAGAGCATGTGTGTGTGTCTGTATGTACATGAGTAAAATGTGAGAGGATTGGTAAAGATGTCTGGTTCTAATTCATGTGCTCAAGTAGAATTATGCAGATTCTTCACTGAATTGAGACAATCAGATCATGTTCTTTTCTCTTTCTACATATGTACATATGCATAAACAGATGTGTTTAGAGGTGTTGTTTACATTGTGCTATTGGGCTATTCAGTCAGCTAACAGCTGGCTTAGTAAGAACTTTGTCAAAACTAGATTATGAAATGAAGTATATAATTGGCTGAAATAGTTTCTGGGGGTGTTCAGCCTAATGCCGGTCAGAGCTCCTTAGTCAATTTTTTCTCTAAATATCATTGTGCCCATCTGTTTCCCCTACTATTTCTTAAATAAATTTGATTTCTTTCCTTCCAGTTTGAAATATTACAGGCGTTGGAACCCAAATGTCTCCTAAAATATGTAGCCTGTTTTCAAGCCCTGTAGCTCACAGTGGGCAGCCCACCAGAAGTTGCTGAAACTGAGAACACTCACTTGCATCTGCTGGGGCCCACCAGTAGCTGGCAGCCATGCCAGTGAGGATGAAAATGAATGGCCATGGAAGTCAGCTGTAAACCTTCTGCTAGCCCAGAGGATCTAAAGGAGGTCCAAAGACAGACTAAATATTAAAGAGCAAATGCTGGTTTGCTTGTCTTTCTGATGTGACATCAGTTTCCAAGGGAACAGAACAAAACGTGAGGACTGAGATCCAGCAACTGAGATTGACTCAGCTGGTGGCTAGTTTTACTTATGTTTCCATGGAAACAGATATCAAATTGGCAAAAATAAAGAAATAAGGGTCAGTTCCAAAATGGCAAGATGAATGGCTGCTGCTTTAGCAACTTAATAAAATGAGGCATGCTGTTGTTTATTTCTCTTCAGTAAGCAATTCTAGTTCTGGCTCCGTTATTTACTTACCAAGAAATGTTGCTTACCAATCTTAGGTAGGCTCCACTATCATACACCAGACTTACAGTTCACATGTTTCAGCAGTTTGCGTGCAGCATTTACTGGCACAAATGCTTTCAGATGTGGACCCTTGAAGCATATTGTGCATGATAGAGAGTTCATCTGTCCCACTTATATTTTCACTCATGGTTCCTATTATGTAGTGGCTTCAACTATGCGATTTTATATACCTCACGATACTCTTTTGTAGTTTTACTATTTGAATACTTTTGTTAATCCAATAAATGACTGTTGTTCTTGACTCTTGCTAACTTGCAGTTCATTGTAATTGCTAACTATATGCTGCTTGAAGAGCTTTTTTCAGTTTTGAAGAAGTTGCTGTACAGTTCATTGTATATACCTTATTTTTCTTTTAGGGAAGAAAAAGAATTGAATTTTTCCCATCTACTTTTGTAGTACCTTTCATTATTTCATATGTGTTCACTATAGATCCTTATTTTCTTTTTCTCTGTTTGGTAGACAGTTCCACTTTCATCTAGCTTCCTTTCCTATGACACAGAAAATCTAAGGCACCCTTTTCGTTAGAATGATGAATACTGTGTATTTCAGAAGATCTATGTGATAGTGTTCTCTATTATTCATCCTATTCCTTATGTTTTGTGTACTGTTTTTCACTGTTATTAAACAAAATTTTGGATTTTGCTGTCAAAATGATTCCCAGATAATTTCTATGCATTAAGGCCCCTAGAAAAAGTGTAAGTAGTTCCATTGTTTTAAAATGAAAATGACTTTACAGTTACTTCAGTTGATCTCTATTTGCTGTGATATTTCCCTCTCACCTTAGTCACTTTCCTCACAAATCTTTGTAGTCATTTAACCTCAACAGTTTTGTCTGCACATTTACCTGCTAGTGCTGTTGAGTAATACTGACTTCAGAATGGGAGTATGGCTTTTAGGATGGACATGTTACTCTGGAATATGGAAGCATGACACTGGGTTCATTTGCACGTAGTTACTTATGTTGTTGTAATGCAGTCATACTTGTAGCGTATCCTCACTTCAGGAGCACTTTGCTCTAGCTCTTCTTGTTCTAAGAACTCAACTACCGAAGGTGCTCAGTAGGTCCCATTCTTTCCACTGTATTTGGCAATCCAGCTTATGGTTCTTCTCTTGGGAGTTCAAGATATAATGTTCAGTCCTAAGAGGAAAGACTATCTGAGGACAGGAAATCAGGTGGCACAATGTAACACCAGTACAGTCATTATATAGACTGAATTAAAAGCAGTTATTTACTGCTTTTGGTAGGAGCACTACTGAAATGGCAATGTATGTTGTGAGACTATCAGTAAATGATTCACAGCCTAATCAGCATTAAAAGCACCAGACATATCATGTGTCAGTGACACGTGAGTGTTCATACAGAAGTCACTGTGATAGTTTCGTTATTCTCTAAGGATGATCAGTTTGTGGTAGATCCAGTGGCATTTCTTCACTTTAAACACTGAATACATTGTATACATTCATTCAGATGTATTCATCTGTAGACTAAACACATAGCCAAAATTGTACTGGTTTTATACTCCTTTAGAAGATTGCAAACTGCTACAGAGTTACTAAAGGATTCCAGTGATTCTTTTCGTTATTCAACTCTTGCCTACCAAGTAGCAGCAATGCAGCTTTAGGATATTCAGCATTCATTCAGCAGTGCCACTTTTACAGCAGCTTAGAAGCTCATCTCCTCGCATGCTTTCCTTGTTCTTTCAGAGGTAAATCTCTCAGGGATCTCTGGACACCTTTTTACTTGAACTGCATATAAAGTGTCAAGATTTAAAGGCATTATAATCCAGACAGGAACACGTTTTGCTATTTTGTCAGTGGTTTGAGTTGCTCTTAATATCAAAAGGAAGAAAGACAGGGAAATTTCTAAAACTCCAAAGCTTGATTAAGAAAAATTTTCAGAAATCTGCCTCAAGGAACTGATTGATCTTTCTCATTGCATTCTGTCCTGAGCAGTCAGTGTTCAGCCCTTTCTAGCTTTTTAACATCCCTCCAGCTTTGTTGGGGTTCTTTTGTTTGCTTGGTTGTTCATTTGTGTTTGTTGGTTTTTTTGTTTTTTTGTTTGTTTGTTTGTTTGTTTTTTCTTAGAAGCATGCACCACTGCACAAAGAAAGACAGGTTTTAATGCTTATGTCAGGAAACAGATGCTGACACAGACAAAATGAAGCCTAATGAATTACTCCAAGAATATGCTGAGGCTGCAATAGAGGCCAATAAAATCCTTCTGTCAATCTTCTCAAGATCAAGGCCTACCCCAAAATAGCTATTTAGGAGAACAAATTGTCCAATGTAATTAATGCTGCTTTGGGAGAAGAATATTCTTTTGTTCCTTCAGGTGTTTAATAGGCTGACACTGAAAAGACACACCCTGAGTATTCTGGTACTCCTTTAAAACTATGCCTTCAGTCACTGAGCTAATTGATGGAGAAGGCCAATCTCCAACATGTCTCGTTACAGTTAGTGTCTTTCACCCAGGATGTCCTGACCGTGTCCTGAAACACATTACTGGCAGTGATGAGTGATTCCTGCTGTCAGTGGTGAGAGTCAGGCTAGACCATGAAGTAATGCTCTCTCACCTAAAACAGATGCTGTTTTTGCACTGAAACCACCTCAGAACTTTGAAAACCTGATAGGTAGTGATGTAGCTTTAGTATAGAGGCAAAATGCCATGTGGAGCACTTCTGTGCAGAGCAACACAGATACTTGGTGTACTAGTTAGACAGCATGGGCAAATGCACAGGCAATAAGCAGGTAACACAGAGGGATGAAAACTTAACCTTTGCAAAACAAATTTGATGCTTGTGGGGAGAGAACCTGAAGAAACACTCCCAGGCACAAAGTCATCTTCTTTACATCTATGCCCTATAGTTCATCTCACTTCTTTGTTTAGTTCTCCCAGATTCTTCCCTATTGCTGAGCATTCTTACAGAGCAGCATCCATGAGATACCCTACACTGTATCTGTACTCAAAGCTTGAAGACCTCATCTCTGGAAAAACAGTGCAGTTTTTAGTTATCTATACTCTATAATCTGCAAAACACAAATATAATGCATTTGGCTATGAAAATACCGATATTTTGAAAACTGTATTTAAAAAAAAAAAAAAAATTAAACAAAAAATAACCCACTAGTGTCAGCACAGAATAAATATTGCAATTACTTTTGGCCATTCTCTGCATGGGTTTCCCATACAGTGTTAAGGGAAGGCCTTTGGCTGCCTTTGTTCTATGTGTAAAGACTGTTAACAGTTTCAGAGGGAACTGCTATTTCTTCTCTGATGAACATACTCTCAAAAAATCAAATTGTTCCTATGTAAGCTGAAAAAGCTTTATGGGGGGGGTCCACCAAACACTAGAATGAACACAAAAAACGCATATTATCACAAATCTACTCACTCCTACGAAAGCATGTTGTTTCTGAATTAGCCTTCTCTGGCATAACTGTCCAGCAAAATATGTTTACATGTGCTTTAGTATTTAAAACATCCTGCTGTATATTCTTCTCTCCCTGGAGAAAAGAGAACACACAATAAATGTTACGGCATTATTAATGGTATCAATAAGCATTAGCAATGATATGGTTAATCACTGTGATCTGCAGGTCATTGATATCTGCTATTAGTTTGGTACTCACATGAGAGCTGGTGGCCCAATGATGTTGGCTTGCTTGTGGACAGAGTCAATTAAGAAGCAAGACTTTTCCCAAGGATATATAATACTTGTTGTATCATTTTATTCCAGTTCTTCTGAATCTTCATCGAGTATTTAATTTCTGTTCCCTGAAAAGATTTTTTGGAATTTTGTCAGTAATGCCTCAAGAGAAAATCGTGATTCTTCTTTCTTCTGTCATCTTTACTTCGTGCCTTAAATCCAACAATATAATGGGCCCCATTTTCTGGTTTTCAGATACATTTAAAGTAATTCAGTGTCCTCTTTCAGCTACATGCTCTAAAAAACCTGTGTTAGCCATTTAATTTTTCTCATAATATTATTTCTTCTCATATATATGTATGTGTGTGTATATATATATATATTTAATACATTAACTTCTCTATTTTGAGTATATTAAAAGGGATCTGCGATTTTCCCAAATTAAACTTTGGATTTAGATTTCTTGTTGTACTAATGTCTTTAGTATTGCTTTTTTATTCAAGTTTCAATTCTATCCAAAATATTTTTATGCTTTCTCATGCAGCATCTGTGACCCAAGTCAGAATCTTAGAGACTGAAGAATGTAAAGCAGTTGAGAATTTCTTTATTATTATTACTATATCATTTCAAGATTTATAAGGCTAGAATCATCATCCTATGGAAATACCCTTCTTACATTTTAAAACCATTATGCCATCCTTTGCCATAATTCCTCGTTAATAAATAAATATCATGTAATTCTTAGCAGTTTAGAAGAATCTCTTCTGATGTTCACTATGGAATTAGGTACTATAGAAGACAGAAAATTGTGGAGAAAACTAAAGAGGCTTCGATAAATATTTAGGGTTTTTGTTTTTGTTTTGTTTTGTTTTCTAACAGAAACAGAATGGGGAGTCTCCCTTGCTTTCAGCAGTCTTGAACATGTGAGCACCTAGATCATGTGAATTTTAAGAATCACTTATGGAATGATATAGAACCCAAACATTATTGAAACTACCTGTGGTTCTGATAGTGATGTTATTCCAGGATTTTTGCCCTGTTATATAACAGGATTATATTGTACTCTTTACCTCTTTACAGAAAAAGAATTTTCATCTAACTGCTTTGATTAGTCCCTTCTCATTTTGGGGAACTGTTGCAAATAAAAGTGGAACAGAACACCTACATAAAAAATTTATAGAACTAATTATAGAAAGTAATTTACTATGCAATTTTTATTTGAAATAATGCCAGTGATCTAGCACATAACTTTATACAGTAGATAAAAGCAAAATGAAAATTTTCTGCTGCCAACCTGTAGGTGTTCTTCAGCAATTATTATAAAGGTTGAAGGCGCATATCTTCTGTGTTTTCATTTGGGTCTACTCTTACAATAACATTGTGAGCAAAGATTTAAAGCAAAGTTTTTTTTTCATAGTCTTAATTTTTATATGCTAATAGAAAGAACAGCCCGTTAAAACTCTATGGAGATACATTTGGGATGGAAAGTTGTCTGTGATGCTAGGTCATCAAGCAACAATAGAGGAAATGTCATTACAAAGGAATTAGGCTGGAGCCTAAGATGGAAATGATTGCTGATAGGGTAGGATTGTGATGGATATTTTTTTCAATTTTGCCAGTATGTTCCTTTTTTAAATATAAGAATTCATATCAATTTAATTAATCTTGAAAATACAGTCATATAAAAAATTTTCAAAATATTTATTTAAGCTGTTAAAATGATGATCCTTGACAAGTCATTTCAGTAAGTTACGCACCTGTTTGAGACAGGTACTGGGCTAGATAGACCTTTGTCAGCAAGTTGCATGCCAGGGTGGGAAATTCATTAGTAATTTTTTTAGTTCTCTTTTCATTTAATTTTATTTCTATTCTTTGTAATGTTTTCATAGAAGAGAGAGAGATGTTTTGACGTACTCTAGATAGCACTTTTGAACACTGATTGAGGAATGTTTAGAAAGTAATTCTCAACATGCAGCTTGTATTCTTTCCCTAGAATATCATGAATATCGTATTTTTATAGTACTTGGTAATTGTGTTATAATGAGAAAATATATTCATCTAATAGGTCATAAAGAGGAAGAGACCTACCATTGTTTTTACTCATTTTTATTTAATTAAACAAAACTCAGAGTAAAGAACTGAAACACAGAATTATGGAAATGCTGAGTTTGAAAGATTTGAAAATTTTCTGATCTAAGACCCTTGCTTAAAGCAGGAAAAGCTAGAATAGGGTATTCAAGACCATCTCTGTTTGTGTTCTGAATATTTTCAAAGATGGACTCTTCAATCCTCATTGAGTAGTCTGTTCCAATGCTTGCATATCCTCATTATGAAAAGGTGCTGATGTTTAATTTCTGCTGCTTAAATGGCATTTCCTGTATTTCAATGTGTGCCCTTTTATTCCAGCTAAGCACCCCCTAGTACAAGTGGATGCCTGGGGTTTCTTCTTCCCCAAGAAGGACTTGGCATTTCCCTTTGCTCAACTTTAGATCTCTGTCAGAACAGTTGTCCAACTTCTTGACAACCCACTGAGTAGCAGCAAAACCATCTGGTGTATCAGTGCCTCCTCCTACTTTTATATCATTTGCAGACATATTGTGGATGTGCTCTGTCCCATCATGTGCATAGTTAGGATGATAAGCAGTATTGGCCCTAGAACTGATCCCTAGAATAAAACACTCTTGCTTGGCCTCCAGTTGAACATCATGCTGCTGATTATCATAGTGCCTAGAATCTGCTTTTTTCATCAGTTTTCAGTCCCCCTTGCAGTCCACCTATTTAATCCTTTCTAGACAAACAACAAACATAGACAAACTATGTTGACTGCTTCCAATTACATTCTTGTCCTTCAAGAACTTGAACTTGAACTTGTTTGGAAAAGGTTCTGTGGAAATTCGCTCCATGAGCTTCACAGGGTGTGGTTAACTGGGCTGTAGTTTTCTGGATCCTTCTGCTTGCCCTTACTGAAGGTAGCAATTATGTGCCCAATTCTTCTGAGATATTTTCTGATCACCATGATCTTTCAAAGATGATCAAGTGGCCTCACAATGACAGCTCCTGGATTCCTTGTGAGTGCATCCTATTAGGTTCCCCATATTTGTGTGTATTCACTTGGTTTGGATGTTCCTTAATCCACTCATGCTAGCTGGGAGTAAAAGTTCACTGCTGCAGATTTTCCTACTAGTATCACGGACCTGCTATTCCTCTCAACAGGCTGAAGCCCATGTCTCGCTCCAATTTATAGGAGGCAGAGGAGGTTCTTTTAATATTTGTATACCCGGTGTGAGATTAAGAAACAACGGTTCAAACATTGGTCTGACCATTTTATTACAAATCTTAATTAGGGAGATGGGGAAGGGGAGGACAGACACCATTATGAATTAGGGTATTGGGGAAGGGAAGGAGGGCGATAGAAAAGATAGGAGAGAAGAAGCAAGGAGTCTTTATAGGAAGCAAGAGGGAGATAATTACCTCCACGGATCCAGCATGGCTCCTAGTTCAGTCCTTGATCTTCAGTAGTAGTGGGTCATCAGGCATTGTTGTTCTGTTGATGACAATGGCAATGTTGACCATGGTAACGATGGCCCCTTTTCAATGCTTTAAAAATGGTCGAGCCAGCTGTCTTTGGAGTGACAGCTCAAATCCAAGTGGTTGAGTCAGCTCTCCTTGGAGTGGCAGCTTCTGGCTCTGGGATCTCAGCAGAAACTCATTTGTTCCCACCTTCCCGGCCTTGCCAGCATATAAGAGGGAGCAGGGATGCCCATCTGCATCCTGTTTTTCACAGGACACGATGGTATCATTCCCTAGTTTTCCCATAGCAGGCTGGAGCTATTTAGTCACAGGCCAGATCTTCCGCCAGTAAACGCTCCTGAGCACTCTCTTCCGGAGGCAAGCAGCTCTGGAAGAAGGTGCTTTCAAATGTCCACAAAGTAATGTTGATTGTCACATGGTAGCACCTATCACTTGCCTCCTCAACAAATCAATCAGAGTCTTATCACAAGAAATACCTCAGGAAGCAAGCTTTGAGCCAAAAAACAAGGATTCTCACAGCCCACTGTCAGGTTTGTTACCATGCTATTTGCCTTGTTTTCTCCTCTTGGGATCATGAAATCCACTGTCTCTTGCTCACAGCAGTCAAGGTTACTGCCAGACTTCACTTTCCCCAGTACTTCCTCCCTGTTTCTGAATATTCTGTCCAGAGGAACTTCTCCTCTCATTGAATCATCAATCACCTGTGTCAGAAATGTTTCATCAATATGTTCCACAGTTCTCCAGGATTGTTAGTGCACTCCTGTGTTGTCTGTCCAGCCCATATCAGGGTGATTAAAGTCCTGAAAGAGACCTAGGACCTGCAAACACGAAGCTTTTTCCTGTTTTCTGTATGTGGCCTCATCAGCTTATTTCTGATCAGACTGTAGTAGATGCCCACCACAACATACCCCACATGGTTCTGCTCTCTAAATTTAACCCATAGGCTCTGGACAGTCTCATCATCCAGCCCAAAGCAGATCCCAATGTATTGTCAATGATATCTCATGTAACAGGCAACTTTCCATCTTCCGCTTTCCATCCATCCTGTTCCTTCCCATTTACTTATTGCAGCGCTCCAGTCATGGGAGGTTTTCCATCATATTTCTGTGACACCAGTGATGATGTAGCCCACAACTGCAGCACACCTCTAATTCCTCCTGTTTGTTACAGTACCGGGACAGTGTTTCGTACTTGCATTGGTGTACAAGCACTTTGGAGAGCTGTTATGTCATGGTGACTTCCCAGAAAAAGTGTCATTACTTCCCCTACTATCCTATTCACTCCTGTCCTCCTGACATTTGCAGACATACACTTCATACAGGCTTCCTTTCCATTGTGTTTTGTTATCTTTGAGTTCTGTCTTGTCTTCCTCACCCTGCCATGTCTGTTGCTGTTCAAGAATAAATCAGTGAGCTTCTGCTTGTATCTGATGAAATTATCAGATATTTTTATTTTTGAAAACTGCTCAGTATTTATTTTGGATGTTCTTCATTGATTTACAGAAACAGAACAGCTGTTTCAGAAGATTTTAAAAGTTTAGCACAAACATAAATTATTAGACAAAAATAATCTAATTTTCACAAGATTTGTTCAGAAATTTTGAGTAATAGTATTTTGTTTAAATCTGGTCATCTCTGATTTAAAAAAGAAAGTCATAAAGAAACAGGTACATTCAAAAAATGGGTTAATTGGAAAAATTAAAAACCTCTCCTACTAAAGCAGTCTAAAAAAAGTTCTTTTTTTTTTTTTTAATTTGCCAAATGAGTACTAGGATGTGGATTACAATCTCTGAGTTTCACGGAAGAATAAAGACCGGGAGTGGGAAAGAAGCATGAAAACTGTCTGTCATAGCTGACATATACAAAAACAGTTAAAAATCAATCATAAGTAATTGGAAGCTGGAAGACACTAGATCAGTTAAGAATCTAGAATTGTCTTCTTATAGGGGATAATAATGGGGCCATGAACTGTAGAAATTGAGAATTTAGTAAGTATATAAAGAAAATTATATCATGTTTCTGTGTTTATGAACTAGGCACTGGATTATCATGAAGAACTTGTGAAAACTGCTTGAATTTCTGCTATTGTCCAGATAAAGACTGACTAGCTTCATCTGGATTTTGTGATGTTTTTCAGCTGAAAATGGCTAACACAAGAGACAGGATACCACAGCTATCACTGCATCTCCTTTAAAATGGTTCATTTGCCTCAGGCTTTAGGATTTAGCTGTAATGAAGATGAAAGATTGATGACTGACTACTGACCTACTTTGAGGAAATGAAAGAGCAGGTGCTGCTGACTAGGAAAGCAGAGGGCTGTACAAAATGCAGAGAAATGAAAGCTTGGCAAAATAAAATCTCTTTTAGATCACAGCTGCTTTTCCATAGCCCAGCACAGACTAATACACACCTGGAAACCTCAAAACCTCTTTATATATTTCTGTGAATATATTTAAGCTATTTTAAATAATTATTTTCATTTTATATACAAAGGCTTGAGTGAGTGCAAAGGCTCTGAATCTATCAAACTGTCACAGCATGTTGTTGAAACTAATAGGAAAAACTAGACAAGACAAATTACAAAATATATGGCTTAAAAAGTGACAGACTTGTGTCAATGCTTGCAACAAACTGTTCCTCAAGTTTTGTTTAACCTCTGATGGAAGAGGGACGTGTTCCTCAAAACTCGGAATTAAGGCCTTTCAGACTGTGTGACAGAAGTGTTTAATGGTTTGTGACAGGCAGTTATTCAACAAGGAACTGCCACCTTTTAACCAGTTTGTGTCAGGAGTTTTATCCATGAGTCATGCCAAGGGGGTGAAGGAAACCATTTTTGATTTCTCATAAGCAATCACGTTTGAAGAAAAATTGTAAGACATTGGCAAATGAACCCAATGTTGACCACCAAATATTGTTTTAGCTTCTCACAATTATCAAATTAAGAGAAAATGGCATCGTTTTTAAGGTAATTGTTTTCATTACAGAACAATTATCTTCCATGTTTTGGAACAGGTAGAGAAAAGCCATACTGCCTACCTTAAGATCTAATAGGAAATGGGCTGAGCTTCAAACCAACAGACTGAGTTGTAAGTGAACATTCTCCCTTTACATCTTGCATTTCTGCACTTACAACAGTCCTCAGTGTTAACCACATGCAGTTTAAGTAGACACCTTTGTATTCAGTTTTGTTGGAGATGAGAACCCTATTAAGTCAATTAAGACATCCAGTTCTCATTCATCTCGAAGAGTCAAAGTTGTGTGCATTTTTTAACAGTAGTCTGCCTCTAACTGTTCCTTCAGTAAATTATTGTAAAGGTTCAAGAACTTAATAAAACACAATTTTGTAGATCTTTGGACTCTTAGAGGCAGAGCTTAAAGTTTCCAATTGTGGGTGCAATTCATACATGAGAAATAGACATTTACTAGGCTAGCTGGTTTGTAACTATTTCCAGGATCTTTCCTTTTTTAAGCCTGGGAATAAAAATCAATCTTAGACCTCACTCTCAGCCATGTTCTAAAATAGCTTAGTAACTCATTAGTCATTTTTGTACTATCTTTGTTTATTTTCCAGTTTTGAAATGGGTGGCAGATAGAGGAAGTGGCCACTTATTATTTCAGTGTTATTCAGATCCTGACAGTGAGTTAAAGGGATAAAGGAGAAAAACATGCATGAGTAAAAGTGTCAAGTGTAAGAGCTAATCTTTTTTTTTCTAGTTAGGAGAAAATTTGTGTTTGTTCTTTGTATTTATTGAAGGTGCAGGAGAATTGCAGGAAATCTTACCTGTAGATAGTAAGAGCTATTATATATGTGTATCCTGTAGTGTACAAAATTAAATTTCATTATTTTTTTCCTTAAAATAGGTTTGCTTACCAAGTGGTAAAATTAATAATTATGGATATGGTTGTCTTAGGGTGTAGCAATCACACTAGAATCACACTCTCTTTTCTCTGGCTTGTATGTCACTCAGCAGGTATCTGGTAGCTGTTCATAGAAAACTTGTTTGTTTAAGTACTCCTTCCCATGTCTCACACTTTATCTTTTCAAGTTTTCTGAATTATAAGACTGCCTTATCATTCAGAACACAAGGAGCATGAAAAAAAACGTGACCTTCTCTGTTGATCTTACTTAAGGAAAATCATGAGAAAACAGAGTGGATGTAAGGGTGATCTAAGAAAAAAGGTAAACAGAGCAGAACACTGTTTGTTTGGTTCAAAGTCCCAGATGCGAGCAAAGAAAACAAAGCAAAAGTATGTGGCTACTGAAACCGACTGTGGTGGACATGTCTAAAACACAACTCCAAAGAGAAAAAAATAAAAAAGATAATTCACACAAAATCACACATTGGCTGATAGAAGGGGCCTTGGAAGACTATCTACTCCAATCACCCCACTCAATCAAGGTGACCTATATCACCTTGCACAGTATCATGTCCAGGTGGGTACTGATTATCTCCAGAGAAGCAGACCCCACAGTATCTTTGGGTAACCTGTGCCAGTGCTCTGTCATCCACACAGTAAAGAAGTTTTTCCTTGTAATCAAGTGAAACTTCCTGTGTTTCAGTTTGTGCTTATTGCTTCTGAAAAGTCTGAAAATAGACTGGTTCCCTTCTCTTGACTCCCACCCATCAGATATTTCTGAGCATTGATATGATCCCCTCTCACTCTTCTCCATGCTGAACAGACCCAGGTTTCTCAGCCTTTCAGCCAACAGTGATGCTCCACACCTCCCATCATCTTTATAACCCTCCACTGGACTCACTCTAGTAGCTCCATGTCTCTGTTGTACTGAGGAGTCTAGAACTGTACACAGAAGTCCAGATGTGGTCTTAGCAGGGCAGAATAGAAGGGGAGGAGAACCTCCCTTGACCTGCTAGCCACGCTTTTTTTAATGCAGCCCAGGATACCATTAGCCTTCTTGGCCACAAGGGCACATTGCTAGCACATAGAATTATACACAGACATCAAAGTGGTAATGGAATGAATTCTTTCTAAAAGATTAATGAAGTCTAACCATTAAAATTACAGTTTGGGGAGTGTTTTTTGGAACTTAGGAACTATTTTATCACAATTGGCAAATATTAATTTAAAAAGTCTTGCCTTAAAAGATCTATTGCAAAAACTACGAGGTGAACTGCTGTCAGTATTCTCCTTGCCTATATCAGAAATCTTCTTCACCTACATGAACTTGATACTAGTTAATTTTTATGCAGTTTGGATCCCATGAATATTTTACTTCTGTTGGTACTGAAATATTTAAGATGTCTCTATTTCCCGAGATGTGTTTTACTTGTGAAGTTGTGACAGTTTAAGTAGAGGTGTATTCTAAAATTGACATATTTTGTGACTTTTCTATGTTGATTTTGACCTGATTTACAGGCATTTAATCCACATCAAAACTCTTTCCAGTGTACAGTTATTAATGTAAAACCTTTTCCTAATTCTGCATTTTCTGGTTTAAATAAATATTTTTATTATTTTTTAATTTTATTTTATTTTATTTTTTGTAGGGAAATTGAGAATTTCTAAACTGTCAAGTTGCTTGTCACAAAGTTATAAACATTCGAGGTGAAATAAGTTGAATGTTTGAAAACACATTATTTTGTCCAACTCTGTGTCTGGAAATATTAGACATTTGAATACTTGGATATGGGGCTATTACTGATCTGTGTTCAAAGTATGAGTTACGAATATCAAGTGAAAATTCAGTTTGCTTTGGGATTTGTTTTTTCTTGGTATTCTCAACTGAATTATTCATCATAAACAATTTGTGGGGTTTATGATAGGAGTGGTCTGTAGAAAAAGATTCAATAGTGATTTAATTCTGCTTTTTCCCACATTTTCGTTCATTACCTTCCTTTTTCTTTTTTTCCATGTTTGCCTAAGTCTTTCAATGAATAGAACTGTAGCTTTTTCTCTTTGATGTATGTCCCTTTTGATTAGGAGATCATCAATTATTTAGATTGTTCCAAACCTTGCAGCCTAATACTTTGAACATAAGACTGTAAGTAGAGCATTTTGAAGATCACTGTTTAAAAATAGGTCATGTTTTTCAAGAGACCAGCCAATTCAGTGCTTGCAAATCTGGAAAACCTCCTGATTAGCGTTCAGTATTTGTTAACCTAATATGGAGTCGTTTGGATAACATTAGCCATATTATTTTTTCTATTTAGAAAAGTCACCTAGCCTATGCATATTATTTAATCTCAGTGCTATTAAAAGGAACTGTTAAAACCCAAGAATGATGATATTTAAGTGGTTCTGTTGAAGGAAATGAAGGTATTCCCCTAACTTCTCATTAACATGCTTTTCATATAGTTCGTGAATCTTATGAAACTATCGGTGCTGTTTTGCTATGATAATTATTTGGTGCATGTTCTTTAGTATTATTAATAGTAATAATAATATTTTGCATTTCTGAAGCACTTTTCATCTGCCTTTTCAGACCTCAGTTCTCTTTGCAAACAGCTAATTAGACTTCAAAACACAGTAAGTGGTGTTATACCTACTTTTCTTCAGGGCAGTCCTGGAGGGCAGACCATGCTGCCTCTCAGTAGGCAGTTTGGGATGCTTGAGAGGATGAGTAGGAACCCCCATGAATATGTGTTGTGAATTAATATGCCATGAGGGAAGTCTTCTTATTTATTCCAACTAATTAGCTCTTGGCCTGATAAATGAAAAGGACAGAAATTTCAGACTGTTCCCTGCAACCATGTGCTTAAAAGTTTTTATCTTATTTTCTCCCATGGCAATGGCAGTCATGACAACACCAGAACTTTTCACTGTCTTCATATGTCAGGCAGAAGTTCAAACAAAACCACCTCAAAATATTTTTGCATTAAAATGTATTTCCATACTAACCTGTTTAAATGGTGAAAATCCTATTTCCGCCAGCCTTGCTTCTTTAGTTTTGTTTTTCAAATGAGGGTTATCCAACTGCTTTCAATTATTACTGGCCTGAAGCTGTGTCTTCTGATACCTTGCTGGTTGGTGGGTCTCTGAGCATGGCAGTGTTTTAAGGACTATCTGTTAAATACAGGTATACTAGCAATTTTCACACCACATAAATCCTAATCCAGAACTAGTTATCTCATCAAGCCGCACATTTGCTTTAACATCTTCCTTTTTAAATGTGAATTTCCTAAGAATCTGTCTCAGGGCTGCTTGGAATTTCCTCTCTGCTACTAATTTTACCTTGGTTGCTATGGAGCCAAAGGCAGGGAAGCAGAAGAAATCAAGTAATGAAGCCTACAAGTAGTTTCTCAAGGGAATGAGGAAATGAATAAGGTAGATTGATAATAAATGAAAACTATGGCTCAATTCATTGAAGGCACTAGAAAAAGACAATGTTGAGTCTTTAAATGCAAAACTGACTGGATTGATATTTTGCATCTTTTTTGAATATCTGTAATTTCTCCCTATTATCTTAGATTTATCACTTATATAATTTTCATACAATACAATGTAATGTTTTCTGAAATTCATTGTGTGCACACAAGGTATAAATAGGGCCTATAAAACTTTCCACTGCTTAGGTCTTACTTTCACAGAATCATAGAATCATGGAATTGCTCATAAAGTCCAACCACAACCTAACCATACTACCCTAACTCTAACAACCATTGTCTAAATCATGTCCCTGAGCACCACATCCAAATGGTTTTTAAACACATCCAGGGATGGTGACACAACCATCTCCCTGGGGAGCCTATTCCAGCTTAATAACCCTTTCTGTAAAGAAGTTTTTCTTGACATGCACTTCTAAACATAAGCTGGTGCAACTTGAGCCCATTTTCCCTCGTCCTGCCAGCTGTCACCAGTGAGAAGAGACCAATCCCACTCTTGTAAGCACCTTTCAGATATTGGAATAGAGCAATAAGGTCTCCCCTCAGTCTCCTTTTCCCCAGACAAAACACCCCGGTTCCTTCAGTCACTCCTCGTAGGGCATGTTCTCCAAGCCCTTGTTGCCCTTCTTTGGACCTGCTCAGTGTCCTTTCTATATTGAGGTGCCCAAAACTGAACATAGTACTCAAGGTGAGGCCTCACCAGTGCTGTGTACAAGGGTCAGGATTACTTCCCTAGTCCTGCTCACCACACCATTCCTGATACAAGCCAGGACCATATTGACCATACTGATCAAAATAATAAGACCATATTGAGGCTCAGATGGCTGTCCTTTATGTTACTGAACTTCTGTGTCATTTTTTTGCTTATGTTTTAACAAGAAAGCATTTGTAGTTTGCAAGTGTTTTTTCCTGGGACTAAGAAGGAGTCTAATTGTGAAACTGAATATGTAGGTTGCTCTGAAAGTATTACCTACTGTATTTCTTTAGAAAGTATAACAGATACAAAGAGCACAATAATACTATTTGATAGAGTTACAAAACACTATTTTTCAACATAGTCATCACAACTATGCTTTTTCACCTTTGATGAACTGTACGATTGTACACCTTTGCTTCATATACGCTTCTGTGTCAGATAGCATTTTGTCTACTGTAATCTGTCTCATGGCAACGGAATGTAACAGAATGTAAAAATGTAACGGAATAATGGTGGGAAGGTCCAACCTCTGCTGCCATACCACCAACATCCACCCACATAATAAAATAGGAGGTATTACTTTCAGAGAGCCTTCATACATCAGTATGTATTCATACATCAGTGGCTAGAGCAACCTGTGAAGTGTACTGTGCATATTGTTTAGTATCTAAAAAAAAAAAAAAAAAAAAAAAGTAGGGTAAGACTTAATTACTGATAGAAATTTCTTTCCTTAACACCCAGAGCACAGAATGGCATTTTGTGGTTTGCGTTTCATAAAGCAGATCCTCAGAACATATGCTGTAGGTTTTTTGGTTTCTATCTTTTTTATTCCCAGTGATACTGTTAATTCAAGACCTGACTCTGCAAGCTATTCTGTACAGCCACTAGCATGCACTCAGTGGCTGTACTGTAGCTTTTCTGAACACATGGATTCCTGCAGTATTCCTTTTATACTAGATCGCATTAAGAAACTGAAGATGACTCAGGGAAAGTGTTTTATTATGGATGTTGTTTGTTTGTTTGTTTTAATTACTTGCTTAATTACTTTAAGGAAAATAAATATTCACTTGAGACAATCAAGAGGAAGGTAAAGGAGTGCTTTAGTTCTCCAAGGGTGAAGTACAGTTACAGAAGGCAAAAATGTGAAGGTGGCATTGTTGTTAATTTGGTAACACCTGGAAAAACTCCAATGGAAGCTTTTTTACCAACAGTTGTACTGTGTTACAAGGAAAAGTGTTGGAAAATTGGCAAGAAGTCCAACGTATATTCTATTTTTTTTTTTTTTCTAACTCATTTGTGATAAACAGAAAGTGTCCGTAACTACAGTTACTACAGTAATTCAGAAACTACTAAGAACCACAGTCACTGGAAATTACATGGATCATCAAATATAGATTATAGACTCCGTAAGCCAATCCTGTGCTGAATCACCACAGACCTATATAAAATTTGAATGTAAAGAGATCACTTTATAGCACCAGTGAGAGTGGATTGACCCAAGATAATGTCTCTAGGGTCTTCAAGCTACAGAACAGTGATAATCCCTCATGTGACAAGTTGGACTTGATGATCCTTATTGGTCCCTTCCCACTCAGGATAGTCAATGATTCTATGACCTATTTTCTCAGTTTTGGCTGGTACAACTGAACAGCTGTAGATGCTCTGACTGATCTCCTTCCTTGTTAGTTTTGCAGAATAAAGCCGTTCAACATGCTAGAATCACCACTTACTGGGCTATCCATAGGCTGCTGTACTTGCCTCTGGGGTGATTCTGATGGAATTACTTGTTGAAGAAAGAGTTGTGGGTAATAGAAATGAATAGAGAGTTTTATTTAGTCAAACTACAAATACATCTTTGTTTTTTTCTTCCACTTAATTGGAATATAACAGATGTTTATTATCAGGACTTCTTTCCAAAATCCAGCAATACTGAAAACACAGAAATACACTTCTGTTTATTTTGACTTGTTAAAATTCTGAAAAGTGTTTGATGCATATTCAACTTTCTACAAGAAAAAAAATGCTTATTTTTCCATTTAATCAATCAATTTATCATCATGGCAATATCTGTGGGTGTGGAACAGGAAGACGACTGATATATTAAGTTTTGCTAACTTAATATAGTTAACACATATTTTCTAGCCATAAAATATACTGGGTGTTTGGAGAGCATGCCTTCTGCTTAAAAATTTCTCAGATTGCAAAAGTATCTCCTGAATTGTTTCCTTTAATCCAGAGCAAATACAATGGCACTAAGTGCAGTAGCTCAGTCTTATCAAAGATCTTTCCAGCAGTCCCTAGGCTGTCCTATATAGCTCCCCCAGTGCCAGTATAAATTGCTGGCCCCAGGAAAATGTATTTTGAGGTGACTTGTAGAAAATTGATATTGCTTTGTGTATGCTATTAATATGCTACATCTCTTGATTTTCCAGTGAGTGTTATTATAAGAAGTCTAGCCTGCTTGTGCTCTTCCCACACTCTTTTTTGATTCACCAGTCCAGCTATAAATTATGCACTCTGGCAACTTCTAGATCAGATGTCTCCTATGAAGCCTACCATCTCTTTCCTCTGCTTTCCTCCTACACATCTTTTACCCAGGTTTGCTGCGCAGATAGAAGTTAGTTTCTGAGCCCTATTTCATTTTATAATATCTATAGCATACATTTCTATCTCAACATGAATGTGCTTCTTTCGAGTTGCAGATATCTGACATTCATTTTACCAGAGTTGCTTTCCATTTCTTGCATCTCTCCCAAGTAAAACTTGTCCTAAGTGGACCTGTGTTCCAAAAAAACCACAACCACAAGAGGAGTAGAGATATATTCACCACATCTGCACAGTCTTTCCAATTGAACCCGTCTGAAACAGACATAAACCAAGAAAGAGCTCTGAGCCATTTTTTTTGCTTATTTGGGCAGGATTATTTTTCTCTGGACTTGTCAGCCCAGCATTCCTGTTTATCTTGAAACAACCAGATCCTGCAAATTCTCTTCCATTCACTGCACACAATTGCAAGTCTAATAGAAAAATGAACTCAAATTATAACCCTGAGTCAAATCCTGTTGAAATTGGTGTGAAAATATTACATAAATTATTGGGTTTGAATCAATTCAGATATGTACTGGAATGCTCTTCTTGCCTCCTCCTCATTCCTTGGTTTCCTTTTCTCTCTGTTTCTGTCTCTTTCAGTGTATATTTTACATTTTCTCTTTTCATTTTTTCAGCTGTCTCCTTTCCAGATTACTGCCTTCTTTATCTATTCACTTTTAACCTGCTGTATCTCTTTTGCATTGCTGTTACTTCTTCTTCAAGGACGAATGTTTATCATTTTTTTCTCTGTTAAGGACATACCTGTGATTAAGCAGGGTACTTCCTTTTCTGCTGCCTCAAAACTGTATCTACAGAGACATTCAGAGATTTTGCCCAACTGGTTGTTCCATAGTGTGGTTCTACTGCAAATATTATTAGGGTCACTGCTGCAGTCAGCTTCTTTCATCAGTCAGCATCCTTCTGTTTTGTTTTGTTTCAAATTGTTTTTCTGCAGTTCTGAAGTTGACCATATTGCTGTAAAATGAGCTGTTTCTCTATGGGACATCTAAATCCAGTGGAGTTCAGATCTCCACCAACTTATGGAATTCATTTTTTCTTTTTCCCTTAGAGGCCTGCCTTTCATACATCTGTATCTGTAGTTAACAATTAGGCATATAGATGTGATCCTACTTCTAGAAAGACCCTGTCCTTCTCATGAAACTCCAAAATCTTAACAACAAAATAAATTTTTGTACATAGGAATACTGCTTGTTTGGATAAAATTCTAAGAAGGCCCCTTTGCCGTAGCTAAACTGTCAGAACGTAAGAGTGTTATTCTGATGTTGAGGCAAAACTACTCTGCTCAGCAAACCGGTTCATTCAGATTCAACCACGAGTATTAGCTTTCTCTAAGGCACTTTGTGTGGAAGGGTTTACTGCCATTAACAATCATCTGACCCGATCTTCACTTCCACTTAAACTTTTGTACAAGCTTAACACCTTCCAAAGGTCTTTGATTCATGTGTCAGCCTTCAGATATGTCTTCTTGTGCTGAAAAAAAATGTACAAAATACTTCATCTCCTTCAAGCTGAGAACCCCAAAATAAACAGCAGAAAGAAACGTTTTATATGACAGCCTGTCTTCTACAGAAAACAGAGTTGTGAAGTGCATAGACAGATGGCTGCTGCAGGCAAAGCATATTCTCAATGTGCTATAAATCAGATTTTTTTTATAAATATTCTTGTCTGTGTTTTTAATTGCTGTTATGTAAAGATTATTATTAACAGTGAATAATGTGAACAGTGAAGGGGTATTGATTTCATCCTCACTGCTGAATGGGAGAATATAATTCACTCGAGACTCTTCACTGCCTAGTATCTCTGAGAGTAGAAGACTAGTTTGTGATCCAAGAAGTGTTCTGGTTGTGGAGGTGATGCCCAGCTTATAGATAAACTGAAGAGAGAACCACGTTTAACAGTTTTAGCTACATTTATTCCATTAACCTATCCACACTTTAATTGGAGTCCAAGCAGCACCCACTTAAGGAAAAATAATCCTAGGTCTGTTAATCCTTTCTTGCAACATGGAATTTATGCTACTTGCTTTTGCCAGCTCATCCCAACAGTAGTGATGTTTCTGAACCAGTGATATTTTTAAGGTATGATATTTTACAGTACTTTTTCTTTTCCTCTTACTCAGGTGTCCCACTGACCCCTGTATGTTTTTTATGTGTCAACCAACCTTAAGCACCAGCAATATCAGATCAGCACATTCACTCTCTTTAGTATGAAATTTTGTGAAACCACATAGATGACTTGAGAAATGTAAGGATAGCATGGTTAAATAAAACACACGTTTTGGAAAGGCAAAATTCCTGAATGATGGCTCTGTTTAACTACGAATACAAGAAAAGCTACATTTCTGTTTTCCTCCAGAGAGAGAGTTCGCTTTTCTGTTTAGTCTCCCCAGCTTAGGATACAAATCATTTTGTCCTATACAACACACTTAGAAAGTAGGACCCAGTGGGCTGATTTTTATTCTTATTTTTATGTCTTCAATAGTTTTTTGGCAGTCTAATATGTTTTGAAAGAACCGTGTCTGTTTCTCCAGCTTGGGGGAACTGTCAGACCTGACAGACTGCTGAGCTCATTCCCGTTAGCCATGCAGGTCAGGTCATAGATGTAAAAAAAAAAAAAAAAGAAAAGAAAAAAGAAAAAAAAAAGAAAAAAAAAGAAGCAAATACATTTGGGAAAGCTTGACACTGAAGCTTCATCCTGGCAAAGAGGAGGCCTGAGCGAAGCCAGAGTAAGATGCCAGGAAGAAATGGGTCAGCAAAAGCAGCTTAAAAAAGAAGTGCTGGTGGTGAGCAGAGTCAGTGACCAGAATTAGTCAGAGGAAAGATCAAAACTTCCCAACCCTGTGTAGTAGCCTAAGGTGAAAAGCCTCTCACCAAAGACAGTGACAGTTACTGACTTAGGAGTCTAACTTGATAGGGAAGTGGCCTGTCACCTACTGTTGCAAATGTAATTGGACTTGTTAACAGTCCTCTCATTTATTCTTCTGGTGTATTTGTTTAGTCCCTTCCACCTGCAAATATATTGGTTGTAATTGTTAATTTTTAAGTGTTTTCCAGATTTCAGTACTAGAGTCGTGATTAATGCTGGGAGGAACATCAGAAGGTTTGCAATATTCAAGCTGTTGTAGGAATACAAATCACACCTGTAATCTTTCACAAAAATAATGGTCCTATCCTTAAATAGGATTAAAATACTAATTTTCAACTGTACTGATCATTTGTATTGCAGGGAATGGGGTTTTTTTGTACATAAGAACTGCGTAAACTGTCTAAAGTAGAATCTGCCAAATATCTTCTTCATCATTTTGCCTGTAAGCTGAATTCCTTTCCTTAGCTTTTTATTTCTATTTTGTTAAGTTTCTGCAACATTATGAGAAGGACTGTGTCTTGTATGTTGTCAGCACACATATGTATGCCTCATTGCACAAGAAGAAAAGCAGTCAGGAGCATGCAAGTAGGAATTAGGAAGAATAGAAATAAAGAAATGCAGCAATGGTTGGCTGTAGTAACTGGCAAAGGTGAATGAATGAAATCTACAATTCACAAATTCCTGTATTAAAAGCAATAGTTTACTACTTCGAGTCTTTGATAGGCTTGCAAACTCCTGGAAAAGCATTTAGAAAACAAGACTGATATGCTATCCATCTGTGGAATACTCTTCACATGGCATTTAATCCAAAATGCTGTTGTAACTAAAATGAAGGACTTTTTTTTTTTTTTTTTTTTATCCATTACTTTATTTTACTTTATTTTATGCATTTGCATTCACTATTTTTTTTTCTTTCCTTGTTTTATATTCCTTTTATGCTATTTTATTTGCTTTGCAGCCTTTTAGGACAAGCTATGGTGTTCCACATGTACTCTGCACACCTATTATGTTTGACTAATTCAGACTTCATGTGTAAGTTACTCCATAGTTTGCACCTTTTCTATTTACAACACTCAAAATTATCTTTCATTTATTGTTTGGTTCATCTTGAGATAAAAGGACTTGGACTCATTCTTGAGACTTTCTTCAGTACTCATACTCCACTTAGAGATCCCTGCCTCTTATTTTGCAGACTTCTAAATATCACTCGTGCTTAAAATTTTGCACCTGTATGTGCTCTGTCTAAGTGGAAGTTCACCACCCATGTTCTGTCTCAAGACTTTCTCCACATTTATCCCTTTAGGTGTTCAGTCAATTATATTGGTCTAATACAAACATGTATTAATATCTTTGTTAGTATCTACTTAATATCTTTATTGACAATTTGGATGAGGGGATTGAATACACCCTCAGTAAATTTGCAGATGACAACAAGCTGGGGGAAGTGTCAATCTGCCAGAGGGTAGGGAGGCCCTACAAAGGAATCTGAATATGCTGGATTGATGGGCTGAGGGTAATAGGGTGAGCATCAACAAAACTAAGTGCAATTCCATGCATCACTACAGTCTTGGGGCAGAGTGCCTGAAAAGCTGCACGGGAGGAAAAAATACTGGAGTTGTTAGTTGTCAGTCAGCTGAACATAAGCTAGCAGTGTGCCCAGGTGCCAAAAAGGCCAGTGGCATCCTGGCTTGTATAAGAAATAGCGCAGCCAGCAGAAGCAGGGAGGTGACCATCCCTCTGTACTCAGCACTGGTGAGGCCACATCTCAAGAGCTGTGTTCAGTTTTTGACCCTTCACTACAAGAACGACATTTAGGCCCTGAAGTACGTACAGAGAAGGATAATGAAACTACAAAGGATCTGAAGCGCAGGTCTTTCTGGGGAGTGGCTGAGGGAACTAGGATTGTTCAATCTGGATAAGAGGATGTTCAAGGGAGACCGTATCACTCTCTACAACTGCCTGAAAGGAGGTGGTAGCAAGGTGGAGTTGGCCTCTTCTCCCACGTAGCAGCAATAGGATGAGAGAGAATGGACTTAAATTGCACCAAGGGAGGTTTAGGTTGGACATTAAGAAAAAATTCTTCTCAGAAAGAGTGGTGATGCATTAGAACAAACTGCCCAGGATCGTGGTGGAGTCATCGTCCCTACAGGTTTTCAAGAAACATGTGGATGTAGCACTGAGAGACATGGTCTAGAGCAGTCACAGGTATGGGTTGATGGTTGGACTAGATGGTTTTAGTGGACTTTCCAACCCTAATGATTCTTTGATTCTCTGATTCTAAGAGTAAAATCTACTGAAAACACAACAGTGACAGATGCTTTTGTTTAAAAAAGCACAGAAACTGTTCTTGGTTCATGTATCCTATCTGAGATGTTCCCAATCAGTCTACCTTTTCTGTGCTACCTCTTTTTTTCTTTTTGTAGCTGAGCATGTCAAGGGGGTTTCTGCTAAGAAGTATGACAGGTGTTGGGGGTGGCACTAGAAGTGTTCTGGTGGTTCAGATTTTCTTCTAGAACACAAGATATCAGACTTTGAAACTGTACTTAAGTAGAGGAAGGAACACCTTCTGCTCCCTGTGTCTTCATTGAGAGGTATATTACTTAAGTGCTGATTACTGCAATTGCACAGTCTGCGTCTCTGTACAAAAATGTTGCAGTGAACTCCCCACATACAAAATAGGCTCCACTTTTTAGCACAGCTAATCTTCTGGAAGCCCCAGACTGGAAGCTGGGGTATAAGACATACCTCTCTCGCTAAGTTTTTACTTGGAGTGGTGTTAGTGGCTCAGCACTCACTGTGCTGCTGCTTTGAATCTCATTCCAAAGAGCACTGGAGAGAGGTTAGACAGTTGTGGTTTGCACTTCAGAAGCAGAAGCCAACCAGTTCAAAGCTGGGCAGCGTGATGCTGGATCTCACACTGTGCCTGCATCTTTTTGCATAACTCACCTTTAAAATTTTCATATGAGACACATACAAACTGAACACTGGAAGACTTCACTTGAGTCATCTCTTTCATCTATTTTATGTGACAGGATTGTTCTCCACACTGAATGCCTTCATTCTTCTTGTTTCAGTGTGCAGTGACTTAAGGCAGCCTCATAGAGTTGTAGGTTCAGGATATGGTAACAGACATCAGACCAACAGTTTTAGGGATAATAGTAAAGATACAGTAATAATTGGAAACCAACGCTACAATTATCTGGCTCAAAATGTCAGAAAACCAGCAATTTGCTAATAAGTGACTAAACTCTAGCTATCCAGAGCACATTTATTCATCATATAACTACGCTAATAATATTTATTCTAAATTAAGTAATAAAGTCCTATCAATCTTATGGTCATTTCCTTTCGTATTATTCTACTCCTTTTTCATCAGCTGCTCTGGTTGCTGATTATCTATTATTTTAGAAAGCAGTGTTGTCCCCATTACAACAGAATAGAGGGATGAAGGTTTTGTTATATTTCACCAAAAATTTTTATCCACTTAGTTCGCTCTCTCCACAGTTTCTCTCAATATTATGATTTTCTGGCCTGCAGACTTTTATTGGAATCAATAGTACAGATACCCTGAGGATAGTTTCACCTTTTTATCATCTTGTATTTCATGCTCCTAATCACCTCTGCAAGTGCCTTAAGTCTGCTTTCTCTGTCTTTTTGTTGGTAGAACAACACATAAAAATTTTGTATTTCCTTATATACATTATAGAATCATACAATCACAGAATCATAGAATGGTTTGGGTTTGAAGGGATCTTTAAGATCACCTACTTCCAACCCCCTGCTATAGGCAGGGACACCTCCCTCTAGACCAGGTTGCTCAAAGCCCCATCCAGCCTGGCCTTCAATGCTTCCAGAGAGGGGGCATCCACAACCTCACTGGACAACCTGTTCCAGTGTCTCACCACCCTCACAGTAAAGAATTTCTTCTTAATATCTAGTCTAAATCTATCCTCTTCCAATTTAAAGCCAGCTGTCTTCCTGATTCTCTTAGATCCTTTGAAGTCTCAGGATTCTGTCATTTGAGAATCCTCCTTTAGTACATTTGTAGATTTTTCTTCCTCTTTTAGCCCCAAGACTATTTGTGGAACTGCACACAATTGAGTGTCATTCTGTGGTTTCCATCTGGGGCTGCACTTTTCTGCAGAAGTTTTGTCAATTTGAAAATGTAGTGTCTGGGTTCTGAATGAAGGTACAAGGATTAACTGAGAAACTTAGTGAAGCTCTTCATTCTGTGCGTGGTACTCCACTAACTGCACAGTAACAAATTTAAAACACAGCTCTGAGCCATTTCAGCTCTATTTCACCTCGAGAAGGTAAATAAAGAAGATTAAGTACCAACAGCCACTTTTTTCTAGGAGTGAGAAGCTATCAGTATTAATGGTTTCTTGTCTGAGGGAGTGCTAGCTGAAGAAAAAGTCTGATAGACAAGTTTTTTGCATCTGATCTACACATCGTAAATAGACTACACATACAACAGCATTTTTTCTTCTAAATTCAGCAACTGAAGCTTTCAAATGGAATGGCAGTATGTATTCTATAAAAGAAAGAGTTGTCAGTTTTAAGGTAAGGAAGATAAACCTCAGATACTGTGAATATTAGTTGTTACCCATGAAAACAATTGCAGCCTTTTTTGTTATATTTTCAACTAAATTATTTTCCTAAGACTAACACTTTCATTTTAATTTCACTAGGTTTAAGATTTGGAATTCAAAATAGTGAAAAAGAGATTTTACAATCCTAACATTATTTATAAATATTCTGTTCAGATGGGAAGTACACATCACATCTGTGGTTTTTTTTTAGAATGCTAATGAAAAATGCAAATAATGACAATTATAATTCCAGATACGCTAAGGATAAAAATTTATTCCCAGTGCTGACTCTTGATTCTTAAAAAGACCTAAGAGTAAAGCAGCAAAGTGTGAACCAAACTCAGCCACTTAAATGTGCAAGCTAGGAAAATGTTATTTCATGTAACAGCTAAAGATGTTCCCATACCAGATACAGATCAAATAAGACTTTAAAGGACATTGACACTTAATTCTGATAATGTTCATGTACCAATGGTAAGATGTCTTTGCAAGCAACAATCTATGACAATAACAGTAATTTCTTCCAATGGAAATTGGCAAGGCTGCACCTCACGGTGCAGTGAACAGTGCTTCACACAGACCCTGCTGGGCTCACCACTTGCCATCCAGTTAATTTGCTGCCTTCTCTTTGGATCACATCCCTTCTCATCAACTAAAAACACTGTACTTACAGGCAGTCATAAGTAGGGGCAGCCATGTAGGCAGTGGTGACATGTAACCAGCCACTCTGAGTTGTACCATCAGAGTTTTCGAGTAGTAATATTAATGGATAGGGTAAGAGTACGCAAAGTTAAATTGCTAAACAGTTAAGTGGATGCTTTCACATAACATACACAGGTTTCATAGCTTTCATGTAGATTATTGTACAGATGACTGAATATATTTTCTAGCAGCTTCAGAGAAGATAAAAAATAATAGTAATAAAAAAAAAACCAGCAAAAAATGTGAGACCTGCTGCCAGAGCTACTGCCACCATCACTGCAATATATCATTAGCAACCTAAGCTATGTGCATTGTAGGTTTCTCTCCTATTGCTCCTATTGAACCCTGTTGTTTCAGTAACTCTTTTTTTAAATGCTGAAATGTAATTTAACATCCAGACATTACTCGTCACCGAAATGTTTTATGAATGTCATCTACTGAGTTCTGATGAAGCCTACAGAGAAAGATGATTTGTAGTTTCCAGAAGAGTATATTCACAGGCAGAGAGGTTTAATTATTTGTCTCAGACCTTAAAAAATTAACATCCTTAGGATGGGGTGGGTTATTTTGCTGGAAATGCAGAACCCTGTCAGTTGCATGCTACAACCTTTGCTCTTCTGTCAAAGATTTTTGGGCAGATCCTTACTGATGCCCACCTAAAAATGTCCCTAACTAGCTAAGGAGGGTAAGGCTTTGGTATTTAGCTGATACGCAAAATACCCAGAATCATCTGGATACTGTGCTTTGCCCTGGGTTATCAACCTCCAAAAATGAAGGTCTAAAATAAAACTGGTGACATAGCCTTAGCTAGAGCAGAACTCAAAGACATTTCTGTTACAGCACAAAGCGGGGACATGGTTTTTTTTTCCTTTGCAGCATTGTGGAATACTTGGACTGAGTCATTTCTTTGATGTGTTAATGCACCTTAAGAAGGACATTAAATATTTCAAGTAATTGGTATGAACATGAAATCTCTCATTAATGTCTGCTAGACTGCTGCAAAGTGCAGATAAGAAAATGCATGTGGTAGTACAAGAAAATATTCCAAATTTCTTGAAGGAAGCTACTGCTAGAAATGCTTCTTGCTTTTCCAGTCTGTGTTGATGCAGCCCCTGTCTACTGCAAAAATTCTGGTTAAATGGAAAATTAAAGCCCCGTGTATGTTAATCTGCTTGCCACAGAGGCTTTTCCTTTCAGTGACATGACATCCTGGATCTTGCTACAGACCAAAACTGTCTTCCAAACTACTTGCAGGATAATATTTGAATGATTTCTTGTTTAAAACACTTTTGATGTCATGTTTGATTCTGAAATGTGTTTTCAGTAACATTCACTGAAGTCCATTCTGAAACTGATTTGACTGTCTAAAATGAAATGACAACAGTAATTAGCATTCCATTTCACGGTTAATTAAAATTGATTTACTGAGAAAACACAAACTTCATATCATATAATTTGTTAATTAGTCTTCTCAAAGCTGGTTTTGTCAGGCCTATTGCTTTCATAAGTTTTTGAGTTTTTTTAATAGTTGTATGGATTTAAAGATATCATCGGGAATGCTTCCAATAAAGTAGAAATTTTACTTTCCCACACATACTTCTAGCAATTTCTAAGTAAGCCTGGCTATATAAATTCAACCTTCTTGAGATTGAACAAGTTTTCATTAGGTTTTAGGGAAGAACCTAATACCTAAGAACCTAAGAAAGGACAGGAATATCATTATAGGCTGATTTTATGTCTTCAGCATTGTTACAGAGCTGAGGAGAAGGACAGTTAAGTTTATAATGCCACTGTAACCACACTGAATCACAGAATCACAGAACTGTGGAAAAATCTAGTTTAGATTATTGATGGGAACAGCTGTCCGTACCATCCTCAGTGGTGACCTGCATTATGCATTACACATTTTTAAAAAACATGTACATTTCTCTGCATATTCTTTCATACGGATATAGTACTGATGAATAGTACTTGTTGGTAGTTTTGGTGAATGAAGCTTTATATATCTACAGATTTGGCAAATTTCTTGCCCACAGTGATGTGCAAGTAAACCACAGAAAGGAGAAGGAACATCTTCTATAGGTAACAAGCATTTGAATCACAGTGATTAGTGCAGCTTTGGTTTTTCAGTAAGTGTGCAGACCATGCTGCTGGATAGAGAAGCTGAATCTGCTAGCCAACAAGTTGACCTTTTGAGTATTTTAAGCAAGAACATCTCTTACACCATACTGAAATGGGCTGCTGTACATTAGATAATGTACTATTGATAAGGTTGTGTTGCCAACGAGGCCAAAATAGAAAATACTACTTTATTATTATGTATAAATAAAATGTATTTTTAAAAAACGATGAGAGAAAACATAAGATAATCAAAATCTAAAAAAGTGCTATAGCTAAAATACTCCTTAGATCAATCTTACTGCATTTATGTGTTCAATGTCTAGGATCATAACCCTTTGTTTCACTTGTAGATCTCTCTGATCTTCAGAACAAACATTTTCCTTTTTTACTACAAGCACTAAAGCTCAATTCTGAGTAAGATGCACGATCATAAAAAATATTAAGGTTGTTTTGTCTTCCTCAATCCAGCAACAGGCAAGCAGCAAAAATATCTGTTATCCATGAGTGCTAACTATCTGTTTGTCTCAGATAGTCCTTGATACATAAAATAATTAATTTTAACTGAGAACATTTTTTTCCTCCTGCATTAATTTGAAATTTTTGTCTCCTTTTCAGAACTGGTGAAGAGTTGATAAACCCATAGGTTTTTTTTTTTTTCTGGAAGTGTCAATCGATCTAACAAAACATATCACTTTCTCCTATAAAACCTGTTTTTATAATGTAATTAAATACTACAACTAGTACACTAATGTTACATATCTTTTAGAAAACTTGTTCTGCAGTGCAGTATTGCAAGGGAAGATATCAGTAGTTGTTTCATTAAGAACCTGTGGGTTTTAGTTCTTCCTAAGATATCCTTAAATAACCTCATGAGTAAAATGCGTGGTGCATACTTACTCCTGAAGAATAACACTAAGAGGCCTTGACTGGTGCTAAGGAGTTTGAATGTTCAGAAATATTAGCATAAATAAATGGAAGATCTGGGACTGCACAGCTCAGTGAATATTCCCCTAAGCTATAAATAGCTTTTGGAAAAGGTATCAAATACAATTTTCAAACGTCTAGATGCATAGAATTCATAATACCCAACTGAGCTAATACTATAATGCATGTTAATTATTAAAATCATTTAGTATAAGACATTATTTCATAATGCCTAATATATAATACTTTTAATATCTACTGATTTTGTAGACTATTTCATCGCTAATGGGAGTTCACAGTAATATATTTAATCCAATATTTCTCCTTGATCTTAGAATAAGTCAGGAATGAGACCTTCTACCATTACATCCTTGCACTGTAATTCATTACTGCTGCGAGCTTGCACTGTGATTCAGTTATATACCCCCCAAAAGGACTCTTCATCCCAAATGACCAGTGTGAGAAAACTGAAGTGGTACTCCAGATATTATTTGATGTCTTAACTTTTGCTTCTTCATTTTTCAAACTGCATAGTACTAATTTAAGTAAAGGCAGTGGCCTTATTTTTGAGGTTGGTGAGTTTTGGTATTCATTAGGAATTAACTCTGAGAACACTGTTATAGCCTTCAATTTGCATGCCTGTTAGCCAAAAACATTCACTGTGGCGAATATTCAGTCTCAGAGAATTATTTACTAAGGTCAAAAGGCTCTATAGCACTCAAACCACAAAAGACATTATGATCCAATTTTGTATTATTATGAATTAGTATCCTTCTTGTTATCCCAGAATGTATATTCTTTTGTAATTTCTAAACCCTATCTTCTTCATGTTTCCAATTATGCTGACAATTATTTTCTATTTTTCATTTATCCTGATTCAAACTGTAAATTTTTCACATTGTAAACTTCAGTAAATTTCAGGTCTCTAGAAGACTATATCTTGTTTCTGACTATGGTTCCAAAACAAGTAAGTGTTAAATATGCTGTCATAATATGAGTGAGTTTGCTGTCACTCAGTCTTCCTCCTGTTGTAGAGGAGTGGCATGTAGCTGCAGAAGACTTTCTTAGCTCTCCGGATCCCACAGACCAAAGTGCTGACCATGTAGCCTTCATTCACTGGGTGAGTGAATGGTGAAACCTGGGAAGTCTCAGTGCCGAGACACAGCTAGTACTTCTTACAGGATAGTTTCCACACTGGTGGAGCACTGAAATGGAAATCATTCTGCTTCTGCTGAATTTTGGGAGCTTCCCTGGGCAATTGACTGCCACCAGACATCCACACGTTTTCCCTACTGGGCTCTCCAGCTCTCTGACAGAAGTGACAGAATGACATTCTGGCTGCCACAGTGTGCCACCAAAGTCATTAAGCTGAAAGAAAGTCAGCAGTGATTTTCAGTTAAGATACGAGTGTGGAATTGCAGCAAGTATATCATCCATTCTGCCAAGTCTGCTACAGTGGCAATAACCTGTGCCAGAGGTAAGCAGCTGGGATTGGTAACCTCTTAAATCATCTCTGCATGAATTCCCAGGGACCACAGAGAGAATGTAAATCCCTCACTGACTGCACTGGGAATTTCAATGTCTAGCTTAGATACTTTGATACTTAGGTACTGTGTATCACTCTGTCTTTGAACTTACTGGAAACAAGAACTCAAGCCACACCTATAATGGACTTCTAAAGCAGATAATTGGAATCAGCCCCTCGTGTCATGTACATGTTGGTATTATCTTTATTTGGTTCATTTGTTTTTCATGTATTTTGCCCATCACTTCATGGCTCTGCAGTAGATTCTTCCATAGAAACTTGAATTTTTAAATGAAATATATTAACTTATTCTCCCATAGCTGCTATTTTATTTACAGTCAAAGATAATTCCTTTTCAGAATCCATGCCAATTAGATCATGCCAGCAAGTCTGGTCTCTCAGGTCTCTTTTTATTCTGCTTAATTTATCATTTCAACCCATTTGCCAGGCTTAGATGTGAGATTTATTGGCCTAGAATTGCCAAGATCAAGCTCTAGAGTTTTTAAAAATACAGGCGTAACTGTGGTTGTGCTTAAATGGGACTAAATTTTTAAGATTC
Source organism: Chrysolophus pictus (assembly GCA_037305975.1). Taxonomy (NCBI): domain Eukaryota; kingdom Metazoa; phylum Chordata; class Aves; order Galliformes; family Phasianidae; genus Chrysolophus; species Chrysolophus pictus. The sequence goes on from CM074577.1 coordinate 35,320,333, forward strand.
ATTTGTAAATATATTTCTTTCCAAAACAGGCTTTTTTCTCCACCAGACGACAGTATTTAAGGGATGGAGAGGAAATGTAGCACTAATAGAACTATTTAATAGCTAAGGAAATCAGACATTAATATCTCTCAGACTTTTTTTACCTATACAGTGAAATTCCTGCAAGACAAAGCCTTCATACTAATGTATAAATTTTTATATTGAAGGTGACTATTACTTGAATGAAAACTGTGATCTGCCTTTTTAAAAGGTGTTTCCCACAGAGTTCCCAAAGATTACAGAGCATAAATGCTGAGCATCCAGAATCTCTACACAAATGCACCATTTTTATCTCTGTGCTGTTCACTCTGTCACCTCCTGCCATTAGGTTTTTACAGTTGCTGAAAGTTCTACCATACCTGGAAGTTCAGCTGGAGAGAAGTGTGTTGTTCTCAATGAATCAGGTGTTGGTTTCAATTGCTGCATATACAGTTTATTTCATTCTGAAGATCTGTTGAACTCAATAGAAATGGTAATAACAGAGTCCAAGGGAAATTTCATCATAAATGGAAACTGTCACTATTGAAAAAGGAATGTGAAAAATATCTATCTCATTCACATTGACTAACAAAATCTCATTGCAGAATTATAGTGCAAGACTTGGCCCATCCAAGTTCACTCAGCAGTTCAGAACTGAGGCTACCTATCAGTCTTAATTAAAGAATTCTACCACAGTAACAAACAAAGTTAAAGCAAATTAATGAGGCAATGTTTTTATTCAAGTGTTTGATACTGTTTCACTCATCTTGTGCACAAGCTGTATACTGGCTATTTGATCCCAGCAAATTTTAAATACATTCTCATCCCCAACCTCAAGCAAAGTGTGGGGGAGGTGGTAGGCTTCTGTGGGAAGGCTCTGGTAGTCATGGCACAAATTCATGCAATATATAATGTTTTAAATAATTACGCCTAGCTGATTAAATTAAAGACTAAGGACAATTCAGCATTCACTTGCATCTGTTGTTTTTTGTGCAGTCATGTAGACATGTCTGATGAATTTAGTCAGAAATGACACATTACTTTTGTAACTTCAGTCTTCTCTCATTAGCTAGCCCCCTGATATTTCAGCATAGCTCATGGTGGGATGCCTTAAACATTCGTAGTATAGTTTACTTTTATGGGGTCATTGTTTAACAACATCACCACAAAGAAATAGAAAAGAATTTTTCAATATGGATGGCAGATATTTCATGCGTGCAGTCCACAAATGCTGCAGATTAATGTCAATAGCATTTCTATATATACTTAATAATAACAAAAAATATTTTTGTTTATATCTCTTAAATGTGTAATAAAAGCTTGATCTGTGTCATGGCTTGCAATAAGTCAGAATATTAGTGAGTCTTAGGACTACTTACCTCAATCTATTCTGATTAAAGAATGTGAAAGAAATAAATTGTGATGGAGGGCTATCTTCTACTAGCCAATTTAGTGTCATCCCTTTATTTGAGATTGCTTGTGGAGCAATATACCTAGTAGCGTAATTGTTATTTACTTGGATAAATATCAGTCATATATTTCTCTTGACCAGTTAGCCTATTTAAAGCAAACAGGAAATAGATATTTATTGTTTGCCAGCCCTTTTTTCTGTCTCATTTCACTGCATATGTTCTGGAACCCAGTTTTTTAGGCAAGCTGACTGCATTCATTCCATTTGCCATTCTGCCATCTGTGAAGTAATTAAGTTTTGATTTATCACAAAAAAATCAAGAAGAATTACAGTAATTTTATTTGTTTCCCAGTGCCCTGAAAGATAAGCAATAATACTGTCTCTCTTTAAGCCAGGAGCACACATGAACATTCAAATCTGGAATTTACTCACAGTTTCCTTTACAGCGTCCATTTGGATTTTATTGTGGCTGAAATTCAACTCTTCTTACTACAATGACTGCTGCAATGATCTGTATTTCTGTACCTGGGTTGAATGTAGACTTGAACTTTAATGTTGAGAGTAGATTAAATAATTTCCCTGCCATCTCTTTGTCCAAGGTTTTCAGAATTGTTTAGTTTACAATGTTTAATATACTTTGGGGTAGGAGAGAAGGACACTACCAGTTTTTGGCTGTAATTTACATCCAGAAGATTTATATTACTGTCTACTTAAACAAGATGCTGCTAATCATCTGTACAGCATATTAGTTTTCAGTTAATAAAAACACCATACAGTGTTAATCACAGGCTACACCCTATTGTGCTTAAGAACTGGCAAAATATTATGTACCTACTGTGCCTGTACCAATTCGTAATCTGATAAACTAGCCTAAAACATTCTTGCAATGGAGACACCATACACAGACACTTGTCCAGTTTGGTACACTGATTGCCTTTCTCCACTGCTGCTTTGTTCCAATTGAGTTGACACAGGTTAAATTAATAAGTGTGATAGAAATGCTCCCTACCTGCAGAGGCTTTCCTATCCTCAGCCTGAGGTGTTACCCCTTCCAAAGTAGGTGTGGCTGAACCATGTAGGAAGTTTACGAGTCAGAAGATAGAAAACATGGCAGTCACTGTAAAGCTATTTTCTGCAGCAGTTTAGCAATTGTTTCAGGTGTGGTTAAGCCATCTTTTGGCATGGGTTCAAGCATCTTACACTAATCTTCACTGTGAGTCAACAATATCAAAACCTTCATTGCAGCAACAATACTCTAGCAAGATTACTGCCTTTCCTTTAGAGCTGCTAATGCTGTAGAAAATGCTTCCTGGGAATGTAATTTCATGGCCTTTTTCTTACCATTTTTTCTGTGGAATAGTCTCTTGTCTCAAGAACAGCTCTTTCAAATAGCCCTGTCTAATCCAGCTGCTGATGGTATTTCTTTTGTCCAGTGAATGACTGAACAAATGCTGTGGATGATAACTGAAGAGCTATAGTCTCAGACCAGTGGTGACAGCAGGCTTACCTGAAAGAGGGTTATAGTAGCAAAGGATCCATAAAACAGTTCTAGAGAACTGTGTGCCATCTTACCAGCTAAAAAAAGTGAGAGCTGAACAGAGATAGGGGAGGTCTAAGCCGGAGAACAGATGTACTAAGCTATGATCAAGTAATTTAAAACTGTCCGTCCACAGGTCTGGAAGAAGAGTGGCAGAACCATTCTCTGCCTATCTGCATATTGGAAAAGAAAAACACTATTCCCAATTAACCATTAAAGTACAGAAGTATCCCAGTTCTGTAGCCCTCGTAGTGAATATGTAAAAAAAGTAAACGTACTAAATTTCTAATAGATTCTTCTAAATGCTCTAAAAATTTTTCAGCTAGATTCAGCATTTCTTTCTGAGGGGCCAGGAAGGATTTTCAATAGAAAATAATTAGTGCACAGTCTTCAATTTGACTTCAAACTTTAAATGGCTGTTAAACTATATATTGCCCAAAATGTATCAAACTTTTATTTCTCCTTGAACTGATTTAGCTCTCATTAATAAAATGCAGACTTGTTTATGTATGTTACCTTACACTGTCCAGTTTGTAGTTCTTGAAAATTAGAAATATCTGAATATAGGTAGTGTTGTTGAGGCCAGTGGATGGGTACCTTCAAACTGCTGGGGCTAACAAGCTGGCATAGTATTAGCTGTTTTAAGCTTTTGTCTCCCACCTCTATCATAGAAGTTATTTATTTGTTCATACTTCACACTACCCAAGCCAAAGTAAGTTTTTTTCCAGAGATTTAGTTAGCATTGGCATAATGATTTCAGAAGGCAAAGAGCTCATTTCTGTAACATCTGGTATAGTACAGTCCAATCCTCCCAATTTGTGTAAATCCTTCTACATTTTAAGTCCTCTGTAGTATTTTAATGCTTGAAACATTTATTACAATTAGCAAACTCTAGTAATGCACTGTCTGGTTCTTTCTTTATATGAACATGAGTACTGCTTTTATTGAGCCTGAAGGATATAACCTTTTGAGCCATTCACTTCTGAATAGTATGAAAGTGGTGGAGTTTTGTTCTACTGAGCTAGACTTACTGCCACACTGATTTATCAGCCATACTTTGGGCACTCAGCAATGGGATTGCTTTTTTGGTAGATTCTGTTGGGAGTTACTGCAGAGAAGTTCCACTGAAGAAAAATCCCTTAGGTATTGTCAACCTTGAATGATGAAATGATCTGAAGCTTGTAGGTTTTGTGGTTTTGTTTGACAGGTAGTATATTAAATTTAATCATCTCAAGATGTATCTATCAGTGTTATACTAATCTATCAACTAGATTTGCAGACAGTTTCCCTGACTTTCATTCCAAGATTGTCTTTTTAGGATCAGCTTTGCTATCTTTAGAAACAGGCTTTGTTTTTTAGAATAACTTACATAATAATAGGTTTAATTGCATTGGATTATTCCAAGTCTTTCCCGGATGTACAGTAGAGCTAGCTACATGCAGAAGTGCCCAGAAAAGAAAGAAAATGTGTTTTCTACCTTAGGGTTTGTTTTCGTCTTCAATATTTTGTCAGTTATTAGCTGGCCTAGTTAAAGGTTAAAATATGGTTAAAATCCTGTATATTCTACCTACTGAAATCGCTGTTACAAGCCTTGAATGTCTGAATGCTAGATATTAATATCAGTCTAATTTATTCAATCACTTATCCAGTAACCTTTTTGAGTATTTGGTATTAAATACCAGAGTATATAATAAATATATTGTGCCATACGTAGATATCTATACAGACTTGTGTCCACTTAATTCTTATCATCATAAGTCCCAAGTTGTTTTGTCCTTAACCATCAGTATAGTGCCAAATATTGACTTGGATATCCCTCTCTTTGTTCATTATGATGGATAAACTGTGACACAAAAAAAGAAAGTCTCTCACATTGCTGGAAATTAAAAAGATTTATAAATATCTTTATACATCCATTTACATCCATTTATTTATTTTTTATTGCCTTAATATTCAGCCAGAGTTTTCTTCACTACTACAAACAAGAGGATTATGCTAAATTTTGAACATCTAAAAAAGCAAATGCACAAAACTAAACCAAACTTCCAGATTATATGGGACAAAGTTCTCTAAGGTCAACAACCATAAAACACTTAACTCAGTCAGAGAAAGATTCAGGGACAGTTCACAGGGAAGTAGCTTTAGCTCAAAAGAATCGCATGACTTACTTGAGAATGGAACAAAATTCCTTTGAACAATCCTATGCCATACCATGGCCATGAGAGTTGCATTGCACCTGTTTACTTATTAGACATTGGCTACAGTTTGGCCTTTTGCAGTGGTACATTTTGTTCTAGCCAGAGTTTTATATTTACTTCATAGATACTGATCCATCTTGAACCAGATGGCTTATCTATTTCAGGAAGGAACAGATTCAATACTTTCTTCATTTCTATTAACTTCACTATCTGAGGTTGTGGTAAACTTGGTGAATTTCATTTTAATCTCTTGAAACCAGTTTTCTCAGTAGCAATCATTGACTGTGAAAGTCAACTTTCCTACAGAGTCCAAATGTGGTGACTTTAAAAGTTACAGTATAAGGTTAATTCCTTTACTCATGCAGTAGCAAGGACCCAGAGACCAGAGCTCTTGCTTCTCTCGTCAGAGACTCAGTGGACAACTGTCAGTGACTATTCAGCACACTGTGCTAAGAGAGTGACGCCTGCATTTCTGTAAGCTGCAGAATAAATATCTCCTTCAGTACGTTCTTTCACATTATTCCTTTCAGTCCTTGAATGAAATACCATCTGGTTCTGATGATTTACTGTAATTGCGTCTCTAATTGCTCTAACTTCCTCCTTAGAGAGTTCAATCACTGTGAAAGACATATTCTGATTTACCACTAAATTTGCCTTCAGTATAGGAATTCAGTTATCAGGATTCCACTCTTTCTACATCTCACTTTATCCATAATGTGTAGAAGAATAATGGCTGCCATGACGAAGCCTTTTTTCTGGCCTACAAGGATCCTGTTTTGAGTAAATACAGATGTTTTTTTGTGGAAAATACCTTACACATTCATGGAAAATGCACAGCTCAGACAAACAGAGAAAGAAAATAGATTTAGCATTCTGAACTATTGTGTTTATAGTCCATTTTGTTTCTCCCATCTCTGTGGACTCAGGATTGACATTATCCACATTACTTTTTATATGAAATACTTTCCTGTATTTAATATATCTGTCCCTGATAATGTTTTATTATCAAATCACTCAAAGTCACACTAACTTGCCCCACATTTTTAAGAAATCTTCTTGAAGTACTGAAAATGATGGGGGAGGGATTACATACATATGTATTTCCAGCTTTGTGCATGCAGTACGTGTTTCTGGCCCTGTAGTTGTGGTGTAATGCATCATTACTCATAGATAGTTGTTGAACATTTCAGTTAACAGCAGAAGATCCCAGTGAAAGTTTAAAGCTCTTTGTGCTCTCTATAGAGAAATACCTATTCTCTATAGACTTCAAGCCCATAGGTTACTTTTGTTCCATTTTTATATACAAACCAATAATGAGTGCTGTAGTACAAAAGGATCCTGCAAACTAAAAAACAAGAATCTCTTCATGAGAAAAAACAGTATGTTTAGCTAAGTTAATAAGAGTCCTACCTCTTGCTTTCCACATTTTGAAGTTGCATTTCTCATTCTCACAGCATTAGAAATGATTTGCAAATAAGTTTTTAAACCACTGCCTCTTAAAGAAGAAGCGTATCTTACTTGGGTCTCAGAGCTACAGAAGAACTTCCTTTTGCTAGCTGTTACTGAACATCCTAGAGAAAATGGGAAGATATAACAAACAGCTGTCCAGTTTATCCATCAGTTCAGGCTGGTTTTTTCAGCCTTGCTCATGCTTATTAGGGTCTCAGGATTTGTCGTTGTATTTGTTTTGTAGCTCTTGATTTCAGTTCAGTTCTTGGTGCCATAGGAGCAGCTTCCACAAATTTTTAGGTTGATATCATTAATGTGGTCAGCATAAATCCTTGTATCAAAGTGTATTTATAATAATTATCCACATGACTTCACTTGCAAGATTTCACCTGAGGCTACTTCAGATCTGGCTGCCAGTCTAAAACACCATATGGACACTGGTAGTATCACTTCTCTAGCATTCCCTTCATACAGGAATGGTGAACATAAATACAGTCTCAGTGTCATATCTCCTTGCCTTCAAATAAATGATCTTAACAGATGCCTCAACACATGCAAGTAGAAGGCATATGGGCCCTCAGTAGTCCACTCTTCCTGTAAATGTATTGAAACTCAGAAAATTCAGTTTGTCTGCAACTATTTCTTTTTCTCTAAAGAAAGAGCCACACTTAACATCCTGATGGGCTGCACAGTGCTTGTTAGGTGGGTCGTATTCACTGTGTAGAGGAGCAGTTTTCAATTTTATATATTCAACATGAATAACTTGTACAGTAGAGCAATTTCCAAGTGTAAATAACCACCCAGCAGAGTATTTAAATGGTCAACAGTCCCCATGCTGCCCGGTAATGTGAAAGGTTAACCCAGCCAGTAAAAGAAAGAGCATGAGTAATGAGTTGAAAACATACCATTTTGTGCCATTAGAGGCCATGTTGCCAGCCCTCTGTGAGCTGCCCTCTGGCATTCTCATAAAAAATTATACTTTTTATTTGAGTCCAAATTTATTTACCTTTAAAAAATGACAGTCATTCAAAATGTTTTGTCCAGTTGGACTCTATTATCTGTTTTTCTATCTATACCATCACCTCACTGTGCTTATAGAGGGACTTAAAGTGAGAGAGAGAGAGATTGTTAGAAACTTTATAATGAAGATGGGACATTTGAAGTCCTTAGATGTACTCATCCAGAGTTCTGTATGAGGAGACAGATATTTCAGAAAACTGTTGTTATAGTAAATTAAGTGAAAAAAAATGAATGTATCATCCACTTTGACTGATGGGAGGAGGGGTTACATAGGTAGGTCACTCCAAAAGTAATGCCTCCTATTTATTTCCATGATAACTACAACAGATACAAATGGTGCAATAAGTCTCTTTAACAGAGCAAATTTTCACATGCAAAGCACAACATAGTCACCACCGTTAGCTAATTCCCCTGGATGAGATTATTGAGGTGCTCTTCATTTCATGAAATAACAAGTGTTGTCTCACCTTTTAAGCTATACCACTGCTACAAAGATATTTATATTGTAGTCATTATTGTACTCAGAATATTGTTGACATTATTATAATCACTATAATAGGTTAGCTATTGTATTAGTTAAGAAATCCTTCCCAGACAAGATGAATATATTGCTGTGATTTATGTAGCTCTTATTTTTTCTGGATTTAGATTTTAAATACACAGGAAAATTATTCTCAAATCTAAAATCATTGTGGTCTTTATGGGAAATTAACACCTATTAGTGAAGCAAATATATATATATATTTTTCAACACAGTGACTGTTCACTATTTGTTCTCATTTTTTAAAAACATTAAATACAGTAAATTCAGACTGTACTCATGTGACAAATCAGAAAATACTATTTCTCTGTCTTCATAAACATCTTGGTACTTATCCATATATGTGTATTCAAAAAGGTAATAGCATTTATCTGGATTTTTTTTTCAGCAAATGTGGGCATGAAATATTTTACACCGAATGGCTCAACATTGTGACAGATTAAAACCTATGAAATTTATAAATAATTCACACTTAATAAAGGGAAGAATACATGCTGGCAGAAATCTAAGAGTTATGGGCCCCCTCTCTTAAGATACAGAGATAAAACGTGATTTGTCTTCAGGCAAGAATAATTGAAATGTCATCCAAGATCCATGCACCTTGACCTCTTTTACTAAGTACCATACCAATTGTATGACAGGTGCATTTGAAATATTAAATTTTGATGCAGCTGGGAAGTACGAGTAGAGCGAGATGCACACATCAGCAGAAATGAGAGACACGGCTAATCTACCAGGAGCAAAAAGTGTTCCAGTTTCTTCAGATGAGGCACCAGACCAGACAGCATATCATTGAAATGGTGATGGCTACAAACAGCTTCTCTGATGGAGTGATGAATTCTGTCAGTCTTTCTACAAGCACATGGAACAGACTTACTGGACTTAGATTTGAGGAATAAAGTGGATTTAATCCAGAAGTAACTGACAGCATGAGAGATTGGAGAGGTCAGAGGGGAGAAGCAGAAAGTGCTTTCTTAGAAAAGTAATTTTTTATTCAACATAACTAAACCAATCTAGATGAGCCTTCCCGAGAGTCAGAGTAGATAAAATATTCAAAGACGCTATTTTAATCTGGTCTCTGCCTATTCTGTATAAATCTGTTTTTAATCTGTGTTCCCTTCCCCAATATAAATAATATAGGAGAAAGAGAGAGGGTATAGCTGAGATGAAAATACAGGGCCATAATTCTTTAACGGTCTCAAATCCAGACTAAAAATTGAATGCCAAAATTCTGAAACCACTTTTTAAAACTGTTGCTCATCTTCCATCTAATATCTCCTGTGCAGAATGGAGAAAAGGAGTTCCTTGCTGGGTGGAGAAAAACATTTTGCTGGCTTTTGAGGTAAAAAGGGATTTTATCTGGAACTTCAAAATGATATTTTGTGATATACTCATCACATAGTTAAAGGCAGGAATTTAACCCCACTGCTATTTAAAAGAACAATATATACAGTAATATGCATTCAGTTAGCTAGAGCAGCTCTGCAGAAATGAAGACCGTGTTGATTCTGGGCTGAGAAGTACATTGCCAGTTGACTTAATGAGAGTTTGTTGCACACTAGCATTATTGAACTATTCTACATCACCTGAGGTTAGTCATTAGTGGAACTGAATTTGACAATGAATTTGAAAACTAACAAGAATGAATTCTAAGGTACATTTGTTAAAAGACAAAGGTTGAGGAAAATGTACCTCTCTTTGATAGGAGAGAAGGAATAACTGGCAACAGCAGACATGGAGAAGGCTGAGGTATTCAACAAGTTCTTTGCCTCAGTCTTCACTGACAGTCAGGCTTCTCACATCTCTCACACCTCTGAACCTCTAGGTGAGAGTCAGGGAAGCAGAATCCGCCCCCACTATAGAAGAAGATCAAGTCTGAGACTGTCTCATGAGACTGGATGTGTACAAGTCTGTGGGACTGGATGACATGCATCCCAGGGTCCTGAAGGAACTGGCTGATGTGGTTGCCAAGCCATTCTCCATCATATTTGAAAAACTGTGGCTGTCAGGCGAAGTCCCTGTTGACTGGAAAAAAATGGAAACGTCACTCCCATTTTTAAGGTAGGGAGAAAGGAAAACCAAGGGAACTACAGGCTAGTGAGCTTCACATGTGTGCCTGGAAAGATCACGGAGCAGATACTCCTGGAAGCTATGTTTAGGCACATGTGAGACAAAGAGGCGTTCCTTGGCTTCACCAAGGGCTGATCATGCCTGACCAATCTGGTGGCCGCTGTGATGGAGTAACGGCATCAGGCAGACAAAGGAAAAGTGTCTGACGTAGACTAGCTGGACTTCTGCAATGCCTTTCATATGGTCCCACACCACATCCTTATCTCTAAATTGGAAATATATAGATTTGAACTTATATGGTGAATAAGGAACCAGTTGGATGTTCGCAGGCAGAGGGGTGTAGTCAATGGCTTGATGTCCAGATGGAGGCTGGACATAAGTAGTGTCCTCCAGGAGTCCATCTTGGGACCAGAGCTCTTCAACATATTTATCAACAGCTTGGATAGTGGGATTAAGTGTACCCTCAGCGAGTTTGCTTATGACACTAAACTGAGTTGATACCACAGAAGTAAGGGAAGCCATCCAAAGCCCACATGAACCTAATGAAGTTCAAAAAGGCCAAGTGCAGGGTGTTGCAGAGTCAGGGCAATCCCAGATATGTGTACAGACTGGGAGAAGAACTCAATGAGAGCAGCCCTACAGAGAAAGACTTGGGGAGTTCTGGTGGATGAAAAGGTACAGAAAAGTCAGCAATGGGCTCTTTAGCCTGTAAGGGCAACAGTATTCTGGGCTGCATCAAAAGAGGGCTGGTCAGCAGGGATAGGGAGGTGATTGTCCGCCTCTACTTTGCTCTTGTGAAGCCCCATTTAGCGTACTGTATCCGGGCCTGCAGCCCCCAGTATAGGAAGGATGCAAAGCTGTTGGAGTGGATCCAGAGGAGGGCCATTAAGATGCTCAGAGAGCTCTTATATAGCTCTCCTATAAAGAAAGATTGAGGGAGCTGGGATTGTTTAGCCTGGAGAAGAGAAGGTTCTGAGGAGACTTCATTGTGATCCTCCTGTATAAAACATAATGCATAAAGGGGGCTTAAAACAGGAGGGGAAATTACTTTTTACAGAGTCTGCTAGTGATAGAACAAGAGAGAATATTTTTAAACTATATGAGGGGAGATTTAGATTAGGTGTCAGGAAGAAATTTTTTACTGAGTGGGTTGCGATGCACTGGAACTGGTTGCTCAGAGAAGTTGTGAATGTCCCATCCCTGGAGGCATACAAGACCAAGTTGGATAGAGCAGCCTGATCTGATGGTTGGCAAGCCTATACAGGGCAGAAGGGGCATCTGCCTTGCAATCCAAATACCTCACCAGTGTTCCAGCAGTACGTATGTTCAGACATCTCCTAGAGTATGCAAAGATCCTTTCAGGCATTTCCTAGTTGTGTTTGGAAGGTGTGAGCAGAAGCAATGGTTTTGCTATCCTGTGATGGGATAAAGTAATAGGAGACTGAAGGTGAGTCTGTCCCTCCACCATAACATCCTCTAGAGACAGAAAAAACAGTTTCTTTCATCTGATGTTTTCATTAATCAGTACTATACAAACCAAGCAGTTCTAATGCTTTGTGAGTCCAAATATCTTGTTTACTTATGCATAAATATTAGAATTCATAGTTACAAATTGAGTTAAATTAGGGCAGAGTAAGTTTTCTGTTAGGACCTGTGGCACTGTGTGAGAGTTTTGGGCCTACAGAATAATATTGCTGATTGCAATCCTGCAAAATAATTTTACTGATACAAAATAATATTACTGATTGTAGTCTGTTCCGCACTGCTTAGCTGTTTTGCAGTATGAAAATTTAAAAAAAGACCATAAAGTCAACAGACTAAAACTTGAAATTAAAGAACAAATTCAAGCACCTTAACTGGATCTTGAGCAGAATTATGTAATTAAATCCCAAATTGTTGAAGACTCCTGTGCAGCTGTCATCTAAGATAGTAGTATTTCATTTGTTGCTTTAAAATCTTCCAGAACAGTAACACGCATGATGAATTGTCTCAATCTTGACAGAATGGTCTAAACTCTTACCTTGTTTTGCCCTGGTATTTAATAAGGAAGTGTTCTTCCTCTTATTAACTTGACCAGATTAGTCCAGACATCAGCAAGTTTAACTCTGGTAAACTTAGACTTGCAAGAAATGTCTTTGTGACAGCTGCCCCTTTCTTGTAAAACAAAACCTTTTGTATAACACAAGATGATGGTGAATTGGGACACCAGCTTCAATTCCCTCCTCAGCATTTAAACTCCTCATTCAAAGATCAATGCCCTAATCACCAGGCATTGACTCTTTGTTGTAAGAACATTTCTCTGTCTCCTGGAAAATTATGTCACTTTGCATTATTGGACTGAAGACACTAGCTTTCTTAACGGATGATTGATCACTGATCTCAAGGTCATTTTTTTCATTTTATTCAATCAATTAGTAGGCAGTTCCTCTCTCACCCCGGTCAGTGCTCGAAGATACCAATTTTTATGTGAAAATGGAGGACCATTTCTTTCTTTAGCTTGGTTTTTAAAGAAAAATTCAGGAGGTGTGTTTGAGAAGTGGTTTTCAGGGGTAAACATATAAACAGAGGAAGTGTAATCTATATGATGTGCCTGAGAGGTAAAATTTGAAAATCTTACTGTCCTGTTGCCAAATTCTAGGCAGCTTCATTATACTAATTGCTTTGGTTGCCATTTGAGGATGTGAGGATTTCTATCAACAACTACATAACTAATTTAGCCGCCAAACCTGTGAAGTTAGATGTCCCATATCAGCCTTGACTTTTGGGATCATCATTTATTTGATCCATCCTTGGGAGTGCATTGCTGTTAGTCAAATTAACTTTATGAAATGCAGGGTTTTTTTTATTCCTTCTTATCTATCTAATAAATTGCAGTCTTAAAAAAGAGTGAGAGCCTGGCCTAGAGAGTTAAATTTATCACGACATTAATCTGACCATGTTTTTACTCTACTTAAAGTTTAATTTGATTCTTTCTCTCTAATAAATCTCATTTTAATTACGACAGCCCAAAACGAATTATAGGGACTGTTACTGGATGCTCATTGTTGGATATTTCAGAGATATAGAAGCTGACTCCTGCCCTCAAGTGAAGTAGAGACAGCATAAGGGCATAAATATTGATGGATATGAGACTACATATTCTAACATGAAATGGAACTATGAAGCTCCTACCAATAGGTCACATGTAGTAGACTTTGTATTGGTCATGAAAAAAGCTCATAATTTCTGTAGGGAGTAGGTAAGGCATGCTGTCAGTTTCACTTAGAATTTATCTGCAATGGCCATCCATGCAGCTACCACATGACAATATAGCATAGCTGGAATAGTATGTACAAATTCATGTACAGATGTGAAAGTACTGCATTACAGCTATGTCAGTGAATTTCAGCATTCACCTATAACAATCTGGCCATTGCAGTCAATCACTTTTCCTCATCTTAGAAGAAGGCTCTCAATGATGCCAAACTATACAAACAGCAGTCAGTTATGCTTACTAATTTGCATTAGCTTAAAACGGAGTTGTTCAGATATACTTGAAGGCAGAATTGAGTCCATAAAGGCCCCATTCCTGCAGAATGTGATGTGCATATAAATAACTCATTCTACAAAGATTCTCATTGACAGGATTAATTTTATGGCCAGATGTACAGTTTTGGAAATTTGACAGGAGGAAAGTTTTTTGAACATGTGTCGCATGGCATTTCACAGCTACAAAAACAAGTATTCAGTAAAAGTTCCTGTATTTGAATTTCAGGAATCAAAAACAAACAAAAAACATCATATTTCTTCTTCATGAAATATAGCTGGGTATATACCCTTTGAGTTTACCAATAGATATTGCCAGATACAAACCAATAAATTCCTGTAAATGTACATGCTTTCATGTTCTAAAAATACATTTTCATTTAAAAGTCTATTAAGCATAAGGGATCACAAACCTTTAAAGTGTTTATTACACTCTATAAACTATATAGATGAGAAAAAAAGATTTCTATTCCAGCATTGCGCAGTCAGTGCTATATACTGTGGTATAATTAAAACCAGTTACTGAAGTGGTGATAAGGTCAGAGTTAGTATCTCTGTTAGAATAAGAACTTAGTGTTAACTTTTCCCTAAAGGAATAGGCTCACAGGACTGGAATTTTAGATAAAGGGTACACTGACTATATGAAGCAGTTGCAAATGGTAGAATAATCAGTAGAACTGTGAAAAGATAAAAAGCAGCAGCAACTGATTGCATTATAAGTTGATGCCATCCAGTGGTTCAGCAGAGCATCCAGGGACAGGCTCTGAGTAGTGTCTGTTTACAGATTAGGCTACAGAATTGCTCCTTATTAATATTAGCATTCTAAGAGAATTTGATTAATTTAATGATAATCAGTTTAATTCTGTTCTAACCTACCGTTATTCAATACTCTTCACGTATGCTTTGGCTCATATATATATTTTTATGCACAGGAATATATTGTCCCACATGTGTTTTATGTCTGTGTGCACATACAGACAATAGAGCTGTATGGTACAGTTTCCACATGAAAAGGCACTCCTCAGAGAGTTGCTGAAGAAAAAGCAGAATGATTTTGCTGAGGTGAATCAGGTTGAAAATATGCATTCCAGAAATGAAGCAATTGTTTTGTTTCAGAGCTCTATGCATCAGTAAACTCCCCATCTTATCAGATGCCTGTAAAGGGAAGACATACTAAAGTAACTGAACGCAGGTTAAGAAACCTACCACACCATTTAAATCCTTCTGCAGATCATAATATTTCAATTTATTTATGTAGCCTCTATTTATAAAATATAGGAATACCAAAGGACTTTATATAACATGAGTTTCAGATCGATGCATTGCATTGTCCAGATGCAGGAAAAAAAAACATCCTTTAGATGTTAAATTTATAGTAATCAGTAAGCAGAACTGATACTCTGATTAGCTTCAAGTTAGCAAATCAGTGCAAAGTAATAAAAATTGAACTCAAGCTCTGGCAAGAAGTCTACATATCAGTGTTTTACAATGTACAATTGTAATATCCTCCAAAATATTATTCTTTTTTAACAACTTGAATTCTTCAGTTTAATGCTAATGAGATTGTTAATTTAGAACAGGAATACAAGCTTCATTATATCCTCACAGTAACAAAACACACCTGAAGGAAGGTACTAGTTGCATGGAAATACACTGTTAATCATCAGATGGATTACCACGAAGCATGGTACAAATAGCAAGATATTTAGGGGAAAGTGAGAAGACTGGATTATATCCTGAGTTTGTGCTGACTTGCAATGAGTATCATACCTGCAAGTAAGTCTGAAATAAGAAGATAAGTCACCATCTGAGTTTCCTTATCCACAGAGTTCTTATTCATAAGGAGCCTTAAAGGGAGCATCTGACACCTGTGCTCCTAATTCAGGTGTTTCAATTGCTTCAGTTAAGTGGAATTTTTTCATCACCAATGTTTATTCATAAGAGCCATAGTGTAATCTTGGGGAGATCAGAGCCATTCAGAAACACTGATGTTACCCACTGCCTTACATTGGCCCAGTTTTCACTTCACCTGAAAGTAATAGAACAGGAATGTAAGGTTTTCTTCTATAAACATTCAAATTTTCATCTCTTTCAAAAATTTTAATGGGCCAAGCTTCCTACTTCTACTTCCTACTTCTACTCCTTCTACCTACCCCCATCTTCCTCCTCTCCATTGGACAATCGTTGTCTTCCTTTCTGAAAAAGAGAAGTGGTAAAACATCCTCGAGTGCTCTAGTTATAAAAAAGCCTTTTGAATACTTTATTATTGCAGCTTTTCTGTCAAATTGTGTACCAAGCAGTGCACAATTAATTTAAGGAGAGCCTTCTCCCAACTTGTCCACAGCATTTCACATACAGGCCTAAGGTTCGTGTGTGTCTGTTAACAGGGAAGTTCCTTTTCTCATCTAGCAATTATTACATTTTTCTCCCTAATCTCAGCCATGAGCATTTAAATTTTACTTTGATCAACTGTCTTGTCTTCATATCACTTGCCTGAGATCTAAAGCCAAAGAAACATGACTGAGGAAAGGCTTATGAGCTGGCATTAATGTGACTTAACTGTTTGAATACATTTTGATTGAATTTGGCACTTTGTTGTCTGGAAATGTAGATAGATCATTTTCACTGGGGAAAGTAGCCTGGCAGAAAAGGACCAGGTGGTACTCATCAACAGCCAGCTGAACATGAGACAGCAATGTGCCCAGGTGGCCAAGATGGCCAAGGGCATCCTGGTCTGTATCAGAAGCAATGTAACCAGCAGGACTAGGGAAGTGACTGTCGTCTTGTGCAACACTGTGAGACCACTCCTTAAGTGCTGTGTTCAGTTTTGGGCTCATTACTTCAAGAAGGATATTGTGTTGCTTGAGCCTACGCAAAGAAGAGCAGTGAAGTTGGTGAAGGGACTAGGAAACAAGAGTTATGAGGAATGAGGGAACTGGAGTTGTTTAGTCTGGAGGAGTCTGAGGAGAGACTTCATTGCTCTCTTCCTACAAGGAGGTTGCAGTGAGGAGTGTCAATCTCTCTTCTCAGGTTACAAATTGATGGGATGAGAGGAAATGATTTTTGGTTACACTAAGGGAGCTGTGTATGGGATTTCAGGAGGAATTTCTTCAGAGAGGGTGATCAAGCATTGGAATGAGCTATCCAGGGAAGTGGAGGAGTTTCCATCGCTGGAGCTATATAAGAGCTCTGTTGGAAGTGGCACTAAGATACTCAGTTTAGTGATGGGACCGTAATAGCTCAGGGTGATAATCTGGAAGGTCTTTTTCAATCCCGTGATTTTATGATGAACCCTGTGATTTTATGACTGCATACCACAGGAAGCTTCTTGCCTTCCCTAACCCTTCCAGAGTAGCAATGGGAATCAAGGCACACCATTCTGGATAATGGTTAACACCAAACATTCTACAGCACAGTACGTTCAAAGCATTCAGATTTTTTGTGGTGATGTTAAATGTTTTGTTACTGAAAATTTTTGTTTTTTTATTGTTGTTGGGTTTGTTGCTTTGTTGCTTTATTAGTTGTTTTTCATTGTTTTTTTTCTTTTTTGAGAATGATACTTGTAAACAATATTGTCTTGAGGCTGAAGCACTTTCTAGTTTATTGTCTCTCAAAAGTCTTTGCTGTGCTGTATTGTGAATGAGCTAATTAAAACTGTTGACTTTTTTAGAAGTTATAGATTCCTCTCTCTACTTTTATTTAGTCAGGCTGAACATGAGAAACATTTCGAGGTAACAACTGATCTATGATTGGGATTGCTGCAGCGAGATCCCACTGGATTTCTTGTTCAGTCATGTCAGGCTGCATTGTCCAAACAGTGAGAGAGTTTAAATTCCTAAACACTCACAATGTGAGAAGACAATTGACAAATGAAGACTAAAACATACAATCAGTGTTTTTGTTTTGCTAATCGTTGTTGGATGTTTGCAGATAAGTCCATAGCAAACTACTTTTGTTTTGCTAATTCTGTTTAAGGATTATGAAGACAGATCTTCCTGAGGAAGAATTTGAAGGAGGATAAGAAAAGGAATTTGTGGTTTAATTCAGAGGAAATCAGAAATGTCTCTTTACAGTCCTCATTGCTTTCTCTTACAGAGCAAAGAAACAAGACAGGCTTGGAGTGCAATTGTAATAGCAGAAGGAACCAAAAAACAAAAATCCAAACACAAGAGCAGGGATGGGGAACACAAGTTCTTGTCATCATGTGAAAAACTTGTAGTTCAGCTAAAACATAACATGTTATTTACATTATAAATTGCTGACTTTGAACTCAGGCATTCAGGAGTGCTTTGACTATGATAGAAATAATCAGTATTTTGTAAAACACTTTTAATCACAAAATATAAGTTGCAGAACAGTCACCCTGCCTTCAATAGCCAAAAAGTTACTGAAATAAATTTGTTAAATAACATTTGTAAGCACACAGCTAATAACAAAGTGATATGAAACAGCCAACATCAGTTTGTCAGTATCAAATCAAATCTGGTTTCCTTTTTGACTGCAGCTGGCCTAGTGGAAGCAAAAGAGGCAGTGAATGTGTAATAGTTGGTCTTTAATAAAGCTTTTGATGTGGTATTAGCATACATTCTCATAAGCAACTTAGAGAAATGTTCTAGATGAAATTGCCATCTGGTGGGTGCACCCACTTGTTGCAGCATAAGAAAAATTAGTTATGGGTAGTTAATTGACAAACTGGGAAAATCTTTAATATAATATGCTTTGCAGACTTTTCCTGTGTTTTGTTCTAGTTTCATTAATGAGCACAAAATAGACTTCAAAAAGTTGTGATTTTTCTTTTCCCGCAAAAGAGAAGGTAATTAAATTCAGAAGTCATGGTCATTAGAATAAGTGGTTTGAAATCAATGAAATAACATTCAATAAACATGAAAGAAGTATTACAATTATAAAGAAAGAATAAAATGTTGAAACAGAAAATTTGTAATAAACATGATAATATGTACAAAAAAAAAAGGCAGCAGATTGTGGTGGATCACAAGCAATACATGAATTTTGCAGTTTAATGCTGAAAAAAAATTGCAATACTTGTATGTGAAAGATGGCAGGTAGGAGGTGTTTTATTTTACATGTGACGTTTTAACTAGAGCAGGATGTCTCTTTGAATTCAGGAAAAGCAAAACAAACTGCTTAGAGACAGGATGAAAGTAAGAAGGGGTGTAAGGTTTAGAAAGTGTCTTGTAAGGGACATTTGAGGATTAGCTAATTTGCTGCAACATCTTTGTTCTATACTGAACAAATGAGAAAGATCATCATAAAAAGAACAATGAAATATTAAAAGATTATTGTAATGATAAGAAATCAGAATTTCCTCCTATCTTCTGCGGATAGGACAATAATAATTAGCTGAATTTATCTGAGAGATAATTAAGTTAGATCCCAGGAAAACGTTAATGTAGAGACAGACTGTGCTGGGATGTTTTAACTGTGTTGTCTCCTTCACTGGAGATTTCCAAGGCTGTATTAATAGCATAAGCAATCTATGGTGAGTTTGGTTTACTTCATCCTGCCTGAGAGGTTTCTTTCAGCCTAGCTTTATGTGATTTCTGCTTAGTCATGAAAATGGTTAAAATCAGTATGTAGGTAGATTCTAGAAAATAGTGCTTGTGTGTATTCTGGCAATAGCATCTATCTGGTAGTAGTTTGCTGAGCAGACTTCTAGACTAAAAATGAGCTGGGGAGGGGAAATGGCCTGGCCCAGTATCTTGGAAGTGGTGGGCTGCATTGGCAAGAAAGCGTGATGAGTGTAGTGGACAAAGCAGAGCCTGACAGTGACAAAACTGCGTGGAGGAGACCCTCATCGAGTGTTATAGAGAAAGCTCTCATACTTCCTGTGAAGTCAGCACTTTGGAGCACCTCACTGAAACATCTTTACACTAATGCATTCATACAGCGTGGGACAAAAACAGGCATAATTGGAAGTGTGTGTGTGCAATTGCAGGGCTACAACCTCACAGGCATCAAAGAGATGTGGTACCACTTTAGGAAGATCAGGTGAGGAGAGGTGTTAGGGAACTCTTAGGTCATGTCCTGAACCAGTGATTGAGCACCTTGGCATGGCCAGCCATAGGAACACAGATACAAGCAATTCACCTGTGCAACTCAGGGTCAGCCTTTCCCTAACCTCATTTAAGGGCTGGCAGCCAAGAGGGAAGCATCCCTACTTGCAAATTGCTTCATTTGAGGAGTTTTCCAGCAAGCTCTTGTCTTCAGAGCGGTAAGCTCTTCCTTTCTTATTACTGGATTGTGACTAATACTTTTTTTGGCTTTTCCTAAAACTGGTTAGAGGCAACTATTTATTTGATACCATACAAGAGAGATTTCTCCTCTTCCCCTCCTACCCCCCCTCAACAAATGCAGCAGCACCTGGACTGCATTAGGAGAAGCGTTGCTGCTAGGTTAAGGGAGGTGGTTAAAGCAAGTCTGGAGTGGTGTGCCCAGTATGAAAGAGATGTGAATGTACTGGAGCAAGTCTGGCAAAAACATTAAAGAAAACATCTCTGATCTACGAGGAGATGCTGACAAAGCAGTTACTATTTTGCCTTGTGATAGGAAAGTTTGGGGCAGATCTTTTCCTTATGTGTAAATACATGATGGGAGGAAGTAAAGAAGGCAGAAACAGTCCTCTCAGTCCAGAAGCCCAGAGAATAGCAAGAGATAATGGGCTCAAAGTGAAATAGAGGAAATTCTATTTAAACATCAGAAGGATCTGTCTTACGGTGAAAGTTATCAAACACAGAATAAGTTTTGAAGTCTCCATCCTTCACAAAATATTCAAAACTCTCCTGGAAAAGGCCATGAACAGCCTGCCGTTATTGACCACACCTCCAATAGAGAGTTTAGACAACGTGATTCTAAGAGATTCTTTACCATCCTCATCCATTCTGTCCTTCTAATTTTTCAAACCAAAATCAGACCGTCATCGACGGGTGAAGATATTTTTTTTCTGGTAGATTTTTTTTAGGTGTTGTTCTACATGGGGAAATTGGAGTGTTTTTTTTTCTTTCTTTTCTACATCATTTTCTTCATTTAAAATATGTCTTGCACATGAAAAGGCTGTTTCATTTAGGAATTATCCTAGACTATAAGTAGGAAAATTACCAATGTTAGATTTTGCTGAAGTTCAGAGTAGCAACTTGAGCTTGTATTCAAATTTTTTATGAAGAATACTTCCTTGTAAGTGTTGTATTTATATTGTGTCTTGTGCCTTTTCCAATCTTTTGCAGAAAAATGCAAAACATTAGTTTTAGCACAAAACACAGAAGTAATATGTCCAAAAAGTTTCAGTTTTGCTCAATTTAATGATCTTGCTAGTCATGTGTCTCTCTTGCATAGTTTGCTTGTTGCAGGCATAAAACTTCAAGTATCTCCTGAATGCTGGTGAGGCCCCACATAACCAGTTTTATTTTCCCAAAAGTATGTTGTTATTTTGCAGTGGGGATCTGATTTCCAAAAAAAGATACCCACTAAGTGTGAACTGACCTACTTTGGCTTGGCCATCCTAATCTCATCACTGGGCATAATAAAGAGGGTCCATCTGCATGTAGTAGATATTTGTGGGAGAGAGTGAAGATGAGAAGACCTGGGTGTAGACAGGTTATACTTGCAGAAGTATCAAATTAATATTCGAAGAACAGTTTTCAGGAAGCTTAATTTGCTCAATGAAAGTGTCAATTGAGAGCATGGGTAATTTTCATCCTTCCATCCAGCAAGGAGATTAAACTAAAGGGGAATGGTGAATATAATCTGAATGACAGGAAAAGGTAACAGTCACTCATAATTGTTCTGGGTGACAGTATAATTTTTTCAAGAGTAAGCTCAGAGATGTCTGACAGGGATTTTCAATTGCACTGAAAAAGTGAGTGATTACCAGTCTACCATTTATTATGATCATAACTGCTTTACAATTAAGTCAGACACTTGGAGGGGACAGATCCATGTTCCCAAGTTTAGTTCCGTGTTAAATCAATAATTAAGTAAAATACAAATGAGGCATCTCCCAAAATTCTGTATCTATGCATAAGCTATATACTATATAAACTAAAAAGTGCACTCTTTGTAATGTAAGGGTAAGAATTAAACATCTTTATTAAGCAAAGCACGGCTGTGGCTGTCTGTTAAAGCTGCAGGGGTAAAAGCCTGTCTTCAAAAAAATTAAGACATTTTAACACTTGCATTTGTTCTGCATTAGCATGAAAAGAAAACCATCTAATTTTAATGGCTTTTGAAACAATCCTGTTTTCAAATTCATGGTGATTACGGCTCAGACTGGTTCCCCATTCTTGGGCTGCATCAGTTATAGCAGTAGCAGAATTAAGTAGCTATTAAGTGCTGAAGGCTGCTAATTAGCAACTGCCTAAAGGAGTTGTTTGCCAAGCTAAGCAGAGTACAGGAAAACTACAGCCAACGTATCTGCTTTGGTAGGAATAGTGGGATACCACAGTATTTATGATGATAATGAGCTGTTATGTACCAAAAGAATCCCAAACTGCCAAAATGTGTCTTGTCCTTAAATCCTTGCTACTGGCTGAATTGTGAAGTGTAAGTGAAGCGGATCTGATAATCTGGCTCACATGACTCCTTTACAAAGGAAACATTATCAATGTACACTTGATTTCCTGTATCCTCAAGGAAAATTGCTTTGGAAGAAAGGATTGCTCATGAGAGGCTTTCGATGGCCTCTTTTTGAATGTTTATCTTCCTGGATCATGAGGCAAATCTTGTCTGTTAGGAGGGCTCTGCTCTGTATCTCCTTTTTTGGGGATACAAAAGGTAATTTGCACACATCTGTACCTCTGTTTTCATCATGTTTCCTTCTGCTGCAAACGTCAGTTTTATTGACAGCTATCAGCCTCTCTGATACTCTTCTGTTGGCTGGAGATTCTCCAGCTCTCTTCTTTGTGAGAGCATCTTCCAGAGACAGATTGAATGGAAAGGGTTGGAGGGTGACACTTGATCAGAGCTCAAAACCTCACTTTGATCAATTTTTGGTGGTAATTTGCTGTAATGTTTGCTGCCTAATACTGATTACATTACAAAACTGTGCTTAGTACAGGATTAACCTCTCCCACTATTAAAATATTGCATTCTTTGTGTTTGACCTGATTGTAAAAGGAATCAGGCTGCTGCTGGAATTGTTTCATGGAGGGGGAGTGGAAACAATTGCAGAATAGGGGCTATGTTTCAGGCCCTCCAAAGACCATACAAAAATAAATAAATACTCTGTCACTGTCAAGGATGGAAAACAAGTGCAGTCGAGAAAAAGATGCCAAATTCAAGGTATCTGTGTAATCTGCTTCACGGCACAATTGTCATGCAAATTGTAAGCTTTCAATGTTTAAGGAAAAAAAAACTGTCTTTAATCACAAAAAAAAAAAACTATCTCATGTAATGTTATGTGCTTCTGCCCTATGGAATTAGCCTTGCAGAGAAATACCTCAAGGCAGAAAGAGATGAGTCTGAACTTGACCCACATCCAGAGTTTTTTGGGAACATGAACCCCATGGGCTGTTGGGTTGGTAACCATTAGAATTGCAGAAAGTTTTTTCTATTTTTCCTCATGGCAAAGCACAAGAAATTAAAAAATAATAATAAAAAATAAAAAATGTGGAAGTTATGTTAATACATCTATATCACTAATTTTAAAACACTAAAAAAAAAAAAAGGAAGAAGGAAATCATAGATTCCTATAATTACAGAATCTCAGAATGGTTTGGGCTAGAAGGGACCCCAAAACCCACCTAGCCCCATCCCGTGCCATGCTAGGGCTGCACCCCACCAGCTCAGCTGCCCAGGGCCCCATCCAACCTGGTCTTGAGCGCCTCCAGGGATGGGGCACCACAGCTTCTTCAGGAAAGGTGTTGGCAAATAATATTCTGGCATCAGAATAGTGAAAATAGATGGGTAGATTCAAGTCCATCTGGATGTTTGTCATAGAAAATAAGGAAGGTCAGCCCCCCTCCTTGAGATTTTCATTATTTT
This sequence comes from Chrysolophus pictus, assembly GCA_037305975.1. NCBI lineage: Eukaryota > Metazoa > Chordata > Aves > Galliformes > Phasianidae > Chrysolophus > Chrysolophus pictus. The sequence continues at coordinate 35,344,098 of CM074577.1, forward strand.
ATCGTGAGCTTTAAATTTTCCATGCTTTTCAGAGTTTTGTTGGCTCCAATCTTGAAATATTTTGCCTTTTTTCAAGATGGCTTCATTGTCCTATTAATTTTAACAGAGTATGTCTTATTATTAAATTATTTGTCATGGCCGTACTTCTTTGAAATTAGAAGTGAACTCATTCCTGACACTGCAGTCTGCTCTACATATCATATTTTAAAAAATATGAGACCGATGCTTTTTTTGTCGTCTCCTTAGGTAGCCCTATCTCAAAATAAATAAAAAACATTTAAACATTTGAGTGCCTGTGAAGTCAAGAAAATATGTATTTTACAGATACATAAAATAAATCTAAAGTAGAGATAAACCAAGGACATAAATGAAGTTTAATTACTGCGTTTTCCTTAGCCCTTGTTCTTCAAGATAGTACTGAGAGAGAATCTTATTATTTCTTTAAAATGCTGTCAGCTGTAACTCCATGGAGTGGGCTTGGGTGAATGTGTGGAAACACACTCGCTGCTGGCAGAAAGCATTCCTGGGTCGCCCATGCTACCACCATCTGTGACATATGTGCTATTTGGCAAAGGGAGTTCTCTGTATTTCCTAGGAGGCTGGCCCCATCCCTGTGCTGTTGCCATGGCCACGTTCTCTCGGAGCATCCTTGAGTGGAGAAGAGTGCTATCATGTTGCTTCCCCAGGAGATTGTCTGTGCATTTTCCACTTCCTTGTGTGAAGTATCAGCATGCCAGAAACATGGATCTTGGTGGTGCACCCACTACAACACAGCACTTACTGAGACTTCAGCAGTAGAAGCTCGCAAACCTGAGTGTGCTCTTCAGCTGCAGCCAGTTTTTGCTCCTGTTTTAAGCACTGGATTTGGAAGCCTCCCTACTTTAAAAATAATATAATGATAATATAGAAATGTATTTCTAAATGTATGTACTCCATATGTAGCAATATCATGTAACACTTTATACTGAGGAGGTTGATTACTTTGATTCAGGTTACCCTGGGTTATGAAAGTTGGGTTCAAATTTTAGGAGAAAACAACAGCATCTCTGGTCTGGTTCCAGGCTTATCTCCTCATATGCTCACCACTTCAGTTTATTTCACAGCAATCCCACAATATCAGTAGATATTCCTATTTTTGTGATAATAGCTTTGGTTTCTCAGTAAATTAATCTCTTTGTTAGCTTGTTTGCTGATAACATTTTCTATCATGAGCAGCTGCTCTGTTTAAGACTGAAATGAGGAAAATGTGATAACCTCACAAAGAAGCAATGCCAGGCTCGGAAATCCTCTCTCTTTGTCCAGATTCCAACACTATGAAGAATCAGTACAAAAAGAGAAGTGAGGATGAGAAAGGAAACAAACCTAGTTATGTCCAAATGCTGTAGCTCTCAAAGATTCTCTCAATGCTAAAATCTGATTAAATAGACAGAGGAGAAAAGGTGATGTAATGCTCTGAGGTAGGAAAACATCAAGTCCTCAGAGTTAAAGATTGTCCTGCTCCAAAATGGCAAATAAAAGCACGATCATTTAAGGTTGATGCCGTGTGAGGCATTTTGCTCTATGCTTCATTTAAAGTAGTGTTTGGACTCACATAATGATAGTTTTCTCTACTGCATTGTTTTCAGATTTGGTTAACCAAGTGATGACTTTAATAATCATTGTTATCTTAAGTATGAGGAGATGGGGAAGAGAACAAAACCTTACAAATGCATGACACCACAATTGAGTGACAATGTATTCTGTGATGAAGGATCAGGAGTTTCCTGTCAGAGCAATCATGGAAACAGTTTAAGTACCTGTGGGGAAAGAGAGAGAGAGAGAGAGAGAGAGAGAGAGAGACGATTTTAATCATAGAATGGCCTGGGTTGAAAAGGACCGTAATGATCATCTAGTTTCAACCCCCCTGCTATGTGCAGGGTCACTAACCACTAGACCAGGCTGCCCAGAGCCTCAAGAGAAATGCAACTTTCAGACAGTAAGTGAACAGCTTAAAGGTTAGACAGCATTATCCTTTAGCTGGAATATCACTTGTGCACAAGATCTTAGTTGTATTATTTCCTATGGTAGACAAGCATGTGGCACACTCGGGCATACATCCCTTTTCCAGACATGGAGGGAAATGGAGTTGGGTAAACACAGGGTTACAGTCCCTCCAGATCCAGTACAATAATTCAGAAATTACAACCTCAAAATAAATAGAATTGAGTATGAGGCTTTTGCACTCTCTCCTCAGCTGAGCATCTGTTCAGCAGCTGAGGTGGATATTTAGATTCAAAAGAAAATCTGAGTAATTTTGGTTATGCACAAGCTACTTTCTCTTCTGAGAAGGGATTTTTGCAATCTGCAATGCTCCAGCATGGAGAGCCATCTGGTGGGTGTCAGCTGCAATGCTTTCTTATGTTCATGTACAGAATCCTAAAGACTACGTTTGCAGTGTCCCTTCTGTTATTATTCTTAGGAGTTCTGTTTGTGAAATCTTCATTGCCTCCTGACTTTTTTCTATGCTGGTTTTTCTTTGTGTTTATGTTTAGTTTTCTTGGCATGCCATTGCTGTTGTTCTTTGCCAAACAGCGTTCACTGATGATGCTTGTTGTTATGACAGAGATGGACAAAGTGTCTGAGCAAGAAAAGGGAATCACTTTGAAGAGCAATTTCACTTGCTCTGAAACATGCTCTGAAATAACTCAGACGTAGCACCAACAGTCTCACAGAAGGAAATTAAAAAAAAAAAAAAAGGATCAGCCAGATGCACCCAAGAGTTAGGGAAGGGAATTTAGTGTCTCTCTGACTGCTGCTCAGATCTTGGAGGTTTGGCACATTGGAAGGGACTCATCTCAATTCTGTGAAAACCCACCCTCTGCAAGATTGAAGGGTGGATGTACACTGAGGAGGAGGCACCTGCACTCAGATTATACAACGCCCTAAACAAAGGCATCTTCACTCCTCCCTCTTGAGGCTGTTTCATTATATATTAAATGACAGTTACTAAAAATGAGAGCTGAGTCGGAGCCTTGTGGCTGGGGACATGTGCTGGGTAGGCAGGCAGCACACACCTCAGAGCTCACATGAGTTAATGACACCATTATTATACTTATTATGTATGAACATGGTGAAGGACTATCAACAGGTGAAGTGCAAAGCGCTCCTTAATATGATAGCAGGGTGGGATACTTTCTAGGGTGGTAGGAATTGGGAATTCAGATCCCCCTCAAATAAAGGAGAGATCTGAGCCTGGGGCTCCTCAGCTGTAAACGCCTGAATGGTTGAATGAAGCCATCCTTTCTTCTTGGTTTGGTGAGTTCAAGCTTTCTTTAGCACTGATCTTTTAGCAAGCTTCTGAACCAATGTTTTCTCTAAGGGCAACTGACATGTTTTATTTAACAGAAAATAACTATTTAGTCATGGTAGGAGGAAAAAGTGGGGAAAATCTATTTGATCCAGATCGAATTTGGATGTTTGATGCAAATCTTCTTTGAATTAGCTAAGGTTAAAAAAATCTCACAGCCTAATTCTGAGTAAGGAATACTTAATAAAGTACCCGTATTCCTTCTAAAAGCATTCAGAAAATGCTCCACCTGTGATCTGCATTAGCGTTTAAAGAGTGTTAGAAATTCAGGCAATGAGCCATAAAATCTTGAAAACCAACAGAAGCTTCCATCAGAATTTTGAGAGTGTTGTAGCCTGTGGAATTTTTCTCTTTGCAGGGAGCAGTGATAAGTAAAGCTATGTTGTTATCTTGTTTAGTTGCCTCAAATTCTCACCTGTATGTCAATAACGAACTGAACAATTCAGTTCTGTTAAGAGAGGTTTGAGTTTGATTGTTATTATATCTGTTTTCTTGGAGGAGAGATTGGAAAACCACTTATTCGTATCCTTTGGCAGGACATCCTATCTTTATTGCAGTACTGGGGAGAGCTGCTCACCACATCCTCTCCCATATCCTATTCTTTTCAGCACAGTCTCCATCATACACCCACTGCTTTTCTGTAGTGTCCGATGGACTGTATCTCCTTAGATCAATTGTACTGCACACATCTAGCTGGTCTGAAATTACATCTTGTTCACCATAAAGATCTAAAGCACATTTTCTGCCTGCGGTCCATTTCTTCATTGGTCTCAGGAGCCTGCAGTGAGGGTAGGCTGTGGGCTGTGTGAATGTCCTGGCAGGATGCACAGAGCCGTAGTAGGAGGCTAACACACATTTCGGAACAAAAAATCAGTCTAGAGTTAACATCTACCCTCTCCAAATTTCTCCTCTTTTAAAATATTGATCATTCAACACAATTTTTTTGTAGTTTTGGTCCTTTTTTTTTTTTTTTTTTTTTTTTTTTTAAATGCATTCTCAGGTTATCATACTTTGTGTCAGAGGTATTTCCAATATGAGTGTCAGAGTAACAAGGACTGCAATTCCTCTGCGTAGAACAGGAGGTACTGTTTTGTCTACAGTGTCTTTCAGAAAGACATCTCATCACAGGGAAAAAGAAATTGGTAGAGAATTCATGGCCTTTGGGGAACAGTTAAATAACTTTGTTGCTAACAGTTTTCATTGTACTTCTCAAATGAATTCCTGAATTTAATTTTAAGAAGTGATTGGGTTTACCAGCATAAAATAGATCATTTCTCATATTTGACATCAGCTTTTAAAATCTTGATCTCAGATGAAGTATAAACCCTAGAAGATGCTTCAGAATAAACCTTAACAGCTTTGCAGTTTTCACCAGGATTGTTGCATCTGTAAGCCTTTCACAGCAGATCTGTCCAATAGAATCAGCTGGTCACAGTCAGCATACAAACATACACATCTGTCAAAACCATAACTTGTATTAAATGGCGATTGTAAAATTAGCATTCTTTAGTGAGCTAGGTCACACATAATCTTAAATCCACTGGAAAAAAAAAAATAGGACTGAGCCAGTTTGTGGTCCTAAAATTCCTACTGTTTATATGTGGAGAATGTATGCACCTCCTGTATCAGTAGTGATCAAATAAAATTGCAGTTTTATTTGGAGTGCAATTTTTTTTCTCTTATTGAGAATTGTGGAGGAAATGAAGCAAAGAATTATCATCCATTACATTACATGCTACTGAAGCAAGTTTAGCTTTGGAATACTCGGCATCAGCCTTCCAGTACCTACAAGGAAGTTACTGAGAAGATGGATGAACTTCTCAGTGGTGTGCAGTGGGAGGCTGAGAAACCTCTCGGTGATTTCTCATGGCTTAAATGGAGAGGAGAGGTTCAGGCTATGTATTAAGATAAAGTTTCCTCATGTTAAGAACAGTCATACATTGAAGCAGATTGCCACATGGATTGTGCAATCTATTATAAGATCAGCTTGAGTGAGTAAACTTGTCTAATTTCATAGCTGACCCCAGTAAGAGCATTGAGTAAAACTAGAGGCTTTTTGATCCTTTTCAGTAAGGATTTCCCAATGAACCCACAATGCATGGTATAAAGGAAAACTCTGCATTGAAACATTCAAAAATACGTATAAACCCAATGTTAACACAGTAAGAGTTAGATGAGAAAATTTCTAAGGTTTAAGCCATCTCAAGAGAGCTCGAACAATGTCACACTAAACTGGATTTGTTCTGATAAATGGGCTTTACTATGATTATAACTAACATTCCTTAAAGCAGCAGGAAAAGTTTGTTTCCTTTCCTTGACATAAGCATGGAAATGTCTACAGAAAGTTTCACACGGAGAGAGAAGAATTGCAATCATGGGAAGTTCTGACATGAGGAACTGTGTATCATCTCGCCCTTTTGGAACACTTCACTATATACTACAATGTATTGCTTCTGCTTCCACCCTTGTGTTTAAAGCCTTTGCTTATAAACATGCTGAGCTTTTTTAACAAAATATTATATTATTCTAAGATTTGCATACTTTTTAATGGATCTATTTACATTTTATTTAGATGTAAGTTTCTTATTATGAGTACTTATTTGAGCTCAGTCTGGAAGGGATCAAGACAATGTGCTGTGGCTATAGAGTTTTTTCTTTTTTCCCAGCCAGCGTGTAAAATGAGATATTCTTACAGATTTCATTTACTGTCAAGTTACATATCTAAAATACAGCTTATTTGTGTTGACTGCAGAACAGGATCAAAAATTCTCTCTTCTCTATGCTTTAACAATCCAGTATATAGGTGTTCGTTTCAACAGAGTGAAGGGTTTTTTTGCTTTAAAGTAGAAAATCTGCCCTTTTGTAAGGGATGAACTTGGTCCTGGATTTATCATGTCATTAATTTAGCACCTAGAATCAAAGATACTAATTGAAGTATTCAATGACATATAACACTGGCACAGATTTGAGCAAATTGTCCAGTGATGGGTTTCTACAAAGATTGAAGATCTTTTCAGGCATAAAAGAAATAGTTAACTGACAACCTCAAAATATGAGACTTAACAGGAATAATTACCTTGAGAATGTAAGGAATGACCACAAAGTGTGAGTCTTCACATCCAGTTGTGAAAAACAGAAACTAAATATATCCCACATGCTCTAATAGGCACACATGAAGAAGACAGAAACTTTCAAACATTTCCATAGGACAAACCACCTCCTTTCAAACACAAAGCCTGAAGAGAGAGAGGTAACTCTAATAAATACAGTGTGTGGTACTCTGTGAAGGTACCATTGGAGCTACACATACCAAGTGGAGCAGAAAACAAAATGCCTTTGTACACCTTTTAGGTGTCTTGAAAGAATTGCAGATTGTCATTTCTTTCAGGCATCACAAAACCAGCAAAATGTTCCTGTCTCTATGTTTTCTTTAAAGCACTTGGTGCATAGGTACGTTATACTGGAATATTCTCCTCTAAAGAATAACAGGGAAAAAAAAATACAAATAGCAGCAAAATTTGAATGTTTACAGACTCAAGCAGATGCTTATATTTTCAAAAGGTGATCTCTCTCTCTACCCACAAGACATAAGTGGTAGTTATATCACAACTAGGAAAGAACTTATATGTATTATACAAACCAGTGATCCAGTCTATCATTAGCATGTTACCAAAGATGCATTGTGGAAATATTAAAGTACACTTTATAAATAGAATTCAGAGGATTCTGCCTTTGTTTTGCTACTAAAGTTCACAAAGAATCTAGGAACTCAGAAGGCGTTGCCTTCATAAACCTGTTGTTTAAAAAGTAATAGAGCAAATCTGTATTTTTTTCTAACAATGGAATGTCTTAAATATGAAAATCACGATTATATAGGAAGCTTACATAAAAGTAGTTGTGGCTATTTAGGAAAAAACATACATAGTTGACTATGGGTTAATTGGCTCAGTTAAACTTAAAAGAATTGTGAGAAAATTTAGAAGGGCTGAAGAAAGGGCAGAAAAGAAAAGTGATAGTTTGGGAGTTTTCATTATGAAAGAAAGAGCAATTATATAACTAATAGCAATGGTAGATGTCAGTGGTATGTACTGATGAAAGTGGAGAATTTAGTAAAGCAGGAACCCACAGAGAGATAAAAGAAAAATTTAAAATAAGAAGAGTACAAAAAAACAAACAAACAAACAAACAAAAAAACCATCAAGGACTTTGGTTTAGATGCTTTCCAAAAAGCTCAGAAAAAATTGCAGGTAATATGACAGTTGAATATAAAATAATTAATGGCCAGAAAGGCTGACCAGTGAATTTACTCTTTTTACGTGACATAATGAAACTGACACAGAAGCCCTTGTTTTAGCAACATATTTTAAAAAGATAAAAGGGTGTACTTTGCAGACTATGCATAATCAACTTGTTGAACTCACTTCTGTAAGAAATATACAGGAGAGAAAAGGTGCAATAGAAGTAAATAATAAAGGCCCTAGGCTTTATAAAAGTAATAAAGATTTTTCCTCTCCTTCATTACAAAATAAAATTTCCAGCTACTGGGAAGGATTTTTTGTCTTTCTTTCTGGAAATATGGTTATCAAGCAAGTTCTCATATGCTTTGTGAAATGCCTCTGTAAGCCAGATGTCAGCTAATTGGGCTTTGGGCTTTATCTGCTGTGACATTTCCTATGTCCATGGTGTGGTGCAATGGAGACGTATTAATTACTAAAAAAAAAAAAATAAGAGAAATTATGTCTTTGAGTATAGATTCACACCTGTCTTTGTGAGATCTGAGCACTACTTTAAAATAGCAATAGCAATATAGAAGACCTGACTTTTTCTATAATTCTATTTAAAGTCCATTTAAGTGAAATGAAATACTAGCAGCAATAAGTCAATTATTTATGTAAATGAAACAGCTCCTATCACAGCAGAAGTTTATACTGCTTCTGTGTTGTCATAAAGCTTTGGATTTGTCATTCTTTTTTTTTCCAACCAGTTCTCAGAAGCACTTTAGATATCAAATTGTAAGGCTGAAGATTTATTCCCTACCAGATTTTTCCTTGATATAAGTTCAATAATTGTCATTTCTAACATGAAAAACTTTTTGAAGCAAGTTGCAGAAGGGTTATTGTGGTTCTTTGTGTAAGGACCAGTTAAAGTCTTTGTGGTAGATTAGCATAATGGTCTGCCATGATGGACAATCCATTTAATCTCTCACTTTCTCAAATCTCTACATTGTAAATACAACAACACAATCATTTTTCAAGATATAGTGGAGATTCCCTGCTGTTTGGTTTGTGAGTAGAAACATTTCAGTACATAGATGATGTCCTAAATTAGAGAAAATGTTTCTTTACCATTTAGGGCCATGTGTATTAAGAGGTATAATTTTTTCATTGAAACATGAAATTGTTTCCTATGGACAAGCAGGCATTGAAGATAATTTTATTTTGAAATAATGTAGAGATCTATTGATTTATTGTTCGAAGTGTTGATGACTGTGCTGCTTCTTTATCTTATTACCTTCTTGGTTATTTAAGTCATACAACAATTCACTCCTACCATGCTCTGTGCTGCATGTAAAGAAGTGCTAGACCAAAAGTAGAAGAGAAGTGGAGACAGACCATGGCCATTCCTTTCTGTATTCCAGTATACCACCTCAACACTTCTTTCTTTCTAATCTACATTCCCTGTCACTGACTAGCCCTCTTTCCTCACATTTCGTTCACTAGTGCTCACTCCACATGGAGAACTAGGTCCATTTTAAAGTGCACACACCAGTTAATAGAATTGACACCTCAGAAACAATCTCTTCTCCATTTGACACCTGTGCATCACATTTTAGAGAAGGTATGGAGGTGGCAGTTTCTCTCACACTCTCTTTTGCCTGTTCCAGCAGTTTCAGGATACTCAGCTGAAAAATGTTGGTTCAAGTTTGATGAGGTGGAAGAGAGTTTGGAGAGACGGAGAAAGGAAAGAGGAAAAGGACTCCTCACCTTCTTACTCACAAGAGTTGTTATACAGAGGGAAAGGCACTGCCTAAGCAGTGTTACCAAGTCAGGCCCAACAAGTGAGCTGATTGGGAATCATTCTATACTGAGGCTTGATTATAGGACAGGCTGCAGGTAAATGAATGTCCTAAGGTGCTGTACATATACCCAGCTGCAAAATAGAGGTGCATACTGGGAATTTTTGCAAGAGGGAGCTGAGGAATCACGGAGAGCTGATGCCTAGAGACAGATAGTGATAGCATAATGATGGATGTGCATCCCTGAAACCCATCTCTCCTGTCCCCTTTGTAATTGCAGCCTTAAGCATCTTTGTGACAGTTTTCTCCGCCTTAATTGTTCCATTTTGTTGTCTTTGGTCCTAGTGAGAATAGTCTCATAGAATGCCCTCTATCCAACACGTTTAAAAGAATTGCCTGCTATTTATTCCCATGTCTATATACCCATTTTCTCTTCATTTTCTAATGGCTGTGTTTGAGATGGGATTGAATTTTCATGATAGATATAAATAGGATTTGCTTTGTATCCTTATCTATTCTCCTCCAAGGAAATTGCTTTTAATTATTATTTAAAGTTCAATTCCAGTTACTGCTGAAACGAACTTCTGCTTTTAGCTTTTGGACTGAGAACTGAGCCACAAATAAACATGAACTGAAATATTAAAACAATTACTACCTTTGGTTATTTTACTGTTAAGCTGTGCAGTCATTATGGTTTCAGAATATTAATGTTGAAATTGTTCTTAAAGTCATTTTTGTTAGCTGAGATTCATGCCTTTTTCTCAGTACTCAGAATTAACTCTTACACAAGGCAGTCATTGAATTTCTAAAGAAATTTCTTTCTTAAACTTTATCCCCATGATACATTTGACCAGTGTTTGGTTGGTTAGCTAAAATAGTATATTATTGACAGTTTATTAGCTTCGGTTAGCATTTATCTCCTTTCATGTTATACTCTCAGCTGTCTTTTTATGATAAGCCTGTGTTTCAGATGGGTTGTACATATATGTTATTTAGGGAATTGTGGAGTTAAACAGTCTTAACTTGTTAGATCTGGGGATCCCTGGGTGCTTGTGGGCAGTTATTACCAGGTTTCTGTAGTCTTACTGTTACAATATCCTCTCAGCTATTTATTTACCTTTTTCTATAGACTACAGGGCATGGCTTCCCGTGGTGTGAGCCACCCCATACTGCACAGGTGATGTTGCTGCAAACCATGTTTTCTCAGCATTGCAGCTACCTGGCTGTTCAGTTCTCACCTCTGCAACCAGAAAGGAGAGTAATCATAAACAAGAAATGTACCCAATGGGCAAAATCCAGGGATGCAAGGAATTAAGTGAATCACCTACTTCTGAAGAGTTCAGAGCTGTAAGAGGGGGTAGATTTTTCTCAGACAAAAGACAGACAGTGGCCAGGAGAACCAGAAGAGCTGACACATTGGTTCTTAGTTAGCAGTATGTGTTGTGTGGCAGTTAGTTGCTCGTGGAAGGCCAGCAATAACCAAAGTGTGTTATATGAATTAGAGGACTCAAAGCATAGATCACAGCAGTAGAAGTCTCCTTACTGTAATACTCTGTGAGTGTGTAGGATGCATTCTTATAAAACGTGCTTCTGCCTTATATCTCAGTTATTAAAAGTATACCCTGGCCTTTCTGTTTGTATGAACAGGAACTGAAAATAGTATATCCTGGAATGCCCTTTAACTAAGTGCTCAATTTCTATGAATATCTAGTGCTGTTCTCCCTCATTTCACTATTTATAGAAAAAGTAAGCATCAAATCTTTAGATTTTTAGAAAGATACTGTGGAGTCTCTATCTCTGGAGATACTCAAGACCTGTCTGGATGCTTTTCTATGTAACCTTCTATAGGAAACCTGCATTAGCGTGGAATTGGACTCAGTGATCTCTAGAGGTCCCTTCCAACCTTGGTGATTATTTGGTTCTAGAATATCACATATGATCCCTCCTCCCAAGGATGTTTTAGTTTACTACAGATTGAGAATGGAAACCATAGGAAATGTCTTTGCTTTTGAATCTGTTACTGACATTTCTATTCATGAACTGAGCATAGTTTCAATGCTACAGATATGTACTCATCCTAGGTCCCACAACATTTTAATTGTAATGGCAGAATTTCTTCTTGAATACTGATGTTTAGTTTTATTTTTCTAATTGCAAATCAAATTCTTGCTGCCTGAATTAAGATGTGGCAGCTCCACTCAAGCCACTGGAGTTGTATCTGGACTTCTGAGAATAGTATCATCTTGAGAACAGCATAAGCTTAGTAGGATAACTTTTTGAACTTATAAATAAATTCAGTCAGCTAAAATCACCCATCATCTAAAGCAGATAAGTACATTAGGGTTAAGTTTATTTATTTAGCTCCTGGATCCTGCCAGGATCCTGCTAGGACCCTGGGAGTACCTCTCTCATTACTGCCTCACTTGCTTCCTATGATGAAGGTGGAGGGGTTGAAAGAAACGTACAAGTTGCAAATGCAAATATGCCACCACCCACTTCTCTGTTATTTATTGCTGTTTATATTGCAGCTCAGGTTTGTGTGACATATCAGGCAAGTAAAGAGTCAGGTTGCTGCCTGACGGGATGGAAAGCCTGAATGTTCACCGCCTGGCTGAGGCACTGCTGCTTGCACGAAATGAAGGTAATATGTGTACAAGTTGATGGCAAAGTTGAATTCTTCATTCACCTACTCTCCATTGGATTTGTGTTTTATGCTGTCTGTTTGTGGAGGTGCACCAGTATAAAAGTTGTATGCTGTACCAGCTGTGCTCCTAGAACAGGAGCCAAACATGTGGAAAGTTTGCTATTGTAACTACAAAATAGCTTGCCATTCCAGTATCCTTTACAGAGGTGGCATTTAGGAAGGCAAATGCAGTCAAGAAAGGAATGAGAATTTTCAAGAAAAATAATCTTTCTGTACCTCCACAGTTATCCTTTATTTGTATACACACTTCTTTTTTTACCTGCTTTGCTGTTTTTATTCCTACTTGAATTACTTATATTTTTAGAAGTTTTTCAAGGATGCCCTTGTTTCTGGTGTAACAGCAGTGTGGGTCATCAATTCATAACTGCTTGGTGCACCATATATCAATATCAATATATATCATATATTTTTGTTCTAGACTTCCGCATACAGACCATACAGTCTTATATCTGTTTCACCTATCTTCATATCATTGTGAACACAGGTTAGATATTAGTCTTCCTGTAACTTTGTTCATCCTTTCAGCTCTCCCAGTAGTAGAGCATCTGAGTAAAACAGAAAGAGGAAGAAGGAAAAGAAATATAAAGATAGAGGAAGGTATATCTTTGATCTGTTCCAAAAGTAAAGAACATCAGAATGCTGAAGGACATTGAAGAACACCTGGGACTTGAACTTTAACTAACCCTTATACTTATCAATCAAAAACACTGTTTCTAAGCATTCAGGCTTCATTAGCTCCATTTGGTGCAGAACTAGTTGTTTAAACAGTGAGATGTAAGTTGTAAAAGTTCATCTGTTTGTTAAAATCCTTCATTCTGATAAATGATATGGCAATTTTTATTGAAAATTGAATTGTAGCAAGTCATACGAATGTGGCTAAACACAGCGTGGGAAATTGTTCTGACAAGAATAAATTCTGTACCTTAGGAGGAAAGTAAAACATCCCAAAATCTAACAGTTGCTATGGAAATGCTTAAGTTAAATGTAAAGCACGCATAAATTTTCAATGTATCCAGCATTTGGGGAATTTTGACATATGTTAGAGGAAAAGACAAATACGTGAACACCAAACAGAAGATAAGACATGGCATTTTTGGTGTAAATCTGTGCATAGAATATTCCACTGGCATATCTACAATTCATGTTGAATGTAGACCAAACCCATGCTTGAAAACTACTAGCTATTCTGTCTTCCCTTACAGCTGTACAGCTTGGCCAACTTTGGGCAAAGAAGGTATCCCTAGAGTCCCTTTCAGAAAGACTCTGCACACCACTAAAGAAAAGTGGTACGTGGTGACCTTAATTGACCCTAGGATGGGGGGAAATGATTTTAACCTGGAAGAGAGTATATTTAGACTAGATATTAGGAAGAAATTCTTTACTGTGAGGGTAATGGACACTGGAGCAGGTTGCCCAGTGAGGTTGAAGATGCCCCCTCCCTGGAGGCATTTGAGGCTAGGTTGGTTGGAGCTTTGAGCAACCTTACATCCCAAACCATTCTATGATTCTGTGACCCCACATGGAGCACAGGGCACAAAATGACCTCCAGAGGTGTCTTCCAACCTCAGTTATTCCATGATTCACTGAAGATGGGTTATCTTTAAATGGGAATGTTCTGATGTCCTGTTGCCCTCCCAACAGTCTGTTGACTGAGCGACAGTTCTCCTACAGAAGATGCAGATATAAAGTGAAAAAGACATGAAAGCACAGTAGATGTTATTCTGCTCCCTTATTTTCTGTGCACTGTAGTTTTGACATAGATCCACTATTTGTAAGTATGCACTTGTTACTCCTAAAGTTGCCACTTACCTCACAAGAGACTCTATTATCCATAAGGAAAAATTCTGGGGGCTCACAATTTTTCTTAGATGCACTAATTGTTTGATGTGTAAACTCTAGGCTTTTGGAGGGGAATATGCCACATTTTGGCTTCACTACTGGCCATCTTCAGTAAGTCTTGGGCTTGTGCACTCACTGATGTACCCGTGCATGCTACAGTATTGTAAGGATAGTTGAATGCAACACCTGCAAAGAATAGCTGTTGTTTTGTATTATGGTATGTAGGAGCTTCCCCCACAAGTCAGGCTTATCATACGAGATTCTAGGCTGTCACTATATGACATAATTTTTACTATGTGGTTGTAGAGGAAGGGTATAACTTAAAAAGACCTCCAGGTTTCTATCTGGGCTGGTGCTGCCATGACAAATGTCTAATTAGTCCAAAGACAAATGTCTAATCAGCAATTTAGAGAAACATTTTGAATCCCTGTGTGCTTAAAAGACAGCTTTTGGTAGGTTGTTAGATTTTCTTTTTTGATCTTGTTATTAAGTAAAACTCTGACTTTTAATACAAATTGAAGTAGAACTTCTAATTTTCAACTTGCAACTTGTGAGATGTTAATTTACTCTTAATTAAAAAGAAAAACATATATCATATGAAATGTCATATGAAGCTATAACCACACATACATACATTCACATTTTAATAATATAAAAGATTTGGTTTAATCTATTTCTTGACTGGTATGGTATGAACTGACTTCTCTCCCTGCGGAGCTCTATACTTGTCTAGATCAGAATTTCAATTTGGGAATGAGTCACAAAGCTGAAGACAAGAACTGGGCTCATATTCAATGAGACTAAGTCAGAAGATATGGTTCAAATGTGTACCTAATGTGCTGCATCCACTGATGAATGTTCAGTCCACAGGACTTCATTTCAGTATGTGTACCTAAACCTATATATTATATAAGTGTTAATTTAAAGCAGTTGCAGTTGTTAGAATGCTGTCAAGCTTGAAAATATTAAAGATCAGTGGTGTAACTCTGACTCACTAAAGTGAAAAATAATATTCCCATCCATTTTGGTGAAAGCACAAGTACTCTCCCAGCCTTGGCAGCTGGATGACAGGAATGAACAACTACAGCAATCGATTTTTAGATACTGCTACTGGCTCCAAAATCATAATGTACTCTAATTGTACTTACTCATGGAGCTAGAAAAAGTACGCCTTTTCACCCTTTTTTCAAGACCATTAACCCTACTGGACAGTCACATGGATGCATAGTTTTAATAGCATAATTGCCTGTTTGTTTGCCATTGTCCATATGCACAAAAGTAATTCATTTGCTCACACAGCCTGCACCTGCCTGTCCTTTAAAGCCATTTTAAACATTTTGCTGTAAAGATAGTATAGTATATTGTCATGTCCTTCATCTGTGTGTTTATTATTTCTATTTGTATTGTTCTAGTTGTTAGATAATTTTGGAATGGTAGGGTTGAAGATAGCCATTCACAAGTGTGTATATATAGGGAGTATCTATTTACATTCATTTTCCATCATGTTAAATATTCTGACAAGAAATCCAGAAGCAACAAATGGTACTGGGGCTGTATCTTCATAACTTGTGGCATAGGCAAATGATTTTAACCATAGAGCTAAAAGCTATTGGATTCTTTTGAGACTGTTTTGGCAATCTCAGTGCACTTTTAAGAGAGAATCAGAAGTCACATTTATGAAATGTGTTGGGATTAGAAATTAAACTACAGCATCGGCATTATAAGAATATACTTTTTAATTCAAAAGAACATATTTGCACAGCCAATATGGATGCAAGCCTACTGGACACAGCTCCTATTGCTTCTTACAAGAGGCTATGGTCCTCAGGTTTGATTTGATTCACATGTGAACAACTCATCTCTGAATATTTTGATTCACAGATGCTTGATTCAGTCCAAATTGCATGCTGGGACTACAACATTTGGTAGAGTACTTGAAAGCAGTGTGTATAAATACACTACATTGTAAATTAAAACCTTTGATTTAGCCATAATTAGAAGATATAATAATCGAGATGCCACAGACACTATTCTTTGGGGCAAAAGAAGTATTTAAAGAACAATAAGAATATGCCTCCATAAAAATTTAAATGCACAGGGCCACATTGTGACAGTTTGTTCATGTAGCACTAAGCTATTAATTAACATGCAAACTATCTATTAATTAACATGCAAAAGCAGACTACCTGCTTTTGAAGCACTGGGTTCAGATATTCTTATTAATTTTTGACTACGCTTTAATCCACATGGTGCCCTAATAACTATACTGAGAATTATTTGTGGAAAATGATCCCGTTTAATGAAGGAAGGCTATCATAAGTGGTCTGTAAGGAGCATCTTTGTTTGATGTTTAATAATAAACCCAGGTAGAAACATGAAAATATATAATAATCCAGAAATTTAAAGTAAGAACCCAGTTGTTTTTTACTTTGAAAATAATAATGTAAGTATTTGAATCAACTTTACTTTGGTAATGATTTCAATATTTTTCACAAACAGCTGTTCTAATCCAAAAATTGTATGCAAATGAACTGTGCCAGTTATTCACTCTGTGCAATATGAAATTCTTGGAGTTTTAACAAAATCAAAATCTACTCAAACTCTTACATTTCTTTGTTCTGCTGATATCCTAGCGCTGCTTAGTAGAAGACAAATGCTTCTATGAATAGCAATCATTCTTCCTTGGATTGCAATATTAGACAGATTTTTATTTTAAGGGTGATTTTTTTCTCAGCTGATGCCATTTTTATTAAGTCAAGATCAAAACAATGTGCATGTATTTTGCCTAGATAGGAGCTCCTGTTTCTAAAAGATGAATCTAGTTTCTGATTGCTATACAGCTGAATTTCATAGCCATCAATCACCTTCTAAGAATGTGGTTTTTTCATTTCCAACTAGTAATTGCTATTGTTTAATTTGTTGTATTGAATGCCTGATGTGTTCGTAAAATAATGTCAAGGTGATTGTGGGTACATCAGATCTGTTGCCATGGAAGTACACATTTACTTACACAAACTTTTCAGAAAGAAAAATCACTTCTATAAATGTTCATCGAAAGATAAAAAGGATGTGTTAATGGAATTAGAGTAAATTCCTGCTCCATAGGTAGAAAAATAACGATCATGAGACAGAAGAATTATTTTCTATTTGTTGATTACATATGTAAACTATTAGACTGTGTATAGGACTGTTCAGAGTCAGTTCAAACCCCACTGGCAGCTGCAGAGTATGGCAGATGTTCAGGAGGAGCGGGTGAACTTGCCCACTTCCTGCTTTATCCCCTCTTCTCTCTCTCTACTCAATTATGCCAGGAAAGAGGGAATATTCTCACCATCATTTCTCTTCTCCACTGTCTCTTTGAACCAAAATGCTGTGATGCTTCAGATTTTTGAAGGTTTCAGTCCTTTTTGTAATTGAAAAAAGTTCAGATTCTGATGCTCTGTCAAATCTCAGCATTTCTCCCAAGGCTTATTTTCATCCTTGATGTCTGTGTTAGGGCCCTGTTTCATTTTCTGATCAATTTACCAAATGTTTCCTTTGCTGCACAGTGAACCAAGTGATTATGAATTGTTACCACTAACTCTTCAAGCCTCAGATGAGTTAATATAAATTAACAAGCTGAAACTTCAGTTTCTCTTTGAAGAAAGCTTCTTCCAGCAGAAGAGCCAACATGTCTGATCATTTTGCTGTTGCTGTAGCTACTCATTAGATACTCCATGTAGTTTTAGTTTGGGGAAGTTCAGCTAAGAATCCTGTAGCACAACATTCTGCATTTTCCTTAGCTTCACAAAGCACATCAGCAAAATTGAGATTTCCTAGGTCCATGCAGGTGCTGCTTAATCTTAGTAGGCTAGTCAGACTGCTTCTGCTCCAAGGGAGTACAAAGCACCGGGAGTTCACATCTCTGCCTCTTCTAAAGCCCTGTCACAGTGCTCCCTTAGAGGCAATGTGGTGACAGCATAATAATTACTTGGCTGGCTCAGATAGAATGGTTTTGTCCTGAAGCTTGCAACAGGCTACTAGCAGTAGGTGGAAACTGCAAAGAAGGTGAATGCTGTTTAGATAAACCCAGCTGACACCAGCTGTCACCCTTCAGAAATCTGCTGCTTTCTCTGAACACTGGCCTTTCTGTCCTAGTGCTGATATTGCCTATCTGTCTCTGCTTATCTAGTCCTCTGCCTGTCTTTTGGTGACTAGGAAGAAACTTTATGGAAGAGCAAAGGCACTGATCTACTCACTGTTTCTTTTCAGTGCCTTGATCTCAGAAATGAAAACTTCAGTGCAAATGTAACCTGTCAGAAGCTGTGCTGAGCAAAAGTTTTTGAGTGCTTTGATGTCAGCTCTAGAGGGGTTCCAGAAGAATTGCACGTGTTCTAAAATAAAATTATGTAATATGCATTCCTAAAAAAAAAATTAGGGGAAGAATGATAAAATCACTAAGTACAACCAGTTAAAAAAGGAACTGGCAGATTCAAAGGGTGGTTGGAAGGACTGCAAGACATTCAGGAGACTCCTGGAGGCCACTGAACTTTCTGGTTCAGGCATTGAACAGACCCACCAGAGGTGAAGTTTTGCTGGACCTCATACTCACCAGCATGGAATAGGATAAGATTGGAGGCAGTGTGGGCTGCCACAACCATTCCCAGGTCAAGTTCACAATATCCAGACATATGGGCCTGGCAAAAAGCGGAGTCAGGACCCTGAACTTCAGGGAAGCAAACTTCAGACTGCTTAAGGAATGACTGGATGAGATCCTCTGGGAAACTGTCCTTAGGGACGAAGGAATAGAACAGAGTTGGCAGCACTTTAAGTATGACTTTCAGAAAGTACAAGAGTTCTCCATCCCTCAGAATAAGAAATCAGGCAGACAAGACAGGAAAACAGTATGGCTGAGCAGGGAACTGCTGGTCAGGCTGAGGGGGAAAAAAAAGAAAAAGTATAAGCAGTGAGTGTGGGAAGGAGTGGCCTGGGAAAAACATAGAGATGCTGTTTGAATGTGCAGGGGTGAGTCAGGAAAGCCAACGCACGGATGAAACTGATCTTAATGAGGGATGTGAAAAATAATAAGAAGGAACTCTTTAGATACATGGGGCAAAACAGACAAAGGAGAGTGTAGCCCCTATGATA
The DNA here is from genome assembly GCA_037305975.1 of Chrysolophus pictus. Taxonomy (NCBI): domain Eukaryota; kingdom Metazoa; phylum Chordata; class Aves; order Galliformes; family Phasianidae; genus Chrysolophus; species Chrysolophus pictus. The sequence goes on from CM074577.1 coordinate 35,363,130, forward strand.
AATGAAAATGAAGAACCTCCTCAGATATGGAGAAGGCTGATGTACTTAACAAGTTCTTTGCCTGAGTCTTCAAGGCTAGACAGGCTTCCCACATCTCTTGTGTCCCAGAATTTCAAGTGGGGGTCGAGGGAGAAAAAATCCCTCCCAGTGTAAGTGCAGAGCAAGTCCAAGATCACCTCATGAGTCTGAATGTGTACGAGTCTGTGGGGCCAAATGACATGCAAGCCAGGGTCCTGAAGAAACTGGCTGATGTAAAAGGAAGGAAGACTCATGCAACTACAGACTGGTGTCCTCCACCTTAAGCCATTCTATGATTCTATGACTTTAGTAAAGAAGCAACCATCTCAATCAATTCTTTGAGGCCTGGCAGGACCCCAGGATTTGTTGCCAATAGTGGATCCTGAAGCAGTCTTTTTTTTTAATTGACTCCTGGCACTGGGAAGATGCATAGGTTAAATACTCTGTGTCTACCAAGACAACTTGAAGTTCATACATCAGGAGGTACAATATACATCTATACATATACACTGATATACAACTATAGAAAAAGAATTATGAAAACACGTCAGAGAATGGTTACAGATCTATACTCCCAATAATTCTTTAGTTTGAAAATAAGCCATTTTTTCTTGGCTGAATTTTTTAATACAGGAAGTCAATGAAGCATAGTCTTATAAATAAGCAGATGAACTACTTTTGTCAAGAAGATATAGGAATTGTACTCCATAATACAATCAGTTCTGAGTTATCTGCTTGTACTAGATATACACCAAACATGCTTCAAAAGCTAAAGAAAATCTGCTGCATGATATGGAGGCTAACAATGTAAAAAAACTAATTCTATGGAAATATAAAACGTATTTTATGGTTGCAGGGTATTGTTTCACATTGTTTTGCTTCCTTACCAACTGAAATTTTTGTACTGTATACGAGAGCTGTGCACCTGCAACATTTAAAGTCTTTGGTAGACTAGTGTTAAATGAAATGTGTTTTGACAGCTACTGAAAGTAGATAAATAATTTAAGAGAAATGTTGCATAAAAGTTTTACTGAACTGAGAGAAAAAATTCCCAGGACTACCTGCTTTGCTCTGGATAACGTCAACAGAAGTAGCAACACTGAAATCGCTATTTGTAGAAGAAAGACGTAATGGAAAAAATCAAAAATCTCTATAACTGCTATTCTTTTTGCATTTTGGGAACATGTAACTATTATTGGTTCTTAACCATGCCAAGTACCACTTTCAAATCAGGAGAAATACTTGATAAATAAGACTTGAGAATTGTCTGTTGTCTTTTCTATGGCTTTTTAATTATCTTTACTTCTCTGTTTAAGAAGTTTTCAAAAATGAAGAAAGAAATATGGCATTTGTGATGTAATGGTAGTATTAATCCTTGTTATGGCATCAGGGAGAAGACGACAAGTTCAGTGTGCTCCATCCAATTCTTCAGAAATGAGGAAGCATAGTGGCAAACTGGAGGTGGTCCAAAGAAGAGACATAGGACTTCTTAAGGAATGATTAAATATATGTCTAATGAAAAACAAACAAACAAAAACGACAACAACAATAACAACAAACAAAAACAAAATAACCAAGGAATTTGTAGGGCCAAAATCTGTAAATACCCAAATAGGAACAATGTATTGTTACATACCACTTCAATTCAGTAAACAAAATATGCAACGGACTCAGGGAACCTGACATTAAGTTCATTTTAGAAAAGAGGGACAAAATGAGGGGCAGTTTTTTTTACAGTCAACATAAATGCCATTATGGCAACGTAGAAAGAGGTATATAGGTTCACTTTCACTGAATGTTTTTTTTTTTTTTTTTCTAAAGGAGGTGTTTTACTTCAAACATAAATTAATGCAGGGGAAATCTACATCCTGTGTTTTGATGAAAATAAGAGTTGTCAAAAATTGTCTCGTTTAACTGCAATGCTGATACAACTGTGGGATCCCTTAGTACTCCCTTCAAATTCCTTTCTTAAGGCACGAAAGGCATCTGTTTAAGATTCCAAGAGTAATTTTACCTTGCCCAGGGCTACATCATTCACAGTTGAAATAGGTTCCCACCTAATATCAAGGTATGCTTTGTGTGCTTCTGTTCTGTACTCACCTCTAGTTTGTAGATTTTGCTGACATAATTGTTGAAAACATCCGTGGTTCTTCACTGCTGTCATCTTGATCTAATATAAGATCTGTTGATTCTTAAGTTTGAATCTTCGGAAATCCTCTGTTAAGACTCTAACAAGCATTCTCAAACTGGCAGAATTAGGTATAAGATGATTCTCACTTCTTAAACAGACTTTTCAGAATTAGCTTCTTCCAGCAGGCTCAGAATGGAGCTGAACAAGGGATGTGCTCTGTCTGCAGTTGCAAAAGAGCTCTTCCAGAAAAAGTGGAAACTGGATTTACTTTTTAAAAATGAATCAACTAACTTAGTGGTAGTAATATTCCTTAATTTAGATACTGATGCATTTTTCTCAGAAAACATTAAGATTTATATACATGTAAGAAACAGGTGATCTCAATAATTTTCTCCATACAGAATTATTTTGGTAGAAGTATTCTTGTTGACCTTTGTTAACTGCAGTAAATCTCCTTTTAAATCAAAATGACCTTTTATTTCGAGGTTATGTTATCCTAAATAAGGTTAACAGTTTTAAAAGGTCAAAAGTAACTAAATCTTTGGAGATAATAAAAAGATTTAAGTTGGCCTGACCTTTTTTTATTTATTTACCTATTCAATTTTTGGGTTGTGGTGTGTAACAATGTTTATATCTGAGTCAGTTGCAAAGAGAAGAAGTAAAAGAAATCTTCAAAATTCTTATAAGAGGTAAAAAGATTTTCATGTATTTGTGTATACTGAGATTTACCTTACGTTTTGCTGACAAGAAGAAATTGAGAGTTGTTTTTAGATAGAACAACTTTTTTAGCAGGGAAGTTACATGAATTCTGGAATGACTTTGGAGGAGATCTAGATGCATCTGCTACAATTGTTGTGATATAATTATGAGAAGATCCTTATTAAGCTAGCTTTAGTATTTATTAATTGAAGATTTACTTAAAAAAAATTCAGACAAAGGAAAGACCTATGCTTAATGCAGCAGCTTCTGAATTATGACTTACAATAGTCACAGGAATAGCAGCAAAATCCTCCAGCAGTAGATTGATGGACCATCATCAAAGCATTTTGAAAAGTATAAAAGAATAGGAAAATAAATGAAATGTTCTCTCATGAAGAGAAATAATAATTTGCATTTGCCGAAGCCCAGAAACTAAATATTTATCAGTGCTTGCAGAGAGGAACAGTGGTGTAAACTGACATTTGCCTCCGAAAATGTCACACAACCTGACTTTTTATCTTCTTGCACATCTTATTTGTATGTTTTAAGATGGTCTTAGAAAAGGGATTTTCACTTCCTGCAAAAAGACAGCATCCATTTGTTGTCACTGGAACTGCAATGCGGATAGGCATGGTAATAAATATTATCAGAATTTGTAAATCGAAGAAATTATAGCATTACAAATAAAATATAAGATGGTTATAGGGGAGCTGTTGTTGCCCTCCTTGGCTTATAGCTGGACACAGTTGAGGACCTGAGAGTTGTTCTTGCTGGGATGAGCAGATTGATGGCTCCTGGGCACAGATATTTTATTTAATAGAAAGTGCTAAGTGTTGTTTCTCCAAGCGCTAAGATCAGTAAGTCGCATCCCTGCATACTACTCAAGCTTATCTGTCAGCAAATCCTCAGCAGAGAGAGACTCTACTAGCTCTACTGAATTACCCCAGTGGCTTCTATGGTCTCAGGGGAGCAGGAAAGATAGTTAGGCAAGGAATATTTGTAAAAGAACCTATGAATCCAATTTGTCACCTTGAGTACTGGGCAGCTTGGCAGAAAGGGAAGGAAGAATGTTATTCCTCAGTTTTCAGAGCTGATATCACAATGTGCACATCTCTGGAGGGATCTGCAGCTCAGGAGACTCTAGATGGTAACAAAGGTCTTCCTTCGTCTAACCCACTTTTCTTCCAAATCTTGGCCTTTTGCCCTCCCTTCAAAGAAAAACATATGTTCTGCTGCTGAGAGTCCTTTATTAAGGCTTTGTAACGCTCGTCCCGTTGCTTCCATGCACATACTCAGACACATTTCATTACCTAGTCCCTAGATGTATAACTGGGACAACATTCTCTCAGGAAATAATACAATGTACAATTTCTACTGAATAGATCACAAAGTGCAGAGAAGGAAGACTTAGTCACAGTTTTTTTGGAACACTCCATGAAGAATGAGAATTTTGCTTTTTCCTTTCACTGACAGTCGGCATTTGTTTGCAGGGATCATAATGGGTTTTGTAGTTATTGTTGTGGCTTTTTTTATTTGGTTTACTTCATAGTTTTGAATTTGAGATTTAATGAAACTGCATTTTGAGAGCCAAAAATTTCCTTAATATTTTTATTAATATAATCCCCTAATCCAAGCAGTTTTATTTATGAAGCACCGCCACACTAAAATAAAAGTCATTAGGTAAAGTGATTTTATAAATAATGCTGCTGAGGGATTTTTCTATTTTCACAATACGAGGGCTTATAAATAGCTCTTATGTTATCAACTTTCAATCACACTAACATACAGAATGTCTTATTACTCTTTTGTGGAGTTATTTGTAGAAGAGGCAGATGGGGAATTAGAAAGTAAATTTGTTTTGAAGATAGTACAGTGTGGCTATCACCGTGATTCTATCATCAGACTTCAGTGCTTTGTGGTAGTAAGAATTACAGTGTTTATATCTAACGTGTTTTACTTTTTCTTTCGGTCTTTCTTTGCTACCATCCACTTCTAAGGGTAGGCCTGGATTCATATTTATGGCACATGAAGTGAAGTAAAATAAGTAATATTAAATTAATCAATGTCCTTCAGTCTACAAAATGTGTTAGCACTTCTTTTTCCTTTGTTTAAATGCTACATCTTTTTATGTTTTACAAAATTGAATTAAGAAAAATAAAAGTGGCTAGATGAAAAAAAATTGGAATTCATGTCTTGGTATTCTGGCAAATATCTATTCAAGCTGGACAGGCTTGAAAAATGGGCTCATGAGATCTTAATGAGGTTTAACAAGTCCAAGTGCAAGATGTTGCACCTGGGTTGGGGCAATCACAAATATGTGTACAGACTGGGAAAAGAACTCCTTGAGAGCAATTCACCCTACAATTCACTGATGGAGGGAGATGAATTTCACTATAACAAGAAAATGATTAAAGCAGAAACTACCCTGCAATCACCCTGGACAACCTAAGGATCCTTTAATCCTGTGGTGTTCAGATACATGTGGGAAACCTCCAATCTTGCAACCTGCTTCACACCACAGTTCTACAGAGCCCACTTGTGGTTTGTAAACCTTTCACAAAACACAGAGACAGTTTGTTGTTGTTTTTGACTGACTGGAAATACCTGTAATTTTTTTTAAGCTGTATAACTAGTATAAATAATACTGTTTTAAAAGTTAATCTCAACCTAAAATGTCACACATTTTCATTTTAAATAACTTTGTAGAGAGACATATAGTAAAGAATTACAAAATTATTCACAAATGTAATTTCAAGTCATTATTTTTTTCCAAAAATAATTTTTTGTAAAGACTGAAAGTTTCTTTCAAAAATTTTACCCAGTAAATTTCTAATTAGTATTTCTAATTATAATTTCTAATTAGAAATTTAATGAAGAAAACTTCTACCTCCAGAAGAGTAAAAATTGAGGTCAGAATTTTTATACTGAAGGAAAGATCATTTATTTAAGTCAAAAATGTAAGGCTCAGTAGAGTTCCTCTCGGTTTTCCTTGACAATTTGCTTAACCTTCATAACATTTCCTGTCTTCAGCTACAGAAATACAGTAATATCGTCATTTCTGATAGTACCATGATTATTATTATTATGCTAAAAATGTGTTGGATGTTGGGGTCATTGTAACTATTTCATGAAATTAGTTTTTTTTCTTTTCTAGCTCATATAATGGAAAAATAAATGTAACATTCCTAAACTTGTGCTTCTTATGAGAATTGTTGATATTCAGATGGGTACTGATGATGCATGCTCTCTTGTTGAAGTGTATTTATAGTCATCACTCTAAACATTTTTAGACAACTTAAATGTTAAAATTTTCTGATTGCAAATTTATAAAATTTAAACACTTCGAAAAACAAAAACTAATCCAAATTCAAGTCTAAAAGCATTTTCTCCCCAGAGTCTACATGAGAGAAAATCTGGCATTCACATTTTACAGTGGATGCAGCGGTCATTGTGGTTGTTCAGAACCTTTTCCTTATCTTCTCCTGGGCTCAGAAGCTTTATGTTTTGCATTTCTCTTCCATAAGGCATGAAGTATCTAGGTGTAAGGACAGGTATTTGGTCCAGAGTCTGTTCTCCTATGCTGGAAAAAAAAAAAAAAAAAAGAAAACCTTTACCGCATCAGCTAGTTGTTTGTTCATTTATTAAAAGCTGGTTTTCTATTCTATGTTCAGATTCTCCCATGACCCCAAAAAGATAAAATACATGAAAAAAAAAAGTCTTTAAATCAGTCAGTATCCAAAATCATTAGACTACTACAAAATTGACTGACCTTCTCTGTTAATCTTGAGGGGATCTCAGTTGATTTGTCAGTGCATTGCAAGTATCTAGTAAGTTTTGTAGTCAGCTGAGCTACTAGTTAACATATGGTATGTTTCATGGTGTATATGAACCCAAGCCCAGCTATGGACAAAAATAAGTATTCTTTTATGCTAGGTTGCTTACCAAATATTTGATTGGAAGACATTCTAGGTGAGCTACCCTAGCACAGTATTGCATTTACTATTTTGCATTCAAAGAAGCTATGACTTCACCAAATAAAAAACACTCAAAAAGATCTATTTCCTCTCAAATCACTTTTTCATATCACCGTTGTTTTGCTCTAAAAACATCCCCAAATCATTAAGTAACTGGGAATAGACAGCATGTGTTTCTTCTCTTTCTATTTTCATCAGTAATTGAGAGCCTGGCCACAATACACTGCATATAAAACCTGCTTAAATCCTTTTCTGGTATACCTTACATATGGATGTGTAGTTTAGCACAGAGAAAGGTCTATTACAACCTGCACATATAGCATTTACAGTAAAAACTAACTATAATTATCCTTGCAAAAAATGTTAATTTAAAAAAGAAGTAAAGGTGATCTTCTTGTTTAGCAAAGTCTGGGTTTTCAGATAAGGAATCGTATTTGGTCTCCATATGACTGTTACGTGTGCCAGATTTAAAATACCAAAGATGTCTAATTCATGCTGAGAACAGTGCTAGTATACAGTCATTATGCCAGTTAAATGGAAGCTATTTAAAGGGAAGATGAAGCAGAGAGTGGGATGGCGTATGAAGATCGATGGAAGAATATCATCCCAAATTTTCCTATACGATGGGAACTGCATGGTTCATTGTAAACTTACTAAACAGAAGCTGTAACTTTTTACCTTATTTTCCATATCAATCATTGAGAAAGCTTATAGGCCTAATATTCTGATTTTCTTACTGATGAAGCTGTAGCTGCAGAAATAATAAAATGTACTGGAAATCTGCAGTGCATCTTAGAAAGCTCACGGAGATCCTCCACCTGTGAGCTGTTCTTTGAAGCAGCACCTGATCTCTTTCAATGATTATCTGCTGTCCTTGCAGCAGGATCCTGAGAGATGACCATGGAGAAGTGCTCAAAGAGGGCTGAGATGTTCTGGAAACAAACAGAAAACCTTTTGCTGGATGTTTTGAGGAGCATAGACCCTTTCTCCCTTTAAGACCTATGTTAGCTATAGCAATGAACTGGAATGAGGCCAAGCTCTTCTCAGTGGTGTGTAGTGATAGAACAAGGAGCAACAGCCTAAACCTTGACATAGGAAGTCCCATACAAAAGCACAGAAGGGCTTCTTTATGGTAAGGGTGACAGGGCGCTGGAACAGGCTGCCCAGAGAGGTCATGGAGATATTTAAGACCCATCTAGACACCTACCTGTGTACACTTTAGTGGGGGGTTGGACTCAGTGATCTCTTGAGGTCCCTTCCAACACCTGCAATTCTGTGATTCTGTGATATATTTGTGATATATTTGCCATCACAGAAATGTCTTTCCACTGTGTAGAATATTTTCCAAATGGATTTTGGAAATATAGACACAGAGAAAAAGAAATTGTAGTTCTAGATGAAGAAGGGAGACTTGAGCATTATTTATATGGACCAACCAACATCTTTCCCAGATGGCAAAAGTGCCACAGGGTGTCCTATATTTGCACACCTCAGCATGAGGCAAGAAGAGCTGGCCACCACACTGTGCGTATTTTTTCCACTGAAACTGTGCTTTTCACTTGATTCTTGTTGTGTCTGGGCTAGTCTGACATTGTGCAGGAATTTACAAGGCACTCAGCAATCTCTGTCATTGACCCTGCTTTGATCTTTCTTGCAAATTTCCCTGCTGTTGCCAGATGGTTTTAAGCCTTCCTCTTCCATCTGGCAGTATCCACTTAAGCCATTTCTCACCTACACTGAAGAAGATCTGCCAGCCCACCAGCAGACTGAAGAGCAAAGAAAATCAAAAGGCAACCAAACTACAGAAGAACAAATAACAGTTTGAAAGTGCATGAAAAGGGGAAATCATTTTGTAGGTTGTCTGTTTACTGACTTGAGTTGCTTCCTAAACCAAGCAGATCTGATGTAAAAAAAGTATTTTTATGGAGGTGGCACACAACTCGTGTATGAAGTGAATGGATTAAACTGTTTACATTCAACCACGGAAAACATTCCAGAAACTGATATCAATGTCAGAAACCTTATTAGGTTTCAGAAGAGGTAGGAAAGCTTCAGCCTAATCACAAGACATGAGGTCTTCAGGCTTTGAGAATGTCATCTGAAGGGCATTTATATTTTTTTTTATAAAAGGAAAGGGCAAATTTCCAGTACATATATAATCACTGGTAGCATTTATGTTGTCATCCTCTCTAAAGTGGTAACAAAGTGCACAAATGGTGGATGATTAGGGAGGTCAGTGAAGTGCGCCATTCAGCTGTAATTGTAGAGTTTTTAAAAATTCTTTTGACATCAGAAAATATCATATGTTTTTTTAACCCAGCTTTTTGCTATGATTAGTTAATTCATGCAAAATCAGTGAAGAAACGGAATGGCAAATTAAAAACAGTACACCAGGAATGTCATTCTGCAGCAGCGACAAGTAATCAGCGAAGTCGGTGCACTGTAAAATTACTCCTACCTGCCAACACTTAGCTCCAAATGCACAAGTACTCCACAACATTTGGTTTAATATGTTCCCACCTTGTGGTTCTGGAAAGTGCTTTGGTAGTAGTGCTGTCCCATGTACAATTTGGCTGATGCTGCAGTCAGTATTCTCCCTTTTCCTGATCCCTCCAGAGCACTTCACAAGATTTACTTATCTTACATGGATTATTTGATACACTGTATTATTTAATTAGCACATTTTTAAAATTATCATAGGCTTATAAAATCTGGTAATCTTCCTATTAAGGAAATTGAGTGAGTCTGTTCGATCTAATACAATTTCATAACAAGTTGTGTTTTCCATTTCATCATTTTTCTGACTGGGACTTTCAGTTTTGAGTAATGAACTGGGACTTCCCAATTTTGAAGCAAATTTGCAGTAGAGTAGCCACATAGTGAAAATAAAAAGGTTATCCACTGCTGACCCAACAGGAGTTTGGAGTAATTCAAATTACTTGGAGCTGGTTAAAAATGGTTGAATGCTGCAGGTTGTTAACTATGACGTGAAAGTGTGCTTTCCCTTCCATGCACATAAATTGTTCAGGGAGAAATAGTAGTTCTACTAGTCCCCAGACAAACATTTGTAGTATCTTAAATGTTGTAATGCTTTTTCATGTTTTCACCTATTTGAGTTCTGTGGTCATTGGTTGTTTGCTAGCCATCAGCAGCTGCTTAAGATGGAAGCATGAACTCAGGAAGAGTTACTATTGCCGCCCTCATTTCTATTTTATTTTGTGCAACCTTTTTTGCAAGATCTTTACTCTCCAGCTCAGGGTATCTACCCAAGTCCAGGATAAAAATAGATTTTAAATGTTGTTGTGCTGTCTGCTGCAAGATTTGCAAGAGAGGTTGTGAATCTTGCCACCATGCAGCACATAACACAAGCTTGTTTGCTGAGTTTTCCTCCCATGTCTATCCCCTTACTTGTAAGCTTTTTTTAAGCTATATGAGGTCAGGGACAATGTCTCCTGTCTAAAATGTCTAATGAAGAAAAGAGAGCTGAGCATTAATGCTGTCACCTCTGAGGTCAATAGAAAAATTCACACTAGCAGCAAGAATGAGCTGTAGAATGAACTCAGATCTTTCTAAAGTCTGTCCACACACAATTCTGTGTTTCAGTTGGAAAAAATGTTCTTCCGTAGCTTATGTTATAATCATTACTCTACTGTGTGAGACACTTTACATGTGTTGTTCGTCACAAAGGGAAACTGCAGAGCCAACAGGGAGAGCCAGGTACAGAAAGCTGCATCTGCATTGATCTCACTTGAGCTGGAGATCAGATCCAGTGTTTCAAAGCAGGAACCAAAAATAGCTGTCAGGATTTCAGCCTGTTCTGAAAGCAACACAGAAGGTAACTGCACACAGCTGTGAATAGCCAAAAGGAGCATTCTCTGGTATGTAATGAAAACAGTATCTCTTAAAATCACAAGTAAGAAGTACTTTGTATTCCTATAGCATGCACACCATTAAGAAGCAGTTTCACTCTAACCTAGTCCACACCCTAATTATAGGCAGCATAGGAGCTGTACCTGTCCCCTCCGTGTTGAATGTTATTTTTTTTTTTTTCTTGAGATAAAAACTATGAGTTCTTGCAGGATTCTCTGAGCATTAATTGTAACTTCTCCCTCATACAAACACTCCTGGCAGTCTGCAGGTCCTTTTGATTCTGCTCTTTTATACAATCTCCTTTCCAAAATTAATGGAAATCTACAAAACTTCTAGCCATATTAAATTTTGCATGGACACTCACTTGCTCCACATTTTTGATGAGTTATACTATCTACTGAGCTGCTGCTGCGGTTTCCATAGTAGATGGTCTTTGATTTGGCTTGTGGTTATCACTGAATAAACATCTGAAACACAGCAGTATTTCATACACTGTTTATCAGTAACTTGCCAGTGACACAAGAAGTGCAGGTGAAAGGAAGGATGACTTCAAGTATATTTGTTTTCATGGCTGCATGTTCAAGCTGTTCACCTTGTAAAAAAAAAATAGGTGTCCTAATGCTGATAAATGTGACTGACACAGTTAAAGACAGAGTGACTTTGGATGTTTTCTCTCTGGTTTGCAGTAGGGGTGACCTCATCTACTGGTAATTATCATGCAGTTGTTTCCTCAGATCTTTACTTTTTTACTCCATTCCTTTGCAGGTTGATGGAACAGACATCACAAGTTTTTATTTCATGTTACCCACTGAATATTCTACATACTACCTCAAGCAACTGAGAGTAGATTTAACTACCTCTGAGGTATGAATACAGATAAAACCTAAATCCAGATATCTCACCCTTTATTTTTGTAGCCGGACCCTGCAGGCAGAGACATCTCCATCCGACCTATCCTGGAGCACTGTGAGAACACTCACATGACAATTTGGCTTGGGATTGTCTACGCATATAAAGGGCTTCTGATGGTAAGCACAGTTTACTCTGCAAAAGCTGCTTTCAAGCTACTTGCTGATAGGCTTGAACTGAATTCTATTTGTTTTCCTGATTGCTGGGAGTGAGTTACAGCTTTTTTTTAATACATCCTTCATAAAGTTTGTTAAGTGGTTGTATGTGGGTATAAGAATACATAAATGTATAAAATAAATAGAGCACTAATAGTGCTAAAGCTGAAAACTAGAGATATTCTGCCAACCAAGAAATGTAGTAGTGAAAAGATAGGTCTATTAACGAGACAACCTTATAAACTCAGACTGCTGAGGTTCTCTGAAAGGGTGGAGCTACCTTGTTCTAAATGTTTGGCTCCACACTGGAAATGTTCACCAGGAATAGCTGCAAGAGATGCTGAATGGGGCTCTGAACACCTTGATCAATCTTTAGGCGTCCTTGTTCATTGCAGGAGGGTTGGACTAGATGACCTTTAAACGTCCTTTACAACTCAAATGATTCTATGATCCTATGATTCAATGCAAGATGAATTTGGAGCCTGAATCAAAATCATTCCTTTTTTCACTATGGCTCTTCTACATAAAAGATTTTGTTAATGGATTGAAATTCAGGAAGCAGCAATATGAAACCTTGATAGTTTAGATAAAGAAAGAAAAAGTGACCATTGGTGATTAAAAGATCCTCATACCCTAAGCCTCAAGGTTCTAAAAATATCTGATTTTTGACAGCACTGACCAGATGAACACCTACCTTGAGCTAAGCCCCATCTGGATTCTAAAACCAGATAAACATTTGCTTACACTGCCTGAAGGGTTCAATCTGTTCTGTGCATTTGTAGCATGCCTATTCAGAGGGACACCCGTCAAAGAGTGGGTCAGTTGCTCCCATTCGGCGTGGCAGGTGCTGCTGCTGTGGGAAAGCTGGGCAGGGTGAGATGCTGGTGCCTGGAGAATGTCTTCTGCTGCACAGAGAATGGCTGCTACCAGGCTGCAGAGTCCTGCTTATTTTCACTCTGCTTTTAGCAGGCCAGAAGATCTTTAGGTATGCAGTACAAAGCTCAATGGGAAGGGATGTGAGCTTTTTTTTATTTATTCTATACACTCAGCTGCTTTGTGGTGCAGAGAAGGGAGTTGCATTGAGCCTCTCCACCTCCTGACTGTCATCTCTGACCATAAGGAATCCTTCCCACCTTCCCAATAGACACTTACTTTTAGAAGAATGTTCAAGAAGGCTGTGAGACCAAGAGCGAGAACATACCTGATCACACCACGGGGATCAGGATTTAGGAGAGAGTCTGCATCTTAGCATTTATTACTGAGTAGCTCAAGTGGCTCTGGTTTCATTGACGTGTAGCACATGTCTAGGCATTTCAGTTCTGAGGGCAAGCACTGGGAATGCAGTCTGACAGTAAAACAGCTAGCAAATATGTGACCTTTAGTACAGTTGTTGACAAGGCATTTGACTTTATTGTCTCTTTCCTATCATATTTCTTGTTTGTTGTTTTGATATATTTATCAGAAAATTCCTACTCTTCAGTTAGGAGTGTTTTTTCCTTTGAATACAAGAATTTTTCTAGACAATACATTAAAAGGAATTACAGGTTTGCTATATTTTTATTACTTTCCAATCTCATTGTATAGAGATTTTGAACAGATCATTTCACGTTCTTGCATGTAGAAGCTGTCACTGTTCACCATATAAAGGCTTAAGACCTTTTTCTCTGTGATTCTGTACAAAAAGTAACATGAAAGTATGTTTGGTTCATTTAATGCGATGTAAATAAACAAATTTAATTCAAATCCTTAAAAAAAAAACACTGAAGGATTTTAAAAAATTATTTGCTTTGCAAAAATAACTTCTATAACATTTTCAATGAAAAAAAATCTGCAATTTGTTAGTAAGAAGGCAGGAAAAATAACATTAAATATTTTTTTTTAAATTCCCAGGTAATGGTAATGTTGTTTGAATTGTTTCCTTTTTATTTATGTTGTTGTGGACAGCAATTGAACTACTTTGGCTCTCATTAATTCACTGCTGTAGATTGGTTTGTTGTCATGTACGTCGTACTGCTTTCTACAAGATGTGTGACTCAGTTTGTTTAAGTTTGCAAATGCCATTTGGCGTTACTCATCATAATTATTTCAGGCACACAGTGTTTCATAACCATCAGTAAAATATATACTTTTATTGCTCCAGTGCCCCTTTATTACACAAATTTCTATATATGAAAGAGACTTCTGAATCAGTCAAATAATTGCTGCAGTGTCCTACTCTCCTGGAGCACATACACCTGTGTGATATGAGGACAACAGGACTGATGTTTTTAATCTCATGTTTCAGATTTCTGTCCCTCAGGCACAGTTTGTCTTTCAAACAACAACAAAAAAAATCCTGGAATCTCTTGTGTCACTGTATCATTTTATACCGGTTTATCTAATGAGAAACTCTGCAATTTGTAACAATTATTATCATTATTATTACTACTATAATTCACATCCTGTATGCTAAGAGCTAATATTGGTAACTACAGTACAATATTTAAGGCAAAATGTCTTAGTGATTTACTTGAGCCAAGAATGTGCGCAGTGACTTCTTTTGTCTCTAACTGAGAATACAAAAATTGGATTAGCTTAAAAAGTACTTCTCCTCTGTGGTTTAAACACATAGATAAATACTGTCCAGTCTCATGACTTAAATGTGCTGATGCAGTGAATTAATCATTTAGGTTAGGGCAGAGCATGGAAGGGCAGATGGGGCAGGGAAGGTGAAGGAAGCCCTTGGTTGCCAGGACATACAAGCTTCTTCTGTATTAAAGTAAGTAAACATTTAAACAAAGCAAACCTTTAAATTCAGATTCATAGTTCTTCACTTTCCTTTGAAGTGATACGAGGAAATGCATCTTAACTGCATGAAAGCTTTTCAATCACTGTCTTCAAATTACTTAGGACTGATGATAAAGGACTGATGATAAAGGACTGTTGATCAGAGGACAACAGGAACATTGCCATGCTGAGTCTTGCCTTTGTACCTCACATTTGTCTTCTTAGTGACTTTGGCCAAATCCCATCATATATACTGGATTTTGTTTTTTCCCATCTGAGGTTCAGTTCCTAAAAGGCTATGTACAGATGTAAGGCCACTCTGTGTATATACATAGTGGCCATCAGTTCTGGTATGTCTAGTATTTATTTCTGACAGTTTCAATGAAGTTGAACAATACCTTTATTTTGTATATTCCAAAGATGGATAGAAATCATATCATTGTAAACTTTCCAGTGCTGCATTATTAGCATCTTTCTGAGCAGTGTGAGCATTTTTTCCAAAGAGCAATCCCAGATTAAGGATGGACTGGACTCCTAGGCCCTTTTGTTTATTAGCTACAGTGGACTTGTCTACAGTCCCCTCTTCATCCTAACATGTTTAGTTAACATTATTTTCAAATTGTTTATGTGCTGGAAGTTTCTTTCATTCTGTTGCTGATGTCAGATCACTATTATGTACTATTTAGTAACTGAGAAACAGGCTTTCAAGGTCAAGGTATATTTTCCACTTGGTTGTTGCTATGTATGTCAAATCCTACTTTTACCATGTTATCATTAATAGAATTTGAGGTTTTTTTTAAGCTGTAACTCTTATTACTGACCAATTCTGATACATAATTTTTAAAGTGATGTCCTTAGTTTACCCTGCTAAGGACAAAAACATCATGATGGTGAAAGAGAAAAAATGATACATTAACAAGACTGATTAAAAAAAAAAAAAAAAGTCAAATTCCTTCTCATTACTTGTATTCCAGCATTTTGTTTCATACATTGACAATATTTTAGCATCCAAACCATACATTACTATATGGTTTTGTAGGATGATTTTTCCATCCTATGTTCATAAGGAAATTTAAAATGTTTTATTGAAATACTAGAGATATTGCAGTAAGGGATTAAGTACCCTTACGTATCTTTTAGCATCACTTTTATAGGATAGAAATATATCTTAGCTGTAACACATGTTTTTGTCAGAGATGTTTGATCATTTTACAGTACTGTGATTATCTGTGGTGATCTTTTGCCACGGATTGTATGAAGCTATCCTAAATGGATACTTACTCACAGATGTTACTGTAAAGTGTTTCATTACTAAGCAGAGTTTACATTTAAGGAAGTCAAATGCTGTAGAGAAAGAAGGTAAAAGATGTTATTAACTGATTTGAAAGGCTGAAGCATAAAGACACAATTTTTCTCTGGATGTGTGTTAGTGACCGTAGCTTCCTGCAGATGCCAATCCAGCTCAGTCTGTGCAGGGCATTACTTTGCCACCATATTTTAAAAAAAAAGCCCTTTGGTTGAATAGCTGGATGTCACCTCTCGCAACTCAAAAAATATTTAGCTGTTGTCGTAATGCTCAATAGAAATATGAAGCTTTCCTTTAGTACTTTGTATCTAGGGA
Organism: Chrysolophus pictus; assembly: GCA_037305975.1. Taxonomy (NCBI): domain Eukaryota; kingdom Metazoa; phylum Chordata; class Aves; order Galliformes; family Phasianidae; genus Chrysolophus; species Chrysolophus pictus. The sequence continues at coordinate 35,379,273 of CM074577.1, forward strand.
AGCTCTGTGAAAATGAGTTAAACACACGGCTGACTCATCCCTCATCAGGGAAGGACGCAGTGGTTTGATGTCAGACTGCAATGACTGTGAAGGCAGGAGACCTGTGAGGGGATCGTGTGCCCTTCTATTTGCTAACTTGACTTAGAAAAAATAAAATCACTTTTTTATTATAAATTTTCCTGAAAACTGCACAGCGTTTTTTGCTGCTCAGCTCTCCAATGAACACCTGAAAAATCAGCATGCTTCTTTTTGCAGTTTGGAAAGCTCCCACTGAAAAAAATCTGCAGCCATTTCACTGATGCTTATATCTGGGATGATATGAAGGTAGTGAATAAATATGAATATGGAAACGCACAGCTCCAATTTTATGATTGCTTCAGAGTCAGAGATGTTTGCAGGGCTGAGTCCAGAACTGCCTTTATATAAGGGGCAGCAGGAGGGGATATCTTCCAGTACCAAAGCCAGAAAAAGAGAAAAAAAAAGCTGCAAGGACTTTGAAGTAAATGCTTGTTTTTATGCAGCACAGCAGGGCTATGATCCACAACTGAGCTCAGTAAGTGCTACTATGATACAGTAATTAGCTGCAAAGCTGCAGGCTGGTCCAATACATGCTCTTTCCAAAACGGTAACCTCTCATTATTGGCAAGTATGACTGTGGCAAGACTTCCGGCAAGATTTATTTTCTCTGATATTTCCCTTTTATTATCTGATATCCTTGCTAAAATTTTCCTTCTTCATTAATATTTCATATCCCATGATCAGAGTATAAGCAGGTCTGACTTTGAAATGAAACATATAGATAAACAGGTTTATGGCAAGCACAGGGAAGGAAGGAAGACTGGAGGAGAAGGAATCCCCTGCCTGTCATCTGCCAGTCTTTGTAGTCCAGTAGCAAACCAGATCCTTGATTGTATTAATACATGCTGTGGGTCAATAAGCAATCATCATTATACTTAACAGTAATTCTGCTGAACAAGATGAAAAGCAGTGCTAAATATTTTCCTATACTTCAGCTACAGACAGTTTTACTCAATTCTCAGCTTTCAGTTTAGATGGTAAAAAATTTTTAAAACTTAGATTGCCTGTTAAACTCTGTGAACACAAACAATATATTTTCCTGTTATTCTTCTAAGACTTTATATATTTCATTTAAGGACCAAAATTCCATCATTAGTTGCAGTGATTACTCCACTGTCTTCAGACACTGTTTTCCCCAAATTTATACAGCAGTCTTCTCATAGCCCTGTTAGATAAACTGACAACACAGCCAAAATCAGCTTACCAACTACTGCAAAGGTAACAATCCAAACCAACATGGTGCCAAACAGAAGCTGCATACCCTCAAACACAAATAAAACAAATGAATCTTTCCTGTACAGCCTGTACCTTCCTAGAATGCACAGGACAATATTTATGATGCTTTCTACATTAACAAGATATGTATTTAGTAGATCAATATGGGAAAAGGCACTTTTTATAAACTAATAGTTTTAACTATGTAGGAAGCCTTCCTAGTTGCATTTTCAAAGTGTCTTTGGCTGAGATCCCCAGAGAGACCTGAATTAGACCATTAGGCTTAGTAGAAAATTGTGCTGTCTAACTTTTAGATAACTGCTTTATATAAGAGAATGCATTGCCCTGAGTTGCTCAAACTCCTTCTGTGACACATGGGATCCATCAGGAACCTCAAGAGGGGAATTGTAGCTGTCAGCAAGGAGCTGTCTTAGTGAGCCAGGATAAAGCAGTGGGGACAGATGTGTCCTGCCCTTCTCTGAAGTTAGCACATTTAGCACTGCTAGTAGCTGGCTTCCTCCATCCATTCCAGTGTGTTTCTTGCACACCTTCTCTAAACACTGTTTAATCAAAATTCTCAGCAGCGATTAGAGCTAACATCCCACGCGAGTGCCCAAGTAATTAAGACAGACAGTCTCTCATTACATAAAAACTGACAGCTCTGAAAAAAAGTTTGAGAGCTGCTTCTGAAAACAACCTTGACTTGGGGGTTAGGTGAAATTAAAAATTGTGCCGCATTGTCCAAACCATGCAATGATCACCACCAGTATCGCTATCTTGCAATACTGAAGATGGCTGATGCTGTGCTTTGTGTGGGTGCACTTGGAGAAGCCTTACCAGTTTGAGCGCTCCAGGAGCACCAGGAGAAGAAACAGCTGCTTTGCTAATCCCAGTAGGCTTTAAACATCAAATAGTCCTTAAACTGCTCAGCAGCCTAAAGACTTAGGTGCCCCCAGGCACAATGGGAAGGGTGATTTATGTAGCTGGGGAAGATTAATGCTTAAAGTTTAGATACCAGGTGTAGAGAGCAGCTGAAATGGGCCACTGAGAGTCTGTGTTTTTAACTGAGACCCAAACATTTCAGGCTGCAAGAGCTGAGGCTGTTCAGCCTGAAGAGGAGAAGGCCCCGGGGAGAACTGAGAGCAGTATTTCATTATCTAAAGGGAGGCTGTAAGAAGGAAGGGGACAGACTCTTTAGCACAGTCTGCTGTAATAGGACAAGGGGAAAATAGTTCCAAACTAAAAGAGCGAGATTTAGATTGGATATCAGGAAGTTTTTTACAGTAAGGGAGGTGAGGCACTGGCACAGATTGCCCAGAGAGTTGGTGGAAGCCCCATCCCTAAGACACTCAAGATCAGGCTGGATGGGGCTCTGAGCAACCTGAGGTAGCTGTAGGTGTCCCTGTTCATTGCAGAGGAGTTGGACCAGATGACCTATAAGGGTCTCTTCCAACTCAAATGATTGTACGGTTCTATGATATAGAAAACTTGTCAGAAAACTACAGAACTCTGGACCTGTCACTAACAATATCCTATTCCTATCACTAAACATCCTATTCCTCAGCCAAATTATTCCAGGGAGCTTCAGATCTTTTGCCATCAAAAAAAGAGACTCTAATTTCTACATACCGGCTGAGCCTCAGAAACAGAGAAGAACATGAAAAGGGCAGGTGGAGAGAAAGTGAAGCATCACATTCTCTCTGGAAAGCTCTGTCTCAAAACAGGAATCTCATCAGCTCAGTGGAGCTCTGCAAACACTCTTAACAGGCAAACAAGGAGTATGTCTGTGATCACCACTGTCCTAGCAGCAGTCTGTGGAAAACCTCTGCTTTATCCATGTTTAAGTCTCAAAGATGAGCTGTGAATTTTAGACAAGGAGAGCTCTGTTTCTGAGGCAGAACATTTTACTCCAAATGCCAATAACATTTAAAAACAATGCTCTTAAATTTGTAGTGCTTCATTCAGAGGAAACCCACTTGCCACAAGAGCTTCTCTCTCTTTCTTTCATTATCATATAAATAAATATCTTCCTTTCAGCTGGAAGATACTCAACCATTTTCCATGCTGTTTTCAATTATAAATGAGAAGGTCAGACTGTAACCCCCACAACACTGTTCAAATGATCTTTTTCCATTATAATTGATATTTTAAATTGCTTTATAACTGCCTTAGCTATAAATTCATGCCCATTATTTGTAATAAGTGCTGGTGTCATTTAGGTTTGCTGGCCATATTCCCAGAATAATGCTTTTGGAGGGGAGTGTGTTCATCTTGAAGAACTGGGGGAGAGCAAGGGATGATCCACAACCCTAAAATTCTCATTAATAATTATAACAGAAGACAAATTATACCAAGTATACGCTGTCCAGTAAACATAGTTGCTATGGTTAGAGGCCCCTGGGTTAAAACTAAAATAGTTAGTCACGGTCTCAGCTCTTTTTAAACACAGTTTAGATGCACACACACAGAGGTGTATACAAAGGTATACTTTCTTCTCCTTTAAGAGCTCAGCCTAGTTGTCAGTTCAGGCACTGAACTGTGCAACACAGCTGAGCTGCTCTGCAGCAAGAATGCAGGGAATGCAGAAGAGGCACCTGGTGATGTGTTGGAATGCTTGGGAGGGATAGGTTTGTCGACTGAGAAAAGTCCTTGCCAGTGTTGGACTCCAGTGCAGTCAAGTCAATGCAGACTACAATGCAGTTTGCATCTGTAAAGCCTGTAGAGGAAGCCATGAATTCTCTGCTTCATTTGTGCACAGTGCCAGACCCAAAAGCAGAGAAGTGGTGTCTGCATCCTTCCTCAGTGAAAGCATTACCTTGGTTACCTGAGGGGGTCTGGAAAATGCATTAGGAGATCAGCTGCTTCTTTGGCACGAGGATATTCAGCTCAGTAAGCAGCTTCCCCATCTAGGTCCTACCAGAGAGACTCTGAGACCTCTCTAACCTCCATCCTCTTGAGTAGGTGTGGATTTTAGTCCTACAAGAGGAAATGGGTAAAGTGGAAGAGGGAGAATCATAGAATATCCTGAGTTGGAAGGACCCCATAGGGATCATCAAGTCCCACTCCTGGCTCCACATAGGATCACCCGAAGATCAGACTGTATGTCTGAGAGTGTTGTTTAAATGTTTATTGAACTCCAACAAGCTTGGTGCCATGACAAGACCTATGACAAGGAGCAAAAGGAAGGCCCTGGAAATGACCACATCCTACAGGAGCATTAGGAATACATGGAGAGGAGAAAGGTGAGAATGGGGCCAAGGAAGGCTTCCGTAAGTATTACAAAGGCAAATGCTGCTTCTGTTTTTGGGGAGAGCCACTTCTGCCTACGTGTATTTGCAATCTGCCACACTCCATAAGCTGAAAGTAAATATCTTCCAGAGCCTTTCAGCCAGGACTGTTCATGAACATGTGGCATGGTAACATATGTACTGTAGGCAAGAGAATTAAATAAACTAGCAGAAAAGCTCAGCAATGGGAGGGCAAGGCTGGTAGTTCAGCAGTCAGTCCAGGATTGAAGTGTCTATTTAAGGAAGTAGGTGGCTGGAGCCTGCTAGATTTTGTGTAAGTGCAAGGCACATGAGTCACAAATTATTTGGTTTGTTACTGTTGTTAGTTGACGTAAAAAAAATAAACAAATCATCAAGGAAATATACTATTATTAATATCTGATCACTACTATAGTTGGAAGCATATAAGGGCAAAACTGAGTTCAAACAGCAAACATAAATCTGTCAGTTCCTAACTCTTTTCTGCTTGACTTTGCAACCAGAAAATGGTCTTCTGGTCCAGGTTGTTTGCCTTTAAAATTTTCTGGAGGAGCGGGAGATAAGTTTTTACTGGGCAAATGTAATTAATCCCCAAGCGGCATCAGGAGAGACCTTAACTTTTCTGGATTATCAGGAGGGTTGCAGTTGTTTAAGATAAAATTTCTCTGTGAATTGGCAGTAGACAAAAGTGATGTCTGGATGAAAGTGTAGCAAGGTCAATGGAAATGCATCTTTTTGTTTTCATTTTCATTTTCTTTCCTCTTTTATAGTGTGTTCAGAAAAAACTAGATAGCACAGGCACCATGATTTGGGTCTTGGTGTTCGTTCCTCTGTCCTTCTTTTTTCTGAAACTATCTACTCTACCATTCTACCCATAGTGTTGTACATGCTTACTGGGCTTTGCCTAGACTATTGACTCAGCTACCTATTTGCAGTGCCTTGAGTTCATTTACGCTTTTCCTTTGTTGCCAGAATCTCCCTGTGGAATACAGGGAGACAGAGAACTAGAACAATTTTTTTGCAGTTGTTCATGTTGTAGAAAAATCTAATTAAATTTCAAGGAATGGAGAAGGCTTCCTTACCCTAAAGACTCTCCCCTGCTGAATTTCAAAGGCATATTGCAAATAAAAAAGGGGCTAGAATGTAATGTAAGAACATGCTGAAGAAACAAGCAAAAGAAAAACTGCCACAAGAATATTTTATGCCAGAAATCATTAGACAATTGCAATTAAAAGGCCATTACCAGCTCTCACTATTATAAAAGACATTGTAATTGCACTTTGAACAGGTGGGGTGACACTCTGCACTGGATATTTGTCTGTCATTGGACACATCTTGGCACTTCTGCTTATTAATGTATGTGATAACCATACAATGAATAACCGGATTGATAACAGTCTATTGAGAACAACTGCTAACAGTAGCTAAAAGAACCACTCATCATATCTTTACTGGAATCCTTGAAAATAAAGAGGGATGTCTGTCTTCAGAAATAATTACAAGTATAAAATGTCCATAACATTTAGAAAAAGTTGTTCCTGTTACTACCACAACTACTTCCATGTTTTGTATTTTTCTTGTGAAAGATAGAATCTGTCCTACTGAGCAAAAACAAAAAACAAAACAAAACAAAAAGTTAATTAGATATCATTAAAAAAATGTATGTGTATATCCCTAAGTTGTAATGCTGTCTAAATTTATCAAGTTAGAAAGCACACCTGCTGTAGCTGATAAATTCATTACACACCAATCAATGCTTTTTTCTGGATGTCAACCAATTCTTCTTATAATTACTATCTTTTTTTCTTTTTCTCCTATTTTTTTCTACCATTTCAGTTATTTGGTTGTTTCTTAGCCTGGGAAACACGAAATGTCAGCATTCCTGCTTTGAATGACAGCAAATATATCGGAATGAGTGTATACAATGTCGGGATTATGTGCATTATTGGTGCTGCTGTTTCATTTCTTACTCGGGACCAACCCAACGTGCAGTTCTGTATTGTTGCTTTAGTCATAATTTTCTGCAGTACCATTACTCTCTGCCTTGTGTTTGTACCTAAGGTAAGTGAATTTGTTTAGCATGGATGTTGATTTTTTTTTTTTGTTCCATTTTGTAATTGTGATGTAAAAGTTCATTGCCTTTTCAAGCTCTGGGAAAATTCTAAAGCTAGCCTGTCTGTATCTGAAACAAAGAAGAAAGTTTCATGAGATTTTAGAAAAAATATGAAGTTACAGGAATGTGAATGCATGCATTCCTACTGCCTACATTTTACTGAATGTGTATATGGTGACACAAAGGTTGTTCTCTTTAATTTTAATGGAATAGGAACTTTTTGGAGAGTGGGACTTGTAGGCATTAAGAAGGAACAGGTCCAGTTTTCTGCTCTACTACATGTCTCTTATATTGAAACCTCTAAGATACTCAAGTATGGTGATATAGTAGGATTTATTAGCATTTCAGAAAAAAAAGAGAAAAAAAAAAACTGTATGCAAACTGCAGTTGCTGACAATGAAGATGTTTTTAATAACTGATATATTGTAGGTCTAAATGAGGCATGGACTGTAAAGCAAATGCCTCCATTTCTTTTTGGTCCTTTGGACTCTTGAGTATGTGTGTATTATATGTTGATGGAAGATACTGAATCACGGAGAGCTCATACTTAAATTATTTTACTTGCAGAGTTAAGCTTTAGGCTTGATTGTGATAGACCTTAAATGACAAGAAAGTGATTTCTACATAAGTTTACTTTAGCTAAACCACAAGTTCTGGAGAATGCATTTGTATTTTGTGGTAAAATGTGCAATTGGGGTAATTTTAAATGATTTGCAAAAACCTAGCATAACACCCCGAGTCAGATGTATATATAATTGGATGACTGGAACATTTGCAAGGCAAGATTTAAGATGCTTGTCTTATCTCTGGAATTTTTGTCTTTTCAATTAAGTCATGATAAAACATTTGTGGCAGAATTGAGCAAATTACAGTGAACGTGTTGGTGCTAACTGGCATCCCTGATTATGGTCCTTGGAAGGGGAATTTACCTCAGTTGTTCCCTCTGAGAGAAAAGACAGGCAAAGAAAAACAAAAGAAGCCAACTTCTGATCTGCAGCAAAGCAGAGCAATTCATTTTCCAGGACTGACTAACCTGGATGCGTTTACAAGTTCTGCAGTTCAATTCTTAAAAATTATATACCTACAAATACATAATCATATTCTTGTTCTGGATCCTAGGGAAAAATCAGAACTTCATTCTAAATTAATGAAAATTCCCAAACACAGCAAAGAAAAATACTTTGAAATTCTGCAAGATTTATGTTTGTAAGCTGTATGAAAATACATATTAAAGCTCTGCTGCCAAAAATACCTCCACAAAATTTCAAAAGTCTCTTCGAAGAGAAAATATTATTAATGCTGTGACATGCTCTTCTGCCCTTTGCTTTCATGCTCCCTTACCCATCCTTTTCCGCTGCTGCAGGTTCTGAAATGATTTTCTTGTTTCCTCTCTTAACCCTTTCATCTGACCTTCTTTTAACCCCCAACTTCCTTGCCATCATTTTTACTCTCAGTTCTTTCTGCTCAAAATGCAAACATGAACCCTAGCCTCTGAGCATAATGTACTGCATCCCATCTTATGTATTGTCAGGTTCTAATATGCTTAGATGTTTTGTATTACAAATGATCATGGGCAAAGTAAAGGAAAAAAAGGAGATTGAAGCAGGAGTTGGGATGTCCATCCAACACCTGAGTGCTTTCACAGCTGGACATTTTTTCTTCTGGCATATTGTGTCCTACATTTCTTCTTGCCATGCTTTGCAACAGTTGCAGCAGGACTACTGGCAAGCATTCTCCCCTGGAATGTGTTCCAGCGGAGAATGTGTTCCTTAGATTTCATGATGTCCAGGCCCCACAGAACATTGTAACCAAGAACGCTCAAGCTATACAGCTAGGTAGGACTTCAGTGTGAGACAGGCACCAAATCTCTCCCCTTAACAATTATGTACACTTTTGGTGACATAGGAAGATTGTTGGTGAAATCCTAAAGCCTGAGGCTCAATAAGTGTAGAAGATACTGAAGATCTGGAAGCTTGCACTTCTTCATTTATTAAACCACATTTAGGCAGATGCAAGCAGTAATGTGTTTTTGAGCCATTTGAGTACTTATATTTTTCTTCAATTCAAAGTAAAATACATTTCCTTCAGCAGTGTCAAGGTCTTGCAGTGCTAGAATTCAATTTTTGCCCCATAGCCCTTGTATGGATCTGAATAAGCAGCTGTTAAATTATGTAGGGAAACTAGAGAAAGAAACATAACATTTTTCCATTATTTCTCAGTTGTACTAATCCTATTTACATATACTGTGGCAATTACTGTGCTTCTCTAGGCCCACCTCATGCACTGCTATTTGTTAGCACAAGTGACTCTAAAAAATCTCATAGCAGAATTAGACCAGGGTCAGATTCTTCATTAGTCTCTTCATTTAAAGATGTGCTACACCACCTTTCATGGACCGAAGTGAAGGCAGATGGCCAGTAGTTCCCTAGATCCTCATTCTCAACTTTCTTGAGCACATCTGTAACATTTTCTCTCTCACAGTGCTCAGGATCCTCTCCTGATCAGCATCAGCTTCCAAAGATAATTGAGAGTGGCCTTGCAGTGACATCAGTCAGCTCCCACAGTCCTTGGGGATGCACCTATCAGGTTGCATGAATTGATGTTCAGTTGGCTTGGGGGTTCCAGAGGGGTGGGATTCCTGAAAACAATTACTACAAGTAAGGGCTAATATGAAGTGATCACTTAAGATCTGAGCCTTCTGCATGTCTTTAATCACCTAAAAAATTGCAGTTGATTGTCTTCAAACTTAGCACATTATCTCCATCTACAGATTTGGTCTGTAAACTCATGTCAGAGAAGAACTGCTTCAGTGTCAGATCAGTCATATCTGTATCAGAATTTAGGCCTTTACTTCATGCCACCAAAACTGTGGAGTGGTCATGCTTGCAAGAACAAGGTGAACCAATTATGAGTCATGGCTATACTACAAAATATGACTGTACAGTACTTACAAAATTCCTTCTCCTTTCGTCTTTTCAGACAACTCAGCAGCATTGGATTTATGAAATCATATCCTTGTTCTCCAGGCAACAAGCTCCTTCAGATCTATTTGTATATAAATATATGTGTATGATGCTTGGCAAGTAATCATAAGTTCTGTATTCTTTAGAGTACTCTGAAAAGATATCACCTCCTTGCTCCTTGCCAAACCGCCAGTAGTTTTCTCTCTTCATGTCAAGACGATATTTTCACATTGTCACTGAATGTTAAATCTTACTTATATTTGTTTAAATTAGATATGTTTAAGGTTAACCTTTTTTGAAGTGGCTTATTGAATTTATTTAAACAGATTTGTTTTATTTTGGTCCCTAAAACCTAATTAAGTTTCTGTTACCTCCAGAGTGCAATCTCCCTAGGGTTCTTTCTGTTAATACTCCTCCTTCATGCCTCTCTGCTTGAATGTTACTTCTAACAGTAGGAAAGAAGAAATTTCATGCAAAGCTGTGTTTGGGGAGTGAAGGGCTTGGGTTTGTTAGTTTTTTTTGTTTTTCTTGAGGAGAGAATATATTCTTTGAAAGTATAAAGATGTCAATGAAGGATAGAGATTTTTGATGAAATATTGAAATATATCTTTAATTAAGTCCAGGCTAATATATTTTAAATGAGTTTTTCCAAATTGGTGGATGAAAAGCTTAACATGAGCCAGCAGTGTGCTCTTGCATCTCAGAAAGCAAATAGCATCCTAGGCTTCATCAGAAGAGGAGTGGCCAGCAGGAACAGGGAGGTGATTGTCCCTCTCTACTCTACTCTTGTGAGGCCCCATCTGGAGTACCATGTCCAGGTCTGGGGCCCCCAGTAGGAGAAAGACAGGCAACTATTAAAGATGGTCAAGAGGAGAGCCACAAAGGTGATCAGGGGGCTGGAGCACCTCCCCTACAAAAACAGGCTGAGGAAGCTGGGCTTGTTTAGCCTGGAGAAAAGAAGGCTGCAGGGTGTCCTAATTACAGCCTTTCAGTACCTAAAGGGAGCTGTATGGGAACTGCTGAATCACAGCCCAAACCTCTGATTGAGTACCTGAGGCGAGCAATGAGTCAGCCCTGGGAGCACAGGTGAAGGTAATTCAGCTGTGGTACCAGAAGGGGTGGAGCCTGGCTCCACCTCTCCTACACCCCATTTAAGAGCTGACTGCCACTGGGGTTCTCTTTTGGAGATTGCTCCTCTTGGAGTCTTCTCAGTGAGCCCAAGACAAGGGTAAGCTTTTTATCCATTCTTCTTTAGTTTGATAACCTGTTTAGCTTAACTTTCTTGTATATTTCTTAATTATAACATCTATATGTTTATTGATTATGCAGGCACCTATAAACAAGAGAGGAATCAACGCTTTAAATGGGTAGATAACAGCAGGATAAGGAGAAATGGCCTTAAGTTGAGGAAGGGAAGATTTAGGTTGGATGTCAGGGGGAAGCTTTTTAATATGAGAGTGGTAATGTGCTAGAATAGGCTGCCCAGAGAGGTTGTGAATGCCCCAACCCAGGAGGTATTCAAGGCCAGGTTGGATGGGGCCCTGGACAGCCTGATCTAGTATTAAATGGGGAGGTTGGTGGCCCTGCCTGTGGCAGAGGGGTTGAAGATTCATGATCCTTGAGGTCCGTTCTAATCTGGGCCATTCTGTGAATTTTTTTTAACTCTTCCCTCTGCAAAATCATTCTAATTCTACCTATTCTATGAATTTATTCAGAGATTAGCTTAAGTACTACTTACTTACCAGTATTTAGTATTTGAAAGTTAGAAAGGAACTCCTTTTGAATTTTTGAATGTTTGGGGTACAAATGAACTAGCTACAAACACAAAACCTTCTATAGGATTTCTTAAGGCTTGTAAACCTTTCAGCTCATCACACTGCGGACAAATCCAGATGCAGCCACACAGAACAGAAGATTTCAGTTCACTCAAAATCAAAAGAAAGAAGACTCAAAAACATCAACATCTGTCACCAGTGTTAATCAGGCCAGCACTTCTCGGCTAGAAGGACTGCAGTCAGAGAACCACCGCTTGAGAATGAAAATTACAGAGGTATTGCTTATTTGATGCATATTGCCTCTGCGATTTCTTTGCAGTTTTTTTGTGATCTGCTTAAATGTTGTCTACTTCTTGGAGAAAAAAAAGTTGTCTTTGCCTGTTAGCAAAATACTAAAATAATAGGAAACATTATCTATATGAATAGCTGATTATTACATTCAATACTTAGAGGATGTGATAACTAGAAATTATGCCATAGCAACTTAAAATGAAACTTCCTGTAGTTCTTTATGCCAGGTGTCTCACATGGACATGCTGGATGCCATACAGCTGTAGTGGTAGAAGGGCAACCTTTACATGCTAGTGGAAAAGAGACTTGCAGCCCCAAGGGCACATAAGAGCTATCTTTGTATTTACAGCAAGTTCAGAGACTGCCATTGCTGGCAGTCTAAGAGTTTGCACGTGAAATACATGAATCCCCTCTAAGCTATGAAATGGATGTTCTTCATTATGTCCATCTCTGGTCAAAAGGCTTCAAACAGTGGCGAATCAACAGTGAAGACTGTCCATTTTGTGTGACAAGATATCTTTAGTTGCTCTAACTACTATAAAAAATGATTTTTTTGTCTGTATTTTGAAGTATTTTATACCTTGAAGAAAAGGTATTCTATTTCAACCGTAACTTCTTTATCCATATCTTAACTAAGGACAATTGCCTAGGTAACAAAAAGATGTTTACTCAGACTATCAAAGACTTCAAAAGCAAAAGCTACCCCTGTTTAAATAAATGTAGTTCTTCAGTTTGGTTAGGTGCCTTTCATGTGACAACCTTGTAATTTTTGATGAAGGCCCTGCTGGTTACTGGCTATCTTAGTGTCTATATTCTGCTGTAGCTTTGCTACTAAGCCTCCTAACTCATGAGATCCCACCTGAGCCTTGTAAGGCTTGTGACAATGCTCACAGGTAAGGCTGGTGAGGGCAATTGAGCTATATTAATGTACACAGGGCACTGATACTCTTGTTAGACTTTACATAAATAGATTAAATTAAATACTTAGACCCTGTAGGTCCAAATAGGAATTTCATTCTTATGGCAACTTAAACATGTCTTACCATAGCTAGTGGCTGCATTCTCTGGATTATTTACCTTGCTATGGACAAGCTCTATAAATTTAAATCCAGCACTTCTAAAATTTGTTTAAGCCCGAGGTATGTTGGACACCACAACTGTTCACAGAGAGCATCTCAGACTCTAATTTATTTGGCTCAGCGAAAGAGTTACAGTGATGTATGCCCATTGTATGCATAAATAATAATCAGTTTAGAGGTTTTCAGGCTGAGCATTCTAATACTCATTTCTTCCTTATTCTGCAGTACACCTGGAATTACTTAAACCATCAACTATTGAAGCTTGTTTTTCTTGTACGCTCTGTGTACTTTGTCACTGCTACCTGTAGCCAGATTTTTAGAGGTAGTATTGTAATGCTACAGGAACACTATTTGGTACTATGTGCTGATTGCATGACCACCTGCTCCTGGTCTAATTATAGAAAGCTAACAAGTTACTGCAGGAACCTGAAGCAGTGATCCTTGGCAATTCATACTCTTTCTGTTTTGCAGCTGGACAAAGACCTAGAAGAGGTCACAATGCAGCTTCAGGACACACCTGAGAAAACAACGTACATTAAGCAGAACCACTATCAGGATCTCAATGACATTCTCAGTATACGGAACTTTACAGACAGCAAAGGTGAGAGAAATCTATTAGCTTAACCCAAAAAGGTTTTGAATACCAGAATGCCAATCTCATTGGATTGGTTCCAGAGTGCTCATATCTTAGTGAGATACATTTCAAATGTTTTGGTTGTGTAATGGAAAGCATGCAGAGTTGCATAATAAATTGTATGATACTCACTGAGTAGTTATTTTTCTGTACATATCTCTTCCACTGTATGCCTTAAGTGTATAATACACAAGGTGAAGTAGGAAACTTTTAAAAACAAATTTGTTCAGAAGTTTTCAATACTGAATGGAGTCGTACAATGTTTCAGATATTGTAAGAGTTAATTGTGCCAGCCATCAACAGCAGGAAGCCCAGTTTAATATGTGCTCATTTGAATAGATGTTCAAATCTTGCTTTGGGACACTGCTATAAAGTACATAAAATAGAAGCATGTAAATATTTCAGTGCTGATTTGGACTCTAAATGTAGAATTGAAGGCACTCATGTATGAAAATTCTTCCCTAGGAACTGATAAAAAAAGGATTTCATGACTACTGAAATATTCCTAAGTTGTTTCTACTAGTCTTTTGCATAGGTCCCCGAAGAAATATATGTGAAAGAACTGGTTCCATTAAAGCTATTTCACTTTTGGGAAGCAATAAGATCTGGTGCATAGTGCAATAAAGTGAAGCCTGGACACCCAGTTTCCACTTCTGACTGTAGCATTGATCTACTTTGTGGATTTTGGCAAACGATTTTGTACAGCTGAATATTATATTAGATGAAAAAAACTAATTGGCCTGCATAGGAAAGTTGTACAGTTGCAAAGCTGTGCTTAGGTTTTCTGTTGATTATGTGAAACTAAAGCTACTTCTGTGAATATAGCTGTTGAAGAATTATTTTAAAACAACAGCAACACTTCATATGTGTTTCTGAAGTATATTGAAAGTGTAGTTGGAAAAGGCTTCTTTCTCCTGGGATTCTTTATTTTAGCCTGGGTGTATGTTTGGTTGTGTAACTTTGGCCAAAAAAAAAAGAAAAAAATGGAAGAGCTCTACGGGGTTCCCACTGTCCTTTTTAAAATTAAAAAACAGAAGGGGGGAAAGGAAGACAAGGAGGAAAAGGAAAATGTAAATAGCTGCTGGAGGCGTGTGATTATTGGGCTGAGATCAGCAACAAGAACTAACATCACTGAGTGGGATGAGGCAGTTTTACCAAGTGTTCAAAAGGAGCACGTAGAATGTTCCACTCATGTCAGATGCTCTGGGGAAAAAAAAGATAAATCATGAATAATATTTCAAGCAGAAAAGATGCATTGCATCGCGCCAACAGGCCATCTAAGTTTAGATATGGGAAACAAAAATGATTCTCAAGAGATACGTAGGATATAAATTTAGGACTGGATGCTTCCCACAGCAGGTTGCGCTCCATTAGCAGTAGGATGCTGGCAAAGAAATCAAGAAATATAACCTTTATGCACTTGTGACTACATCTACAGAAAACAATGTTGTTTACTGCTTCTTGAAGTACCAGCATCCAAGATTGTCTGCATTCCCAAGTTGACCCTTGATTGGATAGATCCTTCTACTTTTCAGCTTCTGAGTATATATTTAAGAACACCTTTATGTAATGAGTCTTTATGTACTGAGTAAATTGGAATTGCATGCATTGGAATTTACAGAATAGATATTCTCCTGCATACTGTAGCTGCTGGACATAGTTTTCTGAATAGGCCTACTGCATAAAGCTCAAGGAAGAGAGGGAGAGAAAGGTGGTTTTCCTTGGTCACGTTTGCATTGAGTATGTTAGAACATTGATGTGGGGGATGAGAACAACCTGGATCTCAGTTTACAGCCAGCAGTTTCCAAGGCTTAGTCTCACACTCGAGGGCAAATGCCCCACATATGAATATTACATACTACTTTGATATTCAAACCTCCAACCTTTGAGTCACCACATTAAATAACTCATGATAGGCTCTTTCTCCCCTCCATTCTTGTGTCTTCTGCTTTTTGGTTTCTCTCTCTGCCTGTTTCCCTTCCATTGCTACATCTGAGTCTCCTCTGTATTTCTCACTGCATCTTATCTCAATAGTCAACCTATGTACTTAATTTAAATTTGCCATTGCAATCAAAATAATAAGGCTTTGGAGTATTCATGCCGCTGAGTCATTGCTGCTTCTGTGCAGATGCATACAGGCATCACTTAAACATTACTTAAAGAAATTCTGGCCCTTACGGCTATGGGAAAGCTAACTCTGTCTGACATAACTATGTTTTCTGTAGCCATGCATTTCTGTAAATGAAAGTATGGAACCTTGAAATTATGCATCCTGATGGTACTTTGCCAAGCTTCAAAAGATGTTAATATTTTATTATCATGACCTAGAAAGGGCCACATGTGTCACCTCCATCTTCAACTGGGAAAGCCCATCCAATGTGGCTTTAAGGGTGATGACAAGGTTCTTGCCTAGCTTGGACCTTGTAGAAAGTGTGAGCTGAGAAAGAGGTAGTAATGCAGTGAAGAAAGATGCTAAAGTTAACAGCTGACTTAAAGCTAAAGATTGTAGCAGATCATTTGCCACTGATCTGGTGGACATGGCTGAATCCTGTGTCAATCCTCTTTGCAAAACTCCTTCCTTGCTGTTCTGAAAAAGTTCACACATGCAATGCAGCATACCCCTATTGCTTATACAAACCCAGAGCACTGCACTTCAGAGGACAGATAATAATGCAGGATTTATGCAATGCATCTCTAACAAGTCCTAATGAAACTTTAATGTCATAGCACACTTCAGTAGATTTCTGATCTGTAAAAATTGCTCAGAGTCAAAACTTCCAGCCTATAGCTGAGTGCCAAAGGAGGTTATCTGATTCTTCTCATCCCTTCCCACCCCTGCCAATTACTTCAAATACAGATTTAGGAGCCTAACACTACATGACTTTAAGCAGAGCATGTAGATCCAGATGGGCACTCATCACTGCCTGATCTTGGGCAGAGCCTTATAACTTTTGGGGCCCTAGTTAGCTGTTGCTAGTAACAGCTCCTAGTGTAGCTCACTCTTTGCTGGCACAGGGACTCCTTCTTTACAGCACATTTTAATTCAATAGGTCTCATTTAAAAAGAGAGATTATCTAGGATGCTCATCTCTTATTCACAAACCCATTCCGTTCCCAAGATATCTATAGCAACTGGCCATATAAGAAAAGCAATTAAGGAAATGTGGATTGCAGTTATGGTTTGATTGCTTTTTATTTTGTTTTGTTTTCTTTTTTAATGCAGGCTTTTATCTTTGGCTGTATTAGCTTTGTGCAGTCAGGCAATTCTCAGCATGCTCCACAGAATTTGACCTCAGATGGCTTCCCCAGTTGCGTATAAATTGTTTGCATGGGGCATTCCCTGAACTTCATAGTGACAGGACCTGAGGGAACGCCATGGAGCTATGTCGGGGAAGGTCAGGTTGGGTATTAGGGAAAGGTTCTTCACCAGAGGGCGGTGGGCACAGAATAGGATCCCCAGGGCAATGGGCATGGCTCCAGGCTGCCAGTGTTCAAGCATCATAAGTAAGGAATGCTCTAGGAAGGCTGAAGTTATTTCTACCGAGAGCTACTGCACAGATAAAAATTACTGAGGTTATCACTACGCTCCCTAGAAGTTGCCATAAGCCAGAACACCGAGGCTTTTACCATAGCTCCCTAACAGTGGTACCATAAATAAGCGTACTCCAGACCCCATGAGAAAGGATATTCCAGGATTTATGCCCAGAGCGTCCTCAGAGCCAGAGCAACCTGGGCTGTGTTTCCTGGGGTTTTCCCTACAGATGTTGCAGCACAGGGCATCAGCCACCATGTTTCCAGAGCCCCTATGTGCCATAACAGGGAGATCAACCATGTGGTTTTAAGGATAGCTTTTCACAACACTTAACAGCAGGTGTTGACAGTAAATAAATGGAAGAAACCACTGTAAGAAGTTCCTTTTTGGTTTTTCTACCCATTTTCATCAGTTTCTGAACTTCTTCCTTTTTCCATTCCAAGTGACGAGTTCTGATACTATAAGTAAGTGGAAAGTGCATGCGCATCAGGATTAAATTTGATTCTGTAAGAAAAATGCAGTGGTAAGATACTGCATGTTTTTTTGAGTTGGCTAATTTTGTTACCCTTGAAATCCTACAATCATATTCTATTTGACTTCCATCTGACATTTCCTTAAATGAAATTATTTCTACATGAATGATTCATATATAGTGAGAGTTTCTCATAAAGTCAAACTGATAAAATATCCTCTAGTCAAATCTCCATTTATTGCAACTTTTGCCAGTGTGTTTCAGAGCAGTGTATTACAAAAATTAATGAATGACAACCCTACTATGGAAAGTACAGAAAGAAGCAAAGTGCAGATATGCAGTGGTCCCCACTCATGCAAGTTCTCTCACTGCGGACACCCAAGCTTGCTCAGGAAGTCGTTTGTGTTTAGAGCCAGAGATGGTTTTTACTCACTGCTGTAAATGGACTGGGAGCATTCATTGGCACATCAGCTATGCCTACATACTGTCAGTTGTCACCTCACTGGTGTTTCTTAGTGTTTCTCCCCAAGTAAAAGTAGCTCAAAGAAAAACAGATTTCAAAGGAGTGTGGCTAGCAAATGCAAAGCAGAGTTCATTTGTAGTAGAGGAAGAAACATTATTTATATGAAGCTGATTTTATTCAAACGTTAAGCTTGAGATTGAAAACACAGATTCAAAGGAAGGCTTTTCAAAACACTGATGCACAAGGCTTTAAGGAATATGTTTTTTTAAAGAAAAGATATAGTTTTTTATTTCCTTATATGGAGACTGAGATACCAGTTTCCATGAAGCCTAGCAAATGGATTTCAGTCCTGAAATTAGAGTTTGTTTCTATTTCTATGGGGAGACCAATCTGCCAGATGTTCAGTTTCTGCTTTTCCTTGCACAGAAATGAATCTGTAGTAAAGGGAGTTTCTTCTGATTCACAGTAGTAAAAATCAGGAAAGAATCCTATTGGCTGTCTATTAAAAAGAAATTCCTAATGAAACTATGAGAAGTCATGATTTAGACTTCCCGAGTGCTGTGGGCATTGTTATGGAGAACTTTTTCAGATGTACCCAGCAGATGGTGTGAGCATTTTGATTTGTCTTTTGGTTTTACTTTCTTTCCATCCTGTTTGCATAAAAAGCAGAAAGTGACCGATCTAGTTTCCCAATAATAGGAGCATGGAAAAATGCAGTAAATTTTAAAAATCTGCCTTTGGCGTTAAGGCAGTCCTGACACAAGTTGTAAGCCAATGGATGAGTATTGCCGCTAAAGTGTAATAATGATGATGTTCTATAAAGCTACAGTGTACAAATGCCAACCAAAAATCTGTTATGTGAAGAACCGGGCTTTCCAAAATCCCAGAAGAAATTGCAACTGTGGTAGTACTTTCTGCTGATCAGCATTTGTTAAAATGCATGAAGGCCAACGGTATCCTGCACTGCATCAAAATAGGGTGGCCAGTAGGGATAGGGAGGTGCCCCTCTAATCTGCCCTCATGAGGCCCCATCTGAAGTACTGCATCCAGGCCTGGGGCCTCCGGCACAGGAAGGATGCAGAGCTGTTGGAGTGGGTCCAGAGCAGGGCCACAGAGATGATCGGAGGGCTGGAGCAGCTCTCCTATTAAGACAGGCTGAGGGAGCTGGGTTTGTTTAGCTTGGAGAAGAGAAGGTTCTTATTGCAGCCTTCCAGTATATGAAGGGAGTTTATAAGTGGGAGAGGGACCAACTTTTTACACAGTCTGATAATGAAGGTTAAGGGGCAATGGCTTTAAACTTAAAGAGAGGAGATTTAGGTTAGATCTTAGGAAGAAATTAATTACTCAGAAGGCAGTGAGGCCTTGGCATAGGCTGCCATGAGAAGCTGTTGTGCCCCATCCCTGAAAACGCTCAAGGCATGGATGGAGCCCTGGGCAGTTGAGCTGGTGAGGGGCAGCCCTGTCCATGGGGGTGGGGCCGGGTGGGCTTTGCGGTCCCTTCCAACCCAAGCCACTGTTGGATTTTATGAAAGCTTTACAGGTAATGCTGATGGAACCAGGCTGTGGGATGGTTATTGGGATGGCAGGGCTGAGGAGGGAGTCACCTCTGGCAAGCAGCTGGCAACAGTGATCCCTTGGTTAAGGCACTCCACAGCAGTAACGCAGCGTGCCCCTGCAGCTCAGATCTTGGCAGTTGGAAGTCATTTCTCTGCTGCAGGTGGGCAAAAGTCCCAAGCTAAAGCCTCCTGACTCTTGCTGACAACAGAGTAGGTGGTTTTGTTTTCTAATGAACCAATCATAGAGTACTGTGTGAAGCACTTGAGATCTATTTGTCTTTTTTCCCCTACGGTTTTTTGAATGGAAAGTGCTCAGGCATCATTTATTCAGACTTCTGAGTTCCTGTTTGAGGTCTAAGAAGGTGAAAATTACTTAGAAACTGCTTCTGGCTAATGTAAATTCAATTTTGAAAGCATTTAGATCATCTGAGTGCAACTTATTCAGTAGCATCTGCAATGGCAGACAGTACCCTGAGAATGAAGGGCATTTTTCAAGTGGCATGTTTAATGAACGGTGGAAGAAAAGATGGGAAGCACTAACAGCAGTGCTAAACTTCAGAGAAATCAGGAGATTCAAATATTTCCCATTACCTTTAATTCATTTTCTTTCAGTTGTTCATCTATACAAAATCAGTTTTCTCCAGCCTTATGTTGTTTAAGTGCATGTGGTGATAGATAGCAGGTTTTCTTTCAGTTCCAGCTCCTGGAAGCATATTACTAAGTGAGAATTTTGATCTTCATTATTGACATGAAAGGTAAATGGGAAAAAAAAAAAAATCTAGTTTCCATAGCTGCATAATAAATATCTAACAACTCCTTTTCCAAATAGCTCAAAGCTCTAGACAGCGAATAAGTATTACACTACTGTTTTGTATTTTGAAAGGAGAAATAAGGAACAGAAAAAAAGTCTTAATATTGTGGCAGTCTGTGGATTCTGCCTCTATTCTTTAACCCGGAATACTAAAACTTGTGTACGTACAGAAATACACGCAGTGTATGAAAGGAGAGTCATCTGCAAGAGTGGTAGGAAAGGGTTTATTAAGAATAATGCACAGAGTGATATATAGGCAGTTGGTGCAAAGGGTGAGTAAGCATAGAATATGTAATTTCTGCTCTACTTTAAACTAGAACCCCCACCTTTTTACAGGGACCACCTCTCTCTCTCTCACTCTCTCACACATGCACACACACACACAACACAGCTGAAAGCATAATAAATCCATTCAGGCTATACAACACAGATTAATCCCTGAAATCATGTATTCCCAAAGTCTGGCACTTGTATATTCCAGTCATTTGGTGAAGAGTTGTAGCTTCAGTAGCTTTGCAAGTTATTTATCTTGGCCAAAAGACGTGGGGCCCTGGAACTGTAAAATAATAGGCCTTTTCCATCCCTATTTACAGGGTTAATTTGAATTTTAACTTTGGTCTTTGCCATCAAGTCAGCATTTTTCACTGTCAGCTTGGATCAGCTCAGCATTGGACATTGTTTTTAATCATGGAAATAAGAGGTTTTTTTAGTTGTCTGTTTATAGACATCACAAGGCTCTTATGCAAATGTCAAGCTCAATATACATAGAAATGTGATATATGGAAAACAAAAACTGAGCTCTTGTGACAGCAAGTGCCACACCAGCAAACTTCAGGCTGTCCTGAGATGATAGATTTCACTTCTTCTTATCTTAGCCACTGTCAGATTTGAGTCCTTGTTGTCCTCCCTTCACATCACTGAATCCTGTCACATCTCCTCTTAAAGCACCTTCCTTCTTGCTACACGTGAATCCCTTAGCTCTTTTCCTGACATTTTGTTGACTTAACAGAAGCAGTTTTGTGTGCCTTGGTTGTCTCCTGTCTCATCCAGCCCTTGCCTTCCATGCAACATAAGAATCTTCTTTTTGCACTTCTGAGCTGTAGCAATCCTCAGTCTGTACATTGGTAGAGTAATGGGATCTGAATTTTATCATTTTAGTTGGAAGGGACTCTTAAGGCCACCTAGTCTAGCTTTCCTGCAATGAGCAGGGACTCCTACAGCTACATCAGGTTGCTCACAGCCCCAGCCAGCCTGATCTTGAGTGTCTCCAGGGATGGGGCTTCCACTTCCCCTCCATGCATCCCATCCCAGTGCTTTATATAACAGGTTGCCCAGAGAGGTGGTGGATGCCCTGTTTTCTGGGGCTTCTTGGTGTTAGTAGAGCAGAAATGCAGCTTAAGCCTTCAGTGTGCACTGGGCTTTCCATGGTATTTTTGTTGGTTTTCTTTTTCAGATATTTTCCTACTTTTCCCTCTCATGCCAATTTTTGCATTCAGTTCCTCCAGGGTCCTTTTCTAGTGTCTACCTCTGAGTCCTTCTCCATGCTGCCTTAAGGCCTGCAGCAACCACTGTTTCTGTGTGCGTAGCAAACAACTGCCTGTGATGGATTTGGAACAGCTCTGTAATTATTTATGAAAACTCTGCACTGTCCTCATTACTCAGATGTTTTTCTTGTAACTTTCCTTGGCTTAACACAGCAGGAAACGTTGGAAAAGGAGGCAGGAACAGAAGGAATCTCCAGTTAAGACAGCCTTCTTTAAATGGCTGTGTTCTTCTCCTCTTGCAGAGGGATGGATATATGCCACAGACCTCAGCATAGCTAGCCTCAGCCTCCTAGGACTCCTGTGGGAATTAAGTGATGCTACCTGCAGGGAAAATGACGATTTTCTCTGTTACCGCTCTGCAGTAAAAAAAAAAGACTGCAGAAGAAAGCTTAATGAAATCATTACAGACAATCCATGGGCCAGTACAGCTGATATGAATGATTTTTCTGTGCTAAATCATAGCAGATAGCAGATAGTTGAATGACAGCACTTAATTGCTTATGAGATATCAAGCATACCGGAGTTTCATAAATCGATGAAATTACAGTTTTTCTGGGTAAATATTTAAAGTACAGTGTTTTTTAATATAGAAAGGTAACAGTGAATGGAAGACGGTATGATGATGCAGCTGTTAAATTTTTTCCCCTAGAATAAACTAGGGGAAGGAGCATGATAGGGCTACATTGAGGCAAGGAACAAAATATTTAAGAGAGAAGTAGAGTGGGGGAGGGAGGTAGAAAGCAAAGAAGAAGAAAAGAGAATTTTTTTACTTTTCTGTTTCTTCATGATAATTCCAATGAAGGTCATATTTTCAAAGCTAAGAGCAGCAAAGACTCACAGAGAAACCTGAGCATAAATTGCAATATAGGCAGAATGAGTTTATTTTGTGGCACAATGTACATCTGGGATACTTTGTAATGAACCAATTTTACAAAGGTCACTTGGTCATACTAAAATAAAATTGAATGTGTTGTCCATCTAGATGGTGAGAAAGCAATCTTGAAAAATCATCTTGATCAAAATCCACCAGCACAATGGGGCACATCAGATCCTTCCAGAACAAGCAAAGATCCTATAGAAGACATCAACTCTCCAGAACAGTAAGTAGCATGATGTTATGTGTTGGTAGAGAAAGAGGCACTCTGCAGTCTTTCATGTATACATGTGCTTGTGTGCTCACACTTTTTGAAACGTAAATTCCATCATGGACATCACCCACTCTGCTGATAAAATATTAATTAAGATGAGTACATTGCATCAAAAGCTGTATCTCTCTTTCAATTGTTTTTATGGGAAGACCTTCACTGAAAATGTTTCTAGCCAGCCCCACCTACAGGCACAGCTGAAACGTCAGCACAGGAGGTGTGAATGGCAACCTCCTGAAGAACCAGCAGGCAGAATTGCTGTCCTGTGATGCCTCCTTGCTTCCAGCTCACCATCCCCACCGAAATCAGATGATGTTAGAGTCACTAGGTCCTTCAGTGCACCAAAACAATCTAATGTACTTTTTTCTCTTGTCAGAAACACCCATAGTGCGAGGTCTAACCACCAGCATACAGGATAGATGAGGATGAATATGAGTACACACCCATGTTATGACCATTGTCAACAGTGCAGGTCTTTCCACGCACAAGCCATAGTGGTTCATGATGTGCGTAGTCTTTTGTTTGTTGTTTTGGTCTTAACCTAACCTAGAAATAAAAACAGTCTTTGAGCTTTTCAGTGTTACCATAGCAGCTGAATCTGAGTGGGGCATGGAAAGCTTTCCACTAAAAACAATAGTGTGTCTGGAATCAGAGTATGGCACAAAACACCAGTTAGAGTCATAGAGGAGAGAGGATCCTATGGTATCAGCTTTGCTTTCCAGAAACTTGTATATTAAATTCATATACTATACTTTGCATCAAAAAAGGGGTGGCCAGCAGGGAGAGGGAGGTGATTGTCCCCCTTTACTCTGCCATCATGAGGCTCCATCTGGAGAACACTGTCCAGGCCCCACTCCAGCACAGGAAGGATGTGGAGTGGGTCCAGAGAAGGGCAGTGAGGATGATCAGAGGCCTGGAGCACTTCTCCTACTGAGAGAGTTGAGCTCTTTTAGCATGAAGAGAAGTATCCAGGGAGACTTGCATCCATCCAGTACTGGAAGGGAGTCTTATAAGCAGGAAGGGGAAAGGCATTTTACACAGTCTGATAGCGATAGGATAAGGGGGAATGGTTTAAACTAGAAGAAGGGAAACTTATGTTAGATGTTAGGAATAAATTCCATACTCAGAGGGCAGTGAGGTATTAGCACAGGCTGCCCAAGGAAGCCGTGTGTGCCCCAGCCCTGTACAGTCTGGATGGGGCCCTGGGCAGCCTGAGCTGGTGGGGGGCAGCCCTGCTCGTGGCGGGGGGCTGGAGCTCAGTGATCTTTAGGGTCCCTTCCAATCCAACCCAATCTATGATTCTATGATTCCATGCTATGATTTGATATGATTCTCTAAGATCTCAACAAGTCTTGCTGCAGGACAAAGATGAAGGAAGCACCATGCTTGTTTGGACCTAGAGTAAGCTCTTTCCCTAAGGTATCCTAGCTACGTTGGCAGCACGTTATCTGAGCTGAGAGCTGTCAGACTTCTATTTGGTACCTGGGCAACTTAAAAGCTTGTTAAACAGAATAAATTAAAGAAATTACCAGTCTGAGTCATGTGTTACATCAGTGTCCTTGTATTATTGCCTTGTATTACCTGGTCCAGGAAAACACATGGAGTTTTAACTGTGTTCTGGTACTGCACAAAAATAAACAATCCAGAGCTGTAGAGAAACTAACGTGTGCACACGCACACATACACAAAAGCCCCCATTAGCTAAAATATCTTGTTATTTCACAAAAATAGAGCCCTCACTGAGCAAGCTCTTGAAACTTCAGGAGGTCAGCAGAGTGCCTTAATGCTTAGCTATTAGATGTGTGTCTTTTTCCAGCACCATTTGTAAGAAACAATGCAGTTTGAATAGATGAATGCACTCATCTACATGTGACTTAAGAGAGATACTGAGAAAAAATCTGATACTTGGATAATCTAGTTCTCCTGATACAGATTAAAAAAAAAAAAAAAGACCTTTTGCCTTTTAGTGAACACAGAAGTTCCTCTAGGCTGGCAATGACTGATGAGAAGACTGAGATTTCCTGAAGGTCTTAAGAAACAGGTCAGCACAAATCTAAGCAGTCACTGACATTTCTGGAAAGCAATTAGTGAAGTCCTGCTAAATCAGAGCAGTGTTGTTCAGCACTTGCACAGCTATGTCTGTGCCATGTCCGAGGGTCAGGGTCTTCCCTGAGGATGCATTAGCACTTTGGTTTACCAATCTGCACAGTTCAGGTTCAATGGACCCACCCAAGTGAAGCACAGAAATCTTCAGGGCCAGGCTTTTATCATCCCGTCTCTTCATCTCTTTCCAAACTTCGTGATTTTAAAGAACATCCTTATTCATACATGCTCTTTTTCCAACTTTTATGGCAGCATTTTTGGCCTTCCAGGTTTATTAAATATAGCATTTTTATTTTAAAAAGTCCTAAAGATAAGCTATAGTTTGTGCTTTTTCATTTCCCTGTGTACACAGGGTATGTGACAGAGAGGTAGTTACATAGCCTGTAACTTTAGTTGAACCTGTTTCTTACTTAAGAATGGAGCTAGAGGTTACAACTGAATAAATTATTTCCTTTTTGCCACAAACCAAAGAAAGGAGGACATTAACAGTATAATTTACCTGTAGAAGTGTTAATTCATACCCCTTCCCCAGAGAAAGCAGCCTAACTTTGTCTTATAGATAACACTCTGGAGATTTGATATCTTTCATTATGAACATTCTTGTAGAGCTGAGAGAATAGTTTTATTAGGGATTTTTTGGTTTTTTTACCACTAGTGCTTCATGTAAGTATGATCCCTTACTTTGCAACTGTGTCTAATGTAAAGACATATCCGAGGGCAAATTTTTCAGGCTCAGTAGCGCAAGGATATGCAGTGCATAATTGTTTTCAGGATGTTGTTTGTATTCTTTTGTATCATGAAAAACATTGGGTTTGCCTGCAGCTAAGATCCACTTATTTCCATGCACCTATAGAAAATTAAGACTATGATTAGAGTGAAGCCTTACCAAATGAATGTAGGGGCTTAACGACTCCCTTTGCCTCTCACTCCCTCTCCTGCTGGTTGGTTATTCACAGTGCCATGTAAAATTTACCGTTTCTTCCATTCTTTTCCCTGGGCATGTGATCTGTTCAGAAATATAGGTGCACTGTAAGTGTATGTGGCACTTTGATACCTGTGTTATCACTACAGTGTGCTATAAGGTATATTATTTGTATTCCAGCTTGATAGTGCTTTAATATCTAAAGGTCGCATCAGGCAGCTTATCTATACTGTGGCCACACATTCAGTGGGAAATCTTCTGTAACCTAAGAGTATTTTTCTGTACACCCTCATTCCTGCATGTTGTCCCATCACATCAGTCGTAAATTACGTTAATTAATTTTTGGCACACAGTAAAACTAATAGATTTCTGCTAGACCCCACTAAAAGCTGCCACTTTGGTAGACTCTTTCCTATATGTTCTCATTTTTGTAACCTCCAAAGCAGATAGTCACTGTGTAACCTATGTAATAGAGTTATAGAATGGTTTAGGTTGGAAGAGATCTCAAAGCTCATCCTATTCCAACCCCCCTGCTATGGGGAGGGTTGCCACCCACTAAATCAGGCACCAGATCAGACTGTCCAGGACCCCATCCAGCTTGATCTTGAACACTTTCAAGAATGGAGCATCCATCCACAGCTTCTCTGGGCAACATCTTCCACCACTCCACCACTCCCTCTGTGAAAAATTTCCCCTGACATCTAATCTAAATGTCCACTTTTTTAGTTTAAAATCATTCCCCCTTGTATTGTCACTGTCTACCTATGTAAAAAGTTGGTTTCCCTCCTGTTTATAAGCTCCTGTGAAGTATTGGAGGGTCTCTCAGAGCCTTCTCATTTCCAGGCACAGCTCCCTCAGCCTGCCTTTATAGGAAAGGTACTTTGACATTTTTTGAGCTAAAATTTTGCTTTTATCAGCATTTAAAACACAGACAGATATCCTGTTGGGGTCAGTTCTGTCAATGTTAGTAACCAAAAATTCTTATTAAAAATGTTGATTGTGATTGGATAATTGCATTACAGCCAAATGCCTTGGAATGAAAGTGTCTCCTTTGTGAAGTTTCTCTGTTGATGGTACTTCATATGATTCTAATTTACTCAAATCCATTGTAAAAATGCAGTGGCTTGAGACTGGTTAGTTTACTTGCTAATACAGTATTTTGCTTTACTGTAGAGCTTTAGAACTTTTCCAGCTTCCCAGCAGCTGCAAAGAAATCAACATTGATGGGCTGGAGAATCGATTGAAATTATCTCTGAACACTTAGACAGTTCACACACTCCCGCAGATCTTAAGAGGTTTGACTGCAGCTGCATTTAATTCACCCTCCTCTCTTACCAAATAGATCCCATTGACGGTTTTGTATAGCAGAACCAAAAGATCTTTCATATGCCACTGCTGCCTTTGCAGCTTCATGCACGGCGTTCCCATCTGAGTGCCCAGAGAGGTTGTAGGTGTCCAATCCCTGGAGACACTCAAGTTCAGTCTGGAGGGGGCTCTGAGCAAGTTGATATAGCTGTAGGTGTCCCTGTTCATTGTAAGGGAGTTGGACTAGATGACCTTTAAGGGTCTCTTCCAACTCATACAATTCTGTGATTCTATAACCTGCACTGCATTGTGCTCCTATGTTCACTGTCAGGCAAGCTTTTGCTCAAATCTATTTATGCTTAATAAATGACGATTCTGTATATAGCTGGGGGTGTATGCTATTCTAACACCTTGATGAGTAATTGCCCTGTGTGTGGAACCTTTCCTTTCTGCCTCCTGTAGTGATTTTAGGAAGGCACCAGTACTCACCATTCCTATCCCCATCTATTTGACCATACACTCTGACATACCTATGTTGTACAGCCAATCTGAAACAAATGCATGGCACTTGGAAAGCATTGACAAATGTGGCAGAGTAAAGGAGGAGGGAAAGTATCAATACTGGGGAAGAGAAAAAAAACATGAAGAGTGAGGCAAGGCTAAAGGTTTACTTTCACTTGAGGAGAAAATAGCACTTTTTGTTTGTTGGTTGGTTACTTTTGATTGCTGGATATTTATTATTATGAATCTACCCAAGAGTCTTGCCTAAGTTCTTAATTGTGTTCTAGTCTCCAGGCTACCCTCCTCCGCCTCAATTCCAGGAACCAAGTTTTCAAGTGAAAGTAAATTCTAAATACAGCTAAAGCAAAATTTGCCACCCACTGCAGCCACCGTATGCACAGCCAAATAAACATGCTTTGTCCATGCTGTGGCTAGCACTTAAATGGGTGGAAGAAAGCCATTCACTTGATAATTATGCAACTCGATTCTCTTGGAATAGTTTTAAAAAGCTTTTTAATGAAAAGTCTGTAGCAGTTGAACAAAGTAAGTGTTTCCACCGGTGGGAAAATAAGCACGGGCAATTCCGTCCCTGACCCTGCAATGAGGCAGAATTACAAGCTACAGCCGTGGGCTAATAAGGATTCAGTGCATGGCAGCAGCAACCTGTACCCCTTCTGCACTCCTTGGCAACAGATCCGAGTTCATTGATACCACCAAAAAGAGTTGGGAACGGTGGTAAAATAACAATGAGTGGATTTTGGTTTATCCCAAGGATAGTTGGCCAGCAGTACAATCACTGGGGGTTAATATTGCTGTAAACTTTTAAAAAGAGTTTGTGGGGGAAAAGATCTTGAGGAAGAGTATCCTGGTCAGACAGACTGCAGCCTCTTCTTCCTCATCTCTTCCCCATCTCCCACAGCAAGACATGTACTGTAGTGAAGAGGCTAAGAAGTATCATTACATCTCTTTCTCTTTGAATTGGATAGCCTTGCTGCTTGGTCCCTGAGAAGTGCAGTGGATGCTGTGGTAGCTGCCTCCAGTTCCTAATGCAAGGCAAAAAGAATGGAAGTATTTGAATCAGACAGGCTGTCCAAAGGCAAGCTTCCAAACATACTACTCACAAGGGTCTGCCTATACAGCAGTTATGGAAGATTACAGGGAAATGTATATTTAAAACTCTGTTGAACAGTTCCTATGCCTTGTATGGGGGGCATTTTTCTTCTGGAATTAAAAATCTGACCTTCAGTCAGCTGTCACTTTGACAGCTGTCTTCTCTTAAAAAAAATCCCTCCTTATTTCAAGAGCAAATGTCTCCAAGTGCAGAAAAAGTGCTAGTATGATATCATGTCAATGAATAAAACCATCTCTTGCATTGACAAACCTCAAATGGGTTTTGGTTTTGTGGGAGGTGTTGGTATTCCCAGAGCATGGGGTGAGCAGAGCCTTGTCATGGCTCTGTCCTCTGCATGGACAGGGGTTGTTTGGGCTGGTCACGATCATGATTTGGTGCCCCTCTTAAAAAAGAAAAAGAAAAAAAAAAAAAGAAAAAGAAAAAAAAAAAGGCACCCTAACAGTTATGATGACGTCAATTTTCTAGGAAAATTGGATTCTTAAATGCTGAATTTCACTGTAGGTGGTGGAACAGACTGCTTTTCACTCTGCAGCCCCACAACACTGTGTGGGAACTTGAGAGCAGTCAGCTCCTTAAAAGCGCAGACCTAAACTGCACAGACAAACCACTTGGAACAACCCAGCAATCTGAACTCATTCCCTCTGTGCACCTGTATTTGCCTTAGCTGGAGCTGCAAAAATGCCATCTTTAATTCTGACATCCTTGTGCTAAGCGATGCGTGGCTTAAAGATCCATCTGTGACCTCATGCATGTCTGTGCAGTTAGCCAGTGCTGTGCGTGCAATAGATCACTTTGCAAGGAGCAGAGGATTGCTAAGCCATATGCCCTCCTTGCAATTTAAGGCTTTCCCTTTTTCCAGTACCAGCAGTCTAACAATTAATCTGAAAGTGCCTGGGAATTTCAGAAGGCTGTGAGATGCTGAAAAGGCTCCGTTAGATTCTTGTGTCATGTCTAGCCTGTCAGAAAGATTCCCGAGGGAAATAATGTGGTGGCATCACTCATCAGTAGTGAGCACAGCACTCCTGGCATTAACCCTCTCTATCCCAACAGCAGGAAATATCCTTGCAGCAACCTGCAAACATTTCAAGCACACAATAAATGGCATTCTGGAGAAGAGGAGGCTCAGGGGGGACTTGTCACTCTCTACAACTCCCTGAAAGGAGGTGGTAGTGAGGTGAGGGTCGTCCTCTTCTCCCAGGTAATAGCGATAGAATGAGTAGGAATGGCCTCAGTTACCCTAGGGGAGGTTCAGGTTGGATATTAGGAAAAACTTCTCCAAAAGAGTGGTGAGGCAGTGGCACAGGCAGCCCGGGGAGGTGGTGGAGTCACCTCCCTGGAGGTGTTCAAAAAACATGTAGATGTGGTGCTGATGGTTAGTGTGCACGGTGCGAATGGGCTAACGGTTGGACTAGACGATTGTAAATGTCTTTCCCAACCTTTGAGATTCTCTGATTTTCCCTTGGCTAACACTTCTCTTCCTCTGTCTCTCCCAGCATACAGCGTCGGCTGTCCTTGCAGCTGCCCATCCTCCACCACGCCTACCTGCCCTCCATAGGAGGAGTTGACGCGAGCTGTGCCAGCCCCTGCGTAAGCCCCAGCGCCAGCCCTCGGCACAGGCACGTGCCACCTTCCTTCCGAGTGATGGTTTCTGGGCTGTAGGAAGGAGAGATCAGTGCTTCCTGAACTGCTTTTAAGTACTCAAAGACTGGTCTAAACATCCGATATAGAACTCTGCTACAAGCACGTGACATTGGCTCTGAGCACAGAGAAACTACTGCTGAGGCCACCGCCACAGGAGTGCCAGGGTAGCTCATGTGGGAAGGTGAAGGAGGAGGACGCGAGGAGCTTGATCTGTAGCCTTATTCATGGAGTTTTTATTTCTTCACGTAGAAGTCACTGAAAACATTTCTTCCCAAATTTCTACTAGCAACAAGGAGGCTGGGAAATACGAATCTTGCAAAAAAGACTCTAGGAAAAACACTCAAATGTCACTGAGCTTTACGTGGCTGCTGAGAACATGCAATTCTATACTGTATCCATGTAAGGAAAAATACAGTGATTGAGCTATAATGTATTTATTGAAATAGATACACTCATTTTTACAAGAGTTGTGTTAAATTGCTGGAAACATTCTGCACTGGTTAGTCTTGCTCGTTTTCATTTCAGGGATGATGTTCTGTAGGAAGGAAGGAATGTGAGAAATGGTTCCTCCAGTGCCATTGAGACTGCAGGGTCACCTCAAACTAACAACGGTACAGGAAGCCCGAGCAGGGGCTGAAGTTACAACAGGAGAGAGCTTGTGATGGAATCACAGTACTTTGCCCTTCTTCAGGATGGCAGCCACTGCTGGCCATCGGCAGCTTCGGTTTAACGAGGTCTCAGAGCAAGTACCACCAACCATAATGTACTAAACTGCCTGGAAAAGTCCTCAGGCTGAGGACAGCTGGGTAGTAAAGTCTTAATGTCACAGGATGGATTGTTTTTCATAGCTTATTTGAATTATGTCACACATAATTACAATAAAAATAATTTAGTGGTCTGGGGGTGGGGGGTTAGGGCACAGCACTTTGCGGCTGCAGGCAACACCTGCAGAGCACGTAGATGTGGCCATACACTATGTGTGCTTCGTACCTGCTTGTGTGACAGTCGTGGTGGACAACAGAGAAAGCAGATCAAATTTACCAATAGAATATTTCATTTGAATCTTCAAAGGGGAAAAAAAAGAATAAAATCAAAAACATTCAAAAGCACGGTTTTTACACTTTAGCTCTATCCCCTGAACCGAAGTAATTAGGAGGAACGATAGTGGCGCATCATCTGGACCAGCTTTGGAGCCGAGCCTCCAGGCACAGCTGAGATCCATGTGCAGCTTCTTTTTCCAAGGAACTGGAAATGTGGCATCTCTCTGCCAGGGCTGCTTGCTAGGAGCAGGGGGGAAATACCCGAAGCATCCACTGGGCTCTCAGTCCTCTTTGACCAATGCCTGTGCACCTCAGACCAGACCTTGGGAATGACGTTTCTACAAAGGTTTACAAATTAACCATGGCTAAAGCACAGCTAAAAAGGTCCATTAGCTGAGGGACTTAACTGCAGCTTTGATGAGCTGGCATATATCTCCATTGAAAATAGAACACACCTCATAGTGGCCAAAACCGACGTGAATTTATATCCGAATCTTACAATCAGGAGCATCACAAAATGTTTCACTTGGCACATACAGTAAGAGAGGTTATGGAAATATCTGTAGCTTTTAGAACAAAAACATGTAAGTATAAACACTGATAAAATAGAACTCATTACTCTGTTTAAGCACTAAACACTGACGTTGTCACTCAATGTGTGTTGACAGTATTCTCTTGCTTTATTAATATCATCAGGGCCTGGTTTATTTTAAAAGGAATGTTAATTTTTAAAAAGAGAAAAAAATACAATATTGTATATAATGTATACACAAAGATCTCTGTAGAAATATTATTCCAACTTAGCAGGAAAAAAAAAATCAGAAGTATCGGACCATTGGAGGTGAGTGTGTGTGTGTGTCTGTAACTTCGTGAATACTGACTGTGTGACGTTTATTAGGTTTAAACCATGCAGTACATTCTTTGTCTCAATGATACTGTAGTTTCTCCCATAACATTTTTTTTACTTTACTGCAGATAACAAGACCAACCAAGTGAATATAGCTATTTAATGTTTCTGTTCTTTTATACTGCAGCAAAAATGTACTGTAAATTTATGAAGAGGCTGTGCCCCAATGGCATTTTCCAATGATGTTAGTGCACAAATGCTTTAAACTAGACTGGAACTGCCAGAATAAAATGTAAATGAAGAATTTCTTGTATAACCTTATACTGCATGAGATCAATTTTTAATAAATTGTTGCAAATCTGTTTTTATGAATAAAATATAGAAAACCTAGCTTTTTGGACTCAGTGTCCTCTTACCCTACAGCAGAACTGTTCTATATATGCATATATATATATATATACCTTTACATAAAAGCCTTCCCTGGAGAAGAACAAATCCTTTTATAATACCACACTGTAGTAAAAGTCATAGTACAAATACAAGTAGTTGAAGGGTTCACATCTAGACAAAACAGATAGATGTGTTTCTGTCCTGAAATACAGTCATGGCATTGTTTGGGAGTGAAGTATAAGCCCTTTTTCAAATGGGAAAATAGCATATATTAAATATATTCCAAATTTACTCCCATGCCTAAATAAATATGTACACTATTCTCTCTTGCACCATACAAAGTGTGAGTTCAGGAAAAGAAAGAAAATTTGAACTTTTTAGGTAAGTTATTGAAGCTGAGGCAAACTTCTAGCTATATACATTGGTCGCTCTGAAAATAATGCTTCCTGTTATTTTCCATGGAAAAAACAACAGGTGCGAAGGACACAACAGCACTGTCTGATAGAGCAAATTCTCAGCTCCAAAACACTATTTTTCAACACAGTCACTAATGCTAGCTAAGCATTTTCACCAGCAATTAACAGCCTCTATGTTGCATTCATATACATCTTACCAGAGAAGGTGACTCATTGTCACTGCCACTACAGCTGAAACGCAGCACCCACTGCCTCACATCCACATGCCTGTGCTCACATCCACTGTTTGGTCTCCATAAACATTCAGCATGCATCGATGAATGTCAGTGAGTGTCATTTCTTCCACATGGAGGAAATCAGTGACATACCTTTACTTCCATGTCAGATACCATTGTGCGAGACTGCCCCTCTGCTGCGATCTGTCACACAGTAGCAAAATGTAATGGAATATTGATGAGAAGGTTCAACCTCTATTACCATACCACCAACATCAACGTCTGATGTCGTGGGCCAACATAATCAAGGCATTACCTTTGGAGCATCCCTTGTACAAAGATCTCTTCTCAAGAGAATGAGAAGGCTATGAGAATGATCACCAAATCCTTCATGAAGCAAACATTAAACCTCTTCATCCAGTTTTGCACAGATTTTGAGTCCTAAATCCATCCCTTCTCATGGCAGCACATGAAGAGGGTAGGTGCATGGAGTGAGGCGGAGGAAGGAGCATTTTATTTTACTTGTTTTTTTTTCAACAGGAGAACTCTCAAACCTGCATATGCAAAAAGTATGAGGGAACTGAGAGCCATGACAAATATGTTTCCTGTAGATTTCTGATGCAACTGAGGAGTGCTGCAGAACACATACTAAGGAGAAAGTATGAGTGTGAAACCAGCAGCATGAATCGTGGATCTCAGTGCATGTACCAGATCTCAGGAGAAACTCACAGATACATCAAAGCTCATTCAGAAAAAGAAAAAAAAAAAAAAAAAAAAAAAAAAACATTGAACAACTCTATTGTGAAACCTATATTCAGCCAAAAATGGCGGGAGAATGTGAGCAACTTAGAGCGGCTCAGGAATAATAGGAAATAAGAACAAAATTAATTGTTGCTCTGAGAGGTCAAGGAAATAAGAGGAAGACATCAAGGAAGTAAGTTTACTCAAACCACTGAGTTTCTGCAGCAAGTACACTTTCCCTAAAATCATTGACAGTGCCATTGAATTCATGAAAAATTAGCAATTTTGCAGAAACTTTCAAAAAAAATTCTATTATTTTCAAAAATAATTGATGGCACTGAGGATGATCAGGGAAGAGCAAGAAAGACTCTTCTTCTGTTTTTCTTTCAAAACACACAACATCTTTTCTTGAAGTTTTTATAATCAAATCTCTTTTCGGAACATGCTTGTTTATCACAAATGCCAATACAACATACCTTTCTCCCCAAGATTGGATTAGTGTTCCTGGTCCTTTCTGCTCAGGCTTGCCTAGGTGTTGGAGGACCTGTCCCCTCCCTTCCACAGCACCCTGATGCTACCAGCCCAAAGGATGGGCCAGGCCTGTCTCTTGGTGGGCTCACTCTCACTACCACTGTCTTCTTTAATTGAGATTTGCTTCTTGCTTTCTGAGAAGACTGACAGGTTTATTACAGTGCTTTAAATATCATGATTTTTATCTGAGTTCATTTCTCATATTTACTGACTGCCTCTTCCATCAGTTGATATGGTGAATGGCACTTATACCCATTACTTTAATGTACATGAATACTATTCACAAATGAATTCCAAGAGCACTCTGTCTCTTGAGCCCATTGGGATCCCGCTGGTGCTTATTTCTGCTCTATGCTTACTAGAGGGCACTGCTGGATTAGAACTGCAATTGAAGAGATGGGGAGAAGACTGCTGGAGCCTTGTGCTGGGTTGCTGGCACCCAGGTTGCCAGTACACTACATCAGTAACCTCTCTTAACAGATGTTCTGAGCCACTAGCTTTGTTAACTGCAACTAGTTTACTCTATCCCCTTACAATGAGGCACTGAAATTGGCTGACTGAAGAGAAAGAGCAATGGGTAGGAAAGAGGAGAAAGGAGAAAGAGATCTCTCTAAGCGTGTCCTTCACCACCCCCAAGAAGATGGCCAACACTGACTTCATCAGAGCCAAGCATAACACCTGCATTTAAACTAAAAACTGGAATTCAGAGGCTAATTGTCTTTCACTCGGTTGTTTATGCAGCAGCAGCCCTGTACCCTCTTGCAGTGGCTGCAGTTTAAGCCTAGAAAAGGATCAACATTTACAATTACAGCTGCAACCACTTCAGTGACCACATCACCCATACACCCAGTGCTGCAGTCAGCAATGCTGGAGTACTGCTTGGACAGGGGAACTGCCACTATTAGCAATCCACCCCCACAGATTTAAAGTTGCCCATTCTGTCAAATCAGTTTGACTGGAAAATAACATGTATGTGGCAGCAGAGTGCTGGTGGGACACTCAGCAAGTGCAAGCGGCCCAGTATTAATGGCATGGAAAATGGCCACGAGAGCCAATGTAGGGACTCCAAATGATATATCCATGATAATTTTTGCTTGAAGATTTTGTCAAGAGCCTACAAGCAAAACTCATCCTGAGGACACACACATGAAAAGTATCCTCTGCTCAGTAACAGACCTTGGCCCTGTCTCACTCTGCTACACAGTGCAAAAACATGAGTCTGAGCAGTTGAACATCCCCCATTTGTTGCCCGGCCTATGGAAAAAGGAACATGAAGCAGAAGCGAAAGTATGTGAAAAAGAACTGGCAGGAAATCTGTATGTGGTTTTGTAATCATAAAGTAAGTGCTCTGCTGCACTGCAAACCAAACTGGCAGAGATGAACATCAAATCTTGGGCAGTTCAGGAGGTAAAGCATAATAAGGCTGTAGTTCTAGGACAGGGGGCCCATCATGCTCTTCGGGGCACCCGCAGATGAAGGTGCCACTTAAATACATGCTGCAGAAAAGATAATTGCTGACCATAGATCAGCTTCTCCTCAAGAAAGGTAAACAGAAGCAAGAGGGGGTGAAATCAACAGATACATACAAGAAAATGGCATGACATTTACGAAGATGCAGATGAACAAGAGGCATAGCTGCAGTCGCTTCTGAGGAAGAAATATCAGTGTCAGCATCAGATACAGGCATCACTAGCAGAAGACAGTCACTGTTACCCTACAAAGCTAGATGTATAAGGGAAGCTGTTGAAATTGTCAGGACTGAAGCCAGTGTCATCACTGACTGCTTTGGTGTTGCTAGAAACTAAAATAGGAGCAACCTCCCTTCAAATTTCAACCTCTTCTAGTAGGCTCAAAGTTTGAGAATCAATTCAGTGCTCAAATAGCCTGGGTTATTTCCAGGCTTTCAGTATTGCTGGGTGGCTGCAGGCATGTGAAGTTTTCAAATTGCCAATTATTATGAAAACTTGACAGAAATGAGTTTTTTGCACATACTCACACAGAAACATGTTTTGTTTAACAGTTTAACTGGCCAGGGTGTGGGGAGAAGGAATATTTCATTATCTCCCTATACGTAGGGAGACTGTTCTCAGAGTCCATCACAGAATTTCGAGATTATATGCACTCCAAATTCAAGATGAAAGTGTTCAGTGCAAAGCGGCTGTCCTGCCATTGCTCTGATAAATATTTCTGTAATAACTGTCCACGTTCTTCAGAGACCTTTCAGACTTCAGGTTGCTCAAGGAGGTTGTGGGTGCCCTGTCCCTAGGGGCATTCAAGGCCAGACTGGATGTGGCTCTGGGCAGCCTGGTCTGGTGGTTGGCGACCCTGCACATAGCAGGGGGGTTGAAACTTGATGATCATTGTGGTCCTTCTCAATCAAGGCTATGTTATGATTCTATGATTCTATGACTTTATTCTACCTCCCAGCTAGTATTCTGTATTTACCGCATTATTTTAGTTTAAAACACCTAGGAATTAACTGACATTTGAACTCAAATAAGCAATTTATGGTGAGAATGAAGCTCAGTAAGTGGAAAAAATGTATGAATTGCTCAAGCATTATCCATGTGTATAAATAAGAGTAGTACTTGCTATCAAACTTTCACAGGTACTTTACTTAGATGAATGAAAATAATAAAAGAAAAAGATATATCACAGATTAAAATGACTATGCAGCTGCAGAACAAAGCCAGGGTTGAGTTACCTTGAGATGTTGGTTTGGGCTGCCCTAGGCTGTGGCCAGCACAGGTTGGTCTTCATGGCCATTTGCTCACAGCACATTGCTGTTGCCCTCATTCCAGTGTTATGAATAGCCAACTGATGAATCTGAAAACATCCACTGTAGTTCAGTTGGCTTATTTGTTGGGTTACTAGATGGGAGCAGTGATCCCAGGGCAGCCAGAATCATTAAGGTTGGGAAGACCACCAAGATCATCTAGTCCAGTCATCAACCCACTCCCGTGACCACTCTCAACCATATCGCTAAGTGCCACATCTACCTTTTTCTTGAAAGCCTCCAGGGATAGCAACTCCACAACTTCCCTGAGTGGCCTCACTGCCTCCTCTCTACTAGGCTTGAATGAATTGTCCTGTATTTTCTCCCATCTTTTTCAGCTATTTTACCATCTCAACTCCATGTCTCATTTCCTTTGTTCTCTGGGTAGATTTTACCAATATTTGAATATCTGATATGTATCCTGAAAAAGCTGTCAGACCTTACTTGAGAAGTCAGAAGGAGCACTCTCCTCAGGAGACCCAAATGTGATCAAAATAACTTCAAGCATTAAAAAGTGCCTATTTTAATACAACCTCCCTTAAATAAGCTTTCTATTTTTTTCCAGCCTACGTCAGCAGTCAGTAACCACTCATTGTCTTCTAAAAAGAAAAAATGCACACCCAGCTCTAGCAGGCATGCTTGCAACAGTTTTTCATATCCCTTATTTGCTGCTATTTTTTATGCTCTTGTTGCTGATATATTGTTTGTTTGTTTTCAAGCAAGACAGAAACAAAATGAACTTCCCCATATGGAGAACACCAACCACAGAGCGCTCACGTCTGTGCTGTGCAAATGCTCAAACACAAACTGCCTTTCCTCATCCAACATGCAAAGTGCGTATCCCAGGCCAAGCGGGCAGAAGCTTAGAGCTGCAGACAGATAAAAGATAATAATAGAGCTTGGGCTTCATTAACTTACCCTGCTGATGGGAACATTAACATAGATTAAAATCCACATTCTAAAAAGAAAACTCAGTCCCAGACCTTGTCATAGGCAGACTTCAAGTAATAATGAATTCTTTGTATTAATTTAGTTCATCATATTTTGATGCTGCAGTAGGATGCTCTACATAAAGAAAGACCTCTCCACATTGCTCTCAAAGTTTTGTAACCAAATGTTCTGAGAATTAAATCTCTGCTTATGCACTTTGCCATTGGCTTTGATGATCATTCTGCTACTCTGGCTGCATATATAGAAAGAGACCAGGAACACACTTCCTTTATCAGGACCTACTTCAGCTTGGCACGTATAAAAAACATTTATGAATATATCAGAATTTAGACAACCTTGCTCAAATTAATTCAGTACCGTTTATTCAAAATGATGAAAAAATGTTTCTCACAAATTTCTCTCTCTTTTGGATTAAGGCTTTCCTTTCACTGATATTCCATTCTTTTAATCTATTCTATATAGAAGTTGCATTAACTTCATTGTATTAACATCACATCGCTAGCACTATAGTGGTGAAGCAAATAATGACTTTTCATCTTATTCTTTCCTTTTCTGTTCCTATAGGGAAATGGTGTTTACAGCATACTGTTCTGTAATTATATACATTAAAACTAGGGAAAGAATTGAGCTTTTTGTGAGTTTTAATTTTACAGGACAGGACAAGCATGATGTTTATAAGTGGAAGTTCACAAATGAATGATTTATGGAGACCATGGGTTCATCCAAAAGTCCATCCCAACCTTGATCTGACCCTTTGGAAAGCATCACCTTCCCTCTGGGCTGGGAAGTTCATCACATCATCATAATCGTCATCTGTGATCCTCATCCCAAAGCTTGAGGCCATCATTTAGCTTTGCCAATCCCAGTCACCAGTTTATTATTTCAAATATACTTTCCTCTTATTCTACCATCTCACTTGACTCTGATATATCACATGAGCTTGTGCTCTTCTTTCCTGGCATAGCTGCCACTGGTGAGATACTGCAGTCATATTTTCTTTCAGAGTCCCCTTGCTGAATAGACACTCTTGGCCAGAGGGATGTGATTTGTTGCAAACTTTCCTCCACTCTTTGGAATATACTTGCATATTTTCTTTACTGATATGTGATGCTTTAAGCTGCACCATGTAAACAATGGTTGTCTAAGGCAGGTGTTTTGGTCCTGTGTCAGTGACAGAGAAATTTTCTGTCTGTACGTCACTGAAAGGTCTCATAATTCCACGAGATGAGGAGGGTGACCTATCACATGCCTTTCAGGGATGTGTTTACACATTTGGCAAAGATTTATTTTGACGTCTGTGGTACATCATGCAGCACTCTGCTCTGTGCATCGTAGTCTGCTTTATATTTAACACACAGATCACTGGCTCAGTGTGCCGTGGATCCCTCCTTACTGAAGTTCTGCATCTCAGATGCCTTCATTCTGGCATGGCTTCAGGCTCAGTCACTGTGTGCAGAGCTGTTCTTCATCAACAACAAACATTTCTGCATAAAAACATCCCACACTCTGCTAACTTGCTTTTGCACCTGTCAGGCAGTTATTTGGCTACCCATAAATTACAATATTCTTTCTTGTCCTACCTAGTTCCCTCCTATTTTTCAGTTCAGTCCTGTTTCTGAGAGTTTCTGGCTTCAAGCCCTAAGAATTCTCCTCTGCATCTCTCTTGACTACTCACTTTCAGCGCTTTTTGTTTCTTTAGAGACCAGAACTGTTCCTCACAAACACCAAACACATCTGTCCACCTCACGGTTTGTCAGATAGCTGCCTGAGTACTTCCTTGCCAGGTGAAAGGGCATGAATCCCCAAGAACAAAATCTGTTGAAGATATAAACCAGGAGATGCAGAATTGTTATTGCTAGATGTGGGCTACATTATGTGCATTAAATGCATGATGACTAATATTGGAACTTATTGGGCTGTGTTTTGGGCAGACACGAACTTAGTTTGATTACAACTACTGAAGTCATTAACAAGTTGGGAACAAGTGCTTTTGGTATTGCTTTTAAAGCTGGTTCTGCAATAGCACCTCTCCTATGAGGAAAGGTTGAGGGAACTGGGATTATTTAGCTTGGAGAAGAGAAGGCTCTGGAGAGATCTCATTGCAGCCTTCCAGTACTTAAAGGGAGCATATAAACAGGAGCGGGAACAGCTGTTTACAAGGGTGGATAGTGACAGGACAAAGGGGAATGGTTTTAAACTGAGACAGGGGAGGTTTAGGTTAAATATTAGGAGGAAGTTTTTCACACAGAGGGTTGTGACACTGGAATATATTGCCCAATGAGGTTGTGGATGTCCCATCCTTGAGGGCATTCAAGGCCAGGCTGGATGTGGCTCTGGGCAGCCTAGTCTGGTGGTTGGCGACCCTGCACATAGCAGGGGGTTGAAACTCGATGATCATTGTGGTCCTTTTCAACCCAGGCCATTCTGTGAATTTATGATTCTATGATTCTATGATTCTGTGATTCTGATTCTATGATTCTATGATAGCAAGCTTCAACTCCATGTGGCAAACATCTAAAAATGAAAAGATGGTTGTACAGCTTGCTAGCTCACCAATACAAGAGAGTGGTGAGACTGTTCAGGTAACCTAGGACTGGAGAAAGGGCATCTACTCCCGGCACAGAAGTCTTCCTGGTGTAGAATTTGGGTCACTGCAAACCCTTTCTTTTAAATTTGCTGTCCCTGAGGACTCACGAAAAGCAAGCATAGCATCACAGAAAGAGGCAAAAACAATGAGGGATGCTCCAAAAGCAATACCTATTATTTTATGGTGGCCCACAACGTCAGAGGCAGATGTTGGTGATACGGCAGTGGAGGTTGAACTTTCCTGCCAGTATTCCTTTATACTTTGTTGCTGCGCAACAGATGGCAGCAGAGGGACAATCTGACACAATGGCATCTGACATGGAAGTGCAGATGAAGCAAAAAGTGTGTAATTGAATTCCTCCATACAGATGAACTCGCACCCACTGACATCAGTGCTTGCTGAATGTTTATAGAGACCAAACAGTGGATATAATCACAGTAAGGCAGTGGGTGGTGCGTTTCAGCAGCGGCAACAGCAACAGAGGGTCATCTCCACTGGTGCAGTTTTATAAGGGCAGCATGCAGGCTCTTGTTCCATTGCTGGTGAAAATGCATAACTAATAATAATAACTAATGGTGGTGACTATGTTGAAAGATACTGTTCTGCAGGTGAGAATGCGCTCTATCCAACAGTGTTATTGTGTTCTTTGTATCTGTTGTAGTTTCCATGGAAAAAAAAAATTAGGAGACATTATTTTCAGCGCAAACTAAGTAGAAAAGCTGAGGTCAGGACTGATGGCAGCTGCAGCTCCTCACAGGGAGCGGAGGGGCAGCGCTGAGCTCTGCTCTGTGTGACAGCGACAGGGCCCGAGGGAACGGCATGGAGCTGTGTCAGGGGAGGGCAGCTGGGGGTGAGGGAAAGGGTCTGCACCAGAGGGCGGTGGGCACGGCCCCGAGTGCCGGAATTCAGGATGTGTCTGGACAGTGCTCTCAGACGGACACAGGGTTTTGGGTGGTCCTGTGTGGGGCCAGAAGTTGGGTTCAGTGATCCCAGATGGAAAACCATAAAGCAGGGCATAATGTAAAACAAAACAGAGTCTAGAGAGGGGAGAAAACATATGTATGGTTTTATGTACTAAAAGCAGTTTTAGAAAAGCAGTTAGTCTTCCAGAAAATGATTAAGAAGTATAGAATAAGATTCCACGTTTTTCCAGCCAAAGCTTTACATCAGAAACTGTTGTCCAGATGTGTCGACAAGTTGCATAGGTTTATGCACATCGATTTTATACCATAGAATTAAACCTCCCTGCTGACGAATTTGGAACATCAGAGTCATATGTTCAGGGTTAAAACAATCGCACATTCACAAGCAGATGAGAAATATTACATAAATACTATGTTGATTTATCATTTATCAAGGAATTTTTGACAGGATAATCTAGGCTCATACATTTTCTTTTAATAAATTGTTGCTATTTTTGTAGAGGAGAAATGTGCGGTGAGTAATACCAGTATTTACAATTTAGATTTATAGCTAACTTCATCAATAGCTTTCATTGCTCTTCTTTTATAAATTTCCCTTATTCTGTGTTTTGTTGAGCTTTTCTTTTAATCATTAAATTCAAATTAGCATCCATGGGCCAACTTTATTTTTAATTTAAGAATGTGAAACAAAAATAGCTTCACAAGTAAAGTATTAAACAAATGAGAAATGAACATATGGCAAAAAACAAGCCCTTTTAGCTGTTCTTTGAGTGTACTACGATTTATAACAGTAAGGTTATGTGGTGGAGTGTAGAGTACAAAACTTACTAAATAATGAATGCAGTACTTCTATACCATTTTGCTGGCACTAACCCTGAGCAATTTTAATTAGCTTCACCTCCCCTTAACTGCAAGGACAGCTGGGGATGTTCAGCCTTCCTATAAAAGCAGAGTTCTGCAAGTCATTTTATTTAGATTTATCTATTTAATTAATTAATTTTGCTACCAAGACTCAGCTGTTCAATTGATTTACCAAATTTCTGTGTGATGTCTTTTAGATTATGCAACTAAAAAACCATCTCCATGATGACTGGCAGGGAAACCCCAATAACCCAGTGAGAAAAAAAGAACACCCTGACATCATCA
Organism: Chrysolophus pictus; assembly: GCA_037305975.1. Lineage (NCBI taxonomy): Eukaryota > Metazoa > Chordata > Aves > Galliformes > Phasianidae > Chrysolophus > Chrysolophus pictus. The sequence continues at coordinate 35,422,376 of CM074577.1, forward strand.
CTGTCTCGGCATTGTAGGAAAGCAATTAACTTGTGAGGATCCATCTCCAGCAACACAAAGCTGAAAGCAGCTGAATCCCATAAGCTTAATCAGAGAGGAGAACCCTGATCTGGCCCCTCATTGAGGGATACTCAGTCCACACTCCCAGGATGAGGTTCAGCAGGAAAGGTTCTCCAGATCATCTTACAGCCTAGGGGGGAGTAATTGCCTTATAGGGTGTGGGACTCTACATAGGATGCAAGGGAAGAGAATCTGGGGATTGTGCAAACTCTAGTAAGGAGTGTTTACGTGGAAGACCAGTCAAGAACAGTGAGGATCAAGGTGGTCTTGGAGAAATAAGCATGGGGGGGAAAAAAAGAAGTTGATATATTTCTGTGTCATCACCAGGGAGCATCAGGCTGGACTGACTGTGAGAGGTACAGCAGCAGCTAGAAGTCTGGGCTGGATGGCAGAGAGCTGTGGGTGAGGGTTGGCTTGGAGGAAGCCAAAACCAGCTGTGGAAGGGACTGTGGGGCCTGAAGGCCAGCTGAGGCACACCTTGGCATGGGCAGATGAGGCAATTAGAGACTAGAGGGTCCCAGGCCAGCTGCTGGGCAGGGAGGGGGTCTAAGGCCTGTAGCTGGAGAGCCCACAGCATACATGTGCATGCATGAGCACCAGCAGCTGGTGTAGGCCTGTGGGTCTCAGGAGCTCTTATGCTGCAGGTGTTAGCAGCTAGGGAGCTCTGGGTGATCAGGAATGGCTGCTGGACAGGCTGCATGCCTACAACTAGTTCCTGGAGGAATCCATATTGTGTGCATATGTGTATTTTCCACTAATGCGCTTGCATCCTTATGCAGAACAGGGAAACATTTCCTGAAGGAGGGATTAACTTGGGGTATCTTGCTGCTAATGCAAGGTCATAATCCTCTGAGAGACCAACTGCTAGTCCAACAGGCAGGTTATTCTGCTACTTGCATTCCCAGTTAGAAACAGTAAGACTTATATCAGTTAATCTCTACTCTTTGAAGCCTGGGTTTTACCTAGGTCATTGGCCTCAGCTGCTGTCCTCAAAAGGTACCACTTAAGCAGTCACCCATGATTTAGTACTCTTGATCCTCAATGACCTAGCTTCTACTGCATGGAGAATTTTGTTAATTTATATTCCTCTTCTCTTTTACCTCTTCCATGCTTGCCATGTTGATAGCTGGGCAGCAGACCTCCTCAGCTCAGCTGTGAAGAACTGATTCCATCCTAATTCCTAGCATCAGTAAAATTTTGCAGAGATAGCAGTAAGCAGAGATAACCACAAAGCAAAAGACTAGGTGATTATATGGTGACTATGGCTAGATTTGCCTAAAAAGTTTTAAATCTGTCTTCAAACTGAAGACCTTTCCAGTCCCAAAACCTGCCAAATACATGTTTCTCTGTTAAGCATGGGTGAACCAGCAAGGTAACTGATCTCACCATGTCAGATGGATGGCTTGTTCCTTGCCCATCTCAATTTTCTCTTACATTAAGGGAAAATGAAACAGGTATTTTTTGTTGCTGATGTTTTATTAAAATCTAATGTGTTGTCTTTATTATTGCCCGAGGCATGTTATAGGGAACATTAATCTCATCTCGTAGTTCTCCTTATCTTCCATAGTCTGGTAGCAACCTTTCTGTTTTTTCTTTTCCAGTCACTGAGGGAATGAGAAAAACTGACCTAGCCTGTTTCAGAGCACCAATTTGCTGAAAAAGTTGATATTCTTAGACAGCAGATGCTTGGAGTATTGCCAAATGGGAGAAGAAAATTGACATTGGTTTTCTGTTGTTCTTACAAGAGTATTTATAGGTCTATAACATATCCTCACCTCCCTAACAGTCTGTCAGACAGCTGGAAGACTTCTAAATTACATGAAAATACCAGTTTTAGGTTCTGTCACTACAGATACTTAGAGCGGCCAAATCTAGAGAACAGAGCAGAAGTCTGCAACACAGGATGAGCTGATGGGAGAGCTCGGCATGGTGGCAGACCCCACCAAATAGGCTTACTGCACAAAGAAAGCTGGATGAATTACCAAAGCTGATTTTCCTTAAACATCCGTTCACATTTACTGGGGTACGTGAGCCCAGATGTTTTTTTCTACTGCATTTTAAAGATGTTGTAGCATAATGTATATAATAGAATATACATCTAATTCCTTCAACAGCTGGTGAATAGCACACTGATTCCAACTAGTTCATTAGGGATGGTGAGGAACAGTCAGTGAAACTAATGAAAAAGAAACACCAAATGGAGAGGGACTTAAAGGGCAATTAGTGCCTCACACACTTTGTTTTCCAGAACATTTCTCCCCAGCCTAAATCACCTTTAAATCAAGAAGTGTTGGATAGTAGGAGGTGCTCGGTGATGTATTTGCAGACAGAACTTTCTCTGTTTAACCACAATGCTGCTATAGCACACATGCATTAGGTGGCTTTGATAGTGCTCAGCATCCTCAAATCAAGAAGTTTCACCAATAGAAGGACAGGCAGCTGTTATTTGCTTGCGTCTATGCTGTTAACCCTCGACTCTAAGAACAGTAGGTCTCTCTCTCAAGAAAGAATGTACCTTCTCTAGACAGCTTTCAGATTTAAGAAAATAAGCTCTGCTTATGCAAAGATGTTGGCAGTCCTAGCTAGCTCTTACCCACTCTGTTTAGGCTTTCTAACAAGACACCACATGGCAAATTAGGCAGTTAAAGAAAGTTTTCAGCTAAGTAGCTTACTGACAAATTTTTCTGCTGTTTAAACTACACCTAAAATAAGTATTTTAAAAGTTATCCAAGCTTCTGGACTCAGGGTAAAATACATTTTTCTCAGGGCAAAATATAAACGGATAAAATAACAACATGTACACCAACCTCAGCCATTGTTAGCAATTCTCAAACCCTGCTAAATGTTACCTATCACCCTCTCCTGATCTATCAACTCTTCACAGCTTGGAAATTTTGCAGCAAAACCTGCATAGGTGAAGACCCTAGAAAATAAGCATAAGAACTATTACCAAAATCAAGGTCTCTTCTGTTGAAAACACCCCGTGTCTCAGCTTGCTTCAGCTAAATTGTGAGGTGTCTGCTTTCATGCTTCAGGCAATTGCAGTTGTCACAAAATGACTCAAGACGATGTTGGCCTTTAAGATATTGGAGAACTTTAGCCGCTTTCTGTAATGCTTCAATTTGTGACAAGAAATGAACTCAAGGTCAATTTGTAATGCGGAACACGGGGTTAATCACTGTTTAACTGGTGGACTGGTTCACACAAGAAAAACAGCATACTTGAAGAAACATGGTAACTAATGACTTTTAGAAAGACTAGGCTTCTATTGGGTACTGATTGGCAGAAATAAAGCTGGTTCAATTCTGAGAGGGCACTAAAAGCTTCCCCTTAGAAATTAGGAAGTTGAATTGTATTTTCTGGGGGCTCATGTACAAGCTGAAAGCAGTTCTATAAATGAGCTTTGCATAATCAGAAAGGGAAAACAAGACAGACAATATGTCAGCATGGAAAAAATTAATCAGTCCTAAAAAAAAGAGAATCTGTCGAAGAAGACAAGTAAGAAACTTGCCCATGTCCTTTTCCAGACCTGCTCCTGGTTGTAGTACTTTGATGCCTAAGCACAAAGAAATCCATGTAAGGCACAAATCAATCTGTTGTCCCAGAGGAAATACTGCCTTTTCCACCTAGATGGGGAAGCCTTATCAGAATTGATGCTCCAGGCTGCTAATCTTGATAACCTGACTCATCTGTCCATCACTAGCTGGGCCTACACTGGCCATAAATACTCTTGTTATTAACTGCTTGTGCCACAAATCTTCCACCCCAGCTAGTAGTGCTGCTCTGCTTTGCTATGCCACCACTGACAGGTGGTCCCAGCTGGCTCCTTAGATGGATGGTACTGCACACACTGAAAGCCACTCAGACTCTGCAGGCCAACCCTCTTCTGTGGCTTCTTCTACCAGGTAAGTAGGTTGCTGTCATTGATTAAAACAGCCCCGAAGCTCCTCATTAGTTATTGTTAAATCACAGGCATAGTAAAACAAAGGACTCCATGCACCTTACTTGTGAAATTTGTTCACATCTGCAGAGTCCATGGCTGCTCTTGGTTTCTCTGTCCTACCCTTGAAAAAAGGGCTTCAACAGAAGTAGAAAAAGTAGGGTCATACCTTTGCCATTCCTATCCTCTTCCCATTGCTCCTCTGCAACCAGATAGTAGTCCAATCCTTCTCTTCACAGAACAGCTAAGGTCAGAAGGGGACTCTGAAGTTTGTCTGATTCAATGTCCTGCATCAAGCAGGGCCACTCCAAGCCGATTGCCTTGCACCACACCCAGCCAGCTTTTGAAGATCTCCAAAGACTGAGACTCCAGAACATCTCCAGGCAGCCTGTTCCTGTGTTTGACCACCTACAACATAAAGATTTTTCTTATGTATAAATCAAATTTCATGTGTTTCAGTTTGTGTCCTTTTCTTCTCGCCCTTCCCCTAGGAATCATCCCCCTGTTCAGGGAGCTCACTTTGAATCAAGCCTCTGCTGTGTCAAGGGTGCTTGCTTGAGTGCTATAGGGGACTCTGTCCTGAAGTGTGTCACCTGCACATGGCCCTCAGCAGACTCTCTTGGCTTTTCTCTTACAGTCCACATGCATTTTAGCTTCTCTCTGACAGCGATTCAGACTCCTGGTGATCTGACAATATTCATTTTTTCTATTCTTTCCCTAGTCTATTTTTCAGTCACTGAAGTCAGGGCAACCAAATGGGTGGTTTTCCTGTGATTTGCTAATCCAAGATGAACTCTGCTGTCAGGATGCTTTCCCCTGAAATGTTCACCCTTTACCAGATGGTGGGAACAGGAGCACACACGCAGCTCTCTCACACACCCACTCCCTGCCTACTGGAAATGCATCTTTCATTCTCAGCCTCCGGAGGAAGAAATAGAAGTGTGGCAACCTCACTATACTCATTTTTGTTGTGAATTTATGCAACCGGCTTGCTTTTGACTTCTCCCACCCCGAGAGCTCAAGGCAAGCTGCAGAGGTGGCCGGGGGCTGGATCCTGCATTGCTCCAGTGCTGTGACCAGGCTGCAGGAAGGTGGTTCTGCCGAACAGTGCCACTTAGCCATAACTTACCTACCTGCAACTTCCTCTCTTGCAGTGCAAGAGAGGCCTTCAATTTCTCCCCTTCCTTACAGAGCTGTTATGGTTTTCAGCAGGCCTCACTCCAGCTCCAGGCTTGGGCAGGAGAAGACAGCTCCCTGCTTGGGCCTAATGCTTACAGGAAAGCCCATTCAGGCTATTTAAATATGTATCATCCAGCTGTCTTTTCTAAGGGAGGACTGCTGTGGGTTTCCGCTACTTCATTATGCAAAAAATATATAATCAAATATTCTGCTGTGAAAATGAAATGTTACCAGTGACCCAAATAAAATGTACCCAGTGCATCTCTCACTCACTCACAGCAAAGACACAGCCACCACCAGCTCCAATCCCTGACTACACATAAAAAAATAATAATTTGGTGTCAAACGATTCCAATAAAGGATGCTAATCTGCATTTCTACAGTATTCCAGGAAACTACTTATTTTGGCCTAAATGGACATTGGACAGGCAGGTTTCCTGCCTGCATGATGAACTGATGCAATTTCACACTGATATCAAGGGCTTTCACTGTGACAGACACTTCGAGGAGAAGCAGGCTTAAAGGTGAATCTGGAGCTGTCTAGCAGGTCTGTAAAAGCACCTCACTTCCTTAATTTTTCATTCTTAATATTATCCAGAACTGCTACTATCAGTGTAGCAGAACAGAATGGTGAAGAATATCAAATTAGTTTATGTAGTGTAAGCAGCAATGTGGCGTTAAGACCCCAGAGGAGGCTGCTGATCGATTTTGTTGTCGCAGAGCTAGACAATTTCACTGCCAAGAAGCACTGCTGAGCAGGGAGAAACTGCTAATAGCACAGCAGCTCCACGTCGCATCCAGGATGCTGCTGGGCCACGTGCTTTTGCAATAGGATGTGCAGCAGAGCGGAGAGATGCTGCCATCGTCCCCAGCATCAGTCAGCAGTAAAACAAAGCATTGTTTAATCCTCCAAATTGAAACATTTTCGTACTTTCCTACAAGAGCATCAGTTTTTTCCCAACCACAATTTTCAGCTTCTATTTTCTGTTAGCTAACAGTGTATCTGGAGATACTCATTTATCTGGCAACTTAACTATTTGCACTGCAGCATCAACATTTAAGGAAAAAGCAGGATGCTCTCCTAGCAGTAAACTTTTTTTTATTACTGAGTTTTGAGCTTACATTGATTATTTTAAACAGCTCAGGTTACTGTTTGCATGAAATATGCTTTAGAAAGGTACTCAATATTGGTTTTCAAGTTACTTGCTAGTGTACGCAGATACTGATGCCTGTTATCTTTGCTGTCTATTCCCTGTATTAGGAAGTGACTTTATACAATTTTCCTAATTCCAGAACAAATACAGCAGAAACACTGACGTGTTTATTCTGCCCTTGTACCTTTATCAAGCGTAAGAATTCAGTGCCTCTCTGGTTGCTCAGAGAGGCTGTGGAGTCTCCTTGGAGGTCTCCAGACTCCACCTGACCATGGGCCTGGGTATCCTGCTCAGGGTGGCTCTGTTGGGACAGGGCTGGTGCCTGATGGTCCCAGAGGGCTCTGCCCACCTCAACCGTGCTGCAACTCTGTGATTTTTGCTTTTCCTAACCCCTTTGGTTCTGCATTTCAACATCTGACACGGTGTGTACACTGGCCTCTGGGCACTGAATTGCCCAAATTCCTTGCCATAATTCTCCACAAAATCCCATTTCAAAGTATCTGTTGGGTTTCTCAGAGGCTTGAGTGATTCTAGAGGCAACACTTGGGCAAAAAAAGCCATAAGCAAAAGTACCTGCATACATCCTTTGCCCTGATAAACATGGAACTTCCTAGTTTCTCTCTGGCAGCCTTACCCAGAGTACAGACACAGCCTTTCAACTTCCACACCCCACAGCACCCTTCCCAGGAAAACAACACCCCGCAGCCACCCTGCAGCCCGATAACCCAGCTCTGCGGAAAAATGCAGGATAATTACAGCTTCATTTTGGCAGCAGGTGCAGCTCTTTAACCTGCAGCCCCCTGCCATCTCCCAGAGAGCAGAGGCAGCTCAGCTCTGCTGGAGAGAGACGCCTGCAGGGAAAATTCTCTGAGAAGCAGAGCCTGGGGAGACGTTTCAGCCACGCGTTAGGTTTTGCTGCTGTGACATCTGCTCTCCTCCCTGCAAGATCTGCCTTTTCACAGGTAGGTATATCTCTGACCTGCCAGCCTGACTTCAGCTTGCTTCCAGGCTCAGACTCAGCTTCCTCTCTTTTAGGTAAGATGGTGTACATTCTGCCACACTTTGGTAATGAAATGTGGCACCCTGGCAGGGAGAATCCCAAGCACCCCAGCCATGACTTACCTTATGAACCTCCTGCATCTCAGCTTTTGTAGAGGAGGCCCAGGGGGATCTCGTTGATGTCTATACATTTCTGAAGGAAAGTGCAACGAAGGTGCAGCCAGGCTTTTTTCAGTGTTGCCCAGTGCCAGGAACAGAGGAGGCAGTGGGCACAAACTGGAACACAGGAAGTTCCATGTGAACACCAGGAGCACTTGTGTGCTGTGTAAATGAGCAACCACTGGCCCAGAGGCTGTAGGGTCTCCTCCTCAGAGATCTCCAGACTCTGTCTGGCCGTGGGCCTGGGCACCCTGCTCTGGGTGGTCCTCAGGAGCTGGGCTGGGGTCTGATGGCCCAGAGAGCTCTGCCTGCCTCAGTCGTGCTGGGACTCTGTGATATTTTCTTTTTCCAGCCAGTTTGGTTCTGCATTTCAGTATGTAACACAGTGCACGTACATTTGGCATGTGCACCTGGCTGCTTCTGGAGTTATCCACGCTTGAAGCCACCTATCAGCAAATGACATCCTGCCTATAGCAAGCCATGCTGCCAGGTGAACTGCGCTCTCCTTGTTTTTGTTAATCTGCTGCCATTAGCATTAATCAGCCTATGACAGGAACATGACGCTGTTGCATATGTTTTTACGATCGCTCTTAGATTGTTGCTGCTAATAAAGCCAAACCAAACTGGAAAAACTCTTCTTCCTACGGCTGGGAGTTGAATGGAGACCGATAGCTTAACCTGCAAGGAAGGAATTTTATTATTTTAGGTGCTTTTTCTCCAGCCTAATTGCTGTGACCTGTTAACATTTTAATTAATGTTGCTTGTTTTGTTCAGGCGGTTTTAGCTTGCTTGTTCATCACTCTATGGTAGGAGGTATGCTTTGTAATTAAAAGCAAGTCTGCTTGTACAATCATCAGTAAGGAAGTCATAGTTTTTAAATAAAGTACTTTGTAGTCACCTTTAGAAAATAAATGTGTAAACTGCAATCAGTTAGTCTCCCTGTTGAGGTACAAATTGGATGCAGGAGTAGGGATATTGTTGGAGGGAAACTGAGGAACAGATACTTAGTAACATGCTGAAATTTACTGGTGGAAAAGAAAACCAGTGTAGAGAAGCTATGGCCAGCATTCAGCTAAGCTAACAGGAGGTGTGCATATTGTTCCCCTACCACATCTCCTCCCTTTGCTAATTATCTCACAGCCTCTCTGGTACTTGGGGTCACCAAAGTCACTTGTTAGCAAGCTGACTGCCAGCGACAACAAAAGGCACAGAATTGCATGTTTTAATTATTGTTTCATTGTCATGCAATTCACAGCCAGTCCACAGCGAGAAGGGCTTCTTACTGTTTGCTTGACAGTCTGAAAATTCACGCTGGAGGATGAGAATTTGCTGCCACAAAGTAAGGAAAACAAACCCAGAGCTCTCGGTCATTTGAGGACCCCTAAGCACCAGCTAAGTGCATGTCACAGATGTGCCCATATTCTTTAGCCCCTCCTCTGCCATCCTTAACAGATATTTCAGATTCCACTGGTAAAGCTGCCCGAAAAATATGTGCTGTGCAGAGATCAACCAGCAGCAATAATTAAGACTGAGCAAGGGTGTTGCTGCAATGGAAAGGAGGAATGCTGGAAGATATTCAGAGAGAGAAATGTAAAGATGATGAGCATGTCACTTTGCAGCACTGGAGCTCTTTCTGATGTGTGATTTCACATGGCCGTATCTAGTGGAAAATTTTCAGGAGACCTTTTCAAAATGAAGGAAGTTTCAGAAATACTCCAAACTTCCTTAGACACAGCCAAACCAGCCTCAAGTGGGGAGATGAGAGAGGGGAGATGAAAAGAAATAAAAAAGGAACAGAGGCATGTATACCTTCCTTTGCTTTCTAGCATGTCAGATGCTGGGAAAGCTAGGCTGACTGCTACTGCCAACAGGCAGTTTGCTCCAGCCCTCAGCAGCCATAGCACAGAGCCTGCACAGGAACACCCCAAGACCTGGTGCAAAAGGCAGGGCTGGCAGCATCCCATTTGTCTTCTTCATGCAGGTGCTTTGCTGCAGCCACTTCCAAGGCCCCTGGAAGAAGGGCAGTGAGGGAGAAAGAGGAAGGTTTTGTTTGCTGGCCATTGCCTAATGCTGCTGCTGAAATATTCAGGGGCAGAAGAAGGTGTATTCCTACATCCATCTCTCCTCCTTAATTTCCTAAAAGTTAATCTCAGCGTTTTTTGTCTGGGAAAACTACAAGCTATCTTGTGATGCATTTAAAATATTTAAGGTGGCATCCTCATGGCATATACAGAGGAAGGGCTCTGGCAGCCCTAAGCTACTGAAAGGAATGAGGCAAAGGGATTGCTGCACAGAAACTATAATGAGTTCATTCACAAGAAATGGTGAGGGCCAGAGAGATGCCTCTTTTTGTGGAAAAAAACAACCAAACAACTAAATGTATTACCAACAACTATTTGTAACACATTGCCAAAGATGCTCTCAGAGCAGCTTCTAAATAATTGAACAAGGAGTTTAGATGCTGCTGAATGGTGGTGCTCTGCTTTCAGCCTGGTTTCTGGAGTTTACTATGAACTCAGAAGACTGAGTGCATTCTAGCTTAAAAACAGAGCGGAGTGAGCATTCAGCTGCACTGGGATCAAAGTTTGTTAATATTTTAATGTTTCTAACATGACGCAGAATGCGTGAAAGGTCTTGGGGAGCACAATGATTAATATATGTATCAAGTCACGGCTGAAAACCAACAATGCAGTTCTGTTTTTCTGATGGCAGATCAAATTCCAGCTATTTTCAATAGTCCAATATTGATCACTAAAATGGCCTCTGCTTTCCCTCCTGCATTTTTCAAAGGAAGAAAATAGAAAATGAATCTGGTTCAGGACAATAATATGCAAACACGAAGAGGTGTTAGAGTTGATTGTTGTTAGCTATACCAATTTGGGGGTTAATATAGATATAAATTAGATTAATATTTGGCAACAAAACAGTTATGCTGGTGTTGGAATACTTGTACGTATTGTCAGAAATGCCAGTGAAGGCCCTTTCAGTGGGTACCTTAAGTCAGCTCATCTATTTAAAATAGGAGTCTGTGGAATGAACACGATCTCACCAACAGGAGAACACACAGGTGGATTAAAGCAGAGACCATCAAGTCAGGGTGCTCTTTTTTGCTCATAGCAATCCCATAAAAATATCAACTCTGCCAGTTCCATGTTTACCAGTATGACTGACCTTCATCTCATTATAAAATTCTGTAGTTTGAAAAGACTGAAGAATTTGATGACTTTGTTGCAGCTTTGCTCATCCCTTCACAACATGATTCCCCAGAAGGTTTCACCAAGAACGATACATTATTCTGTTTGCATCCTGAAAGACTTCCACCTCTCAGAGATGTCACAACATGACATTAGTTCAGTGTCTGAGCAGTGTTATAGCAGCTAGACAGGCCGGGAGCTTTAGGCAACAGCATGACACCACGCAGGGGCCAGCTGATCCTGTCACACCCAGGGGAGTGCCACTGCCTGATGCTTTGAAAGAAGCACAAGACATTGATCCAGGCCCACAGTGGATCTCCCAAAATAGTTGGTACTGACTATCCTCCTGGAAATGAGAACAGCTCAGCCAAAACCCTGCAAGCATCTGGCATCAATGTGTCTCCACATGTCATGAATACCAGCTAGCAAAGCTTCATATGGCCATTAGCCTATGAAAGGTTGATCTGCATATCTGTGCCACTTGGGATGTGAATATTGTTTGTATTAGCCAACTGCTGATGACCAAAAAAAAAAAAGAGTATGTCTGGCTGTGACATGGTATGCTTTCTGGAGCCAAAGCGAAGTGGTTGTCTGCAGACATGCTGCCACAAGACACATCAAACAACTTGTGGATTCAAGCACGGGGATGGTGCCACAGTCAGTAGCTCTGGCCAGTTCCAAACATCACTGACCAGTGAGTACCTGCAGACTCCAGGATGGGGAGATGTCTGCAAAGAAAAGACATCACAGAAGAATGCCCCAAGCCCATATTTAGATGACCAGACCAGCCAGACTTTGTCAGGCTCGCCTCCCCAGAGGAGCAACGCTTTTTCTGCAGCACCTAAAAGGAAGAGCAAACATAGTAGGCTCCAGGGCATTTCAGACAAGGTTTTGTATAAGCACAAAGTGCTTCCCTCATCCTCAGAGAGTGCATATGGCACTGCTGGAACAGAAAAGGGACATGAGAGCTTCCTCAAAAGCATATGTTCACCTTTTCCCCATACCTACACAGAAACACAGCACAATAGCAAGTGTCCTGCTTCACAGAACCTTCTTGTACTACCATGGAACTTTCTAGCCCAGCCCCAAAGTCCATCAAATTCCATTTGCTGTGGTTCTGCCACACCTGTGGGCTGAAATCGGACACTTCTTTCTCAGGTTGGCTCTTCTCCTGGCCCATCAGCTCTTCCTGTCAATCAGTCAACCATGTTTTTCCAACGCTTTCCCCCTCTTAGACAAAAATAAAAGCCATGCTTTCAGTTGAGACACATGGAGACAAGTGCAAAGTGTCTTTTTACATGACTTTACTTAACACTGAGTAGATCATATTTTGATGTCTTACAGCTGACCAGGCCACTTCAGTACTCCAGCAGGAGAAGAACAGCTCTCCAAGACCAGCAAGGCTTTACTTGCTTTCAGAGGACCTCTTTAGACACCTTACAGTGAGTGAGCTGTGGAGGAGCAAGGCAGTGTTTCACACTTCATTTGCCTTATAAAAGATCTTCCTGGTTAACATGGAAAAAACACAAGTCACTGTACTGCTCACAAACTCAGGAGGTACAGTCATTCCCTTCTATATTGTGCAAGTGTGGCAGTTTTACACTCATACTGTGTGCTTTAACTGCTTCAAATAAAGTTCTGTTCTAAAACAAAAACAAACAAAAAAAAAACATTTGTCATTACATCAAATAAGCAGTTTTGTTTAGTAGACACTTCCAGGTAAATATTAATAAATGAAAAGGCTGAGAATAATAAATACTTTTAAATTGCTATAAATGTTGTAGTGCTGGGCAAGAGGCAATAAGACTGATGAAAGGAACTGCACAGATACCATAAGAGAGATTCAGCTACAGTAGGTCTTTTCAGACTGAAAAAGAAATCCATGGGTGGAGTATCACATCAGAAACAACATGAAGGCAGTGAAAAATGGCTTTATTATTATTATTATTATTATTAATTATTTTTTATTTTTTTCCTTATAGAAGAGCAAGCAGGCATTTAATGTCCAAAACAAACAGAAGCTGGTTCTTCACATGGCATAGACTTAAGCTGAGGAATTCCCAAATCCATGAGAGGAGAAAGAAATCCAGCTAATAAGCACATGAATGCTTCCTCTGGTTTAAGATATCATTGAATCTCAAGTTGAGATGGCCTTTGAAGGTCACCTAGTCCAACTCCCCTGCAATGAGCAGGGACATCTTACAGCTTCATCAGATTGCTCACAGCCCCATCCAGCCTGACCTTGAGTGTCTCCAGGGATGGGGCATCCACCACTGCTTTGGGCAACCTGTGCCAGTGCCTCACCACCTTAAATGTAAAAAACTTCTTTATTTCCAATCTAAATCTCTCCTCTCTTAGTTCAAAACTATTTCACTGAATCATAAATTCTTAGAGTTGGAAGAGACCTTTAAAGATCATCTATTCCACCTCCCCTGCAACGAACAACATCATCTACAGCAAGATCAAGTTGCTCAGAGCCTTATGACAAACATAAATCTCCCCTTCTTTAGTTTTAAAACATTTCCCCTTGTCCTAACATAAAAGATACTGCTAAAGAGTCTGTCCCCTTCTTTCTTATAGCTCCCCCTGCTTTAGATACCAAAAGGCTCCTATCAGGTCTTCCCAGAGCCTTATCTTCCCCACCCCAAACTATATGCCTGAACCATAGATCACTGGACTTTGAGAGATCTTCATCATGTCAATCCATATGGCCACTATTCAATTCAAATTGCCACTGCCTCAGGAAGTGTGTGGGACTTCACCAGCTGATGAAGCCATTTCTGGGGCATCAGTGTGGTTAAGCAACCATTCAAAAAAAACCACAAGACATTCTGCAATGAGGCAGGAAAGTAAGTCCCTTTTTACACTTCAGCAAATCAAAGTAAGAAAATTACAATTTTTTACATCCTCTTCAAATAGAGACATTGGGGTGAGGAAGAATGCCTATAAGAGATGATAGGACACTGTGATTAGGAGGTGCACATCATTTTCTGAAGTTATATGGGTGTTTTCCCATCTTCAGTACAAAACCAGAAAAAATTGCTTTCAGAATCAGCATTTTGTGATGAGAAATGCTTATCACTGGAACATTGCATTTAAACAACTCAGAGGAGACCAAATACCTGTCTCTGAATATATCTGAAATTTATTTTGATTTTTCATGTATACATGGCACGTTCAGGAGATGTGTTTATCCTTTTCCTTATATTGCCACCTGGTGGCCTGAGACATATTAAAATAATATATCACTAATTTTTCAGTGAAATGACCATATTTAAGCATTAAGCATAGTACCCATTTATTTTCCTCTGAGACAGAAGATAAGTTTATTTTTCATACAGAACTTGTAAGGGGCTGCTTGGCTTTCCCACCAACATGCTATTTCCTCTGTGTAGTGCAGTCAGCCCCTGACTGAGCCTAAATAAATGGCCAGGCTAGAAACCCCAGGTTATACATATAGTGAGACTGTTAATAGGACTTGCAACTGGCTCTTCCTTCTGCCCAGTGGAAGGATGGAAACACAGTTCAAGGACACTTAGATACTCTGGAGGGAGCTCTTTTTTCTCCAGAAGCAGCATTGCCACAGTGTAGAGAGTACGTCTTAGTAAAGGAGAAAGTATCATAGCTTGAGGGAAGGGGGATTGTTCAGTCTGGAAGGGTGGAGGCTCGGGAGATAATACTTCTCTCAACAAGGATTGAAAGGAGGTTGAAGTAGGCTGTGGCAAAGTAGGGATGGCCTCTTCTCCCATGTAACAGCAGTAGGATGGAGAGAATGACCTCAAGTTGCTCCAATGAAGGTTCAGGTTGGATATTAGGAACAAATTCTTCTCAGAAAGAGTGGTGAGGCCATGGCACAGGCTGCCCAGGGAGGTGGTGGGATCACCATCCTTGAAGGTGTTCAAGAACCATGTGGATGTGACACTGGGAGACATGGTTAGTGGATGTGGTGGGGATGGATTGGTGGTTGGAACTGATGATCGTAGAGGTCTTTTCCAACTTTAATGATTCTAAGATAGACTTGCACTTCATAGGAGCGGCCTCTTAGGTGCGGAAATTGCATAGCATAACCTAATCTTTAAGCAAGACCTTGTGTCCAGTTTTGGGACCCCAGTACAGGAAAGAATTTCTAAATTGGAGTACTTGATAGAATTCTAAGAGGAAACCACAAGGCAAATGGAGCCCAGATCTTCACAGCAGTGCACTGCAGGAAGAGACAGTGACCATAAACAAAACCAAAAGAGATTCAGAGCAGATGTAAGAAGAACCAGTTTCAGCGTAAGTACAGTCAACACTGAAAGAGATTGTCCAGGGAAGTTGTGTAGTGACCATCTCTTGAGATTTTCAGATCTGACTGGATGAAGATCTGAGCAGCCTGGTCTGACCTCACAGCTGACCCTTGCTTGGAGTAGATGTTTGAGTAGACATGGAGAGTGCCTTTCTTTTCCTTTTGTTAACAAAAACTTAATGCTAGCAATTTTCAGTGCTACTCATTTATGGAAATGCATTTTTGAATACTTTATGAGAACTGCAGAATTTCACATCCCAGGTGTAGCTCCTGCTTTGAGGTATGATGTAACTCCTGTTATGAGCTACTTCTCACACAATCAAACACACTCATATTCTTTTTGATGTGTAGAAACAGTTGAAACTGATCTTTTCATAGCAGCAGCAAACCAAAAACATCACTTGCACCTTTTTATTGGCCTAACACACTTCCCAGATTACATTTCACGTGCTCTTCTGCTGTATAGCTATAACCACAGAGGCAGTGTTTTTCTCTGAATCAATACCTAGCAGGCAAAGAGCAGCTCCCATCTCAAACAGTGAATTTGGTGAACTGAAACTGTTACTGGATGTAGAGCCACGTCTGAGACACAGAGACACTGGTGTGAACACAAGAAAGCAAAAGTTTGACCAATACACCCATGATAGATTCCCACCATCAACAGTAACATCACATCTTCAGCCCCTGTCTGCATGAGAGAGTCACCCTGAAGACCAATGCAGCAATGCAGGGGAGTATCAGGCTCTTCCCTGCACTGCAGCTCTTTCAAAGATCCTGCTCAGTCCGCTCTGCAGACAGAAACCTGCAACAGATCTCCATGTTCTCTGCACACAGCAGTGATGATTTTTAGCATCTGGAGAATTGATATGCGATGGCCACATGTAGGACTGCCTGCCACATCAAAACAAAAGGTTTGACTGGTAAGCTCTAAAAGGAGTTTCTGTGGAGTACTGATATTCTCTCAAAGATGTACATCTTTATATGAAGACTCCTAGGATAGAGACTGTCTGAGATTACGAAATGGAAAGGCAAACATAACAATTGTTTTATCTTGAAAAGTACTTGGAGAGCTTCCCTTGGAGATTGCAGTCAATTCACTTTTGTAGAGGAAAAAAATTCTCCCCAGTGGCAGGTAGAAAGCATATGCTTTAGGAAGAGAAGAAGGTATGCTGCTCACACATACGCTACTAGCAATTTGCTGTCAGGGAAAAAGGAGGTAATGAGACCGGACAGCTTGGGTAAATACCAAAACCCAAAACCCAGTGAAGGAGGAATTATACGCAGAGATACAGAAGGCAAAAGTACTAAAAGGATGTTATACATTTTATGTATACGCTCCCTTAGGATCATGTACTAAAAAGAATAGAATTATCTTACATGAACAACAGGAAGAGAAAAGAGGACATGGAGCAAAGAAAGATGGATTGGATGGGGATTTAGGAGTCTGCAAGAATGGAGAAATGACTGAGAAGGCAAAACACCCTCTTAAAAGAATGGGTAAGGAAAAGCTTAGGAAAAAAAAAACAGAATTGAGAATTCTTGTTTGCATGTTCGAAGGGAAATAGTTCCTCTGTAGTGAAAACTCTGTTTGCTGTAACTGGATCAGCTAGAATCCATACACAGGTGACATTATTATAACATGGCAGTTACTTTAGGCACATGTATGGGAACTGCTGAATCATAGCCTGAACCTCTGATTGATCACCTGAGTCAGCCACAGGAGAACAGATGAAAGCAATTCACCTGTGCTGCCAGAAGGGGTGGAGCCTGGCTCCACCTCTCCCAGACCCATTTAAGAGCTGACTACCGGCGAGAAGGATCTCTTCTGGAGATCCCTCCTCTAGAGTTTTGCAGTGAACCCAGGGTGCAGGTAAGCATTCTATTTATTTTCCATTCTATTTATTTTCTTTTTGTTATTATAACTTGCTTAGCCAAGCTCTCTTGCTTATTTTGTAATTATAACATCTTTATATTCATTGATTATACAGCACAGCACCCCCTTTCCTTGCAAGGGTACAGCAGGAAGGTTGGCGAAATTGTACATGCATCTGTTACATAGAGCAGATTTTTAGAGCACTTCACATCCACAGCATGCCTGCTTGGGCTTGGTATTTCTGTGATACTGGGTGGGCCATGTCATTATGCTAAGTGATTCACTATCTGATCTACTCCTTCCATAAAGAGTGAGAGATTGTTTTCAGTTCCATTACTACATTACAGCACAGATTAATTATTGCTGAAAATAAAATAATGATGTTAGCGAAGTTTGAAAATGCCACTGAACACAAATTCAGAGAGAGTGTATTACACAAGGTAAGAGTGGGAGCTATACTCATATGAGTGCCAGGGGTCTACATAGGGGGCCAAGAGCCTTCTGTAGTGGGAGTTGGCCTCATCCTCTTCTGAAGGCAGCACCATGAGCTAGACCACTTGCAGGATAAGGAATTGGTCAGTGGCTCAGTGTCCAGGTGGAGATCAGGGACAAGTGGTGTTCTTCAGGGATCAGTGCTGGGACCAGTGTTATTTAGTATCTTTTTATGTGTCACGGACAGAGAGATCAAATGCACCCTTAGGAGGTTTGTAGGTGACACTGAGCTCAGTAGTGCATTTGACATGCTAGAGAGAAGGGATGCCATTCAGAGGGTCCTAAACAGGCTTGAGAGGTGTGTCTGTGCCACCCTCATGAAATTCAACAAGGCTAAGTGCAAGGTCCTGCACCTGCGTCAGGGAAATCCCAAGCGCAGATACAGGTTGTGTAGAGAATAACTTGAGAGCAGCCCTGAGAAGAAGGATTTGAGTGTGTCAATTGATGATTTGATATGCACTTGCAGTCCAGAAGGCCAACTGTATCCTGGCTTGCATCAAGAGAAGTGATTTTGCCCCTCTGCTCTCATGAGAGACATCCTGAAGTACTGCATGCCAACATAAGAATATTGACCTGTTGGAGCAGATCCAGAGGAAAGCCATGAAGACGATTTGAGGACTGGAGCACCTCCCCTGTAGGGACAAGCTGAGATAGCTGGGGCTCTTCAGCTTGGAGAAGAGAAGGCGCTGGGTGGACCTAACAGCAGCCTTCCAGTACCTGAAGGGTGCCTACAGAAAAGCTGCGGACAGACATTTTTTTTTAAAAGACATGCATCAATAGGATGAGGAGAAATGGTTTTTAACTGGAAAAAATTTAGGCTAGATGTTAGGAAGAAATTCTTTACTGTGAGATTGGTGAGACACTGGAACAGATTGTCCAGTGAGGTTGTGGATGCCCCCTCCCTGGAAGCACTGAAAGCCAGGCTGGATGAGGCTTTGAGCAACCTGGTCTAGAGGGAGGTGTCCCTGCCTATAGCAGGGAGTTGGAACTAGGTGACCTTAAAGGCCCCTTCCAACCCAAACCATTCTATGAAGTTTCCCATCCCACCGAAATGCTCACAGCCTGGATTCTGAATTCTGTAGCCATGTGATGGTGCAAATACATGAAAAGTCCCAGCTCTGCTGTTCTCCCCAGGTTCAAATTCATGATTGGTGATGAGCAATAGGGAGCCAATTGAGGTCACTGGGGTACAGGGTTTATGCTGTGATCTCCGTGTGGGGGAAGATGTAACTGTGAGCAGTCACCAGTTTATTAGACTCCTTGATAGACACTATCACTGTGGAAACCTTGGGAGTCTGGAGTATAAGGCAGAGCAAACGGTATCTGTTTGAAATTCTGCTTGTATGCATTGTTAATCTTATCACACTTAAGAAACCTGTCATCCTTTATCACTGTTGTTTGGGACAAGCTAGGCCAATTAACTGATTAGAGGGATAGGAATTTCTTGCTTGTAAGTGAATGGTATGTAAGATGTATGTTGAACACAGTAAAGGAGAACTATTCTGATGCTACAAGAAACTGTGAGAGCTCTCTAACTTGATTGAGTGCTGACATCTCTGAATGGGCTGGAGTTGTGGAAGGAAATAAAAAGGTAGAAGAAGTACAAGGGAAAACCAGGGGTTGACACAGGCAAAGATGTCTAAAGAAGAGCAGTGGAGGGAAGGCCCCAGAATCATTGGGCAAAACTGGGAAAGGTTGGAGGCTGAAGAGCTAGGGAAGCCATGGGGTAAACACCCTCCTCAGCCACCACAGAACTACTATTCCAAGCAGCTGTAGATCCCATTAAACTGGTAAAATAGTAGTAGCAGAGCACTGTTAAACTGTGCTCAACTCCCTCCTCCAACAGCTTCCTACTGCACTAATGGCAAGGTCTGATTTTTGTACTGTCAGATTTTGTCTCATCTTTTGTACAACTCCAGATGTTCCTTAAGACAAGAAAAGGACTATCTTTGCTGCTTATCACAGTTACTTTAAAGTTTTCTTATTTGTAACAGACCCTTCTTCCTTCAAGTGAGATTCTAGCCTATGTGAGGAGACAGCTGCTTCCTCCTCTCCCTTCATCACCCAATAGCTGCAAGTAGTAGTGAGCCTCAGAACATTCTCATTTCTTTCCCTTAAATATTTGGGAAAACAGAGATTAGTCACAGTTGCTAAAGTTATGCTGATAGCTTAATAATTGACTTCCTTGAAATTTTCACCAGCTTCTTGTTGCTTCTGAAGTTTCAGACCAGAAGACAGACAAAAACAGAATACATACACATTCTTTTTAAGCTCAGCATAGTGTGGGAACAACAACTTTTTTTTTTTTCCCAGTTCATAACTGAAAAATAGGCACAACCAAAACGCACTGTTGGTGGCACCGTGCAGCAAGCACCAGGCAGGCTCTCCTCAGGCTGAACATCAGCTCCCTGCATCTTTCCATTTCACACGAGTTCAGTTTCTCCAGGTATTCATGCAAACCACAACATCCTCCCCATTAAAGTCAGTCTCTTTAGCTCAAAACAGACCTGAGGATGCCTATATTCTGGCCTGAAAGATTCAAGATGGCTTTTTTGTTTATAGATCTCTAATTACGAACAAGACTCGCACAATTTCTTGCTTTTTCACAGATCTTTCCCCTTTGAGACAGGACAATCCTACTCCTTTAAGTCTAACTCTCAGTGGCACTGTACATGGAACATAACAAGGTACACAAAGGGCTGGTCACTAAAACATAGGAGAAAGCCTTGGAGAAACTACAAACTGCTTTGTATTTCCATCTTTCCTGTACAAAGAGCCAGTAAAGACTTCAATAGATTATTGCTCCATGATAAAAATACATCTTTTTTTTTTTTCATCCATTTAAGATGCCAGACTCAAGATTTCCTGCTGCAGAATATTTCACTCTCCTTCCTAATAATGTGTTTCCCAGGTGTTCCTGAATGGGATACCTTGAAGAGATTGCTGGCACAGCTGGTTTACATTTCCTTGGGGCTCTGAACCAGGTAGGAGATAAAGCAGCAGTCTAACTTTACAACTCAAATGTGACTGGGAATAAGCGGTATGGTGCATTGCATTTGAAAACAGATACTGCAGATTCAGACTGTGGCGATTACGGGCTTTTGAGATGTATTTCTGCCTGGAGTCGATGCAGAAAGATTCAACAGCCCATATATCAAAAGGGATTGGAGGGGAGAGGGAGAAACCAAACAAAACCAGTATATTTGGGAACTTTCCCAACAACTGCAATATATAAAGCAGTTTGCTTTCTGGAATTGAGATCTTGGGCTAAAAGTTGATAATGCTACAGTGGTGTTATTCAACAGCAATTAGATGAACAATCCAGTAAACTGTTTTGTTTTCTTGGTCCAATGCAAGCCATTATCTTCTGATAAATGTGAGCGCTTGCATTTTGTCAGAGTTGCAGTTGCATTTCTGTAAATGAGTTTAAGTTAAGTTTTTACCCTGATCCAATCTTTTTCCTGGTTTACAAGTGTCCGTATACATCCTTATAAGTTGTTCAAATCCGCCGGCTCTATTCAACCCCAGTCCATCACAAATGCAGGAATTTTGAAGGTAAAAAAAAGTCCACACATTTTATAGTATAAGGATAGAAGGGGGGAAAAAAAAAAAACAGCATCTAGACAAAGATTTGCAACTTGGGATCAAGCTGGAGGGGAACAACAACACACACAACCACAAGAAAAGTATTGAAAACTTGCTGTTAGCTAAGGGCCTAAATCTGTGTGACAAGATCTCATCTTCTTTAGCATGTATGGCAACCTTTCGTTAAATGCACTCTATTACTTAATGGTAAGCTCCAGAAGTGCGTACATCAATCTGCCCGGAACTTCAGGAAGTAACACTTCAGCACAGCAGAGGCACTAAGCAGCTTAGCTCTCTAAACCTGCACAGACCCAGTTCTGCATACTTCAGAAGCAAGGGTTGGTCAAAAAAAAGGACAGTACATTATATGGAGAGTTTATAAGGGTTGTCACATTAGCTTTGCATACTGCTAGAGCACTAGGATTTAAAATAAGCATGCTGCCCTTGTCCATTTTGATGACAGAAATGAAAACAAACTCAGAAGTTCTAATCAGAGTTAGAAAATGCAATGTGGAGGATTAGGCTGCTCTAGATGTGTGTGTTTTGACATGCACCATTTGCCTCTGGCTTCTTATCACTAGAACAGCATCATTAAGCCTTACCTAAGCACTGGCAGGAAAGAATAATGCAAAGATGGGGAGCACTGCGATTCCAGACAGTAAGTTTCCCCATTAAGGGAAAACAAATGCAATAACAGGCTGTGTTGTGAAAAGTTGGAGCCTCTTAAGACTAGAGCTTGCACAGCTTACATGACAGCCTTGAGAAGATATATTGGCAGAAACACTAAATTTAACTTTAAATTTTTATTAAATGGCATTGGATTATTTGCAACAAAGAGATTTAAGCAACTTGCAAAATATAGAGGTTGACTATTTTCCAAATGTACTTAAGAGCAACTAGAGATTTCATTCAAGGAGAGCAGTGAAAAACAATCACCCTCCTAGAAAACAGAGTATGTTGGAATGGAAAGAGGCATGGCACTTGACAGCAGAGAACAGCATTGACAGACTACCAGGGCAGCACAGGAGAAAATGCAGAAATAAGAGATCTTTGTAGGCAAACAAGACCATGGTAAGGTCAGTGAGGTAAACAGAACTGAAGTCACAACTTTCTTCAATGTAATAAATTGTGCGTGCATGAATGGATGCGCTATTTCAGTGTATGAAATAGTGTCTCAGTAAAGTACACACAAAGGAAAAGCATGGGAGAAACAAAAGTGACAGCCATTCAAGTGGGCAAAATCTGTAGAAAATTCTAATCAAGTTTTTGCAGAAAGAAGGAAATACAGCAAGAAGGCACACTGTTCCACCAGGATTTATAACGCCAACAAAACAAGGATAATGGAATAGAATCAATATTGCCACCATCTGGAAAATCCTTGCTCTTCCCCCTTTTTTTGTAAATAAATAAAGAAAAAAAACAGCCTTATAGAAATTACAACAACATTGGTAAAGAAAGTTTGTTCAGTGATAGCATAAAATATGAGAGGGACAATTAATAGGTTGTTTTGCTTTTCCCTGTACGGCAAGACATGCAAGTTTTGGAAATTTGCAGGTAAGATCAAATTACAATTTTGATATATAATAAAGTTCAACAAAAATAATATTTTTTTGGAGGGAAAAAAAAAGCTAAAATATAAAAACCTTTAAAACAAATTATAATTATTTTGAAAAGTGTTTGCCCTTCCACCACAATTCAATTATTTCTGCACTACCAGCTTGGATAACAATTAATTCTGGAACAGAAATTATTTCAGTCTCAAAGTTTAACTAACTTTAAAATCAGAGACAGATGTGCTAAGGCAAAAGTATCCTTCCTGAAGTACTCAGCTGTAATTGTTACTCTGTCCTAATTACAATACGATAAGACAATTAAGTTAACTATTCAACTTCTCACCAAAGCACTCAAAAGACAGGAATTCAGTAGAATGCTGTATAAGGATCAGTTGCCACATTTCAGCTCCAGCTTACTAACATTTGTAAGTTCTTCTAGCCTAAACTGCAGAGGACAGCACGCAAGCAAGGAGATGGCTCTCCTACCGTACTCTGCTCAGGAAAGACTCTCACTTATACAGAGGAGACATGAGATTTAAGTTGTCTAAGAGTCAGGCTTCAAACTCCCTCTTCATGAGAAAAACAAATAGTTCAAGCATAAAGAAAAAAACACTCCTCCTAGAGCATGGATGTCCAACCCTTTGGCTTGTCTAGGCCAAAATGAGTAAAGAGGAATTGTCTTGAGCTGCATATACACACATTGTTCAGCAAGTCAATGAATGTGAATGGGTGCCATTTTTTGTGCATGGAGAAATTCAATTCTACCCTTTTGCTGCATCCACATTTCCACGTCAGATGCCATTGTGTCAAACTGCCACTCTGCTGCCATCTGTCTTATGGCAACAAAATGTAATGGGATAGTGGTGGGAAGGTTCAACCTCTACTGCCATACCAAATCCACTTCAGATGTCATGGTCTAACATCATAAAATGGGATGCATTGTTTTTGGAGCAGCCCTCTTAAAATATATAATATCATTAATATATTTAAGTAACAAAACATTTTTTTAAATGTTTTTAGAAAAAAAACTTTTTAAAAGAGAGGAACAAAGTCATAAAACTAGTGGGATATTTGACCTTGTTCTGTGAAACTAATACATCACTCTTCTTCAGCAGAAGTGGTTGCAATTCTCAGTGAGCTCTCAAGGTGTTGGGAGATCTTTGATGAAATTTTATTCTTCTTGTACTTTATCCTTGACAACCGTATACAACCAAAAAGCAATGACATGAATAAAGTGTGGTTGTGAAGTGAAAGGTATTTTTCTCTTTTAAGAAATGTCTCTCTACTAGACTTTTGTAAGACACTATCAGATTTTTGAGTTAAGTATCTGATTGTAACTCTATACATTGCATTTGAAAATTTGAAAATTTGCAGGTAATGTATTTATATCAACTGAAAATGGTGTCACAAACAAATTCACGATTTCTTTTGCCATCTTGAAATCTATTCTCAAATTCCTTTATCAAAACAGAAAGCATGACTGCGTAGTCTTTGCTATTCAGAGCACTGTGCTTAGCCAGTGTATCAAAATGCATACAATTATTTGTCATCACTTGAGTCAGCACTGCTCAGCACTGCCCTCCCTGTGTTCTTGTTTGAGTTCACACAGTGTTACTAGTGATGGGTGCGTGCCCAGGGTCACTCTGCAGGGAAGAGCCACCACCCTTACAGAGCAGAGCAAGGCAGGGCATGCTGCGCTGCCAATCATGCCAGTCTGCATGCAGCCAGTGGATTGGACATGCCTGTTCTACGACTTGGACAGGTACTATAATAAACATTCTGAAGGCTACCAGGGAGAAGTGTGCAGTCAATTCTGATCTCTGGTTCACTGCAGATGCTGAAACACTGTGTCAGCACTAACAGGCTAACTGACAGTTGCATTTAATAGGAATAAGGCGTTTCAAACAATTCCATACTCCACTTGTCAACCCAAGCATGCAAGAACCCAACTACTGGCTGCCTCCCACCAGACTCACAGTGAGCAAAGAGGTCTCGTTATCCTTCTTCTATGCCATATCCCACACCTCCTATCCCTGTTCTCCAGCCATTCACCAATCAATCAAAATATATAAATACTTCACATTTCCCAGAAGTGCAGAAATAGAAAAATATTTCCAATTATCAAAGTTGTTTTAATAAGTTATATTTCAGATGTTTCACTTTCGACAGCAGAAAACAATTCAAAAACAAGTAAGATTAAACAATGCTGAAAAAGTGTTGTGAATTCATTTCGCACAGACAGGCCTGCTGTCTCTGTTAAAGAGCAAATCTGTTGACATTGAATATTTTAACACAGTGATCAGCTCCACAACTTGCAAGCTGCAACCACTCGCTGTTGTTCTGATCATTATGTCCAGCTCTGCCCTCACGATGTCTCCAACACAAACGTTTCACAGCAAGAGCATGGCTTTGGCTGCAACAAAAAGAAATCCATATATAAGTACAAAATGTCAAGCACAGTTGGGTATGTGAATGTAAACATCAACATTCATATAATTAGTATGCTTAACTCTACCAACTGAGGAAAAGCTGACTTGTGATAATCAGCAGGTATGAAGTTCTTAAAAATAAGTAGGGCCATTAATTCCAGTGACATTTTAACTTCACGGTCATCAATTATTTAAACAGTTATTGAAGTTTTATCACGTTAGGCTGCAGATCTAGCATCTCAGTTACCAAGATAGAACAGATTTCTGGCTTTTAGTGTGTCATTTCCTGTCATTTGGCATCTCTTTCAAATTCACTTCAAGTACACAGGCCAAAGTCACCATCAACTTTCATTTCTGATACTATCGATGTCAATACATAGAGAAAGAATCTAAGAAAATGTTCCAAATTAAATACTCAAAGTCTCTCCGTAGAGTTTCTCTTACTGTCACCATAGCAGCACCCCCTATTTAGCAAAAACTAAAGGAATCATAAGCTATAAGCTGCTCTTTAAAACTCTGTCATCTACTTCAAAATTCTTTGAAGACATATACAGACAGTGATTCAGTGATTCTTTCCCCCACCACGCAGTATTTTCTACCATCTTGTTCTATGGTTAACACTAAAAAAGCTTTATTTTATTTTATATTTTCAGATTATGATTAAAGATATCTGCAGGTTTCCAGGGATCAGTCTTTTCCTTAAAGGATATCAAATTTGTATGAAAATAAAGCAGTTTCATATCATTTTATAACATAAGAAAAAAATCCCAGTACTATCAGTCTTGGTAAGAACACTTCATTGCTCCTAAAACACTTCAAAAGATATACCTGTTATCCATCTCAACACACTTGGTCCAGTCAGCTACTGATGGTTCTTGCCCACTCTGCTTCCATGTGTAAAAGTTAATCTTCCCATTCTCTAAGCCTATTGCAACAATATACCTATAAAGAGAACAACTGCATTAATTCTAAGAGAACTGCAGAATTCTTAACACTCAAACAAAGCATTGCAACTCAGCCTTCAAATTAATATAAACTTTTTCAAGGAAAAAAAATCAGTTTAAATCAAAGCACCTTCATAAAAATGAACAAAGCAGAAATGCAGAAATCAGTAAATTCATTTGGTTAGAATAAAAAAATATAATACTCATAAACAGGTTACTACAGCATCAGTCCAGTCAGTATCATTGCAAGAACAAGTGTGTCTCAGATGCATTAACCCACTCTGTCATCCTATCCCCAGACCCTCTCCCCCCATCTGAAAATAGGTTAAGGAAAGAAAAAAGAATTCAAATAGTCAAATACTTGACAGCTAAATGTTAAGAGCTGTTAAGCCACACAAAATTACTAAAGGGGAAAAACACACTGATTTCAAATTGTACTCAGAATGCCACTATATAAGTCAGCAATACCTTCCATCAGGAGTAAGCACACGGCTGATACTAACGGCAGTAACAGAATCTCCAGCATCCAGTACTGTTGAACAAGGTTTGATTGTATCCAACACACTGTCTTCAGTAGTCACAGATAAATCACACTGACCCCAGATGATGACCTGTGAAAAAGAGAATCACCTAGGAATCCCTCTGTTAAAATACTCCCAGGACACAGAACAAAGGCAATGACCCCTAAAAGTTTCTACCTACAAAGACTCAACTGCTTAGAAAGTCTGTTTGACTGCATTAAATACATCAATAACAAATACAGATTATATTATGAAAATTCAATAAAACCTTAAGTAGATACCCATGAGAGTTTGTGAAATATGCTTATCTTACTGTGCGAAGTTGAGACAGGAGAAAGACCGCAGTCTTGTACATACATACTTGAGCACTTTATCCAGCATATGAAAGTCTCCCGATTTCTGAGGTAACATACACTATAGTTTCTTAGTGCTGATAGATTATGAGTCCGTCAGAATATAGCACTTGCTAATCTTAAATATACTTAAAATAATTCTGGGCTTTTAAAATTCCCTTTACATTAATTACCTTTTTGTCCCGACTGCCAGTAACAAAATATTTGCTATCTGGCATCCAATCACAAGACCAAATGATTCGACTGTGAAGAGCTGTATTTTTGTCTGTGTGTGCACAGCAACTGAAAACTGGTCCTGGAATAAAACAAAGAAAAACCTTTACTTCAACTACTTTGTTTACTAGAAGTACCTATAAGAATAATGTACCTTAAGAATAATGTGAACAGCAGGAATAATTGGATGCCGTTACACTCATCTTTAAAGCACTTGGGAGGTACTTAGTAATACTATCAGGAGTACTTAGTATTTTTTCCCAACATTAATCAATTGAACATAATTAGTACCGATCCAAGACCACACTACTCAGTCCTTACAACATGAAAACTGGGAACAGTTTCCTTTATACGCTTATCTGCTTCAAAAGGAATGAATTTCAAGCATTATGTATCAAGGATCCATACAAGTTTTTAATAAAAACATTGACTTCAAAAGCTTTTGTATAGTGCAATTTTTACCATGCGTACACATACACCCCAGCAATCCACTACAGTTTCTAGTTGCTACCAGTAAAGGCCCAAGAGCTGAAATCACAATGATCCAATCCCAAAGCTTAATCTGCTCCCAACAAGATAAGCTACAGTTTCACCACGCATAAAGTCAGGCAGTAAATCTGATTAGCAGACAGCAAAGCTTTGGGAATGCTTTTCCTAATTAGAAAGAACTGTCATTTCAGAACATAGATGTTGAATAACTGCATTTATTGGGATGCCAATAGAAGTAGTCTTGCTTTATACTAATAACGATGTTTTGTATACTGAAAAGTTTGTGATGAATAGATGAAAAGAGGGCTTCCTCTACTTTCTGTATGAATTCATACTCTTTAACCCAAAACATTAAGTACTCTGGACAATATGCCAGGCTTTAAAATAAAAGTCTGAGCAGAACAGAATCTCAAGCCAGAACACAGACACTGTGTGACAGGGTGAAAACACACTGCCAAGACTGTGAGAAAACTCTATAAAGCTCAGTAACCTTGTAGCACATAAACACTACTGGGCTCTTACTAAGTCAGTGGTGCAATGATAATTGTTTTCAGCATAAGCATCTGTTCAAGGAATCCATTCATGTTCAATAGCAATCTCCTTACGATTTTGCAAGGCTTAAAATCTTAATGAGAAAGTCAACTGAATCTTTACCATCAGTTCTATTTTACAGACAGAGCCAGCCAGTCAAATTAATCAATTGTGTAGGATTATAAGAAAGCCACACCAAAGACAGAAATTAATCCTGTCAAGAGCCTCAGAGCATCATGCCCTGCAAAAAGGGACAAGACAGCTCTACACAGGACACACCAATGTAATAATGAACCTTCTAATGTAGCTCTGCAGAACACCAACACAGTGGTTTTGCATGACAGAATACCAGTTTGAAATTCAGACACTGCATTCCAGCTTGTATAACTGATTTCAGTAAATATGTAAGATACAGCCACAAGTAAAAGGCAGGAAGACAAACAGCAGACTTCAATTAAACAGTATTTAATGCCTGATCATATCCTTTTCTACATTTTAAGTCCTTTTATAGTTTTTCCTATATACCATGAATTGCACTTCCTAAAGCTATAGGAACCCATACCACTATTAAATACTTAATAGTTGTAAGGAAAGCGTCCATTAAAATATTTTACCAATTATCTTCCAAATACTTTGAAGCCAAAAATACTGAACAAATCTTAAAGTCTTCAAATGTATAAATCCATCCCATGTACCTTACCTGACTCTGATGAGGCTTCTTCCCTCCACAGTGACCAATTTCTGTCTCTAGACACTGCTAATAGAAGTTTGTCATTAGGTGAAAATGCCAGCTGAGTAACTGTCAGATTATGAAATGGCAAACTCTGTATTTTCTTCCAAGAAGAAGTGCTCCACAGAATAATTGCTGCATGTTCTTTTTTGGAAGCCTGTGGAGAAAAAAAAAAAAATCAATGTGAATTAAATAAGGCAAATATAAAAATCACACATTGCGACATACCAAAATGTTAAGGGGCTTTTTTTTTTTTTTTAAGACTTACAATGGAGTTACAGTCCAGTTCCTTCTACAAAGTTTCAAGATTGTTTCACTGCATTCTACCAGCAATGACAATGTGTCAGTTAGAAAAATGTTATAAATAACTGTTAGAATTCCTCTTACTAACAACTTTAAACAAATCACATAATTATTTCTGAATAACAACACCTCTGCATTCAATCTCACCTTTGCAAGGCAACTGCCATTTATAAGAAGTCTTTCACATTAACTTAAAGAGCAGATACAGTGCAAACTGAATTTTGACAACTCTTCTGTCAGCCCTAGAAATATGGCAGCACTTTTCACTAGATGGTGCTAGAATCTTTTCTTACCTTACACGCTGAGGCAATTATAGTGTTTGAATTATTGCAAGCAACACAAAAAATTTCATATCCATGTCCATACCTGAAATAAATTTCAAAAGCTATTTAGCACGGCACAGACATTTCTGCGGTATATATTAGGGTTTCTATATTAACTTAAATCTCTTTGCAAAAATGAAAGAAATATACTAGGAGCATCTTTCAACCAACAACACTTTCTGTTTCACATTCCAAATAAATCCTAATAATACTCTGCATTCGATTTAAACATCTGCATAAACTCTTTCATGCTTAGGAACTGACTACAGACCAATCTCTCCAGCACATTCCATAGCCCTAAATCATCAGGGATGCAAAACCTACTGCAATTATTAACAAAAAGCAGACAGCATTTAATGTACTCTTATTTTCTTGTGAAACAATTTTAATGCTACCAATAAAAATTAGAAGCCATATATTTTAAAATCACAAAAGAAAAACAAAGGCTAACAAACGACTATCAGTCACAGAAGAGATCAGAAGCAGAATAAAATTGGAAACATCTTGAAACAGTAGAAAAATATCAGCTAAATACCAGCTGCTGGAGGGAGGTACTGATTTACAGTACCTAAGCAAGCATTTCACTTTCTGTTCCAAGCAAAGCCATAAGAATTCTGGATGAAACTTAGGCCACATAACTCACTTATCTAATCAAGAATGCAGGAATATTTAAGGAATAACACAGAAATCCCCATGAACAAAGTTAAACAATCTGCATGAGGCCAGCCTTACTTGGAGTCACCTCCCTGTTTTCTAGCTTTCCCATCACCACTCCTGAACAACGACAACGAAAGGACACTGTTTTCAGTGCCACAAAGTACAGAGGTATCAGGGCCTGTTTATTACTCCTCATGACCCTATGCTCAAAGACTATTTACTACTATTTACTACTTGATTACCCCTTGTTCTGTATGACAGGGGTAACAACACTGAACTGCAGACAACAACTGGCACAGAAAGGGCATTGTCTCTTCTACTATAAAATTTGCTAGGAGGATTCTTTACACCAGAGACAATGCATTTTCTGACCTCTGTGAGAAAAGGTATCAAGAGAATTGCAATTTTACATTGGTTCAAACAGGACTCCACAAATAAATGGAAGAGAAAACCAGTGAGTATTGTAGAAACATAATAAAAATGCACATTCAGCTTCAGAAGCTCCTGAGCTGAAAACAGTGAAACTGGGAGACCACTGAAGGGAACAACCTTCCTTGGGGTGTCTGCTTACATAGAGTTTTCTTCTTGATAAGACAGCACAACTGCTCCTACCCCCAAATCATGTAGTCCAGTCCAGCCATGCTGTAGGAAAAAGCTAGACTCACCACAGCCAGAGAGCAAGGAGTCAGCTTCAGCCTGGACAATACATCACACTGTCTTTCCTGCCAGCCACTTCATATGCAGTTGTTTTTTTCTTGGATGTTGACTGACTAACTGAAGCAAGCATCTCGCATCTTTGAAAACAAATCTCTTATTGCTATTATCCTCCCTGGGGATAACATTGGTCTCTAGAGGTCACGGTCTGACCTACGCTTGGGTGACCTTGCAAAAGATACTGTCTTAGGTCTTATTTTCATTTAAGGAGGAGTATTTTAACGCTTCTATTTAATAAGAGCAAAGTGGCATACAGAAGATCAAAACATTGCTGTTAAACACTCTGCAATACTACATTATATGAGATAAAACCAAAGTATCTGAAGACTTGTTTCACAAATTATTCCACAGGCTGTTTCTCCTTTACTGAATTTCACTGAAAGTATACCTTTAATGGAATAATATTTTCAGTTTTAAAAACTTGACTTTCAATGGTTTCCAATATAAGGCAACTTTCAGAAATCTACTTTAAAAGTAAGCATTATGGTGACAACCCTTCTGGGAGAAGGGTGAGGGGAAGACACAAATTAATAGCTTCACCATTATGAGACACAATTAGATTTGCAAATTAACATTCCAATTAAGCAGCCATCAGCCTCTCTCTTCCCAGAAGGCCTGTACACACTCTTCACGAAGTGCCAGCACATCCCCAAACTTCAGACATGAATGTGGGAGTCTGTCTGTGGGATATGCCCAGCAGTTACTCTATTCAACAGATACAGACAGTAATTTGCAACTTAAACAGATGGCTGTTTTGGCTGTAAGTAAAATCCCATGAACGTCAGTCTCATTTAACAAAGTCTTTGCAATACTGCTGACCAAAGGAGTTTAACCGGAGAACTGTTCATCTCTTCAGAGCTAAATCAGAACAGAGTTCTGATCAAGGAGAAGAAGGTGCCTCTCTCCCCCATGATGATGGACCATCATCAGCTACAAATTTGCTCCCCAAACAATCCCCAAAGCTTAGAGCAACGCGTTGAACAAGTGACAATTCGTGCCAATAAGCTTCATGCAAATCCTGCAAGGCCCAAGAAGATATAAACTCTCTCCCTAGCCCCCCAGAAAACAAACTGAACTATAATATGCATCTGTACAAGCAGGGAGTCACTGAGGTGTGACTTCATTAAAGATGAAGCCAGCAAGTCCCAGTCACAAGCCCTCCCTCCATCCATACACATTCAATCCCACCCCTTCGTTACATAATGCAGCACAAAAAAGGCTTCACAATGGAGAGCAAAGCAACTGTATGAATGAATAATGAAATGACATTTCCAACCACAAGCCATTTTGCCCTAGCAATGTGTAATTCATAACATTTTTTAATGCACAGGTGAACCGAATGGACATTCAAAGTTTCCAGGCAAATGATTACTGTAATTTTCTAGTGTCAAAAAGGATGTCTCAAGACTTCCAAGCGTATTACATAAAACATACATATTGCATATATACATTCTATGGTAATTTTCCAAGAGGATAAGGATTAGCATATTCTCATAGGATTTATCATATTTTTATCTTAAAGTTATTAGATTATGTAAAAAATTCAGCAAGTTCTTCATGCTAAAACCCACTCAGCCAAATAGTTATCAAAACTGAACACTAATCCTTCAAAATTTGGTGCTGAGCTAGAGCTAGGAATACACAAATGTCAATAACAAAGAGGCTATTTTTGGCAAGTCAGTTCCTCATGCTGTTTTTCTGCTGCCATGGTAACTTGAAATCTGCATTATGCAATTTCATGTTACTTCTTTCAAGATTATCCTGAACAAAAAAAAAAAAATCTGAAAGACAGCTTGCATCTTGTTTCCTTTATACAAAGGAATCTCTATCATTAACAGTTCCTCCAAAAACAGAAAAAATTGCTGATAAGTCACCTGATAGCCATCATAAAATAAAAGATATTTTACTAAACGAGAGTTGAGAAGCAGTACTCCTCTAATAGAGTATCAACAATAAACAGTTGGTTAGACATTGAGAAATGTCAGAGGCAAACAAAGGAAAATTTTGGCCATGGCCCCTTTTCACTACTTATGATCACCACCAAACTACTTAAATAAAGCAGATGCATTAGCAGTCGTTGCGTGCACAGGAGAAGCATTTAATGTAATTGTTGGTAATTACAAAACATACAGACACAGTCTAGTTCCTGCCAGCTTCCCTGGTGTAAAAGCGTTTAAAAGTACTCAAAGAAGATTAACTGCCCAGCTGAACATGAAGATGAGTTCCCAACAAAACCTCCTACTCGGTCAAATGAAAGCAATTTGCAAACAGCTTTCCTAAAATGTTGGGGTTTTTTTGTTGATGTTGTGTTTTAAATATTTCCTCTTCCATCTCCCCTCCCCAAACGAAGCCATAACATTGGTAAATGTAGTCATCAAAGACTCAACATTCTTGCTTCTGCCTCAGACTACTGTTCCAGAAGATTCACATTAGAAAATACATAAGAACTTGAAATGACTCATTCCTTCGTATACTCAAGATCAGAAATGAGAATGCTGCTCAACATATGTAGATATTCAGTTTCCTACTCACAACTCTGCTTCCAGAGCAGCACTGCTACCTAAACTCACTTAAAACAGCTGTGCAAATGCTACAGTTAAGACTTTTTTCCATTATCCCCTCCACTTCCTATCAACTCTCTGGTACTGCCATTTGCAACCACCCTGAGAGGTTCAAAGAGCTGGTCTAATCGACAGTAAGTCAAGAAAACAAATTTTGGCTAAGGTTAGCATGCAACAACTTGTAACTAAGACCAGCTCTTTTGGGTGAAGCTCACGAAAACTTTGAAGCTTGAGCAACTGCAGCCTAATGTTACTGAGATCCTGAGGGAACAAATACATTAGAAACTTCATTTGCAAACTGTTATGAAATTAATACTTTGGATGAATCTCAAAAAAAGAAGGAACAAAACTCAGCAGAAGAATTCTAAAACCCTGCAACCTCAGAACAATTATTTGCACGACCTATTACATTTGTAAACCATAACATAGTCTGTCAGCATTCAATACCCAAACTGGGTCTGCAATCATTTTAATCCACATTCACCCCCTTGCTCTACCACCAACCACAGCTTGTTTCAGCTGCTGCTTCCATCTATTGCATCTGACAACTCCCTTGGGCTTTGAGAGGAAGTTACTTATTTGTCCCATCAGCCTTGAGTAGCAGCACTACATCCAGAGCAGAAAGACAGACGTGATCTGCACAGTCTGCCAAAAAGCGAAAGAAAGCAAAAAATTCCTGCCTTTTTCTACAGACTCTTACCTTTGTGACACATATATTTATTTTAAAAGATATATGCTGCACAGGGTCAAATCAGGTAGTAAGTCAGGTAGAGTTATGAGACCAGACTACATTAATGTTGCAATAGCTTTACGGGGGGGAAAAAAAAAAAAAAAAAAAAAGAAAGAAAGAAAAAGAAAACTTACAACTTCTGAATTTCAGGCCACAATGTATTCTGCAGCAAGTGATCCTCTTGTGGAGGTTCTAAAAGACATTTGTACAACGTATTTAAATTTGGCAGTAGATAATCTAAAATCAGCTAAATTATGCATACAATAGAAAATAATCTCATACCTGTAAGGATCAGGGGTTGAAAATATATCTCAGGATACTGATTAGAAATAGCATTAAACGTTTCTTCATCCTCAGCTACTTGAGCAGATATATCTCCTATTCAAAATAAGGGCTTTGTTAGCTGTAGAGAACATATTTGGCATAAGAGAAAATATAAGCATGTATTGTACAAGGAAAAACCCTCCATTATTTTGAAAATCCAAGCAACGTTAATACAAACACTAGAATCCAGTGATTCTGATGCACGTAACACTGAGAAGACTTTTGAAAAAAACAAAAACATAAAAACAATCCAACCTTTGGACTAGTTCCACTCTGGGATTGACCTCTTCACTGTCAGAGTCTCTTTCAGAGATTCTCAAAGAGACTTTGATATATCAAAGAATCGGTCAATAGGAGCTCAAACAGTTGTGTCCCCAGTGTTAAATCATTTTCCTCCTTGAAAATTTAAGTTAAAAAATCCAAAGAAAGAAGGTTTAATTTCAAATCATGTAGACACCTACATGAAAAGCCACGCTTGAAGAAGTCTACATACAGTTTGCAAATTTCAGCAAAACTGCCAAGTGCTCAGCCTTTGTAGCTGAGCAAACATGCTAACTGAAATTATTCAGTTACATTAAAATTCACTTTGAAAGAAATATTTAAGATATCAAATTGGGGTAAAGTGCTTTTTTGTGAAATGCAAATTTTGAATACAGCTGTTTAAAAAAGTAGGTACAGAGAATTCAGCAGAACAGCAAGATTATTTTGTTATCCATCCTGCCTTCTTTCTCCTTGAAAAAAAAAAAAGAAAAATCAGTAGCATTTATCTAACTTGAGATACTTCCTGATGGCTGTTCACTGTAAGATTCCCCTGTAGAGTAAGCAAAAACAATGTTCTATGGGACTTTAACTTAAGCTATCAATGCTGATAGCATTTGGTGGACGATAATGGACAGCACACAAGAATTTGACAGCTTTTCTAGTTATAGTGCTACTGCTGGATATGGCACATGAAATCAACTGAACTTTATTGCTGTCTGTGTGAAGATACTCCAGAAGATGGAACTTACTTCCCTCTGTTAGTGGAAGGACTTACGAAAGAGCAGGAAAAAAAAGATTTTTGCCAAAATAAATTATTTCATATACAACAAGGATATTTTTCCTCTCAAACAGGTTTTTGGACAGTTTAGCTATATTAGTAGTAAAGATCCTGGAGATAAAATCTCATTCACATACTTCCTTTTTTAATTCATACCTTCTGATAAAAGTTTAGGCAGAAAAGAGGAAAAAAAAGGTCCAACCTATTTTGTAGATTCCAGTTAAAATACATTTTTACCACATGCTTTATCAAACACCAGATTTCCCATTTCCAAACCTAGTCTCAAGATATGGCTCAGTTATAGTTATCACTCCAAACAATTACCCTTCCTGGTGTCCCCACCACCTCTCCAAGAATATGATCTGGTGTCTCTCCAGCCTTTACTGAAAGAACATTTCTTCATGTTAGATAAATAGTTCTTCCTCCCCAGTGCTTTCACAAAGTGTTATTTGTCTACAAAAGGTCTATGTCTATTCTTACGGGAAAAGAATAGAAAATGTGGCCAATTCCACTTAAAACTGCATTACTTCTACAACCTCTACAAGAGTGCTAACATCCAAGGAGCATGTGAACAGGACTCCAGACTACAACTTAGGAGGTCAAGGATACTAGTATTTTACAGAGAAACAAGGAACAGCAGTGGACAGCCCCGATTTAATAATGTGGAACCTAGCTTTATTTAATAATAATTATTTTTTGCTAGAAGTTGTCAGCAATCTGATTGAGGGAACAACAAGGAGCATAGAGAAAACGTAAGACCAACTGCAGTCTGGGGAATCTGAGTAACATTGTGCCCCAGATATTTCCAGCTCCACCTCAAGCATGCAGCCAGCCCCACATCCAGGTAGAGACAACAAGGAGAGGCCTTGGGTTACTTCCTACAGAATGTGGGTCACAGTGTGGGAGACAAAGAATGAGAATTTGGGGTTCACACAAGGTTTACTATGGGATATTTAGGAGAGGAGCCAAAAGCATAGAAAGGGATGAATCAAGAAAGGATTCTCACTTGTTCTCACTGTTTTTGTTAAGCGCCACATTTAAGTGCTGCCAGACAAAATAAATACGTTGCACAACTTCTGGCTTATAAACTTACAGTCAAGTTCACTATGAGACCAAGCAAAAAGACAATTGATGAAATTATTTTAAAAAAACTTTACATGTGAAGCACCATCACTTGTCATTATTTCTTATTAGCCATACCTTCAAAAACAGCCTTATTAGATAAACCCAGTGCTGGCACAGTTGCACCTTCTGGAAGGTCAGAAGATTGCTAAATTTGAAAAGAGAGAGAAAAGTTTCACAAATTGTCATGAAGGACCAGGTTTTAAAGGCCATAGGTTAATGAATCCCTGTGACAACAGGGACTTTTCTAGAGAGAAGTGAAGGGGAGTCTTTGGAAAACTCCCAACACACCCCACAGCATACCTGAGACAATATGAGGAACAAGGAAAAAAAAGCTTTATCTAAGGCCTCAGCACAAAAGTTCGGTTGTAAAGCATGTATCTTCATTCCTACATTCAGGTTTTCAACTATAATTTTATTTAGGACACACACGATAAGGCTCAGCTGAAAGCACTGCAGTCAGTAATGCAATAGGACTGGGAGGCAGTCTGTTCTGAGGTGAATTAAGGGAGTGTCTCTGCCCATGACTTCCAACACAATCTAGCACATAACACAGAGATGTGGCTGGAATACATAGCCAAAAATTAGAAAGGCAAGTGAGCTTCAGCACTTTCGTGCAGAGAGAGAGAGAAAACTTTTAGATCTAACAGCTGTAAAATCCCTTTGTTCAAGGGTTTGAAAAGTTTGAATGAAGACTGGACTTAAAACTTAGGTGACAGCTTAGAGTAAGATGTTACTTATTACGTTCGTAACTTGATGAGAAAGTGTCTGACACTGACATATAAGTGGCTTTTAAAACAAAAATGCTTCTTGATTATAATGTAAGGTATAACACAAGCCAAATGTTTGAACTGCATGTAATCCCGCTCCTCCTCCTGTTTGAATATAAAGCTGGCCTTTTTGGTTTTAAGCACTTTCTTTGGGAAGGCGTTTGAACAAAGTTAAGACAAAGCTTACACACTGATGAAAAGTATTCACATAAAGCTAATTCAATTAAGCTGTTTAAGAGTATCCGTATCATTACAGCTTGTGAAGCCTTCCTCTTTAGAAAAAGTCTGCGCAAGACATTTTGTGATATCGTAGATCAAAACACAGCACTCAGAGGAAGACCTGATAAGGAAAGTCTACATAAAAGTAAAATAATGACATCTGCCAGTATTATAAAAGCACGATGTTATTTGCACAGTATCACCAGTACAAATGCTTACAGCGACTTAACACAATTAGCAATAGATAGCTACTTACGTAACTTCTTGCTACCAAAAATCAATAGATTTCTTTCCTACACATTTCAAATGTTAAACGAAATGGAAGGGCTAATCTGTCTTTGAGAAGCTATGCAGAAAACACTGCTTTTAAGCTAAAAATGCAAAGAGGTAGCAATTCTGAAAGAGGGCCGCTCTACAAAATGCAAAGAAAATCAGAATTAGTTCCTAAAGTGAATGAGTAGCAAACAAAGAATAGCAATGCTGCAAGCCTTATCTTTCCACCAAGCAGGAACGCTCACTTGTATACAACAGCTATAGGCCTACAAGAACTGAAATCTACTAGCCTCACAAGAAAATTTCCACAGCCAAGAGGAAGTAAAGCATGAGCAAATACATATTTATAAATATTTATCTAGAACTACCAACGGCAGTGCTGAAAGCTTGGTGTTATTTCCAAATATACAATTAAAAAAAAAAAAAACAAAACACAAAACAATGCAAAACCACACAATAATAATTACATATGAAGACTACATATAAGACTACTACACCCTCAAATTAAGAAGAAGCACGTTGTCAGGCATTAGTGTTTGTTTTCAAATCATCAAATACATACACTAGTCTACTTGGGCTGAGTTTTTATTTTTATTTTTTAATTTACCCGTATTCTTCACAATCTTCAGACAACGTGCCTTGTTTTATTTCAAGTACCTAGTGGGCATGCTGGTGGATAGGTTGGACTAGATGACCTTAGTGGTCTTTTCCAACCTTAGTTGTTCTATGACAACATCATGAAATATATTTGAAAAAGCACACAGAGAAACCAGCAGAAGAGGAAGGAGAAAAATGTTAAGCTTCAGAATAGTTACATTTTTTAGTGGAAGTTAACGCGTTTGATGTTTTCTAAGGCATTGATATTATTTACATGGAAAAGGGCCTGCTTCATTTATAACTGCTTTAGAATACTTACATGGGAACACAGCTTCTCCATCGGAATACCAGTGATGTTACTGAAATTTTCTATAAAATTCTTGGGAGCACAGAAAACTCGAAGCACTTTTTCATCTGCTCCTGACACAAACTGAAACCGGCCAATCACTGCCAGACAACGCATGTCATACCCATGTACTTGAGGCCGGGCTATTTCATGCCAGGTTACCTACACAAACAGAAACGCAGTTAAAATACAATTCTTAATCAGAGAAGCAGTAAGACTTTGAGATGTAAAAAAGTATTAATACATTCCTTGCTGACTTTATTAACATGAAGGAAAGCTAACAATCTTCTATTAATGTTTATAAAACCGGTGTATGCTCACATACATCAGCTAACTCCCATTCTTCCACCAAATGACTCTTGTAATTAGTGAATGGAGTCACTTCTCAGGTCTCCTAGGGCATCTGCTTACCTTTGTGGCAAACTAGTCACTGAAACTTCTTCATGCTATACCTTCAAACAATGGGCAGAAGTTGCTTTAAAAAAAGGTGGATTGTATGCTATTTATTGCTTTCAAAACCATAGCTCTGAAAGACCTAAGTTAGCGAGAACTACCTGCTTCCTTTATCTGCCTTTCCTGAAGCATGACAGCACTGCTGTTAATAGGCTATAAGTTCCTACTTCCTGTTTTTTCTCCATAATCAATATTAGCAACATCACTTTGTAGAAGCTGTGCAAGAACTGACATGACCAAAATAGTTCTTTATTGCAAAAAGAATTGGAAAACCCTGATGATTTTAGAAACATTTTCACTGGAAACAGTTTTTATTTTCCTCATACTTTAATCCATTAATCCAAAAAAGAGAATCAACAGCTAACCAAAAATTAAATGGGTAAGATTTATTTTTTTAATTGTCACACAAAGCAAAGAATATTAGCAAGAATATATTACATTGTTCGCATAGGTTTCCTAAAAAATCTTATTTATTCTACATATGAAAGTAAAGAAAAAAAAACCTCTTGTTTTCTAGCAAATGCAGTGTCATGAAAAAACTTTTAGGGAGAATCATTTCTTGCTATTTATATACTATATTTCAGCTGGTGTATATTTCTGAATTAATTTTAGTTCTGTTAGTTGTAATCTTATTCAATCAGAATTAATTTATATTACCTCAGTATTAAAGTCCCCGAAAAACTGCAGTCAAAGAATTTATATTATACCAGGTATTACACAAACAGGCATTATGCTGACTCTAAATTTCCTGTTCTACACTAAAAATTCATTCAAATCTCATTTTTAAACTTTCTATACAACATGAATGGAATCTTACAGAGAACCACAAGAGCGTGATATTTTCCAATTAGAAAAAAATACTCAATTACTAAAAAAAAAGCTAATAGTGCAATAAATTGGAATAAACCCTCCTTTCCCTACACTGGGTGCACCTTTGCATACTTTAAAATACAGTACATAAAATTAAAAAAAAACAAACCAAAAAAACACCAAAGCAGAAGGATGGTTGTGCAAGTTTGCGCAATAATCTTCTCCCAGTAAATTTCAGAAGTAAGTCTGCATGACAAATTGAAGTTATGTATTATTCCTTATTTCTGACATGTGAACACAGCACTATATCAGAATTGGAATTTTAAGGGATAATAATTTGCATTTAGCACTATGTACTATTTAGTAAAAAAGCTCAATATTTAACTTTTAATAGATATCTGAA
Source organism: Chrysolophus pictus (assembly GCA_037305975.1). Taxonomy (NCBI): domain Eukaryota; kingdom Metazoa; phylum Chordata; class Aves; order Galliformes; family Phasianidae; genus Chrysolophus; species Chrysolophus pictus. Next base: position 35,462,703 of record CM074577.1, read on the forward strand.
TCATCCAGACAAACATCGGATGTTACCTACTGTATTTCTTCAGATGCTCAACTCAGTACGGTAAGGAAAGGCTGGCATTTTAAAATCTTGCATTGCCTGGTGTTCCATCCCCCTTCACATGACCCTTTTCTACTACAACCCTACACCTCACCCCAGCTACAGGTTACTACAGCTTTCTCCTACAGCAAAAAGCATTGGTGTCACTTGACTTTGCACGTGGTCTATCCAGCCAGATGGTTGCTGTTTGTCAGATCAGGAAGAAGTACAATAACTCAGTTCACTTAGATAAGAACACTGCCATTATTCTGCTAAATCAGTTCATTAATTCTAAAATTTCAGAGATAACAGGAACAGCTGCATAGGTAAATATCAGTTCTTCCAGACAAATATTTAGCAAACAGTATACATAATGAAAAGTGGTGCTTCAGTAGGTCACAGAGAATATGCTATTGACAACTATTTTGAATGCTGTCAGCTTACATAACATGCTAGTTCTGGACTTTGTTTCCATATGCCAAATCCAGCATTCTATCTTTTCTGCCAGCTTGGAGATGAGGGAAAAAGCAGCAAAGAAATAAATTGGAGGTGCTCTTCATAAAATACAATGCAAAGCTTACAAATTGATCTGGGATTGCTACCACTTCTGTGTAGTCTGGAAGAAGGAAAACAAGGAACTGTTTATTCTAGTGACTTAGCTAAGCTTTGTGGTAACAGCTATCTTCTACCTTCCCCCATAGCTAGCACAGGACCTTACATGACTTCAGTGCTCTAGTTTCTGGAAGTTTCCTGAATGGAACGTTCTGTCAAGAAAATAAAAACAAAACAACGCAGCCCTGTGTTTGCAGACTAGCAAAATGAATGATCAATGAGAAACTGCAACTGCAGCATTCCCAGACAGGGTTTCCCTACAACAAAATTTAGACTTCTTTTGGAAGACAGTTATTCAGGAGTAGCTGTTCCTGATAAGTTGCAGGAATAAGTGCCAAATGCAGTTCAGTGGTGGGTAATCATTCTGGTAAAAGTCACATTCATAAACAAAATAAAAATAGATAAATAAATAAAATAGAAATACAGTGAGAAATTTGCTTAGATAAAGCACGTGGGAAAAGAACAAGGCTGAGTATCTTTATGGTCATCCTCCACAGTGCTTAGCTAAGCATTAAACAACAGCAATAGATGATTACTAGAATCAGGCATGTATTCTTGCACAACTTATTTCAGAGCTTGTTTTTTTGTCTGTTTTTTCGTTTGTTTTAAGAGCCTAGAAGAACAGTAACTGAAGGTAACTCAGAGGTGAACTTGGGAGTTAAATAGCAGTCATTCATGTGATTACTAAAACTTGCAATTAGTATTTTTTTTTAAAGTAAAAACACCACATACTGAATAACTAAGCCAAACATTTACACAAGCAGTTTTGAATATCATGGCTTGAGGATATTTAAGATAAAAACTATACTCAAAGGACTTATTCCAAACTCAGGAAAGGCAAGTCTTTACCAACCCCACAAATTCTTTTTGAAGATCATACCTGTGTCTCGTGTTTTCTTTTCCACGGAGCAAATAGTCTAGTAGTTTGATCAGAACCAACACTGATGATAAATTCTCCTTCTGGGTCCCACTGTACATCCTCAACACTGTTAAAATGTCCTGAAATCACAACTTCTGGAGTCCATTCTTTCTATTAAAAAAATTAAAGACATCAAAGAAGCAATATGTTTTCAACTGACTAATCAGCATATTGTAACAAAAGGAAGTGATTAGGAAAAAAAATAAAATAGACATTTGAAAATAGCATATTACTAGATCTCAAAGTAGCTACAGGGACACCAATACTGATTTATTGTCCCAACCTAGAAGAAAATAGTGTAAGTGGTTCAGGTACCATTTTCTGAGGAAAGCACAAATACAAATGTGCTCAAGTTGCTCCAATGAATGTGGATCCCACACAGTGGCAGGAGCTTTACGTTCTGGTTAATTCCAGCCTCTTCTCTATGCAGGAGTGAGGCAGAAGGACCTCAGAGAAGGACCAATTCTATCATTAATTTTAAGCTGTAGTGTTACACCTGATATTTTCTATTAACCATACAACTAAATGACAAGAGCTAGTAAATGATAAGAACTAGTAATAATAAACAAACAACATACCTTATTAACTGAAGCCTGTTTCCAAAGGTGGAATGCTCCATGAAAAGCATGAGCAATGATCATTGAACCATCTGGACTAAACTGGCAGTCAAAAAATCCAAGGGTATTGCCACCCACTTCACCTACCCGCACCTGAATTAGTGACCAGAAATGAAATATCCATGAAAACGGCCTTCAGTTAACATGAACTCGTCCTAATCTCACGAGATGCAAATTACTTATAGGCAAGAGTTTGTATTATATAATATTCTTTAAACATTTTGGGTAACTGCAAAATTAAGCACTAACATATCACAGGAATTAAAGCTGCAGGCCATTTTAACGCAGTCTCTCTTTACAAGCACCTCAGAAGGGGGTTCCTGCAATCTGAGGTCCAACCAATGCAAATGGAAAGTAAAAAAAAGGTAACAACTTCATACAAGTTTTATGGCACAATTTCGTTTTTGAAATTTGTAAATTTAGGCATAACTACAACAACAATCAGCATCTCTACATGATTATCCTGCTGTGTACTACTTCATACTTCAAGTAGAAAGGCTTTTCAATGGAACAGAGGAAAAATTATAATCACTACTGTATTTCTCTTCTTTTCCCCAGGAGAGCATTAAAACTTCCTTTGTGACAGGAAAAGTCATAAACAATGGTTGGCATAACGCAACACAAACAAATTCAGCAGAACTACTGCAATATGTTTCTAGTTGATCTGCTTTTCCAGAGACATCTACCAAAGCACTAAATAAATCTGGGTTTTACTACTTGTTTATTTAAGATGACCCACATTAGAAAAGCATTCAACATAACACACTGAAACACAAGCATTCAGCTCAAAAAGAGGAAAACCCTAATGTCAACACCCATGAAAAAGTTACTGTGATTAAAACAAGGCTTGTGAATCATGTGTTAGCTGCTCTGCAGGAACTGCTTGAGTGCATGTTCCCATGGGGATTAACTATAAGTATTTCTGGGTGGTTTCTTTCTCTACTTACCACGAGCGTGTTACTATACAGCACCTGACTTGCTCTTCTATGAATAATAACAGTTAAGCAGAAACTATTCTGACAAACTTCCTAATATCATAATAAGCAAGTAATAAAAGCTATGCTGCATCACATCATTTTTGACAAGTATGTTTTACTTGCAGCACAGCATTAGAATGCGTATTCTGTAAGAAAAAGTTGCTATCTTTCTTTTGCAGAATTTTATAGTTTTAGTTGCCTCCATTACACACACAGTGCTGGAAAGCCAGTTTTAATACAGTTCGTATTGTGGAAAAGACTGATGCTTGCCTGTTCTAGCCAAACTCCAGACTCCTTATCAGGTTCCCAGATGATCACAGTTTTGTCCATGGATGCAGACAATATCCTCATTGGTTGTTGCAGGCTGCCACCTACTGTACAAGGAAAAAGATCACTCTACAGTCTAGGAATGCTTTACTAAAAGAATTTGCTCATACTGAAATCCAAACACACTCAGATTTGTTCAGCAGAAGAGATGTGCAATGCAACACTGAGATTCCACAGTTAGTAGGTATTACATTCTTACTAAGTGTTCATTAATAGGCACTGTATTTTTTAACCATAATATCCAAAAGAAAATGCAAAACGCAAACAAGAGAACAAGTACATTTTACTGTTTATTTACTCCAAACTGATGCTGGAAAAAAAATACTATTTGGAGGAAGAGCTAGAACTTCAAGAGAGACCACACAGAAGTTCATGGTTCTGTTCCTCAAGTTCTTACCAAATTTCCAGCTTCAAACAAAATAATAATCTCTATGCCAATAATAATCATCATCATCATCTCTATTCACCATGTTGTGTTTTATTGTTTTTTTTTTCTTCAAATTCAGCTTTACATTTATGGATTTAAGCAGACACTAGTATAGCAGCTTGAATAGCACCCCAAAACACAATGAAGCTCTCAAGGCAATAGCCCAACACAGTCAGAGTGGAAAGAGGGTGCCCACTGGGTAAGTACCTAGGAGAACTGTTTTGAGGAGCCTAAAAACATCAGTGGGCATCTTCTGAGGCAGTATCTTATGTCAGCAGCAGATCTTCTATGTTCTACATTAAGAAGTGATAAGCGGTGCCTGAAATACATCTCTCCAATCAGCCTGCCTCTAGCAAACATGAAGATCTTTCTCAGAGTACCTATGACTGGAAAGGGCCACATAACACAAGCAGCTGTATGTATGCAGAAGCATGATACAAGGTATCTGGAAAACATCATCTAACAATAAAACAATTTTTTTAATGCAAGGCAAGATTTACAAGCCTACGTTTTGCATAAATCTTGATTTAAGAGGCAAATTCTTGTACTGCTGTCCAAAAGAAAAAAAAAAGGTAGGGATATAACAAACTAAAGAAAAGAGAAGGTAGGTCTGCAAACAACAAATCCACAAGGGTCTTTTGATAGTACAGACACATCAAACTGAGAATCTGATTGCCTTACACACCAGGCAGACATGCACCAACAAATCAATACCACAAACAAGGCTGTCAGAATTTAAGGATTAAAATAAGAATAAAAGACTAGAGCAAGGTGTAAAATTAAAGAACGATCTTCAATGAGAGTCCACATTAATGCCTTAAAGCTACATGCTAGCTGAAGGAACCTGATACTCAAGAATTCATGGCATGTTAAGTTAATGCATGGAAGACTGAAGATTCATCTTCCAAATGTTGCTATTCGTTCCTTTCTAGTCTAAGAAGAAGAAAGGAGCACTCAAGTTAACACTGTCCTTCCAAAGAACATGCATTTCAAATGTATACAACAAAAGAAAACATTAGAAATGTTAAAGCATGATTACGTAATTTTGTTTCCTATTACGTAAATAGGAAATCAATCGCAATAAAGCAAGCACAGCTTCGTTATTTCATTCATATAAGAAAATATAAGTGAAAGACAGCATTAGGCAACAGAGAGATCCTGTGCTGTAAAATTGCTATTGTAGCACATTCAGCAAAACATATATTTACTTGAAAAACATCAGTTAAAAAATTTAAACATTTTTGTAATCCACAGTGACAAGTGAACATGCGAACACAATAAACAGATGTGACTGTACTTCATATATACAATGCTTAGCGTAACTAATGCTAGGGTGCTTGGTAACAGCTTACCTTTGGAAAAGGAAGGCTGCCAGTGGACTGCATACACCCAGTTTTCATGGCCAGCCAGCACAGACTCCAAAGTAATTGCGTATGTTGTATCAGTATCTACCACAAATCAGAGAAAAGTACATTTCTTTCTAAAAGCCAAGAAAAAGAAAAACAGACCATTTCTGATATCTTCAATGATAAATCAACTGCTTTCATCATTTATCACGATCTCAATAGCCTTCTGGCATTGAAAAGATCCTTGAAAATGTACTTTGCCACAAGGCCTGCATATCATGTTGACAGGAACAGGACATCTATTGCCTCACAGTGGCATCACAGAACTCCTGGAGAGCTCTCAAGGAATTCTGAAATAAATCATCCAGTATCAGCTGTGCCCATACACTTAGACATATTTACATCTCCAAATTATTGCAAATGCAACAATGAATTAGGATTTGTAGCAAGTCTCATGAGCAATTTCTACATACATCATCATATAAATCATGTTATACTTCCTAATGTCAAAATTGCAAGCTTATGACTTTAGAGTGCTCAAACTGTACATTAAATTAACACAAGACAAACCTGCACATATTTATCTGTTCTCTCCAACAGATTGCTAAGGTTTAAGTATTCAATGTTTTTAAAGCATTGAATTTAAAATATGTTAGTAAGCTGGAGGGAAGCTACATAACAGCGTATCTTCCACAGACAAATGTATCGCATGACTATGTCATGCTTTTAGAATACATGTAACAACACAGGTTGATACTAAGTTTTCTCACCACTTCATCATTTTTGAACACATCATTAACTTTTTATATATTCGCTGCTTTAAAACAGCAACTCAACCTTTTCTAATAGCTGAACAAAATAATGCAGTTAAATTGGTTTCTGATTATTTCAAATATGAGAAACAAAAGAGATGAGACAGTAATCCCCTTGACAACCCTCCCAAAACCACCACCAGATATACAACAGTTGTAAAAGAATTTTACAGCTTTTACCTACCTTTAACAGTAAAAACATTCTCTTTCAGTCTGATAGAATCATCTTCAATTTCTGAAAACTGCTTTGATTTAGTGCACACTTTCCAAATTCTTATCAAACAATCCTGAGCACAGCTTGCTAAGAATAGATCATCACCTATTTGGTTTAAAAAAATAAATAAATAAATAAATAAAAAGCCGTATTTTCACTGCAATAAATAAATACCATGACTAACTTATAATCTCTCCGAACATTCATTACAATATTACCCTTATTCTCCCCACTGCACACATATCATAAACACTGCTGTTTAATTTCAACATCAACTCATTTTAACATTTCAAGCTCTCCACTAGTTTAGATCATACTGACAATGAACATTTCCCTGCCTGTTAGAAACACTGTGCTAAATACCACAGATATGCTTCCCTGTTACTTATGGCCTTTGTTATCCAAATTTCTGATAACGAGCAATCTAATACTTTCAAGAACTTCTTTCCTCCCTCTATTTCTTCGGGATTATAGATTCCTCTAATGCTTTCTATTTTACTTTGTCCACTACAATAAATATTTGATAACATCTACATAGGTTCTCCTCAATCTCCTATTCTTACAGAAAAAAAAAAAAAAAAGCCACCACTACACACTAGGAGAAAGAAGAAAAGTACTACTTTTCTGTCCTGAACAAGAGGCAAACTGTTTCTCACTCAGACAGATATTGTCATACTGAGGACAAATCCCTAAAGCTCCTATTTGCATCAGGCAGCAGTTAGGTAAACAGGCTTGAAGTCATCAAAATAAAATGAGAGATGTAAACTCAAGTATGTTCTGCATCAATCTTACTGTATGGCAATTCTGATAGCTTGGTAAATAATTGTGGTATTGGTTCAACAATTCTTACGTTTTTAATAAGACACAAAATTCTACCATGATTTTTAACATTTGTATCACCACCTCAGGAAAAAAAAATGCATAATCACATGAGCTTAGAAGCCACAGTATGCCAAAAATATCAGCTGGAGTTGTAAAACAGCAGCAGTGGTACTAAATATTTCACTTCATACATCTTTCATACTGACCACAGATCGCCCATTCAACGCCTCTTATCCAATCTTCGTGGCCAGGGAGTATTACTGTTATCTGAAACTGAATGAAAATGCCTGTTAAATCATACAGAAATGAACTCAATTACTATGCACATAAGGTCAAATAGCTTTCAAGTTTGTTTGTATTTACAGTTTCTATTATTTGAAATTGGAAAAAAAAGAAGCTGCTATTAAATATTGTTATTTACTGACATTTTCTAAATGGGCTTTCCTGGTTTGGTTATCATTGCACGAACACATTCCATCATGCCACTCGTCACACACCAGCAGGAAAGCATGAGAATTGAAGGAACTCACCTCCAAGATGCTACAGACTCTCTATGATAGTGATTGCTTGTTATTTATTTATTTTAAATAAATCATGCTTATAGTGATAAACAAAAAATAACACAATGTAGATGACATGGTAAATAATGATGCAAAGCAGATGCAACTTCAGATGATACAAAAAAATTAATATTGGTAAAAATCGAGCATAAAAAGTACAGATGTGCCAAATTTATTTCCATAATTAACTTTAAATATGATACCATAAGAATTACAAAAGAGACCAAAAACATTCCCTACCTCTCAAGTTTATTAACTGAGCTTCAAAGGATGCTGTACTGTATCTGTGGATAGATACCTTTTCATAAACATAGTCTCAACACAGTTGAGATTTAGAGTGACAATAACACAGCCCAGATTACCCTTTGACAAATTTCATTAGTAGTACACTTTTATTTGTAACAGGTGGAATATTCCCATTTTACAGACTGGAGGAAAGGGTTGACAAGTACCTCAACAATGTCAAAAAGGGAAAGTGCAAAGTCTGGAGAGGAATAACCCCAGGCTCCAGAATGTGCTCAACCAGAAAGGACCTGGGGGTCCTGGTGGACACCAAATGAACATGAATTACCAGTACGCCCTTGCCTCTAACAAAGCTAATGGTACTCTGGGCTGCATTAGGCAAAGCATGGTGAGCAGGTTCACGGAGGTGATCCCTCCGCTCTACTCAGTACCAGTGAAGCTACACCTGGAGAACTATGCCCAGTTCTGAGCTCCTAAGTACAAGACAGTCATGGAACTCCTAGAGAGAGCCCAACAATGGGTGACAAAGATGATTAAGGGATTGGTGCACCTCCTCAGTGAGAAAAGGTCGAGAGAGCTGGGACAGAGCAGGAAGCTCAAGGAAACCTCAGTGTATACAAGTACTGTAAGGGAGGGTGCAAAGAAGATGAGGGCAGCCTCTTTTCAGTGGTGCCCAGTGATAGTCTAAGAGGCCGCAGAGGTCCAAGTCTTTCTTTGCCGGACAGTAGATGTGATTTACCTCCTCTATCTAGCCGACAGTCTTCTTAGAATAAGAACCCAAATTATCTTTGGTTCTCTTACCTCACTTTTCAACCAAAGCAAATTATTTGAGGGAAAACACTAAATATGCACAACAAAATTTTCTTACAACAGCCAAGCTCAATATATGGGCATCATCTTAAAGCTCTTATTTTGATGGTATGGTTTGTTTTGCTTCCCCTTCACAGGACCGTAATATCTCAAGCAGGAAGACATAAAATGATTTCTGAAAGATTTTTCCCTGAGTACTTTTATAAATCAATAGCCTCTTTCAGGAACTCAGAAAAGCAAAGAGATTGTTTTCTTTCTACTAAACACTCTAAGGGATAAGTAGAGGATCTTAAAGGGTGTGAAGTTCATCCATCCCATTTCAAAAATCAAGCAATTTTTACAAATAATATTTCAGCTTTCAAATTCATGGGATTACCCAAAAAGCAGCCTGACTCAGCTAAGAAAAATAACCTGAAGATGTCTCACCCTTCCTCTGACTACAAAATGCCATTGGAGTTTCATTAGTATGTCCCACTGCCAATTCACATTGTACCTTTGCACTCGCAGTCTTACTTAGATTTCTAAAAATTAACAGAGCTGAGCTATGGGACCTTACCAGCAAAGGAAGAATATAAAAGTTCAGGTTCTAACTTCTCTCCAACATCAAGTTCTGCTGAAAAGTGTCAGGACAATAACAACACTTCCTTCAAATAACTCTAAAAAAATTGCTGCAGTGGCCATAAAAGATGTCAGCAGAGCTCAGAGAATATGACTGAAGAGTAGAATCTCCCTTTAGCAGCCAGGAAGGAATTTACGGCAGGAAACTCCAAGGATGTTTTCATTCCATTAATAGCTGCAGTGTACCATACAGGCATTTTTAATCTAAATGGAATCAAATATGTGCTTTTCACTTCACGGCCACGTTTCAGGAAGTTAAGACGGACACCAAACAGAAGTCTCACCTCACTGAGAGAGAGGGACAGAGACTGACTATAAATTCCATCTCTGCCAAGGTAGTTGGTAGGTGAAAATACTTCACAGAATTGAAGGTGTGAGGGGAAAAAGAAAACAAAGAAGTCAACACAATTCCACACCTTTTACATGAATAATGTTTCCTACATCCAAAAATGACATTGAGCATTATAAACTTGCTTACATGAAACTGAAAATTTAACTTATTTCAGTTACCTTCCTCGATCCATCCACAGACTGCAGTTAAGAATGCTGTTATCCTCAAAAGGCATACAGCAACTGGCAAAATAATTTATGTATCTATAAATATTTTGGACAGCCAAATTGCATATTGTTTGCTAATCTGAGACATACAAAAAAAAAAACAAGATTCAGATTGTAAATACAAAAATTAGCTGCACAACACCTGATGTACGTATCTTTCTTTAGCACTACTACACACTGAGAATTATGAGTGGCATTCTGCCATTGCTAGTTCCTAGAGAATGTCATTAAACAGATTTAACTCATAAGCTACATACTGGGGAAAAAAAAAAAAAAAAAAACAAAAAACCTTAGAAACTGACTCCATTTTCCTGGTTAGCAGTAAAGACATCACTGAACACAAGAAATAAAAGGATGAAGCATTTCTTTTATTGACAGAAATTAAGTCTTCTTGTATATGACTGCCTGAACAGACAGAATAACCTATATGAAGCTTAATTGGTCTCAAAAGGCCTATTCTTCAAAAATCCTTAGGGGACTGTGGTTCCTATTTATGCTGGTTTCTTAAGTTAAGGTTTTTGATTGGTAAGTTCATCTGTGCTTCAGAGGACGGTTCCTGGTTCTTCAACTTTTTTTTTAAAGGGACCGATAAGAAGAAAGAGTCACTGACCTCTGGTTTGGAAGACAGTTATGCAACACATTCTTTAGGGTCTAACAAAACTGCTGAACAGATGCAAGAGGATAATTTATTTGTAGTGCACCAGAAGGAGCACTTAACTATATGGAAGACTAAGTATTGTCAGCTTCCAAGTAATACGTGAAAAACGTGTATGCCAAGAGAATATCAGATATCATTTCAAATACATTCAGAAACATCCAGCACTAACAGCATACTTACCAACAAAAATACAATTCTATAGGTGGAAATATCAGCTTCACTGCAACAATTCACAGACTGAAAAAAACCCTCATCATTTCCATATGAAACACTCAGCCCATGGATACTGAGTAATCAGGGACAGTCATAACTATTCCTTGTCAGGGGGAACAAAAACTACAGGCTTCTTCACATAGGGAAATATTAGGAGGAATAACACTTTTACTGGATTCGGGTTGAACATTCTGTACAAGAATTTCATCATTACCTAGAAAATGAATTAATTATTTGAACAGAGGAGGTTGTGTGCAATTGTTATCTGGAGACAGATAATAGTCACTGAAGAAATTAAAAAAAAAGATACATATAAGAAGTGGCACTGTGTAATGTTCAAAGCAAGAGACAAAAAGCTGTAATTACCTGACCATTCTGCTGTATAAACAGATTTATTTTGCAGTCATCACCACCACAAGCCAGTATTGGTACTGAAAATGAGGGGAAAAAAGTCTTCATTACTAAATCTACAAAATTTAGCGTTCTAGGATATGAGAAATAACATAAATAAGAAAAAGCAATAAAACAATACAAATGTATAGTGGGCCAAGACACCATTCTTTGCAATGTATTCTAAATCAGATAACTAATACTGTATGAAAGAACATCTGGTATTTCAGGAACACAAAGCTCAGAACTTCTTTTGGCACACAACTAATATCTCCAGGTGTTTAATTTGAGTAGTTTTCTTCATGCTAACACATCTCCAGAAAGCTCAAGCATCATTCGTGTTGATAGCAATAAAATTAATACAAATAAACAGCATTTGCTCTAAATAGAAAACGAGTGAGTAGCAAAACAAAATGACTGACAACTAAAACAGCTCGAGTCCTCAATCAACTGAAACGAGCATATGGATGGACAATTTTTATACAGCAAATAAGAACGAAGACAGATTTACTACATGCAAGAATATGAAAGCATTGTTACATGTCTACTCAAGTTTTGAGTAGATAGCTTGTAGAAGCTATCTAGGAAGTGAGCAAAAAACATAGGTCTGTTGACTCGAGCAAAACAAAGTTAAGACTGAGGGAAAAATGCAAGAAGGTAGGTAGAAGATGCTGGAGAAAAATAGTTAACACTTGCTCCGGTCCTTTTAGATCTTAAAGATGAAGTAGTATTGCAAGGGACTGGAATAGTAGAAGAAAAGGAACAAATTAAATAATTATGAAGAAACGAGTTACGAGGCCTAGACAATTGGATTTCTCAAGTAAGGGCAGATAACAAAACGCCAAGTTCCACTAAAGTCAGCTACTTCATTTAAAAAAACGTCATTAACAGTACTTTAACAAATGAATTTTGAGCACCAATTTGAAAATGCCACAGTCAGACAGTATTATTCTAATTGCCTAGAAAAATTCAGCTGAAGTCTTTGAGTACAGGCAGAAGTTTAGGCTAATTTCCTAGGAAACAAAAATATATGGCACAGAAGTCTGGAGTTGGTTAAATGAAAACCTGCTACACATGTGGGAAATAAATTTTAGATTTTATTTTTTCCTGCATTGATATTCAAGATATGCTGCTGTCCTTACTTACCATTGCTGCCAGGCAAGAAGGATAAGGAAACATCCATAACAAATCCATTTCCAAATTGCAGAACTTCAATGCATTTAACTGAAAAATGAGAACAGACACTGTTGAACTCATTCATTGTACCACAGTTACACTGCCATCTCTTTTTATATAACGTAGTTAAAATTTCCTGTTCAATTTTATTTTAAGGAGCTGCAAGACTTTTTTTTTTCAGAAGCCATTGATTTTTAGAGGGAAAATTACCCTCAATTTCATCTTTTGTGGGCTCATGGCAATCTGTCCAGACTTAGCCAAATTACAACATAAGTCACTATTTTCCATCAAGTATTAAAGCTGCACAGCTCCCTCCAGTAACACATCAGAAGCAATAAATATTTCAAATTACACCCAGTAGCAAAAGCATTCACTACACAGGAAGCTAAAACTGAATTCTTTGCTACAAAAGCAGATAAAGATAGGAGCAAATCCAGCCTTCCTCTCATCATCCTTGAGATCCTAGGAAGCGATTAAACTGGTGAGCCACCGAGATCAGGGTAACAAACAGGATGGCAGAACAACTTTCTTACAGAAGTAGAATTAAAAAGAAATTGTTTTTTCTGCCTCTGAAACCCACAACAGCAAGACCAAAATGAAAGGATAGGACATCAGGGTGTCCTCTGGGAGAATGAGAAATGCCTTCTAGAACATGGAGCTGAAGACTGGCAACTCCCAACTACTTATCTCACTCAATAAGCCAATGGGAAATCCTCAGTACACCAGATAGCAAAGAAAGTAGGGAGAGATGTAGTCAACACAACTTGACAAGTAACACTTTATATCTAGATTATCTATCCTAATTATTCTCTTTGACCATACAATAGGCCTACTTCAAAAGAAGACCTACTACCCTATATTTCATTGGACTCAAGTCAGTAGTAACAAGTGACTAGTTTAACTTCACTTTTCTCATTCCAGCTTCATTCTACAAAGTAATTTTATTTCACATAAACACACACAGAGCTAGCTTGTCCCCACGTTACAAGGAAAAATGATTATCAGATTCTGAATACAAATCAAAAAGAGACTGTTAAGTTCAGCCAACTCATCACTGATAAAAAACAGAGATAAGTCATTCGGAGGAACAAATTTGACCCAAAGCTGTTAAGCTTCTATAGCCCCCAGCTTTCAAAAAAAACAATGTAGTTGAGACCAAAGCTTGAAGGGAAATCAGTGTGGTTGCATTAGAAGATGTTAGTATTCAGCCAAGTACTTAGTGGATTAGTATTCATCATTTTTATTAAGCCAGCATGTTGTCTTTCAATTAAAAAACAAAACAAAACATTGTCCCTAAATTTAAAAGAAAAAAAAAAAAAACAAAAAACCAAAACCCTACCTTCTGAATCCTGTCGAGACCAGATTCTCACAGTAGAGTCAGATGCCGCAGAAGCTATTAACAGATTTAAATCAGGTTCACCTGACTGGTAGATAGCATCCACAGCACAAACAGCTTCAGTATGGCCTTCGAGAGGAACGCTTTTCACAAGCTGAAAACATAAAGTTGTACAGAGTCAAACAAACAAGCACAATTAAACTCCAGCAAATTATCTATGAGAACTTTTAAAAACATTTTAAAGAAAGGAGGGGAAAAAAGAAACAACAACCTTGGTACTGAAAACAAATTGTATGTTTATGGTGGTGGAGCTTCTGCCAAGTTATGCTTAAGCTATCACACATTCTATAAAAAACAGAGGGGATACAGCAGTAATGAGCATGAACTTGACAAGTTCTCTTGTGTGTACTAGAAAAACTTCACCTTTCCTTGAGACTGCCTGGAAATATGATAGAAGTTAGGTTAGGGTGAGCAGTTTTTCTTCCTTTTTCTTATTCTTGTGCCCCTAAGCATAGAGGACATCTCCCAAAAGTCCAGAGAACCTTAGCAAATTAGGCAAAATAGAGAACACAATGGAATAAGTAGCAGCTACAGCAGTTCTGTTTCATGGGCTTTCACAAATCAAAGACTTCTTTAAAATACTGACAAAACCCAAATCTCTGAATTTAGACTTAAGTTTCTAAGGGAATTAATATTTTGTAACCCGCTCCACATAAATAGAAATAGCAAAATGAGAAGCTTTTAATTCTCAAACTAAAAGAAGTCTAGCTTTTATCCAAATTGTCATCACTTTCCAAAAGATAGCTTAGTACGCCCTAGTAACATTTCTAATTGGTTCAATACAGATCTTTGCTTGTTTAATATACACTTGTATAGAACTGTCATTTAAATGTGCAAATTTAGTCACATTCTTTTTCAAAGGTTTAAATGAGGCTGTGCACATTAATGGAAGAAGCTACTAAATAAATCAGTACATTATTTTACATCAAAATACAACAGATGAGAAAAAGAAATTACTTGTTTCCAAGAACATTCCTCCAATAAACAAGACTGATAATGATTACCGTATGGGCACTTTCCCCCAGTGCATTACTATGTTCATACATTTTAAAACACAGTCAAAAGTAGTTTGAGATAGTCTCTGAAATGGGTTATCTACACAGCCATTCACAAGACAGTGTTTAATAAGCAATATTTTAAAAATAAGTTACATAATGCACCGTTTTCTAAATTTCATTCTGAAGTCTGTTACGCCATACTTCATCTTCTTCCTTCCATTTTTATGGTACAAGTAATAAATAAGCAAGCCTTTTTACTCATCTCAACATTTTTGACTGAAATCAACTGTTGCACAAGTATTTTTTTAAATACCTATCCTACTTCATGTATCATCCTTGTCAGACTGCCTGTGTATAAACGCTGTCATGCAGATTGATCAGAAACCACTAAAAAAATCAACGTAAAGAAATTAGAAAGAAGGGCACAGAAAACACATACTAAAAAAGTTTAAAGAAAAGTTAGACAGGAGAAAGTTGAAGACTCGGAATCAGACAAATAGGATTTTTTAGACAGGCTAAACAAATCCACATGACGACTGGTTAGCTGATTTCAAAAAAAGATTAACTACAGAAGAAAAGAAACAACATTTAGGCCAAATCATAGCATGATATAGCCATCAGCAGTCTGGAGGAGATGCACATGGAGCTTCAACAGTCATAGTACAATGAAGAGGCAAAAAAACTACAGGCAAGACAAATAACAGATGATTTGAGGTATACAAAAAAAACAAGGAAGAAGGGGGGGTTGGGGAGGAGGAAAAAGCTTTAAAAGGAGAATATTTCTACTTACCTGATCATTCCAAACTCCTATCCCATTCCACTCCCAGAGAATGAGCTTTTTATCAGATGCACCAGAAACTAACTCTGTTTCAGTTGCTAAAAAACACATTCCACAACTTTTGTGAGCTCTTACTTTGTAACAGCAGTCAGCAACACAAAGCAGTTAAATTGTTTGCTACTTACACACTTATCACACTTATCACAATTATAGAAAAGTTACCATTAAAATACAGTATGAGCCATGAAAGTTGCACAGTACATGAGAGCTCAAGAGCAAAGGAATTAGTCAAAATAACAGGTAGAGAAGAATTATAGAAATACTCAACATTTCATATGGATATGATGGATATCTTTCTAAAAAGATTCTCAAATGCAACAGAGTAATATCTGTTTGTCTTTTTGAGGGACAGGAAAAAAAAACAAATAAATAAAACAAGAAAGCAAGAAAATTATGACCTCACAGAATACGAACCTTCACATGAAAACTTAATTTCAGGCTGTATGAGCTTTAACAAGATCAAGCACCAGGTCCTGCACTTTGCTCGTAACAATTCCATACAATACTGCAGGCTTGGGGCAGATGGCTAGAAGGCTGCATGGAGGAAAAGGATCTGGGAGTACTGGTCTACACTCAGCTGAACATGAGACAGAAGTGTGCTCAGGTGGCCAAGAAGGCCAATGGCATCCTGAACTTGTGTCAGAAGTAGTGCAGCCAGAAGGAGCAGAGAGGTGATCATCCCTCCTGTACTCAGCTCTGATGAGGCAGCACCTCGAGTACTGCATTTAGCGTTGGGCCCCTCACTACAAGAAAGACACCAGGGCCCTGGAACGTGTTCAGAGAAGGGCAACAAAGCTGTTGTGGAGTCCAGAGCACAAGTTCCCCCCAGCTGAGGGAACTGGGATTGTTCAGCTTAGAGAAAAGGAGGCTCAGGGGAGACCTTATCACAGAAGTATGACATGAAAGGAGGTGGCAGCAAGCTGGAGGTCAGCATCTTCTCCTGCATAACTAGTATAAGACAAGAGGGAATGGCCTCAAGTTGCACCTGGAAAGGTTCAGATTGGATATTAGGGAAAATTTCTTCTCAAAAAGAACAGTAAGGCACAAGCTGCCCACAGTGGTGGTGTTCAAGAAACACGAAGATGGGGCACTGAAGGACATGGGCAGTGGGCACAGTGGGGATGGGCTGACAGCGGGACTAAATGATCTTACAGTTCTCTTCTAACCTTTATAACTATATTTTTCCCAGTTCTCAGAAAACAATGTGTTTTACTTAAAAACCACACAAGAAAAGACACACATACAGGCACAAACAATAGTAATAATACAGGAAAAAAAAACAGTTGGGAAGAAAACATGTAAGTGCAACCATTTGAAAGAATGCCAGTTTATATCATTATTAAGGAGAAATGGCTTCACCTTAGTGCTTACCAACACTCCCCTCCAAAAAAACCAAACGTGGGCACAATACAATAACAGTCTAACCAGCACCCCCACTTTCTTTCCTCAGGAAGCTATCCGCAAGCTTAAAGACAAGAACACGTGCCTTCAAGAACTGCACTCAGTAACTTTAAAACCCGGAATTACCACAAGGGCCCCGCAGGCCGCCCACCCCACCTACTTACCGCCGTCCCGCCGCCGTGCCCAGCGCACGCAGCTCACCCTGCCGCCGTGCCCGCGGAGCGCCGCCACGACCCGCCTGGCCTGCGGGATGCGGAGAAACACCCGGCGTCAGGCCGCACCGCCGCCAGGCCGGTCCCCACCGCCCCTCCCCGCCCCGCTTACTGCCGGCTGGTAGAGCATGACGTCCCGGCAGCTGCCGAAGGCGAGGAGCCCCTCGCGGCCCCAGGATACGGCCCCGCCGCCCACCCGGTTGGTGCAGCAGGCGACATGGCAGACAGAGACGGGCGCCGCCATCTCTCCCCGCCGCCCACGTGCGCAGCATGGCGCAGTTCCTATAGCAACGACCCGTCGCCATGTTGCGGTGGCCTCTCCGGGCCTGCGCGGATGGCGGCGCTGGCGTTGCGGCGGTGCGGACGAGCCGGGCCGGCGTTCCTCATAAAGCTGGCAGAGTGCCGGGTCCTCCCCGGTCAGTTTGGCGGCAGGCATGGAAATGAGGCATAAACGCAAGGGAAAAGAAAGTTCTTTTTTTGTTTTCTGTGCCTGTCTTCAAACACTCCCTGGTTCCTGCGGCATTGTGAGAGTTTAAAACTTTTCTCGTTTTGTTTCTGTTTGCTTTCGACCGTGTGCATCCAAGTGCTGTGGCTGCCTGTACACTGAAATGCAAAAGGGATTAGTAGGGCTGAAGGCTTTCATTCAATAAACGCATGTTTCTTACAGACAGAAGATAGCTACATTAATCACAAATGAGATTGGGTGCAAGGAGGCCAGAGGTTTCTTTTTTTCTTGTTTGACAATTTGTTTATTAGCTTGCCACCTTCTGATTACCCCTCTCGGAATGATTTCAGATGCTTTTGTGAAGTATCCACCCAGTATTTCACATTTTGGACGTTAGAAGTTGCTTCCTGCTCCTAAAGAATTCTAGATCTTTTAGTCCTTAGGGATGGATTAACATATGATATGTTTATATGATATGATTAATATGATTGAACTTGTCGTATCTGAGAATAGAATCACAAAGTCATAGAACCAGTGAGGTTGGAAAAGACCTCTAAGACCATCTAGTTCAATGTCAGCCCACCCCCACTATGCCCATTGACCACGTCCCTCAGTGCCAAATCCACATGGTTCTGAACACATCCAGGGATGGTGACCCCACCACCTCCCTGGGCAGCCTGTTCCAAATATATCACTACATTTTCAGAGCGAAGATTTTCCCTAATATCCAACCTGAACCTCCCCTGGCACAGCTTGAGGCCGTTATGTCTTGTCTTACCCACCTCTCTACAACCTCCTTTCAGGCAGTTGCAGAGAGCCATCAGGTCTCTCCTGAGCTTCTCTCCTCCAGACTGAACAATCCCAATTCCCTCAGCTGCTCCTCATAAGGCTTGTACTCCAAGTCCTTCACCAGCTTTGTTGCCCATCTCTGAACACACCCTACAGACGCGTCTGTCCAAGAAAGAATTACAAAACTAAGTCACTGCCTGCAGACTGTGTTTAATATTCCAGATTATTATGATGTTCTGAATAACTGCCATAGAAATCAGAGGAATCTGCAACTAAGCAACAGCGGAAGTACAATGGGATGATTTGAATGTGTATGAGTACGCCTATTTTTCAGAAGACAGATCATAGCAGATTAGAGAACTCCATCCATTACGTTTTTCTATGGTGATTTATTCATGTATTTATTGCCCTTTCTGCCCAGGAGATTGAAACCAAATCAAGACAGATCAAAAGACAAAAAATCAAACAAAAAACCTTATCTAAAATTCTAGTGTTATTTGCATGGTATCTGTCCTAAATAAATGGAAAGATTGGAGCATGATATAAATGTATTACTTTGAAACAGAAAACGAGAAAATAGTGGTGGGACAAGGGGGGGTGGCTTTAAAGTATAAGAGGGGAAATTTAGATTTGATTTTAGGAAAAAAAAGTATGTCCTCAGAGGGCGATGAGGCTCTGGCACAGCTGCCCAGAGAAGCTGTGGTGCCCCATCCCTGGAGGCACTCAAGGCCAGGTTGGATGGGGCCCTGGGCAGCTGAGCTGGTGGGGGGCAGCCATGCCCACGGCAGGAGGGTAGGGATGGGTGGGCTTTGAGGGCCCTTCCAACCCAAACCATTCTGTGATTCTGTGAATGCCAACAGATGTCCTGTGCCTCCTCTCCCCAAGGAGTGCCTGCAATATCCTGGAATAATTAAAGCTGCTCTGAACAGGCAAAGCTGGGAAGCCTGTGGTGGAGGAAACAGACAGCTCTCCTGGCTGTGTGGAGGGAAGTCAAGTGGGAAAAGAAGCAGCAGAAGGCAAAGGAGCAGGTGTGCAGGGGAAGCAGCCTCTGCACTGCACACTGAATCCTCTGGACCTTAAACCACTCCTGCATGGCATTTCTCTCCCAGTATGCCTGTATGTTCATGGGTACTGGCTGGCAGCAGCATGGCAACCTGACACAAAAATGTTGCAGCTGGTCATAGCTTTTCCCAGGGGGAGCAAGAGGAAGGAAGCTGTGCCTGATCAGAAACAAGATACAACAAGAAATGTTGGCTGCTAAGAGAAGAAATGTCTCTGTACAAAATTCATGGATCCAGTCATCAAAGCATGCTTTAATGGACAAGTGCCATCTGGAGAATGGTTACACAGCAGCCAAGTTGCACAGCAGCCCCCTTTCAGTGTGCCCTGACAAGGTTGGAGTCGGGGCTCTGGCAGGAGGAGGTCAGGCTTTGCCAAAAAGCTGAAGTTATGTTTGCTGTTGTGGGAATGAAGCTGTGTCTGGCTGCAGTTGTGGACATAGGCATAATGTTTTTCAAGACACCTTTGGGTTGGGGATCCCTCTGTGACATGAAAAGTTTCCTGCTGATGATGTCCCCTAAATTGAATAAATCAGCACAGAATTTGGTCTTGTAAGTCCTGGGGGAGTACTGTAACAGGACTGCAGAGTTATTGCTAAAAAGCAATGCAAGCTTTGGCCATCTCAGTTCAGATCAGCCTATACATGCCCATTTTCTTCTATACTTTCAGTAATTCATGCATCTGACCAAGTCCTCATTCTCACTAGTTGTTGAGCCTTTCATCTAAGCCAAGAAGCTTTTCTTTGTGTATGTGTGTGTATTCTTAAGTTAAAGGGTCTTCTTTTATGCCTGAAAACTGAAACATCTATAAAATAGCATATGACAAATTTAGAGTGACGTATAACTGTAGCAGAGCCATATGCATTTAGGAACATATACTTTGTAAGGAAGTAGTGCTGGCAGTCAGTGATGTTACAAGGGACGAAAAGGATGTGTTCTAGACTTGTTATTAATTGCCACTTTTCATTCATATCAGTTTCCCTACTGAATCCAAATCTGCCCTTGCTGTTTTCCTTCCCAGAAAATAACTTTCTCACATTTCAGAAATATATATAAAAATATTTTTTCTTTCCCACTCCTCCCCACCCTCTTTGGTGTAAATCTTCTGGCATGATTGTTGACTGAATACATGTTAAGAAGAAATCTGGTTTTCAGTAGATTAAACTGAAGTTGGTGCAAAGCACATCTAATAATGGGACAGGTCATTCTGCAAGATACTGTGTAAAGCAGCAATCACGTTAGGTTTAAAGTTTATATTATATGCAGTCTAATTCTACGGATTTAAGCATTATTAAACTAGCAAAGCCAAGTACTTTTCAGCTAGCAGCCTAGTTGTTCTTGTGGTTGTTGAACTTAACCTGTCTTTGTTTGTCTTCATTGTATACATGCCTTACAAAGTAATCATTAACAAAATTACCTCATACTCAAATTACTGCCTGCTATTTTTACCGTAGAGTTTGCTTCCCTCCAATAACAACCTGGGTGAATAGTACTTGGTGAATGAGGCAGCTCTTCACCAAGCTCTTCACTCTTCACATTTCATTTTCTTATCGTTAGTTATATTGTGGCAATAGGCCTCATTTTGATTTCAACTACCAGAGTGTCTGAATGTCAGGAAAACTGTATGTATTATAATTTTCTTTATAATATCACTGTCAGGTGATACTGTATTCCTCTTCCAAACTACAATTTCTTCCCAGGGCATGATTTCCTATCAGAAGTGCAGTAGTTCTTCAGTGACCAATGTGGAAGATGTATGTGGTTTCCAGGAGGGTGGGCTAACCACTCCCAGCACCCATCAGCTTTGTCTGTGACTGCAAAGTTTAGAACTTTTGGAAATTGGATTCCACAGTTGGGACACTTCTGATGGCTCCTAGAGGGCCAGGGCTTTAACTGACAGGTAAGAGTCAGAGCACTGACAAAATAAATAAGAGACAGTGACCAAACATAAAGATATTTTTAAATTATTTGGCATCTTCACAGGCCTTACCTATGCAACACCTAGTAACAATTCAGTTGCCATATAGATCTTAAGTACAAATTCAGACTTTTCCTTCTTTTCCATCTGTGTTATCCACTTCTGAAGGAACTTCAGTGCATGTGGAATGCTAATTCTTGGGTTTACTAACCAACTTCTTAATGGGATTGCTTCCCTTGAACCTACATATATCAGACTCAGTGCCAAAAGTGTGATCAGGAATAAATGTAATTCCTAATGTTACTGAATGGATCCATTACAATTCTGTGTTCAGACTTCATTTTCCTAAGATTCGTGTTTAACTGCTGTTGACTGATTCTGGAATTGTTGGTCCTACTTTCAACAAAAGTTAAGTTTGCCACTGTATCTTGACTATAATGTAAGCCTGTGAATCCTTTTCAAATTCAAATCTCAAGATAAAAAAAGTAGATGTTATCAGTTGAATAGAGTTCATATTAAATGTTTGGAATAAGTTTTTAGACATAATTTCTCCTTTAATTCATCTTGTTGAAGACTGAAAGTTGAATGATGCTGGTGAAAGATACTGAACTGAACAAATGTTAATGATAGCTATTTCCTGTTTTCTTGAAGAATGTGTTTTAAATATTCTATAAATGCCTTACTGGTTAAATGCCCACTGCTTAAATGTATTTCTGATTTTCTGAAGAAAAAGGAAGCTAATTATTTAGAAATATCATCAAAATTAGCTCTTCAAACAATGAATGTAATTGCTTGCTGAAAGAAATTCCACTGAAAATATCTCTGATTTTTTTTAAAAGGAAGACGTAATGCAAACATGACCTAGAAAATTGCCTGGCAAAAAAAAAAAAAAAAAAAAGGAAAACACTTGTCACATAATCAAACTGATTATGCATTATGTTTTTGAAGCAGAAGCTCTACAAGAAGATGTGATAGTAAGCATATATTCCAGAAAAGAAAAGAGAAGAGGAAAAACTCAGAACACTCAGAAGTGCAATTTGGATTAGTAAAAATCCTATTCTACACTCAAATTCTGTGTTAGCTTGTATAGGAAATTGTTCCACATTACTGAAAAACATCTTACAAATACTTGTTGTATATATGTTGCATTTCCCTGACACATCTCTCCTTCCTCATTTAGAAGAAGAAAACAACAACCACACATTGAGTTAAGTATTACTTAAAAAAAAATGTAAGACTGAATAGTAATAATTGATGAAAAAAAAATTTAGAAAAGACTCATACTGACTAAACATGAGGAAAAAAAATCCCAGTGGTAAATCAAAGTATTTCAGATATAGAAAACTCCAGTGTACAGAACAGGAATTTTTGGTATGTGTTCAGATTTAAGGTGATAAGTTCTGCTTTGTACTCAAAACTGGAATTCATCCTCACCCTTGTGCTTGAAAGTTCTGAAAAACATGCTCTTTGAACACTGATCAAATGTTTTAATATAAGACATCAATCAATACATTTCATGTTGATATTCTTCTTTATGCAAAATTATGAGATTGCACAGATGTTTTTCATATGTAAATGTACACAGCTAAAAGAATATTAAACAGCCACGTAATAAACCTCAGATATCAGAAATAATCATTAAACAGGTACATTTCCTTATTTTATTATTCTTTTTTTCTACCTTCTAAATGCAGAAAGCCACAAATCATGCATTTCAGTCTGTTACCATCACGTGAGAGGAAACCTGGCTGATTTGTCTAAACAGCTGCTGAGGAGGTGAAGAGAAATGTTAAGACCGAGGTCTAAAGCACCAAAAATGGCTTAGGATCCTAATTTCTATTCATTTGCCTAAGTACTTCTGAGGATTCATGCCTGCCTTGGTCAGCTTAATCTGCAAGTGACATAGTTAATTTAAATCACTGGATGAAAGAGAGAAAAAAATGAAAAAGTTTGCATCAGGAAAACACCATGAAATGGGGAAAGTATGAAGGAATGTATTGTAGGAACTGTGAAAGAAGTATCTGGTTAATCATTTGGACAATTGTATGCAAAATAAATCAAGCTGGCATTATAAGCTAATATGTTTTTATGCAAGTTACTTTGTTTCATTTTTCCTTACATTTCCAGTGGAGAATATAAAGAAATAGATAACTGAAGTAGGAGTGTCTAGAAAATGAGGGCAAAAGAAATGTCTGTGCTAGTATTCTGCATGTGGCTTTTTATTGAAGAACCAACCAAAAGAAGTGCCAACAAAAGCCTGTAGTTCACACTGAAACTCACTTGTGAGAAGCAATATGAGATAAACTTTTGCCCAGACAGCAGTAATGGTATGTAAGGAACCTGCTGTGCTGCGTTAACTGTCAACCAAAATTAGGCAAGCTTGCAGTGAATCTTTACCTTATTGTAAGTACACAAAATGATGTAATTTCACAGAGGAATACTGGCAAATTAGACTGTAATATTCTTCATAGTTACAGCCCCAGTTCTCATGTTTCTTCCATCCCCATGTAAAGTGCAACAACAAAACTTTTGTTTTGCTTCAGACCATCTTCTGCAGATGAGGAAACCTGCATCCATATCCTCTGCTCCTGTCCCTTATTTGCACCAATTTGGATTCATCTTCACTTAGTAGCCAGGCCAACTCCCTGGTCCAGAAGAGCAATACTATTTCAGTTTTTGACCACATTGGCTTTGGAGAAGGAGGATATGCCAGTGTCAAGTCCTCTCCCCAGTCAGCTGCAGGTCTACATTTTCCTTCCTTAGCTGCTGGTAGACCTGTAGGAGTCTTTCTGACTGCCCTTCGCGTCCCTGTTCAAATTCAACTGTAGGTAATATCCAGGAAGAGCCCTGTACCATCCCTCAGGGTCTTTCTTTCTGTCATTGTTACAGAACAGTTTCTTCTCAAGGAATCACTGCCTGGCTGAGGCTGGCAGTGCCCATCAGGTCCCAGCCCAGCTCCAGCAGGGCCACCCAGAGCAAGGTGCCCAGGCCCATGGCCAGGCAGCCTCTGGAGATCTTCAAGGAGAAGACTCCACAGCCTATGGACAACCTGTGCCAGCAATCCATTACACACACTCTGTGTTTTCCACATCCCAGATGACAGATTCTTCAACCCTACTTTCTCAGCTTTCCACATTTATACATGCTTCTCTCAGGCTCCATGCCAGAGAGCTGGTGCACAGAGACTTAAAAATTGCTTGTAACCTAGCATGGAGCCAACCTACTAGCTATGGGCTGGAAGACCCTGGGACCCACTTCAAGGTGTTTTTGTCACATTTGCTTTTCTCAGACTATACCAACTTTCCTAAATGATGTAAGTTAGTTGTGTTTATATAAGAGGGGGAAGAAAAGAATTGACAGCTGTGAGCCAAAGACTTCCATATATACCTCACACAGAACCCAGCTATGCTGAGCTGGGGTGCTGTGCATTATCCCCAGACATCTCTTTATAATTTCTGTCAAGTCACCCCAAAATATATACAAATCAAGAAACGAAGATGAGTTTTACTTTTCTGCTTCTTGTTTAGTACTTTGTGAGAATGGCTTTACATTATTCTGTTCCCAAAGGCACTTTGCCTAATGTTTTGCCTGTCGTTAATCATTACCTTACTTGTACTGGAAGCACTCAGAACCCTGGGAAGCCAAGACATTTTAGTTCAGCTGTTTCCCAAGATGTACGACAGAAGGTGCAACCTTATTCTTAATGAGGATGTCTTTCCTTTTTTTTGCCCAAAACTCTCCAGCAGAGGAATGCTCTGTAAGACTGAAAGGAACCCAAGGTCACCAAGGTTTGGCAACATATAGGCAAAAAGGAAAAGTGCAGGCCCCAAGATAGCCTGTAATAGTGTGCACACGTTGCAGGCTTAATAGACTGTGTTGGCACTTGTAGCACAATTCTGCCTTTTGAACACCAGGGCATAATAATAAGAAGAGCAAGAAAGGATGAGACTTTAGCCTCAAGGAAAAGTGAAAAAGAAACTGGTACATTTGTTCTGGAGCTAATACCATTTTGTGCTGTTTACTTGGACTTTTATCACAGCCTGCATCTAACTGCAACACAGATTAGTCATCTTTATAGAGTTTTTAGTAAAAAGATGACTAACTTAAAAAAAAGCACAAAAAGCCCAACCAACCAACATTTTACTTTATAATATGGTATAAAAACAACTAGAATACTGGCTGGTAAATTATAAAACCATAGAGCCAGATTCTCACTGTGTTTGAATGACATAGTGAGAATTCTCACATGCTTAGGTATATTTGTGCAAACTTATTACAACAGAATGACTATCACAACCTGCCCCAAATTTTCCTGATAGAATGGCTCAGTGTGAAAAAAATTAAGGCATGAGGTGGGGATTAGCACCAGCATAGGCAAGAGTCATTGCAATTTCTGTTCCGTCTTTTTGTCAGTTCCTATACCAAACTTCACACCTTAATACTGTTTGCTGATCCCTTTTTAAATATGTAACTACAGATAGGAAGTAAACAGAATTTCTTGTATGATATGAAAGATGTTCATGTTCTAGAAATCAGAACAGTTACTAAGGAAATGTTCTAAAATTCATGCTAATTTTTTCTTTTCTGATATCTGCAAAGATAATATATTCTTCTTGCTGTTTCCATCACATATGGAAAAAAATTATTTTCTCTTATTCAATCAATTAATGACTCAGGGAATTCCTAAAATAAACCTAACCTTTCTATAGACATGCAAAGATTTGTAAGAGCTGGTATAAATTGTTATACTGCCATTGGAGCAAATCTTTGACCATTTACATCTTCTGCAGGCTTGCTTCTAAGTTGTGAGAAAGAAAATGGTGTTTTATTTCTATCTTTAACAAATGTTCAATATTCCTGGTAAACTATGACATCATTCAGTTTTGATATTTTCCTGTAGTCAGATTATATTATAAAAATATCTAATGAATTTTAGAAGTATGATCTGCCTTTTCCAATGCTGCAGTTTTAAAAACAAATGGCATAATGGCACATATTTTAGGTGGGTGTTCACAAAATATGAAGAGTGGATAGGATGTCTCATGAGCTGAGCTTTTCCTTTCTGTTTTTTTTTTTTTTTTTGGGGGGGGGGGAGGGGGCTCCTTCCTTTCCCTTTCCCTTTCCCTTTCCCTTTCCCTTTCCCTTTCCCTTTCCCTTTCCCTTTCCCTTTCCCTTTCCCTTTCCCTTTCCCTTTCCCTTTCCCTTTCCCTTTCCCTTCCCTTCCCTTCATGACAAATAATTGTATCCAGATCTTTCAAGCACCAGAGACAGATCATCTTCTTCTGGGTAAAATACCTGTGTTTTTTTCTTGCTTTCTTCACCAATATCGTTTCACATATTGCTATTTTCTGTTGTCCAGAATGCTATTCTTTTTTTGAAGAGGGATCATTAGAATTTGACAGTATGATGGAACAAACTTTAGTAAATAAAGGATGACTAACAGGGCTTTTACATTATTTCACATCACTGCTTTCTTCTAAGTGAAAACATCATTGAAGTTATTTGCATGAACAGCCTATTTGTTTGAATACACAGGGTAGGGTTGGCACTTGTGGTTTTGTCCATACTTTCTTATGTTGTTTCATTTCTTTCTAGTTACTTTATGTTCTACTTTGATTCTTACAAATACCTTATCACATGAATATTCTGCCTTTAGCTTGATTCATATTTGGGCCTTTCAAAACTTTAAAAATTACTTTGGTGTCTAATTACATATGTTAGTGTGCAGTTTGCATTATTACTGACAATCTGCTTCATTTTGAGAACAATTGAAAGCTAAATAACATCCACCAGCAAAACAAATCTTATGCACAGCTTCAAAATACATTAACCTTCATAAATGAGCAATATGGCAATCTTTAGTCATAAAAGGAGAATCACATTTCAGCTCAGAAGTCCTCTTTATTCTTGGAGTCTGAGTTAATCTGTTTCAAGATTTACATTTTGTGCCTCAGTTAGTTTATGTTTCTTCTGACAAGAAGGTGTCTGATAAACTGTCTTTTGAGTTACAGCACAGGTATGTTGAAGAGGTTTGAAGTTTACACAACTTTGAAACATGAAGCCAGGTTCCAAGTTCAGGTTAAGCATCATAAACAAGGGGTGACCTCCCTTGCAAAGGTGCTGAGTTGTTGGACATGAGCTGTTGTTTCCACTCAGGCATTAGATGGTCTTCAGGGCAATTCCTTTGTCATGCTTCCCCACAGACATCCTTATGTCTTGTTTTCTCTGCTCTCTGTTACATGTGGCATGCCTTCTCTGATCATCTATTCTTTCACATGGTTCTCTTTCCTCAAATTTTGATTCCAAACCTCTCTTCTCCTTAAAATCCTTCAACAAAACTTTCTGTATCCTTATATATCACTTTAAATTCCATGCAGAATTTTGAAAGCTGAGATACCAAGTAAAGCACAACCGTGACCTATTCTTCATATTCTGCCCTCTGGTAGCCTCAATTTTTTCCATGATGTAGTATTTATTTCCCCATCTCCTATCCTACTTACTTTGTTTTTTAAAAATATTTCCCATTTTGACCTCTTTACAGACAATAATGTATTCCAGATTATCAACCTTTTTTTATGCCTGAGCAAATACTTGGTTAATCTCTTGCTTCTAACAGTCCATGACAAATGCTTTCCATCTTGAAAATCTGGTTGAGTTTGGTTCTGTTACCAAACAGCATTTTGTATTTACCGAGAGAACAAAAGTTCACTCTAAAATATTTTGGTGAGTTGTATTCCTCAGAGACTGGTGTTGAAACTGGTACCCTGGAAGAGGGTGGATTAAAACTAGATATTAGGAAGAAATTCTTTACCGTGAGGGTGGTGAGACACTGGAACAGGTTGCCCAGTGAGGTTATGAATGCTCCCTCCCTGGAAGCATTGAAAGCCAGGCTGGATGGGACTTTGAGTAACCTGGTCTAGAGGCAGGTGTCCCTGCCTATAGCAGGGGGTTGGAACTAGGTGGTCTTAAAGATCTCTTCCAACCCAAAACATTCTATGATTCTATGAAAGCAAGGAACTCTCCAAATTGTCTGTGTTGCTTAACACCCCAGCATCCCATAGTGGCAGCTTTAATGAGATCCAGCTTCTCCAGATACCCTCCAGCTCCTGCCCGTGTAAATTATTCTCCTTTTTGCTTTTCTGATATGCCAACATTTTTAACCCTTGAGAATTATTTGTGATTCTTTTTAAACTAAAAAACTTAGATTAAATGTGAAGAAGACATTCTTTTCTGTGAGGGTGGTGAAGCTGGAACAGGTTCTCCAGGGAAGTTATGGATGCCCCACCCCTGCTGTAGTTCCTGGACATCTCCCAATTTCCTTTCTGTAGAAAGGGATCACAGTGGAAAATTTAGCATTTCTGACTTCTGCTTCCCCTATTAAAACATTGCTGTCCTCCTGTGGAGCCAGGGATATGCACGCTATCCCATGAGACACTAAGTGACCTGAAGACCAATAGCATAATGCAGCTTAAGATTGCAGTCTCTGCTCCAAATGTCTGAGCAAACCCTTCTGCCCTGTCGGCTCAGCATGTGAGAGCTGATGCCTGTAGCTGTAAGTAGGTTGGTACATTTTTTTATTGCTTAAATTGCTGTAGAAAGTTTTGCCTGAGTTTTTTGATCGATCCCCTAAGCCTAGAAAACTAATATAATAACCAAGCCAAGACACAACATTCATAAATGAGGAAGCTCCTTATCTGTCAGAAACGTTGTTATTGTTTGTAATGATTTCTTCACATAATAAGATCCAGAATTTCATATCTGGCATCTTTTATCATGAAATGTTGTGCTATTCCTACATCTAATACATGAGAGGTAGGTAGCAGAATTCCTTTGAGGCTAGCTGCAGTTGTGTTTTTCCTTAAAGCACAAGATCACACATTTGTTTGCATTCCCATTTCATTGACAGTTGATGGAAGTGAAGCATTTATAATGTATTAAGGCCTGGTTTGCATTCAGTGGTCCAGATATTTGAGTGCTTATCACAGAATGGTACTGAAGGACCCCTATGTCATTGTGTCTCTGAAACTTTTCATGCCTAATACAAATTTGCACCATTATGTCAAGTTCTCAGAAGTAGCTCCATACTTGCAATGTCACTTTTTTCAAGTAGTCATTGATTTCTGTCATTCTACACCAAGTAGGCGGTATCTGTGACACCAGTGTTCTCCATTTCTAAGCAGTGAGATGTTTGATCTGTTTGAGTAAGTGCTCCCTTACACAAAGACATGTGAAGATGCAATTCTGAGCTGCTCTGCCTGGACACTTACTGTTCTGACAGAAAGGCATTTTGGTTCTAGCAAATATTTTTACATTTAGCACTAACACCTCTAATAAAAAGCATTGCCTTCATAGGAATCATTTTGGTGGCACTTAAGTGCAGGCTTTGTTCTGTTTTTGTTCAAGTGTAGTTTGGTTTAAAATAAACTTGGTTTGTTGAGCTAACTATCATTTATATAGGCCTGGAAGGAGGCAATAAAGATGCCTTATGTGTTATACTCTGAACCCTGAATCTGTTGATGTGGCTACTATATAAACTAAACCATATCCCACATATATAGTGGCATATGTGGTAACTTTCCTCATGGCTTTTACTACAGCACACTGAGAGTGTAACTTTGCTAGTGACAAAATTTAACCGCATTTAAACTCCAAAGTAGAAGTTAAATTCTTCTACTTGTTTAAGTGTTGGGGTTTCAGGAGTCCTGGGACCAGTCCTCAGTGTTGTCAGCTATGTAAAACCAAGTCACCCAATGCTCTGTGATACATTCTAGGAACTTTCCAAAGCTCCTTCTGAATAGTCAACACAGGCTGTCTCTGGCCTCCCACTGACAGGCTGGTCAAAACCCTATATGAGAAATTTTCTTAAAACTTGGCAAGAGGGTCTCCTTATTTCTTCCCATTGAGAAGAGCTTCTGCCCAGCAGTTGCTTTTTGCTGTGCTACAAGGCAAACATATTCTCTGCTAATGAAAAATGCTAACCTTTCTGTTCTTTGCCCTACTCTTTGATTTTCTTCCTTATTCCTCAGCTGATGCAAGGATTTTCAAATCTTTTGAAAAAAAAAAAAATAATGAGAAAGAATTTTTGCATGGCTCATCCTCCCTCCCACTCACAGAAGTTGTTACCATTTTCTCCTGTTATGTGAGGCACTAATATTTCTAAAGAGGTATGACTTATGTGGAAAAATATTGCTTAGAAAAAAGGTTCCTTCTCATACTCCTGTTTCACAGGTCATCAGGTGGCATCAAGCTGAAATGACTAATCCTATGTCCAACTTGCCATCAGTAAGCCACATGTAACAACCTGAGATCACTGCTTTGAGGTCCAGCAGCAGACACAGGAGGGGTTGGATGACTCATAATAAAAAAAAAAAAAAAAAAGAAGAATGGTGACTGTCAGGAGCTCTTTTCTTGATCAGTTTGTAAAGATTAAACAGAAAAAATAGGGAAAAAAAAAAGAAAGAAAGAAAGGCTTGTCATAGCTTGAAACGCTGAAAACATGGTTGAAAGCAACAGCTTACAGAGGAAAAAATTTGTAGCAAAGCAGGTATAAAATGAAACAGCTCAAGAGTTCTTCCTGATGTCTCATATCTATGGAAGGATGATTAGTTACTGGCACAATTAAAAAGCAAATGGCGCACAATGCATTTTCCTCTATCAGATTTGTTTCTCTATTCTAATTTGGCAGTAATTAATACTAAGACAAATAGCTTTCTTCCGGAATAAACCCACAGATGTATACTGGATTATGGTTTTAAATCATGCCTGTGATTCATTCGGACAATTTCTGTTAGACTTAGGGAGAGTAGTGCTTGCTATTTATTTGTGCAGGTACCTTGCAAATGGTAACCAGAGTGTAACACTGATAGTCATGCTTCACTGCATGTGTGAAATTTAGAAAAGGGAATTAACAACTGAAACAAGTGCTCCCACTTCAAGGATAATATTAAAGAAATCTAGCTTTAAGTCCTAACCTTCTACCCATAATTCCTGCCAGGAGGCTTTGAAGTCTGATTCTAAAAAGGCTGTGAAGCTTTGAAACTGAAAACAGCTTTTCACAGGTATTAGTATGATAATGAAGAATCTGTGTTACACATAATTTTAATTTGAAAGTTTAGATGACACTTTTCTTAATTATGTTGAGTGTTTGACATGAAAGTAAATTAATGGCAAATTGATTTCTACCATCTGTTACGATTAGCACCAGGAAAATTTCAAACGTTTTCTCTTTATTCATTTTTTATATTATTATTACCTAAACTAGATCTCCCTTTCTTTTTTCTTTTTGTTGTTGTTGTTGTTGTTGTTGTTAGATTTGTCTGGTTGCATCTTTGTAAGAAATACGACAATGCTTTTGCCAAACCTTCCCCTGGTGAAGAACAGAGAGGCCAAATCAGTTCTCTGGGGACATGGGAGAAATTCTGGGACTCCAGGGCCAGAGGAATGTTGGCTCTGCGTGTGTTTGTGGTTCAGCTCATAGCATGGAGCACAGTCAGTGCTATGCTTTCAAAAGTGTTAAGCACTACGGACTGTGCAGAACATTTTGAGTGTAACTGTATGATAAAGGGAGAGAATGCCACTCCATACACTCAATCCTCTACAACAAAGAGAGAACTGGAAGCAAAGAGCATATGGATTCAAGTTTGTCATTACTCCTTACTTTTAACCAAAGCTTTAAGCATCCCAGCCTGAGATCAGTGCCAAGTATTAACATCCCACAGTTTTATAGACAGGTTAATGGAAAGACCCCTTAGAAATGTTCAGCCTTTTTTTGTGGTTGTGTTTTGTTGGTTGTTGTTTTTGGTTGGTTGGTTGTTTTAGTTGGATGGTTTGGTTTTGGTTTTTTTTGGAAATTGCTTCCTCTTCTGAACAGCGCAGCTTTCTATATAAAGTATACAATTCATATTCAACACAAAAGAAAGCAATGAGAATGAGTTATGGCAGTAAAGCAATGAGGCTATTTTAGAATGTTAATGTTTATTTGCTTTCACAATTTGAAAAAGTTGGACCAAGTCTGAGATATTTCAAAGACAAACACAATTTCCCATCTAGAGCTAACGCCCATTGTTATGGCTTCTGTCACTCAGTGGGTACACTTAATTCAAAACTTAGGACGCTATTGCACGCACCAAGCACATGCTATTACTGGGATTCAGTAAAAGTTAGGGCAGACTGTGCACACTTTGTTAAGCAGTGTTGATTTTAAAATATCCACATTCCTATGTCCATAATAGGACACGTGATACAGGTGGGTCAGGTATGGTGCTAGCTCGTGATAGCCCAGGAGTAAAATATACTGCCATATTATATTTCTCAAGATAATGTACCTTAAGGACACTTAAAATAATGTGAATGCTCTAACACTTCTCTTTTTTTATTTTACTAAACAATGTGGAGAGCTACTATGCTTGCGCTGCCTTCTTTACGTTGTCTTTGGCCAATGTTTTTCAGATCATTTGAGAGAGAATTATTTAAAAGAGATTCTTTTAAAGAACTTGCAGAAGAAATAGGCACTGCACAAAGGCAGAGCTGAGAGTCCTGCAGCCAGCAGTGAGCAGGGCACTTACTGCTATCAGCCATTAGTGCTGTCCAAAAAGATTTTGACAGTTTCTTCTTTCTCTTGTTCCATGCTACCTGAGCCTTCCCTCCACAAGTGCTGTCCAGGTCATAGTAGTAGGCAGCGTTTGCAATTTACAGAAATGATAGAGGTTGGGATCTGTGGTTCTGCAGGATTCCAAATGGGATTCAGTTTGAGCCCCTGGGAAAATAAATTAAAAATGGAGCACAGTTTGTGAAGATAGATTATTTCCCCAAAAACCTCTAAGAACTGTGAGACATTATAAAGATATCACTTTTATGAAGGCATCAACTAGTCTTGAGAATTTTCTTGGGAAGATCATCCTCAGTGCTCACTCAACAGCAAATTGTTTTCACCTGCTTCTTCTCTCACCAACCCTGCTCCCAGATTCATAATTGCAGTATTTGCTTCCCCACCTACCATCAAATCTGGGGATCAGTTTTCCTCTTTAGCCCTTGAGCACCAGCAACCTCTCAGGCTTGTCTGACACTTCAGGCACCTTCTCTGTTCTGGGCAGTCTTTAAACATATTAATAAAAACATAATTTTTTAAAAGTTTCTGGGCAAAAGTTTCTCACTGCATCTTGACAATGAAAAAATTTTATCTATTGTGTGAGCACAGATATTTGGCATATAAACAGCCCTCAGGAGGCATATATTAATGCCTTTGATTTATTCTGCAATGACAGTTTGAGCTACATGGACGGTAGGTTTATGTAGGTTTGTGAAGAGAAAAGTAGCAGTTTGCAAATGATGCTACATTGGATGACATCTTTCCAAACAAATTAGTTTAGCTCTGCCAAACAGCAGTGAAAAAAAAAAAATCAGGTGATCTCTTTATGAGAAATATCCTTAACAACCTATTTCATTTCCAGATAGCTCCTAAAAGTGGATATAACTTTCAGACCACTTTATGATTTATCATATCCACAAAATAATAATTTTAAATCCCTTTTCCCTTGAAAGTCTCTCCAATTACGTGGGTGGAAAGATTGAATGAGGGAACCAGAAATAATTTCCATTTGTCTCTTTCACATTTAATAAATGGATAATAGTTGTGCTTAGATAAAAAAATTAAAATGGTACTTATGAACTAATTTTCCCTATTATGAAAATCTCATGACTGATTTTACAGCAAGACAAAGAAAACAGGTTCAAATTCTATGATTAATTTTTTTTTTTTTTTTTTTTTAGCATTATCTTGTCTCTCTTATATATCCTTGCTGCTCACTGGCACAACATTGTATTAGGTGATATATTGATATAATTCTTGCATACACTCTCATGTTGCACAACAGAAAGGAGGTCTAGTGCCAGATAGCTTGGTCAAAACTTCAGGCCAAAATAGCTGACCTCAAATAGGCCCCAGGCTTCTGTCTGCCATCAAACACTGGAAGGACATCCAGCAGGTAAACCAGGGGAATCCTCTTCGTTTTTACTTTACAAATTCATCTGTTACCACATTTAGACATCTTTTTTATTACCTCTTCAACAAGTCTATCCTATGTTTTCCATCCTAATAACAGAACCATAGAATCACAGAATATCGCAAATTGGAAGGGACTCATAAGAGTTCAACTCCTGGCTCCACACAGCACCACCCAAAAATCAGACCATATGTCTGGGAGCAGTGTCCAAACTGTCCTTGAACTCCGGCCCTCAGGGCCGTACCCGCAGCCCTGTGCAGCCCGTTCTATACCCACCGCCCTGTGGTGCAGACCCTTTCCCTCACCCCCAGCTGCCCTCCCCTGACACAGCTCCATGCCGTTCCCTCGGGCCCTGTCGCTGTCACACAGAGCAGAGCTCAGCGCTGCCCCTCCGCTCCGTGTGAGGAGCTGCAGCCGCCATCAGGCCTCCCCTCAGCTCCTCTGAGCTCCTCTGGGTTGAGCCGCTCCTCGTACGTCCGTTACTATTTTTGTTGCCCTCTTTTGGACACTCTCTCATAGTTTTACATCCTTGTCATATTGTGGCACCTGAAGGATGCTTGAGGTGAAGCTGAGGAGCAGAGCGAGACAATCCTTTCCTTTGTGCCAACCATCCTTGTGGTGACTTGCTTTGTGAAACTCCCACATCAGAGAACCCAGTCATGACTTTGTAATGATTAAAATTTTAACTGGATAATGATGTGAGAAAATATGGATCATGTTTTTATTCCCATAAAACCCAGGCAAAAACTGCTTTTAACAAAAGAAACAGATTTTCTATGCTTGATTTCCATGATTGGAAATGCGTCCACCCCAAACTGGGAGCAGCTGTGCATGTACAGTACATCTGCACAACATTTGTGATGTTCTGCTATAGGGTTTCCCTCTCCCAGACACATAGCATGCAATAACAGTCTGAAGGGATGACATCTAGAGACTTATTTTTGCAAAACTCTTTTGATGTCAAATTGTAGGGGGATAATATTTGAAATGTTAGAAGTTGGCAGAAATTATGAACTGATTCTGCTTATCTACTTTGCATCTTTGGCATAAATATAGCTTATCTTTCCTACTTCAGAAAAGTAGAGAAGTAAAAAATGAAAGAAGATGCTTCCAGCCTCTTTTACAAAGTGACTTTAACCAGAATAGCATCTGAATTTTTATGACTGACTGCTCTGACCTCTATAAGCTACATAGAAACAGTCAAGGGAAAAACAAATCTTACTCTCCCAGGTCTATCTTTATGGGGAATTTAGATCATTATTCTCACTGGGACTTACTTTGTCTCAGGTAGAGAAATAAGGAAAAGGTGCACCTGCATTCAGGGTATATCTGCAAAATACTGTCAGGCCAGTAGCCATATGAGGAAACAGATTCATTTCCTTGGTAATGATCTTCTGAATAAAAGATTATTCTATTGTACTCGCATTATACCTGTATTTCTAAAAGGTTATGGATCTTGACACTCAAGGTGGCCATCAAAGGCAAATCTGTCATTTTTACTTACTGATTCTCTTGTCTAATAATGCCATAATATTTGATTGCAAATCCTTGAGGGAATACAAAATCCCAAAGACTAAAATTTATTGTTGAAATGATTTTTAATGCACAAGAACCAACTGCAGTGGTCCACACTCCAAGGCCAAGTTTTTCTAGCAGTTGTTTTCATATAAATTCAATATTGGAAGCTGAGCTGTTCCTATTAAACTCATAGTTCTGGAACATTTGTTGGTGTGACAAATATTTTGCCTGAATTTGGACTGGAAGCCATTTGATCTCATCAAGAAGGTGCTATCAGCAAAGTCATGATTTTGTGGAAGATTAGGTTTCTCAGCATCTAATAAGTTGTGAATGGTCAGGCGAGGGCACTGATGGCTAGGTCTGTATTAGCAAGCATCTGCAGATTATCAGTGCTAGATCTATGGAGATAAACACGACATCATAGTCTCTGCCATCCACATATCAAGGAGCATTCAGCACCCTTTATCTTGTTGCATGGACTGCATGACAATATATGACAGAAGTGCATGAGAAACATCCTTGGAGAATGGCTCCCTGTTCAGTTGCATCTGAGAGGAATCCCATTCATACACATGAAGATTATTCCATGACATGAAGTCATACACAGCAAGAGTAGGAAAGTGAGAAATTTGCTTCAAAAGTACACTCAGAATGCTCCCCATACATGCAATCTCCCTCTTTTCTCAACTTAATTCTACAAGCCTACAGGAAACACTCTTTTTTGGAACATCTCTCCTTTTTTTTTTTTCAGTTTTAGTTGAAAAATCCGGACAGATACAGAGTCCTAGTCTGGCACTTGTGTTCAAAAGTTGCTAGAGGGAAAATGAAGCATGTATACACAAAGTAATACCACATATTCTAAGTAGATTAACAGCCAACAGTACTGTTACATAGGTTTTCTTGTCACACACATGAGCATAATGCGAATTAACTCTTAGGGCCAAGATGCCAACTTGTTTCAATGTTGACTAACTTCAGAGCAGACACGGTGTTTTTTCCAGATCAGAGATTTGAACTCTTTTGTTTATGATGTGTGAACTCATTTAACTGAATTGATCTGAGAAAGACTCCTGATTAAAAAGATTTTGCTGGGGATAAGCTGTTTATTATGCATATCCACAGCTTCCCACAGAAACTCATTCTCAGCACCCTGCCGTGGCAGAGATTAGTCAGTATGCTGTAAAGCTGCACTGCTGGGACCATATTTGCATTATTAAATGAATTAGAGTATTATTTCAGAAAAAGCAGTCACGGAACTGTGATCACCACCCCAGAACCAAGTCTGATGTGTTCAGCGTACATCACAGGACATCTCAGTGTTTGGAAAGAGGTGCATCCTCAGGCACCTATTGCAGCCTTTCAGACTTGCACTGGAGTCTACAAAATACAGTAAAAGAGAGCCCTCAATAGAAAAATAACGTTCATAGTCAAGTATTTGCTATGATAGTTGCTGTTTATAGAACTTTACAAAAGTAAGTTCTTAGTTTTTTTCCCACTGCACAAAGTGTACAGCCAGTTCTTCTCTGGGAATTTTTATCTTCTTCTCGGTGCAAGTTTAAGTAAATGAAACCATCTTTTTTAGCTTGAACTAATGGATACTAGGAGGACTCATGCAGACAGTGCTATGTTTGTTTTGGGGGACCATATAAATAAGCTGAAGCACTTCACCTTATTATTTTTCATCTTGGCCATCTTATGTCATTTAACCTTTTCCAGTCCTTCAGAAAGTGGATTTGAACACAACTGTAGTAAGGTAACACATGTGACTTTGAGTCAATGTCAATCACATGTGACTTTGAGCCTTCATATGTTCAACGCAATTAGAAAAGTCATTCTCTACGTCTTCTCATCTCCTGACCGTTACCTTTGGGCCTCTATGCATGATTTACTCACAAGCCAAGAAGCATGCAGAATGTAGCTTGTGGCCACCAATAGAAATGGCAGCCTGGCCTCTTACCTCTGCTCTGAACCACACTGCCAAGAACATTTTGAAAAGTAAGCTGGAGTAAGCTATGGTCTGGGGCTGGTAGTACAGCTGGGCAATGCATTAGGGCACATGCTTTCACCCAGGTGAATGTTCAACAGGTCAGGCATCGTATCCTGTAATTCAGGCAGACTGAAAAACCATGTGAGGAAAAACAGGAAAGTGAATTGCAAGCATGTACTGGGTGTGTGAAGGGGTTAAGAAATGACTGGTGACCAAATGCAGCAAACTGCTAGGTTTTAGGGTACCAATTCTGGGTTCAGTGTCATCTTAGGGAAAAATAAAAAATAAATATTTAAATGACAGAATCCCACACTCCAGAAATGCAAAGTCCCTGTCTGAAATGAAGACAGCTTTTACCCCTTATGGTACCTACTATTGCAAGCAGTGACATAAACTTTGCTCATAT
The DNA here is from genome assembly GCA_037305975.1 of Chrysolophus pictus. Taxonomy (NCBI): domain Eukaryota; kingdom Metazoa; phylum Chordata; class Aves; order Galliformes; family Phasianidae; genus Chrysolophus; species Chrysolophus pictus. The sequence goes on from CM074577.1 coordinate 35,501,005, forward strand.
TTTCAAGGTTTTCATGATAATAATAATAATCCAGTAGACTCTAATGCAGTAAGATGTAGATCCTAACTATTGCCAAACTTTGAAAAACAACTAAGTCAGCAACATGGTCCCAAGCTCTTCCCTGGGCTAGTGTGGACATAAGTGATCTTTAGAGTAGCCAGCTGAGTCTGTCAAAGTGATAGAAGTAAAAAGAGAACAGGAGACAAGAAGAGAGGAGAGGAGAGAAGAGGAGAGGAGAGGAGAGGAGAGGAGAGGAGAGGAGAGGAGAGGAGAGGAGAGGAGAGGAGAGGAGAGGAGAGGAGAGGAGAGGAGACTGTTTTTTAGCAATAGCAAAATATGAAGTCAGCTCAGCCACCTCATCTGATTGCATCTTTAGTCCTGCTGAATATACACTGGTAAAAAAAATATGCTGTTTTTCAAACCATAATCTATGACAGTCAAAACTGTGCCTTTCTCACTCCTACAAGGTTGTATGAAAGTGCAAGAAAGTGTAGTCTGGCTCAAGACGCTTACAACTCCCTTTCGCTGATTAAAAGTGGTTTTGCACCAGTGCCAGGTTTCAAGTTGGTTTTGAAGACAACTACAGTTTCTTACTTGAAATGAAGGACCAATGGCTTAATATTTAACCTGTAGCTGTTGTCAGCTATTTAACCTTGTCCAGAAATGAATAGGTAATTCCTCCTTGCTAACGAAACTTTAGAAAATCTTAAAATGACCTTGTGCCAATTTTATGGTGGAAAGTCACAGTTCAGTAAAGCTACACAGCTAACAAGTACTCACCTTTTGTTCCTAGCCACTCGAATACATTAAAATCTTACTGAAATACAATCATGCAATGTTAGACCAAAAGGGTAGGAATGGATAGATATTCTGAACTGAAACAAGGAGAAAAAACAAAAGGGCTGTAGTGAGGATCAGACAGACACAGTCAGAGGGAGCTAAGCCCTGTTTTTGTGGCAGGCCTGAGAAAGAACAGTTCTAATTTTATCTCACTGATTCTTGGCTGGTTGTAACATTTTTGTTATCAGAACAGACTTTATTTGGACAAAGAGTGACTAAGAAGGGGTGATTTATTCACATTAACAGACGGTCACTACTAATGACTCATTAACAAATGATCAGAGAGGGTTTGTAACCCTGCAGACCCGTGAGGATTGTGAGGATTCACAGAACAACCAACCACAAGTCTGCCTTTAAAAATTTGTTTTAGGAAAGCAAGCCAGATAAGGAGATTGTTAGTTATTAAGCACCTAGAAGGACTAGTGGAGATGCCTATTCAAGGAATGCGAAGATTGAGATTTCTCAACCTCTTTGAAGTGGTATTAAATGTGAGACTGTGCTGCAAATCATGGGCAAAGGACCTTGCACGGTCCTCAGCCCTTAACAGCCTGGAGGTGCCAGCCTCACTACTCATGCCTCCAAAAGAAATAAATGAGATTTTCTGAAATGCATTCTCATACCGCAGAATCTGTCTGTGACACTGAAGACTGTACCCTGTGAAAGCTATAAGGAATAATCTTTTTAGCACAATGCTCTCCTACATCCTCACAGTAGTTTTAACACAGCTGGACTCATCTGGGCAAGAAATCCCACTTCTTGCATATCCTGGTACTGCAGCCCTCCTGGTTTCCACAAAATGCCATCCGTGCAAAACCATGCCACTCTCTTTAGAGAAGCAGAAAGAAGCTGCACAGATCCTTGCAGAGAAAACTTCATTGCCTTCTGACTCATCATAAAACAAGATTTGCTCTTGTGCAGAATCGTTCTTGAGAGCACATAATCAGGCGGGACTTGAAATTTTGGTGCAGCATTATCCACTGAGGACAGCTTACAGTCTCAGCCATAATTTTGTTTTGAAATGTTTAATTTCATTATACTGCTCTTGTCTCTGGACTGAATTAGGTCCAAGTGAGCTGCTGTCCTCTTCTTCTATAACCATGCAGGCCTCACGTCTGCCTTAACCACAGCAGGGGCTCTGTATTTTGAAAGACATGAATCTAGCTTTGATCTCTTAGCTCTTGTAAATGCTAGTCTTCAGAGTCTCTTCAGAAGTCTCTAGGAGCTTCTGTAAAACACGAAGTGTCTGAATGTTTCTTCTGATCAAATGCTGAAAACAATGCAGCTCACGAATTCTGCTGGAACAGATGTCTTCCATCTTCCTGTTTACCCTTCTTAGGGCTAACAGTCTAGTCATTAATTCTAAAAAAGAATTAAGACTGTTATAGGCCTCTTTAATTTGCACCCAGTTCCTTATAATCCAAAATAATTGCTCCAGAAACCAAAAATAACTGACGCACATATCCAGCTGTCCCTTTGTTTTACCAGGGGTGACCTCAGCGCTAGTGGAGACAGAAGAATGCAGCACTATTTTTTGCTAAATAACAGTGTCCCATCATATTCCCTCCCCAGTTATAAGATTTGCTTTGTCTGGCCACCTGGAATGAGTACCCAGCAGTGGTTGGAGCACATTTCACATGGTTTGGTTTAGTTTCATCCAAAAGGAAGCTGCTCTTAGGAACCTTGGGAAGATCCAGTTCGTAACACTTCAAGATATCTCTCTGATGCAAATAAAAATGTAGTAAATGGGCACAACCAGGAGGATCATTTCAAAAACATAATTCTGATCGGAGCTGTAGCATTAGTGACAACATATTTTGAGTGAGTCTGCTTCTGTCTGGTCTTAGCGAAGCAGAAATAGGGTTAAATGATATTTAAAAAAGGGAAAATTCTGATGCGGTCTAGTCTTTGAGGGACGATGAGAACTCAGAAGTGCCAGCACTCCCTCCTGGCAGAATTTTTTTTTCACCATGAGTACACTCTGTTCTTAGTTTTAAGGAACTTCTTTTATTTCACTCACTTGTCAGAAGACCATGGAGAAATCTGAACCAGTTAATCAATAACTACTGGGATGAGCTTGACCAAGCAATACCAACCAACCAAATTGCTAACTAAATCTTGTTTTAGGCTGGAGGTCTGCCTGACGGAATGAAATCTTGTAAAAATATCTGAAGGCAAAGTCTAGGAAAGAATACCCTTTTCTGTTTTTCTGTGCCTACTCTGAACTTCATGTTTGAAATATAAGGTCATGGGTGTGGAGCTGTATCTGTCTGAGCCATTGCCTATTAAAGACTGATGCTCTCCCACACTTTTATTTCTGCATTTGTAATCCAGTGAGGGAAATGACATGCAAGAAAGAAACCTTTCAAAGGATACATGAACAGAAAAGTTATGCTATTTGAAGTCAGTATGTTTTATTGCAAACATGCAGTGTACTGTGGGAAGGGTAGAAACAAACCAGCCCTCCTGGTTTCTATAATTCAAGCTTTGACTTTTCAAGAAATTTCATAGCAGGCTCAGCATTCTAAAAATAAAGGAGAACTTCAGCCACTGAGGGGCTTACTTTGTCAGTGATGTATTCTCCCCCACATACTGCACAGAGAATTATGGCCTTTTGAGGGAACTGAAAGATCTGGGATCCTTCTGAGCCAGGACAAAGGCCGAGATTCAGAGACAGCAGAGGTAAAGCACATCTTGCAAAAAACTCCAAAATGGAAACTCCTTCTCTTTTCTAAAGACTAAAAATAACTGAGAGATGTATAATGAGTGCTTACTCCTACACAGATTTCTAAGTGTCTGAATCCTGAACCCCAAATTTCATTCATTTCGTAGCAAACTTCATATGGAAAGAATTTCAGCTGCTGCTGAAAAGTAAGAAGATATATTAGCTGTCTCCCGGAAAAGCTCTGCTCTACTTCCAAGACCTTCAGATAAAGTTAATCTTTATAAAGATTTTGCTATTCTGTTTAAAATTTCAAATATAGCTATATGTGATGCCCTTCTATCTAATAGATGTGTACACAGGCACTAAAGAGGTGAGTTAGGGATGGCGGTTTCCCTCAAGTACTTGTTTTGTTGAATTATATACATATATACATGATGGTAAAGACTTTAAAAATGATTCAAGCTTCTCGTTAGCAAAAGAAGTCATATTTAATACATGATTACAAGCAGAATATTCTAGTATCTGTCTGAATAAATTCAATACTTCCATCTAACTGCTCAAATCATATGCTGTGCAGTACAGCAAAATATATGTAACTGATAACTTTTGATATGAAAGTTACATTAATAAAAAATTATTGTAGACCAGAAATTCTAGAAATTTCAGGATGTGTTTCACCTTGTCATGAGAGTACACAGATATTCTAAGTTTATTCACTTAGAATGTTTATTCACAGTGTGCAATGACACTGAAAGGAGACTAAAAACTTGTCTGTTTTCTAGAATCACTTCTAGATCTTAGGTGAGGATTTCTCCAGTGCACTACTCTTTGAATTGTTTTAAGATAATGAAGGTGTGGATGATGGCAAACAGCCTTTGGTGACTGAACACTTTTTTTTTTTTTTTTTTTTTTTTCAGTATACTAGAAGTCTTTTTATTGTGTAATCCTTGAGCAGTTTCACTTTATATGCTGAGGTTTCTGCACCTGCACAGAGGTGCTTCCTGGTGTTCAGATGAAACTTCTTGCATTCCACTTGATAGTGTTCATCCCATGCCCCAGACCCAGACGTGGCATTTTATTGTGAGAAACTGTTCATAAGTACCACAAAAATAAAAAGATGTGTATGAAAAAGAACAGAAGACATGAGACAGCTGTAAAAAATAATTCTGCAGCTGTTCATCACAATTTCCAGCTCCATCATTTCCCCCTACTTCACAGCAGCTGCTGCATAGACCTTGTGGCAGATTTCCAAAATCTTCAACAGAAGCTGTTTTACCCTGAGAAAAAAATTGCCATTTCATTCTTCCAGCTTCAGAAGAAAACATCGTCAGCTTCAGCTAGGTTTAACCCTGTGGTAGTAAAATTAGTAATATTTAAGTTTTGAGAGGTCTAGTGGAAAGTTTAGCCTAACTGAAAGCATGTTCCTTCCAGACAAAGTCTATCATCCTGTGACTCCTCCCACTCACCACATCTGAGCGAAACGGGGTCATTCCTGCAGGCCGCACTGAGCCACTGCCCCTTCCCATGGCTGTGGCACTTACTGAAGTTACGGAGTCCCCCCCTCCCTTTCTTATGCTATTATGCACATGGAATCCCTGGATCTCCAGCAACCTAAAAGTGACGTTAAAAGCGCTCCATTGTGAAATAGGCATTATACTTTTCATATTCTGATGGACAGCAACCCTTCGGATATCTCAACTTTAGATCAGGACTATAGGATCCAAGAGCTAGAACTTCACAGAATCATGGAATCATAGAATATCCCAAGTTGTAAGGACCCAGAGGGATCCAGAGACCATGTACCGAGTACGCAAAGGGCCAACCAAAACTCAGACCATATCTCTGAGAGCATTGAACAGCAGCCCGTTCCATGCCCACCGCCCTCTGGAGCAGACCCTTTCCCTCACCCCCAGCTGCCCTCCCCTGACACAGCTCCATGCCGTTCCCTCGGGCCCTGTCGCTGTCACACAGAGCAGACCCTCCGCTCCATGTGAGGAGCTGCAGCCGCCATCAGGCCTCCTCTCAGCTCCTCTGCTCTGCGCCGAGCCAACACAGGGACCTCAGCTGCTCCTCATACATCTTGCCCTCAAGATCCATCCCCATCTTTGTAGCCCTTTCCTATTCTCTTGTACTTCAGTGTGTTCACACAGTGTGAATTATAAGCTATCTCATCACAAACATTTTCTCTTACATAAACAATAGGAATTGCTGGAAGCTGTCAAGGGTAGAAGAGTGGGATGCCTGGACAGACGTAAGCAAACTGTCACGGATGCTGAGTAGTCACATCAAGATGTGGCTGCCTCTAGCTGCTCTGCTCTGTCTGCATGATGTTATTGGCCTATCTGTCACAGTAGCTGTTCATTTTGCTCTTGCCCATTCTCTCCCTAAATGAAAAGAATCTTCATTTAGAAGATTCAGAAGCCATAGGAAAAAAGAAAAAAAAAAAAAAAGAAAATTTAAATAGGCAGGATTTAAGGGAAATAACCTCTAGCAGACTGAGGAACATATAAATGTAGGTCAGATGCTATAAAAGTAGAGGAGAGGACTATCAACACTGTCTTAGCTGAGCACTTCCTACAGGGATCCTATGTTCACATATGTTCAGCTGTATCAGTAGGGAAGAAGAGCAGTAGCTGTCTGTCTCATGGGAGATGAGTGATTTCACACGTACCTCTCATGGTGCTTTGAACAGTTACACCATCCACTTAACCAATTAGCAGAATCAGTTATCAAGACAAGGGACGATGGTAAGTAGTAATGCTACAACCTGGAGATCCTTCTTAAGTATTGTCACTGTCCTGTCAGAATTCAGTTACATGAAGATTATATATTTCTGTAAAACAAAAATGATGACAATGTGACACAACAGGGAATTAGTAGGAAGAGCTTTAAGGAAAAAAATCCAGTATTCTGAAGAATGATACTAAAACAGACTAGAACAGTACTGTTAAAACAGACTCTCAAATGCTCTTTTAGAATTGCCATTTGCAGTTTGAGTTATCATTTAAATTTAATTGAAATTTATGACTAAGTATTAAATTGTAGGAAGAAGTACGTTGGAATCACATTGGAGCACATTAAGCAATCTTAAAAATCATCATTGATAAGACAAGCCTCACTCCACAATAGCATTTATACATTTCTGCCCTCCTGTAAGAATTTTCAGAATAGGACCAGAATACTAATGAATAGCAGTTTGAGACTTAATATGAAAAAAAATCGAAGTACATATATTGGGGGAAATTATCTGAATGCATAAATCATGGAGTGCTTGGGAAACAGTTATGCTTATCCTCAATGTCCCAGGGCCCTACCCTCAAATAATCCAAAGACTTGTGTTTGTTTCTTTTCTCTGTCATAGTAATGCAAAGTATCGTATCTTTGGGTAGTTTATTTACTTTTTAATCTCGAGGTATAAATCATTCAAGATGCCTATGTTTTAACACCAATGAGAATGGAGCAATAGTTATGGTATTCAGCAAAGCAAAACTTCAGTACTCTTTGTGTGAGCCTTACTCCTCTGATTAGTTGAAGTTAATTTCAGAAATGTCAAAAATAAGGGTGGGCTCTATGGTAATCATTCCCAAGAAATCTGAAGGATCTTGTGTCACATCCAGAGTATCAGATAGCTACAAGAAATGTGTTTGAAAAGAATTCAGGACAGTATCCTGGTCACTGCATGGTCACATCATTTCCTTTTCTGTCTTCCCATGCTGTGTTATCCCTTGTTTGAAGGAAATTCTGTTTAAATCCACAAAAACATTTACATGGTGTAAGAAAAGAAAGTGAGTGAAATTTTTTCAAATGTGCTTGCAGAGAGTTACCTATCAGAAGCAAATTATGCTCCTATGAAATATCAGTACATTTCATGTAGTGAAAAATGGCTGGGAACAATACTCTTGGACACTAGCAAAGAAATAACAACAAAATGGGGAGAATAGTGAATGTAAAATTAAACCAGTCAACCAGTAGCACACACAGCCTTACATGAAAACAAAGGCAGCTTGTCTCCTTCCAACACACTCTGCCAGTTCCTAATGTCATGGTTGGCTTGGACCGCTCACATTTACAAAACAACGTACTCTGTAAATCAAAACTGAGTTTGTGAGCTCATTAGATAAAATTCAAACAAGGACTCAATATGCTTTTAATGGACTGACCTAACTTGTTAAGACTCTAATTCACTACCTTATTAACTCACTGATTCACAAATTCACCGAGACATTCTTCCGTGCTTGTGGGTAAGATGTTCCCCAGCCAAGTGCTCATCCCTCATGGTGTGGGCATCCCCTGTATTACACTAGGGAAAGAAGGAAGCCTCAGCAGCCCTGGATGTACCCCAAAGCCTTTCCAGGTGAGCTGCCATACCTTGTAGCATGGACCTTGGGCCTGTACTTCTTCTGAAAGTCAGCATACTTGGAAGAAACTGCTCATGGGGACTGTTGCAATCACACAGGAGATGATGGCTGCAGGAGATATCAGCTGCAGGGGATAAGAGCTGCAGGATGGCTCTTACCTCTTCCTTCCTCTGGTGTCACTTGGGGAAGGTGTTGTTCCCCGGTGACAGCACTGCTCCAGCGTACACCAGGCTGTAGCACAATATTTGTGCTAGGTCAAACTGGGGCAAGAGTTGAGCGAATAGCCAAACTTACCCATAGAGATGCATCAAAATCCCCCACTGCTCTTCCAGTGACCCTGAGGTTTTAATGTTTCTGAAGAACACTAAAAGGTGTTTTTATCCACATTTAATTTTTTTTTTTTCCTGCAACCCATTTCTATGCTGAACTCCACTCTAACTTATTCATGTTTTTTCATGTTATTCATGTTTTTATCCCTCCTTTCCAAAACTCCTCACTAGCTCTGTTTGTTTCCATGACAAGTATCTTGATACCTAGTTGGCTATGCACTTTCTTCTGTCACCTCAATTTGTCCTTCCTCCTTTCTCTTTTTACTTTCTCCTGGCCTACCACAAGAATTTTCTTCCTTTTCTCTCCTCTCTCTGATGTCTGTCTTGCATGTTCTTCCCCAGCACACTGCATTCCCAAAGCTAACACATGCCTTCTACTCCAGGCTCTTAATACTTTTTCTTATCAACTTGACCAGAAGTTGCGCCTCCTCTTCACCTATCCTCTCTCTTTGGCAATGATGCATGAGACCTTCCCGAGGCTTATCTCAGTCAGCCCCTCAACAGTTCCATTATCTTTTTGTCTCTCCTTGGAACCTGGGAAAGTATCAACCACTTTTCACCACCCAAGTCCTATGAAAAACACAAATAATTCAAAGAAAAAGGAAGTCAATGTCTCACGTCCAAGAGTAAGAGTTTGTTAACATTTTGTCCTTCACAGAAACAGAAACCACTGCCGTTGAAAATAAAAATGACAGATTATATCAGACAAGAGACTCTGTGCAAGAAAGTGATGGGAAGACAATGATTCTTAATAGTGACTTTGGTCTCATGTAAGAAGAGGAATCTGAAGAGTTATGCTGACTGGAAACAAGGAAAATAAAATGTGATTCAGTGAGGGATTAGACAGTTGTCATTTATAGCATAAATGCATATTTGAAAGTGAAATACTCAGAAATATCACTGAGCTGAGAGGTGTAATTCTTCTACATGGCATTTCTTTCATATATTTTAAAGCTTTTGCTATTTTGTATTGCATGCACTGTTCTGATTCTGTATGAACAGAATATACATAAACCAAAAGGTAAATGCTCTAAAATTACAGAGTACTGATTACTCTACTACAGAAAAAATATAGAAATGAGAAAGCCTTGAAAGAAAATGAAGAAAGCTGTAGGAGCTAAATTATGAAGCAGTATCCTCGAAAAAGATAAATTATTTTCATAGGATTCTTTTGCTTGTAGCAACAATGGAACTTCTTTGCTGCTGATTCCTAAGCACTCTGAGCCCTCTGGAACCTGCTGTATATGGAATACTGCTAGCTTCTTCCAACAAATGAGTTGTGTGGAGTGTCACTGCCTTGGATATGAAGTTTGTCTTTCTATGTAAGAATGTAGGCTGACGTAAAACATTGAGTCATGGTGTAAAACAGAACACTAGGCCATAGGGGGTCAGGATTCCAGCTTTACCTTCCCAGGTTTGGCTGTTTGCTGTATTTCTAAGGCAGAATTGGAATGCAGAGCCTCTATGGACTAGTCCACTGCTTTACATTGTGTTATATCAGCCTACTTTCCCATTTGAATACCCAAAATACAAAATACTGATTTATTAATTTTCAATTCAAAAATTTCAGCTTAGAAATGTAAAAACATACATATAATTCTGTCTTGACTTGACGTTAACTTGTCCCTTGGCCTTACCTCAATACCTCAGGTGCAAGCAATATTCACATTCTTCCCAAAGATCTGAGCTTCCCAGGCAGATCACCTTGGCTGTTGCCCATGGCTGCTGCAGTGCAAAGTGTCAGCTTAATGAGAAGGGAGACGGTCTGACTCAAACTAATTTTCACTAACAAATAAAAGTACTTCAAACCAAAATGTCTCAATTCAAGTCAACAACACCTGAAATTTCCTAATGAAAAATAAGTGATTTTTTTTTGTCTGGATAATTTAAATAAAGAAAAGGAATCAAGCTGTTTTTAGTACAAGATGTTTTTTTAGATGTGTTTTATTGTTGGAGTTTAACTGGAAAACAATTTGATCTGTGAGTTGGTAACATCTGATAACTGTCCTTTAATTTCTGTATTTCTTATTTTTCAAAAAAATATCCAGAGCACTGATAATTTATACTATCACAATGGATATCTTTAGAGAAGAAAACTTTTGTCCAAAATTAGTGATTTAGAACAACCCTGACACAGTTCATATACATATCTACTGTCCAATAATCTTTCTGTTTCAATTTTTCTGTCATGTGTACTATCCAGAGCTGCTGCAAAATACAGGTAGTGTGTTCAGCATTTTTTCCCTTGATTTTTTCTTCTTACGTTCACAATGGCAGTATGAAGCAATTTATAATGAAAATACGCGGTAAGAGAAAAACTGACAGGACATTTTTTATGGAGCATGTAAAAAAATTTACAGTTTAATCTGGATAGCAGTAACCATGAGGTCACTGACATACCCATGGCATATTTTACAATCTGTCCACAGAATAGTTAAGCTAAGGGAAAAGGATTTTATTTTAACTTTCCACTTTTCAAGAAACAATGGAAATAAGAAACAAAAATATGAGCTTTGGAGAGTACTATTATGATCATCTCCCTGTAAACAGCAATTGGAGTTAAGAAAGACTGGAATGAGGAAAGTTCTAATTGCAGCATTTTTTTCCAGTGCTTTGAGCATGAGGGAAACAGGAAGAGAAGGATACAATTTGCAGAGGTAGAGCTCCAACTTACAGAACTTTGGGCCAACTGAGGAGATCTGCTACAGATCTGGATATGGTTCGTATGAATAGGAGATGTCACCTTCAGGCTGGTATGCAAATAAATAAACAAGAATTACATAGTTTACTTCAGAACGAAGAAATATAATAATTTAAAACTAATACTTAACTGTATTTGTTACTGGGACATAAAAATGTGTCATTGATTGCTTTCTTCAGTAGACAGGAAATGTTCTAAAGAAACATCACACTCTCTTATGCGACTACAGAGAAGTGAAGGAGGCATTACGGTGTCCTAACACAGTGGAGAGGGAGGCTTCCAAATAATGTTGTTATGGGTTTTTTGGTCTTGCATATGTAAGTTTCTTTTACCTTTTTTTTTTTTTTTTACTATACATCTGCTTTCCCTGACAAATTCAATTGCCTCTATGGAGAAACACATTTCTCTCTTTTCAGATACAGGGAACCCATCCTTTGATGCTTCCTCAATCACGGCTTCTTTCCACTCTTAAAGCATATTTGCCTGCCAAGTTTGCTCCCTGCGTTTTTTTCCCCAAAGCATCTAGTTCACACTTCACAGATACAGATCTATTCAAAATCTCATTAAGTCTCTGCCATTTAGCCAGGTGTGAGTTTTTTTTCAGATTGCAACAGGAATAGTAAAAGTACTAGTAAAACTACCATGATACATAGAATCAGAGAATCATAGAATGGTCTGGGTTGAAAAGGACCTCAAAGATCATCTAGTTTCACCCCCCTGCCATGGGTAGGGTTGCCAATCACTAGACCAGGCTGAACATGTTCCTCTGTTTTAGTGTTGGTGATGATAACGTGTTGCCCACTGTTCTTATTGAAGTTCTTTTTTATCCCACGTGCTTTTTCAGGTGATGGTTGCAACTGCTGCCCTATGTCTTCTGCTGTGTGTTTTCCTAATCAAAGGAACATCACATCTTAGTTTTTTCCCAAGTCTTTTTTAGTTCCTCTAGCAGTCCATCAGCTTCAGAAGTCAGTGTTTTTTATTCAACACATAACATCTTTTTCTTGCGTCTCATATAACTCCTCCTGCAGCAGAACTAGATGCTACCATTATGCTTCCTACATCCAGCCACAGCAGAATATTTAGTTATCTGTGCACTAAAAGCGGGGCTCTTAGAAACACTGCACAAAAGAGAGGAGTGAATGAAAAGTAACCTCGGGAAGCAGAATATGGAATGTTTTTTAAGTACCCCTTCTTCATGGAAGAGACGTCATTGAAATTAAGGGACTAGTTACATGATTGGAGTATATTTAATAATATGAGAGGTAACCAAGCTGCAGTGATGTTTAGTGACACAAAGGACTAGTACCACATCAGTAGCTGAACCCTTGATGCTTTACTAGACCTTAAAAATTAATTAAAGTATGACTAATGAGAGTGTGTCCTTCAATTTAATTTGTTCCACAAATAAGTAGAAGTGAAAATCAGTAAACCAGAACTGAAGATCAGGTTTAGGAGGGCACACATAAAACCTTCTCTACACATTCAATCTCATCAACTATACTTGATACACTTAAGTGATATGTACACCTTTTTTGGCACACTTAACAGACAATATTTGAGATAAACTAAGCAGTAGTCTTCAGTGTATTGAAACTGCTGAAAATGTGCCAAACAGTAACAGTATACTCACAAAAAGGATTAGTCAAATTAGTAACAATTCAACTTATTTCAAGAAGCAAAAATATCATCTAGAATGTCAACATTTGCACAAATATTTGGAGTCCTTTTGTTTCCAACACAGAAAAATAAGGACTACCTGCTGTCCTACATGAGGCAGGAAGGAGGTGGTGGTGGTCTGGTCTAACCTTCCTAATGTGGCCAGAGAATGTAAAGAGCCTCATGGGTCAGCGGGTTGGGCTGCATCCCAGAGTTGGAGAGAGGGAAGCAGACTGTGCCAAGAAAAAGGGTGGTGCAAACTGCTTCCCCTCTCAAACAAGGAGAACACGTGACACTGAGTCAGAGTTCCCAGGGTGGTTCAGCTACAGTTCTTCTTTATGTAGGTTGAAAGCCAGTGTTCTGCTTAGGATTTTTTTGTTTGTTTGTTTTCTTTTGTGTGAAAAGTATCTGCTCTGGGTTTCTGTTGGTTTAGTGTAATAAAATCATGTTATTGTATTATGTGAGGATCAGAGCGGCTCCCCGTGAGATCCAACAATACAAGTGTTTGAAGAGAGTTTTTCCATTTAACAGTGAGTTACAATGAAGTGTAACTGTTATATTAGTCAACATTCGAATCTGCTTGGCAACTAGAAAACCCTGCCATTCTGTTCAGTCTCTATGCATCTGTCATCAGCATCATTTGTCTCTGCTGTGATCCTTGTATTTTTTAACAACAAGACTTTATTAATAATGTCTACAACTTTTTAGGCTGGTATAGCTTCCCACTGCATACACGGTAATAGCAGTCAGCATAAAAGCAAGCCTGTAATATCTTTGTACCTTGTTATTAATGCATATATTAAGGAACCATCTACTATACACACACTATCTTTTTGTGCAAGTAATATGTTTGGCACATTTTGCCTCTGCAGACAGAATTGTATTTTATTTATAAGTGATTCTTAGCTGCCTCTTATGTACCTCTTATGCCCTCAGGTCATCTTTCCTTAATCAATTTATTAGAATATCACAAGAGATTTTAGTTTAGTACAAGAGCATAACACAGACAAGACTAAAAATGCTCTCTGATAGCAATAGAAGAAAATGCATGGGCTGCGAAAGAAAGGTACAGCCAAATAGATTCTGGATAGAGTAGATGATGAGTTGATGATGCCAGTAAAAATATAATGTACCAATGACTCAGCTTCTACTTGGGCCACTTCCTTGCTATCCAGAATGTTATCTGTTCAAAAAACTTGAGCTATTATATACATATCAATAAAACCACAGAGTGAATCTAATTGTTAGAACAGAAGACTGGAGAACCCAGGCTTCTGCTTCTGCCTCAGCTACGGATTCGTTGTAAACCAAACACTAAGTAAATCAAACTCTTCATGTTCCTGCAACTCAGTCTATAAACCAGAGACAGAAATAAATATCTAGCTGTTCTGTAAAAAGAAAGTTTTGCCTTTAAGAAGTTAAAGGAAAAGCAAATTTCTCAAAGTTAGTCCTAAATTACTAGTTCTTTCTGCTGTAGGTACTATTCGCATCCTCCTTCTAAGAACTGCCAAAAATAATTTAAATTTCACTCTCTTCTAGAGGATTTTTCCCTTTGGGAAAGAGTGGAAAGGCACCAGTCACATAAAGGCATTCACTGTAGAACTGCAAATGAGTCTGCACAGTGTTTTACCCTTCACTAGTCCTCTTTGTCTCCTTCTCTTCGGAACTCGGACTGCCTTCTTGGAACATCTTGTACATTAATTTATAAGACTTTTTGTTTTATTTCCGCATTTTTAACTCCACAGGTCACCTTGCACCAGCCTGAGAAATTGGTTTAAAAGGAATGAAAAACTGTTATTTTGGTTAACAAAAAATCTAGCTAAAACTGAAAGCTATTTTTTTCCCTCACATTAGAATTTTAAAAAGGCATTACTTTGGCAGAGTCAAGACATGAATGGTAACTGCAAAGTTGAACTGTATAAAGACTGGAGGTGGAGTTTAACCGGAAAGTACAGGATACCTTATCATTTACAAGGACTCTCGAGATTTACCTACATAAAATATGCAGAAGCCATCCCAATTTTCTTGCAGTAAATAAATAAGCTTCATTTGCAACTTGACAACTACCATAAATAAACATAGTGTACCTCTTCTGAAGTAGTTACAGTCAACATCAGCCAGAAATGTGTAGAACTTGAGTAATGTTTATATTAAAAACCAAGCTGGATGTTGAAAGCTGTGCCTGGAAGAGAGTAAGCACCAGAATCAGTTCATTGCAATGAGAATACAGTAGCACTCTGCATGCAAGTTTCTTCCCACTTCATATTGTAGCAGCACCGCTCCTCGGCTGATAGTGATGGATTACCCGGTTATCTATCTGGTTATCTGGATCAGAGCATGGAAGGGAAACACCTGAGGCAAAGCTCCTCAAGCAGTCTTTTTGCACCAGTTAATATTTCAGTTATGTTGAGTGAATTTCATTTCATGTGAAAAGTGACAGAGAAATAATCTAAGAACAGAGATTTCATCAGCAAGCTTTTAGGTATTTCATATTTTGTTGTTGGATGACATGATCCATGAAAACATACTGAAAGTAACAGCAACACTAAAAAGTAATGAAATTAAAATTATGACAAAATGTTTGCATCATTCAGGTTCGAAATAAATGTTGCCCATTGTAGAAAATAAGTACAGAGAAAAAAAAATACAGATTAGGTAAATGAGAGATTTTAAAATCTTTTTAGGGATAGTTAATAAGGAAGGGAAGCTTAAAAGTTGTGGGTTTATACTTCTTGATGTAAAGATACGTTTCATTAACAAAGTCACTCCAATCTCTACTCAGAAGTGTTTGCAGGATTCCTAGCTTGGTATCAGAAAAAAATCTTTTGAATAGGGTATTGGATTGGTACTACATTTTTCCGTGTAGAAATCTAACTCTAAATTAATTTGATACATCCATTTTTATGCATTATTTTCTGCACCTATTGATTCAAATAGTGCCATCTGTGATATGTATGCATAAAATTAATTTCATTCTCACTATGAAATGTTTGTTGAAAATAACCTTGAATTTACTTTGGAAAATTTTCACTGTGGAAATGTGATATTAGATCAACCAAGTAAAAGAGATCTCCAAGGTGTTTATAAGCATCAAAGTCAGGCTGATTTTGAGCTTTCAAGTAGCTGAGTACAAGATATTTGAGGAAATCTTGCTTAATTTTTTCAAGTTGAGGCTACAGTGGAAAAAAAAAAATGAAATAGGTGACATTCACTGTTTCAGGCTATCAGTTACTTCATAGGTTGTCAGCAAAAAGCACAAATGCTCTTCATAGTGTTCCCTCAGATATCACAGGTACCTGTGCCATATCACTGCTACTACATAAGAAGATGCAGCTGCACAAAGACACTTCAGATTTTAAAAGGCTGACTAGTTCAGATTTTCCTTAACACAAATGTTGCATAGTTCCCGAGTATTCCAGATCTGTGGCATTTACATGAACCATCAGCTTTTAATTTAGTACTAGAAATAGTAACCTAACCCAATATCTCTTTATTTTGTTGAAAGAAGGTGTTGCGTACATATTAACATTAAGATTCCTGTCCATGGACTATCTGGGAATGTAGCCTGTCACAGGATTCTGTTTGAATCAAATTTAATGATTCACAGCTTTCACCAAGTATTTAACTCCTAGGCTGGAAATGGTGAGAGTGGAGGTTTCCTTTCTGTGTGTTATTCACGAGCAATAAGTCTATCCATATATATTCAGATTACAGTTTAGATAAATGTTTTACAGACAATTTTTTTTCTAAAAAGAAAGGTTTGGATATTGAAGTCTTTCTTAGGCTGTCTGTCTTGCATGTATGTCCTCTGTTTAGTGATGAGGAACAGAGGATAGTCAGTTATCTCTATTTGTTTATATTTTAAATGTGTCTGTGAAAACACTGAATCCTTCCGCTGAGTAAATTAAATCTTGCTGAAGAATTCCTTCTCAAACTGTGTGGTTTACAATGAACTGGCTGAGGCTTAAGAGCTGCATGGCTTAGGAAAGTATGAAAGGCTCTAATGTCCATTTTGGATCATACAGTTTTTTGTTTTTTTTTCATATATGGAAGCGTATCACTTAAAGTTTATGGCTTATCATAAAGAAAGGCAAGTATCAACAATAGAGCCTTGATCTCAGATAAAAATTTGAAAGAAATGGGCTAAATTTAGCTTTTCTATCCATGATCATAATTCCCTCTATTGTCTTCTGCCAAGGCTGAACTTAATAGTCTTACCTTTTCAGCTAAAAACTTCTCTAAGTTTCCCTTCAGTTACCAGTTTCAAAATCTTGTCTATCATCCATCAGAAAAGGATAAAATTATACACAGAAACATGTCTCAACCAGAAATCATTAATGCACTTAGCTAAATCATGCATTTCATTTCTTTCTTGGAGTAGTATGAGGTCATGTGTGACTCATGTGACTTCTGTCCTGGGATGCTCTCTGAGGCTGGAATCTATGGAAAGTAAATGCTGGAGAATTTAATACATCAATTCCTCTAACAGCTGACCAGAGAATAACTCAAAAAATATGAGAAGTTGTCAGATGATAGGAAGAATCGCAGCTGAAAGAAGTTTCTCAAAGAGAGAGTGTGAGACTAGAAGAGGCTGTAGAATGTAGAGATTAACAAAAAAGCCTTTTATTGGCCTGTGACTGTTCCCAGAGGGCTCATGAGATGACAAACAACTGGCTTTCATGGGTACAGTTTTAGGATAATGACTGAAGGTCTCTTACTAAAGAGCTTCATTCAGTGGGATCCTAATGAAAAAACTGTGAGGTTGCAATACAGTTCATTGGGTTTTATTCTTCTTTGCTAGAGGACTGCAACCAAGTACAACAGCAGCAACTAAAAGCAGGTTTGCTCTATTAAAAATGAGGGAAACTGCTGATTCTAACCATATAAGTGTATTGCTCTGTATAACTTGGAAAATAAACGCCTTAGAGATAACAGTCTCAAGATGTAAATTTCAACAGGAATGAAGAAGCAATATGAATAGATAAGTGCCAGGATAGATAAGTAAGTAACAGTATGATACAAGCTGCATAGCTCTAATGCAGTTTCATCACATATATTAAATCTATTGTAATTTGCCTACATACACAAAATCTCTGTTAGAAGAGTGGTACTCATGCCTTTGGGAGCATATAAACAGGACAGGAGTCAACTCTTAGAAAAGCTAGATAACAGCAGGACAAGGAGAAATGGTTTTAAGGCTGCCCAGAGAGGTTGTGGATGCCCCATCCCTGGAGATGTTCAAGGCCAGGTTGGATGGAGCCCTGGGCAACCTGGTCTAGTATTACATGTGGAGGCTGGTGGCCCTGCATGTGGCAGGGGGGTTGGAGATTCATGATCCTTGAGGTCCTTCCAACCCAGGCCATTCCGTAATTCTGTGATTCTGTGAATGCTTTACTATCTGAAACTCATATTTCAGATATGGCTTTTGAAGGAAAAGTTTTTAGAGAAGGAACCAAAATGATGTATGAAGCCAACAGTACACTTTCAATTTCCAATAGGAAGGTTTTTAAAGGGGAAGAGTGTATCTTAAACTATCTCCAGATACTGAAAAGAATATTAGGAGTAAAGAAAACCCACATATTAATACTTACATTCTGATGTGGAACCTATCGATTCTGTCATTTGTTTTGGAAGAAAAGTAAACCTGCAGGAATATTGCTCAACATATTATGTGCTGCTCCACATCACATGTTTTAGTTGCAATTCTATTCTATGTAAAAAAAAAAACAAACAAAAAACAAAAAACAAAAAAACCAGCAAATCACAAGGATACAAGTAAAATATTGGTGCTGAAAATTTGATATTGAATCTTTTTCTAGAGTTAGGTAAGAATTGCAAGAATACAAGGATGTCTTTGTATCAGGGTGAAGACAAAACCTGTCTCAGACTTCCTCAAAACAGGACACTACCCTGAAAACATCCACAGCCAGGCATACACATGGGAAGAGGGAATCTAGTTTCAAAGCCATCTTTTGAACTTGACTGGGTAGGGATTCTATCTGCTTTTGAAGTCTGCATATGTGACCGGGATGCAAGGCTGCACTAGCCGGTGTGGACTTTTTCCCCTTGTCTTCTTGTATCTGCCTCACCCATTTCTTGGAATCCTAATCAGATTTCCTTCGAAGTCAAGAACAGGCTCTGCTAGAGCTAAAAGAAGTATCCTCCTGTTTGCTGCATTCCCTCAGCACCTCAATCCTCAGTTCTGAGGAGGCAGAGAAGTAGACAAAGCACAGCTGTAGCACAGGTCCTGCTGAAAGGTCTGGGATCCCTGTCCTGCATGTCAGTGTTAGAGCAGACAGAGAGCAGCTCAAATCAAAATCAATACCTCCATATATACGTAGGTAAAAACTCTGAATGAGGTCCTGGGAATCCAAAGGCCACTTGTGGACTGAATAGCAGCTGATGAGAAATTTGGAGCTCTGAAAACAGAAACTGTTTCTTATTGACTGCTTTCTTTTCAGAGAAGCAGGACTTTTACTATGATTGCAAATAATTGAGACCAAAGGAACATTTGATTATAAAATTGCATTCTCCTTAACCAAAACGTGCCACTAGACTTCACTTTCTAATCAGTTGCTGGAAGAGATTAACTGTGAAGCAGGGGGGCTTGGACTCTGCAGTGATTTCCCTCTGTGTTTTACAAACTTGCTCTTGTTATCGAAACATCCACAGTGCCTTGAGCATATCTGAACGTACAGTCCTCATTGTCAGTGCACTGGTCTACATCAGTGGAAGTGTTGCCAAGTAAGGGCTGCCATTAGTAGTCCACAGTCTACCACCCTACTGCTTAAATATCTCATTTCCCATTGAAAATTTTTGCCTACTAGGGCCTGACTATATTATGACAGGTTGAAATGTCACTAGCAATTCAGTATAAATGCCAAGTTATGTGAAATACTTTTAGCAGTATTTTTCCATTATTTACATTATCTGTTCTGGAACTTTCTGTATTTCGTATGAACTCATAGAATGAGTTCCCTTACCAAAATCCCTGTGTTCCCTTGGCAATAGCTTGCTGCTTCCTTTTCCATTTCAGCTGCACTTACAATTTTCTGCTCCAATTCTGATACTCCAGCATGTACTCTCCTGCTGCCAGAAACAGAACTGAGTCCTAGCAGCTGCCTGTAAGGGGCTAGGCTAGTGATTTCTCCAAATAGTAAAGTAGTCCAATTTAGGAACAATACATCATCTATCTTTAAGATTAAAAGTAGTTTGTTAGCAATGATTTTTAACAATGACTTTGTTGGGCTAAAACTGGTTTGTAACTGAGAAGTTACAGCCCATGTTTTAAAAATAACTGATATTGAAACAATATATTTAGCTTATCTTACCAGATCCAGGCTAATTTAACAGCATCACATGGGTAAAATTCCTTAACAAGTATCAACAGTTCAGAGGTCTGTGAGGTATGAAAGGCACAGTGTCCTTGGGTATCCCTGGTTTCTTTCCTCTAAGAAAGAAAAAAAAGTAGGAAGGTAGAGCAGTGGGATATCTGATATTCAGTGAAATGCATTCTTACACATGAGAGTGGTCTGGGCAGAATCCATGTGCATTAGCATCTGTGTAATTTTTACTACTATTTCTTTAGCATCATAAAATGCAGACCAATGGGATTCTGATAGCCAGCCTGCTCATGTATGCAGCAGTTACGCTTCCTCTCATATTTTTCACATATTTTTTGCTACATTCTAACATACAAACTAGCAGGGTGTCTGTATTTTTGAATCCTTAACACTGAGAAAGAGTACGTTTGAAATAATATGCAAATAATTTAAACATCTCAAGGAATGCGATGTTTATTGCATGACTAAGCGGTAAATGCAAATATGAAAAGAAAAGAGCTTCTAATCTAAGTATTCATTTGCTGATGAATTAAAATCACTAAGTTATTCAGCACAATTCCCAGTGAAAAAAGCTGACATATCGCTTATTGTAAAGCCCACTGCTATAATAGGAACGTCATTGTTTCCCTTTCTGCTGGTTTCACACATTCTTTTTAGTCTTGATTATTTGTCACCCTGTTAGGGACTTCTTATGGTAATGAAATCCCTTTGTCCATGACAAAACCTGAGTCTTTTGCTGCGTTTTTCCTTCCTACATAAGTTACAGTTGTGGTTATAAACAGTGTGGAGGTTTCTTCTGAATCACACAATCACTGATTGTTCTAAGCAGACACATGTTCCTTGCTGTTGCTAGGTGGCAAATTCTCTTAAAGATTTTGCAGGCTAGAGATTTCTTCAAGCCTTTAATCCTCTATATTTATTTTATAGCCCACAGGAATGGTTAAAAAAACACTCCGTACTAGCATGATAAAAGATTTGAAACAGAGAAAAAAAAAAAATTCTATGGCAGATTCATCCAATCCTGAGCTATAGGTCAGCTTAAGAATTTCAAATGGGATGATTGCACTGTATCATGAGGCTGCTCATACCTTCTTTCACAATCAATGTCTTAGCTATTATTTAGAACAGGATCCTAGACGTAATCAGCCTCAGCTCTTGTCCTATGAAAAATGCAAATATATAAAAGAATAATCTCAGAGACTACAAAGAAAAAAAGCACAAATTATGGTTTATTATCCAGAAACTGATCTTGTAGGAGCACATTTCCCTTCATAAGTAACAGCATCATGGAGAGTCTTGAAATGTACATTAACTCCTTGATAAGTCTTTACAGTGGTCCTGTACTCCACCATTCCTGTGCCATGATTTTATAAAAATACATTGTAATTCCTACTCACATTTGAAGATGAAACTGTGTTTTTCAGATGTCCCTTTTGAAATAAGGCCAAATTCACAGCTGAACCTAAGCTGATGGGACTCTTCATCTCCAAAAGCTGTCACACGAGTGTCAGTAAACATTAGGCTCAAGTCCATATACCAGTAACATTTATAAAGGGCAACATGGGAAAATTATAAATAAAGGAAAAAATTACCACACTCAATTACAGAACAGATTCAACTTCTGCAGTATCTTATATGTGTGGGAAAGACAAAAGTCCCTGACTGTCAGACAGACAAGACTTGTGAAGGTAGTTCGTGCAGCTGGAGAATGCTAACATCTAGCACAGATTTGCTTCTTCTTGCACATCCCCCCCATTCTCACATCACTTGTTGTGCCCCCCTTCATCCTGCCATTTTCTTTTATTCCTGTACCTCACGTCTGTCCTGAATGCTAAGCTCTGAAGAAATACTCTCTTTGGAGGTTTCAGAAAATTTAGTTGTTTGTCTCCAAATAAATTCTACAAAGTATCTCCGAACTAAGTCTTCAATAAACTATCCTTCCATTAAATTTATGCAAATTGTTCTGTAAGAGTTTACAAAAGGCATTTTCTTGGCTGTCCCATCCCATTTACATCCATGTAAGCATTCCACCTTCTTGAGACAGCCTGGGTCTTTTCCACAAACAAGGGTAAGAATCATTCCATTCTTTGACAAAGGCAAATTGCAAATCTTGCAATTTCTTCTGAAAATTAAATCATTTATGAGACAAACACCTGTCAGAGAACCACACCAAAGTTTTCAAGTTTAGCACATTCATATAAAGCCGAAAGCATAGGTCTTACAGCGGACAATTTGTACAACTCTAGCAGTATCCATGGCTGTAGATCTTTCCTTGCACATAAAGTCTCATAGAAACATTAAATAAAAACATGTTGTAGGATTAGAAATTGTTTCTTTACTCTTCCCTGTCTCAGACACACATTGGCTACAATTCCGAGTGTTGAGAGTAAGAAACTTCAGTGAGAAGGCAATACATGTTCTTCAGATCCTGATTTTAGCTATCTCCTTTTAATTCTGATCAGTTAACTGAAATTCTTGCATGCTTCACAGTCAGCTATGCCACAGGTAATTTGTGCTGTATATACAGTCTCAAAAATGATCTGCTCATTGCAGGTAACTAGTGATAGGACAAGAGGGAATGGCCTTAAGATACCCCAGGAGAGCTTCAGGTTGGATATCAGGAAAAATTTTTTCTCAAAAATTGTGGTGAAGCAGTGGCACAGGCTGCCCAGGGAGGTGGTGGAGTCACCATCCCTGGAGGTGTTCAGGAATTGTGTGGATGAGGCACTGAGGAATGTGATTTAATGGGCATGGTAATGATGTATTGGTGGTTGGACCTCATGATTTTAGAGATCTTTTCCAACCTTAACATTTCCATGATTCTATTCTACACTAGGATTTATAATCAGCACTGAGTCCTTACACTTCTTTGAGATCAAGCAGGAGTAACTGTATTCCCAGGTGCTGTATAAAAGCAATAGTCAAGCCATGGTGGGTTATTGATAGCTGAATGTTCAAACAAAAGGCATTTCTCTTCTGAGAGTCTTAGCAAACGGAAGTGTTTCAGAAGGGTATCACATTTGGCAATGCGGCCAGATAACTTTTACTTGCTGAAGATTTTGGCAGCTACCACATCATAAATGCAAAGAGAGCCTCAGTCTGAAATCACCCTCTGGCTGTATAGGCATGCAAGAATTCTGAATAAAAATAGACACTAACTGTAGTCCTTGGAATATTTCTTCACATTATTTTTTTATCTCCTTCTTCTTAACAGTTCCTATAATAACTGTTACAGTCACACTGTGAAACTACTAATTCACAAAATGACAAAAAATGCGTAGTAAATATATAGTCACGTAAAATAATTATCCATTTACAAAAAAAAAAAAAAAAAAAACAAACTCATTTTTTTGTAAAGTGAGGTATTTTTGTAAAGTGAGGTATTTTTGTAAAGTGAGGTATTTTACTACAGGGTAGAAAGTAAGCATAAGAGATTTTTTGGCTTTATAAAGAAAATGCATTTTGGAGTTTATAACCATTACTAATCAGGATTAGGCACTGCAAATGATTCTTGTCTTTTTTGTCTCTTGTCTCTTGACATTCCTGAAAAGTCAAAAGATTTCAGTCATCTTTAAAATGACTGATTTCACAAGTTTGCTCTAAAGCATCTGCACTGAAATAAAAAGAAACATGACTTTGTCAAGTTATAAAGACTACTGGAGGTAACCAGGGGAAAAGTTCAATTTTAGAGACGATTTCCAAATTTCATCTGGAAAGATGATTGAATTGCTTTTCCTTCCCACACTGCTCTAACTTCATTCTCACCTGGAGGAAAAAGAAAGGGAGCTTAAGGTGAGCAATCTGACACTCAGCCCACTCAGCTCTGCCTTCCAGACAGCAACTGCAAGATAAGAAAGCAGTGGAGGCACTGCTTCCTCACCTCTGGATATTTGGGATCTTCTCCATGGAAAGATAAAGAGCAATTACCCTCACTTGGAATTCACCCTTAAAGTGTTATTAATTTAGATAATTTCTATGTGTTATCTCATTACTTGTAAGTATGAGTGGAAAAATGCTTATTATCAAAACTTACTGAAAAGTTTTCTGATCCCATCAGCTGGTCTTTGCCAGTACTTCCTCGTTTTCCCTGCAGTTTGTTGCCTACTGCTCTCTGTGGCCAGAAACTTTTAGGCTTCCCTTTACAAAACACAGGTTCCAACCCGTCTGGGCTGGTTAAATGGCATCTGCTCCACTGCGTGCTTTTGCAGCACTCTCACACCAAGGGTGACAACTTGTTTCCTAAGGGTTAGACGTTTGCCCCCATCCTGACCTCAGAATGAACGGATCAGTAAAAACACTGTTTAAAATGTTTCAGTGTGACAGATCTTAGTTTGGGGAACACACGTCTTAGCTGGAAGGTAGCAGCAGATTCATCACACTGGGGCTAACTGAAACCTCTTTGGACAAGCTGTAATGCAGGTGGAATAAGATAAGCTTTTGTGTTAGTAATTTCATGTAATTCCCAGCATCCATAGTCACATGCCTAACTGTGCATAAAGATTCAAAGCATCCTTGCTTCTCGGGAGTATTGTTACTGACAGGGTGTGGGGGATATCACTTCAGAGGAAAGAGAGAATTTTGGCTCAGCACTGTGCTACTGTGCTGGATATTAATCTTTCCTCCTACAAAAGTTGCTTCTGATAGATAGGGAAAAAATAAAAAAAGGTGAAGGGTTAGACTAAGGAAAACTATTTTAACCGTTGTGGGGGGAACCTAAGCTTGTGTGAGGTCATTGACAGAGAAGCAGAAGGTGTCACACCCTTGAGTGAAGTCTGGAAACAATATAAGAAGGAATAGATTATCACGTTCATGCTATGAAAGTATGAATCACTTCCTTCCCTTTGATCACTAGCAGAGTTATGAATTTAGAAGAATAGTCTAGGAGGTGCTACCATTGTCTTCTATGCTTATATTTCAAATGCTTTTCAGACAAAAAGTAGAGCTAAAAGGTAATAGATGTTGGAAAATGCTGTAGCCAGTAGTACACCCTTGCATATGGGAGTGAAGGACATTCTTTCTGGGCTGACGGACTGTTGCTTTCCTGAACTCATCATATGAAAACAATCATATGCAAAACATGCTAGTGCTGTGCAATGCAAATTTAGAGTACTCCTTCAGAAGTATGTGTTGGCATGCCAAAGGTGTGGTTGTAATTTATCACACTGGCTCATTCAAACTGTCTTAACATAATTAAAAAGCACAATTAGGCTTCAGGCTATCACGTTTGAAGATCTCCTCAAGATGCCTTCAAAGATGTTAGTCTGAGGCATGCTATTCAATTGCATTCAGTTAAAACTATTGAAGAAGGCAGGATTCAGAAGCACAGTATGTAGTTTCCATATTTAATCTGGAAGTACTCAGAGAAAGAAAGTGGGATAACTAGATAATGTAGACACTAACATGGCCTGATAATGTTGCTTCTTTAGTGAAAACAAAATGAAAGCATGGATAGAGGGTTGTAGACTGGGAATAGGACCTCTGCGTGCTGAAAATCATTGCAAAGTTTTTATCGTTTGTCCAAATTGTGTAGAAAGTTATTTTTAAACTGCTATTTTGCTATTTTTGTATACTAAACTTGTTTTCCTTTTCAGTGTGAAGTTAAATATTTACAGTTAACTTCTGCTAATAACTTTGTTTTGAATTAAAAAAAAAAGTCTGTCAGACATGGGAGGTCTGACCTTTCCACTATATTAAAGAAGACAGACAGCAGTCTTTGAAACTAAGTGACACAGACTTCGCTGATCATACCTGATTATGCACCTACACGTGCATGTGCTTCTAGTTCATTTCTAATATGAATCTATGATTCACATCTGTAGATGTTGGTAATGAATGTGATTTACATTATGATAACATTTAAAAAATAGTCAATGACTATAAATTAATTCTGATGGAAGAAATTTAGCTTTTAAGTTGAAGGTAGAGGGTAAGAGGGTGGAGGAGGGTACTTCTCTTTCTTGTATTACCAGCACTTTTTGAGGTGTATGCCTTTACGTACACGATCCAGAAATCTCCTGTCCCAGTCAGCTTGCAGTTGTGGGGAGGCTGCAGCCACAGCTATCCTAGGTGCTCTACCAAAACATAACAGATAACGATTGTTTGCAAAGGCTGAGAATCTGAGTACTGAGTAAGGTGTAAAAGGAAATCAAATGATCTGGAAAATAATAAGATAGTATCTAATACAATGAACAGTATTTAAGAGGAAACAACAACAACAACAACAACAGGAGATATCTAATGTGCTCTAACCCACCTTGATGAAACATGACTAGCATTTATTTCAAGTCTACACCATCATTTTGATGTTTTTCTACCATGGTAGATTTAAGTGTTTGGTTCTCTCCTATAACATTTGGTGTTATATAAGATGTCATTTTAGAAAATATGAGATCGTGCTGGAAAGCAATTTCCTGAAGTACTAGGAATAGGGTCAAATCTTTATCTAGGGTTGTACTTGCAATTCTGGCAATTTTCTTCTTTAATAAATATGGATAACTCTGTAGTACAGCAAATGCTGTCCTTCATCTTATGTCGAGGTTTGAAAATTGGGTTGTGTGGAACATGTTGGATATCTTCTTAAAGACAGAAGACGGTACAAAGTTCTTGATCCAACAAGGTAAAAAAGCCAAAGACACGTTTACGTGGTTGTGTCATCTGAACCCTGAGCAGTCAAACATAAATCACCAGTGCTGAGGAGGGAACTAAGGAGTCGTCGTGATTTACCAGCCTGGACCTTAGGTAAGCCTTGTTGGCTTGTGCATGGCACTGCATTAAGTTATCCCAGTGCTGGATGAGAGCTGCTTTGCATCTTGGTAGCTTGTGCCACAGAGCTCTTAAGCTTTCTAAATTTGTTTCCACAAGTTTGCATAGACATAGAACCACAGAATGTCCTGAGTTGGAGGGGATCCACAGAGATCATTAAGTCCAACATTTGACCCCACATAAGATCATCAGAAATTGAAAACTTATGTCTGAATGTGGTGTCCAAACACTCCTTGAACTCCAGCAGCTTGGGATCCTGCCCACTGCCCTCGGATGCCTGTTCCAGAGCCCAACCACTCTCTCATTGAATTTTCCTAATTCCTTCACAAGGAGCAGGGATAGGGAACAGGAAAGGAAGCCATCTCACAGGCAACATCTACTGGATGTTAATGGATGGCCTCCCAGCTAATTCTAGCCATGAAGGTTGTGGAGTAGATAATGAGCTGGGTGCCTAGACCTTCAGTGTTGCTGGTGTGATCACACTGATAGGAGCCCTGACACAATGGTGTCATTCTAGGCCAGCTGTCCTGGAGGCAGATCCACCTCCATTAGGTCTTCATCTGGAGGTGAAGGGCCTATGATGGCCCTCTGAGGAACTCCACCTGAGCCTAGTGCAGCAGATCAAAGGAAGAAGGGTCTCGTTCTTCTATCTCCTGGCATATTGCTAGGGGATCTTTTAGGCTAGCCTGCAGGACGTCTATAGTTTACTGTTTCTGAGTTAATGGTGAGTGTAGGGTCTGTGGTTTGAGTAGAGAGTTTGTCTGGCTCTCCTGCAGCTCTCCATTGCTGTGATTGCACTGCAGAGAGCACAGAGATGCTGAGGTGGTGCCAAGTCATCTCTGTGGGAGATGGATCCATGGGCTGCTCAGCATTCCCTAGATGTTTGCATGTACTAATGTATATATTTTCTGACTGAAGTTTTTCTTTCACTGCATTCTTCACTGGATGATGGGAAATCTCCAGGTTCATAGAATCACAGACGATCCCCAGTTGGAAGGGACCAATGAAGATCATGGAGTCCAACCCCTGACCTAACGTAGGATCATCCAAAATTCAAACCCTGTCTGACAGTGGTGCCCAAACTCTCCTTGAACTCCAGCCCTCAGGGCCGTGCCCGCAGCCCTGTGCAGCCCGTTCCATGCCCACCGCCCTCTGGTGCAGACCCTTTCCCTCACCCCCAGCTGCCCTCCCCTGACACAGCTCCATGCCGTTCCCTCTGTCGCTGTCACACAGAGCAGAGCTCAGCGCTGCCCCTCCACTCCGTGTGAGGAGCTGCAGCCGCCATCAGGCCTCCCCTCAGCTCCTCTGCTCTGCGCCGAGCCAACACAGGGACCTCAGCCGTTCCTCATATCTCTTGCCCTCTGGACCCTTCACTGTCTTTCTAGCTCTCTTTTGGATGCTATCCAATAGCATCTTTTTTTTTTTTTTTTTTTTATTGCACTTCTACATGCCTCATGCCTGTACGAGAAATGGCTGTAGCAAATACAGACCCAAATTAGACGAGCAGGCATTAGTGAATTGATGATTTTTTTATACAGGTTATAAGCTAACGTTGGGAAGTGAGTTTAGCCCTCTCCAAAACCAGAAAGGGGGAAAAAAATAATAAAAGAACTTTTATTCCTTTGAAAGTACTTTTGCCTTCTCTGTTCAGATCGGCCACCCACAAGAGCTGCTTTAGCACGAAGGCTGTGTTTAGCAAGATCCACACCGCAGCCGCTCTCTGGGAACAGCCCACGTTCAGGACGCACATCCCCCGTCCCCGCGGGTGCCGCGGGGCAGTAAACCCCAAACTCCTCAGGATCCCCACAGCCGCACCGGCATCCCCTGCATCGCCGGCCGCAGGGCACGGCTCGGTGCCCACGGGCGGCTGCGGGCCGCGGATGGGCGGGGCAGGGGGCGCGGCCAGCCCGGCGGGGCGCGGGAAGGAGCGGGGGGCCGAGTGCTGCCGCTTTAAATCCTATCCCCGGGGGCGGGGAAGGGGCCGCCAGGAGGGGGAGCGGGGGGGGCAGAGCGCGCGTCCCGGCGGGCGGGGGAGGGGCGCGGCAGGGGGCGGGGCGGCGGCGCTCGGGGGCCGCCGAGAACGGGCGAGAGGGCGGCGGGAGCGGAGTTTGGCTGAGAGGGAGCGAGGGGCGACAGCGGGGAGCCGGAGGCTCCCGCCATGGCCACGTCCCCGTGCAGCAGCAGCGGCGTCTCCTCGTCGTCTTCGTCGGGGCTGGGGGCGGACGCGGGGCTGGAGATCCGCACGCGCTCGGTGGAGCAGACGCTGGTGCCGCTGGTGTCGCAGGTAGAAATGCGCTTTCCCGCCCTCCCGCTGCCCGGCCCCGCGCGGGCTGCGCGGCTCCGTCCCGCCGCGGGGGCCGGGGCGAGGGATGCTCCCCTCTCGCGGTCCGGCTCCCCGCAAGGTCGCGGGGCCGTTGCGTAACGCCGGGGCTCGGCTCCCCCGCCCCGCGGAGGGCTGAGGGGCGGCCGCGGGGTTCCCCCGCCGTCCGGGTTGTCGCGCTCGGTTGTCCCGCCCGGCGTTGGCACTCCGCTCCGGGCGTTTGGGGCGGACGGCTTTGGGGAGCTGGCTGAGCGGGGCGGCGTCGATCTGAGCTCTCATCGCACCGAGGGTAGCGCTTGAATGTTAAGAAGTTAAATAACATGTAAACTGTGACCTCCGAACGTGTCCCGCGCGGTCCTGGCCGAGCTCGAAGCAGTAAATCGGGTTTTGGGTGTTTATATGCTAACAGCTTCGGTCGGTTTTGTTCATTTGGTCCTTAGTTGCAAAATTGGAGTTTGGAATGCCCAATAAAGCTGTTCCTGCTTGAAGAAACTGTGAATGAAAATAACGCGTACGATGTTTGCTTGATAGCGTTCTTGTACTTTGAACGTGGATTATAAAAGTTAGTTCAAGCTGATCTTTGCGTTTGTGCAGAACCTTTTTGCAGAATGTAGCAGCAGTACAAACACCCCATTAGTCGCAGTGATGCAAAATTGCCTTTGTATCGTGGTAGTCCTCTTGAAAGGGTGCCGTAGACAGCCCCGTTTTGCACGGGCAGCCTACCGGAGAGGGTTGTGGTTCTGTACTTATGGTAGTTTCTTATCCCAGTCAACTCAGAGAAACCCCCACCTCAGGGGTTCAGCTGCTTGTTCTGTGGCAGAGCCTCATTACACTTCAGTGAACTTTCTACTCCTGAAAGAACAGAGATAAAACATGGAGACCCCTTTTAGGAAGCTTAAGGGCAAACAAAAACCTCTCCAGTTGCCAAGGCTGGGCTTAACAGCTTGTGCTAAATCCCTCCTTTTAACAGGTTTCTGTGTTGAGGCACACGTTCTTATTCTGGAATACTCCTTAGAAGAGGTTGTCTTGTGCCTTTGCATATGTATATCGGTTGCTCCGAAAATAACGCCTCCTGTTAATTTCCATGGACACTCCAACAGATACAGAAAGCACACTAACACTGGTAGAGCAAATTCTCAGTAGCAAAACAGTTCTTTAACATAGTCACAACCATTAGTTCTGCATTTTTGCCAGCAATGAAGAGGAGCCTGCATGCCACGCTTGTAAATATCTGCATCAGCAGAGGTGACCCGCTGTTGCCGCTGCTGAATTGTATCACCTACCTCCTCACTGTGCTCACATCCGCTGTTTGGTCTCCATAAATGTTCAGCAAGCACTGATGAATGTCAGTGGGTGCCGTTTTTTCTACGTGGAGGAATTCAGACACCTTTTCTTTGTACGCACTTCCATGTCAGATGCCATTGTGCCAGACTGCCCCTCTGCTGCCATCTGTCACACAGCAACAAAATGTAATGAAATGTAGGTGGGAAGGTTCAACGTCTACTGCCCTACCACCAACATCTGCCTCTCATGTGTGAGCCAACAGAATAAAACAGAAGGCATTATTTTCAGAGCATCCTTCGTAGTTGGCAGTGCCTATGTTAATGACCACAAAACCTATGATTATCTCTTCCAGACGTGTTAAGCATCTTTCATTAATACTATGTTAGGAAGATGTTTGAGCATTTATAAAAACTCAAAGCTTACTGTTCTCCTGGTGAGGTGCTCCTGACTTGTAACAAGCTTGCGCCCTTGGAGCATGAGTGCTGAGCTCCGTTCAGATTCAGGCTGAAGTTACTGATGGTATCAGCAGTAGTTTCCTAAACTGGCCTGATACAATGCCCTACTTATTGTACAGGTTTCAGTTATTTCTGTACTTGCTTCATGGAGATTTTTTTTATTAGACATCTCATTGTCTTTGTTTGAGGATTTATGCAGAAATAGTGCTTCATCTCTTATAATTTGTTTCCTATATCCTGCATAAGCTATGTATCTGCAGCAAGTGCAGGACTTCGGCTTTGCGCTTGTACAAAACACTCTTGCAAAGGGAATTTTTATTCATGCTGTGAATAGGTAACAGTTTTGTTCAAAGCTGGGAAGTGCTATGTGATACTTGCTTGCTACCGAAAAAAAAGTGAGAATGTTGTTACTGCTTTTCACTACCGCTTCTCAAAGAACAGGAGACCCTAGGTAGCCTCACTTTCAACCTCTTTTGGTTAGCTAGATCTTTTATTAAGCCAAAAAACCCCCCACCAAACTCCCTATATTGATTCTTATTTTAACTCATCTCATACAGTAAATATGTTTGACTACCTTCTCTTACTCAGCATTTATTTTAATGGTACTTTTCCGCTTGCTTTTCTTAGACTGCATAGTGTCAGAGTATATTTACCACCAGCAGTGGTACAAGATTCCTGTTCTCCCAATTGGAGAAACTACCCTTAGATTCTCTACTGGATATGCTCATGAATAAACTTTTCTAAAAAGTTAGTATTTTCAGAGCTGAATTAGATCTTCTTTTTATTTAGATCTATTCTTAGCCTCGTGCTTACCTCTTCTAATAGCTCCACAACTGACAAAAGAAGATTGTAGACTTAAGCCACATTCTAACCTATCTTTTTAGCTATCCACATATCTGTGCTGTGGAAAGAATTATTCTGCAGTATTGTGCAAAGCATTTGGCATGCAGTTCAGAAAATATGGCTTTATGGGTCAAACCCCGTTGGGTGCCTTTAGTTCTGTGTTTCACATGAAAGTGGCACAGTGTTCTAAAATCTAGACATCTCCTTCTCTGCTGCTGCAATTTCCAGACTAATTAAGTTGGTTTTTATTTTTCTATGGAAAGTTTTTGGCAACGTAAGTCAGGAAGGGTGTTTAAAGCGGTCAGTGCTGACTCATTTAATAACAAGTCATTTAAAATAGTCAGGGAACGGCAAAGACAGGGAAAAAGCACTTTCCAGGATGTGGCTCCACCAGTGACTTCCTCAGCTGCCATTATGTATGTACCTGCTTGCTAGTCTAGCACTAAGCGGGCATCTTCTCAGCTGTCTGTCTGGGTGGATCTGTTCCAGGAAAGCATTCTGATAAACTGTAGACCAGTTTTTTTTGTGAAGCTTCAGAGTGAGGCACTTGAATAAGTTCAGAGGTGAAACTCTGAGCTCTGTCTGGGTTCTGAAAGAAAGTCATTTCTTGTAGTTGTAGGGAACCTTACCTGCCTGTGTACAGACTCATGGGATAGCAGCTAACTCCTCAGCTTCAGGCAGTGCATTTTGCCATAGCCACTTTGAAAAACGGTTGTGTCCACATGTTACTGAACGTTGTTTTCCAATTTCCATGATTTGTAGGTGATACTGTCAGAGGTTTGGGGATTTGTTTGGCCAATGTAGTAAAGCTTAAATAATTAAAAAATAAGTCAAAGATACAAATGTTTCTGGATTTGTTCTTGTCAGTTTCAGGTTCTGAATAAACAGCCAGTGGTATGTGCCTTGAGAAGGAAAAAAAACCCAAGCCTGTTCTTTACTATGATATTGTTTCCTTGGTTTCTCTGAAGCTAGCTGAAGTTATTCCCATGTCAGTAAACATTACATTTTTATGTACATAATGCTCTGCCAGCATCCAGAAAACAGCTCTTGGGCTCTCTGGTAGAAGAGAACATATGACATAGGAGAGGTTACAGGAAGCACGTTTGCTTTCCATTGAGCAGAGAAGGCTAATGGCAGAGCTCACCGTTGTCTGCAGCTATGTGTGTCAGGCAGATATGGTGAAGGTAGGTCCTTCCTAGAGATGCATGGTGATAGGCAAGAAGAAAATGACAGAATTGGAATATGGGAAACCTGAGATATAGGAAAAGGCTTTCTTTTGCTGTCCCAGTACTCAAACTCTGGAAGACGTGTGCAGAAAGTCTATAACCTGCATTCCTGGAGGCATGAGAAACTCACTGGGCAAGACCTTGAGCAACATGCAGTAATTGGACCTGGCTTGAGTATGGAGCCAGACTAGATGTCACTGGTAGTGTCTTTCCTCTTATGCAAATTGCATATTTTTTCATTGTAGCCAGATATTGCATTGAAAAAAAAACTTGTGCTGCTGAGAAGTAATGGTCAGTTATCATTGCATACAGGAAGCTAGGACTGTATTTTTGCATCTGTATCACTTTAATCTCTAGTGATTTTCATCTGTCATTTTTATCTGGTTGGTTTTGTAAGATGCATCTGCGGTTCTATAGTTGGATCTTATCTTTGTTGCCCTGAATAACTTGGGATCACCAGCAAACTTTCATCATTTTATTACAAACTTATCACCCCTCTCTCTTCACGGCTGTGTAGAATAATTCATTTTCCAGCACAGGTTTCTGTGAAACATTGGTCATCTTCCTCTGTTACAATGCGCAATTATTCACTTTCTGCCTTCCTAATTCATCTTTCTCCTCATTCATTGAAGCCCTTTGAATGGACTTTGCTGAAACAGAACTAGGAAGCAGAGTCTATCCTTAGCCCTATAATACATGACCGCTCCAGAGAGCTCTGGTTGTGTTGTGAGGCAAGATTTCCCTTCACTAGCACCACATATTGAGTCTTTTCCATTATGTCATATTTATTTGGGTGTCCATTACTTCTGTTTGCCTCATCTTTTATATTGATTTACCATGTACAAGCATCGGGCAACCTCCATATCTCAACTAATCAATCTAGTTTTAAGTAGGAGGTTGCATGGGAAAAGCTGATATCATCTGTTGTATCTTTGTGTTCCTTGAAGTGTTAGTGAATGGTATATAAGGTTGTTCTAGTTCATTGTACCTAATATTTTCATAGCCTCTTCTACTGTCACTTTGAATCAGTAACTGATTGTATCTGGCCTATGCTCCTGAAGAAACCAACTAAAGGGCTGGTAAGTTACTTTGTTTAGTGAAACTGGTGTTATTCTGCATGGAATGAATAAGCGTATTCAATCAAAGAGAGAGATTCTTACAGCTGCAGCCACAGAGTTCAGTGTGCTACTTTTGCATGACATTGAGTGTTATCTGTACACTAATATTGTGTTTGGGAAAGCTGTTTTGTGTCCAGTAGCAGCAAAACATGGGACAGCAGCTCACATTCAGTTCTGCAGTGTGTATGTGGATCTTTGTTTGTGACCTTATTGAAGAATATTTTATCAGGATGTGGCAAAGTTGCTTCATAAGGCTAATTTGTGGGTTTGCATGCATGTATGGTGCCAACACTGGCCAAAACTTATGGAAGAGATTCTATTGTCACTTATGTGATAAGTAACACATGTGACACATTTTAACGAATATTTGTTTCTTCTAAGCACAGCTAGTAGTCTTGGGGATTATTCAGTCATGGATTTGTCTTAATTGGTTTTTACTAATGACTGTAAAACAGTTATATCCCAAGAGCACTCTTAGAATCTATCTTTCTATCACTAGTTTGCAAAAACTGGGAAAAAATCTTGCTTTTCCTCAGCATCATGCATTAGTCTTGTATGTAACCTAATGTTCAAAAGTCTGCAGTTGTAGTATTGCATTGGACTATGGGCTCATTTACAGACATACTTCTGAGCTTTTTGCATATCGAATATATTGTCTCTTCTTCCTTTAGAGTATACATGTCCAATCCCCCAGTTTTATGGTTGTTGTTGTTGTTTTTAGTAAAATAAATAAAAAACTAAGTTTTGTTAATTATATCCATTAACTATTTTATATGTAGTACAAGGTAATTCCTCTTCACTTGGTGCATCCCAGGCAAGCCAAACGTTGTACATCCATGCTTTAGAGACTAGGTAGTAGAGTGTCTCTTACATTCTTTGGACAACTTTCCTAAAATTAATGAATGTTTTTTTTTTGTTTGTTTGCTTCCTGAATGTGAACAAAGTTTGAGCTTTTCTCCATTTGAGCTTGCTGGCATTTCTCATGCAGCAGGTGCACTGAGAGACTTATTCCATGAGTCCCCTGCCTGCCTTGTTTTGCTGCATGTTTGGGATACTTCTAGGCCTTTTTCTTCTCCAGAAGGTTTCAACATTTTCT
The DNA here is from genome assembly GCA_037305975.1 of Chrysolophus pictus. Taxonomy (NCBI): domain Eukaryota; kingdom Metazoa; phylum Chordata; class Aves; order Galliformes; family Phasianidae; genus Chrysolophus; species Chrysolophus pictus. Next base: position 35,535,998 of record CM074577.1, read on the forward strand.
TACATTGTTGATTGTTCTTGCTCCAATATGGTGCCAAACACTGGGAGTTGTCCCTTATGGCTCTTCTTGGAGGATGGAAAAAGTAGAGTAGTCCATATTTGTCTTAAACTCACTACTTTCTTCAGTGCACCTGAGGGGGAAAAAAAATCTAATGAGTGCTCCCCTTTTAAAATGCTTCTTGGGTACAAATGTTTCTCTTTCCGTACTTTAAGAATTCTGCCAACTCACAAGCTTTGAGCAACTCCAGGATTTTCTTCTGGGTTAATTAATTTGGTAGTCACTGTAGACTTGGCACTGTTGTTGAGTAATAAAATTACGAATTACTGTGTAGAGGCTTATGTTGTAACTTGTACTGAGTGAACGAAACTTCCTGCTAAACTAAACAGAATTTAGTACTGCAGAGAAAGTGTGCAGTGATTGCCACCATACACGTTAACTTTGCTGTTGACTCTGGAAGCATGTGGTATGCTGCTTGTTTACAGAGTTGTACCTCATTAGATCCAATTAGTGACTAACTCATTGTCTCTTCTCTTTGGTTCCATAGGTATTTTGGATTAATTTATGACTTTGTGTTTTGTATTATGAATCTTTTATTCTATACAAACATACGTTTTTCTGGAAAATGAAGCTTGCAGCAATTCAGCTGCTATTCAGTCTACCCTCGGTACTCTATGCCCTTTAAAGAGACTGCTTCTTTCTCTTTGATTTATGCAGGAAAGTTAACCACATGAGTTCATCATCTGACTGTAGATCCCGTAATTAATTCTGTCATACCACAGCCTCAGATGCATCTCTGGGCTGATATTGTTGCAGATTTCTCATCACTGAGGCTTGTTCCTAATTGGCAATTGTTTAGTCATTGAAGCTGGGTTGTTAGGAATCGGTGAAAGGGAGATAGTTGCTTACAGTTGTGGTTTTTAAGGTATATTTGAGAGCATAGGAATACCTTAGGATATTTTAAATAGGTGAATATATTTTTTTTAATGTTATGTTAGCTTTTTAATATCTGTATTACCAATGATATTCTGCTTTATAAAGAAAATTGTGTTGGAATGTTCACCTTAACATTAAAGTTACGTGAAACCTTAACTGGTGCAACTGGCTTTGAATTCAGCTTAGCACCTCCATTGTGATATTGCTGTAACATTTCAAGTAATTGAAGCAAGATACTTCATAGTGACTTTGCTGAAAATCAGCAAATCAGTTCTTTTTCAAAGGAAGCTTATCTTATACACTTGTAAGATCTGATTAACGTCTTTCCTATAGATTAAGCAAATTTTTGTAGTTCTCCAGCAGAGTGAGTATTATATCAAAACTGCCTCACAATGGCCCTGCTCATAAAGAATGAGAGCAGCTTTCTTGCTATTCGGCATTGTTAACAGATAGTTTTAGATTAGGTACTGAAATCCCCAGCGGATGAATTAGGAATGAATGATTGCAAACAATTCTGATTATAGATCAATAAAATTGCTGTATGGTAATATGAGACCATTGCTTTCTGCATTGCAAAGTGTAACCCTTACTAGGCAAAGCCTCATCATTTCTACTTGTTAAGTTGTGCTGCCTTGTTTAAAGCTCATGGGGTAACTGAGCAGTAACATAGAATCTGGTCCTATTTTTTAATTGATAATTTGTATAGTGAACGGGATGATTTCTTGTTTTTATACATTATATGAATAATGAAATGTTAGGATAACTCCTAAACACAAGTTGCAAAAAACATATGAGCAAATACTGTGATTCTTTCAGAGTTATGTGGAAAAATATTACATGGTTGATTTTGTCATCAAGCAACACTTTGGTATGGACTTTTTGTATTAAGCAGGATGAACGTAACCACTTATAACCACACACTATGTATTTTCAAGTAAAAACAAAGCTGAAAATCAGTTCTAGTAACTCAGTGTTGTAAATGCCTTTTTCTTATTCACAGGGATCAGAGCATTTGGAAAGGACATACTGTCCCAACTTAAAAGGATTTAAAATGTAAGAGTTAAAACAGTGTAAGGAATGTGCCCTTTCATTATCAGAGTTTATTATGTTTTGAAATTCCTTCAGTTGTAAAATTGAAGAATATTTAAATGTAATTTGCTCATGAGCTCTTCAGATAATGATTCCTAAATTATATGCAAGTTTTGTGTTGCTGTTGTTGTTTACACTTCTCTAAGTGGATAATAGTTACATGCAAAGCCTTTTCCAGAGTACATTGTATTTCTCTGTTAATCCCTAGGCTAGCATGAGTTTTTCAAGAAGCAATACCAGATGTTGCTCTGAACTGAAGTGGTATGCTAAAGTACTGCAAAGGTAGCTTCCTCTAAAAAAGGGTTGAAAAACTATCCTGTCTGTAACATGCAGTACAAGGCATTGTGTGACTGGCATTCATATCACTGAAGCTGCCTATGTGGCTAACAAGCAACTTTTTCCACATCTGCAGGAGCCAGTCCCAACTTGAATTGGAAGAGTTCTCAACTGCAGTCAGTATCAGTGTGGTATTTGTGTTACATCTTATGTTACAGTACCTGAATTTTTAGTTCCCCAACAGTGACTTTTTCTGAATGAGAAGATCAGAGGTGTCCCAGGCATTGCTTGCACAGGCAGCAGAGGTTTAGGTGAGCTAACAGAGGCAAGTTGGACAAGAAAGCCACAATAATTATTTGGCATTCAGTCTTTGGTTTTAGGTTTATCTGATCATGTTTGTAAATTGAGTTATTTCTGAGACTTGCATCTCTGGTGCTGAAAATGTCTGCATCTGTTTTGACCACATCTGAAAGTACACTTTAAACAATGGGCTTCCATCTGAGTTGTTCTTGTTTTGTTAGACTTGCTTATGCCCAGAATTTCAAGGTGCAGAATGAAAAGAAGGTAATAGCTGTATTTTTGAAATCTACCCATTCAGGTCAGAAGGTACTGAACTGGAGAGCAACAGGAGGTTGCTTCTATACTATTAAGACCAATTATTGCATTCATTAGCTCAAGTTCCTTTTCTAGTGAGGAAGTTGTGCATTTCAGTAAAATTTCTGTGTGGTGACTGTTAGAATGCAAAGGCATTAAAGGCCATTTTATTTTTTTATACATCTTAGGATAAATAAGTACATATACCATGATGTTCGGGACACTTGATTTACATATTTAATCAGAAAATTAGTTAAATTAGACATTAGAAATTAGTTAAATTTGAATTAAAACAAATTATTTTTCCCAACTTAAGTGTCAAATTGCTCAAAAGTGGAAATCTCATTCTAAATTTTCACACATCTTTTCAAAGAGAATGGAATTGAAACTTGAGTTGTTTAAAAATACGTATCTTCCCCACTGTTAATGGTTTTTATAGAAACCTTCTTTTGGGCAAGAAGATAAGTCACCTGTCTGACTTGTAAGGCATATAACAAAAAGAGTGAAAACTTCAGTGTTGTTAGATCAGTGGTCAAGCATCGCTGAACACTGTTCAGGGTTCCTTATCTTCCTCTGCTCTGTGTGAGGTGGGGGAAGAGAAAGGAGCACGGCAGGAGTGTCAATTTTCTGCCAAGTATCTTTGAATCAATGATTTTCAAGGAGTTTGTGAAAACTGAATTTTACGAAGCAAGTGAATTTCTCCTTTACAGCAGTGTTATTTTAGTAACATTATTAGGATATTTATCAATTCCACATAATTCGTAAGAGTCCATGGATTGCAAAAACTAATGTCTGTTGTTTGCTGTGTTGTTTGCTTCTGTTTCTCCAGAGTTCCTTTTAGCAACTTCTAAAAAAGAAAAGAAGTTAAAAATTGGAAATAATCACACAGAAAAAAAATCCAGATTTTTCATTTGTTTGGGGTGGAGAAATCTCAAATGTCCCCAAAACAGTCTAGAGGAAATAAATTGGTATCATAGAACTACTACATCACAACTGAACAAGTTCATCTGTATCTTCACTTTTTGGATAATTGTTTTGATGGTGTTGGGTTTGAATCTTGAAGTTTAAAAGACCCTTGGTTTTCTAGAAATGCATTCAGCACAAAGAAAGGCCATTCCCTGCTTTAGTACAGCCTTGCTGTGAATTCAGTCCTTTTGTTCTCTAAACAATTTCAAGAATGTGTAACAAGTGGATAGTAATAAAGCTAATTATCTGAGGTGTGCATTCAAATTTGGAATTCTGAACTCATCTTTCCTTGCAAAGTTTACAGAGGTCTGAGGTAGGTTTTGAAGCCTAGATCTGAAAGAGATGGAAGTGTAGAGACCTCTTCTGAACCCCATCAAAATAGTATTTTCTACATGTGAAACTGTTTTGCATGAGAAGTATAAATTTAAATGTTGTTTTAAAATGCAAAGTACAATTTGCAGTTAATCAAAACTCATGATACAAGTGTAACATAATGAGTAGTATCTCATTTGCTTGTTTTATTCTTCTATTTGGGTTGTTTTTGTTGATTTTTTTTTCCTAGATATCGAACATGTTTAGCCCCTGCTGGAGACGCTAGTTTAGGTAGGCTGGCAATCTGATTTGGTAGGGCTCTTCTTGTGCTGCTTGTCAGCTTCTACTTGTCACTGCCCACCCTGGATTATTCTTTCTTCCTGTCCAAACTTGGCTTATCAGCCATCAGTTCGTCAGATGCTACATGTGAAAGACTGCCAGAGGTTCCTGTAAGCACTTGCCTGCAGATAAGTGAATTAGCTTACAGGTTGTCAAAGTGGTTTATTTCATTAGCTTTCCTTGAAGGCTTTTGTGAAACAAAAGCAATAAGATGCTTTTGGAAAGCCCTCATATAAAGATGCAACTACAACAATCTCAATACTGCAAGTACTGCATCCAGATGTGGAGTCCTCAGTACAGGAGAGATGTGGACCTGTTGAAGCATGATCAGAGGAGGGCCACAGAAATGATGTGAGGAATGGCACACCTCTCCTGTGAGGACAGGCTGAGGGAACTGGGGCTGCCTGGAGAGGAGACCCTCTGGGGAGACCTGAGAGCAGTCTGTCAGTATCTAAAGGAGGGCTATAAGAAAAAAAAGACAAATTCCTTATCAGAGTCTGTTGTGGTAGGACAAGGGGAAATGGTTTCAATCTAGAACAGAGGAGATTTAGATTGGATATAAGAAACTTTTTTTTTTTAAACAGTAAGAGTGGTTGAGGGACTGGAACAGGTTGCCCAGAGAGGTGGTGGATGCCCCATCCTTTGAGACATTCAAGGTCAGGCATGGTGGGGCTCTGAGCAACCTGATGTAGCTGTAGGTGTCCCTGTTCATCGCAGAGGAGTTGGACCAGGCAACCATTAGGGATCCCTTCCAACTCGATTGTTTCTATGATTCTAAGCATAAAGGAACTCAGTATTCTTGGTCATGCAGAGTTTTTGTACTGTCTTTTGCATCCTGTTTATAGGCAGTGTGAGGAAAACATGTAAATATATGCTAGCAGTATCGTATTGCTTCTTGCAAGCTGTTCTCTTACAGAAATATGGTCTTGAGGCCCTGTACAGTGTGTTGAGGTCTGTGGGACTTGTGCAAGAGGGGGCTGGTTGTCCTTTCATACACATGAACAATATGTAGAAGAAGATGTTCTCTTTCAATTGTTCATAAAGCAGAGGCAGATGTTTCAAATAGTATTTTCATGCTGTAGAACATTAGTTTCTATGTTTAATTAGTGCATCAGTAGCTAATGCAGTTGCATTTCATAGAATCACAGAATATCTAGATTTGGAAAGGACCTATCATTGAGTCCAGCTCTTGGCTTCACACAAGACCACCCAAAACTCAGACCATATGTCTGAGAGCATTGAACAGACACTCCTTGAATTCCAGCAGCCTATTCCATGCCCACCGCCCTCTGGTGCAGACCCTTTCCCTAACCACCAGCCCAGAGTTCAGTGCTTCCCCTCCGCTCCCTGTAAGGAGATGCAGCTGCCATCAGGCCTCCCCTCAGCTCCTGAGCTCCTCTGGGCTGAGCTAACACAGGGACTTCAGCTGTTCCTCGTACCTCCTGCCCTCAAGATCCTTCACCCTCCTTTGGGTGCTCTCTAGTAGCATCCAAAATTTCATTTTTGTGAATCTTTCCTGGCTTTTGAAAACTTTCAGCATTGAATTCCTACAATTAAAACCTGAGTAGGAAGACAAGGCCTTCTAATTCTTAAAAAAAAAAAAAAAAAAAAAAAAAAAAGCCAGGTGTGTGTGTATGTGGATATTTTGTAGATGAGTGCTCACAATCTTAGAAAATAGTAAGATTTTTCCTCATGTCTAGACAGACATCTGATTTTGACAGACTTGATTTCTAGGGCAGGTAAGCAGGTAGTCCTTCCTCATCTACCTCTTGAGTTTCCTGTGGTTTGTCTTCTGTGATGAGAAGCTTTCCTTGTAGGCCTTGTAGGAGTGGATGTCCTGTGCTCCTGTAGGTATGGTTGTATTCTGTAGCAGATGTAGATGTTAAAGCAACGTCTGCTGCCATCTGGCTGAATGAACCAGAAGACCTGTGTGTTTGTCCTTGAGGAGTTACATAAAAGCTCGTGAGATACAGTGCCCAAAAGTATTATTAGAAGTCATTCCCTGCTCCCCTAGCTCTCAGCTTAATATGAGTTAATAAAAGTTTAAGCTGTGTGGAGATTGTTGTGGCCAACGTTTTTACATGTCCTGACAACTGCAATTAGATTTACTTTGCAGCATGCTTCTGTTGTGTTTTTTATCTTCTTGCCTAGTATGCAGTGCTATTGCATTTTCTTATCAAAGGCTTTCCATTGCTGTTATTGTATTTATTTCAAAAAGATGTTTTCTACCTATATGATATTAATAGAAGATGCAGATGTGAAAATGTGCAATATATAAGATGAGCTGTTAATCCAAGTTTGCTACAATACTATAGCTAATCCTCACTTTACAGAGAAAATACCTTAAGTATTTGCTCTAGCAGGAAAACTGATAAGGTGAGGCAATAACAAACATTACTCACATAAGTCTAAATCATCCTATGTACAGCGTGGGTGAGGAGGTGTGTAAGGTACCTTCCAACATAATTTCCCAGTTTAACTTCTGTGTTTGTGGAAATGGCTGTGAAATAGCTACATTTCCGTTGGTTTTATATATAGTAGTCTATAAATGCTTCCTGAAACCCAGTCTCTTAAGTATCACTTCATTCTGTCATGCAAGACTTAATTACACTGATAATAAATAGACATTATGATATTTTTAGTGAAGTGTGTTGCCATGCTTCCTGTGCATGAAGCATATAACAACTTAAATGCCATATCTGAAAGCCCTCCAAAAGCTTTGAAAACAGCTGCTTGGAAACTGCCACAATTGAACTCGTTTCCTTAAATATCAAGTACAGCTTGGTCTGTTATGGCTATATGTTTGTTCCAGTAATGTTGTGGGGGAGAAGGCTGTTTTCCACAGACTGTTTTCTGCAAGATACTAAGGGTTGTAACTGACAATTTCTTGGGATCACACAATCTCTAAGCTGATCGTCTCAATCTCGCAGAAGTATTTCATGTGAAAGTATGAGTTCTTATTCAACAGAATGTAAACATCATTGAAAGGTCTGTTTCCTTTCTAGCACCTGGTGAATAAATTCTTAAGTAAACAGTATGTAACGTATTTCTCTTGTTCAGAGAAGCTTACAGGTAATCTCTGCAGTTAACTCCTGCCCAGACACCACGAGTGTTAGTAACTGAGTGATACAGTATGTAGAGAATTAAATATATGGGAGGCCTTAAGTTTAAAGCAGAGCTTGGATAATGCTCCTGGAGTTGCAGGGGTTTCTTACTTAAAAATGGCATTAATAATTATGGTCTGATTGCATTGGCTGGGCCATAAGTTGCAGTGATGTAGAGGAAAAAGAAATTTTTTGTAATTTGAAACATATTTAAATACTTGCTTGATTTTAAATTATAAACTTGATTAAGTCTTCACTGAAAAAGTCAGAAACTGCAACAGCTATTGGTTTGAAATACAGCATTAAAATTAATTTCCTCCAGTAGCTTGTGCCTCTGCTTTTTCATAAATTTGTTTTAAATAGGGGATATATCTGAGTATATCTTGTCATGTTTAGCACTTTATGAAGGAAGAGATATTTCTCAGAATTATACATTCTTCTTGCATACCCAGCAGTGCTTTTAACAGGTAGCAGATTGAGTGGCACATCTATATGTGAACTTTTCTTGCTCCTTTGACATCATTAAGAATTTTACCTTCAGTCTTACTCATGTTTCTAGAACCAAAGACAGCCCTTCTTTCTTTAGCTGATACATATTTCCTACATTTCTCTACCTACTTTTTCAGCGGGAATTACCTGTTCCTGTTTCAGAGCTGTCTGCTACTTTGTTATATATAATGTGTGTGTTATATATATATATATATATATATATATATTATATATATATATATATATATACACTTATTTCTCTATGCAAAATTTACTGTATCAGTACAGGCTGCATTTACCATATCTAATGTTGCAGTGTTGATAGCACTTTAATAGGCATGAAGGTATTTATATCTTGATATAGAATCATAGAATCATCAAGATTGGAAAAGGCTTCCAAGATCATCTATTCCAACTGTCCAACTATCTCCAATATTTCCCATTAAGCCATATCCCTCTGTACAACATGTAAATGTTTCTTGAACACCTCTGGGGTTGGTGATTCCACCACCTCCCTGGGCAGCCCATTCCAGCATCTGACCACTCTTTCAGCGAAGAATTTTTTCCTAATGTCCAACCTGAATCTCACCTGGTGCAATTTGAGGCCGGCCATTCCCTATAGTCCTATTGCTAGTTATTTGAGAGAAGAGGCCAACACCCACCTTGCCACAACCTCCTTTCAGGTTATTGTAGAGAGCAATAAAGTCTCACTTGAGCCTCCTCTTCTCTAGACTGAACAATCCAAGTTCTCTCAGCTGCTCCTCATCAGAGCTGTGCTCCAGGCCCTTCACAGTTTCATTGTCCTTCTTGGGGCACACTCCAGAAGCTCAGTTTGTAGTGAGGGACCCAAAACTGAACACAGTACTCAAGGTGTGGCCTCACCAGAGCTGATTCCAGAGAGGTGATCACTTCCCTGCTCCTGCTGGTTGCACTATTTCTGATACAAGAGAGGATGCCATTGGCCTTCTTGGCCACCTGGGCACACTGCTGGCTCTTGTTCAGCTGAATGTTGACTAATACCTCTAGATCCATTTTGTCCACATAGTCCTTCAGCCACTCTGCCCCAAACCTGTAGCTTTGGCTGGAGTTGTTGTGTGTATCAGACCTCTTGACTGATGTCTATTCGTCAGTGAGTTTCCTTCCATTCCAACATTACAGTGGTTATTCAAGTGGCCATAATGTAGATAGTCCCAAAGAAATTATTTTACCCATCTGGGTGTTATTATTCCAGGAAAGATCTGCAAAGCTTTACCTGCACTTACAAACTACTTCAGTGCATGTTACAGACTAGATGATGCTGGTGGTGGTACATGCTATTGCTTCTTGCTTCAGCTTACGTAGTGGGAATGGGGGGGGCTTTCTCTGTCTGAAATCATGTAGTACTGATGACTCCTTATGGAGAGAGTGCTGAAGAGGTGAACTTCACCCACATCTCAAATCAAAATGTTTCCAAAAGTGTTTAAAAATGATAAAAGCAACTCAAAGTGACATCTTAGTGATTTTTGTCATTTACATACCTCTACGGTAACATATGGGATTAAAATGCCCTTGAAGATTTGTAACAGACCGTGGGATTCCTTTCATTCTGCAGTGTTAGTTTTGTATGCATTTTTTCAGGGTTACGCAGAACGTGTTTAAACTTCTGCTATTATGAAATGCTGTGGGAGGCAGACTTGCAGACAGGATGTGCATCCAACTTGTATTCTATTTGTTATTCTACATACTTTTGAAAAGTCATTAACTCAATGAGTGTTTGAGTCCTTTGTTTACATAATGTTAGGTTGCTGTTTGCTTAAATATCAGTTGAGGAAACAGAGTTGTGACTCTCTAGCAAATTGTTTTTTTCTCAGCATTTGAGCTAATGCTCTTTGTACTCTTACTGTCTGTGGTCAGTCAGGTACTGGCCTGCTGGGATTGGTAGATTACCCATGGGTATTGGACAGTTTGCTGTATGAAGAGCATTCACAATGCAAGAATTCTGGAAACTGCATATTGCAGTTTTTTTTGTGTGCTTTTAATATCCATTTGACATCAATCTGATGATCTACTTTCTGATGAAGTAATGGTAATTGGAGGGGAGGAATTAATCCATTTCGGTAATATCACTCCAATTCTAGAATGAACGTGAGGGTGTTGAGGTATATGCTTTGTTTACTATCTAATTGGATTTCGTTTTCATCTTAACCAGTCATTTTGCTGGAGAATCATTAAGGATTTTTAGGCTTTGAGGAGAGAGGTTGGTGAACTGGGGGACTTGTAGAGGGACAGATTTGTTGTGTGAGCTTGAAAAGTGGCGTTCCTTTGGAGCTTGTGGTTTGGGTACAAGTAGGACAGAGGAAAACATATATAAGAAGGTACTGAGTAATGATGTGTTTCTATAATGATGCTTTATTCTAGGACAAAATATTCTTAATTCCCATAGCTGTTCTTGAATAAAGTAGCACTATTTATTGGGAATGTTTTTAGTATTTTCTAGGTTTTCTTCTTCTTTTCTAGGGGGGGGATGAGGTGGTGATGGTGCAGTGTTTTCTGAGATACTGATATTTTTTCCATTGCAAGGTATTTCATACTGCTAGTATGAGTAAGCCAGCTCCTGGCATTCAAACCTAGCCCTAGTAAGATCTTCACACCTGAAACTTTTTTCTAGAAACAAGACTTAGTGATATCTTAGCTGAAGGCCTTGGACATTGACCAAATTATGAAGCAGAACAGTTCTTACACTGTTTTCTGCATTTTCCTTGGATGTGATATGAGCATTACAGGCACAGCTTTTATGCTCTTGTTCTATAATAGGCTTGACTGGCAGGAGAACCTAGGCAGTTTAGGAGGAAAATACTCCTTCAATTCTTTCAGATCTGGGACAAGCTGAGATCGTAGCAGATGAGCAAATTTAATTATGCTCTTTTTTTTTCCCCCTTCTCTAACAAGTTAAATGATACCTTGTGGTTCCATGCTGTACTTTATTTATAAAAAACTGTATTTTATTTAGAAAACAATGTCTCTGAGTTCTGCTCAAAACTTGCCAACGATATTAAAAAGACATCTTGTATGGAGTTCTAATAGTTGACTCTTACTTGTTCACAGATAACTACTCTTATTAACCACAAGGATAAACCAAAGCGTTCTGACAAGACTCTGCAGGCAATTCAGCGAGTGGGCCAAGCAGTTAACCTGGCAGTTGGAAGATTTGTTACAGTAGGTGAAGCTATCGCCAACGAAAATCATGAATTGAAAGAAGAAATGAGTATTGCTTGCATTGAAGCAAGGAGAGCAGGTACGTAGTTACTCATGTTGTGCTTGTTCCCTATTTGAATCAATGTTTGTATTGTCTGGAGTAATGTAAGAACTTTAGTGTGTTATTTAATTGTTTATCCCTCTTCTGCCTAGTCTGTTACCTTGGTCACTTGCTTAAGTTGTCATTTTATCAGCAGATGATGGAATTGTGTGGTGACTTTGATCTTTTGCCAGAAGGAATTACCTGACTGCTGTTTTTTTTTTTTTTAAATGATGTTTTTAGAAACAAAGAGCAGAATGTTGAGAGAACACGTCTAGAGTTTATTGCTCTCAAGCTAAAACAGTGGGGTATTTAAAGTAATTTGAGGTCACTGCACTCTAAATCTGACTGTCTGAAATGAAGGTCAGTGTCAACCCAAATTTCATCAGCACTCAGTAAGATGACTCATATCATTCATCTGATGACTCCCCTCAGTAAAATGAAAATATCAAACCGTATTTCTCTTTTTGCTGGATACCATTTTCGTTGCAAACTTTCTGAGTTTAATTTGAAGTATGGACGAGGGATGAAGTTGACTATTGTCATGGTCCTCCTCCCAGAAGCCACCCTGTACAGAAACTGTGGGTTATATTTTCTGATACTGTAAGACAATTCAGTGTCGTGCTAGAGACCACATTCCCAGATATGCCCATTGCATGATGTTTTACTAGACTTCCTAAATGAATATTGTTGTGGTTGGGTGTGTTGTTTTTTTTTTCTTTCATATACTTTTAGATAATGGGAAGTTCTGCTTGAAGCAGGCAGAAGTGCCTACCAGCATGACAGATTGTCTCCCTGAAGCCACAGGAAGCATAAAGTCTATCTTGAGCTTCCAGATGTGCTGACAAAGAAATAAGCCTTCCCTCAACACTAATGGCTTGTAAGCCAGAAGGTGCTGTACTCCAAGACCAGCTCACTGTAATTGGTCTGTTAAGATAAACAGTGCACTTGTGGGTGTTTGTGGGATTTATTTTTATTTGTTTATTACTTTGTTCTTTATCTTTTCAACAAGCCCAAAAGCCTGAGGATCTTGTCTTTTGGCTAGCATTCTTCTGGCTTAATCCTTGTGCTGGCCTGAAACTTTGGGGATGCGTATCGTTAATGTATTTGGCATGTGCAGTTAATATTGATTTTGTACTTAAAATAAAAGCTTACAGGTTGAGCATAGTAATATAAGAAATCCTTTGGAAATTCCTCAGCAATGAGTAGCAAAGAAACACACTGGACTGTTTTTGTGATTTGAAAGGCTATTCTAGATAAACTTCAGGCTGAAATTTCATGGCCGCTCCAGTAAACTTGGCTGCAAACAGAAATGTCCTAATTTGAAAACATTCCACTTGTTATGTAAAGCATGTCTTTTCTCTTCAAAGATCCAAGTAAAATGCTGACAAGCCGAAAGTTTCCATTGATAATCTCAGCTGTTAAAAGACCAGTGCAATGCGAACCTCTATTTCTTGACTTGCCAGCTATTTTGTGGCCAAGTTCTTTTCTCAACCCCTTCCTATCAGTTTATCCAGAAAGAGCTCAGAATCTAAAAATACTCTGGCTGCACTGTTTTATCTCACCCAATGGTTATATTTCTTGTGTTGTTTTTTCTCCCCCTCAGTACAGAGGAGTGGGGATATAGGTTATTTACTTTTCTGTCAAGTTTCGAAATGCCCTTGGCATGGGTCAGTTACTCTCAAGCCTATGTGTTTTAGATCTAACTGAAGACTTACATGGAATAGTCAATATATCATACATGTTATTGTTTGATTTAGATTTTTTTTATTCGGCTGCTTTTTGCTAGTGTAACTCTGTGGACTGTTAAGTGTTGAACAAGACTAGAGAGTCCTTTGTGCAGACACATTTTTATGAATAGTTGTTCTGTAAATACAGTCTCAAGATGCAGTTGCCTGAGTGCCATTTTGAAGAACTTTTCTCCTGGACAGTTATATCTGATAATAACTCATATAAAAGAATCATCATAGAAATGTTATTCATCAGTGAATATGACTAGTTTGAAAAGCCCAAACTGTCAGCTCTTTGTTCTTTTTCTATATCAGCCATCAATACCGGAGATGTCAATGTTACGTGGATTTATACATTACAATACATGTAACAAGCAAGCATAAAATTTTATGTAAGGTTCCTACAAAAACTTCAGCCAGCCATGGAACACTGCTGTGTGCACCAACTCTTCTCATGGGACAAGAAGGATTTTATGAGAAGTAGTAGTTTGCCTAAGGTATTGAGTTCTGTGAGGAGAAATGCATTTGTGAACATTTACTATAATGAAAACAAAGTTTTTGTAATGAAAATTTGTGTGCAGCTAAAGCACGTATTTCTCATGTCTGTTTGGTTTTGAAGTGTTGAGGTGCCATATTTTGATGGCCTGGGCAGCAGAAAGCCCTTAGCTGGTTAGGACAGGATGTTGAGGAGTTGTTTATACTTCCTTTTAGCCAATAAATTAGACGATGCCTCAAAAATTAAAGGGAAGTGTTGTTAGATGTATGTTGTGGTTTAACCCGACAGGTAGCTAAGCACTCCACAGTTGTTTGAACAAGCAATTGCTCACCACCCACCTACCAATGCCCAGCCAACCAGTGGTTCCTCCCCCAGCCAACTCTGCTGTTTTTCAAGGTGATTTTTGCACATTGTCATATGGTATGGAATATCCCTTTGCCTGTCCACTCCCACGTCTTTGTGCCCCCTCAGCCCCCATCACTGGCAGGACTATGAGAAGCTGAAATGTCCTTAGCACTGTTCAACAACAACTAAAACATCAGTGTGTTGTCAGTCTTGTTTTTCCTCATAAAACAAAAACGTAGCATCATATCAGACACTATGAAGAGATAGTCGGTTCCATCCCATCTGAGACCAGGATGACATAGAAGATAGATCTCAACCCTAGAGGATTTAGAACTATTTCTTTTGCTAAGAAAAGTAGAGAGTCTTTAAATCAATTGCGTATCCTGCAGGGGCTTTGAAGGATGATGTGTTGTATCTGACTCTTGTGAAGAGTATAATTGGTGATCTCAAATGTTTCAGACTTGTTATGACTATTTCCTTGTAATAAATCTTGTAATTTGATTTACTTAAAAAGAATCATAAAATGCTGCAGAGGGTTGTGTAGCAGATTTTGCCTAACATTATTCTTGCACTGTTTCAGTGTTTACAGTAATAGTATAGTAGTGGAATATAACTCAAAGAATCATGTTTTTAGATGTCCATCTGTGGTATTTTTTCCCCAAAGCTAAGAAGAGACTGGTTAATTTAGAAGAAAAAACACATGTCAAGAATGAGTTAGTGTCATAACATTTTCACTACTCACTGCCAGTCGACTACATAACCCTCAAGGAAGACATGGAGTAAAATGGAAGTGATAGCTCTCTCCTATTTTTGTCTTGCCTTTTAGTAAGAGAAGGAATAAATTAAACATGTTGAAAAGCAACGTTTTGAGATGGATACGCAGAATCACAAAATAACATGTTGGAAACTGCATTTGTTTTCAAGAATGGAGACATGGCAATTTCTCTTGTATACTGTTAAGTGTTTAGCCACTCATATATTTGAAAAAATGTTTTCTTATATTTCATCCATTGTTTCTTGTCCTATCACCATGCACCTCTGGGAACAGTGTCCCTATCTTTTCTATTCCTGTCCACTGGATAGTAGTATACATCCATGAGCTCTGCCAGTGGCCTTCTCTTTAAGAGTGAACAAATTCACTTCATTCAGCCTCTCTTGTTATGTGCTCCGCTATGTCAACGTTTTTCTTGGCTAAGCAGAAGGGCTGAGTCAGTTCCACAGCTTGCTGGTTACTCTCTTGCTGACAGCCTGGCAAGCACTTAGACTTCTTTGCCATCTCCAACCTGTCATCTACCAGGACCCCCAGGTCCTTCCTTGTAAAGTTCTTTCTAGGCAGTCTGTACTATTGTATGGTGTTACATGGACCCAAATACAGGACAAAGTTATATGCCTTTGTAGGCATACAAATACATTTCATGAATTTCCTGTCAGATTGCTTATCCAGCCAGTCCTTCTTTCTCTCTCAACCCTGTCCTCCAGCGTATCAGACACTCACATGATTTGGTATTGCTGCACACTTGCTGAACATGATTGGCTAGGGAACCTTTTTGATCCCTTATGTCAGTCCCTGAGGGATGCCACTGGTATCCAAGGGAAATTTTATGTCACTGATTACTACCACTGAGCTTCGTGGTCAAGACTGTTTTCTATCCACCTAACTGTTCACTTATCTAGTCCATATCTCATGGCTTAGTGATGAGAGCACTATGAGAGGTCACATCGAGGACCTTGATAGAGCCAAGATACACAGCATCCGTTGCTTTCACATCTAGAGAGGTTGTCATCATTATAGTATTTGGGTTGGTAAGTGACTATGCACCCTTGCAGTCTCTGCTTGCTCTTCCCAATTGCTTTCTTATCCTTCATATGGTAAGGCCTTCCAGGATGATATTTAATAATATTCTTGAAGTAAGGTCAACTGGTCTTATAGCTACCCAAATTTTTCTTGTTAACCCTTCATGGAAGATGCTGTGACAATTGCTTCTTTCTGGGAAAATTTTCCCTAATTTGCCAGTCTTTCAGTCATGGCACCCCTACATGACAAGTGTATGCATAGTTATGTTTCCTAGCATATTACACTAACAACTTTTTTTCCTCATAGCTTACTCTCAGGTCACCATTACTACTCCAATAGCTGCAGAACTGTAGGCAGAGAAGAAATCCTTTGTTCTGATGTCAGAAGTCACTAGTTTTTAGAGCTACCCAGAGCATTTGGCAGGCAGTTTTTGCAGCTCTGTCTACATTCTCTGTTTACTCTTTGTATGACTTTCTGCTTCACCTATTATTCAATAATTCATCTTCAAGAAGGTGA
This sequence comes from Chrysolophus pictus, assembly GCA_037305975.1. Lineage (NCBI taxonomy): Eukaryota > Metazoa > Chordata > Aves > Galliformes > Phasianidae > Chrysolophus > Chrysolophus pictus. The sequence goes on from CM074577.1 coordinate 35,552,256, forward strand.
ATCACTTAGAGTAAGAAATGGGGTAATTATGTTGTACATCTTTTTCCTCAGTTATGAAAAGCACTTTACATCTATGTTTTTTATTTTCTGCTTTTACATCCTGACCTGGAAGTTCCTTGCCATAGGCCAATACATATTCAGACAACTTGAGAGCTCAAAGGATTATAACTGTCAGATGAGAGAAGTTTATCCATAAATACTACAAAACATGGAGCCATGTTTTGAAGGATTGTCATTTTTTTTCTCATTGTGTAGAGTTTTTATAAATTATTTTCAGGTTCATTATGGACTCTCAAGTTCTTCACGTGGGATCCCTGACTGTCATATTTTTGAAGTGAATATCTAATATGCTTAGGAGTATTATCTTAGTTGTGGTTTCGGAGATGAATCCCAGGGAACTCAATCAAATGTCCTAGGTTCTGTCTTCAAGGATGATTTGCAAGTTAGCTGTGATTTGATCATCTTGTCTTGGGTGCTAATAAAAAGTATGCCTTATTTTAGATCTTGCTTGAGTACTGTTTCCTGGCAGTCCTTCTGCAGCTATGGAGTAAGGAAAGGTTCTGTGCATTTTCTCTATTGCACTATTACTTAGGGTACACCAGAAGCTTTAGCAGGATGGAGTCCTGTGATTTTCTCAGACAAGGAGATTCACTGACTACATTGAACTATGAACTGTTCTAATCACAGTAAAGATAAAAGTTGTCAAATGGCGCTCCTTAACTTTTATTATATTAAAAGATAGTTGACTAAAAAAAGATGCTCATGAAATGAAAATTGGTGCTTGTTTTTTTTCTCTTCTGTCTCTGACAATGTACTGTTTGGCATTCCTTTAAACATAAAGCACAGCAGTCTCACTGTAATGTTTCAATCCTGTAAATTTTTACAGATTATTCTTTTTTTTAAATCTCTTTAAACTTCGCAGAATCATGATTTGTGATAGAAAACTTTACAGAAATATGAAAGCAACAAATTATGGAAATGCTAACTGAAATTTGGAAGCAGAGAGGAATTTGTAGTTCTTTATTTGCTGCATAACATTCCCTTAGTGTGATGGCTCTGCAAGTGTTGACATTGATTTGACTTTTTCTATGAAAATTGGAGAAGTATTTTCCATGAGTGTTTTCTCATTTGAAACTCTGCAACTCCACCCCTTCCACCTAAATATTTGTACACCACTGTAAGAAAATCAGTGTTACGTACAGATGGATGTATGGGGCAGTACTGAATCAAACAGATTTCAGTTTGGAGAGGGTGCCACCAAGAGTCAACAAAAGGAAGCAAAACAAAGTAAAAAGGAATTGTGGATTGCTCTGGAATGCTTCATAAGTACTAAGAATAACACAGTAGTATAAAATAGTATGAAATGATAATTATTTATTTTTTTTCCTATAGGTGAAACAATTGCACAGCTTACAGATGTAGCAAGCTTGGATCATCCTGAATCTGATAGCCACATTACGATCTTTACGGACAAAACAGGCGTGGTAAAAGCTGCAAGGCTGTTACTTTCTTCGGTCACAAAAGTGCTGGTGTTAGCAGACAGAGTAGTTATTAAGCAAATAATAACTTCTAGAAACAAGGTATTTGTAGCTCCTTTTTTTGTTTTGTTTAACTGATATGTGCAGCTAATGCAAAAGAATATTGCTAGATGAAGCGGTATTTTCATTGCATCTCTAGGGGAAAGTACAAAATAAAGAGGTAAAAATGTATATTTTACATATATCTACATACCAAATATCCAAAGTGGCTATGAGTAAAGAGGAATAACATTTTCTATTACTTTTTACATTTTATGTGACCTGTATTACTCTGTTGACTTAATATGCTGAAGAGAAAGCTGTGTTACTGCTTATTTATCTGTCAATTAAAAAGCCAATAAAAGCTTCTCCTTGGCAAAGAAGATGTTTCTACTGTCAGAAACAAGACAAGGATACCATCCAGAATTTATCTATGACAAAAAGCTGTGAGGAGGGCATGTGTTAAAAGCACATGCTAGTTCACTGAGTCTTACGGATTAAAAGTTTTTTGTGCAGTTTAGCTTGTGCCTTGAAACTTAGCTTAAAACTACTTAGCTGATCTAAATAGTGAATGAAGGCCATTAAACTCTGGATAAAATCTACTTCATGTACTGTACTGTCTTGACCATAGGATATTTCTGTCACACTGCCCAATGTACTGAAATAAAAATAGATCAAAAAATGCATTTGTAAAATGTAAGCCTCAGAATGACGAGTTGTTTTTTTTTTTTTTATTTTTTTGGTCATTAATTTTCAACTCCTTATCCAGAGTAAAGCCTTTTTTTCTTCTTTTGCCTTCTCATGCTTTCTATCTTTCTTCCCAGTATACTTTCCAGACAGGCTTTATTTTGTGCCTTACAGGTGCAAGATAGCCAAGTCCAAGAAACTGCACTGCCTATAATATTTGCTTCAGTCTGGCTTGAGGCTTAGGAGTACTGATTTGCTATCTTATTGTCCTTTTCTTCTTCCAGTGGTTGATCAAAGTGGTGTTAGTTTTATCAATATTAATTTCCTGTTGTTACTTGCAGCCTGGTCTTCTCTTGCAGCAGAGTGGTGCATTTGATTCTTTTTGCTGCCTTCCCTGAGCCCTTTGTCTGCAGCCATTCAGACAACTAATGTCCAAATGTGATAGTGATATGAATACAATAAGCATAAGTGCAGAAACAGGTTTTGATTTTGAAAGTATTATAAAATAGAAAATGAAGTTGTATTCCAAAGCAAGCGTCTTACTGTGATTGTTGTAGTTGCCTAGTCTTTGTGGTTTTCTTTGAGTTTTACTGCATTCTACTTTCTACACATACTATAAGAGTTTGAGGATATCTGTGTCTGTTTATGGAACCAGTAAGGTAATTCTCTAGGACCAAGTAAAACAAATGTTAGTGCATTGTACAGGCATACTGTTTGAGAGGGTGCTCTGAAAATTGTGTCAGGTCATGGTATGATGGATAGCAAGGCAGTTCTTCGTTTAAGAAATTATGATAGAGAGATCATAGAGTAATAGAATCACCAAGGTTGGAAAGACTTCTAATATTATCCAATCCAACCATCCACCTACCACCAATATAACTCCACTAAAACATGTAGTGGTAGTACTGTATCTAAACGTTCCTTGAACACCCCCAGGGCTGGTGACTCCACCACCTTCCTGGGCAGCCTATTCCATCGCCTAGCCACTCTTTCAAAGTAGCTTTTCCTAACACCCAGCCCAAACCTTCCCTGGCACAACTTGAAGCCATTCCCTCTAGTCCTATTGTTAGTTACATGGGAGAAGAGGCCAACCTCCACCTCACCACAGCAGCCTTTCATGTTATTGTAGAGAGTTATAACGTCTCCTCTGCACCTCTTCTTCTCCTGACTAAACAATCCCAGTTCCCTCAGCTGCTCCTCATCAGAGTTGTGCTCCAGATCCCTCACCAGCTTCTTTGCCCTGCTCTGAGCATGCTCTAGGACCTCAATGCCTGTCTTGTAGTGAGGGGTCCAAAACTGAACACAGTCCAAAACAGTACTTGAGGTGCGGTTCTTCAGAGCTGAGTACAGGGGGACGATCACTTCCCTGCTCCTGCTGGCTGCACTATTTCTGATACATGTGAGGATGCTGTTGGCCTTCTTGGCCACCTGGGCACATTGCTGGCTCATGTTTAGCTGATCACTAACCAGCGCCCGCAGGTCTGTTTCTTCCACACATCTTCCAGATGCTTTGCCCTAAAACTGTAGCGTTGCCTGGAGTTGTTGTGGCCAAAGTGCAGGACCCAGCATTTGATCTTGTTGAACTTCATCCCATTGGCATCAGCCCAGCAATCCAGTCTATGCGGTTCTCTCTGTAGAGCTTCCTATCCCCAGGCAGATTGACACTTCCTCCCAACTTGGTGTCATCTGCAAACTTACTGAAGGTGCACCCAGTCCCCTCATCCAGGTCGTAAGTAAAGATATTAAATAGGACAGGCCCCAGTACAAACACCTGAAGAACACCATTCATGACTGGTCACCAGCTGGATTTAACTCCATTCACCACCACTCTCTGGGCCTAGCCATTCAGCCAGTTCTTTATCCAGCAAAGTGTGTATCTGTCTAAGCCATGGGCTGCCAGCTTCTCCAGGGCAAAACTGTGGAAGACTGTGTCAGAAGCTTTGCTGAATCCTTGGTAGACTACATCAACAGCCTTTCCCTCATCCACCGGGCAGGTCACTCAATCATAAAAGGAGATCAGGTTGGTCAAGCAGGAGCTGCCTTTTATGAGCCCTTACTGGCTGGACCTAATCCCCCAGTTGTCCACAAATACTCTGTGATCTTACTTAAGATGATCTGTGGGCATGGACTGTGAGATGATGTGGGCAGCGTCTTAAGCAGTGTGTACGAATAATCAGAGACGGTGTAGTATAATTTGGCATAGAGAATAGAGAGGCAGAAGAAGGTTATAATTTATGTCAGCTGGAGCAGATGTTGGCTTTTTGGTCAAAAACATCTCAGCTGCATTTTCATCTTGGAGTCTATTTGGCCACATTGGCTACCACCAATTACCTCATCTTTATTTTCCATGTGCCTCCCAGGGCCTTTAGGAGGATTTGCTCCCAGGCACACTGATGAGACTGGCTGGCCTGTAGTTCCCTGAATATTCTTTTTTTCATTTCTTGTAAATGAAGGTAATGTTTCCCCTTTTCCAGTCAGTGGGATCTTCATCAGACTGCCATAACCTTTCAAATGTGATGAGTAACAGCTTGGCAACTTCATCTGCCACTTCCCTCAGAAGTGGATGGATCATTCCCTCGTGGATGGATCTCATCAGGTCCCGTGGACTTGTGCACCTTAAGGTTTATGAACAGTTTCTTTTTCGTTGTCATAATCATCTTCCTCACGTGAATCAAGAGTAGTTGAGTGAAAAAATGCTGAAAGACAGAAAAATGATTCATAGACTGCTGATTGAGATTTTCTAGAATGGTGATCTACTGCAAAATTGCAATCTCTGCTTGATAATCCTGATGATTGCGTTTCTGTCTGTGCATCCTCTGCACCATCTCTTTTTTTAGATGGTGTGTATTTCTTAAATCTGTGCCCACATCTTTCCAGCCTTTCACAATTTATTTCATTCTCTATCAGAATTAGTCACCTCATCAGTAAGTTTACATCTTGCTCCACTTACTGTACCAATCAAATCAGAAGCATCAGAACAATGAGTAATGAAGTGACAGCAGGGATGTTGCTATCCTATGCAGATTAGAGAAAAATATGGAAGTGCCCTGAAGTGATGTCAGCCAAAGACTGCAGTCTGAAGAGTGACATTCATAGAGCAGCAGTAGCTGTGAAATACTAAATTCTAATTTAATTATTAATAGAAATGTGACCTTTCTGTAACACACTTTAAACCTGAATTTTGAAAAAATGCATTTTCATAGTATGACAGAATGGATAGGGATGGATGGGACTTTAAAGACCATCTAGTTCCACACACTTGTCATGGGCAGGGATATCTCCCACTAGACCAGGTTGCCCAAAGTTCCATTCAACCTGGCTTTGAACACTTCCAGGGATGGGGCATCCACAACTTCTCTGGGCAACCTGTCCCAGTGCCTCACCACTCTCATAGTGAAGAATTTCTTCCTTATATCTAATCCAAATCTGTCTTAGCTTTAAGTTATTACCTATCACTATATGCCCTTAGAAAAAGTTTCCCTTCAGCCTTCCTGTAGTCCCTTTTTAAGCAGTGGAAGGCTGCAATGAGGAGCCTTCTCTTCTCCAGGCTAAACAAGCCCAGCTCCCTCTACTTTTCTTCACAGGAGGTGCTCCAACCTTCTGATCATCTTGGTGGTCCTCCTACGGATTCACTCCAACAGCTCCCTGTTCTTATGCTGTGAGTCCCAAAGCTGAAAACAGTACTCCATGTTAGGCCTCACAAGAGTGGAGCAGAGAGGGACAATCACCCCCTTTGACCTGCTGGCCACATTTCTTTAGAAGCCGCCCAGGATCCACTCTGCTGTCTGGGCTGCAAGTGCACACTGCTAGCTCATTATTTGCTTGTCATCAACAAAGACCCCCAAGTCCTCCCCAGAGCTGTTCTCAATCCATTCTCTGCACAGTGCTTGTATTTGTGTTTGGGATTGCCCTGACCCACTGCAGCACCTGGCATTTGGCCTTGTTCAGCTTGATGATATTCAGATGGGCCCAGTTCTCAAGCCTTGTCAAGGTCCTCCAGTGTATTCATTATACCACATAGCTTCTGTGTTGTCCAAGAACTTGCTCACTGTCATTGTCCATGTTGTTGACAAAGACATTAAATAATTGTGTTCCAATGCCAACCCCCAAGGAGCACCACTCCTCACATTTTATTTAGTATCTGTGTGTTTCATGGTGAAGAAATCTTAAAATAATAATGAAAAAAAAAATTGGAGACATAATGGATATTTTTAATTTTAAGATCTTCTTGAATAAGCTTTAGATAATTTAGGGCTATCTATACTCTTCCTGTGTGTAGTTCCTTAGAATGTCACTTATGCCTGAAATGTCTACAATTGTTAGCAGTAATGGGAATGTGTGCTTTCACTGAAATTTTTATTTGACAAGATTTGTCATGACAGAAACATTTGCTCTAGGGTAGCCGAAACGGAAGTTTCTTGCAACCAAGGCCATACTCATGGAATACTCTAATTGCTTAAACCAAGAAGGATTAAATATATTTACTCCTATATGAGAGCTGCTCGAAAAGCAATGCCTCCTATTTTATTACATTGGCCTACGATGTCAGAGGTGCATGTTGGTGGTATGGCAGTACAGGTTGAACCTTCCCACCAACATTGTCACAATTTGCTGATGTGTGACAGATGGCAGCAAAGAGACAGTCTGACAGAATGGTGTCTGACGTGGAGGCGTGTATGAAGCAAAGGTGTGTCACTGAATTCCTCCATGCAGAAAAAATGGCTCCCATTGACATTCATTGACTCTTGCTGAACATTTATGGAAACCAAACAGTGGATGGGGGCACAGTGAGGCAGGGAATGGTGCATTTCAGCAACAGTGGGTCACCTTTGCTGGTGCAGTGTTTTATGTGCACGGAGAGCATGCAGGTTCTTGTTCATTGCTGGTGCAAATGCATATCCAGTGGTGGTGACTATATTGAAAAATAGTGTTTTGTAGCTGAGAATTTGCTCTATCAAATAGTGTTATTGTGCTCTTTGTATCTGTTGTCATTTTCATGGAAATAAATAGGAAGCATTACTTTTGGATTGACCTACATATTTTTATTCATTTTTGGATAAGAAAGTTGGACCCTAACTTGTATATTTTTTCCTTTCCCACATTCATTTTTCTGCTTTTACTCTTATACAGCCATTTTCATATTCTTGGTTCTGTGGCTAAGTTCTTTGCATCCTTGCTCACACAGAGATTCAACAACTGAATAATGAAAGTTCTTGTTTCTGCAGTGTTTGTGGAACTGGCTGCATAATGTAGCATTCTCAGACTGATAATGCAGTCTAGTATTGCATGGAACACTTGCTGTAGATTGTGGATTGCAAGGAAAAGGAAATTTGTCACAAAGGAGGCTGTTTTTTTACTTGAGTAGAAAATTCTTTTGGCATAGAAATAAAAAACTAAGTTGAAGTTTCTCCCTTTTAAGTACAGTTCATTAAACTTCCATGGGCTATCTTATCTTCAGACTGAGATATAACAAAGAGCTACTTTAACTGTCTTTCCTTCTGAAGTCAGTTGGATTTGAAAGATCACTGTGGGATTCTGTACTATACATCTAACCTGAATTACTCCAATGTTAATGTCTGTTGTAAACCATACTGTAGTGCCCTCAGCAAGATAGATTCAATAATTTATAACCTATGTGATAATTTTTGCTGAACTTTTACAAAAATGCTGATTTCACATGTTTCTACATACCTTCAATAAGAGCTTGTTACAAGTTTAGTACTTTGCTTTATATAGAAATAATAAAAAATTGCCACTATTTTAAATTCAGCTGTTACGGAAAGCATAAAGCTATATTAATTCATTTCTAAATTTTTTAAATTTTCTTTTGTGAATGCATTTTTCATGCACGTTGCCAGTCATAAACACTTGTTGGACTGTGTAAGCATGGCTTTAGACTTTGAAAGCGATGCATCTGAAATTGAACTTTAAAGTTGAGAATTATAATACAGAGTATTATCAGCATATAATTTTTAAGTACTTATGTTTATAAAAGTAATAGGCAGGAATATTTTTCTAAATATGGAAACTGAATCCTGCAATACTGTTGCTCTTGATATTGGGAAGAGTGAAGAAAGTGTGTTTGAGTGTTCAAAATAAGTAATGCCTTTTAACTGAAGCATGATTAATAATTTAAAGTTTGATTTCCAGCTTTTGGTTTATTAGTACTTAAATTGTAATGAAATCCATTCATTTTATATGACCTTGTTTAGAAGTGTTCACAAATAATAACATTCCTGAATTAGTAATAATGGCTTCTGTTTGGTATCTTGATGATCTGCAGTTTTTTCCCTTATCTTTCAGGTTCTTGCAACTATGGAACAGCTAGAAAAAGTCAGTAGTTTCCAGGAGTTTGTACAAATATTCAGCCAGTTTGGAAATGAAATGGTCGAATTTGCCCATTTAACTGGAGACAGGCAAAATGTAAGTATTAGTAAAAGGCTATGAGAGATGCTTTAAGTATCACTTCTCACCTGATTTATTAGAAGATTTTTGTTCTTCTGTGATCCTTATTTTATAAAGCAAAAAATAGTGGTGTTCTGTCTCTGAAACCCACATTTCTTTTTTCTGTTCCACACAAAGTGCATCCTTTTGTTTTAAAAGTCAGTTGAGTTATTTTCCCTTGTACATCTTGCAGAGGCCTGTGTGTGTATTATCTGAGTCATGCTTTAACTTCATTTGTTTGGCTTTAGCTTTTCTGGCTTTTTGCTCTGGTAGGGAATTTGTCTGTTACTTCTTGACAGAAACACTTGATGTTTGCACATAGTGAAACACTTTGAAAACAGAGTAGTGGCTTCAGAAAACTCAAAACTTGAAATCTCTACATCCCAATAAAGCATCGGCGTAAATTTTTTCATTATTCTGAAATATTTTCTTTAGATTTTGTTCAAAACTTTTTTCCTCATTACGAAGAGACTCATCTTTGTTGTTCACTGCATCAGAAAAAGGACATTTTTTTTTTCTTTAATATAGTATGCCAGAAACTCTTGAGTGTGATTATGCACTCCAAATGCAGTACATAAATTTCCAAAATGAGCTATTGTTTAAAACTTAGCCACCTCACTTTAAGATTTTCTGTCCTTGTTAAGTAAGTCTTTTTGAAAGATGTCAAAATGGCCTGATTTATCTGGTTATTTGTGTCTATATTTATCTGTTTTTTAATGTGGTATTAATTCCATCCTGTAAACTGTTCCTTTTTCAGCTAGTAATAACTTTTTCCATTCAACCTTCTATATTTTGAGATGAGTAATAAGTCTTGATACACAATACATGTCACTATTTTGATAGAAATGGACTTATAAACAGAAAATAAGTGCACTTTTGTCTAGGAGTTAAATTTTTCTGAACTTGTATAATTAGGAGCTTATACTTCCTAACAGCAAAAGAAGTTACTAGATCTGAGATCTACTTCCATTTATAGTAAGAAGTATGAGATGTGGGTAACTGGCAGAGAACTAGATCTGCTTTCAGTGGAAGTACCATTTGGTTGCTCGTTTCGTAACACTCTTAAAGCATTCAGCTATCTTTACAAGTATTGGAAAGATCCTAAACTTTCTAGGTCCTTCCTCTTGTTACACACTGAGGGTCTAAAATCTTGTCCTGTTTACCTCCCTCCCATCCCAGTCTCACTTTGGACTCTAAATTCTTCTCATTTGCTGACTTTCTCTGGAGGTAAAATTTAGTTTTGCAGTGTATCCCTCACCGTGTAGAGTTCCTGGAAAATTCCTATATTCAATGCTTTCTACAGAGGAATGGCTTTTTAAGCGTATTAACGTCTTCTTTATTATTGGTATATGGTAAATATAACAATATATAAAATATTAATTTTCTATTTCCTTCCCTGCAGTGCAATGAAAGGTCAGTGTTCTCTTTCTCTGCCTTCCGTTCCCCACCATTTCAGATGCTATTTTTAATTATAGGTTTTGTTTTTGGTTGTGCTTTTTGCTTCCTTTCCTGCTCTATAAATAATGCTATATGATAAGGATACAGAAATTAGTGACCCAATTAGCACATGTTGTATCTCTGACATCTTCCTTCTTTGAAATCTGAATTGAGTAGTGCCAAGAATAAATACGTAAATTAAAATATTTCTGAAAAGCAAGTTCTAGATCATGAGCTAGGCTTAAAATAGCATCTATTAGACATCATAAAGAAGCTTTCTTACAACCCATCCATCTGCAAGATGGATCTTTTTTTTCCCAGTCTCATAAGCAGTAAACATTTCAGTTATTATGCAGTATTCAAATCATTTTTCTTTGCTGTTTAGGATTTGAAGGATGAGAAGAAAAAGGCCAGAATGGCAGCATCTAGGGCTGTTCTTGAGAAGTGCACCATGATGCTATTAACTGCTTCAAAGGTCAGTGAGAATTCACACTTCTGCACAACTTAGATAAATCAGAGTATGGCAACTGGCAGGACAGCTGTCTGTTCTTTCTCAACCTCACTTTAAACTTCATACTCAAAGGTATAAGGTTATAAAATGAGTAGAGGAACGTCTTTACATTCTGAATAATTCTGTAAGTTCTACTTAACAGCATTTTAACAGAAAGAATGTTTTGTATTCTAACACATTCTTCAGTCTTGCTTCAGCAGGAAGCATTCATTTCACTCCTGCATTTGTCTCCTTCTTAATACTTAATTTGCTTTCTTTTGAAGACTTGTCTTAGGCATCCGGACTGTGAATCTGCTCGTATAAACAAAGATGGTGTTTTTCATCGAATGAGACTAGCTTTGGAACAGGTAATAGAAATTGTAACTGACTCTAGACCAAATGGAGAAAATGAAGTGGCTCCTATCAGTATATATACTGGAATCAAAGAATTCAAGGTGAGAATGGAAAGAGTATTGTTTTCTACAGCTTAATAAATTACCCCCAACTAGAATCTTTTTAAAAAAATTATTATTAAGTTCTAAATGGTAGAGTAGCATCTTTTCAGCAATTTAACTTGAATAAGTGTCTCAGAATGTAAGAGAATCCAGCAGAAGGTGGTGATAATTTCATTGCTATTGCCAAGATATGCCTTCTGATATTTCACATTTCCTCCAGCTTTTTTGTGAGGGAGTAATGCCTTTGATGTTGAATAAACTTAAGTACCAGGATATCAAACTTCTTTAAAATTGATGATGAAGAATTGTTACTTCATAATTGCTAGCATTTTTAAAACACATACAAACACTCATGCAAAAATTTAAAAGAGCAAACTGGCATTCAAAGAAAATATTATGAATTGAAATTGTATCTTGTTGCTCAATGAATTAACAACTATGTCTTATTTCTTGGAATCTGAGTTAACACTTGATTTCTCTCCCTCCATTCTCAATATATCAAATGTAAATATTTAAAAAACACACTCAAAATTGATCATATGGCTGTGGAAAAGCTTGTAAAGATCAATCAAAATCTGAATGCACAGCTATTTTCTGAAACTTACTTAACTGAAAAGCTTCTTAGTGACTGCAGGAAAACAATGCTGATCGTTCTGATAAATGGACAGTAATTTTGTTTAAAGAAACCCACATCCTACGCCAGAGGTCTGATACAAGAAAACTATTGGATTACTTTGAAAATACATGAATACTAAAAAACACAGAAGAGAAAAATAAAATGTAAAATGATGCACCTGCCTTCTGCTTTAAACAGTAAAACTAAATAAATTCTCAAGGAATTGATGTGTTTCTTTTTCAGAATAAGGTGGAGGGTCTTCGTGAGAATCTTTATTTTCTCTCAAAAGAGAATCTTTCAACAATGCTGGAGGTTATCCTGGAACATACGGAGGACTTCACAGATTCTGCCTATACCAGTCATGAGCACAGAGAACATATTTTGGAGCTGTCTAAGCAGGCTAAAATGGAACTAGAGCAGCTGGTTTCAGTGTGGATGCAAGCTGTAAGAGCTTTTTAGCAAAGTAAATCTTTTCACCTCTACTTTGGAAAGAAGTTTTTAATGCCAAATATCCTTTGGTCTAGGAAGAGAGAATTGTGTGTTTTCCTCAGAGTAAGTTAGCTAATGAGGGAAGCCAGAGTTTCTAACTGTGCTTTTTTAGCTTCAGTAGTGTTCTCACCTTGCCCCAATGATATTGCTTCACTCATTCATTGACACCTGAGTTATGCTATTGAAGGTGGACTGGTTTTCATGAAGCTGTAAGTAGAAATGAGATTAATAGAAGTGTCAAAACACAGTCTTGAATGGCAAGGCCTTTTCATGGTTCCTTCAGAGACTTCAGTTGTCTTGATCCCATGGCAGTAATCACAGCTTGTATTTCTTGTTTTCAGCAGAATCCTGAAAACATTTAAACTATTGAAAAGTGAAATATTATAAAACTTGGCTATTTTTTTGCCTTCTAGAGAGGAGGGAAGACAAGTGAGAAGAGACTGGGAATTTTTGTTCAGCCTTTTCTAAAAGTTTCAGTGATGGCAATTTTCCTTTTTTGTGAAGAAGCACATTAAGTCTGTCTCCGTCATTTGTCTTACCTTGTTCCTTGAAGATAATATAAAGCACATGCTAAAGGGGGAGGAAAAATAGCAAAGGAAAATGCAATTTTTGTTCCTGCTACTGACTTGCTTTCAGTCTTGTTTCTGAGGAAATACATAGCACGAAATCTCAACAGTCTAAAATAATGACAGATGTGTATTAGCTACATTGAAACTGAATCTATTTTCTGAGAAAGAATTTTTCTTCCTTTTCTCCTCTTTGAATCAGATGCATCCATCAGTTGTTCTTAATCTAGTGGAACAGTTTGAAGAGAATATAAATCTGACTGTTATACAGACACATCTAGAATGTTTATTGCATAGAATGCAGTAACTATAAGAAGCTAAAACTCTGCTTAGGTTGAGTAGTTCTAAGCTATGTTACGGGAGAAACTCATCACTTCTAGAGATTTTACAGGCTGCATTTCAGATGATGGAAATGAGAGCCTAGTAAAAAATATGCGTGTATATGAGCTGTGAAAATGCTTGAGTATGCACACATGGGCTTGTGTATTATATATTTACACTAATGAATAATGCAGCTTAGCTATGACTGAAGTCTCAGGGAGCAGTTGAAACATTACCAGCTCGCTGAAGTGGCTCTGCTGTTTAGAGCTTCATCGGAGGGTGAATATTTTCTGAGGAGCTTAATGTAATTCAAGTGGGATTGCTGATAATCAAAATACCTTGGAATGCATGAATTGAGAGATATGTAGAGCTCTTAGACTGCGTGATTATCTCCCTTTTCATCCATTATACTTTCTTTCAGCAAGCAGTGTAACTGAATCTTCACTGAAGAGTGTATTTTAAAACAGAAGTGTCTTGAAACATAAATCAACTTGAAATCATAGGCTAGGTAGCATCATTGACGTGCTAGTTTGTATTCCTCTGTGTCAGTGCAAAGTAGCTGGAACACACCAGAAAATCTAATGCTATTGATTTAGTTATAAATATTTCTGAAATCCTTGCTGCAAATATTCAAGCTCATAAAATTCAAAGGCATTATAGAGTAGTGTCCTGTTTTACGTTTTCCTGTGGGCTTATTTGGACTAGAAAATTATTTTTCAGTTGTGTTTACTGAAAAGGAAAATAATTATACATAAAAGGAGTTATAGTGTGCATATTAAATAAATTGGTAAAAGAATAAAAAAGGACAGGGCAGTAAGTATTGAATGTTAAAATGTTAAAAGTGATTTTATTATACCTTTAGACAATCTGTACTTAAAGAATACCTGAGGAAATGACAATATTGGTTTGGTGTTTTTTTTTCCTTTAAAAAAATGAGAGTGTGCTTGTCTTTATCTGCAGACACTTTGTGTTTATGTTACTACATAATTTATACTTGAGGTGCACCTGTGGACTTTGCAGCTGTGGACTTCTTAATGGTCCCACCTAGGATAATTATTTTCAATAGCTTTTGGAGCTATTGGTGCAAACCTACTTCTATGGAACACTTTTTCCCATTGTATGCCTTTGACATTTGGGTTATTCCATAGATAGTGTTGGGTATGTTTGGTTGGTTATTTTTTTCTTTCCCAAATTTGGAGCTCCATCTAGAAGCTAATTCAACAAAATGAAGATAATGTATTTGTTTAAATTAGACAAAGATCTGAAGTCTTACAGGGAAGATACGTTTTTGTAATTCAATGTAAAACATTTAATATAACTTTTTAGGTACCACTTTATTTGAAAAGGGTGTTGTTGACATTAAATAGGAAAAAAAAAAAGCTTTAAACTGTTACTCTACTTTCAGATGTTTAGACAGAAAGTGTAAATTCTTAATCAAAAAGAAACCCTCTTTCTGAAGGTGTCATTATGACTCAGAAATAAATTCCCGTTGATCCCAAACAGTCAATTAGCTGTCATTGGTATCAATTTTAGATTCCATCAAGGAATTCTTCAAGCAAAATCTACACAGGATATGCAAATGAAAATATTACTCTTAGAAATACAAAGCTGTCTTCTAAAGAAGTAACATAATACGTCATGGTGGGATCTGCTGTTTTCTTGTGTAATGTTTTGTCTGGTTGTTTTCTTGGACTTCTAGCAAAACCAGAAGACAAAGGATCTCATGGAAGACTTGGAAGTCGCCATTTTAAAAACATGCCAGTGTATGAATGAGCTTAAAAGAGAGGTAAGCCCAGTTCAAACAAGCACAAACTGAAGGAAACCTTGCATTTTGTACTCTTCATATATGAAATTGTAAAATAGGATCCTATACCTAAAGAGGCTAGAGTAGCTGAATCACAGTTTCATCAGAGAGCTGGTAAGCAATCATATTCTTTCTTCTTTCTTGTAACTAATTAGAAATCTATTGGATACCCAGGCTCTTTGCCAATGCTGACAGCAATCAAATAAAAATGCATTTTAAAGTACCATCATTACTTTAAATGTAGTAACCAAATTTTACTTGAGGAAGCACGCATCCCTGATTTAAATACTTTTTTTTGTTAGAATGTGCTGAAACTTACCTTAGCTGTTCATTTCTATGTGTGTATTTACATAGCAAAAATGTGTTATGGCTATGCATTACACTCAGGTATTTTTCTGGACAGTTGGCAGTTTGTTGTAATCTCTCTTTTCCTGAATGCAAGCATGCTAGATGTCAGAAATCATGGCATGCAATATGGGATAGCTGCCTCGTTTGACACATGAGATTGATTGTGTTTATTAATCAGGATCATACCTTCTCCCTCTTCTCTCACTTAATAGAGAGCACTGGTGCCTTATCTGTTTCACAGATTTGAGCCAAATACAGAATTACTGATTTCTGGCAGCTTCCAGAACATTTGTAAGGCAATCAGATATCTCTTAAAGTCCTTCCTATTATTATTCCTTTAAACAGATAGCAAAATGAACACTAAGGACAGTGAAGGTTTCTATACTAGGCTACAGGGCAGTACAAAGATATTAGAGAGGTATGGTGTACTTGCTCAGACTGAGATCTGAGCTGTTCTAACTGGAAATAGTTGACTAACAAACCACTTTGTGCTGGTTTTCTTACCTGTCATGTTACTGCTGGGCTCCTGGAAAATGGAGTATACTTGTGTTCTTTAACTAACAGTTTTTTACTTTGGTCACCATTATGTAGGAAGTCAGTAGCAGAGCTTTTCCAGAGTGACATTCAGCTGCTTTAATTCATTTGGGATAATGGCATTCCTATGTAGCAAATGAGAAGAAAGGGTTCTCAGTGAAAATAGTATGTGGCTATATAATTACAGAGACCATAAAGCTAAAGGGTCTGGCAAATAGCATGTAAGAGAAACTGTTAATATCCTTGCTTTTTTTTTTTTTTTTTTTTAGCTATTTAAATGTAAATCTTACCATAATGTTCTGCCCACAGATTTCTATTTATGGACGTAATGCGAAGACTACATACTTATTACACTTAAATAGTTTTGTCAGGTATCAATAAAAGAAAATTATCTCCTGTAAACCAGCTAACAGAGGTGGAGTACAAAACAGTGGGTTATCTATGCCCTACAATTTAGTCCCATATTGAAAGTGAGGTGAAAGTGTAGTAAGCTGTTCTAGAATCTGTGGAACAAACTGAGTGGGTTTGGATTTCTAAACAACCCCAAGCTGTGTTGCATACCTTGCTTTTGTGACACATGGGGAATGAAAGGTTCCTTAGTAAAAGCTTTTTAAAACATACAGGATTTATGCTATCAGTAGAAGTCATTTTCTTTGCTCCTTGTAGCGACCGAATTTGTAGCTGATCTCCACATAGCCATGTTTTTGAGTGTGCTTGAAGGCTGTCCTGTTAGTCCTTGACTTCTGGTGCTGCACTATATCAACAAACAAGCTCTTTGTTTGTGAAAGCAAATGTTTAGTGACACTAATTAAAAAGTTTTAATAGGCTAGGTAGCTGAGAACAACCATGTTAAAAGTAGTATTTTCCCATCTCTTGTCACTTTATGGAAGAAACAAGAGGTACCTTCCTTCCTCAGGATTGTTTTCCTGCTTGATATTCAGAGACAGAATTAAGTAAATTTCTGTTTTAGATCAAGATGAAAAGAATCTCTAATGAAAAGGTAATCACTATATTCTATATGTAAATGAAAATTGCCTGCTCCTTCTTTAACATTACAATTTGCAGATATCTCTTCATCAGAGCTGCTTTCCTTTTAGAAGTTAAATATATGAAATAAGCATCAAACAAACAAAACCTCTTAATTCTGAATTGCATAGGAAATACTTCTAGAAGGAGAGAAAACAAAGTCCAGAGGGAAAAAAACTGCCAGTGTTTCTAGAAAACATTCTCTTTCATCTGCAGTCAAGGCCCACCAGGGTCACATTAAACTCTTTATGTTTACAAGGGCTTGAAAAAAATCATCTTCTTGAGCAGCCATGTTTGTTGTACATCCCATGCAGTCTAGTAAAACAAATGTAACACAACAAGACTCGGCAGTCTTAAGAAAGCTCTCCTACTTCTAAAACAGGCTTCTGTTTATTTTTACCCATGTTTTTAAAATTGAGCTGATTACAGGACACAGGCAAATCTACTGATTAGTCACTGGAATTAGCAGCAGCTATTGCTAGTTGCTCTCATCAAACAGAGTCCTTCAGAACGCAATTTCAGTAGTTCCGTGCAAATGGATTTAGGGATATATTTCATGGGGAATTTCTCCTTGCTTGTTAGCAGCATGTTTTTGAGGCTTCTTCTAGAACAGGTGCTTTTGACTTTCCTGAACCTGTGTAACTGAGCCAGTAAATTATTTTCAAGCTTCTCTTTGGGTCACTGGCAATTTATTGATGGAAACATAATTTCTAATGCATTATAAATTCAGATACTGTGCATCTGGTTCTATTCATGAACATTCTTTATGAGAACTAGAGTGGTTATTGTGTTGTACTTATGCTGAACTTGGTGCTCCAGAAATTCATGCACCTGTTTTTTCCATCTGCATTATCATCAGAAAGCAGCTGTGTTATAATCACACATCCTGATTCTACCCAGCTGCTCTTTTATTTCTGTTTACCTTTGGGTGGGCTATTTTTGAGTGCAGTGGATTTTATCTTTGTATTTTAAATAACAGTTGAAGAATTAAAGCCCCAGGCTGTCTGTATGCTGGTATAGCACTATGCTTTTTTGCTTTTTGGGAAGCAGCTGTACCTTCAAAGGGATTTGGTTTGGTACTGGCTGTATTTCTTTCTTTCTTAAGTGTTTTTCTTCTTCTTTTAACGCTATTCAAGGTCCACAGTGCAGCAACGTCTTTGGCAGCAGATCTGCTGAAATACCATACAGATCATATGGTTCTTAAAGCATTAAAAATCACGGGAGTAGAAGGAAATCTGGAAGCTGTAGCAGAATATACTTGCAAACTATCAGAGCAGAAAGAGCAACTTGTTGAGGTGAGTTCACAATTGTTTTGATTTTAATAGGTGACAGTGAATAGCTGGGTTATCTTCATCTATTCTTTAGGAAGGCTTTCGCTTGTTTTGATTTTAATTATTTTTTTAGTTTTTCCTAGTATACTGCTGGATTTTGTGTTGTTCTTGCTATGGTCTGAACCAGGCATGTCACTGTGGCAAATGGTTGTAGTAGCATAGTGTACAGTCTGTTCTCCTCCTGAGTCTAACTTAAACTCATTGTTTGACTCAGTGTTATCTGCATGTGTAATTTAGGGCTGAAATACTCATGGAAAAGGTAGTGTTTAGATCTAGCTAGAGATTACAGCCTTTTACTGAAGCATTAAGCATCCAGCAATAGCTGAACCCAGGACACATTTTAAGAATGAAGAGAATTTAAGGTTAGGTTTCTTAATCCAATGAACTTAACTGTTTTGATGATTTTGTTAAATTTTTGTCACTCAGAAGTTTATTAGAAATCTTTTCTTTTTTCATGAATCTGTTGTAGGCATTAATACACGCACAGCTTTGTATGGTAGTGTTTGTACATGTGGATAAGAGACTAAGGCCTAGGTGTTGCTTTTCTTTTTTTAATGTATTTTTTGTTCCTCTCCAAGGTGATGAGGATTGCTTTTCAGCCTGCTGTGCTTGTGATGTGTAGGTTAAGCAGATGTATTGTGTTGCATGAAGAAACACGTGATGTGAGAGCAAGTCTTGCTAAGATAGCGATGGAGCACTGAGGCAGATGAAGCAAAGAAGAGTTGAGTTTTCTGCACCAGAAGTATTTAGTACTATTTCTGGGGTTTTAATGGTGCTTAAGGACTTATTCCACAAATATGAATACACAGAAACAATATCCTTGAGTTCTTGACAGCTCTGTGAACTTCAGAGACTAAGAAATCAACTCTGATTTCAGTTTTTAATTTCAGTTTCAGTGTCCCCCTGTTTCTAGTTGGTATTAGCAATTCATTGGTGTTCTTTTAATGAGACACTGTTTTGTTTCCAGGCGTAGCTGTGATTATATGTGGGTCTTAGAGCATTTCCAATAACAGACAAGGTAGTTTAGTATATGCTATTTTTGTCTTAAATTCTTTGTTCATTCGTAGCCCGACGTTCACTCTTAAACTAAGTACCAAAAAAAAAGGAAGTGACTACCTTTTACTACCCTTACAGTCTTTTACTTTTTTCCCTGTGTTTGAGAAAAACAAGGTCATACAAAGATAACCAAGTTCTCTGGATGATGAAAGCCTCCGTTTTCCACATGGTTGCTATTTGCTGAGTAAGCTGATTGTAGTGACATCATCTCTGCTGTGTTTTCCCCAAGTTCTATAGATTTCTGATTACTTTCAGCTTTATTAATTTACTTATTTATGTATGTGATTGCTGTTTTTTGGAATGATTTTATTTAAGATTTTTATTTCTTTGGGTGATTTTTTTTTCTATACCTTTTAAGCAAGTATTTTTTTTTTCCCTGATTTTAAATGCTTTCTGAGAAACATTAAGCTATGAGGTGCCCAGTAAGTTTTGAAAAGGACTATTAGTAACTCTATTGTATGTATGTGGGCATGCATGTGTGCCTTTTTTCATGAAGACATTACTAATGAAAAAATACTTTTATCATTCTTTTTCTCTTTAAATTTAAAAACAAAATGTATTTAGATGTGTCGCTTGTTGAGGCATGTTTCTGGAACAGAGCCCCTTGAGATCACGTGCATACATGCAGAAGATACCTTTCAGGTCACTGGCCCACAGGTATGCTCGGCTTTTATCTGGTCACTTCAACTGGGCATAAATAAAAATTGCTTGCGTGAGCTTTTTGGAACATCATGTTGAACTACTTGAAGTAACTATATAGAAGAGTTGCATTTGTTGGATGTTAGCTAAAAACACTCCTAAGGAAGGTCATCAAACTTGCATGTGTCAAATGAATATGCTACAAAAAAAACGTCATAGTAACAGTTTAAATTTTTTCCTGTGTTTTTCCTATGAATGCATTTGTTAATTCACATGCAATGCTATTTATTAAGATGTCTTCCACTAACAAATATTTTATTCTCTATCCAGATAATTTCTGCTGCAGAAACACTAGCATTACATCCATCTAGCAAGATTGCAAAAGAAAATCTTGAGGTGTTCTGTGAGGCCTGGGAGTCTCAACTGAGTGATATGTCAATGTTGTTAAGAGAAATCAATGACGTGTTTGAAGGAAGAAGAGGTAAGAATGCTACATAGAAATAAAAAAAACATAGTTTCCTAACCAAAGAAGAATTTTAGCTGTAATTTAAGAAATACTGCTTTCTTAGGAGAGCAGCACATTAAGTGGTCCCATATCCCTTACAGCAATCTGAATTCTAAGTGGTAATACTCAAATACATTGGTTGTGTGTAGATGTCAAGTTGAAGCACTTATTGGATTTTTTTTTCAAAGAAAAGATAGCCAGAAATGTAAAGGCCTGGTTTGTGTGAAATCAAGTATGTTTAACTTCCTGCACTGTTATTAGTTCCTGTAAAATTGAACTTTTCCAAGTACTCAAAATATTTGACACAACTCTTTGCCCACGTGTTAGAGATGTAGACTTTCATCTCACCTTTTGGTTTGACTATGGCATGTTAGTTAATGACAGTCAAGATGCACGTTAATTGTGTGGCATGGTTAATTTATTTTCTGTTTGGCTAATGCATATACATATGTATATTCTGTTCTGTCAGTTTGTGTAGTATTTATTTCACAATGTAGTGAATGTAGTTATTTGATTTTTAAACTGCTATCCTTTCTCCTGGATGGAATTTCTGATGACTCTGCACGATCTTGGGATATTTTCTCTGGTTGGTAAGTTTATTGGTATTTGTACAACATGTAGAAAGGAAAAATGAAATTCTGCAAAACAGATGTGTGTTTACTTGTAGGTTCTCTTGATAAATGGAAGCTATTTTTTTTATTATTTTTATAAAAAATATTTTTTTTCCAAATGATGTCCTAAATGTAGCCTGACGTGCATCTTGTGGCTATGTGTTTGTTTGTCTTTAAAGTACAATTCTGTACAGATAGAATGTAAAATATAACAATTCTGAATGTCTTGTATTTTTAAGAAAATCACTCAGGTTAAGAAGTTCAAATTCAGTTAAATACAGGGACTTCAGGCTTTTGTGCCTAAGATACAGGGGAAAAAGTAAATCCTTATTCAGGTTAGGTGACACTTTATCAATGATATAATACTTCAATTTGTTATTAACATAAAACTTTATCATTTTTAGAGCTTATTTTGGCTGCTTAACTTTCCATTCTTGATTACACAAGCACTTCTTTGGCAATTTGTTGTGAGATCAGTGAACAAGCAACTGCTGGACAGTAGTAGCTCCATTGTTGCTGCTGGTTGCTGCTAGATGAATGTGTGTCTGAATCTGAAGGCTTGTAAAAGAAAAAGGTGGTGAAATTCAGACTGGGTTTACAATAACTATGAGTAGTACTTGGGTATTCAAGAAATATGTGATTAGTATCTTTTTCTTCCACTTTACTCTGGAATGTGATATAAAATATGTAATCTACTAGATCAGAGATGCTATTGATAGACCTTTTAACTTCCAGTGTCCGTTTTGTTTTGGGAGCCAAGGATGTATTAATTTTCTCTGAATATACATTACATTTTATATAATGTGATAAAAGTATGGTATTACTCTAATTAATATTAATATATTGTAATCCATTTGCAGGGTTGATTATTCTTTTTTTTTCACATTTATGCAATAATAACTGATAACCTTTCTATTTGTATGTTTATATGCATGTAAGTATTATTGTAATTATCAAGAGAAGAACCTTGCAGCCACAGCAAAACATACACTTGGCTTTCAAAACAAACAATTGCTGAAGTGGCACAGTGTATTCCCAGCATCTCCTCGTAGTTTGTAGCTTTCAATTCCCTTGTGAATATTGACAGCAGATAACAGACTATCAGAATATCACAAACTGATATTCTTCAGCCTCTTTAGAACATTATTTCACAAGGCTTCCCTAATACTGTTGCTTGAAGGAGAGAGAAGAGGATGAAGAGTTGTTGCTGAGCCTGTTAGTATGTGCCTAGGCCTGAATACAGTGAAGACTAAGGTTTTTCCTGTTGGTATAGGCAAATGGGTCTGTCTCTTGTTTCTTCAGTCATTCCTTCAGCATGTAGTGTTCTTACATTCCTCTAGGTAAAATATTAAGCATGCATTTATACTTTGTATTGCTTTAGCTACATTGCTTTTTGTGTTGCCAGAAAGATGCTTAAGAGACCTTGTCTCCCTATTTCTTGTCTCATGGCCCAGCCTGCTAAAGGGATTTCTCTCCCTGTGAATCTGGGTTGTTGCATATTAACTGTCAGTTATCTCCTTTAGAAGTAGCTTCGATCTACTATGTCCACCAGTTTTCTACAAAATTTTCTTCCCTATTGAGCACTATTTTATCTTGAAATTAACTCTTTGACAAGAGGTAACTCTTGTCAGATAACCTAATTAATAAAATAGACTAAAATATCTATTTGGTAAGAGATTGTAAAGGTTTTGTGAATGTCATTCTCCTCTCCAAATGAAGTGGAGTTTCACAATGTTTTATAAGACTTTATTTTCTTGTATCTCACGCTACTTGTCTTAATGTTGATGTTGGTAAAAAGTATTTTTATTTTAGACGACAGTGTAAAGTGCTTTATTTATAGTAGAACTGTGATGGTGTGTAATGAAAGATAGAATTGCAGTAAGGAGGTTGTGTGTGTGTGTGTATCTATATATTTTATTCTCCTTTGCTTAAAATCTTGTATTTTTGTACCACCAAAATGTTTGGCTTTGTTAGAGAGTACAGAATACTGTTTAAGAGGCAAAATTTGAATGGTAACTAAATGTGCTGGACACATCTAATAAAACAAGCATTTCTATGATTACTGTAGATTCTCACTGTATAAACTTGTCTTCTGCTAATCAATTCCTTGCCTGGTATTCCTCTGTGCTATGCAGAGCTATAGAGTGAGGTAGATATGAATTTCTTTTGCTTAATCCAAATTCACCATTTAATACAGTGGTGAGGAGGCCCTTCCTGCACACTGCATGTCTTTGAAATATCGTGTATCTGGTATGAGCTAAGGGGAGTGATGTAAAAGAGGAGATTTGGTTCTGCTTGTGGAGGGTGGCTGTCTTCTCCCACTGACTACACAGAAAGCCCAAGATAACTGTTTTAGACAAGGCATTTAAATTTGAGGCTCTTGCACTTTGAGGTGAATCACCTAATGAAAGTATCTTTTATTGATCCAGTGTTGGCCTGTCTTCCTCCCCCTTTAGTTGTGGTTTCAATATGTTGAAAAATAATGTGAATACTCCTCTGATTGTATCCTTCCTTGTAACTTGATCATAAATGTGAGAGTGATTTCTGGAGATAACAAAAGGTGGGCGGAAAGGAAGATTTGTTCACTTGATTTAAAAGGAGTTAAATGAGCATTACGATTTGGAAGGGCCATAGTTGATGAATAGGGGATGCAGTTCCTCACTTTAGAGTTTAGACATTAGAATTCTAGAAAGGCATAGCCATCCTTACAGATAAGAAATGAGGTCAAAAGCAATGTTTAGAAGTTGAGGTTTAGAAATTGCGGATGGAAAAATGTGACTAGAACTATAAGAAAGTGGAATGAAAGCAAGAGTATATAGGAATATTAAAAAAAAAAAAAGATTTTCTTACACATTCCAGAAAAAAACATGTCGGAGAAAATAAATGCGGGCAGGAATGAATGACAGAACATAACATGACAGAATCTTTTAATATTTTAGTCTACATCTAGCTTTTAAAATATGGAAATTAAATACATGAAAACTGTGCGTTCTGTTATGGAAACCGAATATTGAATTTGGTTTATTATACCAATGTAGATCTTCTTTCTGCTGAAGGAGGATTATCTCTGGCTTGTGTTGGTCTGCTCTGTAAAGAACAATATCTATGAGTCTTTTGGAGGGGCATGGGGGAGGGAATGCGTGCTTTTTTTTTTTAAAGTAACACTGCAAGAAATAGAGTCAGATCATCTTCTTGCTGAATATAGTCAACAGTTCAATCTCCCAAAACCAAATGAGGGCAATTAGTAGAAGAAGGAAAGCATTGTTTCTCATTCGTTTTCTTCTTCCTTTGATTTGGTTGCCATAATTCTGTGTGTTCACCTCTCTTGTGTGTCTCTCCTTTCAGTATTCATCTCATGTCAAACCTTTCTGGGTTTCGGAACTTTCTTTTCAATAGGACACAGTAGGTTTTTACTACAGAGAGATTTTTTTATGCTCTAGTAGTTCAAACTTAAGATTATTTTTTTTCTTGGTACTTCTTACATACGTTGTTATATCCCCTTTAATTGATGTGTTGATACAGAGAATGTGATAAATCACTTTTGTCAGTCTTTATTGAGGAATCTGACGTTTGTGTGTGGGGGGGGGAAATTAAACCAAGTAACTGCATTCTAAGAAAAACAGTTAGGCAGTTTGTGCCCTGATAGCTCTTTTTTTACTTTTTTAAAACTGAATGAAGAAGGAAGAGGTGATTTTCAAGTGGATTGAGGGATACTTGTCAATTCACTGAGTTTTGTTTGAAATAAGCCAGTTGTCCAGATGCGGAGCTCAGGTGTCAGAAGGTAAAGAATATATTTTGGAAAATCATGGTTGCGTAACAGAACTGTCTTAGAAGGCCCAGAATGGAATTTCTGTAGGAGCTGACGCAAGAGGAGGAAATAGTAATGATAGGGGGTTTGTTACTTGTCCATTCCTTGTCCAGCTGTGTTACCTCCATGCAAACATGTTAGTGATAGCCATTGTCTTAGCCCTTTGTTTCTTCAAGCAACTTTTATTTTTCATTAACTCTAAGGATTTTATTTAATTTTAATTTAGAAGGTCTTCCTCTCCTGAATCTATTTGAATAAATGTAACTATAGATACTTAAAACATCTGATAACTAGAGCTTTAATCGTAGGCTGTTAGCTCTGGCACTGTCTCCTGCCAATAAACTCTAATCTGTTTTCAGTTAACGCCTAGAGGGTATTTTCCTCCGTTTCCTTTGCTTGAACTTAGAATGACTGAGAACCTGTGGGATATAGGAAAGAATTCAGCGAGTGTATAAGATGCAATAGAATTCTTTACTTTATAAAATACAGTACAGATGGGATACACATCGTACATTATAATGTGAGGGTTTTATTGCTGTTACTTTAGACAGACCTTAGATATCTCTCTTTAGTGGCTTTGCCTACTGCAATTTTTATGCCATCTGAGGCCAAGGAAAGCCTTAAATGGAACTACCATAGCATTTGGCACAGGTAGTGATAGCTGCTCAGTCACTGGAGAGAGTTTTTTCAGTCAAGATTGCATGCTGGGGACTAGAAATCTGAAAGAGTGAAGCTGTTCAGATATTTAAGTGCCAGTTACTGAGGGCTAAAATCTAAACAGTAGGAGGTTCTTGATGTGTCTCTCTCTGGAAGCATTAGATAGAATGGCAATTCTCTGCAATATCCAAAGAGTTACAGGTAAGTCATTCACTTTTATATACAGTACTGCAACTTGAGGAAGGCTGAAATAAGTCATGCAGTCCTACTGATTACGTTTTGCGTATGAATTTTGGTGTAAATATGTGTGTTCTTCTAGGAGAGAAGCGTGTCTACCTTTCACTGCCTAGACCAGGGGTAAGTTACCCTTGAGACTGTTTTATTTACATCATATGCTATTAACTAGTTGACTTTTCCATATTGCATTTAATGAGGAGAAAGCAATAGGTTGGTAACATGCACCTTGACTTGGTGGCTAAATAGAAAACACAGAAAGCTGGAGTAATTGATCACACAGACTTCAATCACTTACTTTATAGGTGAGCTTTAATCCCTATTTATTAATGTGACATTTTCACCACATGCTTAACTTTAATGACATGTAATAATAAATGCATTGTTGCTATTAAAACAGTGAGAATACGCTGCAGTGCAATGTAAGATAAGTCTTGGAACTTCGAATTTTTTGTATTGTTGTCTGAACTGACCTATTTTGAACAAATAGATATGTATGAGCATATTTCTTACTCTTCCAATAATGGATTCTTGTTTCCATATTTGATCCTGAATGCTTATAGTGCAGAGGTTTAGTTGTGAGATAAATTATATCCTTAGCTGATGATAATTGATATTACATTGTTTTCGAGAGCATCTCTGTTAAGAAATTTAAACCTTGTAATCAGTCATTTATTCACTTGTTAATATTGAATCTTTTTTCTTTGAGGAAGAAGGGGAAGAGTGATCTCAGATTTTACTGTACCTTCCAGCTTGTTTCACTCTTTGCTTTCTCTCCTTCAACCTCTGGTGTAGAGGAATTTGGGTGCGAAGTGATCGCCTGTCTCCATCTCCTGCTGTTGTGCAAATTTGTGGCTTCAAATACAGTATGCTACTTCTGACCCTTGAAAAGAGAATGACCCATCATAAATCCAGTCTGCAGGTTTAAATGGAGTATAGTCTTAGACTGAGTGAGTGTGAATGAATTTCACAATTACAGAACTAAATACTGAGGCTGAAAAATAGATTGGTTCGGTGGCTTTTGTTGGGGGTTTTCATCCCTGTGAGCTTGTCCTGGTTTGGCTGAGCTACGTAGCTTCTGAACTTCAGCCAGAACTTAGAGATGCTTTAAGTGACTTTCCCACATATCAGTTCATTTGCCATTTAAAGATGCTTTCAGAAAACTGTTGTTCCCAAGATTTAAACAGTTTTGTCTCTAAAAGGTTGCATGGGTCGTCTCCAGGATGTATGGAGCTGGGGGAGTCGGTCTGCCCTCTATGGCTGATGCCCAAGCACAGAAGCTATGCTGCACAGAAGCCATGCCCTGCACAGAAGCCATGCTGCTCCTGTAGATCCAATTAATTTACTTTGTTACATTTTTTAATTGCAGCTGTGCTGCTTGGTGGTTACAAATGGCATCCCAGACTGTAAAGTCCTAGCTGAGGACAGCAGTAGGAGCACTTAATGCACTTGTGTATTTTTCTCTGTAGTATTAGCTTTCAAATCATGGTTTGAAAGCCGAGTGGTAAATGCTCAAGTAATTTTTGTGGGTTTTTTAACCGATTTTTCTATTCAAATAGAGCAAGTGTACACTAGAGTGGAGAAAACTATACATATGACAAACATTCTGAGTCATCTTTAGTTACTTGTATAGAGAAAGTCACATGCTGATTTTGTTGAATGCCCTTCCCTCAGCAGCTTAAATTTTTTGCCATACCTGTAGTCCAAAGTTTGTATATGAAAAGGAATCTAGCTTGGCTCTGTATTTTTCTTCAAGAGTCTGCCTTGAAACTGTCATTTCTTGAATTGCATCTGTAAAATATAATCAGATGACAATTAGGAGCATCAATCTGTGCACTTCTTTCTTCAAAATCCTTTTATATGAGAACAGCTTGTCCCATTCATTCTAATACATTGGCAGGATTACATCTGAGTAGACATTGAGAAGATCCAGAGCTATTAAAAATGTGGGGATAGGAAAAAGAAATGGCATAGCAGCTAAAGTCTCAACAGCAAACTGTGGTAGAAACATAAAAACAGTATTTCATTTTTGCTTAGATTCCTCAGGTCAGAGATGGAGACCATGCCTGGAGCTGTATTTCTTATGCTACTCACAGTGGGTAGTGTTTCCCACTTTCCTCTGGCAGGGATTCCTTGGCTTAATTTGTCCGAGTATTCCCACTAATTAATAGCAGCTCTCTTTAGATCCTCAGACAGGGATTCCAGCGCTGTACGCTTGTCCTCCAACCTCCTCTAGTGGTTCACACAGACCTCTCCAAGCTGTGACACCAACTTTATACTCTTCATTTCCCTGTACTCCACTGTGGTTTCAGAGTGTAGACTATGACTCCTGTATTAGTTTCTACTGTTTTTGTGCAGTGACAGCATCAGTACATGAAGCAAAAGCCTGGAACTGCTGTGTTCTCTGAACATGCAAATTAATTTGCAACAGATTGCAACAGATATACTGCTGTGTCTATCTGTTATGCAGTTTGCAAGCTCTGCCGTATTGGATATTCTGCTCACGTCAGTACTGCTAATTATCATTTAATCTGAGCCAGTGTTTGGCTTGCAGCCAGACATATTTTGGATAGCTGAAGACTTAAATAAGGGAATGGAAGGAAAAAAAAATTCAAAGACTCAGTGTTCATTTCCAGCTACTTCAGCAGACTGACACGGAAGGATCAGTTACGTTGTCATGCCAACATTTACATGTACTCCAGCTCAGCTTGGAATGTTCAGCTAGTCCCAAGTCACTGATACAGCAGTAAGATATTTGCTCGGAAAATCAGTGCAGCTGCACTTGTTTATGACTGTTCAACAGTAACTAGTACTTGGGATTTTGAGGGTAAGGGGAAAAGATGGTACTGCATGAGAAAACAGAGGAGAAGCACAAGCCTGAGAATTGTGGAAGAGGTCTTCTCCTTGAAACCTGACTGTGTCTGGAGGTACAGGCCCTGGCTGCACTTGCCATTTCAAAAGGACAGGCAAATCCAAACAGGTTCTCAGCTTCTGTAAAGAAGTTTGTGTGAACTGCTGGAACTCTCCTGCGAAGTCTTAAGTATATAGTCATCTCTTTTCATTTGTTAGCAAAATAATTATCAATTCTTTTTATTAAAAATTATTATTTTTTGTTTGAAACAGAAGCATAATGCAAATCTGAAAACACTAAAGCCAGTCAAACTAGATACTGAGGTAAGATGCTATCATTTTAGTAAAACTTCTTCCAGTTGTTTTTTTTTCTCCTGTCTGGAGAACATGTTTTCATATGTATAAAATATTCTTAACATTTACAGGAACAGGCAAAAATTGCAAAACTTGGATTAGAACTACATCTGCTCACATCTGATGTGGATTCTGAGACGGAGAAATGGGAGGACCAAGAGAATGAGATTGTGCAACATGGACAAGGCATGTCAAGTATGGCCTACTCCATGTATTTATTCACCAGGTAATGACAGTGTATGTGGTGTGCTTCAGTGGGGACAAGAGAAATAAAACTGTTTATAAGAAGTAGGACAATTTTATTTTCAGAGCACAAGTATTAGTACACAGAAAGGAGCTTTAATTTGCAACCTTATGCTTTAACTTTAATGTGATGGACAGTTGGACTGGATGATCTTGGAGGGCATTTCCAACTTTGGTGATTCTACAGTTCTGTGATTACTTGACATTTCTAAGCTGTTCAGTAATACAATAGGGGTTCTGTTTAAGTGCCAAACATCTGTTTTGTGGCAGAACAACTAATTGTAGATTTCAGGCAGGAAATGTATTTAATAAAGTTGTTCATAAATACTCTCAAAAGTAAGGGAAGTAATGAATGGGTATATTACTGTAGATGAGGAGCGCTGATCTTTGCTGTACTGAAAGGTGTTGCTCTGAAATTTGCTTTTACAGTGTCAGTCTCTGCAAAGAATTTAGGAAGTAGAAGACCAAAGTTATGCTTTCTGGGATGGAGTGCTCAGTTAAAACATTTTAAGCAGTAATTGAGTAATTTGGTTCTGTGCAAAAGCACTTTGGGTTTTACCTACCTTTATGACTTAACTGCCTGTGATCTGCTGTTCACTCTATCCCCTCTGTGTTCATTCTGAAGCATCATGTTGTCACTGTTCAAATGCAACTTAGTCACTGTTCTTAACTAACTGTGAAAATTGAATATTCAGTACTTTACTGTCTTTGCTAGTAGGTTTTCTGTTTTTGATAGTCATATTCTGTAGTTGCTAAGATTTTAGCATATCCTCTCGTGATTTTTTCAGATCCTTTTATGTGTTGCAGAAATGCTTCACTGAAGAAGAGAACAGAGGCTTAGTTTCTGGCACAGGGGAAGGGGAGCATGCAGCCTTTTTTCTAATCAATAAATGAAATCAGATTCCCTTTCAGAACCTAAACATCAAAGAGTGTATCAGTGTACACTTCATTTCAAAGAGAATGGAAGGAAAGTGCTGGAACATTAGCTGTTGAGAATGTATGGCTACTACAACGTGCAGGTTTATATTAAGAAAGCTTTGACTGTTGCTTTTTAAACGCTCTGAAGTGTTTTTTTTTACACTTATAGTGCCACATACTTATTAACAGTTATATGAGGCATATAAAGAGATGTAGACAGCCTCTATCAAGGGGATAGATACAGTACAAAATATCCTACAAGGATTTAGGGATAGTGTTCTTCCTTTGGGTGCTAGAGACGTGTCTGTAAAGTCACCTCCTCTCCTCTCCCCTTGTGTGTGTGAGGGAGTATAAATTGTGCATGTAGCAGGCAAAATATTCTGCAGTCTCTATGTGGCACGTAATTTGTTTTCATTGTTTCCCACAGAGGAGAAGGACTTCTGAAAACTACTCAAGATCTATTTCATCAAGCAGAGGTAATACATTTTTAACAAAGTAGGAGCTAGGGATTATGAATGAAGAACAAAATGCAAATTTAACACTTTGATTCTTTATACATCAATACAGTGTATCAGAAATTGTCAACTGTAGGTTTTAAGCAGCATAACTCTGGTACTTCCTTAAAGCTCACGTTGCAGTGTTCTTGTAGTTGCTTAATTAAGACAGCGCTACTTAAACTGAGATTCCCATTCCAATTGGGAAATACAGTCACCTTTAATGTAATAGTTTTCTTCACTATGTCGCTTAATTCAGTTCCTGATGGTGTTAATAAGTACTCCGTCCTAGTCTGAGCGATGGTATTCTCCTAGGGGCATTCCTAGAGGAAGAAGATAGGGCACGAAGCTGGTGAAGGGTTTGAAGTCTTACTAGGAGCAGCTAAGGGAACTGGGACTGTTCAGTTTGGAAGAGGCTCAGGGGGGACCTTATCACCCTCTACAATGACCTTGAATGGAGGTTATGGCAAGGTAGGGGTCAGCATCTTCTCCCAGGTAACGGTGATAAGATGAGAGGGAATGGCCTTGAGTTGTGCCATGGGAGGTTCAGGCTGGATATTAGGAAGAAATTCTCAGAAAGGGGGGTGAAGCAGTGGCACAGGCCATCCAGGGAGGTGGTGGGGTCACTGTTTCTGGAGGTGTTCAAACCGTGTGGATCTGGCACTGAGGAAAGTGGGGGGAGTAGGTTGGGAGTTGGACTTAATCTTATCTTTTTCAACCTTAATGATTCTAAAAACAAGGGACCAAATAAGGGAACATTGAATGACATTACCAAGATGTGCGAACATTTAACAGGAGACTGGTCACAACAAATATGGCTGGGTGTCATCTTTTTTTTTCTCTTTCAGATTTTTGCTACAGAAGGAATTAAGCTTGCTTCAGCTCTTCAAGTCTTTTCTGATCAGGTGATAAATGGCAACTAAGATAGACATTCAGCTTATGGCTTCAGTGATACTGCTTAAAAGCTGCTTGCTTTCTCCATTAACTTAGTAGGGAGTCTGTAACAATGAGTGGTTTTGTTTTCCTAAAATGCATTTCAGGTACATGATGATGACAAACCTTTGCTTCTGTTGGACGCTGAAAAACTGATCCCCATATGCAAGCAGCTCCAGATAACAGCAAAAACTTCTGTTCAGGGTAAAAGCGCTACATTTACAAAGGTAAAGTAAAAATTACCTATGCCTGAAAATCTAACTGGTTTTGAAATACAGAGACTTACTAGTTTATGATCCTGATAAAAATACAAAACGAATGAACTTCCTGGATTGGCAGGAGGAGGTAAAACTTAAGAAGTACAAAATTATATAATGCTGTGGAAGCATTTAAGCTTTTCTGCTATGCAATACTTCGTTGTTGCTGTTCTTTATGAGGAAGAGGAATTTACCTCAAGTTGAAGTACTGTTTTTCTCTCCACATCTTTTGAGAAGCTAATGGGCAAAGTGTCAAGGAAGAACAGTAAGAACTGTTCCTCCTAATGAAAATGTTTTCTCCCATCTCTACTGGTAGCTGTTACCCCAGCCATTCAATGCAGAACTTTGTGTCAGGAAAGGATGTTTTTCAGTGCAATTGTTTTCTGGACTCTTTTTCCCATTAGCAGAATGGGACTTCAAGGAAGTTTATCCTGACCCCATTATTCATTCTGAGAGTTTAAAGAGAGGCAAACTACGACAAGCTGGCACCTAGCATATATGGAAGTATGCAGGTGGATGGTTTGGGTAGCATTACTCTTTAGGCCTTCATGACTATTTTCTTTAGGGAGCATGGATATCCATATTTTATATAATTAGTCCACTGGCCACAGACATATCATTAATATCAGGGCAAGGGAAAATGGTTTTAAGTTGATGGAGGGAAGATTTAGGTTGGATGTCAGGGGAAGTTTTTTAGGATGAGAGTGGTGAAGTGCTGGAACAGGCTGCCCAGAGAGGTTGTGGATGCCCCAACCCAGGAGGTGTTCAAGGCCAGATTGGATTGGGGCCCTGGGCAGCCTGGTCTAGCATTAAATGGGGAGGTTGGTGGCCCTGCATGTGGCGGGGGGTTGGAGATTCATGATCCTTGAGGTCCCTTTCAACTCAGGCTACTCTGTGATTCTGTAATATTAATGTTTTTTCCCTACCAGTAACTTATCATGTGAGCTGGGGAATCAGTATGTAACAGGATTTAGGAAATATTTTTTCTTTTCTGTTTCTAAAATTACCAAAATTAACATTTTGGTTGAGTTAGAAATGTTTCCCAGGACGCCATTGTTCCTAGACATCTGCAGGGTGCCGTTACTGTTTATTACTCTTTACTTCTGGGGACTTTTGTCAAGGAATTTACATCAAAGTTTTTCTCAACTTACCCGCTATCTATAATGGTGAAACTGAGAATTCTCAGCTTGGTGAGAGATGGTATTTATTTTGCTGTAACACACAGAACTGTATTTGAAGAAATGTGAGCTGTAGTTAAGTGTAACTCACTAAGAAAAGACTTCAGTGCTCAAAGTGTATTAATGAAGGTAATTTGTACTACTGTTGTCATAATTAGTTATTATCTTGTAATTGATGCTTTAGATAAACATAAATTCCAATCCCCAAATACTCTCTGTTATTAAAATACATGTTGCTTCTCCAAAGGTAGAGTCCATTCTAAGCTGCCTAGAATTTAATTTATTCTATTACTTGTTATACCTCCACTTGTACATAGTTGCTGTAAAAGTTTCTGCACTGTTACCATGATAACAGTGGTCTACAAATGATAGCAGCAAGTAGAAGCAGAACTTCTTAAGAAGAGCAGTAGGGTATGTCCTGTGTGCCTGGGTGTTGGTTTCCCATTAGCTCTGTAAGAGATGTTTCCATTTTGTAGGAGGAACAGCTCAGTTCTGATACCAGATACACCATCCAAAGGAATCAAACCCAAACTTAGCACCTGACGGCTGTTGCTTGGTTTCTTCCACATGCTCTAGCTAGACTAAATGGGAGCTCCAGGTTCTGTAGGTACATAGTGCTAAAGGCTATAAAATTAATGTTTCTGGACAGCCTAAACTTAATGATCTGTACTGTGCTTTAGGTTTAAGTTCTAATAATTGAGTAGTTTTAATGTAACTCATATCAAAGTAAGGCTTCTGTGATGCACTGCTTTCTAAAATCATGCTGAAAGGAAGTTTTTAAAAAAAATAATCAGATGAAGAATTGTGATGAAGCACACTTAAATAGTGAGAGCTTTATTTCTGAGACACATATATTACTCTTTTAATATTATTTTTAGCTCCCTCTCCTGGGATGTGCATCATTGTTTTCTCCTTCACAGCTCCTGCCTTGGTTTAACAGAAGGGATGCTGCTGCATTATGAACACTACAGGAAGTTGAGCAGGCTGGCAATGCCTTGAGACTTGAAAAGATTGGATTTGTGTTTGTCTTTCTATTTTGAGCTTGAAATGAATACGATTTTCATCTCATGTTGCCTAATGGAAGTGATCAGTGGTCTTACTCAACTGTAACTGTCTTGTATAGGTTGATGCGTGCATTCAGAAAACAAGGAATGTGATGACTCTGTTATGTCAACTTCTTCCAGTTTGCAGCAAATTAATGAGAAAGGTGAGTACTTAATCTGTCTGCAGTATTTTAAACTTTGGATTTTTTGTTTGTTTTTGTGTATGTTTGCTTGCTTTTTACAATATGTTGTCTTTGTATACAGAATAAAACAGGGAATGGCTATCTCAAGCCTGCTCCCCCGTGGAAAGAAGGCAGAACACAAACCAGTACAAATGCACACGCTCCAGAAAGGAGAGTGGAGATGTTTGGTATCAAGTCTTTGGAAAATCACGTAACTAAAATGACATTTTTAGAGAGTAAGTAATTACAGCACTTAGAAATTGCAGAAGCTCCATTAGGGAAAATAATACTTGCTGAAGTTTCAACTTTGCTTTCATTTGTTGAAAGTCAAACCAGGTTAATTTGAATTAAACCTATTGACCTTTGTCACATCTAATAGATGTCCCATTACTTAACAATGACAGCACCAACTAATGTAATCATTATGTATTTTCATAATGTGAATGAATTTCCTACACTTCCTACTATTGATACTGGTTTTGTAATTAATGCTTACGAATGTCTTAATGGATGTTTCAGCCCAAAGATGCTGCTAACAGACCTTTTACGTAAAGAATCCTATGCTCTATGTAACGCTACTGCTGATGTTTGTAAACTCTCTGGCCCAATTCAGTCTATGGATTTATGAAGCCTATTCAGGAATGTAGTCTGAAAGGTTGTGGCCTGAAGCACTGAAACATTTAGTTATACCTACAATGAAGTTCAGTCCTAAGAAAAAACACTCTTGGGAGAGTTTGACATTGAATCTTAGTTCTGTTAACATTATTCATATTTCCAAAGTGTACTTCTAAGTGATTAAGACTCTTGACTGAAACCCTTTTACTTTCACTGTCTCTGTCTGTAGATGGCAGTTATTACTTCCTTTATGATTAAACTTTACTGAACAGAATTTGAATTGCACGTAGAACCACTGAAGTATCACATGTAGACTCTATATTGCAGCATTTAAAACTGAAGTAAATAGACACTGATTATGAGAAACCTCTGTAAAAAGGGCATTATTTGACTTCAGGATGCTAGGAAACATAATCTGGTGTGAAATGCTTGTTTTCAGGGTTATCTGCTCATCATAGGCAGGCTCCTATTGCATTGTATTTTCAATTCACCTTTGTCAAGCCAAACTAATACAACATGGGGCTAAATTGCCCAACAGCTCAATTGTGCTTTTTCTCTATGTGTTATGTTTGCATTGAGCCAGGAGCAAAGAGATCCCTGGAACACAACCACTCTCCAAAATTGATCTGTGCTTATGTAAAAAATGTGTAGTACTACAACTGTGAGAGAAATCAGATTTTAATATACAAACTATTTTGTCTGTTTCATACAAGAATAAAACAAATATGTCAAGTTCCACTTTTCCAAGTAGATACACAAACCTTTCAATGCCATGAAAGTTACAATGTAAAAGCAGCTTATTTAGCATCAAACACAGCTGCTGCATGTATAATTAACTTCCTGAAGAAGAATTCTGACGTTTCAGTAAAACTTCCTTGTATTCTTCTGGTGTCAGAAGCCCATGAGTTATGCTCTTGCTCTCTTCAAATTTGGGTAGAACCACTGCAATGTATCCCTCAGTTGATGGCTGAAATGGAGGAATGATGTTAGCACTGAAGTA
Source organism: Chrysolophus pictus (assembly GCA_037305975.1). Classification (NCBI taxonomy): domain Eukaryota; kingdom Metazoa; phylum Chordata; class Aves; order Galliformes; family Phasianidae; genus Chrysolophus; species Chrysolophus pictus. Next base: position 35,587,898 of record CM074577.1, read on the forward strand.
GTAAAATAAAGGATAAAAGCTAAAAAGCTGCTCACCTTTTCTTGCAGAAGCGCGGGATTGCTAAGAATGTTTTCATTCACTTCTATCAGTCGCCCTCGTATACAACTGCAGAAGTATTCAGACTCAGTAAAAGTGTGCAGTATGGTGGGGGGGGAGGTGTATACAAATCCTTACCTGTAAATGGTATATTCTTCTCCATCTGATGAGGATATCCTGCAGAGTGGGGCAAGTTCTGTTAAAAACTGAGCTCCCTGCATGTGGAAAAAAATACGTATATGTTTCTAATTATCCAGCTCTTCTTACAGTTCCATAAACATCAGCAACAACACAAGTTCGTAAGTTACAGAACAAAGCAAGGAGGAGTGATAGCTTCAGATCATTATGGGTTCCATGGTTATACTTCCTTACAAGAATGGACACAGAATCATAGAATTGCTCAGGTTGCAAAAGACCACAACCTAACCATACTACCCTAACTCTAACAACCCTCTGCTAAATCATGTCCCTGAGCACCACATCCAAATGGTTTTTAAACACATCTAGGGATGGTGACTCAACCACCTCCCTGGGGAGCCTCTTCCAGTGCTTAACAACCCTTTCTTGTAAAGAAGTTTTTCCCAATCTCCAACCTTAAATTACCGTGGTGCAACTTGAGGCCATTTCCCCTCATTCTGGCACAGACCAAAAGTCTGCAATTAAAAAAAGCCAACAAAACAATCCCCAAATCCTTGGCATTTTATGAAAACAAGTTTGTATCAAGGGATATTTAAGTGTCTCTGTATACCATACAAAATTGATTTAGCGGAGACTTCTAGCAGCTGTTTGAGCAACACTGGCAACCCTCAGTGCTTCAGAGCACTGTAACCCCCGAGCTGAGGGTCTCTCTCTCTCAAGTCTGAATACAATTAACTGCAGAGGGCTGAAAATAAAAAGGATGGGTCACTGCCAGGGGTCAATCTGGGAAGGAGAGAGGGTCTCAGGCAGTGAGAAAGAGACAGACAAGAGCTAACCAAATCAGAAAGCCTCACACACATACCCTTTTGGACTTTCCAGAGACTTTATTCTGAAGCCTGCTACAGTTGGGACTGATTTGGTAATTAATGCTTGTAATTGTTCTTCCATGCTGAAGAAGAGGGTGGGCTTCTGCCAACGTGATGACGCAGATTCTGCAACAGGAACGACAGTTACCGTGCCGTAGCGGTGCAGAGCCATGCCCCTGAGCGCTAGGACCAGCTCCAGCGCCGTCTCTGCCCGTACCCGTAGATAAATACCTACAATCGGGCTTCAGCTGCGGGCATCGGGCCCGGCGCCACCGCCATGCCCCTCGCAGGGCGGTGGGGGCAGCGCGGGCGCAATGCGAACCGACGGCCCCGAGGCCGCCCCGGCCGCGCGACGCCGCCAGAGGGCGCCGGGCCCCGGGGAGCAACACCCCGACACCTCGCGCCCCTCCCGCCAACTCGCCTGTTGGAGTGCTGCAGCACGCAGAAGTCCTCGCACGGCCGCCCCTTCACGTCTGCGAAAGGCCACAAACACGGGTGAGGGTGACGCCCCGGCACGCTCCATCCCGCCCGCCCGCCCGCGCCGCACCTGCCTTGTACCAGCGCGTGAAGTACCGCGCCGCGCCCCACGCCTCGGCCGCCGCCATGCTGCCGCTCGCACGGCGCACGCGCGGCCCCGCCCCGCGCCGGCAGCGGTTCCCGCACTGCGGAGCGGCGCCCTGTGGTGGGTGTGCGGCGCCATCGCGCGTAATTAAAAGTGCGCTCCTGAAGCGGGGAAAAGTGGAAGAGCTAACGCGGTGAGGGCCCACCTGCAGTACTGCGTCCAGGACCCCAGCACGAGAAGTTGCTGCTGGAGCGGGTTCAGAAGAGAGCACGATTCCGCTCAGGGAGCTGGAGCTATGGAGGCAGGCTGAAGGAGCTGGGCTTGTTGAGAGCAGCGAAGGCTGTGGGAAAGACATCATTACAGCCTTCTGCTACTTAAAGGGAGCTTATAAACAGGAGGGTCCTTCCAACCCAAACCTCTGCAGGGTTCCAAGTAAACACAAAAAACAGCACTTTGTTCAGTGGTTTATTCCATCAAGCATGCAGCAATACAATGGCAGCTGTAACAATTGCTTAAATGTATCAAGACCACATTTCAAGTAAGAACAATTGCATGAAAACATGGTTTCTGCTTCTATTTGTGGCAAACAGAACAAACTAGTTTTCTACAGAAGTTATAATTACACTTGACCCTGAATTCATGCAGCAGAAGAGCCACTCAGATTTAGACCTTGTAGCCTTGAATACTTTCAAAACAAATACAGTTCATTGTGCTTCTGCACAATATCCTCCATGAATACAGAACAGCCATGCTGCTTGACCCAGGCAGGCCAAGAACTCAGGCAAGAACTGGCATATGTGCAGTAGAACTCTTGCTGCAAGCACAGCACATGACTGATGTTACATACACACACAAGCCAAAAGCTTAAGAAGAATGTGGCACAGCAAAAATCCACCCTTCCTTGCTCTGTTTGCCCAAGGCCAGCGCAGGCACTACATAAGGTGGATACAGCTGCATTCAACACTCAGCTCTGTACCATAGTTAACAAGGACACACAAAAAAAGGTGCTCCCATTTATCAGCCACAGCAGGCAGGCACATTACCACAAGCTGCTCAGAAATATCAATGCATAAAAATAAAAGGCAGCTTAGAGACTCTGCTCTATCCCTGTGTCAAAGCATGAGAACTTTCACTGCAAGTACCTTTAAGAAGTAGAACCTTTGCTTCTGCTAAAGGCTGACAATGAAAATGTGGGCCAGCTTTGTCACCTTACTGCTACAAACAGCACATTTCAGACCATCTTTGGTCTCCTCACATAGTGCTTTGCAGTCACTGGTACCACCCCCCCAGAGACAAATATGCTGGAGCACCAAGCCAACCCAAGTGCTCACCGCCAGCTCATCTCACCCTCCTTCCCACACATACTGCAGGCAGGTTTATTTTTCACGTTGGTTTATTAGTAACGTATTTTGATCCACAGATATTTTCATGTCAGTTTCTCTCACTGCAAGCCAGCCAACGACTCACAGGAAACACAGCCCGGAAGCTGTGGATTTATAGCTGTTTAGTCACCAATCTAAACATTTCATAGGGGACACTCAGCCACGTGCCTGCTTCCTATCTCCCAACTACCACACAGACAAGAGAAGTTCTTCTGACTTCAGCAATTAAGGATGTAGGCCAACAGAAACCACAAAAATTCAAAGCAAACTGAGTCAGGAGCCACCCACACCTGAAATAGCTCACAACTAAGGAAGTGAGTACGTCCAATTTCTCTGAGAGCTGAGGGTGCAGGGCAGAAGGCAAAAGACAACCATAGTGGCCAAATCCTACAGCACTCACCCAGGAGGTTCCAGTATTTATGCATGTAACAGAGCTGTGAGAGGCTCAGAGGGAAGGAGGAGAGAAGACTTACTGAGTGTTTTGCCTGGGAACACATCTTGCTCATGAAAAGCAACGCAGGAGCCAGAACTGGAGCTCTGACAATAAGTGGTGCAATAGCCCCAAGAAAGGCAAGACCTGCTTAGACAGGGCACAACCAAAAGTCAGATACTGCAATTCTGCAATACTAAGAAGAGAATTCCAGAGGAAGAAGAGTGGCCATGTTCTAAGATCTGGAATTGACTGGGACCACTCAGGTTAAAGGTCAGTAGAGAAGGCACCAACTGGTCAAGGCATGGAAGCTTCAGTTTTGATAGGGGGGGGTGTGAAGGGATGGGAGTGTTCTTTTAGACTTGTTTGTTTATCCTAGCTTCCTAGGAGTCAAAGATGATGACATTCAAACACTTGGGGTAGCAAAGAAAAGAGAAAGATCAGCTGTGGGGCTGTAGGCACAGCTTAAGCTATGACAGTTTGGAAACAGTCCTAACAGGTAAGGGCAAAACTGCCGCAAGAATTTAGAATTGTTTGAAAGAAATTGGAGTTACTTTCTCTTCAGAGCAAGTTCAAGTGAGCTAACAGTTTATAAGCAGGGAAGAAAGGGAAGCAACAGGTGGGATACGTGTAACTTTCCTAATTCAGTCTTGGGAACACAAGAATAAGACTGCTGTGAGAAGCAGCAAAGAGAGGAAGCAAAGAATGGCAGATCAAGGAGATGCTACAAAAAATGTAGCAGATGGCTGTTGTACCACAGTATGGTTCCTCTGCACAGACTGCAGGACTCCTTCTGGGAGCCTTCTTCTGCTGTTTGCTCAGAGGTGAGCGTCTGAGGGAAGTACAGAGGGTTCACCAAAAGGCAGAAGTGTAGAATAAAGGAAAAAAAAGAAACAAAAAAGGTAAAGCACTTGATGAAAGGAAAGGATGCACCTGTATTTTGTCAGTACTCTTGTTATAGATGAAATGAGCACTCTAGAAGAGAAGCTTATCCCTCTCTCCTAACAACAGCTCAGGTTCATAACATACAGATTTGTTGGAGTTGGACAAGGCTCCAGCACACCTTAGTGCTCCCCTTAGGATGCATTATCCTTCCTTTGCCTCCTGACTTCAAAGGAAACAAGACAAATCCTGTTCCAAAGACACTGGCCAAATGCTGACTACAGGCAGATTTAAGAAACAAGCGTTTCCTTTGAGGCCGAGGTCCTCCCAGATCAGGCAATCTGGAGAATAACAAGCTCTGCTGACTCTGCTTTCAAAAGGAAAAAGTTGCAAGGGAATCATCAGCACTGTTCTCCCAACTTCTAGATATGTAACCTCTTGCAGGATAGGAAAAGTGACCTTGATTTGCTCCTTTTTCTTCTCTTCCCAATTCAGATGTTGTAAGTATTTTACTGAGCACACTAATTTTCCTTCTGTGATTTTCCACTATTATGGAGTGATTGATACCTGACCTTTTAAAAAAGCACAGAAATGAAGTAGCTGTTGCTTATTTTAGAGTTAAAAAAAAAATAAAAGGTAAGTATTCACCACACAAGTCTGAAAAAAATCTGTTCTTATTTCATCCTTCAGTATGAGCTCTGGCATTGGCATGAAAACCTTAACAGAGCTATGCTGATTATTTTGGCTTGCTCGAGAAACACTGATAGAACAGTATTTCATCAGTGTGGAAAGGAGTTTAAATAAATCTGCCCGGTTAACCTGAGTAAAGAATTGAAGAGAGGTAAAAAAAGAGGTAACAGCCCACTGCCTGCAGACATTGTTTCTCAACCAGTGAAAGAAAGAAAGAAGCAAACAACAAAAGACAAACCTTTCAATTCATTCCAAACACCCATTTTTGATGTGACAGTTTTGGCTTTCATTTTAATGACAGACCACCATATGCCAGACTGCTTTAACTTGTCAGACATGGGATCATCAAATACTTCCTCTTCATTCAAGTTTTTTTTTTTTTTACTCAGCTGAAGATTTGAAGAAGTGGTAAAGTTGAATCAGAGAAAAACTGTAATTGATTATTTCTGGTTTTAAGTAAGCGAGTTAAGATAGTGTATCTTATTATGCAAAAGCTGAGGCACACAATAATGTAATACCCGCATTTCCTGCCAATTCTGCAATGTCATAAATGCAGGTTTTTTGGTGTGGGGTTTGTTTTTTTTGCAATTGACCTTTACATCTTTCCTTCCTACGGACACTTTCAGGGTGGTTGAGATAAAGACCATAGCCGGTAAGCTCAAACCACACACTCATGTACTTATGGGTTATTCTTCGTATTCTGCTTCTCTATACACGGTCAGAAAGCTTGCTCTTTGGATCTTCCAGCTTTAGCTGAAAGGATGTAATTGTTCTACAAGCACAGGTTTATCTTATGTTATTATGCAGAACTAGATGAATTCAGCTCTCCCAGTCATCCCATTTCCCAAACCAAATCAAGGAGGCTGTTGTAGCAAAGGACTACTAACACTACTCCCCACGATATCAAAAACTGTGATAAAACTTCACCATTTCAGGCAGTGTAAATGTGATAGAACACTACTTTAAAAGTCTCTTTAATGGCATTCGAGTATACTACAGCTACAGAAACACTTTTACAATGTAATAGCCGTACTGTTGTTGCCAATTTGAGGAATCAGTGAAGAGTAACTCCTATCAGTTAGGAAGAAACAGGTGAAACATACTTGTCACAAACACTTCAATCAAACAATTTCACATGAAATCATTTGCAGTGGAAACCAACTGGATTAGGAAACAGAATCCACAAGGAGAAGCACCACCAAGAAGATGGAGTGAGCTCATCTGCCACCCCTGTAAACAAGGTGGACAGAGAACAGTTTCTACCAGTATAAATCCACACTATCTACTGCATGTCTTTGTTGCTTTACACTGCTCACTGTGGTCTCTGTTCACCGGTTTTCATTGTGCTAGAATAAGAACCACTGACATTTTATTTCTTTATACCAACAAAAACATAAAGTAAAAAAAAAGCCACTGTTGCATATATTTACAAACAGTAAATAAATTCATGAAAACACCTTGGCCCCCACCACAGGTGACACTGCATTAATAGATTTGGCACTCACTATGACTTACTGAGTTTGTCTTGTCATGGTACCGTATGCAATATTACATTCCGAGTGAAAATCCTTACAGTTCTCACTGCTATGGGAGAGAAAAAGCTTGGAGAGTGAAAGACCCAAGGACAACAACAAAACACACCAATAGAAATACCTAGACTATACCAAGCGTACCCCTCTGTTATGGAATAAAAAAAAAAAAACAACTACAGTTATAACTTAACACCAATCTCTACCCTGGCAAAATTACAGGTTTATGCTGAATACAATTTTATGTTCAAACACTGAGATGAGCAGCATTATCCCAAAACCCAAGAGAATCCCAGCATTCTGTAACAGGAAGTACCCCCAGCGGCTACATCCATGATCACTAGCATCATTGTGGAGCATTTCAGGCACCTAAACAAACAAGAGAGTGTTAAATATCTTCAAAATAAACAGTCATTTAGAACAGTTCTTCAATGATGTGGCACACAGTGGCTGAGTCTTACCCCTCAAGACTTTTCTGTTGGCTGCATTAATACTACTTAATGAATCAGGTGTCATTCAACATGAGTAATATTATCTGTCTACTTTCATATAAGCTATTTACACATACAGAATTGGTAGTGGTCTAATTACTGTTTTCATGATAATTATGCTGATGCCTTAATTATACTTGGAGTAAATGGCTGGGTTATTTACCAACTGATTTCATCAAGCCACACCAAGCATTTTATTCTTAAAACAACACAATCTTCCATGAACATCCATTAAGCACTTTGTACTTCTGTACAAACATAATTCTGAGATACAGAGAGATTTTAATACAATCCTGGCTTCACCAAAAGGGGCACTAATGATTTGCTGCAAAATCCAAACCACGTTTGGTGGTAGAGAAAGCCAGCAAGACTACAAGTTGCACACCATCTGCTACACTCTACACCAACAGTCATCTAACTAAAAGCAATCCTGCACCTGGACATTTAACTGAGCACTTCTCAGTACCTTCAAGCACCAAAAAAATGTTGAAGAGAGAGCAGAATAAATTTATGACCAAAGTTTAATTGATATCAATTCTTACACTATGCTATGTGTAACACAGGATACGTAAACACAACCACTTACCATATCCACAAGCGCCACATACATGAATAAGCCAGCAGTAAGAGCAAATATCCACATGGAGACATTGTCTGCGTAATGACCAATAAGTATCCCAGTTGCCATTCCAAGGTAGGCCAACATTGCTGACAGGGCATTGTAAAGCACAGCTTGCTTGACAGTCATACCAGCTTTTAGAAGTACGGCAAAATCTCCTACAGCAGGAGAAAACAGAAGTTTACATCCCTTTCTTAAATTTAGGAAGTCTTCACTAATTTGTAAGTAACCCTTAAAGCCTTAATTTTGCTTAAAAGACTGATCAGTTACCAGCCAGAAAGATCTCCCATCATTCAGAGTAGAAATCTGTCCTAAGATCAGTGTAATGTATCTAAACAAAAGAGAGTAAAATAATGCAAGCTTATTATTTGGAAAAAAAAAAAAATTAGTTCGAATTAAAAAAAAGTAACTTCTCTTCAGTTAAATTAATTAAAAGCAGAAGCAGTTTCCAAAGTGGAGTTGAAAAGTTTGTTACAACAGCTTTTCCCACAAGATGATACAATTAACTGGTATAACATTATGAACATTGCTTAGCACTAAGAAAAATATGATCCAATTTCTTCCCCAGTTAACATCTGCTAACCCAGTTTGTTTCAGTATTCCCACATCATTTCATGTTCTCTGCCAAACAAGGTATTCACTGTAAGTTTTCTGTGTTGGCCAAAATAGCAGGATTTAAATTTTAGAAAGATTTCTTGTCTGAAAGCAAATACAACATTTGAATCCAAAGCACTGAATGTGTAACATGAACTTAGTTTATCTGTTTGTATTAATGACACTTTGTATGTGTAGTTAATACAAGTTGTGTAATTCCTACAGAATTTATATTAAGATGAACAAGATAATTTCTTCACTGCCATAAAACCATGTATGCTCTCCGGAGAAAGTAATTTATTTCTACAACATGATTGTACAGACAGCCAGATGTATCATTTAATAAATGGTTTGATATATACATGCTGGTTTACAAGTTGCATTAAATGTAACTGAGCAGTCCACTTTCTAGAGGATTAAACAAGTTTAAGAAGTGTAAGCAAACTGTTTTTTCCTCATTCTGTACACCAGGTAAGACCACGGTGACTAAGAACAAACTATCAGTTACATGTTCAAAATGCTTCAACAATTGGAAAGGAGATCATAGAATCACCAAGGTTGGAAAAGACCTCCAAGATCATCCAAGTCCAACCGTCCACCTATCACTAAATCACCATTTCCTCACTAAACCACATCCCTCAGTACAACATCTAAATGTTTCTTGAACACCTCTGGGGTTGGTGACTCCACCACCTCCCTGGGCAGCCCTTGCAAGCATCTGACCACTCTTTCTGAGAAAAAATTTTTCCTAACATCGAACCTGGATCTCCCCGACACAACATGGGGCCATTCCCTCTTGTCCTATTGATAGTAACACATGAGAGGCCAACCCCCAGCTCGTCACATCCTCCTCTCAGAGAACTGTAGAGAGTGATAAGGTCTCCCCTGAGCTGCTTCTTCTCCCCTGAGCTCAACCAAAAGGTCAAGTTTTGCTCTCAGGAGCAGGACATAACAGTAAACTTACGGGGATTCCAATAAGAAATTGCAGTCATGAATTTTGATCACTTAAACTTAAAAAAGAAAGCATTTTAAAATATTTTAAGTAGCTCTAATTTAAGTGAGGAATTACCTCAGTTCTGTCAGACTTAAAAGGAAAAGCAGTACATACTAAACAGAAAGGATTTTGACTGACTGTAATCTTAATTTCAACAGCAAATGAGAATAAAACAAAACAGATGTGACAAAAGCAAATACTAACATGCACTCTCCTGCCATTCACTATCTGTGCAATGAAGAATAAGAATTACAAACTATGCAGAACAATTTGTAAATAACTACAAGAGAATTAAACATGGTAGCAAAAGATGTTTAGATTTTTTAAAGGAATATTAATGCAGTTCATAAACATTATTTTAAATAAAATATCATTCAGCCATCTCAGACTGTCTGCTCAAGTTGACATCAAAAAACTACTATAAAACAGGATGAAATAACCTACAATTCCCCGGAGTGCCTCTGAGAGTACCTAGGTGGCTGCAGCATATTGAAATATTTGGGTCTTACCTAGCTCATGAGGTAATTCATGGCAAAACACAGCCACAGATGTGCTTAAACCACTTGACAAACCTTCAGTAAAGGCTGCTCCTACAGAAAGACAGAAAAAAGACATTAGGTCATATTCAGTCATCAAGTGCTGACACATTGTTGCAACTGCTTATTAGGTTAGAACATACAATTATTCTCACTCAAACCTTCTTATGTTTCAGCAAGCATTCAGAAGTGTCACTGAAGTTTTTAAGATTGATGTATGTCACCTCAAAGCAACATAATGCCTTCTTACCCTCTAAAGCAAACCAAATTTCACTGATTTCTGAAATAAGCCTAGTATCATGCTGCAAAGAGGAGTACAGTCATTTGTAGCTGCTTGCACGCAGGGGTCCAGGAGTAGGGCTGGCAGAGGGATAACTACAACAACTGTGAGAACAAAGGAAAAAAGCCCATCTCTCCACCAGTACTCCAGCAGCTTCCACCCAGGTAAAAAACTATCACGCTTCTGGCAACAGTTGCCAGGAAAATGAGTTCTGCTCAGCCCAAAATATTTACCCAACTCTTCAGATGGTCAGATTAGGGCCAGCAAAACGGGAAGAAAGCTTTCCAGTGGCAGGCAATTCCCTCCCACGCAGGGTAGATGTCTGAGGCAGACCTGCCACCAGAGCTATTGCTTAAGGAAGTCCACTGCTTGCAGTCCTCCTCAACGATGGTATGGAGACCACCAAAGCTCAGTTGAAATCTGGCATAGAGATATTGCCTAAAACAGATAGCTCAAGGTGGGTGTGAATACTGCCCACAGGCTTACAAGATGATCAGAAGCCTACAGCATGTGCTCTAAAAGCTTGAGGAAGCTACGCATATTTAAATTCCACTTCTTTCACTAGAATAAACAGCAGCCTACAGCCACCTTCAGTGCAGATACAAAAGCAGGAGCCTAGCTCTTCAAAGTAGCGATAGAGAACGAGTCAGAGAGGCTACAAATTACAACCAGGAGCTTCAGGCTAGACATAAATAAAACCTTCATTATTAAGAGAGGGTGCAATAGCAGAAGAGGCTGGTCACAGAAGGGGAGAAGCATCCATCCATGGAAGTTTCCAAGGCGTGGCTGTGCACATCCATGACTTGCCCAACTGAGTGTTTCCAAGCACTGTGTTTCAAGCGACCTCTGAGGAGCATTCAATTTTATGGTTCTATTTTCCAAGTTCAATTCAGTGAGCTGCAGTGTGCAAGACTAAAGCTATTTTGATTTAAGACCTCAACAAGAGTATTTCACACAGCACTCCAAAACACTTAGTCATAGCAGTCTACACAGTAATTAACACGTAAGTGACAAGTTACTGCTACTTGACTAGCTAAAGAGGCTATTAGTGAAAACTATCAATCTTCTCCATGCATCAATCTGTTTTCTTCTAAATACTGCTTTATAGTTTCTGAGTCAGATTTTGAAAGAGACAGAATAGCTACAGTTATCTCCTAAGACAAGAGACTTCATCAGAACTAAATTGGGCTTCAGTTCCTGAAGAGAGTAGATAAGGAAAGCAGAAAGTAATTACCTTCTCCCATGCCTGCATCCTCAATAATCTAGGAGTTCCTCTACATTACTGCCTTTATACAATGTTTTCAGTCTTATCACTTATTAGAAGGAAGTAAAAATACAAGAGTCCAGCTAAGTCACAAAAGGTAAATCTAATTTTGTGGCCACCAAGGCAAACCATACAAAACTTGATTGTGTTACTAAATACCTAAGCAGCTGAGAAAGCTGTATACTGCACACATACATAACAACCAAAAGAGAAGCTTAAGAACAGGAATATTTGTTTTTATTTTTCACTGACTATTAATATTTTAATACATTTTTGGCAAACTGAATACTACACTAATGAATCTGATTGATGGTATTCCCCCTTCAAGAAGTTGATTTAATAGTGTTATGGTATTTACAAATATATTTGACTCATCACTTCTCTCAAAAAATAGAAAAAAAATATATAGGTAAGATTAGTATGGAAACAAACAGCATTCTGCATGTTAGTTACTTAGTTGAAGCTATACAGAAAAGTTCAAGTCACAGGGCATAATTTCATAAAGGTTAGTCAGTGCAAGTGTTCCATGATGGAAATCAAAGCACTTAAATCTCATTGCTACATAATAATCACAAGAGATTTAAGGGAAAAAGTAACTGACGGAAGTTACCAAACCACAAATCGCATGAAATGAACAAACTTAGGTTTAGCCAGAAAGCCCTTCACTTATCTTCACAGAAGATGTTTACATCTTCATATAAGTAAGCAGAAATGTTATATAAGTAGTATGGACAAAACATCAAGTAGGTGGTTTTCAAACTCATCCAGAACTTAAAGAAAAAATCATCTCCATTTTCATTAGTCTGAACACGGCAGAACTTTTAAAGGCTATTGCTCTCACTTGCTCAATAAGCTTTTATAAGCCTCTCATAGTTTTCTTTTCATAACTATTAAATCATAGTTCCTTCCTAAACCTCCCAAATGCTAAGAGATAATTGATTCTGCACATAATTTGAATGCAAATCCTTCTTCTACCACACATTCAGAACTCATCTGCTAGAAAATTTACATTCCACGCTTCAACTTTCATAAAGAAATAAAAATAAAAGATTAAATCAGAAGGTCTCTTCTCACATTATTCTTTGAACTGACTGAACCCGAACAACTGCAAATATTGCTGTGAGAAAACAGTTACTATTGAGCTTTCTGCTCGAACAAGAATGGGCTTGTCTATGCAGTAAAATTTACAGTTGCTGCTGAACTGACTCTTCATTACTCTGTACAGGCTGGTAATGAATCCAATCCAATAGCTAAAACAAAACAAAACCACCACCACGCAGAATAGCATTAACTACTGAATTTAAGATCATGAAAGAATAACTAAGAATTAAGGATGATTACTGATTTAACTTCACTTTCTATAATTTGGTTTTACCATCAAATTTTCCTTCTAGAAAGAAGGAGACTCCAAGATCTGAGCTCAAATCCAGGAGACCAAAACACGAACATTAATCTGTTCATCTGTCATACCAAAAAGGCCTTTTAGTTAAAGTTCTATCAAAAAAGACTAAAGACTATAACACAAAGGGAAAGAAAGGAGTCTGAACAAAAAGGAAAGTGTTTTGATTTCACTTATAAAAACACTGTACCATCTTTAATATAATTAAATATCACTGAAATTAAAAAATACTAAGAGCAAGATTTTGAGTTGAGCAAGATTAGTATTCGAGAAAAATAAAATGCTTTTTAAACATTTTCTCAAAAAGAGAGACTAAGCTTGCTTTGAATCTGTTCAGGACACCGAGTGCCTGAAGGAATGCACTTAGTCTATACTTCTACAGTTAACGGAGACGTTCTTGAAGCAGAAATCTGCATAAAAGCAGCATACATTGATGTTACTGATATCCTCTCCGTGAGTTGTTCTCCTGACAGCTGGAAACCAGTGTCTTACTTACATGCTGCTAGAACAAAAAAAGCACTACAAACCTTCCAAGAAGACCTGTACAAGTATGAGGAAGAACTACCACAATATTGCAAAAAAGACACATGGCAGCAACACCTGGCTACAAGCACACCTGACAGAACTGCTGAGTCCAGCCAACACTTACCAATTGCTAGGCCATCACTGAAATTGTGCAGTCCATCTCCCATTATCACCATCCACGCTAGAGTTGCTATTCCAGCATCCTTCAGTTCTTCACGTGAGTAGCGCTGACTGTGACTGTGTGGATGATGGTTCTGATGATGATGGTGATGAAGAATGTGATGGTAGTCGTGGTGGTGATGACTCAGATAATCTGTCTGTCCAAGAGTATCGTGTAAGTGAGAATGACATTTGTTCCTACAGCCCCTGGATACATATTCATTATCAGCCTCTTCTTGATGAGAATGAGCTATCATGACTTCTTCTTCTTCTTGCACAGCTGGCTGCTGAGAAATGAAGGGCGATGGATCTTGTGAGTCTGTCCCTAGATAGCCCTCAGACCCTGTTAAAAAAACCCAGAGCATAATATTATTTTTAAAGTCATCCAGGAAGCAAAGCTAAAATGAGCAAGTTGAATAAGTGATAGAGTAAAGAAAAAAATTAGCAAGCCTGAAAGTTGAAGTTGATAACCCAGTGTGCTGTACCAAATGCTTCCACAACCAATTTTTGTTTTAATCAGATTTGGGGGAAAATTTTTGTCATAACAATAAAAATCTATTACTTAGTCTCCTAGCACTAAAGCAGTCCCATACATTGTGGCCACAAACGCCTCCTAAAAAGTCAAAGAATAAAAAACAAGCTTTTCATCTAAGACGCAGTGCAATTTAAGTACAACAGCATAAGGCACTATGTTCAAATTTCATAGCGTGAAAGCTGTTAGTTCAATTTCCTCAGAACAAAGAAGACTGAAATGCATATGACATTAACTCATCTTTGGGCTAAAGAGTAAGAACACAAGAGAACAAGATTACATTATCCAAAGTTCTGGCAACCTCCCTGCATTTTGTACAGAAATAATTAATATACACAACTTGTTAAGCTTCAGCACCTGAAAATATACACACAAGAATATAAACACAATGTGAAGCGTCCTCATATGAACATTAACAGCACGCTAACATTGACTATTTTATCTGACAAACTCTCCAGTCTTGTTACATTCCTTGCCTGCAGTTCTTTTCCTGCACTGCTGAGATTTCTTTCTCTAGACAGAAAATTACCTCTTGAAAAAACTGGAAGCTGCTCTTAACCACAAGAGCCTACAAATATCTAGTGAGGTGTGGCTTTGTTTGCAACATGATCTTCAGGACATCCGACCATTTGCAGATTAAGTATTTGAACACCTTGGATTATGATTATCAACTTTAAGAATGAACATTCAAACCCCCCAAAAATTGGACTTAAATATGCATGGTCTGTTATTTAGACTTCTGTATTCAACATCTAGCAGTCTAACAGAAGTGTAGAAGTCATTAGATATGTCTATATATGCAACAGGCATAGCCAGCAGAGCTTCTCAGAATGACTTCAAAACACTCATTTCTAAACTGAATCCACTACCTTCTTTACAAAGGCTGGATAAGTTAGAAGGAGGTAGCGATTCAACCTACAGTAAGAATCAAATGAATAAACTGCCATCAATCAGATACAGTGCTTTTTTAAGCTGTGCTGTTGCACAAGAACAACTGTGCAGTGATATTACTGAGACTTACGATCATCTGTATCTAACTTTTCTTCATTCGCTGAAAACTTCTTACTTTCTCCATCATCTTCATTTTTTTTCTTATTCCAAAAGAAAATACTGTAGTTATGAATATTTTACTTATTTTTCAGCATATACATGAGCAATATTATATTCACAACATTTATGCAGCCTGCACAGAAAGAGGACAACATGGAAGCTATATAAAGGAGGCAGAAGAGGAACATTAGAAACTCTTTTAAGTACAGTAAAAAGACAAAAGTTTCCCAGGCTCCAAAGGAGTGAAAAAATGAACATGAATAAGTAAATACAACGTACTTCTGTGAAAGGACTAAATAGAAGGGTTCATTTGATAAGTAAAAAACACAGAAATATGCTGAACAAGAACTACTCCGCTAGATCTGTAACATCAGTGTAATGCTTAATGCTGGCATACTGAAGAAAAGCCAAACAAAAATCTTTATTCATTGCTCACTAACGTCAGTATCACAAAAGTTTATGATCAATGGGTATCTAGAAAGCCTTGTGCCTTAGTCCAACAGGAAATCCATTCTCAGTGACTGACAGATAAGGATACAGAAAATACTAGCTTTGCTTGTAACTCTTCACATCACTTCCTTGTGAATACATTTAACTAAAGATGGTGGAAGTAATCCTGTCACTCACAGTTAGTTTCACTTCCTCCAGTATCAACCACACCAACAGAATCAGCTGGGATCCAAGTAAAAGAGCTTACAACTTCTGCACTGAATCTGCTCATCTAGCATTTACAACTCACTGAAATCAATTATTATTTACACCTTCCACATAAAACACAGCATAGTAATGTGAAGGCTGTGTTGTGCTACCGTTTCAGGAGAGAGTAAAGAAACCTGCAAGATGGTATTTTCAAGCAGAATGCCATCTACAGATATCACCTTCTGTCACCTTCTACAGTGCAGTCAGATGCTGAGTTGCCTAAGGAGTGACTGCTGCCCTTACCCATTTTGTGGAAGTGCTCCCTCAGCAGTAATGCAGTAACTACGCAAGGCCATCTTATTTCATCCAGTATGAGATTTAAATGAACAATTTTAAGAATTAGATAATCCTATGATTTCCTTGAGAAGTCAGAACGAAATCAATAATGAACAATAACTTCTCAAATTTCTAACTTAAAACAAAGCTGTGTGCTTATTAAACAATTCACACATACTACCTGTCTGGTTAAAGAGATAGTTCTGAGCTCTTCCCAAACATGACCACAAAAAAAAAAAAAAAAGCAAGTAACCAAACCACCCACTGTCTAGTTTGAGAGCATCAATGTCACCAAGAGAAATAGAACAGAGCACTAATCTAATCAGCAATTGCTACTATATCCAATAACAATATACACAATCCTTCTGTTTCTATAAAAGTGTACTCAGAAGTCATCGTGCAACGCAACAAATTCAAATTAATCATTTCTCTACCTTTTTCTTCTTGTCTTTAAACTGCTTTATTAAAGTGATCAAATGCTCCGCTAGAAACATAAAATACAAGCCTCCCAGCGCTGTAAGTCCCTTCCATGTAGAATCCAGGTAAGCACTCTCTTCTGTACTTTGAAAAACAAGATGCTTGAACAGAGGACCTTTGTTCTGTTCAAGCGGAGCCTTTTCGTGGTGATGGTGGTGGTTTCCATGAGACTAAAGGGAGAAGCAAGAGGGGAAATCATATTCAGAAGAATTGACAAAAAAAGAAACATACAAAGCTCTCTCTACATTCTCTTCTTCAAATCTTGAGTACAGATTTAGCTCTTAGAATGGGATAAATGCTCGGGATACAACCTCAAACAATTACAAGGAAAATCTCTTGACAGAAACTACTGAGAACAGTCCTGGCTTTCATTCTCTCAGTGAAGTTACTTGCAGGTATAGTGCACGCATGCATGCACATTCATACACACACATTTAGATTTTCAGAGACATCACATGGAAAGTTCAAGACTAACAGAAATGAACAGAAAGAACTCACAGCTCTGAAACCTGTTGTTTAGTACATTTTACTTGGAAGCTGGGTCTAGAAACGTGATTAAGAGCTTCATGAAATTTAGAAATGTTACAACCATATTCCAATTTTATTGTCTGTATTACCTATCAGTAATGGAACATTTCAAAGCCTATCAAGTAATGTTTTTTTAGGACTTAAGAAATGTTCGATTCTGATAAAAAACATTACAATGGATAAGCAATCAACATATATGTCTGATAACATGAAACAGTGGATTTTCTATTCCCCATTTAAAGAGCACAGTGAACTATTTCTGCTGCCTATGAGGTTCATGAAACTGATGGAGGAAAAAGAGATGGCACTGCAATCAGTGACTAGAAAAACATTTATGCAAAATTCTCGTGGGCGACAAACTGTGAGCGATTTGGCAGCATGACTGAGAAAACAGGATACAGCTTGAGAGAAAGGGGTGTGAAGTTTTATACTATAAGACTGACAGAAATAATACAAACAGCTCCAAACAGGAAGTTATTAGGAGAAAAAAAATAGTTCTATTAAATAATCTATCTTACTAGCATATGTTAATTAATGAAACTACCACTAATACACACACCAGCTGTCAGTATGGCCCTCTTGAAATAACTAATGAAGCAGTAATTAATACTTACATGTGGAAGGAGATGTAAGAAGGCATCTCCGCTTAAAGTCCCCACAGCCAACGCCACAAGAAAACTCAGAAGAAATTTGAAAAACACACGATTCATCAAAGGTACCAGTATAACCCCCAACAAAGAAAGGAAACTGATGACTGAGATGGATATAAAGCCACCAATCCAAGCTGTTAAAAGAAGAAAAAGAAAATGTAAACAACTGCTACATGAGATGTTGTTTGCTTAACTTTTTTTTTTTTTTAATCAAACACTCTTATCATCTGATTAGATATTAGCAAGCGTTAGGCCATAAAGATTTATGCCCACATGTGATAAGAAAGAAAATCATCAGCTTCTTTCAGCTTTGAAATACGTTTCTGGGATTTATAACATATATGGGTTTTGAGCAGGCTTTTATTCCTCATGAAAAAAACAACCTACCTATTTGAAGAGAATAACCTTTTGGAGGAGCTTCAGCTTTTTCGCTACTTGCATGGACTATGCAGTATTTCCCATCAATCTGATTAATAAGAGCTGGGCAGAGATAGCTAAATTCTGTGGCAGACAACAATACTTCAGTGCTTATTCCATGGGATTGCATCAGCTTTGATGCACTGGAGCACTGTGGAAAGATATTTCTTAAAGTTAGCCAGAATCAAAATACTGTACCTTAAAATGACTGCATCTGCTATCTTAATTGAAATCAGTAGCAACCCCACACGACCACAGCTACACGGACAGTAATTAAAAAACAGTAACAAATCACTTCAGTAAGAACTACACCTTTATCCTCTCTTCTGGCCCAGAAGGCGAGCTGGGCAACGCTGACAGATGATGCATGATTATCACACATTCTCAGCACAAAGAAGACAGATGGTTTGTTTTGAGATTAGTAAAAAGCCTAACACCTCTGACTCAGTTTTAGAGGCTGGATAAGGAAGTAATACAAAAAGCTCTTAAGCTTTGTTTTATGTCACTACTGTGGAAAGAGCACTACCACCACACACTTCCTTCAGTAAAGAACTTTCCACTCCATGACCTACAGGCTTCAGTACTCCCCTTGATTCCCACAGCAGCACTTCTGCTCTGATTGTGCAGAATGCAGCAATTACTCACAGATGTAGCACCCACTAATCAAACGCTGCACATACCTGCTCTGAATTAACTAGAATAACCACACGATTAATACTCCAGAGGGACACTTGCTTTTTAAAGCTCTTAGTGGAGAAAGATCGTGTAACAGAACTATCTACAACAAAATGATTGACTTCATCAGCATTCTTTTTCACTACCTTAAAGTAAAAGGCATCATTTTGCAGCAAACTTTTCTTCAGTTATTTCCAAATCAAGGGCACATACTATTTATTTCCTGCCCACGTGCACAAAAGTACAAGCTCTACAGACACAGTCACATGTGACCATGGTTTTTGGCTGCACTTACACAGCAAGAAATTCATTTCAGGAAAACAGTATTTGAGTATTCACTTTGTGGTGCCTTCGGTACTTGAAGTTCCCTCGCTGCTTTCGTATGAAGTAAAGGGAGTTTTCCTGCAGAGTATTGCTAACTTGTATATACTTGCCTAAATAGAGCTCTTCAATGTCACTGCATATTTTAGAGTAAGTAAATAAGTATATAAAAACAAATGTGTGTTTATATTTAATATAAACATGCATTTCCTTCTAAGAAAAGAGTATTACATAAATGAGATAGTGTATGTATTTTCTGAGCTTGTGAGCATAACATTTTTTCAAGTCAAAGAGTTAAGATTCAAGAAAACCTGCTGTTCCATGTTTCTTCTATGAACACTGTTATACTATAAAGCCTGGACCTAGTTAAACATTAAGTTCCTAGTAAGTAAGCCATAACAATGCTCCTAATGGACCTAAGTTCCCAGAACATAACAGAGCATCTCACCTCTTGGGTATTTGGGTTTTTAAGTTTGGAATACAGGTAACTTCCTTTTTCCAATTCCTTCAGAGAAACATGAGATTCATTTGACTTGATGTTTGCAAGCCAACTCGTACTGCTTCCATTTGTGATATTAACGGTGTTAGAGCCAGCCAGGCCTACGTGAACAACAGACTTGCCTTCTGCAGGTTCCAAATTCTGCAGTTCAGAACTGCCGTCTGTGGGAGTAGTGTTGATCGACCCAGTGATTTCATTAACGGTGTTCTTACTGTGGACAAAGTTGTGCTGATGGTCTGCATTCTCTGCTTTATGAGGTTCCTTTGAATGATTGTTCCCGGGGTCTTTGTTAGCATCAGATTCGTGGCTTGGACAAACAGTCTTCTCAGAGTTTTTATTCAAGGAAACGTGGTTATGATGAAGATGATGATCATGGTCATGATCGTGGTTATGATCTATTTTAATCCTTTTCATTTTATCTATCCCTATGTTCTGGATCAGTTTTCTAAATCCTTCAATTGTCAGAGAGTTGTTTTCTCCATAACGATTAAAAAGTTCTTGAAGGTGATGCTTCTGTCTCAATCCTGCCAAGTCATCGTTAATGCCAGCTGCCTTTTCTGGAAAACTTCTCTCCAGTGTCTGCACAACAGTAGTCGTCTCCACTCCACGATGGTAACTTTCACACAACAGTATGAAAAACGATACGAGGAACGTGACAGACACCGTACTCTCCATTGCAGTGCCCTGTTAGGCGTTATATGAAGAAAAACAACTATAAAAAAGCTTCTCAGTTTGCATAGAACTGAAGTCTTAATCTGTAATATACTTCCAGAACTAGCAAAAAAAGCCTTGCCCAAGTTACCAAAGTACCCAGACAAGAGCCATACAGACTTCCCAGCACACAGTGCCCTCCCAGCCACGAAGCCTCACGCAGCGCAGGATGGAGCTGCGCAGCACAGCCCGGCCACAATCACTGCTCGGGGTGTAAGCTCACTTCAGCGTAGCTCGGCCTGAGGCAGCTTTCTAACACGACCGAAACTGATGACAGCATCCTCACGGCCGTGCCAACTGAGTTCACGATGCGGCCAAACCCTGCATTGTTAATTTCTCACCGCTCTCGGCCGGCCAACAAGGAAAGCACTTGGCATTCCCCGGCAGTTACTTTAGGCGCTTCGCACGCTGCTATCGTACATCTCCTCCGGCCAGACAGGCGGGCCGCCGCCTCGCCACAATTCAGCCGGCGGTACCCCGCCCCGAGCCGCCGCCACGCGGTTGCCGGCCCCGCCCCGCCGCGAAGAAAAGCGAGCGCAAGCCTACCCGATCGCCGCCCCGCAGCTTGGCCTCTGCAGGAGAAGGGAACCAGGGAGGAGGACGCCGCGGCGCCGGCTGCTGTTAGCCGGCAGGCCGCCGCCGAGACCCGCACCCGCGGCCGCCCCCCAGCCGACGCACACGCGGGTCAGCGATCGCCCCGCCCCTTCCGGATGCGGCGGCCAATGGAGAAGCAAGGCGGTGTCACCCGGCAGCCAATGGGGAAGCGGGGAGGTGTCACGCGGCGGCGGGCGCCGAGGGCGGGAGGGGCTGGGGGACAGGTAGGGCTGGGCGTGGGCTGCGGGCTCAGCTGTGTGCCGAGGGGAGCCTTGGTTCTGAGAGTGTGACTGGGTGTGCAGGTGGTCGGGCTGCTCCTTGCGAGGTGCAAAATGCTCTAAAGGGAGTTAAAGTGAGCCAAGCGTGGTGAATCACGGAATAGCTTGGGTTGGAAAGGAGCTTAAAGCCCCTACAGTTGCAACCCCCTGCTGTGGGAAGGGCCACGCACCAACCACCAGCTCAGGCTGCCCAGGGCCTTGAGGTGAGAAGAGGCTAGCAGTACTAACTCAAATTAATAGCCATTCCATGGAATCACAGAATCATTCAGGTTGGAAAAGACCACTAAGACCAGCTGGTCCAACCCCAACCCACCCCCACTATGCCCACAGACCACATCCCTCAGTGCCACATCCATGTGTTCCTGAACATCACCATGAATGATGACTCCACCCAGGGCAGCCTGTGCCACTGCCTCACCGCTCTTCCAGAGAAGAAATTCTTCCTAATATCTGATCGTACTTGCAGTGTAAAAAAACACACCAGATAGAACAGCATTCCTGAGATTCCTAGGAGTGGTCCCACACAAGGACTCCCAGTCCTCAAAGAGGACTGGCACAGGGTATGGATGAGAAATTGGTTCGTGGAGTAGAAATTGACTGATGAGTTGTAAGCAAAAGGCTTGGGTAAATGGAAAGTGGTGTCACTCTTTGGTGACATACACAAGGGTACTGCAGTGACACTGGTTGAATCTGTCATTATAATTAACGATCTGGCAGAAGAAAACTGCTCTTCATGCACAAGTGAACAGAGAAAGTAAGAAAGGATGGAGGTCACTCAGGAAGGGTTTGAAACTTGCTGCAAGCTGATAGATGCCCTCTGTTTCTCAAATTCTGCTTTGCAATACCCCTCTTAAGTGACCGCAGCTCCAAAACATTTATACGCCCTGGCTGTAGGCTCTTGGTATTTCCCCTTTCTTCCTGTACCACTCCCAGAACTTTATTTTCTGCCACTGCATCATTAATACTGCTGTAGCACTGGTACCATTCTGCTAACATATCCCAGCTGGATTTGAATCTGGCCTACCCCGTGTCACCAATTGCCAAGGCCTCTCATCTTTCTGGAGTGTGAAGGTAGTACCAAATCCAGTCCTAGAATACGAGGGGTTTTTTTTGTGTTTCTTGGCTGATTGCCAGCAGCTTGAATTTAACATCCAGTCCCTTCTCAGCCATCTTTCTCCTTCTGTTTTCTGCTGCCACTGTCAGTGCCCCTGGCTTGTCAGATGATTCACATTACAGATCTCCATACCTAATACCTCCAAGCCTGGATGAATTAAACATGTTTGTTCAAAGGTTTGGCTGACTGGAGGGCAGAATGGAGCCATGGGTTGTGAACAGTTCCAGAAACAGCAGCAGATCAGGCAATTTATTCCTTGTACTAGCTTTGAAGTATGGAGAAAATACTGTGTCCCTCAGCCTTACTCATTTTTTCCCCAGTGGGTGAGCAAGAAGATGCAAAATGCAGGAGGGGTGTATTTTTTTTTTTTTATTAATGCAAATTTCCTTTGCATGAATACCATTGACCAGAAGCCTTTATGATACTGCAGTGACATAACATTTATGCCTAAGCTGCTCATGTTAGACATTTGTTTGTTATAATTTATTATTACTATTATTACTTCCAAATACAGATGCTGAATGGTGAGCCTGTTTTTCCAGCCTCTTGAATGTATCTGCTGTCTCCTGCTGTTTCATTGTGTCATATCTGCTATCTCCTTTCACATCCTGTCAAGGTCATTTACAGATTTAAGCATCAGAGCTTAGGTCACAGGGAAATGGTCTTTGGTGCTAAAACGCTATCCTTTTCCTTCCTATTTTAATTTGAGTAGTTAACTCAGGAAAGAAATAATAAAAAGGGGGTAGTAAAAACAGTCCTTTAAAAAAACCAAGCTTATTTGCAGTAAAACTTGAAGCCAAATCTCTTTTGTCATACCTAAAATTATCTCAGTAAGTTTACCTCATGCCAAAATCAAAGCACCTGAGTTGTCTTTGTTCTTGCTGTTGTCCCAAGACTTACTCTGACATGTCCAGGAGCTCTGGACCACACCTAGCTATATAAATCATAGCGATGGCTACATAAAAAAAGTGTCTTGGTGTCCCTTGTGGGCTGTTCAATGAATGTATAACACATTATAAGACATTATTTAGAGATACAGCAGAGAGCAAATCAGGCAGCGTCTCAATTGCTTCTGACCCGTTGTGTGCCTGCAGCTCTAACGCCACCTGTGGCTCCAGGCCTCCAAGAGAGTGCAGCAGAGATGGGAAGGACCACCCTCAATGCCACTTTTGTTCGTTCTGTTTGGAGAGGCTTCCAGGAGGCAACAATCTTTTCACCTTGGAAACAAGGTGAATGAGGAGGAGTACAATGGATGTATGCAGTAACTGCTGTGGAGCCCAGGGAAGGGAGTGGTGATTCAGTCTCACAAGGAGCAGGGCTTCTAAGTGTCAGTGTAGCAGGCTGAAAGCAAGCTTGCCTTCCACAAGCAATTATGTCTTTTATAATTGAACTATAGCACTCATGTAGCTAAGATGTTATTCTGGCTAAACTCAGAAAGCCCATTAACAGCCATTAGCTGAGTTAGATTGTGGTTGTTTTATGTAACAGGCCTTGAGTTATTAAAAAAAAAAAAAAAAAAAAAGACTTTAGGACCTATCAGGCCTCATCTGGTCTTCAATCTCTAACCTTAAGCCTAGCCTCAAACAGTTGGATGTTTCAGTAGTCAATATGAGCAAAATCTTTAATCCAATCACATCAACCAATTAAATAGCTGTAGTGTGAGACAAGAACAGTGAGTGGTAGATGAGGAAAGGAGTGTGTGAGCTGTGTCAGAGGAAGTGTTGATGAGCTCTCATTGGATTGTAGGGAGTCAGTAAACTTACCTCCTTAGCCAACTGCACAGTCCCTATGGATGTTTTGTTCCCATCCAGACATGTGAATGTCACGATTGTTTTCCCAGCTGGTCTGCATTTATATTAGAAATGTTTAGGGATTATATAACCTGCTTAACTATTGGCAATAATGTTGCCCCAAAACTTCTTGATTGTTTTGCCAAGTATGTATCACAGAATCATAGAATATCCAAGTTTGAAGGGATCTACAATGATCATTGAGTCCAGCTCCTGAACCCATACACAACCACCCAAAATTCAAACCCTGTGTCTGAGAGTGGTGTCCAAACACTTCTTGCACACTGGCAGCTTGGGGCCATGCCCACTGCCCTGGGCAGCCTGTTCCAGATCCCAAAAAAAGCCTTAGTATTTTGGGAACAATGAGATGCTGGCTGTTTTAATTCAGTTCTAGTCTCCTGCATGCCTTCAATTTCCAGCTGTTGCAGGGCCTCATCAAAAATGTGTTGTATGAGCCCAATGTTATACACTTAATGGAGGTGATGATAGGTGGGTAGGGAAAGGATTTTGAGTGTGATGCTGAGGTTCCTCTTAGGAAATATTCAACATATCAGCTTTTATTTCTGAAAGTTTCTTGGAATTTGAAAAGGCTGATATTTCCTTGCATTTTAACTTTTCAGTTAGAACAGCTGCAAAAAAAAAGAAATATTACATTTGCTCTGAATGTTCCAAAGCATACTAATTTGAAGCCACAGAGCTGTTATCACATGATTTCTGTTGTGATTCTCTGTAATTTCTTTAAAATCTCCACTAATCCTTGTATACTACTGATAGAATTTCAAAATTGTAAAGGAATCCCCAAAGCCATGATTCCTTCTGTTACTGTTGCAAAATGTTCCTCTGTCTGGTAACATACCGACTAACTACTTAGCAACTGCATATTTGATGGTACCATATTTTAAGTCTTATATTTTAATGTAGTCATATCATTAATTTTATTCATGTGTTCCTTATTGGTTTTCAAAATACGTAGCATTATATCTAGAAAAAAATAATATCACTGGTTATGGCTGCCATATGGCTGCGAATGTTCAGCAACCTGCAAGTTGAGTTTTGGTGGTTTTTATTAGCATATGTGCAGAGCAATAACAAAACATAAATAAGCATACGTCCTTCAGCAGAGATGGTAACAAACATTGTACACAAATGGTTTCCTTATGTAAGGATTGCAAGGACCTCCTGCTCTGTTTCTGTCTCTGTGTAGTGGCTTGTTCTCGTTTCAAAGAATATTTTTCCTCTTCCTTCTCATAAGAATAGAGGGAAAACAAAAGAAGTAGTAATTTAACAGTTGCGCAGCATTAGGTCCTCTTGTGCTGTGCTTGGATGCACACGGGCCTAGGGAAGAGCTAACTGTTGGGTAGGGCACTGGCCCGAGTCATTTTCTTGCAAATCTTTGCTGCTTGTCATTTTAGAGCTGTTTACAAATCACTTTGAAAGAATAAGCCTTGAAATGATTAAAATATTAAAGAATGGAAATAAAATATTAAAGTTACACCATTTTTTTCCTCCACAGAACACCTTTTACCTTTAGCCTGATCCAACAGCTGCTGAGATCAGTGTGGCTGAGCACGTGATCACCAGGTATTTACAAAGAAGAACTTTACAGTCTGGGTCTGCTGCAATCCTTTTTTCAGTAGTTTTGATTCTGTTTATTGGTGTGTGTGTGTTGACGTATGCTACTGATCTATCTAGAGTACCAGTACAGAATGCAGATGAAAATGACTGGAATTCACAGTAGAAAAGCCCAAATTTTCATGTGAGTCAGTCATGGAGAAAATGCAAATGATTTGCTGTACTAAAATAACACCAACAGGCAAAAAAAAAAAAAAAAAAAAAAAAAAAAAAGTAATTTCTAAATTATTAAACTTTACTATGATACATAACGATGACACAAAAAAACCCCACCCATTGTATAAGCTCTGTGTGACAAGCTGTGTTGATTAGAGGCTCATCTCCATGAGCACAGAGAAGCAGTGACAGACAATGAAACTCCAGTGACATATTCAGGGAACTGAGTACATGTATATTGTGTTGATGTGTTCACCCATGTGTGTAATTGTAAGTGAATATTAAGCTGGACTAGCAGGATAGCAGGATAAGAGGTTTGAGAGCCAAGTACTGGGTCAGACCTAAGTCTTGTCTGGATATTGGAGAGACCTAAACACTGTGAGTGTTGGCTATGGGAGGAACCAGGAGGTCCAGGACAGGTACTGGAAAGTGCCAAGGGATCGAGGGACCAGCTATCAGAGAGCCTGTCTGCATGTGTGTTACATGAGACAACTGAAGATCCAGGGATTCAGGAGGCAAGTACCAGAGAGATTCACAATATGTGCACACGTGGAAGAGGGGGTCTGGGCTCCAGCACTGGTATGGAGCAATTGCCCTGGGGAGCTTACATGTCCAGGTGCCAGCAGCTGGAGGAACGGGAGATCAGAGGCCACTTACTGGACAGACTGAGTGTCTACAATGTACAATAATGTTATACATTAATTTAAATGCTATTGACTGAAAGATGATTAAGCAAGAGAATAAGAGTATTTGTTCACGCATGGCATGCTTTCAAGTAGCATAAGTTATTACATATCTTCACAGTGGAAACTACAACATAAATACAAGTTATCCCAGGATGGAGATTCTATTCCTTTGTGCCTTAGGAATAAAATGGTTTAAGTGTCTGAGTACAGTTTGTCACCTGGAGTCTAGAGTTTTATTTACTTCTGAAAGTTGCCAAAGAGATCCAACATCATCAAACATGTACATTTTATATGTCTCTAAAACATAGAAGGTTAGCTATTCTATCAAAAAAATCAAATATTTATATATATATGTATAGCTGTAGTTACCACACAGAAGCAATATCTTCCTCTTTTGTCTGTTCCTGTTTTGCTTATTTGACTGTGTGAGCAGAAACCTGAATCACATAAGAGCTGGTCTAGTCAACACAGCAGGGCTGCAGCTCTCACCAGAATAGCACTGGGCTTTACAACACCCATGACCTTCACTTCATTACCTGAGATAACAATGTAAGATTGAGAAGCTCTGACTGAGCTGAGAAAATACATGTTGAAGAATGAAGTTTGTAGTAGAAGCATATTGTCTCTCCTTTTAAGTGCAGTATCCTGCAAAAGAAACATTGCATCAGAGTGACCTCTGCTGTGGTTCTTCCATTTGTGTTGAAGGCAGTATTGGATTTATGGCTGGTCATCTTTCTCTTTGACACATTCTGTCATTTAAAAATATTTTTAATGTTTAATATCAGTTTAACTACTAATGAATTAAGCTTTTTATGGCTACAGTTAAGGTAATACCTAAAGCAACCTTGTAATGACACAAGGCCTACGTCACACAAGCAAGCATTTGCAGTGTATTCTATGCATTAAAACTGTTGCCACGTTCCTCTCTGGAAAGAAAGTGGAGTGTATGCATTGAATAGGTCTTGGGGCATGTTCCAAATTCATGTTTACATTCTGCAGGGTAGACAGTGTCCAAAATGTGTGGTATTAATTGTGCATGACAAAACAAACTCTATATCTCTTCTAACACAACAGTGTTCTACACTACTGCAAATACAACACAGAACTATGTGGCATGTGCAGTGTTTCTGGATGTCTAGCAGCCCAGTATTAATATTCAGTAATTCCTGTAACACTTCTAGTAGGAAAAAGGATCTCTGTGTAGAAAGCCTACTGTTGGCCACAAGACTTGCCTGTTTTGATGAACTGAGACTCAGAAATCTTCACTCTTATTAAACTATTGCAGTGTCCAGGTGCACTTGTTTCAAAGACATGATAACATCATACAGCATATGACAGATGCCACAATAATGTTTAGGATTTTTGTCATTGTGGTTTCTTCTGCCTGGTATGTATTAAATTTGGATGTTATAATATCTCTTGTGAAATGGAACACTAGTAGATAACTCGAAAATTTGGTGCTGCAATTCTTTTCCTATCAAACTAATTTCCTTTAAACCTGTATGTTCTTGAAGCAGCATCAATCAGATCTTGTCAGCAGCACAATGAGGTACCTACTGTATATTGTCAGTGGAATACCAATTAGCCTTTAATTTTACCACACATCCAATCAAAAGAGCTTTTGCTTTTACATGATGGCAGAAGGTCATTAAAACAAATGATCTTGCTGCTGGACAATGACAACAAAACTAGCTCAGTAGGCAGTATATCTGCTATTGGGCACTGATAGCACACTAAATGCTGTGCTGCAGTGATTTTTTCATTCTAACTTGCTTCAGGTGATCTGATAGCCCAGGAGCTATAGCTAACACTTGCTCTCCTAACTCAACCTTTTAAGTAGCAATATTATTTGCCTCAGGCATGTAAGTACATGGCTACTTTTAGTGCCATAACTGTCAAATTCTGCAGTTCTTTCTTCTCTTTCAACTGTTGCTTGCAATTTTAGTTCTTAACACTCCCTTCCAGAAGGCACAGCTATCTGTCCTTTGGTAAACAAAATGATTGTTCTCTACTACTACTCAGTTTTAAATTTTCTTGTAAGACAGTCACCTGGATTCTTTTCTTCATCTAGAGAGCAAACTGCTTTACGCAATTCCAGAGTAACCTTATTGCTGTGGTACAACTGGAAGATGCTATTCACAGTTTGGAATCAATCAGCACAAAGTTACTAAGAATGTATTACTACTTTTCACGTCCAAAAAATAACAAAACTCTCCATACTGAAAGAGCAAATACTGTTTCCCAAACCATTTATGTTTTCAAGATGTCTATTTTAAAGTAAAATAGAGAAACAAAATTGGAAGTAGAGCTTGAGTGACAGCAAAAGAACTCTCCTATATGTAAGCATTTTTGTTCAAACTTTTTCCTTTTTTTTTTTTTTTTTTTTTGCTGTGATGAGTTGTTCCACTAGTTTTTCTCCACAATACAAAATGCAATCAGCACTGAGATCTGCTACAGAAATGCTGCATGGAAAGCAATCAGAATAAAAAAAAGTCACAGTAGCCAAGCTTAGGCATCCAGCAAATGACTTTTTTTTTTGCTTTTTTTTTTTTTTTTTCAGAGTATTCTTTCTAAATTCTTGTTAGAAAGCAAGACTTGCACTGATGACAAATAGTCCCATGACAGGTTCTCAGCGTGCCTTGTAAATCAGGTTATGAGCCTTACATAGTCAATGAGCACATGGCCACATCTATTCCCATCATCTAAAACTTAGGAGGGATTATTTTCTTCAAAGAATCACCAGAATATTTTTAACAGGGAAGAAAAAAAAATGATGTAGTGGTTACACAAGTCAGTTGTAGTCTCTGAGCCTCCTGCTAATAAGCAGTTGCTTTGGTAAATGGTGCCCTGAGAAAAGGTAGTCTTCCAGTCTCGCTGGGTTAGAGATCTATAGATGTCTGAAATCCATTTCCTATACCATCCGCTCTAACTGACCTCAGGATGGTGGAAATTTTGGCTAATACAGTGTAGCAGAGCTCTAGTAACTCTGAATTTTCACTGGCTCAGATCCCTAAAGCTTTACTTGAAGCCATTGCTCCACCACCCAAGGATTAACTTTACTAACTATTGCAGGTTGGTGAAAGGATGGAACAAAAGTGAAACCTGAAGCGAGAGAAGTCCTTTCCTCCAGGGAGAAAGTTTTAACTAAAAATACAGCTGTGGGAAGGGATAAAGATATTTCATCATTTTTGTGTCTCACACCACTAACTCAAATTTCGTGGGTTCAGAAAAGCCTTCAGGTATTCTCTGTGCTCTGTCTCCTAAGAAGTTACAGCTTAGGTCATTCAGAGGGGATTGGAGAGATATAAGAATTTGTATGAAATGTATTTGGTAGAGTGGGCTTAATAAATAGATGTTGTCTATGACTCCATATTTAATTTTATTTTGTAAAGTTTCTTTAAAGCCCTAACATACTGTTTATTTAATCATCTCTTCAAAAGAGAATTTTCATGCTCATCTCTTTAAAATATATTTCTAGCTCTTTCAGTTCCAGGGGGGAAAAAAGGAAAAAAAGACAATTTAATCCACATGCACCTTAGTATTAGTATTTCAGAAGTAAGCAACGAATAGAACAGGCCAAGGATCACTAATGCACTGATCATAAGTGTTAAAAAACAGTGAGCCGAATGCTAAAAGCAGGTCTGAGTGGCTGAAAGTTTGTGCTGTATAAAGTATAAAATAATAATAAAAGTTATTTTCTGATGTTAGAGATACAACAATCTGTTTTCAGGTGTTTGGGTTTGGTTTTTTGTTTTTGTTTTTTGTTTTTTTTTTTTTTCCAGTCATTGGCCCCAGAAACTCGAAATAGATATTTTCAAATAACTTGAAAACCTGAACACCAGATATTTCTGGATCATATTTCACATTTTGTCGTATATCTCCAGACTCACAATAAAACCTGCACAATTGCTGATGCTGCAGTCATAGATCAGTGGAGGGTCCTATAGAAAGAAACAAAGAGCTGAGGAGGCCCTGGGGAGATCTCACTGTGTGACCTTCTGGTACCTGAGGGGAGAAGAAGACACATTTTTTACACAGTCTGATAGTTATAGGACAAACGGTAATGGCTGTAAACTAAAAGAAGGGATATTTGGATTAGATGTTAGAAGGAAATCCTTTCCTCAGAATGTGGTGAGGCACTGGCACAGCTGCCCAGAGAAGCTGCGGTGGCCCATCCCTGGAGGTGCTCAAGGCCAGGTTGGATGGGGCCCTGGGCAGCTGAGCTGGTGGGGGCACGGGTGGGGCTGGGTGGGCTTTGAGGGCCCTTCCAACCCAAACTGTTCTGCAATTCTACTCTTCTAGCACTGCACGTAGAGTAGTGGTTGTTGTACTATTTCCTGCAGATGCTTCCCTGATAACTTTGTCCTATGATCTGAATGTGCTGATCCTATTTTCTTACTACTTTCTGGTACTTAAGAAAGACATTTCTTCATCTGAGCCTTTTTGATGCATTTAACATGCTTGACTACAGCATAAATATTCCTTGTATATACATTTATTTTTTTTTTCTTTGGGAGGAAAAAAACCCGAGAGATTGGACTTTACAGACTTGAAAATATCCCAAATGTTCCCTTTTGTGTGCAACTGCCTTCTTTCCTTTGGACACAAGATAAGGACAAAAGAGAGTCCCACACTGTAAGATGCTACACTGCATAAAAGGTGTGTTAGTAATGCCTAATTAATTTCTAAGTAGCTTTGTAAAGCCCGGTTATAGTGTTGTGCTGCTGGCAGGTATGAAGAAGCTCTCTGCATTCTGAGGCACAATGTAGGGACAGATTCTCAATAATTATTGTTCTCTAGATATGTACTGTTCATTTTAATTATGGACAGATGAGTATGCAGCCACAAAATCACTCTATCGTTCATCATACTGTTCATATTCATTACTGGAAGGTCTTTTACTTTTTAGAATACAGTATTTTAAGTTCACTGTATTCCTTGTGTCTATTCATAGATGTTTTGATGATTATTTAAAAAAAAAAAAAAAAACCTAAATTTTAGACATTCTGGACACAGTATTTTTTGTCTTTATCGTCTTTTTGTGGAAAAATATAATAGTAATTTTGAATCAACTAAATGCTGAAAAGAACATGTATACAAACATTTTAACACGACAAAAGCTCATAATCAGGAACTGAAAAGCAGAGAGTTTAAACAAGCCTCTCAACTTCCTTGTAGATAAATAGTAATCAAAAGCAAAAACCAAAGAGCATCCCTAAAAAGATGGTATGTATGAAAACTTCAAAAATGGAGAAACGATACTGAATTTGTCAGATTTGAAGTTATGTTTCTGAATAAGAAAAAGATAAATACTGCCCACCAAAAAGAAGAAAAAAGCTGCTGCCAATCCTTAATGTATTGGATGTGGCATTCCTACAGAAGTCTTGACCTTTCCCTTTGTTAATGTCTAAAATTTGATTTTCTTTGTTTTTTACAAGTCATAGCTAACACTTCAGATCTCATTCCCTAAAAGGGACAAAGCATTCTTCTCTTTCTTTCAACTCAGTTTTCTACCAAGATACTTTTGCTGTCTTACAGTGTGTTGATCGTATCTGCAATTCTCAGTACTGCTGTCATTTTCTCTCTGTATAATTTTTATGTAAATCACAGTTTTAGTGCCTTTTGGCACCATTTATTGTTTCATTTTAAACCTAATGTGTCTTCCTTAAGCTCTCTTTTCAAGAAAGCATTTTTAGGCTTATTTTGGGGTACTTAAGAAACATTTCCTAAAGAAAATTTTGCTAAAATTGAATGCTCTGGTAAACTGGTGTGAATGGAAGGTATTTTGTTTTGTTTTGTTTTGCTTTGTTTTCCAGAAAAAGAATTTATTTGGGACTCAGAAGCTTCTAAGTTGTTGGTGCCTTGTCAAATTAAAAGTAAGCACCATACCGCCCGTTTTCAATATCGATGGCTTTTTAGAACTCTATTTTCAAAATTTGCAGGCTTATTTTCTCTTGAAAAGTGGTCAACAAAATTGCTTCATTACTTTATAGGCACCATGATAGAAGGAATGGAAGCCTCTAACTCAGTTTAAGTGCTTTCTATTATATGAAAATATAATTTTTGCAGCTCCAGTTCCTTCATGATCAACTGCATATTTTGGAAGCTTGGCAGAATATAGTCTTTGGGTTAGATAGGTGCTGTTATTGCCATTATGAAAAAAATCGACAATATTGGCTGAATTATGAACTGTCAGGAATGGAAATTTTCTCTGTATCGTGTGTTGATTGGGGTTTATCAGAAGCCTTGATACTTAATAGTACTGCATGTATATCAAGAAGGCATCCTGGATCTTCATTTCATACAGAAGTCAATGTTTGAATGGATCGTGGGGAAAATGAACTTCCTCTTCTACTTACAAAGTCTGTGCGGAATAGGAACAGGTCAAGTAACACATTCATTCTGTAACTCAGTTCTCATCTTCACTGTGATCAGTACCCTTTACTCTCTCTATTAATAAACAATGACTCTTCATAAAGATTATGCACAAACTGAAAAGGGAAAGCTTCTAGGTTGGACAAAGAAAGCGTTCTTAAAGATTCTCCATTGCTTAGCCCACTAAAACAAAACTTGCCATGCGTAAACAATAATTTTAAAAGGAAAAAAAAATGTGGCTTGGAGGCCTCTTTGTATCTGTGAATATAATAATTGATTGTTGTACAGCCCCCATCAGAACAAATAATAATTTATTCTCTGTGAAACTAAAACCATCATCATCCTTGGCAAAGCTCCCCATTTATATTCCACTATTTACCCTTCTAATACCAAGATGCTAAGTTTACTGGTAGATAAATTTTAGAAAAAAAAAGGATTAAAGAGATAGCAGTCTGTTATAAATCAATCTGACATTTAGACAAATCTGAGCTACGCTCGTCAGTCCATGCATCAAAATGAACAATTTCTGTCTAATGTCGTGACAAGATATTGGTCAATAAAACTGCAAAAACAATAACTTGAATACAGAGTAGATTTCCCAAATGAGAATACAGAGTAGACTTCCCAAATGATAGGACTTGATTTTTGTAATTGTCATGATGGTGTCAAGAAACTGTAGAGCTGCCATATATCCTATCCATATAATGGATAGAATCACTGTAAAATAACTGAAGCTCACTGGCATAACTTAGAATCATAGAATCATAGAATGGCCTGTGTTGAAAAGGACCACAGTTATCACCCAGTTTCAATCCCCCTGCTATGTGCAGGGTCACCAACCACCAGACCAGGCTGCCCAGAGCCACATCCAGCCTGGCCTTGAATGCCTCCAGGGATGGGGCATCCACAACCTCCTTGAACTCAGGCATGTTACTGTCATGAGGAGGCCATAACAATCTTTAGGAAAACACTTCAGTACCTTACAAATCCTCTGGGTGTTCACTGTGCTGTGTTACCCAGAAATGCACTTTTGCTTTATGTATTTTTTATACGAAATCTGTGATTCCTGGAACACTTGGAAAGAATGTACCAGTACCTAAACTGTAGTAGGAAAGCAATCAAGTATCTAGCTGCTAGATATCAGCCTGGCAGTTGTGAAGTAATATAATACAGAATCAAACACTGTAGATGTCAGAACAGTAGTTCTAGGAGATAAGGGTGTTAAAAATATGCCTGAGATAAATTAAAATGTAAGCTAAATGTGTAGCATTTTTAGTCCCAGAAGTAGCAAGTAAAAGAACAGCAAATTATGACAAGAAGTTGTATGAAATTTGAGCAGATAAAAAATATTTTGTCTCAGATTATATTGTTAATGATAGGTATTGAATAGTGGGAGCACCGTTCATACCTGAATGAATCCATTATTTTACAACTAAAGCAGTTTTAAATTACTCTAAACCATTACTTAAGTAGATTCATTGTGTTAAAACAGCCACACCAGTTTTTGGAGACTAATACAAATGCAAAAAAATAGTTTTCTGTTGGCTGTTATAAACATTATTAACTCTTAGCCTCAAATTCACTCATTGAAAAACCCTTTCTTGGGTTCATTTGTTGTTTACAGAGGCACAGAATTTAGAAAAGATAGAGCTTATAATGTTGCTTCACCTAGAATGCGACTTTGTTATTTTGTCTTCTGCACTGTTGCTTTGTTGTCTGATACACTGAACACATTTTTCTTCCCCGGAGCATCCTGTTTAAGGTCAACAGATCAGCCTCAGTTCTATTTAATTAAACATGATAATTCCCATTCAAATGTAAATACACTGGCCTAGAGAATTGGTGAGGGACAAATAGCCAGTGACACTGAGACACAGAAATATTCGGAGGGGTGCGATGTTATTTTTCAAAAGTGTTCAGACAGTATGGACATAATTTATAGATTTCAATGACAGTAACCCACTGAGGTGTATCAGAAAGTCCCTTCTTTGCCTCTTTAGGATTGGACTAGATGTCCTCTAGAGGTGCCTTTCCAACCCCTACAATTCTGTGATTCTCCAGAAATTCAGCTCTTAATGTTTCTTTGTATAGAAAAGAATTTTTACCCTCTAATTGACCTAATTGTATTTTCCCTTACACTTTTTTCAATTATGGATTTTACAGTCTGTATGTATATGTATTTTAAAAATTTTCTTAAAATATAAAAATTAATTATTGTAGGAGAATGAGGAGGTGGTGTTATCCCTTTTCATTTACTGAAATCATTCTGTCTACTTTAGTCAAGTTTTAATTACAGTGGTGAACTTTTCCTTTCTGCCCGTAAGAAAATGCACATTAATAGATCTTGTTAATTGGAAATGTCTGTTTATATTCAGCATTCACTATAATGTGCTTAACTTCAACTCATTCACTAAATTCAAAATCCAGTTGACATTTTCCCGGTATTTTCATTGCTTCGGGTTCCAGAACTTGAAATCTTCGGGACCTTTCAATGTTTATTTTTCCTTTTATTGTAAAAGTTAAGCAGGGATTTGATTGACTGTCTCTGTCTGTTTAGCTTTGATTGAAGCTAAAAATGTAAGAGACCGAGGGAACCTTCAGAGCACTGAATTCTGAACTTCCCAGATGACAGAAAAAGATGTGTTATTTCTCCCTGAAACACAAGAGCGAATTGCTTCAGTGAACTGTTTTCAAAAGCTAATTTCTGAAATGTAACTCAAGGAGAAATACAAATTATTCTCTCTTTCGACATTTTCAAAAGGTTAAGCTGGAAAAGAAAATGCACTGTATCTGTCATTCCAGAAAACAGAGGGGGAAGGCAATATCTGAAATAGGAGTGTTGCTTTTAGTCAGTACAAGTACTATGAAACATACTGCTTTCATTAAACCTGAATCGGGAAATTGAAAAGATAGGTATTGAAACAGATTCAGTATTCACATTGCTTTTGTAAAGTGGCAGTGGAGGTAGGACATAACCATACCCTAACTAATTTTAGGACAAAAGTTTGAGTAATCCATTTGAGTGTTACATAGGCAAAATCAGTACAAGTGGAAGAAAGTCTGAGGAGGGGTCTCAAGCATTATAACCTACATTCTTTCTAGTCCTCATGCTCCTGGGTATTTACATATCTGACTCCCATTTAACATCATCCTTTTCCTAGTCTTGTAGGAAACAATGCTTCTAAATAAAAAATTGAAGCATTAGTATTCCTTTGAATCTGGTTATCTGTTTTCTTCAATATTCACATATCTAGAAAATCAGTATTAGCTGCTTTGTTTTATCTCATTTCAATAAAGCAAAAGTTTTATGAACCCCTGTTATGGTACAGAGATGAGCCAGTGAAGGAGTTTTGCAGAGATTAAAGAGTAGAAGTGATATCTCCAAATAACCTTACTAGTAAATTGGAATGTAGCTTGGGGACACAGATAAATGTGGAAAGGAGGGTTTATAAGTAGTGTAGAGAAAGCGAGTGATAAATGGGCTATTGTAATAGAAATATCAAGAAGTTCTATTCAGAAAAGTCAAGTAAAAACTGGTGTTAATTTAGTAATTCTTTCTTGCAGCACAGTAAAGTGTGTGAGTAAATTTCCACATTTCTCACTTGAATCCAGCACTGCCACTGACAGTTTGTACAAGTGCATATTAATTTCATCATTTATGGCTGAATTATTCTCAATGAGAATGTTACAAAATCCAGAAATGGCACCTGATCGTGTGTGTCATTCACAAATTAATAGAAACTTCATTATTTTTTTTTGCTGGTGTTTAATTAAAAATAAGGTTCCTTTGATTGTTTTCATTCTCTTTCTACTTCTGAATTTAAACCTGTCATACTTTTTCCCTTTGTTTTACCCTTTGAATCTCTGATGATGTACACCTAATATTTAAAATGAGGTAAATAATATTAAATTGCATTCATAATCCTAGAATTTCTTCTGTTCTGACTTTTGCCCTCAGCAAATAAAATGTTTATACATGTATTTACTGTGACTGTACAGTCATCTGTAAGTATTAAAGCAACCAGCCTTTGTTTTTGTTACCTCTTCATTTTTCTCTTCCTTACATCTATCCAGAAATAATCAGAGCTGAGTTTACTCAGTCCAGATTTTAATTTTATGCTACCAAAAGTTATAAGAATTTGATTCCTCTGGTGAACTACCTCATTTGTATACTCACAGTATGTATTTTTTTATGCAATCAAATTTCAGATTGGTTCCTCTAAGTTTCAGTTGTACTTGATGCACTGAAGCTTTTGCTATCCACCCTGTTTAGAGACCTCTAGTGGATAGTTATGACCTTGATTACCAATAAACACAGGCAGAATAATATGTATAAAAAAATCTTGCACAGTATCTAAGATAAAGATAGGAAACCTATCAATCAAATTACACAGAAATTGGAAATGGTGAAGATCAGCTCTGTAGAGCTACAAAATTAATCCTTAGCTTTTTTCATTTTGTGTAGCTTCGGATACAGAGTAGTAAAAACTTCCCACCTTAAAAGGGGGCTCAGCAAAGACAATGAAAGTCATAGTTGCCTACATGCCTCCTTGCAGGCATCATCCCTTTCCAATGGAGGATGCTTCACACCTAATCCATAATATTTCAGTTTTATAGAAGTGCCTTGCAAGGAGGGTATCATCAGTTTACTTAGATCTCTTACTTCACCTTGCAGCATTATTTATCATACCAGCTTCTCAGAAGTGGAATCAGAAATTTAGAAAGAATCCTGACAGCATGGAAAAAGATCTGTCTTCATTTCTGAACTTCTCTCAGTGCCTAGTGTTCCATCAAATACAGTCTTGCATTTGTTGCAATTGCTCTTCTAGTCTGTCTAGAGAAATTAAGGGAAAGGTTTATCTGGATAAACATCTCAGTAATAGTATTTATCTCTTTGCATATACAAAAAAAAAAAAAAAAGGATCTCTTTCAGCTTTTCTTTACTTTTCAGAAACTCTTGTGGGAACCACTCGTTTTCATCAATTTCCACAACAAAATGTGTCAGCATCTTCCATTTCCAATATTTAAAGTGAGTGTGCATTCAGGTCAGCCTTCTTCCTCTTTAGATTTGCTGATGTCATCCAGAGAATCTGACATAGTCTTGCTTCACACTGTTTGTCTGAGAGAATTTAAATACTTATTTCTTCACTTCTCAGCTTCTACAGCTCAACATTTTTGTCTGAACTTTGCACTCAGAATGCACATAATATTCACATAATATTCAGTTGCATATTGCACATTTAAAGGAAACAGATTTGCAACTGTGATCAGCCTGTTACTTGTCTTTTGTCTCTGCTGATCATTCTAAAATTTCTTCTCTGAGAGAATGCAATGGATTTTCTTATGACCTGCTTATGGCCTTTTATGGATGTCTGGATTTACTCTGTTGGTTAGATCAAAATGAATTTTAAGATCAATTGTCCCTTATCTTTTGAGCTAACTTCTGAAAGTTAGAGAGTTGTATCACAAAGTGAAGATATGAGGAGTGAACATTTTTCTATTTTCTGTACAAGTGAAAATCAAGCCCACAGGCCAATTGGAACTATTGCTGATGTATAACCAAAGAAATGTATCTACTGAACAGGAAAGAAGCCTGCAAAAGCCTCTTTGAGATGTGAATTACATGATTCATATCAATGAGTGCCCAACACCAAAAGTCACATCTCTGGAGTTCCCCCTTCAAAAAAAGGCTCTGAATGTGACCAGCCAAACCTGAACACCAAGGATCTAAGAAGACATCTTTCCTGTTTTAACCAAGAGGGGAAGAGTCAGCTTGTTCTCTTGAGAAGTCTAGGAAGGTGAATAGAAATAGGAATAGGATCAGGAATAGGAAAGTTTTCACACCTTCCTCTTTAGACAGAAAGGAGGTGTCTCCTGTCAATGTCAAAATCTTTCATGAAAGTAGTATAGTAGCTATTTTCAGTCTGAGAAATTTGATAATCTTACTCAACACAGGATTTCTTGAGGTCAGTTAAAGTCCAGTTTTTCTAGCATGTCAGTCAAAATCACATTGAAATTCCATACATGTCTTTTCACTTTAATGTCTCTAAGATTTAGTAGAATATGTTTAATTTACAAGCATTACATTTTTTAGAATAGTTAAACTTTGAGCTCCATTCTCATAATAATATATAAGGAACTTAAGCAGATAATCTATAAATACTAAAGGGATTAATTCCCCAGAGCAAGAGAAAAAAAACTTCAAAAGCTTTTGGAAGATATCTTCTGCCTTTATAATGTAATTAACTTGCAGTTAAACTTGCATTATACATTGTTAATTAAAGGAGAAAAACAGCACTAACATCTCCAATTAATTTTTAAACAATATTAATTTGAAGTTAATACCTGCACTTCAGTTTTCTTCAACTAATCATTCCAGGCAAGTTTCTCTCACATTAGAGAGGAAGGTTGTAGGTAGAATCCCCTTCACCTGTTGTGACCAGTGTAGGAACCACCAAGCTGCACTCATGGAGAATGCTATAAGGGCAAAGATGTGATACATTTCTGTCTCTGCTGTTAAAATGCAGTGAACTTCTATATTATTTTCACATATGATTATTGTCCAGTTGATTGAAACAAACAGAAACTCTTTGAAAAAAAATATCCTGCCAATTTTGCGTGCCTGAGATATCACAGTTTGGTCAAAATGGTTCATTTTTAATAGAGTTCGGATAGTAAAGGGAAGATTTATATTTTGGTGGTTAATGTCAGGAAGCTAGAGGTCTTCAAATATTGCATTTGAAGATGATCACTGTTATATTCAGCCCTGACTATGACCCAGTACAGTATTTAAAGTAAAAAAAAATGAAACCCTGTTATTAGATACAGAAAGTAGGAGGTGGGGAGTTTTAGGGGAAAGATGCTGAATTCAGCTTTTATCCAAGTTGAACTGGATGGGAGAAATGACAAATTGTTGTTAGAGGGAAAGCAGAAAGTTTTGTACAGATATAATTGAAGTAAACGGAATAAACTGAAACAGAAGTCAGGAGTCCCATTATCTGTGTATGAGAATGGTGTACCACAAGCCAGAAGATAACAGGATGTTGAAAACAGTCATCAGTGAGCTGGCAAACAAAAAATTTCACTAGAGATGACTATGTAGAACAGAGGAAGTTGAGTTCCTAGGTTTAGTTTCTAGTCCCTCAGACAAATGCAACAGTCTTTGCTTGTTAGATGTAATTTCTGTTTGGCCTAAATGAAAATTAGTCTGGATTAGAGATGACCACAGATTTAGAAATAGGCTATCTTGGAGGTCACGGGAAAGCATCTAGGCAGATCTTGACTGTATTCAGAGAAGGAGACTCTACAACCTCCCTAGGAAGCCTGTCCCAGTGCTCTCTAACTTTCACAGTAAAGAATTTCTTCTGTATATTTGTATAGAACTTCCTGTGTCACAGTTTTGCTTGTTGCCTCTTGTCCTGATGTTGCACACCACTGATGTTATGTCTGACTGCCATGACTTTTCAAAGATGATAGTTACTGGTGAAAGGTACAATGATTGTGAAGAACAGGCCACCTTCCTTCCTTCCTTCCTTCCTTCCTTCCTTCCTTCCTTCCTTCCTTCCTTCCTTCCTTCCTTCCTTCCTTCCTTCCTTCCTTCCTTCCTCCCTCCCTCCCTCCCTCCCTCCCTCCCTCCCTCCCTCCCTTCCTCCTTCTCTTCCTCCCTTCCTTCCTCCCTCCCTTCCTCCCTTCCTCCCTTCCTCCCTTCCACCCCATAGCAGAATTAGTCTCAGAGGTGGTCAGAGAATCACAGCATGGCTGAAGTTGGCAGACTGCGCCAACTCCTTGCTCAAGCAAGGACATCCAGAGTAAGGTGCCCACAACTATGTTCAGACATCTATATATCTACAAGATGGGAGACTCCACAAACTGACTGAAGGAATATCCTGTATCAAGGTGATGCATTCATGAAGTTCAGGGGAGAATATAGCAGGTGGCCACAGATATTGTAAACAAAACTGCACTTCTTTCAGCACAGAGGAAACCAGAATACAGCCCTTGTTTTAGAAAAACATCTGTACAGCCAAGCAGGTCAACTGTTCTCACAAATGGCACTCCCTGAGCTGATCAAAAGATCAAACCAGCACAGGGTGTCTATATGACTTGGCCCAGAGAGGACACCAAAAGTGAGCAACAGACTAAGTGAGCGGCGAAGAGAGCAAGAGGCTTGTGCTAGCTGCTGGCAGTGTCTTCCTTTCCAGAGACTGGGAACACCCAGCATCATGCCAGTGGGACACACAGAGACTGGCAGTGGGCACACTGCTTCAATTGCAGTTTAATTGCATATTGCCATTGCTCAACTGTAATTGCTTATGTGGCAATTTCAGCATGTTTCTGTCTCACTTCTAAATCAAAAGCATTAAACTCTCCTTGCATAGAATGTCTGAAATAACTTGGTCAGAGACTGTGACACCGTGACAGATTTGGAAATTGTTCAAATGAGGCAATTTCATGCATTATTTATAAATGAATTGTAGCATCCTGATGTTGTTCAGTGATAATACGTTTTTGAGGTACACATTTTTTTTTCCTCATTGCAATGTGGATCACTTTGTTCTAAAACGTCACATTTTTCAGGACATGAAAAAGTAATAATGGGTCATATCAATTCATCAAATAGACTGGATTCAGTCCCAAACTCAACATTTGTAATTCCACACCAAGAATAGTAAAGCTTTTTTGTGAAGTACTTAAGAATGGAGCAAAGCATTATTAAACAATTCCTGCTGAATAATAGTCAAAATGATTATTCTTCTACAAATGAAGTATATGTACAACTGAAATATAAAATAAAAGATGTATTTCATATTACAGTCCAGATACAACATAAAATGACGTGTCAGAGAGCTTCAAATATTTAAAGGTGTGAAATGAATGTAGAGTTAGTCTCTCTGAAGGGTTTCCCCTTTGTACTTTGGGTTTTTATGTTTGTTTGTTTTGTTTTTAGTGTCTGGCACCTTAGCTATACTGTCAATTTGGCCAGGAATTGGAAATACCTACCTACAATCAGATTTAAATCACTTTATACTCTCTCCCTTTGCCTCTTCTTCTTCTTTTTCTTTTTTCTTTTTCTGTGAGAGTATAGAACTGAACATTTTTTTACGTTCTCATTTATTTTTCATTATTTGCTATAGCATACCGTAACAGTCACAGGTTTTCTTTAATTTCTCCTCTTTATCTTTCTAAGTTCTATTT
Organism: Chrysolophus pictus; assembly: GCA_037305975.1. Taxonomy (NCBI): domain Eukaryota; kingdom Metazoa; phylum Chordata; class Aves; order Galliformes; family Phasianidae; genus Chrysolophus; species Chrysolophus pictus. The sequence continues at coordinate 35,629,929 of CM074577.1, forward strand.
AACATAATCCATTATGTCACTACAACACAATAAATTTGGACTTTTCTTATTTCGGTGACTGCTAAACCAAGTAGAAGAAACTGAAGCATAGATTCACAAACCATAATCAAATCAGTTTTTACTTTGTTTGAAAATTTTAATATGTTGATTATGTTTATTGGTCAAACCACTGGTTATCTAGAGTAAGACTGGGCATATAGGACATAAAAATCCATGGAAAATATATAAACTTCCCAGAAGTTTAACTAATGTCACAAAAATTTGGAAGCTAAAATGATGGAAATGCAACCACAGTTTCACAAATGTTGCTTAGAAAAGCAATCACACAGCTGCTATTTCTAGCAGGCCATATCACGTTGTGACATTCGAAAAACTAAGTTATAGTAATAGTGAAAAAGCTCTAGGTATACATCATTAGAAGATATTTGGAAGCTGCTTAACAAGTAGGACCTTTACCCAGTCATTTGTAATGCTCCATGGCAGAATCTCCTTCCCTCTTATTTCAAAGAAATCTCAAAATACATCCAATGGATTTTTGTTCCTTTTTTTTGTTCTGTAGAAAACATTTTAAACTGTATCTGGAATTCTGCCCATATGAGTAACCCACACATACATGTATAAAATATAGAGGGATCAGCATATAAAGAGATCAGCAGTTAAATAATCCACAGTATGCAAGTGAAAAGCCCTTTTTACTTCTGAGAATTGACAAATTTCTTTTCGGATAAGAACATGGTACTTTGTTCCCCTTTTCCTGAAAGAGACTCATAAATCTTAAGCAGTAATATTCATTGTCTTTGTACATAAGCACTTTTATTTTCTATAGCTATGAGCCTAATAATCCTGTCAGATTAAGACAGATTGAGTGAAGGCTGTGGATAAGCAGAAAGTTTTCCCGGCACACCTGGACTCTTGGCCAGGGATCATTGGCAGCAGATCTCTATCATCACTGTCTCCATGGAAGAAATGTACTGCAGAGCATGGCTTTCCACCCCTGAGTGAAGTGGTTTGATTTCTTTCCATGAGCCAAATCTAAGGCCAAGTCTCCCCGATTTCCCTTCTGGAGTAATGTTTTATGGCTTCCTTGGGGCAGCAGACCAGTACTGTTATTGGATTTTTTTAAATCTGACAGGCTAAAGATTGGTATTGCTAAAAACTTGCACATTCTGTTGACCTTCATATTAATTATTGCTTAGTCATTAATATTGTTAACCACGATTATCCCTGCACTAGATAATATACTGCCTGTTAGCATCTGTCAGTGGACTGCTATTATAGTGGATATGCATTTGGCTGAAAGACATGGCTACGTGGTTACTGAGAAGAAAAAAAAAGTAGTAAGTTGCATATTCGTTATGCTCCCTCAAGATATCTATATTCCCTGTTTCGAAGCAAGAAAAAATGGTGTTGCTGAAGAGCAGCTCATCTTACCCCGTCTGTTCTGACAGAATATACGAAGTGAGGAACAGCAGATGCAGGCAGGGTACAAAGAAAGTGCCATCGAATTCCTAAGTAGTTGCTGAAGAGAGTTTTGCATTTCAAATACTTGAGTAAAAATTGAATAATCTCAGCTTCTTGTAGCATAGAAAGGGAAATTTATTTATCTAATTGTACCCTCCAAACACAGCTCTGTAAAAAACACTGTGAACTGAAAAATAACCCGAATTAAGTCATTTTACAGAAATGAGTCTGCTATTCTGTAATATTTTCTGTGATATAATACTTAGAATGAAATTTGAAGAGTATAGTTTTTACTCAGTCTTGCTGAAATAACAGGTGGACTCTGGAAGATGAATAAGCAAATGTAGTCTGAAAGTATCTGAATTATACGGCTGTTATTTCAGCTCTTTAAAACTACACATAAAAATAAATCAAAATGCTTCAGAATGAAGAAAGTAAGAAAAGTAAAGTTTAAGTAAAGTGGAGCATACGAATTTCAGAGCAGATGAGAACTGACGTATAATAACTGACCCTAACCAAATGCTGTATCAGAGATAAGATCCTGAAGAAGAAGATAAATGTTCTATTTGGAAAAGTCCAGAGGAGGTCACTAAAAGATTAATGAAAGTGGTGCTTTAATGAACTTTTGCAAGAAGCAATGAACAGTGGTAACATATAGAAATATCATTTAATTTAGTGGGAGCGGCCCTGGTACCGGAGTACAGGCAAAGAACAGTGAGCTGCAGGTTGTGAGCAGCACCTCAGCTGTGCCTGTGTTGCTTGAAAGCTGGGACACGGCATATTCCACTCTTCATATGCTGTTTCACAGAAAAGCAAGAGGAACAGTCTCCGCTTTTGACTTGTTCTGGTGTTGCCTGCAGAGTCAGGAGATAGTTGTGTTTGTGGGTAGTGATACCTCATATTTTCTCTTATCAGAAGTTGGAACATAGATGCATTTGAGATTCTGGAAGAACTTAGTGTATCATTGAGTAACCATAAATCGTATATTCATGAAGTTTTGAAACAGATGATTTCCTTTTGCAAATTAATTTCTTGTCACTTCTGTGTTTCACAACCCTGCAGTCTTTCTCCACTGCTTCTGGAGCTTTTGGCATTGATTACAGGAAACAGTGGTTGTATTTTAGTCTTCTCCCTCCTTTGTCCATCTGCTTCCTTCCCACCTCTCACCTACCCAGCACTCTGCCTTTTATATCTGTCTGTTCTAACCGTCTTTTCTTCAAGGATCTCACATACTTTGAAGCTGAGCAGAGATTGATGGAGGAGTCCGTGCAGGAATGGGCTCTCATGGAGTTAGCTGCCATGTGCTTTCAAAGAATGGAAGTGGAGAAGATGTTAAACATTAAGTCAAAGATGAGCTCATCCTAAATTTTACACAGCACGGTGCTCTCTGTCGTCTTTCCTAAGCGTTGCTTTTCACAGCCATTTCTCTCTAAGAGCAACTGCAGTGGCAACAGGAAAAGGCAATTGCTTTTGACTTATTCTGGTGTTGCTCCTTTTTCTCTTCTACTGAGAGGAGCAACATAGAGGAGACAGAATGTGAGGTCTTCCCAGGCAAGGTTATGGAAAGAAAGCATCTCCTGTACAATTTTTAGTGGGGCTGGGGAGTAATCTGGGCTAATCGTGAAGATAATAGGGGACATAACATACCTACTTTTTCAACTGTGTTCTCCCTTCCTGTGACAGAAGCATGGGACAGTGCTCTGCTATAACCACGTTGTACACACATATTGCCGTGCCTGATCATGATTAGGCAGATCAAAATCCCTTTGGCATTACAGGATAAACAATAGGCATGACTTTACCTACCAAAATGTATGTGGAATGTGATTTGCTATATTGCTACAGCATATCTGCAGCTTGAATCTCTGGTTCAGATTTGATTATTTTTCTTGACAAGCTTGACAGCAGTGATGAAAATCAAACAAGTATACGTGTGAGAGGAGAGAATCTGTATATAATAAGAAGAGTTTTAAAAAAGAAATATTGTGCAAGTTCTCTCTATTGAATATTGTAAAGCAAGCAGACTTGGTAGGCATTAAGAAAATAACAAAGCAGAACATAAAATGTGAAAGCAGAATATTTAAAAGTGACAAATGATATACTGTGGCCAACATAAGCACTGTTACTGATAAATGTCATTGAGTCAGAAAGTCCAGTAGGCTTTGAAAGGGAATTACATTTTTATTACTATGAAATAGGAGTACTATGGAAATGAAAAAAAGCATGGTTTATCATTTATGTAATTTCACTGGGAAGAAGGTATAGAACAGTATCCATTTCTTAGGCATAGTATCTACAGTACTTGATGACTAATACTGCAACATCATAGGACCATCCTTGCTGTCTGCTGTAACTGAGCTATACCTGAGATCCAATCCAAAGTGCACCAAAAATCAATAAAAAGACTTTCAGTGACTTCAATATGCTTGGGATCAGTTAGTGCAGACATAAGGGAATGTCTCATGCTACCCTTGGCTCTGAAAGCTTGTCTGATTAACAGTTGGTTGCAAAGACCTCTCAGAAAGAGGTGCAGCAGTTCAATTATAACCAAAATACCACTTGCTGTACAAACCACCACTGTGATTTTACCCAGACTAGGACACAGTCCAGTGTTACTGCTGAGAGAGTAAAAAGCAGTTAGCTCTGACCTATGACTGAGAGACCCATGAAATAACCAAGGCTCAAAATCCATGAGCACATTCAAACGGATTCTTCTTCAGCATCCTCACATATCTTTGTAGAAACAAATTTAAGCCTTGGATGCAGCCAGCGTTTGAGTCCCTGCTCTGTGAGCTATCTTAGAAAACACCCTTGATCCCAGGAGCAGGCACTGGACAATATGCAGGGTGTCATAGAAAAATTCAATCTCCTACACAATTTCGTGCTGCTGACATTGTCAGAGTATGAATGAAGTGCAGATGAAGAGAGACGTGTGTGTTTAGGTCGAGTTCCTTGCATTATAACAAATAATACCCTGCAGAACCAGGAAAGTCTGATTCAAGATGACTAAACTACCAAAAGAAACATGAAAATCCACTATTTCATCCTAGTCTGATCCAAGTTCTTCCCTACAATAGAAACTCGATCAAAAATTAGGGGAAAAGCCATAACATAAATATATGTGAAATATCCAAGATCTAGAAGGGCTCCTTCAGTTTCCGGTATAGCCACTTCCACACTCATTAGTGAATGCCAGCTCTCTGCCAGCTGATGCCACACTCTGAGGGACAGAAGTAGGAGGGGACACTTTTGGGAGGGGAGAAAGAATCATCTGGAGACGAAGCTTGCTGTGCCATTGGAGCTCACACAGCCAAAGAATGATCCTCAGCCCTGTTTTGAAATGCAGTGTACCAGGCTTATCAAGGGAAAATCTCTATGAGAGTAGGTTAGCTGGTGCTAAGCTATATCTGGTATACCAAAGTTTTTCTTCAAGAAATGAGCTTTGTGCTGCAGTTGTCAATGTAACACAGGCTCTGTAATGATTAATGGCATCATTAGCGAACAAACATTGTGTTTTCTTGCTTGCCTTCGTTAGATTTATTCTACTGCTATGCTTAAGTCTTAGAAAAATTAGAGTGGTGTGAAACTAGTAGCAAATGAGGGCTGGGCAATGCTGTCAGAATTTTCTCACCATTGTACAGACCTTCCACTGCACCTTCCCATTGCCTCCAGAAAAGATTATGGCATTTATTGTCATATATATGAAATGAGGTACAAGACAAAGCACTTTTAAATTTTCCTACAGAATATTCTTGGGCAGGAAATGCACAAGGCCTGCCCATCATTTGAAAGAAAAGAACACTCAAAGAAGTGCTATGGGTAAGAAAGTCACAGAAATGTGTGCTATTTAACTGTTACATTCTGAGAAATTAGTTTCTGCCTTCTCATGTCCTAAATGAAACACTCAGTGTTAGATCTCAGACTGAAGTCTACATTACTACAGAAGACCATGAATTTGCATATAAGGTAAAAAAAAACAAACAACAAAACAGATCAAAAGCAAATAAAAACAAAGAAAACAGTATTATTTTTCATGAGTGAAAAAAATGTTCAAAATTTTCCATTTGCCACCAGTGGAAGAATGTAGCAGTGAGAGGAGCTATATTTGCTTATTGAAATGTTTGAACAGTTGTTTTGTAGTTTCATCAAGCTGGCTGTTTTTTTTTTTTTTTTAATCATTTAGTACAGGGACAAAATATTCTTTATTTTCACACACACCAAAAAAATTTCTAATGTCCATATACAATATCAGGACTCTCATTTTGAGAGCAATGAGTTCAGCATGCTGTGAGTTTTAATAAAACCATTATAGCCGGCTTCACAGCTCTCAAGTGAATATTGTTTTTCTTTTAAAATGTTAATAACAACATTTTTATTATGAAGGCACTCCTCCTTTAAAATGTGACTATTATTCTCCACAAATCAGAAATGTTCGGTGCCATTTCTAATACAGCTGCAGTTGTGGAGACTGAAAGGGATATGGCCTGCGGAAGTGCTAGTCCTTTCTGAAGGACTCAAGGCCAGAACCTAGCATCAAACATAATGACGCAACGCACAGGCTGCACACAATTTGCTGGTGTTCATTAGGTAATTCAGATACCTCACTTTCAAGTAGAGAAATCTATAAGACCCTCACTTCCATATACCGTATTTTCCTTCTTTGAAAATGCTTGAAAGCTTTGGTGCAGAACATCTTTTTATAACAAAGTGCTGTAAAAGGAGCATGTTGTGCAGCCTCTTTTACTCAAAACCTCAGGGAACATCACAAATTTTAGACCATGCAGAAGACAGCTGGAAGAGAGAGTCCAGCTCCCTGCTCTGACTGACAGCGCTATGGGCAGGATGAATGCTCTTGCTACATAGTGTTTTGCTGACAGTTGTGGGAACCAGCAGCTACATCCTTGGGAGAGGAGATTACAGGTCCAGAAACAATTTACTGAAGGATAAGAAGTTATCAGGCAACAACTGCTCTGTGACAGGGATGCTTGTTCACATTACCTGATGGTAAACAGAAGGTGGTTGACCTCCAAGTGAAAGCATCTCACACTTATTATGGGCTAGGAGTGTACCCCCGAGCAGTTACCAGGATATTTTTTTGTTACGTGTCCACACAGCTCTCTTCATTGTCAAACCAAATTATCATGCACTACATGCCTGGTAAAATCAGGTACCATACTTAATCTTAGAAACTCACTTCCTCTCTTTTACCAATTACCAGAGATGGGGCTGGAAGGAGAAACTAGAACAATTCACAGAAACGAAAACAATTTTCTGGTCCAACAGCCAGAAGAATGATGTGGATTACCACTAAGGAGTGACACGGAAAAGAAATGGCCTAACAGCGTGTGAAACAGTTTGCAGGATCAATCCAAATTACCAGTGTAGCTGCACGCTATATGTAACTCTGGTACTAATTACCAGCTGAGCTCTGAGAAACTAGACTTTTGACGTACGTAGCTGAAATGGCAGTCGGTAACAATCTGTGCACCTAAGCGATATCATATGCTGTAGTTAAGTCCTGAGTTTCACAACTACAGAAAAAAGCAAACCAATGAAATCCATTAGAGGGCACTTATTTCTCTTGGTGTATGCTGGTACTAACAATTGATTCTGGTCACTTATATTTCAACAATAGAGAAATGAGATTTTTCATATTCTTCATTAGTTCTTGCCTGCTTAGTAGGATTTCATTTAGGAAGTAAGTGAAATGCTAGCTCTTATTGCTGACCAATTGGCTACCTTCAAAATTAAGCCTCAGATATCAGTAATCTTTTTTCACTTTTTGCTCAGTGTGGACTAACTTCTCATCTGTTAAGATGAAGTTTCATACTCTGTTAGCAGTAGCTACAGTAATGTACTCCCTGCACGTAGCTACAAGTGCTTAATTACTTCCCTGAATATGGAATACCTTTGCAGAGTTTTTTCTTAGTTCACAGAAAGCCCTATATATATCCATACTGTTGGAAGAAATGGATCATTTTAGACAGGACACGGAAGAGATTGTTTGTACAATGTCTCATATGTCAGTCCACAGAAAATTTCAGAACTGTTTACCCGCACTGAACACAGAGATGATTGACATTCCATATCCAGTGAAAAAAGGCACACTAATCTATGCAGAATTATATACAGATATCAATTTCTGAAGCAGGAAGATGGAAAGAGCTAAAGAAAACTGTACTTCATATGACCTAAATCCCACAGAAGCCTATATAACTTTCTTAAAGTATATGCATGAACTGACGGTAGATTTATTATAATATTGTAAGTCACGTAAGACACAAAATCCAGATGGTTTTGCTTTCTTTGATCTAAAATGTTAAAACTGATGATGACTCATACAAAAGCACTATAATTTTTCACACTCAGCGCTGAGGATTCAGAAGTATCCAACCAATATAAAAGCTGGATTTCCAGCATAGCTGCAACACTGTCAAGTATAAAGTAAGCAAACAGATGCAAACAATTTTGTGCATGTGATAAACAAAATCTGACTGAATCCTTTGAGGCCTTGGAACAAGGGCAGCAATTGCCACCTGCATGCTATTTACTTGTGGAACTGTGAGATGCAGAAAATCCAGGTGTATTTCATACAGAAAGGACAACCAGTGGCTTCCCTGGGGTCCTCCTGATATACTGAGGAATCGGGGTGGGCTGGGCTTACAGATGGGTGCTGGAGGGGCTTGGTGTTTGCCAGCTGCTGAGCATTTGGTGAGCACTCCATGCTCTACCTTGACCAGCTTTCAGTCACATCCATGCAGTTCCAGTGTAGGAATTACTCTTGAATTTTTCACCAAGCCACAAATAGTGTGTCAACCACAACTGATCTCTCCTGTCATAGAAGAATGGAAAGAGCCTGTCTAAAGTTCTTTTTTTTTTTTTTTTCTGGAAACCGTCTGATTTCACCGAAACCTTTTGCAAGCTTTTCTTCCCTTAAGTTTTCTAAGAATTTTGATGTGTTTATTCAGGCTTTGTTAATATCATCAATAAAAAACACTAAACCTTTTGACTGAACGACAGTTAGAAAAATTCAAAATTTTCTTTATTTCATAACAAAACACTTCAGGTGCTCTGCATTATTGGAGCTTGGATTGTTCAGAGTGTCTGTATTTCTAATCATAGGCTCAAGAGAGCACCCAACCCCAACTCAGGTTTCTAGACAACACGACTCAGTTCTCAGCTTCATAATTTTTCTGGTTACCACTCTGTACTCAGTCAGGGATGCCTGCTGGTTCTGATGGGTTGATCTGCCAGGCACTCACCCAGCTGCTCTGTCCTGCTCCCCCTCCTGACAGGACAGGGGGAGAAAATAGGTTGAGAGTAGCTTGTAAGTAGAGACAAGGCAAAGGAGATCACTCACCAATTACAGTCATGGGCAAAACAGGATCAACTTGCGAAAGATTCATTTGACTTATTGTCAGTTAAAATAGATCTGGATGGTAAGAAACAAAGAGAAGAGATGAAACCCCTTCCCATTACTGCCTCCTTCTTCCCAGGCTCAGCTTCAGCCCTTAATTCCTCTGCCTCCCTCTCTAAGAGCTGCAGATGGGTAGTGGGGAATGAAGGCCGTGCTCAGTCCATAACATCTCTTCTCTGCACCTCCTGCCTTCTCACACTTTCTCCCTGCTTCAGCATGGCTCCTCTCTAAGGCTGCAGTCCTTCAGATTAAACCTACTTTAGTGTTGGTTCTTCATGGGCTCTGGTTCCTTGGGAAAATATCCACCTGCTCTGTCATGGTGTCCTTCAAATGCTACAGAGTGATCTCTACTCAACCATGGTGTCCTCCATGGGCTGCAAAGGGATCTCTGCTCCTCTGCCTGAGGCAATTCCTTTACTTCTTCATCTTTCACCTTGGAGACTTGCAGGGCTGTTTCTCCCTCTTCTTCCTGGCTGTCAAGCAGCATTTTGCCCTTTCTTCCCTGGTCTTTCCCCAAGGCATTCCCATCTTGGCAGCGAAGCCCACCCATTCCCTGTGGTGGGGCCGTTGGGCCCGGCATAGAGAAGCCCTGACCTCACCCCTCAGAGGAGCCCAGCAGACCTGGGCACCCACATTCACACATCAATATTTCAAATTCTTCTGTCTTGCTGTAAGTTGTGAATTATAGCTCAAGAATCCTACAGCTGATATGCAAAACTCAAGATAAGTTACCTTTACATGGATATTAAGTAACATATACAGCCCCTTACATATGATCCTGTTAGAATTCAGAACTGCACAGGAAAGTCAAATCTTGAATGTAGAAATGTTTACATTTATGTCATAGTCTGACACAAGTTTGAAAAGACACTGAATATGTGAGGAAAAAGATGAAGGACCATTCTGGACATCAGCAGAGTTTTGTCATCCCATAGGTACCTTGTCAAAACAGAGAACGGATTTTTCATGTCCTTGTGGTAATGTACTACCCAAAAAAGTAAACTGACTCAAACATGATTCTGCCACCATGAAGGGAGGTCCGCTACACTATAGCAGTTGCAAGCAACGCTCTTCAGAAACCCTGAAAGGGCAAAATACCCCAGAAATTGCTAAAACAAGCCATCAGTTTCTGCCTAAAATGCTTTTTCATAATTTTTCAGCTGCAGAAATAAAAGGCTGTGGTGCTTTGCCTCCCTCTTTTCACAAAGTGTCACCATAAGGTAAATAATGGGTAGACATCAGCATGTGAGCACAACAGGAACAACTGGAAAAGTTAACGTGCAGAGCGAGGAAACGCTAAAAACAGGAGGCAATAATCCAGAAAGATACCATCCAGGCAAATGGAAAAGTATGTATCTATATAGACTCTGTGTGGCTGTTTTCTGTTATCAAGGCCCTTTAGAGAATGTATCTGTTAATGTTTTTGTAATGCGGCTAATTATAAATAGATCACATAGGTATTTTTCTAATTAGCAGCAGAGATTGATCATTTCTGTCTGGGTTGAGTCTGTGTGACTTCCTTTAGGCCAGGGTCAAGCTAAAAGATACTGCAATAGTTACCTCAAATTTGAAGAAATATTTGGCTGTAGCATGCTTGCATTTCCAGATGCTGGGCTTTGATTTTAACAGAAACATGATGATCAGGCCTAATAGAACATCTTTTTAGAAGGTAAATCAATAATACTGTGCTACGTAATTCTAAATTACAAGGAGATCGATAAGGGTGCTTGAGTTAACAGTGCTCTGTAAGCTCATAGCAGTGCTCCATCCTGTTCCTACTATTCTCTCAAAAGCAGGGAATAAAGCTCAGGAGTTTGCCATTTGCTTTCCTCGGGTTCACACACTGCACTATTAATAAATGCTCAACAAATAAAGCAAATTTCAGACCAATATCTTCTATGATATAGTGTTGGCTTGTAAGCACGAGCAGCTCTTCTCTTCTGTTCCCTACTTCTACTCTACAGCTCCTGGGCACTCCAGTTCACCTGGGGAATAGCAGCAGTGCTCAGCTGCCATAGTTCTTTGCTCAGTATTGCATTTTCATTATCTTCCTCCTGGAAGCACAGCTCCCTGCAGAGGAAAGCACAGCAAAGCTCCCTGTAGAGAAAGAACACCTTTCAGACACAGAAAATCCAGCCATTTACTCTCTTTTGAGTGCATCTACATTATTGTTTTAGACTGGATTAGATATGCAGTTCTAGAGTGCATTTCTCTATCATCTTTAATGACTATTCACGCTTCAGAGGGGTCCAAAGCTTTAGAATATGATTCCTTCTGGAGCTGCATAAATGCAGTCTTCTGGCATTTTAAGGGGTTTTGCTAGTGTTTCAGGTTGGATGAAAAAACTATGTGGAAAATGCCAGGGCCTGAGAGCTGGTAATTTGCCCTTTTCTGGTTTTAATTAAGAAAAAAAAAAAAAAAAGGAATGTCTTAATGTCTTTCAAAGCCAACCCTGGCACCAGAGTGTAAATCATGGAGAAACAATGGTTCTTTAAATACTGCTGCAAGACTTTTTATAGTGGAAAATTCTGGTTATCTTAAATACAGGTCTCACCACTTCTTACCTTATCATGCAGAGTTTAAAAATAATGCAACAGAGCTTGCTGATTCACTTCAAAAGAAAAAGCTACTGTGCTGAAAGCCTAATTGGAACATTACCACCCAGAATAAATTAATATACCATAGTTAGGAACAATTGAAAGGTGGTGGGAAGATGCTATAATAGAAGTTGCACTTCTATGCTAGTTAGAACAGTCTTCGTCACAACTTTATTTTAAGTAAATGAAGCAGTCTCTCAGCACTACATTTTCTAGAATAGTTCAGTGAGCCATCAACACTTAGACATCAGAAAGTTGGACAAGTTTCCCACAGAGCCCAGATATGAAAACTTCTGGGTCCTTTGCTCTTCAGGGCATGAGGGTCTCCTGGGTTTCAAAGCATTTGGAATTGTTCTTAAAATATTGCCAAACATAGTTCTAGTCCAAGAGCTTAACTCCTAGAATCATTCCTATATTTTCTTCTACCTATTCTTCTATGATGAGGTTTTTTGGAACAGTCTGAGTATTAGTATGTACACTGTACACAGTGATTGCCTGCATACACAGTAGTTAGTAGATCCTGGCTTGGACATGGAAGGATGTTGATGGGCGTAGCATGATATCTCCAAAGGCACCATGTTTTTTTTCTAGATGAGGCTGGCTTTTTGTATCTCACAAGTAAACAAATTTTTAGTTATGTCTTAGAGCCTACATATAACAAGTGCCTAATTTTGTGTCTTCATATTACATTTCTCTTAATTTCATATTACATTTCCTTTGTCTAACTACATTTAGTGTAATTAGACAAAATTTAGTAGTGTAGAAAAGATGATCTATTCCCTAACAAAGCACTCTTTGTAATTTGAAATAGCAACATCATCCTATTGTACTGCTGTATGGTTTTATTTCTCTCCTCTAGTGAAAAAATGCCTTTTCAACATTAGTAATTCATGTGCATTTCTCTAGTCATAAAAACAAGTATTTTTGGAACCAAAAATAAAGATTAATTTATTAATTATTTATATCAGTTCTAATCCTTTCTTGTGGAGACATCTTACACATCATTCCTCCAAGAAAGCACAAATTAAAAAGAGACTTCTTAAAATTTCTCTCACAGTAATCTTCAGAAAAATAGAAGCAAATCAGCTGTATTGTTTTCTTCCTAGCTGTCCAAGTGCATATGATAGAATTAGATAGGGCTGTAATGTATCATGGGTATCTGTAAACTATTTTTCAAGTAAACTTCTAAATATCTAAGGGAAATTGAGATTTTTTTCAAGTAGGTAATTGCAGCATCTTTTTGAAAAGCAAAAAGCCAAGTCCACATAGCAGATTCTTGGGTGCAGATTCTGAAAAATGAAATAGTGCAGAAAATATCTGCCACCAAGACAGTGATACTTTTCTAGTGCTTATCGCCTACAGGAGTCAGTCTGCAAATTACAAACATATACAGCAACACATGCTCACATGCACAGTGCAGTTTATCATCACAATGACTACAATGTTTCTCACAGTTCAATGTCTTTCATTTGAATCTTAAACTGAAATACATCAAGGATGTGACAAATCCTGATCTGTCAGAACTAGAGTTTCTGTCAAGTACCAGTTGAAGTGCTTCTTGCTGTGCCAGCCTTGCTATGGCTGGCATCTCAGCCAGTCTGTCAAGCTGCCCTTCAAGGAGCTTTGAAACTCTGCTCTGCTCCCAAAAAAAAAAAGGCCTGCGTGGCAGATGAGGCTTCCTCTTCTTTCCTAGACCACCATCTGTCTTGCAGAGAGAGTTTTTAGAAAGGCAGCAGAGGATCTGGCTTCAACAGCTCTGGATAATGCAGGTTTCCAGCAGGCAAAGAGAAGTTGGGTTCTGAGCCTGCCTGGCGGTGCACAGTGGTAGGAAAGCAACACCAAATCCACCTCTCTGACATATGCCTTGATCTGTCCTTTTTGGTTCTCTGGGTGGCAAGCCTACCTTCTTTCATATCTGCAAGGATGTGGAGAAGCACAACCTCAACATATGGGTCTTACCCTGAAAGGGGATGTACAGACTGCAATGAAGAATGGAAAGCGTTCTGGTGGGGTGGGAGCTTCATGTGTGAAGAGGCTATGAACAAGGGTATACACACTCTGGAAATCAAATTAAAGCGTTCCAATTCTTAGTGTAAGAACACTGTATGTGTTTTCTCCTTGGTTACACTGACCGTATTTTGGCACTGAGCTCAACCCAGTGACATGAGCATCTTACTTTGGAGGAACTATGATATTGTACAGCATAAGACATTGACAGCCCTTCTACCATTTGTTCCCAGGGACTGATTCTTGCTAAAAGTGAGTAAAACGTGAAAAGATGGTATGTACAGGTAGACAAAGACACTTCTGTGGAAATCTTTGAGCAATATCTTCCTTATCCACAGCTGGTGCAAGCCAGATGCATAGCCAGCATACTGGAACCAATGTATTTATCTGGAAAACGTACTTTCCTGCATACAAAATGTATTTCCAAGTAATGTATGTAAGTGATACAGATGTTGCACATTTCAAACACCTCAAGCCTTTGAAGAGATAAAAATAGATTTTTAAAAATGCAGTATCTCCTTTCGCTCAATTTAAAACATTATGCTGAATAAACAAAAACATTTCTTATCCCAAGAATGCAGCTTTGAAAGTGTATTACATCTTATCTTCATTACTGCAGATTCATTTAAACGTTATTTTAAAAAGGAGTTATTTCAGTTCTACTGGTCACTAATCAATGAGAGATTAAAAAATGCTTCATAACATTCATCTCAGCTGATAAAAGCAAGGTTTTTCTCGTTTCCCCTCAGCCTTCACATGAAAGTTCATTGCATACAGATTGAAATTCAGAACACAGTCCAGAACCAGTTCTCTTTCCCTCAGCAGCAATCCTATTGTCAATCTCCACACGACATTCAGAATCATGTCGTGCTATTCCAGAAGGAATATAAATATCCAGAGCTGTGTCAACAATAAGACCACTACATATTATGCTACTGGGCATAGAAAGTGCTTTGGTAAAAAAACGTCTTTTTAGCACAATGCCTGCAGTTTTTGCAGCCCTGATGCAATTCAATTTTTCCCTTTGTAATAGCAAAGGGTATAGCAAGTTCAGGATCTTGTGAAGTAATACTCCTTTCATCTTCTCAAGCCTCAATAGCGTACATGACCTGATGAAGAACAAAGGGATTAACGATACTCTGAAAGTTAACTATGACTCACGTTGGCATCCACAAAATCATGTCTTTCACAGACAGGAGGTGTAATAAAATAAAAATAACATTTAATTGCATCTCTTAGGACTGAACAATAATCACATAATATCTGCATTTCCCTCTATGTGTGATGTAGTATATGTCTCTTAACAGTTTTAGTCAGTGCTTTCATACTGATTGATATACACCAGCCAATTAAGCCTGCTCCCCACTTAAAAGTAATTAGTGCCACTTCCCAACACAAGACCCATATCCTTGGGCAGGGAGAAGTACTTCTTTGAACCTTGCAGCTTCAGAAGCATTTATGATACAGTCAAAAGTCCCATACAGGAAAATTGTGTGTAATTGATACTATCCTCCAAAACATACTGAATCTGCATTGTCCTGCTTCCTGCATTTTCTACCACATTTCCTACCACATTTTCTAACCACAGCTACTAATAGGACAAGGGGGAAGGATTTTAAACTAAAATAAAGCAGATTGAGATTGGATGTTGGGGAAATTTTTCACTGAGGCTGTGGTCAGACCCTGGCAGAGACTGCCCAGAGAAGCTGTGGTGCCCCATCCCTGGAGGCACTCAAGACCAGGTTGGATGGGGCCCTGGGCAGCTGAGCTGGTAGTGAGGCTGGGTAGGCTTTGAGATCCCTTCCAACCCAAGCTTTTCTATGAAAAAATATAAAGCAATGCTTCTTCAGAAGCATGAACAAACCCTGAATGTTGAATGTGTTTGCATCAGCTATGTCCTTCTGAAAAGGACAAGGTGGGTTCTTACACTCAGGCAAATGTTTGAGATACTGGGACACATGTTATGAGACACAAAGTCTGTGCTTACATTACACTCAGGCAAATGTTTGAGATCCTGGGATACATGTTATGAGACACAAAGTCTGTGCTCACATGAGGTGGCAGAGCAGGTGAGAGAAGAAAAGGCCTGTGGCCTGCCTGTGGCCAGAAAAGCCTTGTTGTAGAGACTTATCATCAGAGCACCACTGCTTGTGGGATATTCTGTGAAAGTAGCTTGATCTTTAATCAGCAAGTACTTCTTATCTGCCAGGAACAGGTGGTCTTTAAGGAAATTTGAACAATACATCTTTCTAGGGGAAAAAAAAAAAAATTCTTGAGAGGGAACTCGGGCAGGTGGCATGGACACATGCAATTGAATCATATGATTCACTAAATCAAGTGATCTGTGCTACAGGCAGAAAGTTACATTCATTTGCTATTCTGCCAGGTAGAAATTTCACTACTGATATTAAGGGACTGCTTATTAAATCACTTTGTCAAGAAGCTTGAAGCTGAATTCAGACACTACAGTTGCACAGTGGAAGGAACAACTTTTTTACTGTGAGAGTAACAGAGTACTGGCGCAGGCTGCCCAGAGAGCTGTGGAGTCTCCTCTGAAGATACTCAAAATCCACCTGGACACCTACCTGAGTAACCTGCTGTAGGGAACCTGCTTTAGCACATGGTTGGACTTGATGATCTCCAAAGGTCCCTTCCAACCTCTATGATTCTGTGATTCTGTGAAATGCTTGGTTCAGATAGAAATTAACTAAGGCAAGCAAACCAATGTGAAATCAATTTCAACTTTTTGAAAGGATGGATAATAACAAGACAAGGAGAAATGGTTTTAAATTGAAGGAAGGAAGATTTAGGCTGGATATCAGGAGGAAGTTCTTTACTATGAGAGTGGTGAGGTGCTGGAACAGGCTGCCCAGAGAGGCTGTGGATGCCCCATCCCTGGAAGCACTTGAGGCCAGGCTGGATGGGGCCCTGGGCAGCCCGGTTTAATATTAAATGGGGAGGTTGGCAGCCCTGCCTGCTGCATGGGGGTTGGAGCTTGATGATCTTTGAGGTCCCTTTCAACCCAAGCCATTCTATGTTGATTCTATGATTCATCCTAATTCACTGTAAAACCACTATTAGCTGTCTGGCAAAAGTGCCATAATTCCAGGTGTGCCCTCACCAAGGGACACTAATGGTGACTCATCAGATGGCACCATAGCTCACCACAAACAGCCTTGTTCTCACATTGAAAACTTCCAGGAAATAGACAGGAATGCACAGAACAGGAGAGCTGATGCTGCGGCCAGTTTAAATCCCTAATAGCCTCATATTTCTTGATACAAATGTAATCATATTAGACAAGTTCCTATGGAAATTTATTCATTTGCCTTTATTATCCACCAAAGGAGATTTCACAAGGTTCTGGAAATCCAATAAACCTCCATTTATAAGTCATGACTTGCAAATACTTAGTGATGTGCTCCACTGCAAAAAGCATATTACTATGTTAATGGGCACACACTGGGCTTCCATGAGATTTGGAAATTCTTTCCGAATTTTTGTGGGGAAACAAGATAAGAGTATGTTATCATTTAAGAAGGTCATTATTCCAGACCTAATCTCTCATTAACCTGAGCATGCATTAAGTTAGAGCTGGCACCTTGCCTAATTCTTATTTTATAAGCTGCAATTGTGGTGCACATTAAAAAAATACACAACTTTTCTGTTTTGCATTATCCTTGGCAATTATTTTTTTTTCTATTTGTATAGTTTCATATTAACATAAAGATAACGTAATTGCGTCTGTGCTTATAAGCATTATGTATAATGTGGCGCAAGAACAACATAATCAATTTCTTTTGTGTAAAACATCATTAAAACAACTAAGAAAATGAAGGCTGGGCAGTTTGGTAATAGCACAAGCCAGAGAAATATAACCATAGATAAGAATGCAGTTTTGTAACAATAGAAATCAACTTGCAGATCACAAAAATAGTTAATGTTTTGAAAAGTTATGCAAAACTAGAGAGTGAGAATAGCAGAAGGCTGGAGAAAATTAGACTGGGAAATGCAATGCAATATAGCAATAAAGAAAAGCTTATGCAATTCTGAATTACATGCTGTCACAGCAGAGGGAGGTAATATTCCCTTTCTGTACATCTTTAGTGGGCTGACAAGTAGTATGCTGCATTCGCTTCTGCAACAGAAACTAAAACAAAATAAAACCGAAATTACAGAGCCCCTCGACAAAAATGTTTGAGAATATTTTATTATATAACATACTGTCATTGGAGACAGTTAAATGCAGCATAACTCATGTCACTCTTTAATCTGCTTTTACGTTTTGATTAAGAATTGCAGATAATGGCATGAAGGGTTTTCTCAAAGCAAGGGGCATAATTGGCAACTCATAATACTCAAAAAATCCTAAATACCCATTTGATTCAGAATACAGAAAGCTGCTGGAACAGTACAGCCCAGGTTCAGTGAAATATTTGTATTTTTATATTTGAAGATGCCAAAAGCTGAAAGAAGAACTAGAAATCTACATTGTTTTATGGATACAGTAACAACTGCAGAACTGAACAATGTGTGACCTTGCTAGTACCCCTAGGAGCATATAGGTTGCTGTGTTGTGAATTATCTGCAGTCTAGATAGGATTCACTGGGGTCCACATTCATGAAGAACTGAAACAGTCCAATCAGTAAGAGACAAAAGCATTTATCAACATCTGGAAATCACTTTCACTGATCAGCAGTTACAGTCTGGCAATATCTCTTAGAAAAAAGTGTCAACAAATTAGAAGGAATAGAGAAAATGGTAAAAATATATATATATATATATATTGTTGAAGAATTGATTAAGGAGGAAAGAATAAAAGACCTGAATACGTGAAGATATGAAATCACTAAATGACAGCTCATATTTTATTGTAGAAGCCAAAGGAGGAGGAAAATTATTTGGAATTAACTAGTGAGAATCAACAATGCATGTGCAATGACAATGCAGGATGGGCACATCTAATGGACACACGTATTTTTTCCCTGGCAATCTTTGCAGCTTCCACTGCAGCTCCTGACACTTCTCAGAATAAAGATATTGGTGTTAGGAGGAACTAAAATGTGAAGGAAAATCACGTATTTGAAAATTGGTTTTGAAGGATAAACACTTTGTTTTGAAGAGGCTACAGAACCCTTTGCATCCCATGACTATTGCTGAAAAAATAACACAAAGCAATCCACGTGTAGAAAGAAACCCCAATAACCTCTTTGTGTCTCAGCTTTCCCAGATGCAGAATGGGCTCAGTAATATTTCTTGATTCATATGCGGATATTGTGATAGCAAATTCAATGACACGTATGGGCCAGCAGGCCAGTGTGGGAAAAGGACTTGTTACATTAGGGGCAAGGTGAAATGAGAGTGACAAGATATGAGAAGAAATGTATCTCTAGCATGGTTCTTAAAAATCATCTTGTTGACCCGAATGGGTTTTTAGTGAAGTCCTCAAGCTGAAAAAAAAAGAAATTCTGGGAAATGAGAGGCAACACAACTCCAAGAGAAAAAGATCTGGCACCATGGAGAATGGAAAAGTGAAAAGCAGAAAATTAGAGAAGAAAAAATATGTAGGTAAACATCTGAAATATTAGGGGAAGAAAAGGGAAATAGCAGAAATACAGGAGAGAAGTAAAAGAAGCAGTACAGAGTGACATAGCAAACCAAGAGCTTCCCAAGAATAACTAACCTGGAGATGCTGCTGCCTCAGAATTTGGTGGGGCACTGGCTTTGTGCATTGGAAAAGGAATATGGGAATTAGATGGGGGATCTGCAGAATGTCCAATATCCCACAGTCAGTGTCACTTCCCCAGAGCCACGATTAGCTTAAATGGGATGGGAGTGGCTTTGTGAGGTGTTTGATACCTGAATTGCTTGATCAAGGTTCTGGATCAAAAGTTGGACATACAAAAGTTTAATGTAGGACAAGTACTGCTCTGAGGCCAGTATGGACATAAAGAAGTGAGAAAGCACTCTGCTGAATGTGCTTTCAGTTCAATAAGGATCTTCCAATCAAGGAAACCTCATCAAACTGGTGTTGGCATGGCAGGGTGTGGTAAGACAAACCTGTGTGGATGGATTCCCATATGTTACATAGGGACCCTGCCCTAAATTGTGGACCACGTGCTGGATTACTGAAGCACACAGGAATAATGCAGAGAAAATAGTGCTGAAAAATAATTTTTATGTGAATCCATTGAATATGAAGTTCAATAGCTACTTAACTACATATGGCACTAAATGACATCACCTTTTCATCCTTGTTTTGATTTTGCACTCATTTTACATTGTCAGAATGCAGTGAGACCAAAATACTGAACATTCTTATTTTTGGTTTTCAAGTTGTGAGTTTAGGTGTCAGTTGCAATTTTGGGCATTGAGGAAGAGCAGAAAAAAAATGTGGACAAATGAATAGTTTCAACTATTGGACAAACTGAGCATTTTTAATGAAATTCAAAAATGAAACAGTTTGCATGAGAGGACTACTGTGTCTTGAGGCTGACTCCAGATTTGGTTAGACAGCAAGGTCTTTGGTTTGGGATAAGAGGCAGTGCTCACAAAATGAAACACAGGAGTTGAGATCCGAACATCAAGAAATGGCGTTTTGCTGTATGGATGAGCAAGCACTGGCACAGGCTGCCCAGAGGCTGTGGGGTCTCCCCCTCAGAGATCTCCAGACCTCTTGACCATGGGCCAGGGCACCCTGCTCTGGGCGGCCCTGCTGGAGCGGGGCTGGGACCCAATGGGCCCAGAGGGCTCTGCCCTCCTCAGCCATGCTGGGACTCTGTAAACACAATTAGTTTACACTGTGTTAACGTTTTTTGTGTCTTCTTCACAAGTACAGGAACTGGATTTTTTATTTTTGCTAAGAATGAAAGTTGAGACTTGTAAGTACAATTTTCTGGCAGAAAGAGTGGCAAGGACAGGATTTGAATTCCTCATGCACTGGGGTGGATAGGGCTTCAGACAACAGTGTAATGATTTCAATAAATTACAGATCTCTCTTCTACATATTGTAGCCTAAGATGAAATAAACTGGTGCCATCACAATTAAATGTATCTATACTGACTAGACCTGACTGGTGGGCATAAGACAGAGTGACACAACAGCAACAGGAACTCTGTGGTAGCCTGTAACTTGGCATAGCAAGAACTTCGCGGTAAGGAGCAGGATGTAAGTTAGCTTATAGCAATTTTGTGGTTGTGTAGACTATTGGAAGAACCGAAGGTGAAGACTTGAAGATCCCTGCCCACAACCACCAGAGAGCAGCACGCATGCGTGTGGAGGTGGAACGTATTATAACGACTTCCCCAACCTAATTGGAATATTATGATGAGTTCTCAGAATTGTTTAAGTAAGCTCAGCCCACCATTTATGTAATCCTGTGCATATGCAGATTTTAGTGTGTGAGTTAGGAGGAGTTATCCCCCTCATACCTGGCACCATAATAAACATATCTGCTTTATAACCTTACGTGGGTTATAGAGTTTGATTCCGCATGTCAATACTTTTTTCCAGATCTCTAGCAAATGCAGACTCCCTCACCGGTCTGGCAGCTTCTGTCTGCTCTTGCATATTCCTTGCTTCCATTTGGTTGTGCATCTTCCTTCTTAAAATTACTGGAGAAAAAGAAGGGAGAGCAGAAATGCTACATGTACCAGCAGCAAACTGAAAAACTGCTGTTTGTGTTCAAGAGCTTGCGGAGAATGACAATTTTAGACAATCTGTGGAGCTTTCTCCTTTCACAAGAGAGCAGTTGGAGTTGAGCAGAAGTTGAATTATTGTATAATTGCAATAAAGTCGTATTCACTTGCCAAAGATGAAAGGTACCAAATGCATCAGAGTTTAGCGTGATCTCAAAGGAATACCAGAGCTGTCATTTTTATGGTGTGGCATTCCCTCAGCCTGAAATTTGTCTTGCGAAAGCAGCTTGTTGAAACTCTTCTAGAGCTCTTTTACTTTGGTTGGCAGGAAAGTGTTTAGATTTTTTTAGTGTTTTTTGGGTTGGGGATTTTTTATTTTTTTTTTTAAATATATATATCAGAGAACAGAATAAGAATGAATACCCAGCTGGCACAGTGTGAATTTGCCAATCAAGCGTGACTGTATCACTCACTTAAAGCTGAGCTAAAGAGGCCTCCAGAGAGATAGCACAACTCAGGCATGGCTTTTCTAGCTTTTATCCCAGGAGTCCAGAAAAAAAGCAACAACAACAATAAAAAACAAAAACAAAAACAAAAACAAAAAAACCACCCAAACTACCAAAAACCCACAAACCTCATGAGATTTACTTACAGTCTATGTGGACTTGCTAAAAGCTTTCATGTGATGCCACACAGGGATTGCCTAGTTAAGCTGAAAGAGATGGGGAACTGAAACAAAGCTGCAAATTCAGCTGGGATTTCACTGCAAATGACAACATGCAGCCCTGGAAGGCGAACGTGTAAACTGGGAAAAGTTGCTATTACTGTTTCTTAAAGTTTGTCCTGGGACCAAGAGTTTTAATTTGCATGTATTTGCATAAGCATGAAAGTTGGAGTTCTCTGGGCAGGAATGTCAGGACAAATGAGATTCAGAACATCTCCAAGATATCATACAACCAAAGAATCAATAGGGCTGGAAAAAAACTCTAAGGTCATTAAGCCCAACCATTGACCCATCCCCACCATGACTGCTACCCATGTCCCTCAGTATCACAGCCACACTGTTCTTCAGCATCTCCATGGACAGTGACTCCACCACCTCCCTGGACAGCCTTTCTGAGAAGAAATTTTTCCTAATATCCAACCTGAACTTCCCTGGTGCAATCTGAAGCCATTCCCTCTTGTCCTATCGCTGCCACCTGGAAGAAGAGGCCAACCCTGTCTTGCTACCACCTCCTTCAGGTGATTGTACAGAATGATAAGGTCTCCCCTGAGCCTCCTCTTCTCCAGACTGATCAATACCAGTTCTTCCAGCTGCTCCCCATAAGATTTTGCTCCAGACTCCTCACAGCTTTGTTGTCCATCTCAGAACACACTCCCACGGCCTCCATGTCTTCCTTGTATTGAGAGGCCCAAAACTGAACACATACTGTGGCCTCACTAGAGCTGAGTACAGAGGGATATCATCTCCCTGCTTCTGCTGGCTGCACTGTTTCTGACACAAGCCAGGATGCCATTGGCCCAGCAATCCAGCTTGTCCACATCCCTCTGTAGAGCCTTCCTACCCTCAGGCAGGTCGACACTTCCTACCAGCTTGATGTCATCTCCAAACTTACTGAGGGTGCACCCAATCCCTTTGTCCCTCGTTATTAATAAAGATATTAAACAGAACAGGCCCCAGTACCAATCCCTGGGGAACACCACTTGTGATCGGTCACCAGCTGGATCTAACAAACTCCGTTCATCACCACTTTCTGGGCTCGGCCTTCCAGTGACTACGTCATGTTGGGAACTGAAAGGACAAAAAATGAGATGAAATTCAATAATGGAAAAAATAAGGTCGTGCACTTAGACATTTATAAAAAGCATTTTTATTACAGACTGTGAATGATAGACAAGGAGAAGTAGTTGCCTGTGTTAGTTGCTCACAGCGTGATCCCAGAACATTGCTGTGATTTGGGCATATACAAGCATACAACTTGTATAAAGAAAAAGTTGTCTGGGGAGACACCGGAAAGACTTCATCCATTGCAATAATCTGTGAAAAAAATGTTATATTTGATGTCAGCTGTGTGTGGAAGAAAGCTGAATTCAAATTGTATTCAAGCGCTTGATCCCAGAACTATAGGAGGAGATCAAGAATAGTGATAGGACAAGGGGGAATGGCTTTAAACTGAGACAGGAGAGGTTTAGGTTGGATATTAGGACGAAGTTTTTCACACAGAGGGTGGTGACACACTGGAACAGGTTGCCCAAGGAGGTTGTGGATGCCCCATTCCTGGAGACATTCAAGGCCAGGCTGGATGTGACTCTGGGCAGCCTGGTCTGGTGGTTGGCGACCCTGCACATAGCAGGGGGGTTAAAACTAGATGATCATTGTGGTCCTTTTCAACCCAGGCCATTCTATAATTCTGTGATTCTATGATAGCAGTAAAAAAAAGTGCTAGCCTCAAAACAAGAGTTCTGTGCCAGCCCCACAGCCTAATGATCCAAGGGGTTTGCCCACTTAGCAGAGCTGATTGCAGCACACAGACATCTGAGCAAGCTTGAACTAACCTCGCATGGTGCCTGGTGCCAGCAGAGCAGGTTAACGTGCTGCACCTCACTGAGGAAAGGGGGTCTGCTGACATCTGGCATCACAGCGAACAAAGGGAGCGAATAATTACAGAAAAACGTTTACATGGCAGAGGCAGTCGGCACTGAGCTCCGTATATGCTGGAAGGAAAGAGCTCTTTCAGCCTTAGTGGTCCAGGACTAGCTCATCATCACATTTAAGAAGACAACAGCCTGACTTCCTTGCACCTACGGCTGTGTTTGTGACCTTACTTGGGACTGCTCTGATGGCAGACTGCTCCCAGGACCCACCACACAGGTCTTGGGGCAAGAAGGCGGCGTGCAGCAGCAGCAGCAACAGAGAGAAATGGGCAGCTCTGCTCCCGCAAAGGAATGGTTTGCACAGAGGGCTAAAAAACTTGCATACGATATAAGTGACAGCGGAAAAAAAAAACACACCTTGTTGAAGGCACAGATACTGTCTGCGCTTTCTTTATGTAAAAATGGTGACGGTGCTGTCAGTTCATCCCCAACTTTCAGCAAGGCTCTCAGCCGGCTCTTGGGATACCCGTCCTGCGCTGCCTACCGCCGAGCATCCCCGCGCAGGTGACCGGGAAAAAAAACAACCCAGGCGGTTAAAAGCTCTGGGTTACCACTCCCTGCCCCGACCCCAAACCATCGGCTTTGCAGGAACGCCCCCGCCAAGCGAGCGGGGCTCCGCACCCCGCCGTTGCCCCACGGCTCGCAGCGAAGCGCTCCGGCCGCTCCCCGCGGTGGGACCGCAGCCGTCGTCCCCCCGCCTCCCGCGCAGCCCCTCGCTCCCCTCGACCGGGGGAGGGGGCTGCCGTCACGTGTGCCGCCCGCTCCTTCCTCCCCCTCCCCCCCTTCTTCTTCTCCTCCTCCTCCTCCTCCTCCTCCCCCTGCACGGCGGCGGCAGCGCACCGCCGGGCTCCGCTCCCTTTGTTGCAGGCGGAGCGGCGGGCGCCGCGCACAAAGGAGCGCGGCCGGGGTACCGCTCCCGCGCCCCGCAGCGCCCTGCCCGGCCCTGCCCGGCGGCGGCGGCTCCGCGCGGGGATGCTGAAGGTGCGCTCCGGCGCGGCGGAGAAAGGACGGTCCCGCCCGGGCGGCGCCGCGGGCTCCGCTTGAGGCTGCGGGCCCTGCCGCCGCCATCCCGCCGCTCCCCCGCCGCCCCTCGCCATGGTGGCGGAGAGCCCGGCCGCCGCCCGGCCGCCGCCGCGAGCGGGACCCCCGCGGGGGCTGTGCTGCGCCTCGGCCCTGCTGCTGCTCGCCCTCTCGGCGCTGCCCGCCGCCCGCGCCTCCCACCCGCTGCCCGCCGGCGAGTGCCAGGGCGGCGGCAAAGGGAAAGGCGGCAACTGCTCAGGTAAAGCCCCGCGCCGCCCTGCCCACGCGTGCACGTGGGGGAGCGGAGCGGCGCGGAGGAAAACAAAGGGGCGCCGCTGCCCCGGGGGCTCCGCTGGGCGCTGCGCGGGGCGAGGGACGGGCGGCCGAGCGCCGCTGGGATGGGGCTGGCTCCGTGCGTGGATAGATAGATAGACAGACGGATAGACAGATGGAGAGATGCTGGCGCGGTGCGGTTTCAGCGCGTTGGTTCGGCGTGACAGCAGCGCGTCGTCGTGCATCGTGAGGGATATGGCGTTTGTAAAGCGGGGCAAAGTAAATACCGCATGAAGTTTCCGTTTCGCTAGCGGGGCTCGTTTCTCCCGTCCAGCTCCTCCTGGTGAGGGCAGGTCGTTCTCTTTCCCCCCCTCCGAAGCGCCGCTCCCCACAAAGGGCCGAAGCGCCGCTCCGTGCCTTCTCCGAGGCGATGAACGGCTCCGTGCCGCCCGCCCCATTGTGTGCAGCGGGCGCGGAACTGAGCCCCGGCACGGGAAGCTCCGTCTTCGAGGCACCGGACCGCAGCCGTGACAAAGTGGGGAACAAACCGCACCGCCGCCCGCAATCGGTGTGCTTATCTGGTCTGAATTCATCCGGTTTGGTCGTCCGCGCGTTGTACCGCAACGCCGTCGCGGTGCGGCTGCCCGACTTTTGTATTGTGTTTTGCAGGAATACTGTGGTCGTTCTTTAGGAGGGGTTAATAGGTCAACGTGTCGCCGGCATTAGCAGCTCAGCCGTCAGAGACGTGTGGGTCGTTGAAGCAGAGCAGGGGCATAAATCAGCGAGGGGGTGTGTGAAATATCAGAAATATCGGAGGAAGTTTCTAAGACAGTGTGGGATGTGCGGAGACTGTTCAGGAAACACTGCTGGAAGAGGGCATCCAGATTGACACCATCAAGTACAAAAAGGCAGAAGCAGATATACGTGCCATCTACAACATGAATGGCAGGCACCGGTTGTGGTGTCACTGTAAAAACATAGAAGAAAAATTGTGCTTAAAAAGGCAGCAGTAGTCAGGTTCTGCTGTGTGGTAACTGCTTCACACTATTGCAATGTTTCTGTTTTCCATGTTGATTTTAAAGAGCCTGATATCAACACGTGGTGTCTGGGACAGGTTTTCCCTTCACTTATCCCAATACGGCTTCATTAAGTTTTACCTGGTAGGTCCCTCCCTGCCAGAGATGACTTCCCTGTATGTACACATGGAACATCAGCAGTTCTCGGCGGACTGCCTTGCACATCTCACTGTTTGCACAGGGCAATAAACTTAGAACTCTGTGACAGCTTTTTCTTCAAAAGTTGGGACTCACATAATTACTTTCCGTGCTCAGAGAAGCAGAATCCAGACCTTGCCTATTACTTTGTCATTTTGATGTTTGTATCAGGTTGACTGAATGCCCTAGAGCAGTTTCTTAAACTTTTTGTGTTGGTCCCTGAGGCTGTAGCACTTCCTCACCACTCAGTTATGTAGCTACCTTTATTTTCTGTTAAATTGTTAGGAAACGCTGAAGTCCTCTCCTAATTCCTCTGGAGCATGCTGCTAAAGAAAGAGTTTGCTGTAGCAAAAGAGCACTGCAAGGTGAACAATGTGGGCAGATAACATAAAAATTCAGATGGCTTTTCTAGCCTTGATTCTCTCCCTTCTGCCCAGGCATTGCAATTCCATCTTTTGTTTAAATTTTGATATAATGGCATCATCACTGGCCAAGGGAGGATCATATAATCAAGCAATTAGAGCAAGAAACAGAGAGTTAGGACATAGCTGCCATTAATTGATGATGTGATGTGGACTTCTGTGCATTTGTTTATCTGTTGGTCCCTGCTTTGCTAAGTGAGAAAACTGAAGTAACTTGATTTTAATTAGAATGCTGGATACAACAGAAGGTGGTGGGGTGTAGGTTTTATTTTGTTTTGTTTCTGTAAAAGAGAACAGGCACCAAGTGTTAGGGTTGATGTTTTAGAGGTGTTATTGCCAACTTTACTTGTAGTCATCTTGTGCAGCTCTTCTAGTACTCAGTGGCTGTAAGCAGGATGGTGTGATAGTTGCTTATCTGCTCTGGTGGTGAGTCAGTCTTGTCCTTAATAAAGACTGGGAAAGGAAGTATAAAATAGATTTAGTTTATGAGTTGCATTTGGGAATCCCCATGCTGCACTCTTCAGTTTCAGTCTGGATGGATCCCCCGTGTGAGTTGTGTTGCAGCCACAGGGGTTCATTTTATTGCAGCTGCCCAAATTCAGTGCATTGCAGTAAGATTTGCTTTAAATTTGGGCACTCAGGATTCCAGTTAGCAGCAATGTATCTCTGTTGGTAACTATTTCAGCTGCTCCTTCCTTTATGTGATCATATATGCTTGTTGGGATGATTTCACACACCTCCTATGAGTCTTATTGGCCATATGCTGCCCTTGGTTTCTTAAAGTCTCTTTGAGCAATGTCTGTAAAGATAAAATTGTTTCAAGATAGCTTATTGAGGACTGGATGAGGCCAAGGAAAAGTAAAGGACACGTGGTCTTCACAGGATTACCCTTCTGAGGAGCATTAAAGTCTTTCTTTGGAACGATCATAACGTCTCTGAAATAGCTTGAAGATGGAAGTAGATGGAAAATGCTGATTAGAGGGAGGAGAGGGGAGAGTTGGACAAAGGAAAGTATCCATCCTGTGTGTAGGGTGATAGTGGAGAGTATGATGTGCTGTTTATTGAGCATGGAACTATAAGCTGTCAAAAAGCTTATAAATTTTTAGACAGAACAGCAGAGAAAGCTATAGCGGAGCAATCCTTTATCACATACACATTACCTTAAGTTTCAGTATACCTTAGAAAAATGTTTTTTACCCTGAAATACTTCACAGAGTAAATTAGACAGAGAATGTGAAAATGGACAAAAGAGAGCAGTGAAGCAGGGAACATCAAGTGGTAAACCATCAGGAGTACAGCAAGCACAAGCAAAATTCATGCGTTAGGATACGGTAGGATGAGAAGGAAAGAGTAGACATCAGAAGTGGATTGAAAACATCACGATGCTGGGCAACAAGAGGGTCCTGAGAAGGGATGGGAGCGGAAAGTATTGGTTGACCTGTACATGAGAAGAAGTGAGTGAGGAAGCTGCATGTAAAAAGATAGAAAGCTGAGAATGGGAACAACTCACAAAGGATAACAAGAATTATCCATGTTGTATGCACATTTTCAAAGCGTGTTTGTGCTTGCGTGCTTGCTCCTTGTGTGAGCAGAGCTTTAGAGATAGAAGATTTGGGAAGGGCACAGAAGGTGAGCAGGAAGAGCAACGGGAGATGGCAGTCTCATGCAGATAAGGCAGGAACATCCCCGGAACATGATAATAACTCCAAGTAGTATAACAACAAAGGAGAGAAATTACACTAATTATTGATATTTGCACACACTCAAGGAGGGAGCAGTGCATTTAAAATACGTCTTCTGTCACGATTGCTAGAGATGCGTGTAGTAACATAAATAAAAAAGATCTCTTTTTGTTTGGTCCTCTCTTCTCTTTTGCTTTCTAGAACTGATGAATCTGCCATCATTCAGAATTTGAAAGTCTTTGTCCTTGTTCTCTCCTGCCAATATTGTTGTTTCCCCATATCCTTGTCATGCAGCAGAGGTTGTTCAATTAGGCACTCTTTATTTCCATTATTTTGTTAGATGATATCAAGTCTGTTCTCCAGGCACCATAGCAAGGATCCCCAAGATTATCATTGCTGTGTCAGCAGAAGTGGCACAGCATAAACATATGAAGAAAAAAATTATCTGCACAAGTCATCTCTTTACTACTTTGATGTGGTCCATGTAATGTATTTTTTAAATACGTTACATAATAGTAATAATAACAACATATTTTTAAAATTACCTGCAGTAATCAAGAACCAGCAACGGAGAATAACACATCATCTGTAGTTTGTGTGTGGACTGCTAGTGCTGCTGTCTTGTTCAGTGCTTAATAGCTTGTGGGGATTGTAGGAAGTGGTAAAACAAAGGTCACTGAAGCCAAACCAAAGTAGCGATGCTTGAAGTATGTTGCTTTGCTCTCTCCTTGAGTGTGGCCCTTGCCTTTGCTATGTCTCCTTCCTTCCAAAACTGTTAGATAGTTAATGGGATGAGACACTGAGAAGCTTAAAAAGTAAGTGCCAAAAACTTAGTAAACAAGAATCTGTTAGAGTTAGGAGTGCAATATTTGAGGCACAAACTCAGCGCTTGTGACTACTCAGTTGCCTTTGCAAGATTTTCAACCTCAGAAGCATCTAGGATACATCCACGATAGGCTCTCTTTCAAAAATGCTGTCTACATTTACTGGCTAATTGCAGTTTTAGAGTTCAAACCAGGATAAAATATCACTATTTTCTGATGCGTTATCTATTATGTATGAGCTGTTGCAGTTGAATACTTCACCTTTTTGTTTAGGATAAGCAGGAGTCTAAAGCTACTCACATTGATAACATCTACTCTGTGAAATGAAAAGCTGAGCTGAAGAGTGGGTTGGCCAAAGTGAGTTGTGTATGCCCCTCTTTATCAGTCTAGACTTCTGCACTATCCGAAGCTTGGATCCATTGTGTCCCTACTGTGCAAGGGAAGAACATAAAGCTGTGCCCAGTCCACCTGGTCCACATGAAAGCAATGTGGGATGGCATAAACCTCAGACACTTGCTGTTGCCAGAGCTTGCCCTTGTTTGTGCCTGAGCTCTGCGTGACTGTCAGCCAGAATCTGATGTAGCCTCAAGCCTGGCTTTTATCTGTACTTAACCGCTGGAACAGGCATACTCTTTGTGCCTTTTTTTGTTTGTTTTTTGATTGTTATTGTAAAGATTAACTAAATGGGGTTTTTGGTTCTAGTGTGTCATCCTAAGTTATACAAGACCAAATCAATTTGTGTTAATAGTGTGAAGCCAGATTGGCAAGAATGGAAAAGCAGGGGATGGTTTGGGGATACAGGTTCAGGTAAATTAGCCTAGCTGTTCTAAGAAATACATGTCTTGTTTGTTTCTTTGTTTGCATAGACAAACCTGATCTGAAATGGTATATGGGACTTGAAAAATTGGTTATTTTATCTGAGACTATGACTTATGTTCCCACAGATGAATTACAACAGTCAAGCCAAGTAAACTGTGATATGTGTTTGTGCCAATTGAACTTCTGAAGTAAATGATCTAGACTCAGTCAGGTTACATATCACTTTGAGAAACTATCATAAGGCATGAATACAAATCAGCTATAAGGAAAAAGTGAGAACGATTAAAAAGAGAAATTAATACTCAGAGAACACCATGCACGTATTTCTTTCCCTATAGTGTAATTATTTAGCCATGGAATGTCCTTGCGATGCAGATTCTTATGCTGAATTAAGAGTGAAAAGGTAATTAAACTGGAATTGAAAGTGTCAGAATAACAAAAAATCATCTCATAACAGGTGTCACTCCATCATTGTCACTAGTGGGAACTGATGCTGCTATGGAGTAAGTGAAGCTTGACTGAAGAGACTGGATGGGATCCAATTTCTTTACTGTTTCTTGAGATGGAGAAAAGAGCAGCAGTGTTTGTCATGAAAAATGTTGCCAAGAGAACCTTCCTTCTGTACCGAGACCTTCCTGATAACTCCTGTTACAGGGAAAACAAGAACCATCTTTATTAAGAGCTGTCAGGCACTTTTATTGCTGTTGATGTAAGGATAAGTATTTGTACTTAGAGTCTGATGGTTTTTTTTTCTAGAGTTGACAGTGCACTGGATAAAGGGAAGAGTTAATATTTACTTGGATTTGGAAAAAGGAAAATCTGCGGTCAGGGTCTTTGAGTGAAGAAGGAGGAAGGCAGAGAATAGCACAGATATTGACAGGAGGCTGGATTTTCCTTTTTCCTGTAAAGAGATGATCGTGTTCCATCACTGATCAGCAAGCTGAAAGTGCTTGTGACTTTTCCCTCCCATAGCTAGATTTTGGCATGTGTCCATATAGGAGATAGGAGAAGTACCTTCCAAATTAACTATAGATGTAACTTTTGGGGAAGAAAAAATGATGAGCACCAGGGATGTTGAAAAAGGATCTATTTTTCTGACTGTAGATGACAGCTTATCCTTTCTGGTAAGTCCCTACAGATGCTGTGGAACAAAAGTGGTGATAGAGGATAGGTTGTGTTTTTGAGGAATAAACCTGTCTTTTTGTAAGCTATCTGCAATATCTAATAGAGCTAAAGACCAAGGAAATTCTATGTTTGTTATTCTTTAAAAAAAAAAAAAAAAATCATTCTATCACAAGAATAGCTTTATATAATAACAATTAAAAATAAATAAATAATCAGCTATAAACTAAATAATCCTCTCTTCTAATGGCTGTAGTTTATTCTTAAATCATCTTGAATTTTTAACAATTTAGAAATACAGAAAAACATGGGAAGAAAAAAAGGAAAAGCATGAGTGTGAAATTGTATTCTGTAGATCCTGACTGTGTAGAGAAAAGCATACTGTACGAAAGAAAACCACAGTAAATTTTATTATTTGAAGCCATTTCTTGACAAAATGTTTCTCCTTTTTGTAATATTTTTCCTCCAGAAAGGATAAAAAGATACAGAAAAAATTGTTTAGGGGTAAGCTCAGCAATCAAAATATGATCTGATGAAATTAAAATTACCTGAAGAACCTCATTATCTGCTTCTTTGTCTTGATGAACAACTACAACATACCTTTAGTTGCAATTTACTTCACAGTTGGCTTCAAGAGGATCTGAGGGCAGAATTCTTTCATCTTTGGTTATTAGGTAGATACCTAGTAGCACCATTAGTTATTTAAGTGTTTGGGAATCACAGGTCGTATGTTCTTCAGTGCATGCATTTATTTATGAAAAAAGAGTCAGATCTGTGTCTCCTCTAAGATTCTTACTATGGAACGTTTGTCTTATGTGAAGTAGGAGTCATGATGCCAGCAAAGCTCTTTGAGTACATAGCAAAGTGACCAGAGAAATTCTTTCTGAGCCCATTATGTCCCCAGGCCCAGCTGGGTAGGGCTGGGACGCTGAGCAGGGGTTTTCGTGGGTTTTGCAGAGGTGCATGCCTCTGTTCCAGATACAAAGTTATTATTAAACTAATTTCAAGGCTCCATTTTTTTTTTTTTTTAAGATGCTCTGCAACTGCCTTACTAGTCACAGTGTGGTTTTTTGAGGAGGTGGTGTTTAACTAGCAAATCAGGATTTATTTTAGGATAATTTCAATTCTAATTATAGGCAACAATTTCTAAGGACTGAAAAGACGAGTCTTTTCTGGTAATAGATTATGTGTTACAGCAACAGTGTTTAAAGGATCAGGTTCAAAATAAAATTAAATCCCTGTAATGCCTCTCTTTTGACTTCGTATTATAAAAATAAATTTAGTTGCAATTACAGTCTTGAAACAGTCACTTTATATAACAGTGTTTAAGCTGGCAGGATCCTCATCCACGCCTCAGAAATAGCGTTAATTAAGACCAGCAGGAAAACATGTGAAATGAAAGAGGAGAAAATCAAGAACAAGACAGAACTGTCAGTAAGTTTTCTGAAGGGAAATTATCCTTTCCGTAGCTACAACAGCCAACTTCTGCCAGGCTGGGACCTTGCTGCGCGCATCAGTATCTTAAAAAGGAGCGCTTGGCAAGACAGCGCAAGGACATTCAGGCTGTGAGATGGCTTCTGCAGTCTGCTCTGGAGACACAGCGTGAGGCTGCGGTGGGCTGCCCCTTCTCAGCGCTCGACCTGCTGGCGGGTGGCAGCTGAGCTCCTCCAGGCAAGGCCTCGGGGCCTCCTCCGCCTCACCCATCCACATGGGACCGGTGTCAGAGCAGATGGAGGCGGCTGGCTGAGCCAGAGAGCTGGCGAGCTCCGGTTAATCTGCCCTTGAGTGCTGTGGTGTGTTTGGGATGAAACGCTTAACCTTCAGAACTCTGATTGCCTCACCCTGGGTCCTGCCCTGCTTATTCCCCAGACTGGCACATTTTGGCCCTGTTTCAGCAGCCTATTGCAGATGAAAAAACCTGCCTCAGACTGCTTGAATTCCTATGACATGGCATCTAATGATGTGAGAAGGAGCACCTGGCCCACAGCGAGGTTTTGCTGTCATGTCTACTCACATATGACTGTAGAAAACCTAAAAACCCCTTTCAGCAGCAGGTGAGAAAGTGCCCCACTGCTAAAACCTGAAGCACAGGGAGGTGTTTGGTGAACATCACAGGAGTTTGACTTGCTCTCCATGGTTGCACGTACAGTTTCACACATAACTACCAAGAATAAGTGATTAGATAAGCATCATTTGCAGAAGTTGCTGAATTTCCTCTAAAATGTTAGTACAAACAAGTACCTTCTCAATTGCAGCATAAAAGCTTGAGGTCTGGGCTAGCCAAATGTGTCAGTGCATATGCAGAAAAAAAAATAAAATAGATTAGGCATACAAAATGTGGGAAAGCTTTTGGAAAAAAAAGTTTTAATCATTAAAGTGTCCATAAGCCTCAGGGCCAAAATGTAAAGTCAGTAGCTGGTTGATGAAGACACCTCAGACAGCGTTTTCAACAGGCATTTCCATAGATAGATTGATAAAAATTGGTATGTAGTTACCAGTTTGTTGCTTTAAAACTCAGGGAAGCGCTGATCTAATTAAATCTTTACATTTTGCTAATTAGCATTGACTCTGGTTGTGCGCTGCCTCTCTCTCATCCCTCTGGGAGAGGCAGAGGTCAGTTCATTGTGCCAGGTGGGTTTTCCAGGGCAGAGGGGAGCAGCAAAACATCCTTAGAAAAGCCAACGGGGTCCCCCTGAGCAATAATACCAGGTGCAGCGGTGGGCAGATGAGCTGTCACCTTCCTAAAACATGGTGTTTTAGGATAGATTTTCCTTCATCCTCCATTTCTCACATACCTTTACCTAGATAATTCTGTAAGGCAGAGTCCCTTTTTCCTGTCTTGACTGGAATTTCAGGGTTATAAAAGTGAAAATAAAATAGACAGGCTTGAGTTAAGATTATAGAATTTTTTTTTCTTGTACAAAAGGTGGATTGTGAAGGCAGTTTGTTTAATTGTATTTCTCCCATGGCTATCTGCAAAGGATGTCCCTTTGTTTGTATGTCTACATGGAATGCTTTTGCGGAAATATGTATATATGATTGAAATGTGCAGAGTCAGTTCTGAGCTGTAACAAATAGTCTTTTGCACATCAGAATTTTGCAGTTGTCATAGGTATGAAACAGAAATCTTGGCTAGAAAATATGGAGAACAGCTGCCT
Source organism: Chrysolophus pictus (assembly GCA_037305975.1). Taxonomy (NCBI): domain Eukaryota; kingdom Metazoa; phylum Chordata; class Aves; order Galliformes; family Phasianidae; genus Chrysolophus; species Chrysolophus pictus. The sequence continues at coordinate 35,664,239 of CM074577.1, forward strand.
TATTTTTGTTTGTTTTTGTTAAGTGATAAGAGGTATATCATTATCTCAGTGCTCTTTGTTTAAACCCCTGTCTGTAATGTAGAAGAGTTACCCAGGTGAGAGAACACAATCTCCACATTTGCAAGTGATATTCACGCTGCTGACTGAGCAAACAAAGAGGAACTGTGGAACCAGGCTCAGAATTTGAGCGTTTTGGGTGATTTATCTACCAGATGGTAAATGCAGTCCAACGTAAAAAATTAGTCTGGGAGCAAGGAATCAATCATCCAGCACACTGATCAGGAAAGGGATTTGGGTGTTATAGCAGAAAAATTAATGAGCTGGCAATCTGCAGCAGAGCGGCATTAAAACAAAAAGATACTATACTGTAATAAAAGGGTCCACATACAGAAGACAAAAGAGATGAATATAATGCTTTGTTAAACACTGGATAAACCTAATCAAAGGTAGTGTATTGCCAAAATCAATCAATCAATCAATCAATCAATCCCAAATTATTCAAACATAATGGTGAAATTGTTTGGTATCAAAACCTGGAAATACGAGTTAATATACAAATGTGAAGTTTTTTTACTGCCTTCACAATTTTTTTTCCCCAAATATACAGTCTGCTGAGTCACAGTAATTACTTATTAGTAGCATATATTTATATGCTATTTACAGTCACAGTACAGTGGACTTGGAATAATCTAAACAAGATTACGTAAAAGGAACCAGTACTACTTTATAGAATAAATATTTATTTATATTAAAATCCTCAAAATGTTTCCTTAGCCCCTTTCAGTTACTCAGGGTGGAAGAGCTCAGCATAACGCCATCCTTACAACCAAACTTGTTCCATGACTTTTCTCAGACTTTTCATGGGAAGTCCAGGCAGAGAAGATCAGAAAAGGTGGCTCCTGTGCTCAGTTTCCTCTTCTGTTTCTATTTTTGAATTCTAAGGATCAGGCTGCCTGGGAGGTGACGATGTGTGTAGCCTGTAGGGCTTGACACAGGTGGAGACTTGGCAATGGATCCCACCTGAAGCTTGAGGCAGCAAAGGGACTTCTGTGAGAGGTGGTAGCTGAAATAAGTGGTCTGGAAAGTCTCTCTCTTCTACTTCAGAAAACCACGTGAAAGAAGTAGGTTACAACGTGGTTATTCTGCTGCAGAAAGCTGCCTTAAACTGCTCTTCTGAATCCTCTATGAGTAATGTCTTTTATTTCTGAAAACAGTCAAAGAGATAGGAAACTGTATTGCCATACTGTCCTCCAATTTTGTTTCTTATTTGGTTTTTGTTTTTCTTGATAGTTTGGTGAACAGCTAGTGAAGTGTTGAGTGTTCCTGTTTATCATGTCAGCACACTGCCCAAATTCTTTCACTTACTATTTATGCTTTTTGTTTTGTTTAGTTTATTTGCTTTTAAATGCTCCCTGGAGAAATATTACTATAAGAACAAGAGCAAAGGATCTGACTGTCCGACCATGTAACCAGAGGAGTAAAACCCACTACTTAAGGCATTTTTTGATTGTTAATCCCTGCTCAATATCAAGGAGGGGCTACTAGATTATAATTATGATGTATCTATGTATAAAACAACAAACAGATTTATCTGATAGAGTAAACAGGAGGAGCCTGCAAATACTAGTTCCTTACAGCTGTACTGGTTAAGATTGTAGAGACACTTGATGATATTCCATAGACTTTTACAGGAGCTGTAACAAAATCTATAGCAAAGGGATAGACTTGAATGCCTTGTATTTCTCCTACACAGAAAGGCAGTTTTACCTTAAAATTTTGCAGAGCATGTCTGAATATCTTCTGATACTGTGCTGAGTTGTGTTTACGTAGCTCAAGTGCATCAGGCTCAACCTTGGTGTAAATAGCAGCTCTACCTCCATCATCAGTTGTTTACCTTGAGGCTGAAATTGGCCTTTTATTTCCTCTCAGTTGTATGGGTGTGAGATAAAGGGCAGAATTTAGCCATGTGGCTATTTGCATACAAGGGTTTCCCCTGGCTGTATTTATTAAGTATCTTTCTGTTGTTTTAGAGGGTCACAACATTGTTAAAGAGGGCTGAGGATGCTCGTGGCCCCACGTTGGAGCAGAAGAGGTGGGTTAGATTCAGAATGGCGACAGCACGGAGTCTGTCGGTGCCTTAGAAGTGAGATGATTCAGAACAGATACAGTTGCGCATCTGTGATCCTGGTTGTGTGCCCCCTCTCTCTGCGGGCTGATTGCTGGATTTGCAGGAATAAGGGGCTCCTCTCCAAGCGCTGGAGGATGCTGACAAAGCCTGCATGTCCTTTGCCACCTCTAGTTGAGGACAAAATGAGAACCAACCACTTCCCTGCTTCTCTGCTGTAAAGCAAGTAATAGCAGCTAATTTATGGCAATTAGGAAGCCTCCCTCAAGAGCCGTGAGTTGACACTGGGTGCATTTTGGCACGGGCTGTGCTCGCTGTGCTCCTCAGCCCTGGGAACCTTGGGAAGACAACTTATGAGCTGGCTAATCCGGTGTTACATTTGCTGAGGGAATCCCCAGTGGGGAAGAGCGAATAATTTCCACCTGCTTTGTGCTGCATGAGTGGCACGACAGGAGCTGATGCGATCGATGAACGTATTCAAAGGAGAGGCAGCATCTTGGCTGTATTTTAGAGAATGCATTTCTTTGTCCCAGATTCTAGCCATCACAGCGTTGGTCACATTCACTCATTCACCCGGACCCTCTTTGTACCTGCAACCCTGATGGCAACGAGGCACGTAAGGATCCCACGCAGTAGCACAGTGATAAATTCCCAGCCCCTGAAAATCCCTTTGAGACTGTCAGAGGGGGTTAGCAGAAGCTTCGGGAATCATATTTCTCCTTGCGTTTTGGGAAGGATAAACGAGCAGGCAGAAAGGAATTATTAACTATAGATTGAGCTGACAAGTCTCTCTCTGGGAGGTAAATGCGTTTTGGTAAGCTGAACAAGTCGTCAACAGTGATTTGTTTGTTAAAAATGTGATGCAGTGGTTGAAGTTTTAGAGCAGCTTATGACTCGGCTCTTTGCCGGTCCATAACTTACTGGCATTACCAGAATTCATTAAGTAGCCCAAATTAGCAGCCAGGGGCTTGTTTGTTTTTTTTTTCCCCGTGACTTTTATGGTACTGGTGGTTCTGCTACTTTTCTAGGGTCTTCCTGACTGTTTAATTATGGTTTTCAAAATCATCCCTAAATAGAATAGCATATGGATGTTCAGAGGAGAGAGTATATGCAAATCTAATTATTCTCCAGTACTATTCAGAGTGTTATGTTTCATGGATATTACACAAGCGTTAATTTATTTCCTTTCTCTGTATACAGAATAGGATTCCATTGCTATTTTTACATAGGCATGTGTATCACAAGAATACACGGCAGTAATATTTTAATTTATAGATCCATTTAGGGATTCTAATGAAACAGAACACAAGAGGAAACTGAGTTTTTTGTATTAATTTGGAAACCATTACATTTCAATCTCCTGCGTGGAAAATACTCTTGTTGGAATTGGCTTCAGTATAATATTTGGGAAATAAAAAAAGTACCCTGTGTTTCATTTGAAATCAGCAGCTGCTTAAGGTATTTTTATAAATTCTTGATTTTGATGTAGTCTGGAAGAAACCATAGAGATCCAGGGGCACGATTCCCTCTAAGTAAGTTTTCAGTTGTAGTACTCTTCTTTCCTTCTTGGAAATGTCCGAGGCTGTAGATCAATCAGTGTTGGGATTAAATCTTTCAGAACTCAAATACTGCAACATCCTTTAGTCTTCTCTTTTAGATAACTCATTTTTTTAAGACCATGTTTCATTTCCTATATCTAGTTAAGTTCTGTAACTCATTTAGAAATAAGCACTTCTTCCCATGCTTTTAGGTAGCGAGGTAATATTTGCAAAAAGGAGCTTGCCATGCAGGCTGACTGCCTGTTGTCCACGTGGCTGGAGAAAATCTCCCATGTCATTCTGGTTGCTGCTTCTACACTGAAGCCTATTTCTCAGCATGATTCTCTTTCTGATGTGATGCACTATTTGCTTAACAATCTCTTATCAGTGAAAATCCAAATTTTAAAAAAACTTAGTAAGCAGCTTAATTTTAAAAAATGGAATGGAAAGGATAGATTTTTAGGGACATTATTATAAGAATATCTTGCTCTTAGAACCTATGTTCAGAAATTTCCCACTTCAAGAAAAGAATCAGGAAATTTTGATGTACTTTCAAAAATGTCTAAATGTCACCTGTGGACTAAACTAGGCTGAAAACTGCCTTACCTTTTTGTATAAAATAAAGTTTGGGCATGAACTTAGATGTTAGGAAAAACAAAGCACTACTGAACAGCTTCCACTGGTGTGAGTTACTGCATCCTTTTTGGTGGGGAGGGAGGGAAAGCCATTCAGACAATGAGAAATCCCCAGTTGCTGAGTATGTCTGGAAAGTCTGTTTTGAATAACTTGTCTAGCATTGCACAAGGCCATTAGAATTGTGACAAATAAAATTAATTTTGGAATCTTCTTTCGGAGTACTCAGTTTACTCTTTTGTTATGGCTTATCATAACTTCCCTTTATTTAAAAAAAGAAAAAAGACTCTCCCTACCAACAGCTAGGGAAAATTCAGAAATCTCACATGGCAGGCTGATTTTTTAAATAGCTGTGAGAAAGGTTAAAATCATTACGTACTGGCAGAGACTTCTCACTTGAATTAATGGCTTAATGGATACCATTGAAAATAGTTCTCCTATGTGAACCAGGCACATGAAAACAGATAATTTTGCTATGTACTGACATGAAAGCAAAGACCTAGCAATCCCCATCTCTCTGTCAAGGCTTGGGGTCAAGCATATTCCAGCCACTTTTGGCAGCCTACGTTTTCAGGTAGATTGGATGGATTTTTTCATAGGAGGATTCAATGGTCAGAGCTTTAGAAAATATACCTCCATCACTCCAGCTTGTGCCTCAGCTCCCATGTAAGGACATGGAAAAGCTCAAGTGCCTTTAATGGTACAAGTGATACAATTGCTTAAAAAAGAACCAAAAAAACCAAATATGTGCTCTGATTTGATTGTTAAGAACAACAATCTTCTGTTTAAACAACAAGCCTGAGTGCTATAAACAAAACAGGATATTAGCATGGAAGATGTTACGCAATGTTAACTAAACACACAGTCCCAGCTCTATGTATTATTTCAGTTTAGGAGTTTGCAAGTTGCATTCAAGTTAAAGAACTCTGCCTTTGCCCAAGAAGGTGTTCAGAAGTTGGGAAATGTGAATGGTTTGGACTGTCCTTGGGTGGTCAGACTCATTTGTTCAAATAGGTAAGAACTGCTTTCTCATCACTTTCTCATCTTTGTGAGAACGTTCCTGAAATTTCCTCTCGAAGGAGTTGGCAGAAACATTGTGTGCAGCCTTTTCTCCCTGGTTAGGTAAGTGTATATGTATTTAGTTATGGAAAAGAAAATAATACAGATGTAACAAATATTAATGCTATTTGTTTTGTAGAAAAAATCAGCTGAATAATAACACCAGAAAGCACTGGAAAGTTATGGGTTTTTTATTGTTCTTATGTTTTAAATGTGAAAGACAGTCCATATTAGGATATGATATTACCAAGAATTGCCTTTGCCCTTGATTTCACCCTCCTGCTGCTGGCTGTGCATCCCACCACAGACCTTGGCCCACTTCAGCCTTCAGCAAACCCCACTGTCAGCCAAGTCCCCTCACTAGGACATAATGGGCCAACAATAATAGAATCATTAAATTTGAAAAAGACCTCTAAGATCATAAAGTCCAACCCCCAACCCACCCCCACCATGCCCACAAACTGTGTCCCACAGTGCTGCATCCAGACAGTTCCTGAACACTTCCAGGGAGGGTGACTCCACCCCTCCCTGGGAAGCCCATTGTAGTGCCTCACTACTCTTTTTGGGAATAAGTTTTTTCTAATATCCAGCTTGAACCTTCCCTGGTGCAACTTGAGGCCATTCTGTCTCATCCTATTGTTGTATCAGGCAGTTGTAGAGAGCGATGAGGTCTCTCTTGAGCCTCCTCTTCTCCAGATGACATAATCCCACTTCCCTCATCTGCTCCACATAAGTCTTGTGCTTCAGACTCTTTATCAGCTGCATTGCCCTTCTCCTGGTGCTATTAGTGGCTTCTTGACTGTTGTGATGGGTACCAGAAGTGTCAGTGCCATGAGGTGGAGAGCAGGAAGAGATAAGGAGGAGAGCTGCAGACTAGTCCCCATCAGTATCAGTGAGCTGTCTTCCAAATTGTATCATCATCATCACCACACCTAAAAAAATACACTGCAATCGCTATGGCTGCAAATATGTGTTAGGCTGTAGATTTCCACCACCGCCTTGAAGTAGTGGATTTCAGGAGATTTAGATTAGGTGTTGGGGAAATTTTTCACTGAGAGGGCAGTGAGGAACTGGCACAACTGCCCAGAGAAGCTGTGGTGCCCCATCCCTGGAGGCGCTCAAGGCCAGGTTGGATGGGGCCCTGGGCAGCTGAGCTGGTGGGGGTGACAGCCCTATCCCTGCTTTGAACTTCATGATCCCTGAAGTCCTTTCCAACCCAAGCCATTCTATGATTCTGCATTATGGGCAGAAATTTTGTGGACTCGAGGTCTGATCTGTCTGAAAATGAAGATGATGTGGGATGTGCATGAGATCAAGTTACTGGAGAAATTTCCTGCAGACTTTTGGTGTAACTGAAGACCGTCAGACACAAAAGGTTTATTCCCATTTTCAGTCTTACATAGGCAGCATGAAAGCACTGTGTATGATTCATTTTCTTCTTTAATTTGCCTTGTTCTTCATGTTACACTCCACTGAAGATACTTACTTTTATTTCTGCTATTCCACATGGCAGAATTTATCTTCAAGAAAGGAATTTAAGGGCAAGAAAGCTTTTATAGACAGAGATTGAAGCAGCAAAACATTAGGCAGGAATCATGCAAGATGTTAAGCACCGTCTTTCCTGAAATCAAGGAGCAATTAAACTCCTTATTTCACTGACAAACTTGAAACCTGTAAAGTAATACGGTAACATAATGGGAAGCAGCACTTAATGAGCTTGTGCAGTTATTGCAAGTTAAAAACAGTTGCATGTTTGGCAAACAAAATACTGAGAATACATTATCATTAAACGGTGGTGATAATGTAGTCAAAACAATAGCAAAGTACATAAGCCTCACAGAGCTATTAAATTTACTGTATCTTCTTTGAGGAGCAAAAACAAGTGAAGAAAGCACAACACAGCTGTAGGGGGAAAAAAACAGGATTAAATCAGAAAAGCATGCAAGCTAATGAAAAAGAGCAATCAGGTTCACCTTGGATGGCAAAAACAGAATAACTCCAAACAAAACATAATATAAATCTTTTATCTCAGAGGAATCTTCTTTTTCAGGGTTAGCCTCTCTGGAAACAGGCTCAGTGGGAGACTTTAATCACCTAATCAAACAAGTAATAGAAATGATTAATGATTCCTAACCCGTTCAAACCCAGCATCTCTCGGGGTCTGCTTCATCACCTGAACTTACAAGATCTACATCTGCCAGATTGGCTCATGAGCACGGAACCCAGGGCACAAAGCAGGCTATTTCTAAGAACGGCGTGAGCTCTCTCCACTTCAGCAAGGCGGCTGATTGGCAGCACGGCTGGAAGCATATAGCTTTTTCCCTTGTGTTTATGGAAGTAGCCTTCCCAGGCTACAGGGAAGCTGAGGACACAGTGGCCGCAGTGTCCTCTGCTACTGCCCTTTCCAGCCTAGCTCCAACAGTCTGTCTGTCCCACCTGCGTTTCCTTAGCTTAAAAAAAGAGACTGCTGTGGGAGATGATGTCAGAAGTCTGAATGAAGCATTTCTCTGCCACCGCTCTCCCTTCAGGCCCTTCCTTCATGGAAGAAAGTCAGCTGGGTCGAGCATGGTCTGCCCTTCAACTGCTGACTGCTTCTACTAGCCTTGTCCTTTCTGTCTTTGAAGAGGGACTCTGAGAGGATGTTTTCCAGGGGCTGTGGTGAGAATGGCTGACTGACTGTACTCCAGGTCCTCTTCCTTGATCTCCCTGAAGATGGAACAATGTTGGCCTTTCATGGGTAATTGACACCAGCCTCACAGTCACATCAGTCAGTCCTCTCAAATCCTCCAGTGAGACCCATCTGGCCTGATGGTGCTGAACATCCCTGATTTTTCTAAGGAGTCTCAAACCTATTGCTCTGCTGTTGGCTGTCCTTTTTTTCTGAACGGTGTTGATACCTGCTGTGATTTGGGAGCAGGCTATGAAGACCTGTAAGACAAAAGAGACAGTGTGCTTCAGCCTCTTCTTTGATGCCTGCTGCCTTTCTCTTCCCCATCCATCAAGAGATACATTTTTCCTGAACAACTTCTTGCATATGGCATTCCCAGAGAATTGTTTCTTTCTAACCTTAATGTCCCTTGCTAGCTCCAGCTGGGCTTTTTCTTTCCCGTTTTTGTACCAGAGTGCCCAGGCAATGCTTTTGTTCTCTCCCTTTGTAGCCTGTCTGTGTTTACACTTATGTGCCCCCTTTCTGTACCTTCAGTTCATTAAGAATCTTCCTCTCAGCCAAGAAGGCATGCTGCCAAAAAGGTGAATGCAAGACAGGGAGCAGTCAGAGCAATATAAAGGTGTGCGTGTGAAAAATACGGTGACTTTTCTGAAGGAGATAGCGAGGCGGATGAGGACAAGGACTGTAAAATAAGATGTAATGGTGTCCTCATTTGCCCAGGAAGAGGATGTTGATGGTAAGGAGATCAGAGTGGGTCAAATGCCAGATTGTTCACCCTGTTTTTTGGTAAAGTTTTCATCTCATGCTGAACTTCATAGTACTGCAGATACCTTGCTACTGAGACAGGTGTACACAGTTGAGTGTGTGGAGTCAGGAGCAGAGAAGGCAGCAGGAAAGTAACAGAAGCAAAAGCTTTCTGAGGCAATGAAATTTTCTGTCTCTCTGTGTAGGAAAAATCCAGTGAAGATTAGTATCTAAGAGGAGTTATAGAGGGTAATTGGCTGGATGTCAGAAAAGGTGGGGCAGGATGGCAAAGCTAGTTCTGTGGAATGAGAAACCTTATTCATCGGAGAAGAGGAACTCAAAGATTAAAAGATCAGAAGGAAGAGTTCATTACTAAGTCTAGGTCAAATGGATGAGGTAGGCTAAAAGGAGAAAGAAGGGAAAGGTCTTCAGTCAGAAGTCAATGAAGATTGAAATTGCTTGAGTTCAAAGTAAAAGTTAAAGGAAGAGGGAGAGGCAAATGCAAGAACCTAAAAGGGGATTTAGAGACGTGGACTTGGAAGGAAAGAGGTCTTGCTAGACTTTAGGGAAAAACACAAGGTCATAGGGTGAGAGTAGCAATTCTTCACTGATGTTGGAGAACAGAACTGGGTTGTCTGGGAACAGAGGATCATGGTGGGTGGTGTGGGATGGCAAGAGGGGCATGGACAGCACAGGGGTGCTGGAGAAGGAACAGGAGATATGGCCTTGAGAGATGGACGAGTCTTGGATCTAGATGACAGACTAGTTAGTGAGGGGAAATTATCATCAGAGAAAGAGCAATGAACTGAACGTTCTAGAGAAAAAACTCTGCCGAAAAAACTAAAAGGCAGGAAGGGGAAATTAATCAAAAGCCAATTTCTTTCTTCCATTTTCTGTCTTCCGTAGAACAAAAAACAATGAGAACAATCCTTCCACCATTAGCATATATATTTATTTAATTAGTTTTATCAGTCATTGTGGTTTTCAATTAGAAATATATATATATGTGTTTTTTCTGTACTTCTCTGTTTAACAGACCATGAGGAAAATTGACAGATTAAACCCCTAATCCTGAATATATGCACGTGCTTAATTCTGAAGTCATATACTTATGTTATTAACTGTGTTGTTAGACCAGAGCTGTAGTGCTCAGCTGCTTTGTTATGTTAAAATAAAGATGCTTTCAAAAGGATTTAATACTGTTTCAGATTTAGCAGATTTGGATATTAGATCAATAATACTTAAAAATAAAAAACAAACAAACAAAAAAACCCCAAGCCAACAAAACCTCAAAGATGTGTACATTCTTATCTTGATCATATTTTTATACAACAGTAAATTCCATGGATTTATCATTCATGAGATTTTCAAAGGTGCAAGCCTAAGTTATTTGCTTAATGTTTATTGGTACCTTTGATATCCCCTCTAATTTATTTCAGAAAAAGAAATGTCTTCAAATGCAAAATGAAATCAGTGCTATGCTGGACTAAACTACAATGACTGGATCAGGTCTGAAAGGTAAAAACAGGTGTTGTCCTGTTTTGGAATTTAAAATGTGGAGCATGAATGAATTGGGTTTAATCTTCATAAAAGAAGAACAGGTTGCCCAGAGAGGTTGTAGAGTCTCCTTCTATGGAGATCCGTCTGAATGCCTACCTGTGTGACCTATTGTAGGGAACCTGCCTTTAGCTGGGGGTGGAATTAGTGATCTCCAGAGATCCCTTCCAACCCCTGTGATTCTAAGATTCATCATTCACAGCTAATTCATTCATGACATTTGATTAATAATTGTTAGTTGAGATTTTTCACTGGAACATTCTGTTGTGTTGTCTGGTTGAAAAGAATGAAGCTGTATTGTCAGGTTTTCTCAGCATGCTCTGACTTTATTCCTAGACTTCGTGACAGAGTGAATGAGGGTGATACTACAGAGGTTTATAAGCTTATTTAGAGATCATTCTGAAGTTGCCTAGTCTTATGTTTTTACCCTGTAGTTTTTATGGAAAAATGCACAAATGATGTTTTAATTTTGTGTGTGTAACTTTGACAAATAATTCATATCCTTCTCTTATTTTTTATTTTTATTTTTTACAAAGTTACTATCCATGAAACTGTTAAATTATTACATTCTTACACTGTCTAAGCCTAGTGTAAACATGCTGGTCTTCATTAACTTTTATCTTGTCAACTGCAAGAAATACTGTGATGAAATGTTATATCCCGATATAAGTTTTCAAATCACTACATTTACCAACACTTGGGTTGTTTTTTGTTTTTTTTTTTGCGTATTTAGAAGTATAATATAGAGTTTAAATGTGCAGATTGTTTTTGAAAGACACAATTTAGAAAGGATTATAATTTTCACAGGATGTTTACAGAGATTTAGTGTTTTTCTTAATTAAATGTTATTGGGGTCACTTTGATTCGGTGACATAGTAAAAACAGTAGATCTTGTTGTGTAGTACAGGTGTAATAGAGTGCAGATTTTGGGGGGAAAAAGTTTTTGGAGAAAAACGGATTACAATAAATGTTTCCAAGACCCTTTTGTGAAAACTAATATTTACAGTTGTATTTGAAAACCACGCATTAAATACAGGGAGAGGCATGGCTTCTCCCTTGGTCCTCCAGGGAAATACAGCACACTGGTGTGCCGCCCGAGGCACAGCACAGACCAGGAATGGATTAATCGGAAAGTCTTCTAGTTGAATATTCCTGCCTTGTGTGCACCTTCCTGCCTCAGTGCAGGGCCTGCTAGTTCTGGGGGACCTTTGCTGACCTGTTTGGGAAGCGGATAGAAAGACAACGCTGTGATGAGTGTCTGTTTTTCTTGTTATAGCGCTAGGTCATCTGGGTTGTATTTTGCTTCCATAATTCTTGCTCTGTACTAGGAGGAACACAAAGAAAATGCTATGTTGCTGTCCTTATCTTGTACGTGCAGTGATTTTTATGCAAAGATGTTCCATGACATGATTTCAGTGCTCTGACATTTGGGCAGTGTTTGGGTTTGAATGGATGGATGGATGTAGGAGTCACTGAGGGCTAGGGCTTGATTTGTTTGGCAAAAACCTGCTCGGTGATTTCAAGATAATAAAAGAGCTGCATTGTATTCTGTGTGACACCTTAAAAAAATCCCCAGTGATAGCTTTCCGCTGGGATAAGTTTTGCTATTACTTCACATTATTATGTGCTATATTTACCAATGCGAAATGAGGTTAGTTAGCTAGATATGACAGGAAAGGTGTAGGAGCATACTTTCTGTGCGGAACATCTTTCCCACAGGAAGGCAGCCAGGTCTCACACAGCTCAGGCAGTGAGCAAGGAATGATCTCTGTATGAGCAGTGTCTCAAAATCCTTCCCCTAATAATTGCACTTGTAAAAAGAAATATATATATATGAAAATGCATGAAACCAGTGTTAAAGAAGGGTTTGTGTGAAAATCAGCTGCCAGGCTGGGATTAAGGGCAGAGTGGTTCAGACTGTTACGAAAGTGGAAGCAAGCCTTCACTTGCCCCCCTTCTATGTTCTGCTGAGTGTCAATGCGGGGTTTTATGCTTTCAGCTTCTTACACTGAGCTGCTATGACTGCTGCAAGGATCTGACTGATCAAAAGTGACTGGATACAGCGGGTTAGTTCTGGACACAGTGTGTATGTGTTATCTATATAGGTTTTGTAAAACTAGATGGCCTCATGTCTGTAAAGGCATTCCATACAAAATGCTCTCCTGTAGCAGCAGTACTAGAACAGCACCAGTATTGCTAGTTTGCTAATGCTAACAGAGTTATTCCTGTAGAAACAGCGTGTTAACAGCTTTACTACTTCAGGAACAGTGTATTTTCTTCAGCAAGAATATTTCTGGCAGAAATTGTCTTGCAACCCTTGGGAAACAGCTCAGAGCTGAATCCAGCAGGTATACTGTCCTCTGCACCCCTCCTGTGCGTGAGAAACAAGCCAGGATTTCCAGTTTTTCACAGTGGACATAATTCAGACTTCAGAAACTTCCTAAGCAGTCCATTGGTTTCTTCTCCTTGTGGATTTGTGCTCTTATTTTTTCATCTCTCGTGCTTTTGATACCCTTTCCCATGCCCAGATTCTTCCTATGCACAGCATTCTTCTTAGCCTAGCGATATTGCATTATTTCGTAGCAGGCTTACAGACTGAAAAGATAAAGAGGAACCTTTCACCTAATTCTGTTCTGCCAATATGTTGTTATAACAAGCCCACAGCCGTGGTATGTGAGTACCTACCTATAGTGCATTAAGCAGAGCAAGAGCATTTGTCATGTGGGATCCTTTCCTTCTCTCTCTCCATCCCCTGGGGAAAATTGGATGCTGATTATATTGCTATACTTAATGAGTTTATTAGTGGAGCAGAAGTTGAGGAGTAGGAGAATGCAGACATGGGTAGAAATATGGGAGCAGCAGGTTTCTCTGTCTCTCAGGTGGCGTGCAGCTGTCTGGCAGCACCCAGCTCATTCCAGCAGGCGGTGGAGCTCTCCCAGTTCCCTGGGCTGGTTCCAGGTCCAAGGACATCACAAGCACCACACAGGGACAGTTTCCCAATGTTTGTGTGCTCAGTCATGCCCTGTGTTGGCTAAGAGTCTTCTTCCTGCATAGAAACTCACATCTTCCAAGAACTTTTTGCATTTTATACTCCTGTATTTCTACATTTTATTTCTCATGACAGAGAAAAGACCAACAATTGTTCATAAACTATATCAAAAATTTTTTAAACTTTTTTTTTTTCCTTTGGTGCTGAATATTTAACTGCAAGTCCCAGCAATCGTGAGAGCACAGGAATTTCAAGCAACCTTTTATTTCCTACTGCTAGGAACAGTAAGGAGAAAGGATACTCGTGTCCTTCTCTGAGCAGAGTCCTCAGTCCAGGATGAATAAAAAAGCAAAGGTTTTCCTGGATCCATCATTGTTAGCTTCAGCCACCGTAAGTGCCATTTTTAGTCCTGCTCAAGCTGTGGCATGAGGTTACATGACCTGTTTTTACTGATGTCCTCTGCATGAAGCACATACAAGTGCTTTGAGCAGTCAGCAGAAATTGATTGTGATTCTACAGGGATGGTGTTTGGTCAGATAGGATTTTTTGGAGCTGCTTGTCCAGCACTACCATACTGAGCTGCTCCCTCCTTAGGCTTATCTGTCCTTCCTTCTGCTCCAGAGCTCAGCGAGGTTCAGACTGGTTTGACTCACTGTGGTGATCCCCTTTGGAAAACGTCACTGGGGTCACCTTGGCTTGGAGATGTGGACTCTTCATTCTGAAGGTGCTCAGGATCCCTGCCTCTCAGTTGCCCTTTGGTATACCATAAATAATAGACTCTGCATGGAGTGTTAGGTGGGCAGATTTCTTTACATTTCAAGACGAGTTTCAGCAAAGATTTTAGCAATGAGTTTGGCAAGTTTTCCTGCTATTTCTAGCTGAAACTAAAGAGCGCCTGTTCCTATACTCTGAGCATTCTGTCAATTCTTTAAACATACAAAGTCAAAACTTACATCAGTCTTTCCCAGGCATAGAATAGTGCCGCTACCTCCTCAAAGGTGTGAATGAGCAGACGTGTGTACCCTTAAAGGCTGTTTTCTAAGAGGGCTTTAATGCTCTTGTGCACTACGCAAAACTGTCAGCCTGTACATTGACCTCTTCCTCACAGCCCAGAAACAAAAATCATAGATCTTCAATTTTGAAATATCTTTTATGGGAGAGGATGGGAGCACTGAGGGCCAGATTTTCAAACCAAGTTTGGATTAAAGTATGGCATACTTAAAAAAACCACATTTAATACTTTAATATTTTGTGTTTATGGTGTGATGTATTTGTTATTGTCTACTTTTTTAAAAATTTATTTTGCAAAGTACTAAAATTACTTAATTTTTTTTACATATTTGTATGTGTAAGTAAGGAAAAAAGTAAGGCCTAGAGAATTAAGAATTGAGAATTGTGAATAATTGTGAGTGGCAAGTATTCACAGAGAGCTTGTGTAAAAACAATGTTGTTTGCTTAATAAGAAATGCAAATGATTTCTTTAGGAAAAAAATGGTAATTAAAAAAAAAGAATACCAAAATGTTTACTAAATCTAAGTTTTCAAATATAGGTAGTAAAGCATCTGTTTTCTCTGACTCTTCCTTCTAATGTTATCATTTCATGATGTTATAAATAGCCAGTCTACTAACTACTTCAGGGGGAACATATTTTTGCAGAAACCACATGGCACAGCTGTCCAGTGAGCATTTATTTATTAGCTAATTAACATATAGTTCCAGTTTCTATAAATCGTTGTATCTGGTATATAAATACTAGATTAATTCAGTTGTCAACAGAATATGTGGAAAGATACTTATTGAATGATATAGTGCAGTTTGTGTTAAATGGATGATTAAAAAATGAAAGTATTGCAAAAGCATCTGAAGCTTTTTTATAGTGTACTTGGTTTTCAAATGACCTTGTAAAACTAATTGTTCGTGGGGAAAGACTGCTTTTCTGTCTTTTAAAACTTGCACAGTATTTTATTGCTACTTTATCTCTTTAAAGACAAATTCAAAGGGAATTGGAAAGAATTTTGCATGTTTCTTCTACCTTAGTCCTTCACAGAACATAATACTTTAAAGCTGGGTTTTTGCAGGTTGGCATTTAAAAGTACATGGAACAGAAACAGAGCATTGTTGCAGAGCAGCAAAATTGTCCAGAAAATAACAGCATTTGAATATTGAGAAGCTCTTATGTAGTGTAATTCAGACTAAGGTTGGATAACAAACACAAACTGTAGTAAGAGTCATTCAAAACGTGTGCATATATTACTTTTTTTCTTAAGCCTGGAGGAGTTACATTTTAAAATCATCAAAAAAATGTAAAATGGAGGAAAAACAACCTGAAAATTAATTTTAAGGCCAGAGGGGACTAGTACAGTGATACTTTAAAACAAAACATGCAGTACTTCAGTATTTACACTGAATGAGCATGCTGCCTCATTACTGCATGTGCATGGTCTAGTTCAGTCAGTAAGCCCCATAGAAGCCCATAATTTCTGGCTGAGCAACAGCATATTCTTTTACAGAGACATTTCTATCTTGATTTTCAAAGACACAGAAATCCATCAGGTCCTCAGGTTCATTTCCACACTGGTTAACTCTTCTCACTATCAAATCTGCTCCTCATTTCCACACTGCTTAATTCTTCTCACTATCAAATCTGCCCCTCAATAGTGGTTTAAAACTGCTCACAGTTCCCGTTCCCAGCAGCCAAGCCTTGTTTTCCTTTTGCACCCTACATCAAAAAGTGCTCTCTGCCATCAGTAGCCATCTTTCTGCCCAGGTGTTTTATATGCTGTAATCAGCTCAGCTTCTCAGCTGGAATCTTGGGGAGGAAGTTAGACAGGTCTAATTGGTCCTAAATGTCTGCAGATGTGTTCCAAGCATTGTCCTGTTTGTTACAGAACATCCCGGAATATGTGGAGGAAGACTGAGAGTAGCTCTTTTTGCATGTGTCTGCAAAAGCTTTGTTCTAATGCGAGAATCTGAGGCCCTCAAAAATCCTAAATGAGCTGGAGCAGTATTTCTCTGCTCCTAGCACCAGGGCTGTCTGAGGTAAGCCTTCTCAAACTAGGACGTCGCCATTTGTTCAGGCCTTCAGCGGAATCTCTGGTGAGCATGGCCTGTTGCTGAAGTGGCCAAGGGGTTCTGAGGAATGTGGGCTGCATTGCCTGGGGATGGTGGGGGCAAAGCTGGGAGCAGGGTGCTGGGGTTCTCTTCTGCCTGAGTGAATCTCCGTCAAGCTGATGATGACGCACATGGTCTGGGGAGCTGCGTGGTTGTGCACGCGTGTGGAAAATGTTATTGATGCTGTCAAAGAGTCCATGCAAAATAGGTTTGAGATTGTCTCTCATTGAAAACTAAGGGCGGTTTCCCAGCCTGAGCTGTCTACCACAGAAAAGATTTGCCCTTCGTGGAAGTAAAGCAGCTTCTCACAAAAGCTGTTGCTGGTGAGGTACAAATAATTATTTTTGTTCCCATGTTATTAATATAAGGAAAGCATAGATCTGATAGTACTGAATGTGTTTTCACTAGTGCATACGTACTTAAACTTTTAAAAGGGCCAATTTCAGAAAGCTGATAATTCTAGTTAGGCTCTGAGGAAAAAGTGTTTTTAGCAAGCATTCATATATTTTTTAAATTTAAATTCCACGTATATTTTACCACATGCTCAACTATATTTATCCACCCACAATGTAGCGCTGGGGCAAGAGAAGCAGAAGTTAACAAGTAAATTAAACCTTCTAACGTGTATGTTAAGAAGTCAATTTAAAATTTTTATTTACATGTTTACGTGTGTGGAGTCAGAATCAAGGAATATTTATGTTGCAATCCACTTCAAGAATACACCTTATCTATTTACGGTGTGTATATATGTATACATAGATGTATGTATATATATGTCATGGAACTAAAAAGGAGCATGATATAAATTCAATGTTTGGAAGAACAGCGTGTAGATAAGGGAAACAAGAGGACAAATGAGAAGAAATCAATGCCCAGCAGAGGTAAGAACAACACAGACTGTTCCCAAGGTGCAAGAGGATGAAGAAAACCCCTAATAAAGATAATGTTTCATTACCACACGGAGATGGTAATGGAAATGGCCAGAAAAGTACTCAGATAAGCATTCAGTAAATATTTCCTTCTAAATTCAAGAAAAGCCAAATGATAAATGATGTAAAGAGACAATGAAGACAAATTCTTTTTGGTAGTAACTGGGGAGAATTTTAAGCTGTACCCGATGGTAATTTTAAAATAGGCAATTAAGGAGCTGTGTCCATCACTGCTGAACTTTAATAATTCTGAAAATTGGAAACCTTTAAGACTTCTTTCATCAATATTTAAAATTGGGGTTCTCTCCTAACAAATGCTTCTTAATGAAGATGGGATTACTGTTGTAGCAGTGCACAAGCTGAGGCAGTAGTTAACGTCACCTTGGAAAATCATGTCTAGATCTTTGTGCCTTTTGATCTAGGAATCAGTGCATAGCTAACCAGCTACACTGAGCTCACTTCAGTACGGTTTTTGTTTCTCAGATTTCCATCCTACTTCTTGTCCTAGACTTCTAACAAGGTTTCCCTTTTGGGGGAAGTGGGTAGAGGAGTGTCAGTTCCTGTTAGCTACAGATTTCAGACTCGTTTTTGTGACCTCTAAATCCTTTTCTGAGCCAGCTTTACCATGACAAAGCTTCTTGTCCTGTAGATGTGAACAACTTCTTTTTTCCTTTGTCTTTTTCTTGCCATTGCTACAATTTGGCATTGTGGTTTTAAACACTATTCAGGAGTTGAACAAGCCTGCTACCAGGCAAAATAGTTCACACTGTAGGTCAGGCTGTCTCCTTCATCATTCATTCTTTCATGTGCTATATGACCTGTGAACTTAATTCAGATAAAGACTGTATTTTCTCTCAGATCACTGATAAAAGGATTGAATGGTGTCAGGCCAGGGATAGACATCAGAGCAGCTCATTAAAAATGCCCTTACAGAATTCCCAATTTACAATTATTGTTGAATTAGAAGTCAATAATTGTCATGGATTTCTGTGCATGATTTTTTGTTAATAATTCTAATTGAAGTGCTTTGCAAGTCTATTTTACAATCATAGTTACCCTTCACAAAGTCACAGTAATCTCACCAGAGAACAGCATTGAGTTTGCTAGCCATCATAAAGCTGTTGATGGGCATTAAAAAACAGTAATTAAAAAAAAAAAAAAAAAAAAAGGTGAGAGCATGCTCACTTCATTTCATTCCTCATATGCTGTTGTGTGATTTTATTCAGAGTCAACATCATTGGCCTACCTAACCTGAACTATTTGGAGTGATGATGCAGAATTGTCTGTGTAAGAAGTTGCATCTATTTTGCAGTCTCTCCTGATTAGCTTGCCCTGGCCTTAATTTCCATTCTGCCAGAGAAACACAAGATTGCTCTCCTGAGCTTTCTCGGCTTCAGCAAACTGAGCTGATCCCCCTACTCACAGGAGGGACCTAATCAGAGGCCACTGCTTGAATTTTCCCAGAATTAGGATAGATTTTGTGAAACAACAGCAACAACACTCGCTCAGCCAGTTGGAAAGCAAACAGGCACATCATTTGGATACCTGTTTGCATCTCTGTTGAAGAAGCTAGCACGTGTGCAGTTCTCAAGGGGGCAGAGGGGGAACA
This sequence comes from Chrysolophus pictus, assembly GCA_037305975.1. Lineage (NCBI taxonomy): Eukaryota > Metazoa > Chordata > Aves > Galliformes > Phasianidae > Chrysolophus > Chrysolophus pictus. Next base: position 35,683,201 of record CM074577.1, read on the forward strand.
AAGCCTTGCCATCGAGTCGGTTCCAGCAGACAGAAATCAATATTTCCTGCAGAATTCTTCGAGCGTTATCAGGAAAGTGACAATACAGATATCATCAGTTTAAATGAGAAGAAAGTAGAACGTGGAAGACGTGAACATATTAAGACACAGTTCAAAGTAACATAACTGGCCAGATAGGCCTAGAGAAAGCCATGCTGCGTGTAAACCCATGTCTTAGCATATTACTTAGGCTTCCCAGATAGCAAAGAGAGACTCAAAACCTTCCAGCCTTTCTCCACAATTGATGTGAATTGATCTCATACTAATCCATCCCATACATTTTATGAGAAAGTTTTCCAGTACTTCCAACAAATGCCAACAACAAATAAGACCTGGAGGTGTAATAGCTAGGTATGGTATGGACATTGGATCTTAATTTTAATGTTTGAATAAGCTTATATCTCTGGCTAGTCAGCCGCTTTGTCAAGACTTTAAAAAAAAAAAAAATAGCCCTCAGGAAAGCCTGGAAAATGAAGTATATGGACCTACAAACACAGAATAAATTAAGCAAAGACACTTTTACCAAGCCTATTTGTTGTAAGCACAGCAGCAGTAATTTCTCCTCAGATGCACTATTAGCCCTTCATGCTCTCAGTTGCTTTTCTGTCGATTAAAAAGGAAATGTTGGCCCAGAGATGCTGACAAGGTTTGAGATAATGAGGTTTTGAAAGGCTCAGGTCTAGAAGTACGTGATCAGAAGAGACGGTCAATAATTGCCAAGAAAGCTTAGGGAATGTAGGAATCCAAACACGAATGCACGGAACTTTAACTTTTATCTCTAAACAACATCTCATTATTTTAAGTCCAATATGGAAAGCTTGCCTAAACATTTTTATAAGCTTGATGTTGGCAGTAATGGATAATGCTACTACTTTTCTTTCCCTTCATCGTTATTAAGGAAGTGTACTTTGCTCTCTAGTCTAACAGTAGCTGGAAACATGTACTCTTATTTCTGGAAACTAGAGATTGTCAGGAATCAGAGAGCTGGAAAAGTGGACTTCTCTGATCACCCTGTGACCTGGGAGGTATTAAATATCTCCAGGGCTGGAATATCAAGTGGATCATCAGACTTGAGATGGGGAGAAGAGTAGGGAGAATTGTTTTACTAGAAATAACTACAAAGAAAACAAGACAATTTAATTATGAATTTGTTACTTTTTTCCTTTCACAAAGCAATTTCTCCACTGAATTCATTTATTTGAGATGAGTAAAGTCTAACAAGGATCCTTGTACTCATAGTTTAGAAATGTACAGAGCTTTATCCCTTTAAGCTAAGGATGGCTTTTGCTTTTGTAGTTTTTTTTTCCTTTAGCTTTGATGGTAAATAAATGAACTCCTCGGGGTCTTTTTAGAGCAATTTGAAACTTGTGATGCCAGAAAGTGTTTCAGAAAGGAATAAGACTGTGAAATGAGTACTCTCCATTATACAACTGTCTTCCTCTAAGTAGTAATTATGACTCTCCTAAAAAAAATAATAATACAAAAGCCAGCTGAAATGATGAACCAGACAAGCTCTTTCCTCCTTACAAATAACAAAAAGTGATTATTAGGCTCGTTCCCTACCCTTCGCAGTGTTCTGTATCAATTTACTTTAGCATAACATACGGTAGAGAGAAATTAGTCTTAAATGAATATTTAGATATTATACAAAAATAAACCTGTCAGGAAAATAAGTTAATTATAAATGTCTCCCCTGTATACAAGTTATAATTTAATTTTCTTTTGCATAATAGGAATAACAATAAAAAGAAAGACAGCGTGTTCAAATTAGCACTTTAAAATTTCCACTTAAAAAATTGAACATTATTGTTAAAAAATGTTTTGTTTTCTTCTTCCTCTTAACTATTCACCCTGACTTTTCCAAAAAAGTTTGAAGACAGAACATTCTTTTCTTTAAAGCCAACATTTACATTTATGGGACTTCTAGTAAAGATGTTTTAAACTATCAGTTTAATAAGGAGACTATTCTGGGGTATTTTGATGGCATGAGGAAAGTACACAAGAGCTGCCTGGACACTGACTCATTGTGAGACCTTCTCTGTTTTGACCAAAACTAGAATATTTCAACAAGATTTCTAATTGATGCTTCATAGCCAGCTCTGTTGCTGCAATTACTAACATAGGAAATTCACAAGTGTGTGTTCCAGGTCATTGTTGGCTGATTCTAAGACAAGACATAATGTCTTGCAACGTGCCTGAAAATCCTTGTCTGCACAGGCCATCTGCTATGCATTTTGCTTATCTATTAATAGGTTTAATGATGTGACTGACATCCTGAGACTGAAATGTATACTTTTAAGGGAATTAAATTTTCAAATACCAGACACAGCTCTTCCCATGTATGGGTTTGATAAGATGTGGCTGGTGATTGCAGTGGTTAGCTTCTGCAGAGGCTGCTTCTTTTCCAATGTAGGCAAGCCAACCATCAGCTAAGCTCCTAGAGAAAACAATGGAGTTGCTGGCCCTTTCTAGGTTGTATAAGTGGGGAACATAAGCTTAATTTTGTTTTGGGGAATTTGCCATATTTTGATATTCATTTTTTTGTGGAGAATTTTATGGATGTATTAGAAGGAAATTGAGTTGTTCATGATTTTTTTTTAATTTTTTTTTTCCCCTCCTTCCCACCTGCCACCATCACTTCCCATTAGCGACGTGTATGGTGTTTGCCTCCTTTAAATTTTACCCATGAATACTTTAATGTCTCTGTATTTCATATCTTGGCTCCTTTCACACCCAGACAAATGGCTTAGGCTGGGGAGAGCTTTTCAGAAACAGCCTGAAGCTAGGAAAGGTGAGTCCAGCCCATGGAAATGTATGAAAGGGCAAAACAGAACTGTGAAGTCACCAATCAACATCTTCCCCTTTGTTCAGAGCAATGTGCATCATGAGGGTTATTTTTATTTTTGCTGTGCTATTACTGCAGGATTGGATGTCTGCATGCTAGTGCTTGTGAACATAATAGAGGTGGCTCAAAAAATTGAGCACTATGAGAAAAAGGCCAGAAAGGGTTGTCAAATAAATTCAGCGTTCGGTTAAGCAATTAACATTTGATAAACAAGAACAGAAAAGAGCATTTGTAAAACCATGCTATGAATTTGCAGTCCAAAGTTCTCACTTTTTACCAGCCAGTATTTAAAGATGAGGCTTTGAAGGTTAAATCTCAAACTTATAGCAGTTCTAAAATTCAAAAACTGCAAAGAAAACAGCAGATTTGAATGTGTTTCCTGTGTCTTCCTTAAGCTTCTTCTAACAGATGTCTTTCTATCCTAATAGACAGTTTAACCATGGCTTAATCAAGTTACACGTGTTTGAAATGTCTCACACATGCCAGCTGAGCTTCCTAGCATCCTCCTGCTCACCCGCCTGCCCTGAGCACATCTCTGCTGAGAGATGGAGACAGATGCCATGCTGAGCTTGTCCTCTGTTTGAAACATGGCAGCGAGCCTCATAGATGCTCTAAGGGGGACCACTTCCTCACTTTCCTTATAAATAAGGCAACTAGGAAGTTGTGTGCAGTATCCAGATTTTACCGTGATGACAAGAGGTTTTATCAACACATCTTCTCTGTAGAAAAAAAGGTGCTAGGTGCATAGATACCAAATTCAAGACAAGCTTTTTATAGAATGCAATGGAAATCTAGTAAGAGCAAAAAGAGAACAGCAATGGAAATCCAGCAAAAGTATAAAGGACACAACAGTAAATGCTGAAAACACTGAACGTGGTGAAAGTCCTAAAAAAAAAATTCACTCATTCACACTAAAACTTGAGGAAAAGTGCTGTGAGGCTTTTAAGGTGGGCTGTGTCAATTTTTTTCAGATGTAAACTTGGTTTGGTTTGGGGTTTTTTTTTTTTTTTGGAAGGAGGTGTGTGTGTGTGTGTTCTAATGCAGCTTAATATTAGGTTGTTAAAAATTAGAAATGTAAAATGCCTATTTTAGCCAAGGAGAATTAAAAAAAAATAATCATCTAAAGCCTCAATCTGCCACGCATTTTAATGTCTGTGCTGTTCAGGGTCCTGCCCTTTGACATGGGGTCACGAAGCGCTGAACAAATGACACATTGACACCCTTCTCAGGCTGGGTGGCTGTCTCCCCCAACCCTCCAGCAGCAAATTTCCCTCTTTCTGACCACTGCCTTCTTTCTCCCCAAACCACTCATCCTCTTCCCGCCCGCCTGTCCCCACCTGGCCTTCCTGTGACCTCCCATCCATCAAAAGCTTTGACATCCATCCAGTCGCTGTTCCTGGCTCCATCGATTCACATCTTGCCTAATTTCTGTTCTACCTTTAACTCTGGGCTACCATTTTCCTGTCACAGCACAATTTGCTCAAAGCATCCAAACCTGGCCTGTGCCAGAAGATATCTCAAGACCACCCTGAGACTCACTGTTGAAAATACTGACCTGCTTTTTCTACTTTCTTCCATCACAGCTTGCCTCCTGCAGCTTCTTTCTCCTGTCCATCACTTCAGCTTCTTTCAGTATCCAGTTTCCAGGCTATGCTGCTTTTCAAAGAGTAGGTGGATATTAACCACAGCTGTTTCTCTCTCCATGCTTGGTCTCTTTCTGTCTCATTTCTCTTCCCATAAAACTCTTTTCCCAGCTGTAGGACTGATGCTATAACTATTTAGGAGCACTAGCTGTTATTTCTGGGTCTCTCTCTCACCTTTGTTGCCCTTTTATTTATTAATTCTCTTCTCTCCTTTCTTATTCCTTTATTTGCTTTTTCTTTTTATCCTTTAGTATTATCCCTGTATAGAACAGGCACTGTTTTCTTCTGTCCTCCAAAAATCCTTCCCTTCACTCAAGTATTTCCTATAACAGGTCCTTTTGGTCTTTGATACTTAAAGATTGCTTCAATTTTCCCCTTATTTTGTTCAAATACACTACTTTTCTGCATTCTTCTCTGTGGATTTCTCAGTAAGGTTTTGAATGATGTGGACAAATAACCTCAACCAAGCTTCAGACCTGTTATTAATTACTTCATTGTAGTTGCTTGGAATCACTTTAACATACCCCTTTGCTGTTTAAAAAAAAAGAAATTTTTTTTTTTTTTTTTTTTTTTTTTTTTTTTTTTTTTTTTTTAGAACAGCCTTCTTCTCCCAACCAAACTTTTGTTTTCTCCCGGTTCTCTTTGTCTTTCAGTTAATTGTCCATCTGTCCATCTGCCCGCAGTTGCCTGTATGTGAGCATCACGCTTCAATTTACTCAAGTCAAACCCTCAGTCACGCAATGTGCTTTATGTTCACTGTGTTTCTTTTCTTTCCCACAAAATATCCTTACTCTTACCTGAATTTTCTTTTTCATACGGTGTCTTTTCTCCGCTGATCTCAACACTTTCTGCTAATGATCTTTCTGAGAATTACAGCTGACAACAATGCATGGATATAGGGGACATCAGTCATCTGTAGAAGTTTGTGACTAGATTTTTTTGTTCCACACTGGAAGTCCTGTGAGCAGTCTGTCGTACCTCAGATATCTGGGTCTCTTCAAGCTTGATGTGGGTATAGGTCTTAGTTTGCTATTACTGTTTAAGTGCAAATAAAACTTGCTAAACCTAATTTCAGGAAGCACAACAGAGCTCTCTTTCTCTCTTCTGTTGGTGTGTTGTATCTGCAGTTCCACATTGTTACAGCCACCTCCGGGCCTACACATTTAGGGTCTGTTTAAATCCTGATAATTATTTCCTAAAAAAGATTTACCCCAGCTGGCCTTTTCTTCCTACCCAAACAGAGGAAATAAGATTTATGTGCCAGCTCTTGTTTTTCTTTATGGTAGTCTCTGCTGACACCTGCACCTCCCACATCAGGCCCTGCAAAAGGCAGCTGTCAGAATCCCTGTCCTTGCCCGTCACTGGGACCTTATTATCTTTCCCTCTCAATACTTGTGCTGACACCTTTGACTGCCTCTGGTTTAAATTTTTTGTTCTTATGTCTTCAGACCTCCCTTACTCTTCCCCTAGCCAAATGAGCTCCTTTCAGTTTCATCCTCCTCCCATCTCTGCTCTGACACTACTGCTGCTCACTCTCTCCTTTCCCCTCCTCATCCACTCATCTCCCCTTCATCTAGGCTGCAAGGGCCTTGATGTTTGTTGTCACAGATTATATCCATTCGTAAGAAGCCTCGCTTCTGTTCAGACAGACAAAGGAAGAAAGACTTGTTTTCTTTCTGCACTTCCCCCTTGCCATAACTGGAGGCAGCTCGCAGGCCTGCCCTGGTCACCCTGCGTGTCGCTCACCTGCTCCACAGCTCTTCATGGTCACAGCACATGTGGGCTCAGGGGGAGGAGTCTCTTTTCATCTGCACTTTGAGGCCACTAATAGGCACTCAGGCAGTGTGAAAGGAGCTTTAATAATTAATCACGGCAATTCAGACACACAGATGCCAGGGATTTATTCTGGCTTCACATATTTGGTCGTCTGTAGGATGAAGCCGATTCCCCTGCTGCTTGCACTGTGTTCTGTTCCAGGACACAACTGTTGTGTCTGTATGTTTACTGACTTGGAGCCTTTTAGTTCAGTGGTAGATGGCTTTCTGTTTGCTCTAAAATATCCTAATCACACTGTATGTTTTGTAATTCTGTTTACGTTAAGAAATCACAATTCAGTTATTAAAACTCATTATAGTGAACTGAAAGTAATGTTCTCATATTCTGTTTTATAACGCTTTTTGGTCACAGTATCTTCCCCTGTGTGGACAGAATTCAGTATCTTAGCAGCTTCAAGTAATTCCCACTATTTTTGGTCTTCCTTTGATGAATGGATGAAAAAATCAGAGAGCAAGCTTCTGAATTCCTTGAAGTTTTGTTATTATTTACTAAGAGTCTGTAGTCACCTGCAGTTAAAATGTCTTGCTCTTAGCTCCTTAGATTTTTTTTCCGTCTGAGGCATCATGTAAGATCATATTGTGTTATATTATCTGCTTTGTAATTGCAAATCTGACCAGGGCTGACTGTCAGCTTGACGGAGCTGCTGCAAGGTGGGTCCCATTGCTTGGCATGCCTGGCAGGGTTGCCACTGGTCGTCCCAGTCAACAGCAGGCAGCATAGGCAGTGTGTCTGGTCACTGGATGGAGAAATCCAAAATGTGTTTTAGTCTGCCACAGCATCTGGCTGCCAAGTGGCAAACACAAAACGTGCTCAAATCTTGGATTTCAGCTGTGGCATCATGCTGGTAGTCGGGGGGGAGCATTGTCTGAGCTCACTGGGGCAGCAGAATCTTCAACACTTATTCTGCATGTCTAATATTACATTATCCTGTCTGTACTTTATCAAATGCAAATTTACTCCTCTGGTTTAGTTTTGATCTGTATTAGGAGACTGATTTAAAAGACTTGAATGATATGTTCCACAGGACTCTTGAAAACTAATTATGTTTTACAACGGTAATGGGATTTGTTGAGACAAGATGACGTTCAGCATTACCAATTGATGTGCTTCTGTTTTTCTTTATTTATATATATATATGTATTTTATCAGTGGCTTCATTCAACTGATAATGGCATCTAAACAGAAACTGACCTAAACAAAAACATTATTACTTCATGGATGCTGTCCAGTTTTGTAGAGCTAAATAACACCGCTCATTTATAAGGAGTTCCTTGATGAAATTATCCTAAGTCACTGGCATAAGTGACTTTTTATGTATTTTTTTCATCTGTTGGAAATAATGTTTGCAATCTACTTATTTCCTAATTGCCTGTACCTTTTAGAAAAACATGTCTATCAATGACTTGGGACTTAAAAATAGGCATTTTTAGCCACTTTATAGCAATCTTTTGCATTGTCTTTCCCCTTATTTATTAATTTATTAATAGTCATAATTTCTCATTGGTGCGTCTTCCCCTTCACAGCCACAGTATATTTATAAGAGACCTTTTGTTCTCAGTAATCACGTTAGCTAGCATTAAATCATTCGTCTTTTCTGCTGTCCATATCTTTTCTTAGCAAGGCTCAACTGACTAGCTTTTCTTTCATTTTTACATCCTTGTCTGCTTTTTTCACACTCAGATTTGTGAGGGGTTCCTACAATCCACATCAGCTACTTCCATCCCATCTTTTCTGAAACTTCTTTTCTGCTCAGGTTTGCCTTCAGAATTTTCTGGCCTTCTTTCCTATACCTGGGTATAAATGCTCCATGCCTCACAAGGGTAATAGTACTTAATATTGAAAAACTGATTTTCATCTTCTAAGTTCTTTGTTAAACAAATAAATTAATTAATAGAAAAGCATTCTCTAAATGCGTTCTCTTTCTTGAAATCAAATGCTGTGCATTCTGCTACAAAGAGTGAAGTAGCTCATGAAAATGCAGTGCTTTCCTTCGTCAGGCAGATGTGTCTTAATCCTCAGAGAAGAACTACTATTGAGTTCTGGGTGAACACTCATACAAAAATTTATAGAAAGTCAGTTGCTGGTAGGAGAGGGTTTCCCTGGAAAGAAACAGTCACATAATTTACCTCCTTCTGTACTTCTTGATTGAGCTTTGAAGTAAATGTCTTATGCGTTGATTATTTGGCTTTTTAATGATCCTGTCACAAATACTGTTTAGAGATGGAAAAATGCTTCTGAATGAGGATATGAATGAACACAAATAGATCCTCTCTAGTCTGAATACCTGCCATTCAGGCAGGATGGATTGCTTCTCGAAGTCGTCCAGTTCCTCTGATCAGTTTCTATAGTCACAGCATCCAAGAGTGGCAATAAAATGATGAACTTCCCAGGGGCAAGTCAGCAGCACAGAGTTGTTAATGTTGCAATCCCTTCTGCTTTTTGGAGAGACTGAGCAGCAGAAGGACCTTCTGCATCTTCTTCTGTGCTAGTTTTGTTTTGGATCTTCTGAAGGAAAGGTTTTAAAATGTAATAAAAATTCTGACACTTGAAGAAGCACTGGTAAAATCCCTTGTTTTCACTGCAGCCTAGAGATATTTGTGTTTCTTGTTTTTTCTTCCTCACTGTAGAGCTGATATTCCCTGACAGCATAGATTGCAGCTGGAAAATCATTATTAACTGAATGAAAGCTGTTCCCAGGCAGGCCACCATTCAGAGGAAAGCAGTTATCTCCTGGGAAAGGGAGGGCAGCTGGGGTGGCAGTCTCCGAACCTTGGAGAGAGAGGCTATTGGCTGAGAGCATGCCTTCGGAAGTTGGCCTTTGTGTTCAGAAATGTGCTCCTGATCCAAAGGGAACCTCCTGGTTGTACCCGCTTTCTGTGTGGAGTGGTTTTGGCAAACAAGAGTGAGATTGATTTCAGAGACAAGTGGACTGAAATGAAGTCAGGATTGTGGATGCCCCATCCCTGGAGGTGTTGGAAGCCAGGTTGGATGGGGCTGGGGTCAGCCTGGGCTAGTGCCTGATTTAGTGGATGGCAACCCTGTGTGTGGCAAGAGGGTTGAAATTAGATGATCTTTGAGGTCCCTTCCAACCCAGGCCATTTTATTATTGTACCCACTGTGCTGTGAAAGTGGCAGTCAGTATGCCGGGCCAGCCTAGAGCTAGTCTGAAATGGTGTCTCCCTGTAGGAATGCGTGGTAGGCAGCAAGTCCTTAAGACCAAATGTTTTATATTGCAGACCCTCCTGTTCTGTTACTCTGGAAGACTGAAATTTGAGACGATCTGACCCTATAAAAGCAAAGGGGGTCCTAGTCATAGCTCCTACATTGTTGAACTTGTGCGTTTTGCTTCCAGTGTACTTCTTCATCCGTCTCTGTTGTGTCTCATCTTTGTGTTTTTGAAGCAAGGAGTTTAATATGAGGAAAGCTGCAGAAAGGTCTGACAGCTCAGGCTTGGAAATAGTGTTATAGATACGACAACAGCTTTTACACTACCAAGACAATCTGTAAGCTGCAGGTTTGTTGTAATGTCACATTTCAGTTGAGAACAGCAAGTACTTTCTCTGATTTCTGCCCTGGGATGGGTGTTTTTGCTTCTAGCTGGACAGGCAGGGCATTTTCTGTAGCAGGCACTCTGAGACACAGCGTGACTGTCGCATCTACTGTGTGAGATAATAAGTTCATCCCTCAGCACAAAGCATTTCCAGCATTACTGGGAACAATTGCCTCTTGCTGGCTCACCCTGTCAGCACAAGGGCTATAAAATTTCAGGACCTCTTGAGTGGTTCTCCGTGACCGGTGGCTGAAACTTGCCTCGTGTTTTTTACACATGGAAAATGATGAGAAGTACCTCACACCGAGGGGCTATTTCAGTAGTGGTCATAGCAACATCCCTTCTTGCAACTTAGCAGCAAGTGTAGGTATCTTGGTATGACAGCCAACAATTTAAATATTTAAACCTGCTATTTAATCATGAACCATGCCTTTTCAGGATGCTACCTGCACTTAAGCTGTATCTTTAAACCCCGTGCAATCTCCTGGATACCCAAAGTGGGCATCAAGGTGACTGTGTTGCAAGAGAAAGTGATTTTTTTCCTAGGATTCTCCTTGAATTTCCCAAACTCAAGGCATTACATAGTATGTTTTCTTTCTAGCTCTGGTCACTCATTGCAAGTGGGTCACGCATATCTTGGTAGCAGCAGGATATCCCTGGTATGTACTGCTAACATCAGGAATTTAGGTGAAATTCATCCCATCTGACTCTGTCAAACAAGCTAAAAGTGTTTCTTGGCTGAAGTAGCAGATGGTGCTTCCTGAAAGGAAACAGAGCAGTAACTTCACCCGCTCATGGAGTCCTGCTGCCTTTGCTTCTCCATCTCATATCTCTGTGGAGGGGAGATGTCAGCATTTAGTCTGGGACTTAGAAGGTGTTCTAGGACTGTCATAGAGGGAGGAAATGTTAGACATCCATATATCTAAGCAAGCTCTTGGCACAACCCAGTTTAGTGAGCTGTTTAAGACGCCATAGAATCATGGCATATCCAAAGTTGGAAGGGACCCACAAGGACCATCGAGTGCAGCTCCTGGCTTCACAAAGGACCACCCCAAATTTAAACCCTATGTCTGAGGGTGGTGTCCAAGTGCCTGTTGAACTCCAGCAGCTTGGAGCCATGCCTATAGCCCTAGGCAGCCTGTTCTATGCCCACTGCCCTCTGGTTAAGAACCATTTCCTAATACCCAACAAATTTGTATGGTATCTTTATGGGACACGTGTTGGTGACTGCAGAGTGTGCCTGTTCACACATTCCTGAATATGTCTCCACTGGTGTAGTGAAGATATAAAGCTCAAGTTGTCTTTTTCAGTAAGGGAAAATAAAAAACTTGTTGTTTCAATTACAGTGAAAGGTCTTAAAAAGAAAATTTTGCAGAAAGTGCTGATTTGGATCATCTGTTTTATTTTGTAGGGGTCTAGATTTGCACTAAAAAATTACAGTTTTTCTTGCACATATAACTTTGAATTTTTGCAAGTAAGTTCCCAGGCACTATATAAAAAGAGAGGAATAAAGATTTCTCTATCTCAGGTATTTCAGTAGTGTTTTTCAAATTTGTCTTTCGCAGACCCCAGGAATTCAAATTTAAGATCCCTATATTTCTGTAGTCCCGTAGTCACAAAATAAGTCACATTTCAGGGAAAAGAATTCCTCCCAGAACATGTACAATTCACATTTAACATTAGAAGTCGTGTTTCAAGTATCAGCCTATTGCCTCCGGATGCTTCTTCCTTCCTCTGCGCTTCTTTCCATGCATACCTGTGAGAGCCAGTTCTGCCCTTTACAAAGTCATTTTATTGTGGCTTCAAGTTAATCAACCACTGGGAATACGCAGGTTAGCTAATATTCGTTTTGCCTTACAAGTGGAAGACAGAGCAAGCTAACTAATAAGGGCACAGTATCAGAGCATGAGGAGGCAAATAAAAATGTAATAAGAGAAATAAAAAAAATCCCAGAATGTGGAAAAAATATCCTGCGGATGTGCTAAAGAAAGGAAGGAAGAGGAAATAAACCAAAATGGACCTTTAAGAAAGGAATTGTGGAAATACATATCTTGATTTGGATTTTCACATTATTAATTTTTTAATTAAAGTGGATCTTGTAAAATATGCAGGATTTACAGTTCTCTTATTAGCAGCATGTTCAAATGACAGCAATTCTTTTCCACTTTATACTCTCAATAGAGCTTAGCATTTTTTATTTTCTCAATTTAAATGCTTTTTTTTTTGTGTCTTATCTCAAAGATCAGCTGCAGTCAGTTAAAAAATTCCTAAGAGAACTTAAAGTAAGGATGAAGTGATGAGCATTTACTTAAATTTTCCTGAGAGTGCTCCTTATAAATGCTTTTTCTCATGGTATTGCTAACATTTCTGAAAGAAAACATTTTACTGCTATGGTGATACTGGTATCATTTGACAGCACATCAAGATTGCAAAAGACCACTGGTAATTTCATCAGGCATGTAAAATGTGCTATAGGACAGTGAAAAGGAAGAAAACAAAGCAAAACCAATTGAGATATTTCGAAGTTAAAAGCAACTTCTAACAAAGTTTATTCTAACAGAAAGAAAGGGAAAATGTTATAAAGTACGTTTATGTTATTGTGGATACTCGTGTTTGAATAAATGGTGAGGAGGGAGGAAATGAATTTATCAGGCTTATCCCAGTTCCACAAATCTCTACAGCTGGTATTTGCCTTTTGAACACATCAGTATTTTACGCTGAAGTACACAAACACATTTATCTGTATGTGCTGAGCCTGGAACACACTTGAGGGTTGAATCTTAAGTTTTGCTATAGAGTGGTGGGATTGTGAGGTATAAGAATCAGCAGATCCAGACAGAAGGCTTTGAAAGCTCTGAAAAAATATATTCTTAAAAAAAAAAAAAAAAAAAAAAAAAGTGTTAATGTCTTCTGGAAAAGTAATTGTATGACATTTATTGCTAGTCCCAGCTGTAAGCAGATATTCTTTGAAGGTGGCCCAAGTAGACTGCAGCCCGTGAGCTGCTGTTCCCCTATTTGAACAGCAGCTGAGGAAGACCTTAATGGCTCAGATTTTGGAGTCTCCCAGATTTTCAACCGGGACTTCTTCCCAGCTGTTGAAGTTGTCCAGGAGGGTGGAGGGTCCTGCCTCAGCCCCCACCCTCTTTTGTGGAGCCCAACTTGCTGCACTGGGACTGTGGCATGTCAGAGTATGTGGTCTTCTCAATCATGGGTAGATCTGGAAGACCATATATTGAGCATGCCTGGAAACCCTGGGGAGCTTGAAAGCAAACCTGGGATGTGTTGTTGGCCATCACAAGGCCACACATTGCACCACACAGTGCTCCAAACCTGCAGACATAAAGGCAACCAGCAGATTTGGCTGTCTCCTGAATTCAGGCATGAATTGGCTTCAGTAGGGCTAAATATATTATAAAATGCAAGATTTGAAAAGCATGGATGGTATTACCCTTATCTGATAAAGCATTGTCTGTTGTTTTCTTCCCTCCTCATCCTTCTTCCCCTAGGCTTGTGCCAAATGCTGGCTGGAAAGGTAGCTCCTAAACTAAAGGAGGCGAAATTTAGCTTAGATGTTAGAGAAAATATATTTACTCAGAGTGCGGTGAAGCACTGGCACAGCCGCCCAGAGAAGCTGTGGTTCCCCATCCCTGGAGGTGCTCGAGGCCAGGTTGGATGGGGCCCTGGGCAGCTGAGCTAGGGGGGGGCAGCCCTGCCCACGGCAGGAGGGTAGAGATGGGTGGGCTTTGAGGTCCCTTCCAACCCAAACTATTCTGTTATTCTATGATTCTATCTCTCGTACTAGAAAGAGACAGAATAGCTTGGGTGTTTCCGTGAACACGCGGCTGCAATGCAAATAGACTCTTGTGACAGCAATGGCCAACTGGCAGAACATAGGTTTGTGCCTCTGTTATTTTAAATTTAGGATGCCTACTAAGCCATCCTTATCCATCGACATGATGAGTTTTTCAGAGCCTGTGATTGTTTAATATAATCTGTTTACTAGGAAACATCTGATAGCTATTGTAGAAAATGTCACATAATTTATGTTCTTGTTTTCCAACATGAGAAAAAAAGAATTACCATTTTATATCAATAAATATTGCAGTGGCTTATACGCAAATGGACAAAATGCAATGTCTGATGCACAGCCCTGAGAAATAGGGACATGAGCTGAATAAAATTCTAGTTGCATTTGCAAAAGCCTGATAATTGGCGTGATAACACAGATACAGGTATTGTTTGTACTCTAACCCTATTTTGAGTCATTTTCATGCTGCATAGACTATTCCAAAAATACTATCCTTTACATTTTTGTGTTAAGATAGCTTTATAAAGAAATGGAGATTTGTGAATGGCACTCCAAATGAACACTGAGGAAATGGGCTGGGGGAGCTGGATAAAATGGAGAATAGAAAACCTATTGCATTTTCAATCAGATTATAGTAATCTACCCAAGATAAGAAAGAAGCATCTCTTTCACTTTCCTGTAATTATAATAGGGTAAATTCTATATCATAAAACACAAAGATTTGTTTCGCACTCATGATTATAGCAAAAATGCTTCCTTATTTTTGAAATAAAATGGTAAGCTTTTCCCTTCTAATTAAGAGACACAATGTATAACAGTATAATACTGGAATGATAGGTTTTTGTTTAAAAATGTATTAATGTCTACAAATCGTTTTATTTACAGATAAACATAAGCAATCCTGATGGATTTCACTTGGGATTTTATAGGCATGTGGTTGTTTCAGTTTAACCCTTCCTTTTGTATTTACAGAACAGTAAACTAAGACCAAGCCAAAATATTAGAGCCTTGTATATTTTTGAAAGAAAATAAGTTGTTGTTCACAGACAGTTCTTTCAGATGAGTCAGTTAAATGTGATTGGAAATGAAAAGCTATAATTTAAAAGCATTTTGTGAATTATACTTTTTGAAAAAGGAAAAAGCCCTTGCTTTTGACAAGGCAATTTGTATGGAGACAGATATTTCGTGGCTTCAGGTATTGTGCTTCAGAAGCAACAAAGAGGCAGTCGGCGTCCTCTTTGTCAGTTCAGCAGCTTCCAGTATCTCAGTGTGTGGCAAAACACTGTCAGTGCTACTCGCTAATATTTCATAAGCTGAGAAATACAGACTGAGGTTCAGCTGAAAGGAACTGCTCCTTTTTAAAATCACTGAATTGCACACAATCAATATGTGTACAAGGAGTGATTTGTTATTTGTAAAAAACTACATTTTTGTCTCATTTATTAAGCATTGCTTTACCCAGACTTGTGCGTTTCCAAGAAACCTTTAACTTTGTTCTAAGTTTCTTGCCTTATACACATGGAAATGTGGAATTCTGCAATGTTTTTCACAGTAGCTCTTCATATATCATTTTCTGGGAAAACTAAGAGGAGAGCTGCAGTATTGTAGTCCTGTAGCTCTTTCTGGGCCTGCACCAGGTGAAGAACAGGTCCCTTTGTCAAGATTTGACAACAACAAATCTCCTATTTTCTATTTCTCGCACCCAACACAGCTTATTTTGCACAATCAAGCAAAAAAAACCCAACAAAACCACATTCTTTTGAGAAAGCCTGATATTGCAATCGCAGTGAAGTCTTGCCCTTCAAGTGGTGGGGTTTTTATCTTTCTTCATATTTTATTTACAGATTTTTGGCTGCCCTACTTCTGTTCCCACTGGAAATTCCCTAGGACATGCTTTATAACTCTGCTGATGGAAGAACTGGCAAGCTTCCTCTCTATTAAATGGAACCAATGCAATATTCTCAATTGGAATTTAAGTTTCTCTTGCAAAGAACGATTAGAATAACATTTTGGAAAGCTTTTGCCTCAACAGAGCTAAGCAGCATCAATGCTGCCTGTGCTGTCTGCTTTTAGAAGAAGCAGGATAGCAAACTGCAAGCCATCTACTCATTTAATCCCTTTTAGTTCCCTGTCTTTTATGCAAATGGCAATTCATGCCAGCTGCTTGGATTTCGTATTTGAGTCCTGCACCACCACCTTGCTGTTGGTGCTCTCTTGAGGGAGTCCTCTTCAATCCTTCCTCTTGTACCATTGTTTTACCTCAGGCCTCTGTCCTCACCCTCTCTCATTCATGGCAACTTAGGGATATCGTCATCCTCACCACTTCTTTGTCTCATCCTCCAAAGTGCATTGCCTTTTAGTCTGTAACTTGTAAATGGGTTTATAAAACGACTCTGTATGTTGAAACAGAGCCTTAAAGGAGTTTTCCTGAGTAACCTGACTTCTATGCAAGCCTCTAACAGCAGTGCTGGATAATTCTTGTTAATAATGTTGGCAGCAGTAACTGTTTTTTCTATAGTTAGGGTATGCAGAGGACTAATAGTTTGTCACATTTAGAACTGGAAAAAAAAAGCTGAATTAAATACGGTGTGCCAAGGTACCTCTCAGCTTTATTCCTAAGTGACAGTGATCAAGTGAAGCTAAATACTGATAATGCTGTAGAAGCTTCTATTTAACTTGGATAAATTTCAAAGAACCATTAGGGTTGGAAAAGACCACTGAGATCATCTAGTCCAACTGTCAGCATACCCCCACAGTACCCACTGACCACATCCCTCAGTGTCACATCCATACACTTCTAACACCTCCAGGGATGGTGACTCCATCACCTTCCTGGGCACCCTGTGCCACTGCCTCACCACTCCTTCAGAGAAGAAATTGTTCCTAACTTCGTTCTGCTCTACTAAGATTGAGCAGTACTAAAACTCAGTAGTAAGATACTAATGGCACTGGAACCTTAAATCCATGTTTGACATCTGGGCACTTCCTAGTTACTTAAACACTCCTTACTCGAACACCCGCCTGGTAGTTTCCTTACGAAGCATCCACTGCTATCATGGTATCTGAGTCCAAAATTAAGAGTAAGCAGAAGCTCTTACTAGGAAACTTTCTGAAGAATGTCATTCTTTTCTCTGAAGAACATCAACGCTGCCTTTGAAATCTCCAGAGCTTTAGACAAGCATCTCATTCTTCAGACAGATATCACTGTTATTTCTAGTCCTGAGCAAGTACTACCATTTATATAATTGTGTATGAGATTTCTGATTTCAGGTACATACACTGCTGACATACCTTGTAACGAAGGACTAGATTTCCCTGGGAGAGACTAGTATGTAATCAGAATATAGCTGTATTTTCAATGGGGAAAAATGCTAAATGCAAACGTATTAATATACTGAAGAACAAGTTTCAACGTTAATTAATTTGGATTTAATACATTTGCAATGGAAGACTGCCCTACGTTAGACACAGTGAATATTGAATTATTTAGATGGGGTCAAGTTATAACTCATTGTGATGATTTGTAATTTTTTAAGTGAGAAGACTTCTTAAGCTTTTGGAGAAGTGTGCAATCCATTTCAGCCTTTTAATAATTATGACCTTTGCTTCTTCAGACTCTTGGGCCTTTGATAAGGACTAGTTATTTCTTTCCCTTGAATGTTACCCATGTGGTAAGAGATGAAATACTTGTTCTTTCTAATTCTTCCTCAGTTTCTGTCTGCCTCTCAGTTGTGCAGTGCTAGGCATGGAAATGAGTGCAGAATGTTTCCCCGAAGAAGAATCCCAATTTTCCTGCTGAGGATGAGGAAGAGTGAACCAAAAGGGAGGAAGGATACAAAGTGTTTCCTTTCACCACATCTGTGAAAGCTTGCTCATATTTCCATGTTTAAGAGAGGAGAAAGTAAAAACAGAATTCAAAGCCATATATTTTCATGGAATCATAGAATGGCCTAGGTTGAAAAGGACCACAATGATCATCTAGTTTCAACCCCTCTGCTATGTGCAGGGTTGCCAACCATGAAACCAGGCATTTTGGAGCCTTTAAAATGGTGCTACTTATTTGTAAGATTTGTATTTGCTTGATTTATATGTAGCCATACATGTGGAGGAGGTGGGGCACTCATATGTCTTGAAATGGACTGCTGCACTTTTTGACACTTTTTCTCAGAGCGGAGCATCCAAGATACTTTTTGTGTTATCCATTCCTATATTTTACAAAGAAAATTCAGTCTAGCACCCATCCCAAGCTGTTAAATATGGAAATAAATGTTACCAGGATGCCAAGTATATTTCTACTGGAAGTGGATGCACCTTCCAAATTTGGCTCAATAGCTTACCCCTTCGGTCATGTATACCTTTACGTTAAGCTCTTCAAACATGCCAGTTGTTTTCTTAATTCTTTTAATGAAGTCAGTGGGAGTAAGTGGGGGAAGACAGAGCTCTCAAAAATCCCACTGCAGCCCAAAGGCAGACTAATACTGAGCTTCTGTGCTGATAGGAAAAAATGGAAAAAAAAATATTATTGGGTATTAGAATATTCCCCAGCACTTCCTGATAAAAAGCCTGATTAATGATTTAATGTTCAATAAATGCATATAGTTACAAAGGGATCTTTTTGATATTAGGGTTGCAAAGTACATGTGCAGGTATGACTGCATTCTGATGGCAGCTTCAAACGGAAGAAAAAATGCTCCATCATTCCCTATGGAATGTTTCTTCAGCAGTTTGCCCAAAAAATGAAGGCAGTGCATTATTTCAGTGCTCTTTGTTGTGTCCAGTTGTTTCTGTGCTGACTTTACAGTTCCTGGAAAGCTCCTACCGTTAGCTTTGCAGCATATCCAAGGAGTGCTTCTCTAGCACTCCAGGAGTCTGTTCCCTTGGAGGGAGCTCTACCTCTTGACTGAGGACAGCAGGGGAGCACTCTGGATCGCAGGGGTTCTGGACAGCAGGGAGCCTTTAGCATTTGCTCCTGTGTGGCCCAGTGATCCACCGCCATTCTGCTCTTGTTGCTTATTCTGTTCACTGTGCCACCTTCTAATGCTTGCCAAGAGACTTTACCACTGCCGGGCTCACAGAGGGAAGGCCCCTCTCAAAACAGGAGATTAAAAAATAAAGGGTTAATAGCATTGTATTTTTTATCCCCCGACAGAATGTCACAGAATTTTATTTAAGCTCTTTTACCATTATGGTTGAGGAAGCGTTATTTGTTTTACTTTCCTTGTCATCAGGTGCTTACAAGCACTCAGAAAATTTTCCTCTGGGCTAAAAGTTGTTAATACCGAAGATTTCAAACAGCTTCATTTAGGGTAGGTTTTTATACAAAGAAATCTCATAGGTCCACCTGTCCTATTGTCTAGTATTCTTTGTTCTACAACTTTCCATCCTGCAGTTTTAAATCATACTCCAGTCACAACAGTAACCTACATTGAAAAGTGGTGCTGAAGTAGTTTCTTCATCTTTTACGTGATGCAGTTTAGTTTCAATTATTTCTAATGTAATATTGATGACTTTTTGGATGAATCTTTCTATGTGGAAGCTTTTCTACATACTACCTCAAATACTGAAATTCAGTACAAACCACTTGCAATGTTAAGTACCCTGAGCTTCAGACCTCGTGTTTGTGAATGTAACATCTGTCCCACATGTGTTATATGACAAAGAAATATTTCCATCTTCACTGACACTGAAGATGGAAAACACAGAGGGAACCTGAAAAGCTTGAAGAAAACCCAGCTGAGTTCGTTCTTCCCCAGTTCAGAAGGGGAGACAAGCCTTATTTTTACCCTTGTTCACACTGTTACAATGCTGGAAGAATATTTTGCTCATACTTGTATTTATCTATGAGTAAACGGAATACTTCGCTTTATCATCCTTGCTACTGGTACTCCATTTTAGGGATGAAATACAAAGAAAACTTGAGGTGTACAGATGTTTCCTCAAATGTACCTCTGTTTACTTCTGAAGAGGGTTTCTTCTTGAAACAGGCTTGTGTTCTTAAAGCTATTAGACACATGCAACACAAGACTGGTTATTTTGTCTTAGATACATAGATCATTGAATGGTTTGGGTTGGAAAGGATTTCTACTCCCATTAGACCAGGTGGCTTAGGGCCCCATCCAGCCTAGCCTTGCCTTGAGTACTTCCAGGGCTGAGTCATCCACAGCTTCTTTGGACAGCCTGTTCCAGTGCCTCACCACCCTCACACTGAAGAATTTCTTGATTGTATCAAATCTTAATCTCCACTCTTCTAGTTTAAAACCATTCTTCTTTGTCCTGTCACTATTCATTCTGGTCAGAAATCTCTGTGCTGGTTTTGGGAGGTCACACTGACAAGTCGCAATCAGCACAGCAAGGGAAAATTTGTGTTTGCTCTTTCCAATCCTATCAAGTAGCAGCATATTGGAAAAAAGCTATATGTCTGTCTTCTTGTTGTGAGGATCTGATCCTGAGTTAGGAGGAACCAGGGGAGGTAGAAAACCAACAAGGGTTTTGTCAAGCTCCTGGTGGGGAAGGTGTGGGAAGATAAGGGTTGTGATGTCTGCTTATCAGCAGACTGACTGACACAAGTATTTATAAAACATGGCTGACCAAAGTAGCCAATAGCCTAAGTAAAAGGATTCTAGATCTGAGCAGCTTATCTGGAGGTTTTGCACCATTAAAGAAGCAGGGTGATGGTGTGCTACCCCTAGGCCTGAGTTTATTATTTTATTTCCTCTTGGTAGGCAGCCAAAATTCTTCCAAAATTATATCAGGAGGAGACCACAAAGTGACATGGATTATTTCCATAGAAAGGATTGTTTTTCTGTTTTAAAGTCCGTGCCAAGAAAATGCTTTTCTCAGAGTTTTGCTGAGTGATGATGATGGTCATAGCAGGGCTGTAGGAGAGTGTTTGTTAGAACAAGAATAGAAATAGTGGTTTGGGGTTTGGTCTTTATCTCAGAAGAAAGATGGACAGACTTTTTAGAAAATGTGAGACTCTCAGTGGACTAAAACACAAATTGCAAGAGATAATTTGGAAGATCATGCCTTCCAATTCAGTTTGTGACACAAAACTCAAAGTCCTTATAGAATTTTTCTGAAGTTTTCCAGTCTCCAATTCAAAGACACTGAATAATGTCATTATCTACATAGTGATTTTCACCTGAATGTCTGTTACTGCTTTACAGCTGTAAACATCAGGGGTCTCATTCTACAGCAGCTGCAGAAAAAAATGTTGATATTTGTTATATATTCAGGAATATCTCAGAAAAGAAAAAAAGTCTGTTGCAGAGGAACTGTGTTCCATTTTCATCTCCCTTTTGTCCTCTCAGAACTTGTTTCCATTCTACGACATCCTTTTTGTGATAATGGACCAGACAGCACACATTATTAAAAAGGCAGGGTACATTCTAGATTATATAGTGGCAGAGTAGTGTTCTTTGGTTTATTCTTTGTTCTCTTCCTAATAATCCATAACATACAATTTACTTTTTTTTTTTAAATCATTGTTAAGTTTGGAGCTGACATTTTTAAAAAGCTGTCTATTACAATGGCAGCATTATAGTCTTAAATGGTAATAACAGTCTCAGGATCTTTTGTTAATATATATATATATAAAGTTTGATTTTTCTATATATGTTATTTAAGATTTATCTGCATTGAATAACATCAGCCCTTTTATATCCCAGTCACTCAACCTCATGTTTCTCTGCAGCATTTCTTCTAACGCCGTTAATAACCTGATACTACCATAAAGTCTTTTCACCTTATTATTCATATGTCTTTCTACTCATTTATTAATAGACAGAAGAACAGGTGGCTGCACTGGTGACATCTCCTTAATGTCAGAATCAACTGTCTGTGCCCTGTTGTTTCCTTTGTGTTTGTCAATTATTTTTCTGTGTGATCAGTCCTTTGGTGCATTAAGTTATTTAGAATTTTTGATGAAGGCCTTTATTGTATGAGCATTTAGGCATCAACAGCAGAAAGTAACCTGTCTGCAATCCTGTAATGCTACTTTTGTTGCAGCAATATTAAATATTATTTAAAAATCGTAACACTTTAGTCTGTAGTATTCATCATTGCTTCTGTCATATCCACTGTCCTGGGTGATGTACCGTCTACAGGAGGGACCCTCACGTAACAGATTTTGGATCTGAAATAGTCTAAAATACAACAACCAAGTGTTCCAAAGCCTGTCATCATCTCTTTACATGATTTGTAGAAGTCACAGGGAATTCTTGGAGAGGTAAAACTTTTACTTCTGCACCCAAAGAGCAGGGCAGAAGTGCTCATGACAGCTTGTGCCACCATGAAATGTTGGTTGTCCAGTCTATAGGACTGCTTGGAGAGTACTGAGACATGCTAGTTTCTTATCCTCACATTTCCTTCTTAAGGAATTCAAATGTGTCTGGGGCACTTACTCAAATACACAGGATGGAGTTTATACTAAATATAAGTCCTACTCATAGATCTGTGATTATCATAGAAAATATTGATAGTTATGAAGATACAAAAAGATATTAACACATTTACAGAGAAGATATAGCATAAATAATAAAGATGCACTGATTAAGCATCATTGAAAAAGTCCTCTTCAATTGCCTTTAAAAAATAGGAGCACAAGACCTGATCCTTTAATAGAAATCTCAAATATCAGATACGGGAAGAATAAATGGCATAATGATGAAAAAATGGTGCAAGAAATACAAAATCCAGGCATTCTGAAAGGTAGGAAATGTTCCCATGATGACTGAAGTAATGTTTTCATATCTGAATTTTGTGCTATATTGTATATATCTCTGCTTTAAGAGAATGTTAGAGAATTAGATTTCAAAAGATGAAGGGAAATGTTAGATTTGTTTTTAATAACTTATTTAAAGACGTTTTGGAGCCCCATTTAAATCCACTCATGTAGAAAATGTAATATACTCTATTTACTGTCAATATTGTTTCAAAAGACAGATCTACTGACCCATCATTTGTGAGTTTGCTACATGAAGTAGACATACGTTGCATAATTGTTCTTATATGATTGCTTTTTTTTTCATCAGATTTACCACCATATTTATTCTCTACCATTGTTCATAATAACAATAGGTCCCCTAGTTGGTTTAAAACTGTAAGGTATTTGAATAATACTCAATAACCTATAATTACTTTTATGCAGCTTCTTATTCATTTCATTTAAAATTGTTATATTTACTTACAAATTCTGAATATGGATGATACTTCTTGTAACACTCACCCTGATCCAATTTCCTTTACAGAGGATAGTGTACCTCAAAGCTAACTATAAGTTCCATGTTGAAAGCTGACCCTCAGTTAACATGAAAATTAGAAAGCCTAAGAAAAGAAGGATAAGAGGTCAGCAAAAAAAGTTGGGATCGCCCACAGATAATATGGAATAAAATTTCCCCATCCACTGTCATGATGTTAAGTTGTTGGTGACTTATATATTGTACTTCTTAAAGATGGACTTTTTCAGCTCATTTTGTTTATATCTTACTTTTTAATGCTAGCTTTAAATTATAGATCTTTGCAGTTGTCTTATAATGCAAGATCATTTCTCTAAATGTGACTTTGTCAAAGGTTTCTTTTCAATACACCCAAAATGGGGAAGATGCACTTCACTTTACAATAGAGATGGAAATGAGAAGACAGGTGAACTCTGAAAAAGACTTTGAGGTATGCTATTTTAAAGATCTTTTCCATCCATAGGTGGATGCCATCCAGCTGAGCAATGAAGAACAATGGCATGTAATATTCAGTGGTGAGAAGGAAGAACTAAAGGACGATAACTGAAAACACATTTCCTTAGCTGTGTCATGGGCTTCATGTCTTCTGAACTACTTAGGAGTGGTGAAGTCCCCGGTAACTAAAAAAAGGGAAATGTCACTCCTATTTATGAGAAAGGGAGGAAGGAGGACCCAGGGAACTAGAGGCCAGTGAGACTCAGCTCTGTGCCCAGGAAGGCACTGAACAGATCCGCCTGGAAGACATGTTAAGGCACATGAGATCCAGGACAGCCAGCATGGCTTCACCAAGAGAAGGTCATGCCTGAACAATCTAGTGGCCTTGTATGATAGAGTGATGGCATCAGTGAACAAAACGAACACAACTGATGTCACTTACCTGGACTTGTGCAGGACCTTTGACATGGTTCCTCACCACATCCTTATCTTTAAGATGGATTTGAAGGGTGAACTATTCAGTGGATAAGGAATTGGTTGGGACGTCGCAGCCAGAGGTTTGTGGTCAGTGGCTGTATGTCCAGGTGGAGGCTAATGATGAGTGATGTCCACCAGGAGTCTGTCTTGGGACTCTAACATCTTAATCAGTGATATAGATGATCGAGTTCACCCTTAGCAAGTTTGTTGATGACACCAAGCTGAGTAGTGCAGTTGCTACATCAGAAGGAAGGAATGCATTCAGAGGGACCTTGATAAATTAGAAAGGTGGGCCCATGTAAACCTAAGAAGGTTCAACAAAGAAAAATGCAAGGTTTTGCACTTGGGTTGGGGTAATCTCAGATATGTACACAGACTGGGAGAAGATACCCTCGAGAGTAGCCCTTCTGACAAAGATTTAGGGGTCCTGGTAGATTAAAAACTTAATGTGAGCCCATTCTGCATGCTTACAGCCTGGAATGGTATCCTGGGCTGTGTCAGAAAAGTGGTAGCTAGCAGGGCAAGGGAGATGATTGTCCCTCTCTTCTCTGCCCTTGTGAGGTCCTATGTGGAGTACTACATCCAGGTATGGGACTCCCAGCAAAGGAAAGATGTTGACTTTTGGAGAGGGACCAGAGTAGGGCCATGAAGATAATCAGAGGGCTTTTGCATTTCTCCTATGAAGATGGGCTGAAGGAGCTGGGTTTGTTCAGCCTGGAGAAGGCTGTGGGGAAATCTCAGTATTTAAAAGGAGATTATAAACACAAGGAAAATCAACTTTTTACATGAGTAGATAGTGATAGGACGAGAGAGAATGGTTTTAAACTGAAGGAGGGGAGATTTGGATTAGGTGTCAGAGGGAAGTTTTTCAGTAAGAGGGTGGTGAAGTGCTGGAACAGGCTGACCAGAGAGGTTTTAGATGCTCTGTCCCTGGAGGTGTTCAAGGCCAGGTTGGACGGGATGCTGGGCAACCTGATCTGTATTTGATCTAGCAATTGGCAGGGGCTTTGGAACTTAATGATCCTTGAGGTCCCTCCCAACCCACACCATTCCATAATTCTAAGTTTGGTCCAGTGTTCCTTTGCCCCTCCATGCTGCAAGAGTGAACCTGGGGCTGCTTTACTTCATGCACTCAGCAGATGAGCTACTTGCTGTCCTTAGAATGTCTAGCTTGGACATGGAATGCAAGACAACCTCTGAGACCTGCAGTAAGTTTTTACATGAGCATCGCAGTGAGTGTTGTATGATGGCATTCCACATGAAGCATTTGGCTTTCATCTTAGTGTGTTGCATAATGTCTATTTGTAAAGTGTGCATCAACTTGGAGGAAGGTCATGCAAGAAAAAGTGTAAAATTACGTGACATAGATAAAAGATTTTATACATCTCACACTGTTCTAAACAGTGAGTGTTCAGAATTATCTAATGCACCTATCTCTGAGTTGTTTTAATGAAGGTCTGAAGTCTAAATTTAAAATAAAGATGTTACATTTATGTTTTGAAATCAATTTTGAAAACATTACATGGTCACTGAGTGATAATGAAAACTCCTATAATGTGGGGCAGTGCAGTGCAATTACCGAAGCCTTCCAAGACTTTTTTTCTTATTTTTCATAATCTCTGCCATCCTTTTTGCTGATTCTTTCCACTTCTCTTCATTGTCTGTTCTTTTCTCTACTTTGGTCTAACTACATTACTATTTACCTTGGTTTTGAAATATATTTTCATCAGTTTTAAAGTCTCTCAGATATCTTCCGAATTACAGAGTACCTATTAATAATATTTCTGAAGTCCTGCGATGGCAAAATAGCAGATTTATGTGTTTAATATCTTATTGTATCAAGACCTCAGATGGCCTCAGTTAAACGAAAGGTTTTTCCGCCATCACCAAACCACCAAGAGATTAGTCCCCAAAGAGCTTTTGTGGGAAATCTGCATGAGGTGAGAGAAATTTATGAAGAGTGCAAGGTTGATAAAGTGACTGCATAATTACCCATCAGGATGCCATATCAGGTTTGATCTGTTTATAAAAGCCATGCACTAAAAATAAAACTTGGCCAAGTTTCCTTTGTATTTCTCTGTAGTAATCCTAAAAAGGTCACAGCTGTGGAAATGTGACTTCTCTGTCCCTAAACAATCAATCTGGTCTGTTCATAATCATTTTAGCAATTCTTCAGTATGCTCAAAGAGCATCAGCTGCATCTTCGTACTGCAAAGCTCATTCTGGAAAACACAGTGCTGCCTGGGGGACATTACAAACGTCTTTGCTGTGTGTGAAGGGGGCTGAGGTATAGGGTGCTTGAGATTTAGGCAACCTTATGGTGTCTTTGGAATCCTCCAGTACTGGAGAAGGTAGATATTTCAGCCTGTTCCTGGGGCCCTTAGAAGTGGTCTACTTTAACTATGTGCATTTGATGGACTCAGGCGCAAAGCATTTCCTCACAGAGTATTGTGCAGAGAGAAGCAGAGACTTAATGAAGAACAACGTGGCCACAGGCTGGTCTTATTGCCTGCTGGAATTCTGTGCCTCAGAACCATCTCAAGTCTTTCATCTGCTGTGAAAATCTATTTTATTTTATTTTAGTTTAGTTTAGTTTAGTTTAGTTTAGTTTCTTTCCATATTGTCAAGTGCAGCTTGACCTTTGAAGTAGCTACTTTGTCAGTAGATGGCTCTAGATGTGCTGAGAGGCTTTGTTCTTCTTCCCATTTGATATAGACAAGATAGAACCAAAGTGATGAGTTGAATAACGTATAAGGGATTATAACAACATATATAATTGAAATTTAATGTTAATATTTATGCTTCATTACATATGTTATATAATTATATTTTTAATTTTATAATAAAAATAATTACATATAATACATATGCCTTATTATATATATGCCTTTGTTCAGCATCTTCATCAGTGACTACTCAACATCTTCATCAGTGATCTGGAGGATGGAATAGAGTCCACCCTCAGCAAGTTTGCTGATAATAGAAACCTGGGAGGAGTGGTGGACACTCCAGAAGATTGTGCTGTCATTCAGTGGGGTCCTGGACAGGATGGAGACTTAGGCAGGGAGGAACCTGATGAGGTTCAACCAAAGCAAGTGTAGAGTCCTACACCAAGACTTGATGATCTAGATTCATAGAATTGTTTGAGTTGGAAGGGACCTTTTAAGGTCATCTAGTCCAGCTCCCCTAAAATAAACAGGAACATCTACAGCTAGAACAGGTCGTCCACAGCCTGGTCCATCTTGGCTTTGAAAGTCTCCAAGGATGGGGCATCCACTACCTCTCTGGGCAACCTACTTGATACAGGCTGATAATAATATTATAGCATAATGCAACTTATGAAAGAGATTCGGGAATTCATTCTTGTTTAATACATTCCAGTGTTTATCAGCTGCAAATAAGGAGTAGTCAGGAAACATATGGCATCTGTTGCACACCACATCGTGCATTTCAGTACCAGGAAGATTACAAAATTAAGGGAGGAGCATGGGTGTGAAGACCTTTGTTTTTCCACCTGTAGCAGATGGTCAGATTTCTAATTTAAAATTTTCTTGGAGTTTTGGCACACTGCCATCTGCCTCCACAGCTACAACAGCGCAATAACTCTGTCACCTCTCTTAGAAAATGTTTCTTGAGAGTAAATTTAATGCTCAGTGAAGTGTTGAATTTACAGCTGCTGGGAGCAGAATATAGCATGTAAGAGATGGCCAGGAGGCCCTGCTGATTTCCCTCACCTGGTTACAAGTAAGGTTGTATTTATATGAAACTGTTGTGAGCAGCATTTGGGAGTTGAAGGGAAGATGTTTCCAGTTATTTGTTTTCACAGGCCCTTCAGCAATCCAGCATACAAGGAATCAGTCAGCAGTATTAATGAAGATCTTCCTAAAAGAGCTTGACTAAGATTATTCAAAAAGTCCCTAATCATTATCATTGCAAGAAGACTGTTTTCTGTAAGATTTTTCTTTGTCTCAGGTCTGTCAGTTTTTATCAATGCTGAAAATATCTTTGTAGTCAGGCATTTTTAGTGTTAAATGCATCGCACAGATGGTGCTACTTCTATCCACAAATCTATCTGCTCAGATATTAGACTGGGGATGATGGCTGATCTCTTTAGAGCTGCCTAAATTGTTTGCAGGAGTAGCACTGCATGGGTGCTTGAGACATGGGAAATGTTTTGTTGAATTTCTCTGATGAAGGCAACTCAACTTCCTCCAGATGGGTTTCAGTCACTGCTAACTTGAATTAGTTTTGAAATTTGGTCCTGGGGTGAAGATCTTCCTGTCCTGTGACCATAGCCTCAGTCATCAAGTTGGATCTTTATTCTCTGTGTTTTCAGCAGCTTGGGGGGTTATGCATGTGTTTAAGAATTTCACATGTAAGTTTGTTCTGTTCCTCCATTTTTCTGAACTCAGAAGTAAGACTTACTTATTATCAGTTTAAAGTCTCATGGTGTTCTCAGAAATCTTAGTCACATTCACTGCCGTCAGAAGGCAGGTAATTTGTGAGTGTTTTTGGAAAGTGTCAGTTGGACTGTCCTAGTCCAGCAGCTTTCTCCACACGTTCAGTCAGCCTTGAGCAACACCAGGAGCAGAGGCTTGCAGACATGATCTCTCTTACAGCTACCTGAGGCGGGGATCCCTTCCTGGAAAACCTCATGTGGCTGGAAAGAGAGAGAGAGAGGAGATGAGACGTTGCCCTTAGAATACTGGTACTTGGGAATTACAATTTCTTTCACAGAAAACTGAATGGGTGAGAGCTGTTTCCTTTTTGAAGAAAGGCATTTTTCTTGGTTTAAGCCCAATCTATGCTCCCCTTTCTAATCTTCTTTTCTCTTCTGTCTCTCCCTGGTTGGGGCAAAACACACTTCAAAAGTGTGTTTGGACTCCCCCAGCTTCCCATGCACTTCTGCTCAAGAAGCAGCCCCATGTGCTGCGTGTTTCCGAATAAACAGGAGTTTTTCTTGGAGGAATAAGAAACACACTGCTAGTGTGCTATCCGCATTAAGCTCTGTCACAGCCATACAGCTGGAACACAGTTGGGGGTTGGAACTAGATGATTTTTGAGATCCCTTCCAACTCAAGCCATCCCATGACTTTTGAGCAGTGATTATAAACTACTTGGATAGAGCTGATGAGTCACATGAGCTGCATTAATACAGCAGCATAGCTCTTTAGCTTGCATTAGTTGCCTGCACGAGCTAATGTTCATTTTATTCCTTAAATTGTTTGTGTTTGCTTTATTTTTGGTTACCATCATCATTTTCTAGTAGTAATACTGAAGGTGTTTCTGTTAAAGAGAAGGTGGTTAAGGCTGGTAGCTAAGCAATTGAATGAATTTGATGTGGTGTCTTGCCTTGCCTTTTGTTGTAACTTTTGATAAATCATTTTATCTCCCTCTACTTTTCTTCCTCATCCATTGAAATGGTCATGATAATGTCTAATTTGTATCATAGTTTCTATAACTTCTCTGCTTGTGCTGCAAGTCATGGACTGGCTGTTTTCCATGCCTTTCAGCAGGGGGATCAGATCTGCGTTGCAGCCTCTAGGTATTGCAATATTTCACGTAGTTGTAAATGAGAATGACTGGAAGTAATGAGTAATGTTTAAAATTTAAGCTATTTAGAGGCCATGTTTTAGATTTCTGCTATCAAGTCATCTTGCAGACAGCAGCATTTTCCCCTTAGAGAGTGAATAATTAAGGGCAGATTAATACACGATCTGAAAACTCTTTGTCAGATATTTTCTGCAACTTTTAAAGGATGATTTCAAATATAAGAAATAAATGGCGACTTAAAATACTCCTCCAGACTATAATTAATTCTACTAATTTGTCTCTAATAGACCAAAGCCCTAATCAAGTTAATTATTATTTGCATAAAAATTAGGTCCTCATAAGTTCCTTCATCCTACAAGCACTTAAAGACATTCTTAATCTTACACATGATCAGTTCCATTTCGTTTATTTAGATCATAGAGATGCTCAAGGTTAAGTCTCGGTCCAAGCGCTCATAGGACTGAAGCCATAGATTATGTGATAAATGGCAAACGTCATTGCAGGCAGTATAGTTCCTCACTGAAAGCCACTATGTACACTATAGAAAATCGGCCAAAACCACCTGTTTTTTCTTGGCTTTACATCTGATAAATGAAAGGGCTTGGCATTCCAGGTATTTTTCTTTCAGCTTTTTATTCCTGAAGGAAAAATGTTTAGAATAATGGGAAAGAAGAATGGGAGAAGAGCAGCATTGAAGCCAATAATGAACACTGAAAATGTAATTACTGAAAAGATTGAGTTTGGAATACATGTATACATTCATTTTGCATTTTTAAAATATTATATTTCCATTTTTCCCCATGAAGCAATTTTTGCAGTCATTGTTAAACTGTGTAATATGCAGAGCCTGAATAATAATCTGATTGAAGCTGTACAATCTTTCTCAGTGTTGTGGCTTGGTTTATCTTCAAAGGTCCATGAAGAAGTGTTGGTTTTCACTAGTGTTTTCATTATCCTTGGAAATTACTTATTTAAAAAAAAAATTGAATTAAAAAAAAAAAAAAAAAAAAAAAAAACAACAAACCACTTTTGATTTCCCAGGCTCCTAAATGTCTTTAAAATAAAATAAAACGAACAGACAGGACCCAAGCAACTTCTGTAATTTTCATTAGAGGAAAGTGTAAATCCATGTGCAGAGCCTGAATTCTTAAGCACCCTTTGTTGTTCCAGAAAGGTTTCTGCTTTCATCTTATGCATACTTTGGTATTCAAATGTCACAGAGGTAAAATGATAGATACCCTTTATTTTGGAGCTCACATCCTAAATATGGGGTGGAATAACTGATTTCTTAAAAAATTACTGATTTTTTGTGCCCAGGCAGGAAAGTGGAACCCGTTCCATCTTTGTGTTGGGACTTCCATGATGCTGAATGAATCCTGTGTTGATAAGATCTCAAGAGTGAGAAAAACATACAGGCCTTATGGTAAAGGGACACGCTTTCAGATGTGCTTGAGCTTTCACTGATTTCAGCTCATGTTTCAGCCACAAAGCCAGAGTTTTTCAACCTGAGTTACATGTCACCTACAGATCAAGGAATAAATTCTCTGTAATGCATGGAGGGTAATTATCTGGTTTGGTGTTGATTTTGACACCATTTTACTTTGTTTATGCCTTCAGGATTTCGGGATTTACACTGCTCTACGTGTCAGTGCGAGCTGTGTTGTTTGGGAGTGTTTGAGTAGGTTGTCACTGGTCTATATGCTTAGGAAATAATTCTCCAATTTCCTTAATGAACTTTACTAAAATTTTTCACTTTCATTTGTAATTAGGCGTAGAAAGATTTCTTCAGGAAGACAAAGCTATAACTTCCTTAGGAACAGTTGCCTGCTCAGTTCCTGCACTGGGAATGCTAGAAAGCAGGCAAAGAGCCCTAGTTTGGGGATCAGGGGAGAAGCGATACAGCAAACCCATAGCAAGGCACTTGGAAATATTTTAGATGTATGACCATCTATAGTGCAGACTGAGAGAGAGCAAGTAGGCATTAAGAGAATGAGGACAAATAATATTTTCCCCCTGACCAAGTAATACATGTGCTACACAACAGTCAGAAGTCAACAGTTTCTTTTATGCAAACAAAAAAATTAATAGGAGTCCTGCTAGTTGAAGAGGACTGATGAAGTGTAAAGCACTGTTTGTGAACTGATCAGAGTGCCTCCATTAGTACAGTACATCAGTAATCCCATGCATTTCCTTGGTAATCCAAGTAAAACTCTCACCAGCTGTAGAATATTGCTTTTCAGATCTTAAAAGTAAGCTGAGAAGTCATATTTGGCATAGGACAGAGCCACGGCAGGGAACACAGTCCCTAGAGACTGGCTACTCTACTAAATTTTGGGACATTTATTTTGTCAGGGTATCTTGCAATTTTAGAAAACAAATACTGAAGTAGTCTTATTACAAGCATTCAGCCCCCATGAAAACTAATTTTACAGCTACCTTTGGTTGAAATATTCCTGATTTTACCATCACCTAAAAATACATGTGTTTCAACGTGTTTGTATCATTGAGATTTCAATTTCTAAGTCACAAAGGACCATAGGGACCATAATGGCATTGTTAGTAAAGAACAGTGACTGCTTATTGCGTGCGTGCACGTGGTTTGATCACATGAGCCTTGTTCTGGTATATGTACTCTCAGCTCCTCCAATTAATGTAAATGTGGAACCTTTTCCAAGCAGCCGCTGATTTTTCGTAAACCTGTAGGGAGGTCAGTGTCTCAGGGCCTCAATCACTGTCAGATTTGGCCAAAATTGCCCATTGAGTGCAACGGCTGTTGGAGGAAACCAGCTGAGGCACTCTGGGAAGTCATTGCTCTGCACAGTAGTAGTTTCCCTAGAGACTACTATTGGTAATACCTGCTGTAATCTTCCTGTAAATATGCTATAAGAGTGTGTTGTGGGTTTTTTTCCCCCCTAATATTTTAATTTTATGTAAAAATATTCAATGACATGCTAATTTCTTTGTAAGAGCCTTGCACGATCACGTTCAGTACTTTTTGTATTAAGACAGAGATTCTGCTTTGCAGACAAGATTTGAAGGCAGTGTCCCGGGTGGCTGCTAACAGAAACACACACAAAATCTGTGCCCTGTGCCAGATTGCTGCACCACCCAACCCTGATACCAACAAATATGTTTCCGAGAGAGAAAACCATTTCACGTTCTTACTGTGTCTTTGGCTGTCTCCAAGCAGTTGCACAGCTAGTCAGTTTGTACCATTTGCTGAAATGCTCACCTACAGATTATACATAATTTCTGAAATATTGTCAAAGCTTTTAATGTAACAAAAAGTGCCTCAACTTTCTCTACAAATACATTTTTTTTCTTTGTATGATGGAAACTGCATCTATGAAATGCACTATGGGCTGAATCCAATATTTTGACAGAACTGTCATCCAAATACTCATCACTCTGACACTTTCCTCACTTTTTTTCACACTGAATAGAGTTAGTCTGAGGCATATTTGTAACGTGAATAATTGCAGTGTGGGAGACTCTCAGGTTCAAAGGCAATCTTGTTACCTTGCTGTGTGAGTGCTAGTTGTTAAAATTTGCTGTGGTTTCCTATTGTGTGCAAGAATACTAATTACTTTAGCAACACATATGCATTCGTTTTCTCTGTGTTTTAGAAGGAGATTATCGTGACTGGAAACGTAAAAGTATAATCATCCTAGGTAAATTGGACTGCACTTAAGCAATCAAATGTTAATGCAGTTTTGTAAAAGTAGTTTTAGGGAAATATTTCAAGCTTTGTTCGCTCAGTTAGCATTCTCAAGAGCCAAAGTACAGCATTTTTCTTCTGCACAATTGACTCTTAAATATTGCATCAAGACAACAAAACAGGTTTTACTAGTTCTATAATACTGCTTAAGGTTGCTTGGAAAGCAGCAGATTTGCTATCAGCCACCCAAATCATCCATTCATTGCCCAATTGAAAAAAAATGTCTGGGAGGATCTCAATTCCATTAGACTACAACTGTCTATGCTTTTTTTTTTTTTTTTTAAGGTAAATTCATTCTAAGCATTTCATTTATTTTTTTTTCTCATATAGCTTCTAGTCTATTCCAATGGCTTGTTTTCTTCTAATGGAAGTGGGAAAGAAAATGTAGAATTTTCTGTTTGTTTCTATTTTTTCCTCTTGAATTTGAATAACTTGTTCAAATGAACAAAATAGCATGGTCCATTGTGTCTTGCTTTGCCTTATCTGCCACAAGCAAGTATTATCAGTCTGGACAAGTAATACTAAGTTTGTCTGAGAGGTCTGACTGCTCCCTTAGTCTTTCACCATAGCCTCAGAACAGAATCTCAGAAGAGATTCAACAGTTATAAACTCTTGTATGCAAATTGCTATCATTTTTGTATTCCACAGTTGTTGAAATTGATGGGAGACAGCGAAAAACAACCTTCCCAGAAGTGTTTGATGCCCCTTGCCTGTGTTCAGTAGGTGTTTGGACAGTGCCCTCATGTATGTGCTTTAACTTTCAGTTAGCCCTGAAGTTGCCAACTAGTCAGATCAAATGATCTTTGTTGGTCCCTTCCAAATGAACAGTTCTAATCTATTCTGGTCTAGCCTAGTTCTAGTCTAAAATGGAATGGATAATCGAATGCAGAGCTGTTCATCAATTACTAAGTCAGGGACTTGCAGTAGTGGCTGCTCACTCACAGTCTTGTAGGATGAACTGCCTCTCAGTGAAGCACTTTATGAACACAAGATGGAGGCAAAACAGGAATGAATGCTAGATGTTTTCTTAAAATTGCGTCAGTAGCAGGTGCCAAAGAAAGTGAAGCAAAAGCTTGGGGCCTTCTTTCCTGTAGAACTGTTTGTATATACATACACATCTGAGCACTGCGTGCTGACTTGTTTCAAAATAAACTGCCTTCACCACACAGTCATGAAGTAAGTGGAACGGCACTTCACTTTCAGAAGTTTACATTATTTGGTGAGTTTTGCTTCTACTTTTCCTTTTTGCTACAGAAACA
The DNA here is from genome assembly GCA_037305975.1 of Chrysolophus pictus. NCBI lineage: Eukaryota > Metazoa > Chordata > Aves > Galliformes > Phasianidae > Chrysolophus > Chrysolophus pictus. The sequence goes on from CM074577.1 coordinate 35,717,600, forward strand.
GCACAGGAGTTGAGAAAAGTGATGTCAGCCAAGTGCTGGTGAATGTTCCATACCAATGCTGTCAAAAATAGCCTTTGCTTTCTTTGTCTTCCAAAGAGCCAAGAAGAGAGACTGTGTGTCCCTGTTTCACATTTCCTGTATGAATTAGATCTTCGATGTACAGTTTCACTATCTTAAAAGAAGCACAAAGCCTCCAGGAAAAAAGCTATTCTTAGCAAATCGCATTGTTCCAGTCATAAAATGCAAGTAAAGGCATCTCTACTTTTCAGACACTGCTAGGGCTTGTTCCTTGCTTCTTTAGTGTCTCTGCAGTCATATATGCTTTAGAGTTGTTTTTCTCCTTAAATTTCCTATTTCAACCTGCGCAGCAGAAACATGCTTCCTCTTGAATGTTGCTCCGGTGTTTTGAAAGGCACATAGAAAGTGCAGTGGATGAGCTGTAAAAAAAAAAGGCTAATGGGTGGAAGTGGTGTAGAAGGAGTAGTATCACAGAATCACAGAATTATTAAGGTTGGAAAGGACCTCTAAGATCACCGTAAGTCCAACCACCAGCCCATCCCCACCATGCCCACTGACCACATCCCTCAGTGCCACATCCACACGGTTCTTGAACATCTCCAACGATGGTGACCCCACCACCTCCCTGGACAGCCTGTGCCACTGCCTCACTGCTCTTTATGAGAAGACTTTTTTCCTAATACACAACCTGAATCTCTTGTGGCACAACTTAAGGCCATTACCTCTCATTCCAAAGCAGGAGCCAGCAAGGAGCTGAAGAGCAACAATGAAATAAATAGAAACAAGTTACATCATAGATGACTGTAACTTGCATTTATTGGTAAAATGGGGAATAACATAATGCTACCTGCATGGGACTGGTGGGATCTGCGGGAGAGCAGTGCTGTTTTGTTCTGAGCTGGCAGCTGCAGGCAAGCAAAGATATCTAAAGGGCATCCAAAATAGTGGGGGAATCTTTTTTTGCAGTAATTTTATGTGCTTGTGATGTCTCTCAAAGTCTCCTTTGTGATTTAAGTGGACAAGCTGTGCACAATATCTGAGATATAAGCTTGACTCTTGAGTGTCAACTTTGGTGTGGGATAAAGGATGTGACTGGCAGGTAAAGCTTTGTATGAGAGTTAGATTTAAAACCCAGGTTGTTACTGTATTTGTCACATGAACAGCTCACCTTCATAATCTGTAAGGGGAAGGTGTCCTTTTTTGTTTCTTTGGTGTTTTTCCCCCCATTACATTCTAATCATTTCTAAGTAGTTTGCCAAAATCACCACCCAGAGAAGCCATTCCAGAGTCATAAGGCTGGTCAAGGAGGTAGTAGAACTTCTTTAGATTTTGACTTTCTTCTGTGATGCTGAAAACTCATCCAGTCATAAACTAATGGAGTAATATCTCCAGTATACTTCGTGGACTTTAGTGTACCCTCACATAACATAATTTCTCCTTTGGCCACTCTTTTTCAGGTAAATGTTGACCTGCTCCAGCTGTTCTTAAAACTTCGTTTGTTTAATCAATAGGGTAACAAGAGGTTTTTCCTGCCTCAGCTGAAGTACTGAAAAGGCTGAAGCTGGAAGCACTGCCTGTGTCGGACACCTACACTCACTTCCAAGTGAGAAAGGTGTTTTTTGATTCCTTGTATCTGTGCACTACCGTGTGCAGCTGCCAACCCCAGGAGAACCATGAGTTTTGAAAAAACAAATTGCTTATGAAGTTACTGGATTTACCCATCCTAGATTTTATTTTATTCTCTGGGCATCCAGATGGAAGAAATACGTGTGGTGTACTTAAACTACAAATTGGATTTCATCTTCAGGTTCAGAATTTTGACACATGTAATTTAGCTTGGTGCTAGAGGTTTGTGCCTCAGAGCAGTGCACTTCGAGGTCACAGAAAAAAGCCATTCTCCAGCTACTTGTATTGAGCTGTATTCTGAATTCTCTGAAAGGAGACAAAATGGAAAAGCCTTTACTTATTTTTACTGATGTGTTATATTGTCACAAAGTAAATTTCTCTCAAAAGAAGAGGAAAAAAACCAACCAACCAACCAACCAAAAAAAAAAAAAAAAAAACCCACCAAAAAGACCTGGATGTGGTGCAGCCAGATGCCTGCAGCCTGCTCTGCGCAGGTCCCTTCTCATCCTATCTGGAAGTGTACTGGTTGAACAGATACCAGCAAGTCACTTGTAATACCTCATTTCAGGTCTGTGGAGATTAATTTTATCATAAATTTGGAAGCTTGATTTAATTGCGCTAATTTTCTCCTGGGAGCTGATAGATTTCTACGTACAATATTTCCCCTGTATGTAATGAATCATAGTGAGGCTTCCTTTTATTTATACCTGCTAAAAGTCTAGGAAATTAGTTGCAATAGGCATTAAGGAAACATGTCAGAAATTATCTTAGACCATTTGCTGCGTGATCTTCATCCATTTCTAGGTCTATTTTCACATATGATGATAATCATTCCATTCTTCTGGAAATAATCGCAGAAACTCCATTTTAATTCTTTCTCCATGGGGAGTCCATTCAAGAGAGAGCTTATTTCAGACATGCAAGACATCTATTGCTCCTCTTCACATCTCTCTCTTAACATCCATTCTCATTTATTCACTTTTGAGCAAAACGCTATAGATGTGGAAGTCATTATGGCTACCACACTTCTCAGTGCTTGTGATTTTGTCGAGTATAATCATACACATGTCAGAGCTCTGATTTTACTGCCGCTTGAATTTGCTGCTGAATGGAAGCAGGGATTAGATGCCATTCTATGAGAATAAAGTTCATCTGTCACATTCAAGAGCCAGTCACTAGGGTATCTTGTCTTTCATACGGTTTTGGAAAGTCACTTCGCCTCCAAGTCTCTGAGTGACTTTTCCTGCTAGGCCTTTATTGCTTATGCAAAAAGCTTGCAATCAGTGTTTATGATTTATATAGAAAGAAAGGCAGTCCACTCAGAAAAAATTAAGTAACAGAGTTATAACTGTGTTGTTTCTGTCATCTTAATTCCTCCTCCTGAGGACTTTTTAAAAAATGAAGTCTGTTTCTTGAGGAGGAGGGGAGCTTACAAGGAATCATTCTCCACCACCATCTTTCTATCTCCTGGTTTTATCCTGAATTTATTGCATGTTCAGACTTGAGAGGAGGCTCAGGGACATCTCATCCATGTCCACAAATACCTGAAGGGAAGGTGCAGAGAGCCAGGCTCTTTTCAGCGTGCCCAATGCCAGAGGTAATGGGCAGAACTGGAATACACGAGGTATTGTCTAAACACCTGGAGTACTTTTGTGCTCTGTGGTTGCTGGAGTACTGGCACAGGCTGCCCAGAGGCTGTGGGCTCTCCTCCTTGGAGATCTCCAGAGGCCAGCTGGCTGTGGGCTTGGGAACCCTGCTCTGGGTGGCCCTACTGGAGATGGGCTTTGTCCTGACTGCCTCAGCCATGCTATGATTTGTAACTTATGTTGGGAGAATACAGAGACTGGGGAAAGTCTTCAGTAAGCTGCTTGGACACTTGGACGGTGTGTAGATCTCAGGATTTCAAGCACAAGTTGCAGCTGCCAAGTGGCCACTTCCACTGATATGGAATGTTGGAGAGTGCATAGCACCAGAGTACTGTGAGTTCAATTAAAGAGGGGTGGAGTTAAGAATGGGGAGCCCCCATCTGTTCAGTGCTCTGAGCTCCTGAGAAGAGGATTCTGATTTTGCTAGCACTGTAATTTGTTGGCTTGGTTACTCCCTTTTATAAAGTACATTCTTTGAAAAATGGTATCGCCAAAATGTGGATTCTTCTTTCAGATATGACAATCATTTCCTCTTAATTAATCTTGATAGTTTGTTCATCTTCACAGAGCAGATCTTCACAGGGAGAAAAAAATGTACGTTTCCTTCAGGAGCAAATTATGAACACACTAAATTGAAAAGCTGCAATGTTCTGTCACATTAACTCGGGTCCTACAACATAGCAATCACACTTGATAAATGGTGACATTAAAGAGAACACGTGCACCGGGTTGTGATGGCAACGACGATATCTGGCTACTCAGTGTTACGTGCGTTGCCCTCCTCGTTTATGTCTTTGGGAGTGATGGACATATATGAAAAAAAAAAATCAATAGTTTTTCAATCTTTTGTTGCAGTTAACAAAACATGGGGATTGCAATTGGGACGTGTGTTGGGCTATAATATCCCTGCAGTTTTAGTTCTGTGGAAAAATATGCTGTTGCACTGTGTTAAATTTGGAGGTACATAATGCGTTGTAGCATCATTTGAGATACATTTTTATGTAATAGATATTTATTAATATGAATTATTTGGGGGATGTATAATGCTATATATTCCCTCAGGAGTAGTTTTGGATGGTGTCTGCTGTTGCTATACCAAAGTGTTTGTCAGCACTGTGAGCAGGAGGGTGACTGCAAGTGGCAGGGAGAATTACTCTCTTCTGATTTTGACTTACATCTCCTCATTTCTGAATGGCTGGTATTAGTGTTTTGTATAAGCCAGCTCTCTATGGAGAACAACTGTTACAATTATTACAAGTTACAGGCATCATTTTAAAAACTACTGCTGTCACTGAATCTCTTAGTGGACTGTGTTACTGTAGAGTGTTCAGGTTTCTGACTCAAGCCCAAGCACAGAACATCCTTTTGAGGACTGTCATTCAGTGTACTCTTAAACATTTGCAGTGGATTTTCCCAGTGCTTGTGGTACTGTTTTCCTCTTTTCAATGCAATCAATAGCAATAGCAGCACCACTGCACTGAGGCCACGAGTTCACATTTGGGCTAACGCTGACTCCTTCCATTATCCCTCCCGTGCCTTCTACTCTTCTTTCTCCTATATATGGTTCAAATTAAATATATATTTCAAAAGAATGTATACTTTAAAAATGTGACACTGTATAAGCAGCTGTTGTGTATGCAGCTGATGTATCAACCTCTTGGTCCCCTGTGCAGCACAAGACAGTTTGCTGGTTGTACCACTGTTACAAGCTTACTGGGGCAGGCGTTGTATTTTGTGCCATAGTTTTATGCAGCAGCTAAGACAGAAGGGCTCTGGTTCATTACTCTGCCTCCTACAGTGCAAGCAAATTATAATAGTTTAAACACACTGTGGTTTGTTTTCAGGCATCCCTGGCAGAGAGGGTGTGCAGTGTGATTTTGGCACTGCTGGGCAGTTCCTCATGTGGTGAAGCGGAGCTGAGCTGTGGCTACTGACCGATATGATGAAGCTGCCACTGAGGAGGAGGCTACAGTCCTCAAAATTACTCATGTTTCAATTTCTGTTTCCTTTCTCTACTTTTTTTCACAGAGTTAAATGTAAAAGAATCTGATGTAAGAGTGTGTGATGAATCGTCATGTAAATACGGGGGAGTGTGTAAGGAAGAGGGCGATGGCCTGAAATGTGCCTGTCAGTTCCAGGTAAGGAGTGCTCATTTTTCCATTTGCCTTTTGTGTCAGACTCTGGAAAATCCAGAGGCAACTTGGTTATTTTTCTTCCCATACTTCTTGCCTGGGGAGATGGTGAGCTTGGCACCATGTCTGTAGCTCAGTCGGCTAATCAACTCAGAGCTGGATTATAGGTAGGGGATGCCTCCAGTCATGCTCTCCAAATTTCATTTACTCCTTTTGGTAGTCACAGGCCTTTAATACTCGTGGCTGAAAATAATAACAGCAACAGCAATAATAAGAATTAAATTAAATTGTGTCCAAACAGGAAAAACGGCAAAGGTATGTAAATGTACTCTGACACTGAGTGGGCAGTGAAAATGAGATAGTAACAGGATCACCAGCAGTGGTCATAAAGTTTATTGAATGAAAATGAGCTTATTGAGTGAATTATTCCCACTCAGGAAAACAAAAAAGTGGTGAGAATTGATTTTTAAAAAAACATGAACTTTAAAAAGTAGTGAATAAGAAGTTCAATTTGCTCCATTGATTTTTGTGCCTGTAGTTTACGCTTTTTGTGACTATCATGGCAATCCTACCCCAAACATTTTTGAGAAAAGAGAATAATCATAGAATGAATCATAGAATAACAGAATGGTTTGGGTTGGAAGGGACCTCAAAGCCCACCCATCCCCACCCCGTGCCATGGGCAGGGCTGCCCCCCACCAGCTCAGCTGCCCAGGGCCCCATCCAACCTGGCCTTGAGAGCCTCCAGGGATCCAGGGATGGAGCACCACAGCCTCTCTGGGCAGCTGTGCCAGAGCCTCACCATCTTTTGAGTGAAAAATTTCCCCGTGACATCTAATCTAGATTTTCTCTATTTAGTTTAAAACCATTCTCACTTGTCCTGTCACTATCAGACCGTGTAAAGAGTTGGGTCTCACTCCTGTTTATACCCTCCTTTTAAGTACTGGAAGGCCACAGTGAGGTCTGTCTGGAATCTTCTCCAGGCTGAACAAGCCCAGCTCTTCCTAGGAGAAATGCTCTAGCCCTCTGATCATGTTCATGAGATACTTTGAATTCATAATTTATACCCAGGACAAAATTATCAAATATTGAGACTTCTGGTAAAACTACAAGAGTTAGCAGTATTACCAACCAGCTCTAGAGTGGGCTATCACTCAGTGCTTTGAAAATAATTTTGTGTTCTGTTTCCAATAAATAATAAATCAAGGGGAACCAGAATAGCAACAGTGTTTGTGTGATCTTACACTGGTTTTGGATCCTGGTCTTTCAGAGCTGGCTTTTGATGTAGTGTCATTCAGTTGGGTACCTACACTGAGGGCATCCTACAGCTTACATCCCCTAGAAAAAAATGAGATCTGATTGCTTTTTAAAATGAGAAAAAAATCTTAGGAGAAGAATTTTATTCATCAGCCTTCATTCTTGCTGTAACTGTTATTTATGAAGAACAATAAAATCAAAACCCAATAATGGTTTTAAAAATGGAATGAAATTCAACCCTAGGCTAAGCAAAGGTTTCATTTATTTTCTGTGGGTGGTAAATTTTATAACCTCCCAATATCCAGGTCAGGAGGGCTAAAATAAGTAACTGTCTCATGTGATAAGCTGATAGTTTTTCTTCAGGAGCTCATTTTTAAAGCCAATGCTATTTTAAAGCTAATTATAAGTTTACTTGTACTTCTTGAAAAATTTATCCTATATTTAAGGAAAAAAGTCTAATCATGAGGAGAAAGTGTCATATTTTTCAGGCATATCAGGTTGAATTCTTTGTTTAAATTTCAACCTTAGTTATTCAGCAGAATCTAGGTCCACCAAAATACCCCAAGCGGTGAATACTCAGCCCAAATTTTTGGGTTCTCTCTGTTCAAATCTGTATGAGGACCAGCTAATTTTATTGCTGATAGCACAAGACTGCACAAAGGAGTTAAAGAAATTTGTGTACAATGCTTCAACTAAACCAACACTGGAAGGAAGAAGCAGGGATCTAATCCTGCTCTCAGAATCACAGAATCACCAAGGTTGGAAAAGACCTCCAAGATTATCCAGTCCAACCATCCACCTACCACCAGTATTTCCCTGCTAAACCTTGTCCCCCATTACCACATCTAAATGTTTCCTGAACATCTCGAGGGACAATGACTCTTCCACCTCTCTGGGCAGCCCATTCCAGAGCTTTACCACTCTTCTGGAGAAAAAATCTTTCCTAATATCCAACCTCCACTGGTGCAACTTGGGGCCGTTCTCTCTAGTCCTATTGCTAGTTACACTTGAGAAGAGGCCAACCCCAAAATCCTATGGAGATCAGTAGGACCTTGGCAGCTGTGTACTTCTGAAGACTTCAAACTATACTTTCAGAGTATTTGGTGATTGCTGTAGAACGTGGGTTTTTTTTCCCCTTTGCCACATGATGAAATCAGGAGCTACAGGGTGTAAATGCAGAGGTAACCCTGAACAGAATTTCCTGTTCCCCACAACTCAAGACAGAGCATTTGGCTAAATTGGCCACTGGTCTGATTGACGTTTCTTTCCTTCCTCAAACTGCAGTTTTCAGAAAAACTGACTTTAGCAAGAGAGGTGCCTAATTAAAAGTCTCATGTCCATTGCTGTTCAGGTGAGGGTTCTCCTGTTGGAGGACAGGACTGTCACTGGCTGTGGGCTGCAGGCTTTGGCTCCCCTGGCTGCCTGAGTGCAGGCTGTTTTGGAGAAGAAAGAGGAATTGCTATTGCACTTAGACTATTTTTAAGGCAAAGGCTGGTAAAGACTGTCCCTTGTATTCAGGAAAATGCATAGAGACTTCAGTTTCTTTTCCCTTTTCCTTACTCTTTCTTCTTCCTCATGTATGGCCATTCCTGGCCTGGCAGCGTTTATTAACTATTTGGTCTTCCAAAACTTTTAAATATTATTGAGTTATAGCTTTTCCTCCTAGGATCCCCTTCAGAAACAACTTGCTGCCAAATTTCAGTGTTGTCATTGAAACACATATCGTGGCATGGCAGCATGAACACTGCAGGCCGTAACCTCTCTGAACACTTTGCGGGCTTTCTCTATCTCACCAAGTCACCTAGTGTAAAGTGAGATACTGGAACTTGACTCTCCAGCAACAAATGTACAGATTAGACTGCAGGAGAGGTGCTGGAGGATGCCGTTGTGCTCTGTTTGCACTGACCTTAGTGATATCCTGACTTTCAGCAGGCCTAGTCATAAAAAAGGTTAACTCCTTTTTTATTATAACTGAGGTGGGAGAGAACACATTTACCAAACTTCTGAAAAGGTCTCTTGCTGTAGTTTGTATGACATTTTGCAAAGCCTGAATTAAAAAATCAACACCTGGCAGTTGTGTTCTGCATCAGAGATGGTGCAGTGTTCTTTTTAGATCCCAATAAGAATGGTTCAACCACAAATGGCTTAATAGGGTAACTGCTTTAATAAGACAGAATAAGAAATATTGATAGCAAGTAAATCTTGCATCTTAGAATCTTAGAATTCACTAAAGAATTACCAACCTATTAAAAAAGATACCACTTTATCTCTCGTTTTCTATCCTCAGGATAGAAACCTGAATGCTTAAAATATGGCACAGTAACTTTACCATTAATAGTATCTCTAAGCTGCTGTCCCTTTGGAGCAGTTTAGCTTAACTAACATTGTTATTTCTGTGTGTACTCTCTGTCACTGGCTGAACTTTCTCAGTTTGATAATACACTTCACATGTTTAAGAAATTTGGCAGCTAGTCTATGTCTTGGTTCATTTTTTCTTTGTGCTTTTTTCTGTTTGTTTTTTTTTTTGCCTGGAAGTTCTAAAGATGCAGAAGATGTCTAGAATTGTAGTTACCACTGAAGCCCCAACAGGGCAATGTGCTTTCTTCCAAACTGCGAGGTGGGGTTTGAATACTCAGTTCAGCAGGGAGTATGTAGCACTCAGGCACTGGCAGACTAGCTGTTTTAGTCTGTTTCTCTGCATTTCTGTACACGTTATACATACAAGATATATATAATCCATTTTTCTTAGAATGTAAGAAAATAGCAAAAAACAGGCTGTTCCTGCCAAAGCCTTTCCAAATGATCAATTTTCCTTTCTTTTTTTCTTCTTATAAATTGTACCGATGCTTTAGACTTTGCACTCAAAATTTGGCAGTACAGCTATACAAAAGCATTATTATAGTTGTTGACCATGTATAACACTCATGATACTCATGAATTTAATGGTGATTGTCTTCCATTTCCCTTGAAACACTGTTCTTTGTTCAAAAAGATCAACAGAGTTCCCTTTGAGTCCCATGCCTTTATCTTTCAAATGATTGTAGATGTTTGTCATATTCCCTTTAGACATTTCTGAGATCCAGAGTTATTTAGTTATTTTAATCTTTCCTGCTGAATTTCTATGTTCAGTCCATATGGAGATGGACTATTATTTCAGCGATCTGAAAGGAATATATACAGTGAGATAATTTTCCTTCAGTGATAAGAATTATAATTTGCTGCTGGCAACTTTATATTTACACATCTCTCTTCCTATACATTAACATGCAATTGAGATGATCCATGTGCTTTTGTATGACTGAGTTACTTTGTAAATTCTTTTTCAGTGTCACACAAACTATATTCCTGTTTGTGGATCAAATGGAGACACTTACCAAAATGAATGCTTCCTCAGGAGAGCTGCTTGCAAGCATCAGAAAGAGATAACAATGGTATCAAGGGGACCTTGTTACTCTGGTATGTAAAACATTCTTTGTCACCAATGAATGATGGTATATGGTCAGCTCTTTTGTTTTTCCCATAAATCTAGAGATTTTCATTTTCATGCTTTTTGTTGAGTGAAATTACATGCAAACCACAAATCCTCTTTAACAATGAGATCTAGAGAAGAAAGCTGATATACTTTCTGATATCCTAACAGGTTAATAAATGAACACTGAAACTAGAAGTACTTTATCTAGAAAATACTGTGTGAATGCTTCTGATGTATGTATCAGGGAACCCTGATATTCATTCAAAAGGCTCACAGTGAAATTGAACAGATTCTAGACTATTCATGTCTTTAGGATGTACATTTGTTGGATGTACAGGATTAGTGTGACATCCAAATGCGGATTCTGATCATCCTGACTACCACTGTACTTGCAGCCAACCCATCACCTTTATTAATTGCACATTGGTCATGACCTTGAAGATATGCTTAACTCTTACAAAATCACTGTACCTCACATTTCTAGTGGGCTGGTGTTTCCACACTATGTAAAACAGGTTTTCCAACACTTAAAATACGCAGGACAAGTTTTCACTATCTCTGTCTTGAATGTTGCAACATGCTGTTGGACATAGAAGCTTTAGGTACCAGAGGTTTTCTGAATACCTGGTAAGATTTCAAAGCTGGTGAGGTAAAACTGATGTCTGGCTGTCCAGAATTAAACTATATGGCTTAGCAGCATCAACAGCTGCATACTTTCATACATATATGACACAGAAACAAACAAAAGCTTGTGGGACATCTCTCATCTTATTTGTAGTGACTAGCTTACATCTACGTGGTAGCACAAAGTGTGGCTATGGATCAGGTGCATACTCCTGCCTAGCTTTGCACTGGCAATTATAGATACCAATGACTATTTAGAGGCAGCAGCCTGGAACTTGCTGGTATCTGCAACATCTGTCTGGAAACTAGGGGAGATATTTGGGCAGTTTACTTAGGCCAAATTCATTGCTACTGTTGTACTGCTGGTCTCAGACATGGCTTGTTTAAATGCAGGGTGGCTGTGTTTTCATAGGCTGCTCTACTGCCTTCATCTGCAGCACAGCCCTATACTGAGATGTGATTTTATTTACTAAGGTCCAAAATGATCTATAGCATCTTGTGTCTGGCTGAGCTGCAGATGAATCTTCCAGCAGACCACAGGAAACTAATGGAATGTTACCTTCTTTCTCAATCTGCCACCTGTAAATTATCTCCAGAAGACATAGAAATAGCAAAAAAAGATCCATTAACATTTTGGAGCATTCATGTATTCCACTAACAACATCCGAGAAGTATGTGGATTTCTTTTTTTTTTATTTTATATGCACTCTGCTCTACTTACTAAGAAAGATATTTTGAAATGAAAAATATGTTCTTCTCAGCTTCAGGTTGCTGGCAGCTAATTACAACATTGCTCTGCTAATCCGAGATATTTTTTTTAGCCTTTCTCTCCTTTTTTCTTATGTCCCACCATAAGCCCAGGAAATGCAGTGCAATTTTTAGCACTTAGCGTAATACATCAAGATGTGCTGAGACACAATTGAGCGGAAAGTACTGAAAACATTTCTGAAACGAGGGATGCCATTTGGGTTTTGTACTGCACTTACAGTGGCCCAGTCACTGCAGCTCTACCAGCTCCCAGAGTGTCTGGTACACTCTGATTGATCTGAGAAAATGGGATCATAAAAGCCATCCTCTGGAACCAGCCTATTCCCTGCTGGTGATAATAGGTCATTGTGGAGTCAATGTATTTATACTCTTGATCTGTAGCACATCTCTCTCCCTCTCTCTCTCTCTCTATATATATATGTATACATATATATATATATATTAGGATAAAATGCCCGAATGGAAAAATCCTTTATAGGTTCACATTATTTTTCACATAGTGCCTCGGAATTTGCTGTGAAAATCCTTCTGTTTGGGGATGTCTTTGGGAGCCAAGCAGAGACTCACTGTTTTTCTATCAGAATCTGCTTTTCAAAGCAAAGGCCTGCTTTATCCTGGAGGGATGCACACAAGACAACAGCAAGGAATTCCCCCAGCAGCTATGTAAGAGCTATTTCATTTTAAGTACGTGAGAGCTCTGAAGCTCATACAAGAATGAAAATCTTCCCGTTTGCTGGGGTCTGCTGCCTTCTGAGGATACAGCAATGGAACACTGTACACAGAATGATTTAATCAGATGTATTTCTTGACAGGTAACACTATGAATAATTTTTCACAGTCATGGGTGATTTAACAGCTTATTTATATATTTATTTCCTTTGTCTAAGAGCCATCAGAGTGGCAACATCCTAAAATAAGCACCATTAAAAAGAGAAAGGAAATCATAGGTGCATTAGGAGTGAATAAAATGCAGGTTTTGATGTTAAAATGACATTTTAGAGAATTATAAGAGAATGTATGACTGAAGCTTTGGGACTGCATATGGAGGTCTCAACATCTGAAAAACCCATTTTTCTATGTAGGGATGGTTGGTTTTTTTGTTTGGTTGTTTGTTTGGTTGTTGTTGGTTTTTTTTTTTTTTTCCCAAATATCTGGTTTTACAAAGATGTTTATATGCCTAAACACTCCTGGCAAAAGCTATGGATGATGAGGGTCCATGGGTTTTAGCCAATACGTGCAGACTCACATTGCAGAATACAGCAATACTGGAAAAAGGAGTGAAATGCAGCTTTAGTGCTTTCTTTGCTTAATACCTAAATATATCCTAAAGCAGCATTAAGCTAGCTGAAAGTCAAGCAAATTAACCTGCATTCATAAAGAAGGCATTGTCCAGTTGGAGACTAGGTGGAGAAGTATTGTAATGTAAGGGGCTTGACAAGGGTACTTCTTGGTGTCATTTCCCATCTTCCTCCACCTTTCCTTGTGCTTTGTTGGCCTTCTCCTAGCAAAAACTGGATGGCTGATTGTGGGATTGTGTTGTGAACTAGAACACAGCACAAGCCCAGCTTTTTCCTTATTGTTTTCCAGAGAAGCTGTGGTGCCCCATCCCTGAAGGTGCTCAAGGCATGGATGGGGCCCTGGGCAGCTGAGCTGGTGATTCTATCATTATTTATTTCTCTCTGATCAGTTTCCCATCTGCAGTTCAGCCCACAGATTTATGCAGGGATGGGAGCACTGAGCATGGGGAGGTGGCAAGGCCTATGCCAGGACTGCTGCTGTCTCAAAGCATTAGCCATCTAGATGCTGTCACGAGGCCTTCAGCAGCTCATAGGGGGTGGTGTTACACTGACATTGGTTATACTACCTGAGGTTCCTCTACAAGGGGTTATCCCAAACTGGCCTGCTAGAATGGGGTTAAGAAGCCAGGGAGAGAGGCAGTCAGGGTGCTCACAGCACAGAGAAGGACCATCACCTAGACCCTTGATTTCTTCTGTCTCCACCTGTCAGTGAGTTTATTGCTTGGTTTAAAATAAATTAATTCAGTGAATACAAAATACTCCTGTATGACTTATTCCCAACAATGTGTGTTCCTGTTAGCCCATACACAAAGCCAGCATTTTGACTGCTGTCAATGTTACACTATATGCACATGAAAATGAAACCACACGACACAGTCCTTGACATACCACATTTACAGAGTATACATACAGCATACTGTATGGTTTGGAAGGCACAGTCAATTGTTTTCTGTGTTGAGATTTCTAAAGTTAAAAACAAAGTTATTTGCAGATATTATGGCTCTGTTAGATTTAAGGAGTGATATTCTTAGAAGTGGCTTAAACTTCACGTTCTTCAGTCTGAAGTAATCAAACTCTTACCCTGAATTTTATTCATTTATTTATTGGTGAGAGGCTTAATATGAAGCATAATTAGATGTACACGTTGTCCTGAAAAGAAATATAATAAGTTCAGTTTAATCCTTTTGAGGAAGATGTGGAAGAAGTTCAGGGCAACTCAATTCTAGATTCAGACAATGGGAAAATAACTGTTGATGTTTTTACAGTAAAGCTGTAACAAACCTGAAAACCTGCTATAAAAACATGCGTGCATTTTGCCAGCTGACTGAGGCAGTCCTAGCTTCAGTGCCATGCAGGAGCTTTCCTGTCCAGCCTTCAAGGAGAGCTGGTGACAGCACAGCATCACCATCTGTCATTGCAAAGGAAATGGTTTGCAAGTGAAGAACAAAGCTTACACGAACCATGTCAACACATTCCAGAATTTAATATTCTGAACTTCTTCTGCATGCAATAATTTATCATGAATGGCTACCAGAATCAAATGATAGCAAATGCTTTTCCCCAGAAGACATCAAGATAAACCAGCATTGCCTATGTGCAGCCTGGCAAGGCACAGATTAACAGCTTCTCTCCAGCTGTGTATGTGTGTGTGTTTGGGTGGGGGGTGTGGGTGGGGGGGGCGGACGACCTTGCAGCTGCTGGCAATTAGACTTGTCAGCATTCCTTCCCAAATGCTGCTGATCTCAAAACCAGGGGTAATTGCTAGCAGAACCCCTGTTCCTGAGGATGGGAGCCCTGTGGGAGCAGGTCTGAGCTGATGGGTGTGTGGGGTGCCTGAATTTACACCCAGCTTGGCAAATGTCCCTGTGTGTTTGGCCAGCAGCAGGTCCTGGAGTTGGCACTGCATTGGGTTTCACTCTAGTTGGCAGCTTAAAGCAGGCTATGATGGTTTCAGAAGTCTTCTGAAATGCTGGCTTTTGGATCACAGCCTGGGGACTTAACTGATCTGCTGCTGCTTTGCTTTGTGGATGGGGATGCGCAATAAGTTTTTGATTTCACCTGCTCTTCACCCAGAAGCACTCCTGTGTAACCAGTGTTAAACTGCAGAAAGTTTGCCCTGTCCCTCCTGAACTGCTTATTGCTCAGGTCTGTATTGGCCTGGAAAGCCAGACTGCATGCTGCTAATGGGACTGTGGTAGAAAGAGCAGTTGCCCTTTCGCTCTTCCATTTTGGCTTAATAGGATGAGTAATTGACAGCAATTGAATAAAATAGTTGACATTATCTGGGATTTGTGGAATGAAGTTCTGGGAATGCTGGTGTCAAAAGACCAAGATCTGCTTAGTGCAAGGAAGAGGCACATGCTGTTTTTGTACTAAAAAAAACAACACATGCCAGCCACCTAACACACAGCTATATCCCAAAAGCTTTAGGAGAAAATCCAGGACTTGGGTGTAATAACTCCTGAGTGCCAAAGTTCAGATGCTGAAAATCTCTTCTCAACAGTCAGCTAATCCTTGCAGTACCCAAATTCCACAAATACATCAGATTTTTGTTTTTTTTTTTTCCTGGAGAATGGCATACAGTTTTACCTCTGATGTAGGTATTTAGTTCTGCCCATGACACAATAGCCACTGACCTGTTTCTTACACAGACCTTAATAAGGTACTATCTTTTGGCACTTCCTTGCATACTCCTATGCAAGCAGGATTTGGTGAGTTTGCTCTGAAGGCACTGCTGGGCCATGTGGTTCACTAGAAGGATCTGCTTGTTCTAAAACTGTCAGCAGATCATTGGTGCTCCTGTTTGGAGCTGTTTGGTGCATGTGCCAAAAACAAGGAAGAAGCCGGTTCAATTTCCATGGTAATTGGAGTTAAAGCTGGTCCCACTGGGAATCTCTCTCTAATTACTGAACTGAGGATGGTGGGATGGTGCTTCTGTCCAGCTTTCTTGCTTGAGTGTTCTTCCTGGCAGGTCCTGCAGCATGGATACTGTCCTTAGAAATTCTGCATTGGTTGAGGGCCTGAAAAGAGCAAGGCTGCCTATCTGAGTAAGCTTGTAGAAAATGCTACTTTTAAAACCAGCAGCTGTTTGGGAGAACCTAGCCAAGGTTCAGGAATACACAGGAACACCAGTTTGGTATAGCATGCTGGACACAGGCATGCTCACATAGCACCCAGCTCATGGAGAAGCACTCAAAAATGATGCCAAATGTTATACAGGATACCATTTTTTTTTATTTTAATGATACCTTGAGATCTGTAAGGCCAGCAAGTAAAGAATGTATCCATTTCTTTCCTAGGATGCTCTTCACAGAGTTGCCTGCAGAATTCCCGCAGGTCAGCCCAATGATGCTGAGCATCACCTCTGTCATTTACGTGGCTCTCGTAGCTCCTTGCCTCGGGCTGGGTGTGTGCTGGGGAGTGAGGGCCAACAATGTAAGCGTGGAGAAACTCAGGTTCCTCTGAGGCATTTTAGCCTTTGGATTTTGTAAGAATTGCACACTGAGCTTTCTCATGTTTGTAGGTCAGCATCCCCTCCCCTAAAACAGCTCAGGACACAATTTCACCACTTCAAAGAAGCATATGCACTTACATTATATAAGTAAATTACACTCCTTCAAGTTTCTTAATGAAGCAATAACACATCATAAAGCATTTTTTTCAGCAATTCAACACTTATATTTTATACAGGATTGTCTGCTTTGTCAGTAAATTGGGTCACTACGGGTGGAACAGGAGTCCTTCTGTTTTTGCATTTATTTCTGTAAGGTACTAAGTACAGTCTGTTAGGCACAGAATAGTGGTAGAGGAGGAAAGAAAGGAGAATTTAGTCCAGGGAAAAGAAAAGTCTCTCTTGCTGATATTCTGTGTGACAGGAGATTATTTTTAATGTGCAAAGTGACCCAGTAACGTGGAATTTCTCACTTTCCTCCACGCATTAGAGGGAATTATTCTTAGAAAGATAGCTGCTTAAAGAAGAGGTGGGGGGGAGGAACTGAACAAATGGAGGTTTGGCTCTTCCTCTGATGTGAGCAATGAGCTCGTAGGTGGGAGTACAAACCCCCCTTCTCTTTCTGTTCTCCTTGTTCTTTTGGATTTGTGGGAGTAGATTCAGCTGCCTCCTCTGCCATCAGACTGGGCATGAAAGGAGGGGTGTGGGATGAGCGCTGCGTGTGCTCTGCAGCTCTCCGCATCTTCCAGAAGGCTAAGTTAACCAGGGAGAGGAGCGATTTGCTGGCAGCAATTGCCATCCCATCTCACCTCCCTTAAGCAAAGAAAGACCAATGGAGATCTGTGACTCCAGAGGGCTTGTCTTCACAGCAGCACCAGCTGAGGACTGTGGGATGCACATCCCTGTGCCCTCACCACAGTGCTCTGAAGAGGAGTGAGTTGGCCCGTGGTGGTGATGAGGTACTCAAACTGTTAATGCAGAGGGGATGCAGCTACGCAAAGTCACTCATCTGATGCTAATCCAGTCAGTCTAATGCCAATTAAATAATTATGCTGTTAGAGCATCCTTACACAAAGTGATTAGCTCACTTGAAAAGAGCTATTTAATAGATAGATGACCTAAACCAACTTTACCTTGAGGATCAGTTGTTTCTGCAGCCAAGTGGTTTATGTATTACTCCTTCATGTGCTATTCCCTGGGCTAGAGGGCTGAAGGTAAACCTACTTTCCTTAGTAAACAAATTTAAAAAAATCAGGCTGCATGCTCTTCATCTGTTTTAGGTTTAACAACTCTGAAGCTATCACAGTTGAAAAAAGGCTAAGAAAGCTGCTCAATACCAAGCATTGCTGCTCTTTGAATAAAAACTGTCCTGACAAAATAGGCCATGACAAACCCTATGAGAGGATGCCAGCCTTTATGCAAGATGTTTGTTTTTACAGCTGGCTCATGAAATGTAACACCTGCACAATGTTTTACAGTGACAAGTTGCTAACAAACAGCTGCTCCTGAAGCAATATTTTCATTTGCTTTCTTTTTTTTCTTTTTCCTCTCCCCTTCTGTTTCCTTTTCAGATAACGGCTCTGGGTCAGGAGAAGGAGGTGAGTACCAAACCCCAGTTACATGTGCTCTTGGGCTTTCTTTTTTAGTATATGTGTATCTGTGTCTGCATTATGTGAGGTGCTGTTGTGCCTCAGGAATTAAGGAAAAGATATAACAACTAAAAAACAAGCTTGCATGCTGTGTTCTGAGCCTCTCAGAACAGTATTTCTGCAGAAATATTTTGTAGTGTGCATTTGACTAACGTTGTTCTTTCAGATATGACCTACATCATTTTTCATTTGTTTCATGCATGCTGAAACAGTATTGCCAGCGATGTAGTGTGCTGTTTAGATCTCTACTAAACCATTGTATTTCACCTTTATTTTACTCTTGAAAATGTCTATTCACAATAAATTTGTTTTCTTGCATTCATTTCCTCAGTGCCTGCAATGTCAATTTCTCACTTTATCCTTGGCAAACACATTGCCTGAGATATATAAAGATTACAGTATGATATGATATGTTTTTAACGAATATTTTAAATGTTCCTGTTCAAAGCTGTGTATTCAAAGAAGGCAAGTAGCACAGCAGGTATTAATGGAAGCATCCCTGTCTTGAGCACATCTTAACTTTCTTCCAGTGATTAAAAAACACATGATTTTACTTAATTCTATCTCTGATGCTAGTAGCAAGAATACATATAGAATGAAAAATGTAAGATATAGGTACAGACACAGGAAAGCCATTTTGCTTCTGAGTTCTGTTTGTGTGAAGCACTGCAGTGCATACTGATGGAGTGTATACAAGTCACTGTATTTGACACCTTGAATTAAGTGCACATTACCCAAACAAAATATTCCCTCAAGCCTCTTGGGGGCCTTAGGTTTTTCGTAACTATTTCCTAATGGCCTGTATGACTGGCAAGGGGCTTCATGATTCCTGTTTTCACCACATCAGTTCTGCACAGCCCAGGCACAGGCAGATGGGCAGCATGCGGGGCCAAACCCAAGCCCAGTTTCTTCCATGAGCAATGCAGCAAGTGGTGCTCTCTAAGGGCAGTCTGAAGAGTTATTTCACCAGCTCACATGAGGTCCTATCTCCAAGGACATGATGTTCAGTTGCCTTCATCTTTATAACACAGTCTGAATATTGGGACCAATTTCCTGCTCAAGCACTCCCTCTTGTTACCTGCACTTGTGACTCTTCTGATGCTTTTCTGAGCTTGCTACCCACTCCATCCCTAGCTCTATCTGCTTCCCACTTTGCTACCCAGCTTGTTATTCCCTGCAGCTGCTCCTGCAAGCTGAGACTTGCTTGTTTCAGTACTACAGTGCACTTCTTAGAGGAGGCAGATGACAGTAATTTAGCCCACGTCTGACTTTTGTTTTTGCTACAGTTTTTAGAAATGCTTGAATGCTGTTGGGAATTCTTGTAGTATTTCCTTAATCAGATACAAAGTTCTCTGTTAAAGTCTCTTGTAAATTTTACTGTGTTGGTCTGGAGTAGATGACTGACAGATGCAGGGATTCTCTGGTAATTTTATGAACAGTTTGAAGAAAAGTAGGACAGAATGCTGTCTTTTGTTGGCTAAGATGCTCAGTGATGAGATGAAAAATACAAGTTCAAATACATTTGTTGCTTGGTTTGGGGCAGGAGACTGAACCCACGGTCTCTTGGTAAGAGAGTCCTAAACTGCGTCTCCCTTGGCCTCTGCTGTTGTAGCTGCTCTCAGTTAAAATATTCATTGAGCCTGGGACAAAGGGAACGGAAAGAAGGAGACAGCCTGGAGGTTGGAAGGATATATTCTTCAGAGAGGCTTTGTTAGTCAAGACTCGAATTTTAATTATTTATGCAAAATAGAATGGCATCAGCTGAAGAGACTTGGTGGACTCTTCAGGCTGCTTTGCAGCAGTGGGCAGCGTCTTGTCTTGGGAGTGGAATATGTGTGCTTGCTCACATCAGGCAGAAGGGAATAAATTCAGTCTGAATTCCTTCACCCCATGTGAGTAACTACACTGTCTGGGTGTTCTATGAAAAAGGGGCAGCATACTCTCTATCACTGCCTCCTCCAGCAGTTTTGTGACATTAGCCTTTCACTTACCTGGCTCTTTCCTCTGTGTCAGCTGCAGCGTCCTCACTTTTGCCTACTATGAAAAACATCACATATTGCTCTTAATTTTAGGCAGAAAAATATTTTAAATCGCAAAAAACTGTAATTCCCACCTGTTGTGGTTTCTGGATTTTTTGTTGTTGTTTGTTTTGTTTTGCTTTGCTTTAGACACATGTAGTGTCTAAAGTGTAGTGTTCCCATGATAGTGGGAAGAGTTTAAGGAAGCTGCTAAGCTGTATAGAGATAGGGTCAGGAAAGCCAAAGCCCGGCTTGATCTGAACTTGGCTAGGGATACCAAGAACAAGAAAGGCTTCTACAGGTACCTCAACCGGAAAAGTCCTGGAGGGTGTACCCCAGGCAGGATGGTAGCAACAGACAAGGAGAGAGCTTAAGGTACTTAACAACTTTTTTGCCTTGGTCTTTCCTGATAAATTCTCACCACTCAGCCCTCAAATGTTTGGCTTGGTAGGAGGGGATTGGGGAAGCAACATCCTTCTCACTGTAAGATCAGGTTCATGACCACCTGAGGAACCTGAACATCCTAAAGTCTACGGATCCTGACGAGATGAATCCCAAAGTCCTAAGATGTGGTTGCCAAGCCACTCTCCATGATATTTGAAAAGTTGTGGCAATCAGGTGAAGTCCCTGGTGACTGGAAAAAAGGTAACATCATACCAATTTTTTAAAAGGGTAAAAAGGATGATCCCAGGAACTACCAACCTGTCTGTCTCACCTCTGTGCCAGGGAAGATCATGGAGCAGATCCTCCTGGAAACTATGTTAAGGCACATATCTTCTAACATCTTCTCTAATGGGAGAACCATGGGCTTCACCAAGGGCAAATCCTGCTTAACCAACTTAGTGGCCTTCTATGATGGTGCCACTGCATCAATGGACAAGGGAAGAGCCACTGATGTCATCTATCTCGAGTTCAGTAAGGCCTGTGACACCGTATCCCATAACATCCTTCTCTCCAAATTGGAAAGATATGGATTTGATGGGTGGACTGTTTGGACGAAGAACTGACTGCAGGATCAAATCCGGAGAGTGATGGTCAGTGGCTCAGTGTCTGGATGGAGATCAGTGACAAGTGATGTCCCTCAGGGATTGGTACTGGGGCTGATACTTCTTAATATCTTTATCAATGGCATCAACAGTGGGGTTGAGTGCACTCTCAGCAAGTTTGCTTATGAAAATACCCCACCAAGCTACGGAGTGCAGTCAACACACCAGAGGGGATGTCATGCAGAAGTACCTAGACAGGCTTAAGCAGTGGTCCTGGGTGATCCTCATGACTTTCAACAAATCCAGGTGCAAGGCCTTGCATCTGGGTCAAGGCAACCCCTGTTACCATTAGAAGCTAGAGGATGAAAGAATTGAGCACAGCCCTGCCAAAAAAGACCTGGGGGTACTGGTGGATGTGAAGCTGAACATGAGCCAGTAATGTACCCTTGCAGCCCAGAAAGCCAACTGTATTCTGGTCTATATCAAAAATGCATGGCAAGCAGGGCAAGGGAGGTGATCCTGCCCCTCTACTCTGCTCTGGTGAGGCATCACTTGGAGTACTACATACAGAAGTGGAATCCTCAGTGCAGGAGAGGCATGGACCTGTTGGAGTGCACCCAGAGAAGGGCCACAAAAATTATCCATGGGATGGAACACCTCTCATATGAGGACAGGCTGAGAGAGCTGGGGCTGTTCAGCCTGGGGAAGAGAAGGCTGTGAGGTGACTTGAGAGCACCTCATTATCTAAAGGGGAGCTACAAGAAAGAACGGGACAGACTTTAGCAGGGTCTGTTGTGACAGAACAAGGGGAGATGGTTTCAAGCTCAAAGAGTATAGATTTAGGTTGGATATAAGGAAAAAATCTTTTACAGTGAGAGTGATAAGGCACTGGAACTTTTTGCCTAGTGATGTGATTGATGCCATGTCCTTGGAGACTTTCAAGGCGAGGCTGGATAAGGCCCTGGGCAACCTGATCTAGCTGTGGTGTCCCTGTTCACTGCAGGGGAGTTGGACTAGATGGCCTTCAGTGATCCCTTCCAAGTCTAAGAATTCTATGATTCTCTTTATGATGCAATGAAACATTGCTGCCACAGTCTCCCCTTTGTCACTGAGTTGGGCATGCTCCTCTACCTTGTCTTCAGTGCATTGAGATATTTTCTGTGTCTGGGAGTAATCCTTCAAAGAATGGAGCCCACTGTTGTTTTGATTACCAAACTCTGCTCTGGCCAAAAAAAATCAAGATTGTTGTACTCAGAGTGTTTTCATATCTGGAAGTGTTTTTATTCCATTATTCAAGTAACTGTAAAAATGTTACAAGAAGATATTAAAAGCATCAAAGAAGTATTACAAGCTAAGGAAATTTAGAATTAAAACAAACCCTAGTAGGCTGCTGAACCAGATGAGGTTGAAAGAGCATTGTTTGGGATCCCAACAAGAGAAAGTCCAACTACAGGACTGACAGGAGCACAGCACAGTTCCTTCCTGGCACAGTTCTCTCCATTTTCTTCCAAAGGAAGCCAGGGCTTGCTGAGATACAATAATCACCTCGTTCTTACAGTTTCATAGCAGACTCTTGGCTAAGGGTGCACAAATAGGGAACAAGTTCAGGGGTTTATGTGCCCTGTTGGGTGCAGATGCTGCTTGTGAGAAGCACTGTAAGAGAAAAAATGCAAGGGTAAGAGAGCGGGATTCTGTGAGTGAACATAATCGTTTAGAAATTTCTGTTTTCTTCTTAGGATTTACATTTCCAGAAGCTAATCACAGAATCAGTATTTGCTGTGTTTCTTAAACACGCAATTAGTGGGATTGTGTGCACACCAGTGATGCTGGCACGCACCAAGTGGATGAGTGCAGCTGCTTGTACGTGTTCAGGAAGCACTGCCACTAATGTGCAGGAGATGTACCATTTCTGGTAGATTTTTAAATCTGAAAGAAAGTACTGGGAAAGGATCTATTGCTATAGATCTGCTGGCGACAGTCTGCACTGCTTAAATTAGCTGTGTGCCTCCCGTGCAGCTGAGATTTGTGCTAGTGGTTCACATTGTTTTGTTTCATTTTCCAGATGCATTGCAAGCTCATTAATGATTCTGAAACTTGACTTCATGCAGAATTTCCCTCTTGCTCCAAAGCTGAGTGATATTGAATGCATTCATTTTAATGTCAAAAAAGTGCATTTGAAACTGATTTTTTAAAAAAGAAAAAGAAAAAAGAAAAAAAACCCTCTTCCTCAAAGATTACTTCAGGCAAAATCTTGCCTTAGAAGTTGTCATATGTCACAAAAATTGTGAAACTACTGATCCACATTCTCTCCCAAATCGTATTTACTGTTACAAAGACAGGAGATTTCAGCAAAAGAATTAGAAGTGGGAGAATGTCTTAAGTACAATTGAATGAAGGTGAAAGACTATCATTTCTAAGAGTGACACAATTGTCTAGTTGCCCTCTGACTTTTTCAGTAAGCGATTTCCATTTCCTATGCTCTGATGGCACGGTATTCATAAAGAACTGCAATTAAAATCACTCATTTTGCTCAGTCCAGAAGTCTGAACCTTTAATTAGCATAATAAAAATTATGGTTATGAAACCAAGCTGTTGATTACTTGTAGCAATGAGTATCCTGATGCCACTTCTAAGAGTATGGATTGTTAATTCAGAAATTAGAGAAATTTCAAAAATCTCATTGTTCTGCCCTTATGTTTCACACCTATAGAAAACAGTGTCAGAGAGTGGGATTCAGCTCTAAAAATGTTGCTTAATTGATGATGACTGTGGGATCCTCAGACATGAGCTATAATCTTGTATTCTGCAATGTCCATGCCCTGAAGAATACACATTCATAAAAATGACTCCTGATCCACTTCCTTTAATGTGATTTGTTACTGTTTGAGGCAGAACTGGTGAAAGAGAAGTCACAGTCTCAGATTCATGTTCATCTCTGCCAGTAGTAAATTGTAACAGGCTTTTTGGCCTGTTGGATGTAGTTCTGATAGATAGGGGCACTGATAGATCAGGGCACAAAAACTGATGTATACAAACTGTTGTGCATGCATAAAGAAGATAGATTGCTTGCTCATATGCCACATTTTCTTTTTTCCAACACAAATTTTCCTTTTAAAATTCTTATTATTGTTGGAACCTGCTATGTTCTCCCAATAAAAAGAACTGTCTTGACCCAGTAAAGCAGCCTATGGAAGATTAACTTGGATAGGTTTTATAGAATCATACAACGGCTTTGGTTGGAAGAGAGTTTAAAGACCGTTTGGCTCCAACCTCCTTGCCGTGGGCAGGGCTGCCCCTACCAGCTCGGTCTGCCCAGGGCCCTATCTAACCTGGCCTTGAACACCTTCAGGGATGGGGCATAGGGGATCCACAACCTCTTTTGTCAGCTGTTCCAAAACTTCAGTGAAAAACTTCCCTGACATCTAATCTAAGCCTTCCTTTAGTTTGAAACCATTCCCCCTTGTCCTATCTCTATTTACCCGTGCAAAAAGGTTCATTTCCCTCCTGTTTATGATCTCCCTTTAAATACTAGAAGGCCACAATGAAGTCCCCATGCAGCCTTCTCTTTTCCCGACTGAACAAGCCCAACTCCTTCAAATTTTCTTCATAGAGAGTTGCTCCAGCCCTCTGATCATCTTTGTGGCCCTCCTCTGGACCCACTCCAACAGCTCTGCATCCTTCCTGTGCTGGGGGTCCCAGATCTGGATGCAGTACTCTAGATGGGGCCTCACGAAGGCAAAGTAGAAGGGGTCAGTCACCTCCCTTACCCTGCTGGCCACCACTTTTCTGACGTAAATTTTACCAACAACTCCAAATTCTGCTCAGACTTACCTTTACACGTTTTCTTTTTAGAAGAAGTATTGTCCCACTGATTCTGAAAGAAACACTTTCTGAAGTCAAAGCTGGTTCCTTTTTTTTTTTTTTTTTCCCAAGGATATTGGACAAAGATAATCTGCTTTCATCTGGCAGTAGTCCTTATTTGAAAGGCTTTTCTTTGGTACTACTTTCCATCTGGCATGCAGACATATTGCAATAACTTTTGAAGGAGAACCTTATTTATATTCTGAGTCCCCAGATCCTGTCTTTCGCTAAAGGTGAACTTCTGAGCGGTTCCTTCTGTCTCCTGCAAGTAAAGGCTCTTCTCCTCCTTGCTCCATTTCTCACACAGAATCACACAGAATAGCCAGGGTTGGAAGGGACCTCAAGGATCATGAATCTCCAACCCCCCTGCCACAGGCGGTGCCACCAACCTCCCCATTTAATGCTAGACCAGGTCACCCAGGGCCCCATCCAATCTGGTCTTGAACACTTCCAGGGATGGGACATCCACAACCTCTCTGGGCAGCCTGTTCCAGTGCATCACCACTCTCTCTGTAAAGAATTTCCCCCTGACGTCCAACCTAAATCTTCCCTCCTTCAACTTAAAATCATTTCCCCTCATCCTGCTTTTATCTGCCCTTTTAAAGAGTTGATTCCCCTCCCCTCTGTAGGTTCTCTTTAGGTATTGAAATGCTGCAATGAGGTCACCCCGCAGCCTTCTTTTCTCCAGGCTGAACAAGCCCAGCTCCCTCAGCCTGTCTTCATAGGGGAGGTGCTCCAGTCCCCTGATCATCTCTTTGGCTCTCCTCTGGACCCTCTCCAACAGCTCCCTGTCTTTTTTGTACTGGGGGCTCCACACTTGGATGCAGTACTCCAGATGGGACCTCACGAGAGCAGTGTGGAGGGGAACAATCACTTCCCTATCCCTGCTGGCCACCCCTCTTTTGATGGAGCCCAGGATACCATTTGCTTTCTGAGCCGCAAGGGCACACTGCTGGTTCATGTTAAGCTTTTCATCAATCAAGACCCCCAGGTCCTTCTCCACCGGGTTGCTCTCAAGGCCCGCTCCTCCCAGTCTGTATGGATGCCTGGGATTCCTCTGGCCCAAGTGCAAAATTCTGCACTTTGCCGTGTTGAACCTCATCAGGTTCACCCGGGCCCACCTTTCTAGCCTCTCGAGGTCCCTCTGTATGGCATCCCTTCCTTCAACCATGTTGACTGCACCACTCTCTTAATTTCTCACTCTCTCTTAGTTTCTTGATTTGATAAAGCCAGCAAATGCTGATTGTGATATTCTCTTTGTGGTCTAGTTAGGCCTTCATAAGGATGCGCTGAAAACTGTTAGCATGTGTTATGAATGGCACCACACATTTAACAAATGTCAGTGGCTTTTCAAGCCAGCTTCTTAGAGACACATCAGTGTCCTTGAAGAGACGGGTCCTGTTGATTAGTAAGAAACCTTCAAGGATAGCATGTCTAACTGTCCTGCTATGCCCATGACATTAATTTTTTATTCTTTTTGTTCAGAGAATATCTGTAACTAAGCAGAATGCACTTTTGATAAATAAAAAAAAGATGTAGTAGTGGTTAGACAGATGGCACCCAATCATTTCAGGCTTTTATGCTAAGGAAATAACATGCTTGCAATACATATAGCTAAGTTAATTATTATTAAAATAATTTGTTTTGAATTTCTAATCCCTCCAAAACCTAATAGGGAAAGTATCTTGTGATGAATGTCTAGCAGATTGCATTTAGTAATTAATAAATTGATATACAGTATGTGCTTTTTAGCAGGCTGCCATCTGTTCCTTCTCCTCACTGGGGACAACACTTATCCAATAATTGTCACACAGTCAGGGTGGTATAAACAGACACCATTTAGAACCTCAGATAATTTTTTTTTAAAATTCTGATAATACTACTGATGTATTTTAATGTATTTTAATATGACTGCAGGAGCTTGATGGTGATTAACACCCTGGATGTAACATCATGTCTTTTAGGCATATTTCTATAATGGGGAGTGATTTAGAGAGATGTAAGTGCTGATTCCATCACATGGTTTGTCACTGATTATCAATGTTACTTCCAACAGCTCTATTTATTTCTGAGGTCCTATACTCAGTAGGTAAAATTAACACCAAACTAAAACTTGCAAGAATTACTATAATTTCACCAAAGGTTCAACAACACAGAGACAAAGAGCTTGCATGTTCTGGTGTTGTGTCGGTGAGAACTGCCCTTAGCAGGGATTTTAGAGGGGCCACTGCTTGTTCACAGTGATGCAGGAATCTGGGGCTCAGAAGGACAGATTCTTCTTGGCTCTTGTGCAGGGTGACAGATAAGAAATGAGAGCAGGTTCTTCTTATGCAACCTTTTAGGGCTCACAGAACTACATTTGGCATCTTTATGAAATTGCAGGACATCTTCTTTGACATCTAGTGACTTTCCTGTCCTTTTCATTTTCTATCATCTTCCACTTATGCATAATTTCTCTAGTGCTTACACCAAAGCTGTTGTGTCTTTGGAAAAAAAGGAGTTTGGCCATATTTGAAGAAAGATAGTGGAGTGAATCTGCAAGCCAGAAAGTCTTGCAGTGAGAGCTGATCCAGCTCTTGCTAGTTTTCCCCACTGTTATTCATAGCATCATTATGCACAGAAGTTATCACTGCCAAATGTGTAAAATACCTGAGACACAACAAGGGCAGTGGTGGTAGGGAGTCTTGCAATGCGTGGCCTTGAGTCATTTGCTTCTGCACATCCTCAAGTTCTGACACACTATCATTATAATAATCACTCGACAAACATTGCCATGGCTAGCCTGCAATTAAGATACCAACTTCAAACTCAACCACTTCAAGCACCTCACAGATAAATAGTCCAGACATCCTTTTATTAAATCTTTAATGCCAGAAATGGAATTTCAAAGGCTGGAGTCTTTCCTGGAGCACACTTACAGCTGCGCCTTATTGTCTGTACTGCACAGCAAGGTGTAGCTTGGACTACCAAGCTAGGCTTTGCTCCTGATCCAGCTGGCAACTAATACTTTTGCATAAGCCAGCAGCTTGGTTTAGATTGATCAAGAAACTGCTTGCCAGAAATTTGGGATGGCTAAAATTAGTTGTTGCACTTGCTTCAAATGTAAACTCACTGACAAAAGAGCAAATTTGCACCCTTGTTTTAAATTATGAGATTAATCTCCATTTTAACTAGTCCATCATTATCACTGCCCCAAGAATTAATGGAGGAAAGGTTAAGTTACTGAACAGTTGAGTGAACTGCCACCCATAGCATGCTGTGGACTGTAGTTAGGAGAGGAATTTTCAGTGCTAGGCATACCAAGGGGATTAGTATGACTTCAGGAGGTATCTTAAGGATACAGAATAGGATTTGCTGTGGCCCTTCCTATTTTTCCCAAATTGTTTTGATTTTAGTTGCCTTCCATGAGGTTGCACATTAGTAAAAAATCTCTGTACTCCAAATGCAGGTAGGAATTGATTTTCATGGGATTTTCCCCAGACCTGGGAGTTGTTGTTGCATAGATGCATGGCTACAGAGCAGCCACAGCTCTCCACGGGCTCCTTCCATTTCACTGTGAGCAGTGATGAATATATGACAGCAAAGCTCTCTTTCCTGCCCATGCCTGGGGGCAGTAGAAACTTCACCTTGACACAAATCAATACTTTTTCTTCCAGCCAGAGGTATTACAATTGTAGGAACACACAAATGAGTTGCCAAGGGAAGCAATTTACTGCTGGCCAGTTCCTCCATAGCAATTGTCCATTTGCAGGCTCCTGAGGTAGAGCTGGCCAACTTCTGCAGGGAAATAACAACTCAAGGAGAAGTGTTAGCGGATAGTGCAGCTCAGACAGACAACTGGGAGTCACAGATCCCATCCTTGTGCCTCATTTCTTTGAAGGACAGAGTATTAATGAGGTGCTGACCTGAAACACTAAAGGAAGCTGAAAAGAGAGGGAAAATGAGCTTTCACTCAACATGAAATTAAGATGTCAAGAGCAGAATTAATCAAGATACCAAAGAAAGTGAGGAGAAGAAATTTTGTAATCATTTATACATCAACATTAGAAGCCTGCATAATAAACAAGAAGAACTTGAATTGCTCGTTTAGGAACATATTTTGACCTAATTGGTATTACTGAAACCTGCAGGGAAGATTTGATTGATTGGAATATTAAAATTAATGGCTATAACCTATTTAGGAACAATCAAATATGTAGAAGAAAGGAGAAGGGAGAGGCAATCTGTCAAGAGGTGCATTGCCAATCTGGAGACACTCACAACAGAGGAACTATTGCCCTCAAATATTAATGGGTAAACTTATTTTAACAGCACACAAGTTGGGTACTGAATGTGTCTGCTACCTATTCAGGGTGAAAAGACACTTATTATATATTCTGTGTTGATGAGAAAAGTTGCATTTACATGAAGGACTTCAATCTAAATTATACACAGTGTTTCATGCTGCTGGTACATCATGCAGCTAGTAATGAAAGAAGCTTCTAAAAATTACGGATGACCATTGCCTAACTGGAAATGTTGTATCAAGATGCATTCATCTGCACTACACTTCATCCTGACAGGTGTAAATTAACAGTACCTGAGGTGCAGGT
This sequence comes from Chrysolophus pictus, assembly GCA_037305975.1. Classification (NCBI taxonomy): domain Eukaryota; kingdom Metazoa; phylum Chordata; class Aves; order Galliformes; family Phasianidae; genus Chrysolophus; species Chrysolophus pictus. The sequence goes on from CM074577.1 coordinate 35,746,998, forward strand.
AATTGTGATTTGCATGTATTTATTATGTGCAAATAGGATAAAGTACAGATAAATAACTCTATATGCACTAGGATTTGCATGTTTTAATCAAGAAAAGACCACACTTTTTCTTAAGAAAGCAAAAAATATTGAAGATAGAGAAAGCAATTTTAGCAGGGAGGAAGAGAAGTTCACACTGAATAGCTTATAGAAACAATTACCTAGTAGTTGTGGATTACTGTTTATGAACACTGAAATGCTAATAGTGCAGCAAAAGTGCTCTGTAAGGCATTCTGGTTGTATTTCAAGTGAAGTCAGATAGTTTATATAGGAAATGATGAAATATTTTCCATCCTAGCAGAACAGCAGAAGGTTACTAAGCACCAAATGTCAAAGGCAGATGTTTTGTAATCTGCAGATCTGTCTGGTTTGCACCTAAAAGCTTCAAAAATGACTGATAAAGAATTTTGTGGGCTACTCATATCTTTATATTTATTTTTTGTCATTAGAACAATGAGAAGTAATGTACAAATATTTTGAGAAAGGATAAATGTGATGATCTGGAGAGCTGTAGCCTCTCATATTGGCACCTGTCAGAAGCAAAGCAATAGAATAGAAAGTGGAAGAATCAACTGAAAATAGAATTAAGGGGGGGAGGAGGAGGGGGCAAATTTTTTTAATGACATTCATGATTCGTTTCTGGTATATAAAATCTATCGAACCACTTATTTTTTCAAAAAAGAAGTTTGTATAAAGTAGTGGTTTTGAGGTGTACCACTGCAATCAAAGGCAATATCTCGCAAAAGTCTAAGTAAATAGAGGGCACAAAATCCACACAGTGCACATCCAATGTAAGTTAGGAAACCATTAAATGTTAAAGAATCCTTATGAAATTATTTTTCTTCTGTAGACTCTTGGCCTTGAAATGTGTGCAAATCAGAACTGATCAGGCTAATGATATGCCCAAGCTGGCAAGGTTTTAGAGCCCTAGAGTGAGTCCAGAATCTTGACCATCTTTCTTGGATGCCAGCCTCTCTCTTTGCAACAGATTGTTGTTCTCTGAAGAGAACTCATTGAGGAATAATATGAATAATAATGTGAATGTTAATAGTAATAGTCAATGCAGAAGAACAGTCAAAAAGTAGTGTGCTAGGCATACGATAAAATTTAAAAACTACACATAAATAAGCTGTAACTGTAAATATAAAAGAAAACTACATCTATTGCAATTTAGTAAGTGTGGTGATAGAATACCTACAGCGGTGTAGTTCTGTAATAAATTTTGGGTATGTAGTCATCTTCTAAAAATGAGCGCCACGCTTTAGACAGAAGTGAAGTCAAGGGAGACTAACCATGTGCTTTCCATATAAGCTCAGCCCACAGGTAGAGGGAAAGATTCCCTTCAGGTAAGATCGAGGAAGATTAGGAACAACTGTTGTGGATTCCTTTTTTCTGTTGAAATATAAAGAATATAGCAAGATTTTAATTGTTGATGGTTGGTTGATTTCCTCTTGCTACAGCATATGAAACTATGAGAAGGGAATCACTTTGTTTAGATCTCTTTTCAACAGCCTTGTGCAGTCAGTCTTATATAAACGTATATTAAAGTTCTTGACTCCCTCTGCAGATTTCTGTTTCCTTTTCTTCTTTTCAAGCTCTTCATTACTGCATTGTTAAAATAAAAAATATTAAGAAAATATTGTATTGAAAAAATTTCCATGTAGTTGTATTTCTTTTACTCAACTAAGAGTTTTGATGTCGATGTCAACAGTAAGATCCGTGCATTTGTTTTTTAGAATATTTGGGGTATTAATTTTACTTTTCAGGGACATAGCATTCATCCCATTTTCTTGTTAAGATTACTTTCTTCTTTTAGTCTTGTACCAATCTAGAAAATATACCACAGCATGTATGAGAGATGAGTACAGTCTAAGACTGTCATCAGAAATAAAAAGGGGAAGAAATGTGAGAAATAATGTAAATGCGTGTCTGGTGAAGTGAGAATATATACAATGAAATAACAATAAAGGAAGAGACAGTCAATGAAGCAGTTGTGTTTTTTGGAATGCTTGTCATTGTTACTGTTCTACCAACCTCCAATTGCTGGATTTTGAAAGAGGGAGCTCTTTTAAGGTTTATAGCTCCAGTTTAATTATATGATAACTGTTGACAATATAATTGAAGGTAAATGAATTTAGGCAGGCAAAGTCAGAGCTTAATATAGAAGTCACGCTTTCTGCTAACAGTACCTTGTTTTGTTTAGAGTATGAAGGATCTGGCACAGAAGTTCAGAGAAAACACTCAAAATGTGGAGTTTGCAAATATAGGGCTGAGTGTGATGAAGATGCAGAAAATGTTGGGTAAGTAACAAGTTTTCCTTAACAATATCAATGAACAAAAGAAAAAGTATTGATTATCTTGACTGTGCTTGTTTCTACAAATTGAAGTTTTAACACTGTCTAATAATAATATCTTTGATATGTAGCAGTGAAGAACAAATTATTTTTCAGCTGCAAGATATCGAGAGAAAACAATGCAAAAACGTATTGGAGAATCTTTGTCAAATATTTTTTCAATGAAAGAATATTTATTTGTTTCATTCTGGAAAAAAAAAAAACAACACAAAGCACAAGAATACAAAATAAATGTTATCATTCATCTCAGACTATTTTCTGTATGTTCTGCTTTTCTGTACAGTATTACTGTAGGAAGAATACTTTTATCTTCTAGCTGGGATCTATTTCATATATAATGTGTAATAAGTTCACAAGATTTTATTCTGAGATAACAGCATAAGGAAATCTTAGGATGTAAGGCAGTTTAGCACTAATATTCAAGATGTACATTACAACTTGATCTTGAATATACAAGTGAAAACAAAATGATAATTGTACACATGAATAGTGGCCCAATACTTCAGGTTTCCTAAAATGTCATACCCCTGAAGTAGGCTTGTTCTTTTATGGGGAGACAAATGAACTGTAGCCATATTTCATAATAATTATGATATGCAATATTGCCTTGGTCTGCTTCATTTATGACTGTCAAGATGGGTATAGATTTGTTTGTTATATGCACTGGGATGTGCTCTTGGTTTTGGAAAATCAATTTTCAAGCATTCAATTTCAGTAAAAGATTGCCTATTCAGTCTATACAGGTAGAGTTTGCATTTCTGTGACTTCATAGTATCCATAAGAGAAGATAAAGTTGAAGAAAGTGGAAGATTTTTCCCCAGTGTTCCACTTATATAAATGAAGCCAAGCTCCCCCTTCTTGATAAAAGTAGATTGTTTTGTTGCGTTTTGTTTTTTTAAAAGGTTTCATTATGTTCTTCAAAAAAATATTGAAGATATTTAAATAGAAAATAATAAAAAGTTAGGAAATATTCTTATGAGGCTTGCTTACAACCTATCAGATCTGTTTTTTTTTTTTCAATTTTGTCAGCTTTCCAACCTAAATGACTCCATTACCTTTGACCAGTATAGCCTTCAGTGATATTCTCTGTCAGTTTGGATTCAGACTAAGTAGGGCCCTGCTACCTTAGATTACCTATGCAAGGTTCATTTTGACATGTCACACAAAATATCACAGACTTACTTCAGTAGAAGTTAGGAGTTTAGTGCCTTTTATTCCTAAAATCAAAGCCGTTATTTACCTGGCAGAAGATGGGATTGAAATTTGTTTGGGAAACTCTTAATAGAACTTCCTTTCAGAATGCTTTAAACATCCATGTTTTTTAACCCCATGAAACTTTATCATCAGATATAAAATTATTGGCAACACAAACATCTTTATTGAGATTTGTATAGGCACTACTCAGTTCATATTTTTATTTAACTTTCTTAGTATCCCAGAATGGTTTGGGTTGGAAGAGGCCTTAATACATAACACAGTTCCAACCCTCTACCAAGAGCAGGGATACCTCCTACTTGCCCAAAGCCCCATCCAGCCTGGCCTTGAGCACTTCCAGGGAGGGGACATCCATAGAATCATAGAATAATTTTGTGCTGTATTACTGCCATTATCGCTCCCAATTCTAGCAACCCATGCAAGCACTCCAATTTAATAAAAATACACTATCTTGATTTTTCCTTTTTAAACTATGAGAATTACCACTGCAACTTTTTTGGCATAATGGAGTGATATCTATTGAATCATAAACAAAAATTTCATTTATTTCTGTTCAGGTAGACTTCTTAGGCTTGGGTAACCCTTGCTTGGACTTCATGGCGTCTTTAACTTAAACAATTGGTGTGATTACAAAAGGCATTTTAGGAGGATTCTTTTTCAAGATAATAACTGCATGAGTTAACTGAACTGTCTCCTACTGTTCAGTAGATGATCTCAAGCCATATTCATGAGATGCAATCTAATGCTTATGGTAAATATAAAATTATGCATTTTTGCATCCTTTTTCCAAACGCCGCAATCTGAGACGTTGCAAACATCAGTTCCTTTCTGTTCTGAGTGCTCCTGAGATGTGAAATGACATCTGCACTACAATTTCATGAATAAACTAAGTTATGGATAAAATGATTAGCCTGCGGACAGACAGTAAATTAGTGGAAGGGGAGACATCTATGCCACAAAGTGTTGAGAGGTTTGAGATAAATGAGCTAGCACTAATGAGAAATCCCCAGTCCTGCCAACAGGGCAGCTACAGCAGCCTGGAGTGCAGCACAGGCAGATTTTCTCCTGGTGACCGAATGATTCAGCTGGAGGCAGTTTTATTTCATATGGGCTGTAGTTTGTCTTTTGGACCTCAAAAGATGTGGCAGTCCTATGCAAAAAATGATTACATCTGTAAGTGAAAACTACAGGATAATTTCTACAGTGGAACAGGAGCAGTACTGTGGTAGCAACTACTTGGCATTTTCTGATAGCTATAGTTGGACTTGCTGATGTCTAAGCAAGTTCTTTCTTCTTGGAGTTGCACAGTGATAGCATAAAGGTGAAAGATGTGTCAGAGCATGGGAAATTCCAATTTGATATAATGGAAAACATTTCTCCCTTAGGGTGGTCGTACTCCAGAAGAAAGTGTCTGGTGAGGCTATGGAGTTCAGACCAATGAATGTGATCAGAACCTGATAAGACACAGCCACAGATACCCTGGTCCAGCTTTACTAGCTTTGAGCAGAATTTTGGAATAGCTGACCTCTGCACATACTTTCAAGCCAAAATTATTCTGTGATTGTGAGAGGGACCTTTAAGATCATCTAGTTCCAACCCACTGCTATAGGCAGGGACACCTTCCTCCAGAACAGGTTGCTCAAAGCCCCATCCAGTCTGGCCTTGAATGCTTCCAGGAAGGGGGCATCCACAAACTAGCTGGGCAGCCTGTTCCAGTGTCCCACCACCCTCACAGTAAAGAATTTCTTCCTAATATCTAGTCTAAATCTATTATCTTCCAGTTTAAAGCCATTTCTCCTTATCCTGTCACTACATGCCCTTATAAAAAGTCCCTCCCCATCTTTCTGTAAGGCTCCTTCAGCTACTGGAAGGCCACTATCACATCTCCTTAGAGCTTTCTCTTCTCCAGACTGAAGAGCCTCAGCTCCCTCAGTCCTTGTAGGGAGGCGCTCTAGCCCTCTGATTCTGTGTAGTTATCAAATCCCAGTGCTTTCTAAAAACAAATTTAAACAAGTGTAGTTGTATACAGCTGAGGTGCACTCCATGTTACCAGTTAGTGATTTTATTTTTAGTTGCTTCTTAAACCATCCTTCCTCTTACAGTTAGAAGTTTTTAGTTTGCAGGCTAAGCATTGAAGTAAGATAGCTGTCTCTGATCAAAATTGCAATATGTGCCTCTATTATACAAGATCATATACAGTCTGAAAAATGAAAGCTTTGCTCAGCATTTGTGATTTATATCTTCATTTTGTTTGATTTCTCATAAACATTATCTACACCAGAAGTGGTTACAATGCATGGTAAATTGAATGCAAAAATATGAACAACTTTATCATTTGCATTGCCTTTTCAAAAACTGTGGATGTTAATTTCAAGTGGACTGACTAAGAGAAAGAAGTGAAGTCTGAGCAGATGGTTGTCATAGACAGCATGCCATACTTAGAAAATTAATGTTCAAGTGTATGCAAACTAGTATATTATATAAGATTTCCTTATATAAATATGAAAAGGAATCAATTTGAGGAAACATCACAGAAATATACTTTTTTTTTCTTTCTCATACAATTTATAAGTATTTCAAATAATTTTGACTTTATGGACAGACTTTTAAAGACCATAAACAATCACTAGTGAAAGCACTAGTCTTAAGATACATAAAAACTTACTATGAGTTATTTGTTCTGTACCTTTCTGTCGGTAGCAACAGCCTGCAGACAACAGACTTCACATAGATTAGATATGATTTTTTCCCACTTCACCAACAAAACTGAATCATGCATTGCATTCTTCGTGGAGAAGCCATTGTCTGAGACTGGTCTGACTGTACTTCACTTTCTGTCCTGTCCATCAAAATATCTCTCTGGCCAGAATTTTGCTCTGTTACTTATAAGAAGCAGCATAATGGTACAAAACTTGTAGTAAGAGAATGAAAAAGGACGCGTGAGGTTGGTAAATTTAAACTTTTGTGGAAGAAACTGGCCAGAAGCCTGAAGATGTAAGCAGCATGGGGGTGGTGTGTGTTTTCTGCCTGAATTAGGAATGGGAAATGACTTCCTGTTGAGAAATGGGGCTGGAGATGGCAACACACAGCTTGGGGCCACCAAGAGTAGTGCTGATGTGGTGAAAGCAAGTGAGCTAACCCTGCAGGGAAGCGACAGAAACATATAGTTTTCTATTGGTAGTTTCATCTTGGCGCGCGCTGGACTTTTCAGCTCTACTGGTCATGTTACAGTACACAATCAGAATATGGTTTATTAATAAATATTGAAACACACATACTAATCCAGTTTAAATGTAAAATAAACGCATAAATGTGGTTGCACAATCATATTAATTAGTGTAGCACTTACATCTTTCTTCAAGCAGTGCATACCAAAATTTATACTACTGTGGCTGTTAAGGACACTGAGATATTTTTTTTCTCAGATGGATTTACTTAATGTAAATCTCGTACAAAGCTTCTAAACCACATGATGCCTTAGTTTACTGCATATGATTGAAACAGATTTTTTGTCAGGTCCTTTGAGACCTGAATATTATTGTTTACAATAGCCACTTGCAGCAATGATAAAGAAATTGATAGCATAAATATACTTGTGATTTTTTCAGGGATATGAGAGCCCACCTTTCTGTATTTCTTTAGAAGATTTCAATTTTTAAATGGTCCCAGTTTATATATTTTTTAAAGGTTTATTGTTATTACCTGATCTTTCTTTTTTCTACAAGTTTCTTCTTATACATACCAAAACTTATTCTCAGATTAAGGCAGGATTTTTTAATATTGATGTTTCAAAATCACAGAATGACAGAACTGTAGAGGTTGAAATAGACCTCTGCAAACCATAGAGTCCAACCCCCTACTACAGCAGGTTTCCTGCAACAGGTCACATAGGAAAGTGTCCAGCTGGGTTTTGAATATCTCCAGAGAAGGAGACTCCACCACCTCTCTAGGCAGCCTGTACCAGTGCTCTGTTCCTGTCACCTTCACAGTAAAGAATCTTTTCCTCATGTCTGTATGGAACTCATTGTGTTCCAGTTTTTGCCCATTGCCCTTTGTTCTGTTGCTGGGCACAACTGAAAAGAGCCTGGTCCCATCCTCATCCCCAACCTGTCCTTTAGATGTAACTTCATCTCACATTTTTTCTTCATATGCAAAGTATTTTTTCAAACTAAAAAGTAGTTTTGCTTATCAGAAGTGATATCCCCTCCTCTTGCACTCTTGCGTTACATTGTGCGTCTTTTTTTCTCTCATGTCAAAGCATTACTGAATACTTGAATAAAACATTCTGCCAACACCTAGTAAGTATCTGAAGGCATTGTTGTAACTTCAGGAAAGTATAAATAGAGGAAATTCAGAAATGAGATTCTGAGCACATGCAGTCTTTTTTTAATAATAAGTGCTATGCTGTCTAAAATCTCTTTTGACTCATAGCGTGGATTTTTTTTCCATAAAGATCAACAACTGATCCCCAAGTAAACCTATTGAGATTAACATTTTACAACATTTACTTTTGAGAGAATAGGTGTCTCAGTGCCATACAGATTCAACAGCTACATGATATATAATGTGTGTTTTCACAACGGCCAAAACAGGAATTCAGAAGTATAATTATTGATGCTTAGGAATAGCAATATGGATATTGTGGGATCCTGCTTTTTGTCTTCTCTATGTAATCTGTCTTCCAGGGAAAGGATTGGTCTGTTTGAAGTTATGGCACACTGGTTCATTCTTGCCTCTTTAGACCACTTTTCCACTCAGTTACCATAGTCAACGTTTTATTACCTTTTTTTATGACCTAGGGTATGATCTTACATGCTGGTATTCATAAGAAATGGTATTTTAGTCCTGTGTGAATGCAGTTCACAGGTTTCTGGTCCAGCAGAAAACAGAAATCCTAAGTCTTTGTGTGGCAGAAAACAAACACAAATAAAGGAACTCAACCTAAGCAAGGGATTTATGATTTTTATATGGGATTACATACAATTCGCAGTTGTGAGTGAATTACGTACAATTGTCCTCTAGTAAATCCTGATATGAAAGGAATTGTACAATGATTTCTTCGTTATACTAAGTAATAAGAAATTGAACAGGCTCTAGTGGATAATAATCCAGGCTTGTTTTTCTTTAATGTATGTTTTAAAGATCTTTGCAGCAATGCGTGCCAAGTCTTTGAAGGTTTGTATTACTTGAGGATGGAGGAGGAGTTAGGCCACTCTTGTGAGAACAAGCATCATTCACTATGTGCTGCTAGAAGCTCACTGTGATTAGGGACTTAATTTCTAAAGTGATCAGAGAAAGCCATAAAATTAATGTAGGAGGTGAAGGGATGGCGGGAAAGTAGCTGAGGCTCATGGTATTTAAAGAGTGTGCTGCTTTCTTGGCAGAAGTAAAGGCTGAGAGGGTGTTCAAGCAGGACAGAGAGAAGCCTGCAGAATTGAAATCTATTTCACTTGCACTTATCTCCTCAGTGCTAAAAAGGGATTTTAAAAAGGACGCCAAAAAAAAAACTAATGAATATTCAACGTTAGTTGAATAGGTAGAGAAATCGCTTTGAAACCCAGATTTTCTTAGTTCAAGTTTCATCTGGAGAGAATTGCACACAAGGGAATGAACATCAAACGAAAGGTAATCCTTCATTTGCCTTTATCACACTTGGTTATCTTCTTAACTGCAATTGCAACATCCCAGCTATTTCTGTTCACCTAAATTTATTCCATCAAGCTTACATTTATCCATCTGTGTGCATCTCACGTGCTGTTTTATTCCGCTGTTTCCATTCTATACTTGTAAACAGATGTGTCAATAAATAGGTGAGTAGCTGGGAAAGCTTAGTGTTGCATTCTACTACTGGAAAGGAGGGGCAAGCAGTACTCCTCATAATGTCCATCCAGAAAAACATTCCTGGAAAATCCCACATGGGCACAAAGGCCTGCCCTCTGCTTGGAATGGCTGGCCTCTCACAGCAGTCACAACCACTCCACAAGTCTGCTTTTCCTCTTTTCTTTGAATCTGTCGCAGTTATTAAGCAGCCAGAATTTCCAAGAAATCGCATGCCCCTTGAAACCTGAAAAGAAAAAGGAGCCTTGAAACGTGTTATGGTCTCTGGGGATCTAATTAATTTACTGATAGCAGCAAGTGCTCTTACAGCCTGAGCTTGTTTCAAGCGTGTCACGTCATTTCACTAAACAAGTTTTCCTTGTTACACCTAGTAACCTCTTATAAATGAATGGTACGTTCTCATTTCTTATTTATTGGAAGCACCTTTTTTTGTTGTTGTTGCTTGGTTCAATTTTATCACCACTTGATTTTCAAATGCTTTTCTGTTTAACTAATGGTGTTAATGAATGATATGCATGCAACTTCCAAAAGCAGCTTTCATGAAAGCAAATCATTGCCTTCTTTCTTAGGACATCAGCTGACGACAAGTGACAAAATTTAGTTTCTTTGTGTTTACCCTACCACATCATGAAAATATCTGGATATGTCCTGTTGATTTTTCAGGCTTAAATTGAGAGACACTAAGTAGTAACCATCTGCAGCAACACATCAGCTTGGAGAATTAAGTACCGTTTCAAGCCTCTTGCTTAAAAACAAATAGGAAGGGTCTTGTTGTGCTCTGACTCTTTTTATCCCAGTATGACTTCTATAGCAAGCTGGAAGCTCTCATTCACTTCTTTCTGGTATGAATCATCAAACACTTTTAAGTTATCCTATTACAAATGCATGTTGAGTGGCTGCTCTTTAAGTGATTAACTTTCTTCTTCTGAAAGCTGCACTGAGCAGCCACAAGTCAGGCAGAAGGTACTACTTGGTAGTTTTTCATTTTTCTTACCAGCAAAAAACAGGATCATGTTTGGCAAGCACATACAAAAGCCAACAGCTGAGCAGCAGTAGGGCTTGAACTGTGGAATGCAAAAACATCCAAAATTAACAGTAGATCAAGAATTTTGCCATTCTCTCAACCTATGCTGGAATATGACGATCAATTTACTCAACAAGGCACGGCTTTGGCAAGTCTGAAGTAAGACTGATGTTTTCTAAAAATCAACTGGAGGAACAGGGAAGCCTTTTTTTGCAGAGCATTTTTTTAAATTATTTTTGATGCACACTTTTCTGTGCACTCTTATCAGGTCAGCATCAGTAGTTTATGCTTGGACCACTGCTGGACTTTAGAGAATGGTTTCTGGAAGTTACTCAGGAATAACTGACTGAAAGCTAATGATACTATGGTATTTAGAAGTATTTTAATGTTTTTGCAAGCTTTTGATATAATAATTTTTGAATAAATATTCTTAGTTAAAATTTGGGGTTTTCTTTCCTAAGGGCCTTCCTGATTCCCTTGTGGGATCACTTGCAAGGCATAAGCGTACCTGTCAGCATGGCACTTGCCTGAGAGACAGGACTAAAACCTTTCTGCTGCCCATATTCGAGCCTTGTCACATGTGACCCCAAGTGTCCCTGGCTCCCTGGCTCTGTTCTGGAGACTGGGAGTTCACTTCAGCCACAGTTGTCCTGTCATTGCATTTCCTGGCTACTTTCAGCATGAAAGCTGTTTTAACATCAAGTTTTCCACACTAGAAGCATATAAGCAAGATATTGTTCTGCAGTTATTTATGACTGACATCTTCACAGGGCAGCTAGGATTGTGGCAGTGATCCAGAATAGGATCAACCTTTTACATTTATGAAAATATACTAAGGGGTCAAAACAGCAGTGTCTAAGCAATTGTGGTTAATTTCACATGCAAGGATTGAGTTTCCATATGTGAGTAATTTTCTATTATTACAAAAAGTATTGTGTGATAGGCACTGTGTTTTGTTTTGTTTTTTCTTAAAACATACAATCTGGTACATTGTAATTTCAGTGTGCAGCTACTTGCTTACCAGAAGGCACATGCACAAAGCACACCTCATAATTGAATGCATCTTGCTCCCGTTCTTTTCCATAAAGAACAGAATGAAAATTTTATCTAAAAATCAGTTAAAAATATGAAAAGCTAGAATCAAAGCCGTGTTGCTGTCTCAATAGATGCAGAATAGTACTTTAATACATATTTTAAATGAGTAGAAATAAGGTGGAAAATTCTGTTTGAAATACCTTTTTTTTTTTTTTTTTTTTTTAATGTGGGTTAATATCTTAACCTAAACCTTATCGATATAGGCTTTCCACTTTATAAAATTCTGCTTCCTGCTTTATAAAATTATGCTCCATTGCAAATCATTCCCCTGTAATTTAACTGTACTATCTAATGTACAATTACTATCTATATGCACTATTTCGTGGCAGGGATAAGTTCACATAGAATTATATTCTATTTTTTTTTTAATTTCAGATATCCTGGGTAAGGAGGCAAGAGGCTAAGGCATGTATTTTCTCTCATTGAAAAGTATTGCACTGCTATTTTACTGGAAAAGGAAGGGGAGGAAGGGTCACATGGTGTATTGCCGTTTGGGAGACTGAAAAGCAAAGAAAGCCTCTGAAGCACAAGGTGTTAAAATCAAAAGCAGGAAGTCACTGCCTGAAGTAACAAAAGAAGGGCTGAAATCAACAAGGTGTATAATTTACACCTCCTCAAGGGCTGTGTTTAGTTGTCCTAGGCTTTGACATCTGCCTGACTTTAGGAGTCCAGCCCATGGTGGTGGTCAGTTACCCTTAGGCGGTTGGATTTTCTGTCCTTGCTACAGCATCAAGCCATTGTCCTGCTCTCTGTCGCTTTCTGACTTCAGGATGTAGCATATTTTCTGTATTTCACAGAAGGCTCATTTGGGAATCTTACAATACTTTCCTGAGCTGCTTTTAGGTTTCAGACAGTGGTAGTGAGCCTGTCCTCTCTCAGGAATTCAGCTGCCAACTTTGTTTTTTTGATATACAGCATCAGAGCAGCAATTCATTCTCCCATGGTTTTACCTTCCTTAGCAAACACCAAGCATTTAAAAACATTTTTTGTTTCATGTTGTCTACCAAAAGCATATTTCAGCTTCACTGGGAAGTTCAGTCCCTTAAGCTGAGTTCATAGGATGGAAGCATGTGGAGATGTGGGCCTCTGCTAGTCTGCTCTCACATGGCATATTAGCAGAAGGAAGAAGAATAGCAGATAAGGCAGTACCATGGAGACTACAGGCTGTGCAAGTTGGCATCAATTGTGCCAAACAATTTTTCATTATGCTTCTACCTCCTTTTTTTTTTTTTCGTTCCCGTTCACACTCACCTCTCCTGGGCTGGGGCAGGAAGGTATGCTGTCAAACCACTTATCTCTGTCTGGTGCCCAGCTCAGAGTCCCCCACATGCACTTTCCTGATACGTGCTCCTGGGTCCCTCTCTGCTGCATCCGCAGAGGCCCTCTTCTCTTTGTGCCATCATGCCCCAGCTAAAGCCTTAACTCATTCCCTTCCAGCCCTCTGAAAGGCTTCAGATTTTCACTTTTGAATAATGGAGCAAAATAATCTTAATTTTTGAAGTATGTCAGCCCACTTCATTATCCAGCAGTATATGTAAATTGCCTACTTTTACATGCCAGACAGCTCAGTTCAAACATCTATACAAGTAACTGAACTGCCAGGTGAAGGTCTGAGTTATCATTTTGCCTCACAGACATAGGCAAAGCAGCAGCTAACAGCCTCAGGCAGATAACTGTGTGCATGTGAGTGAATGTGTGAAACTTCTGAACCCTTGAGCAGAAGCTTGCTGACTGTTAACTGCAACCACCACGGTCTGCTTGTAAATTTGGGGTAATACAGTCTAAGTGGAAGTGTCATGTCCTGAGTTCTCCAATTAAAAAAGAGACATGAGGCAAGGTCATCAATCAGGAACCTGATGGTGCATTTCATTCCTGTAGACAGTCTAGAAGGGGAAAGCAACAGCTTGGGTTCTGGAGAGAAAGGGGTCCTAAAAGAAAGTGGTCTTGGAAAGGAGAAAGAGGGCTGGAAGGAGGATGGGATGATCCTGGAAGCAGGGACAGATCCTGAACCAGGCGTGCCCGTGCTGGGAGGTGCCCTGGGACCTTAGCTGGATTTGCAAGCACCATGGCTAGTAGTGGTTGGTAATAGCAAAAAGCATCAGAGAAAGAACTAGCACCACCTTCTGCCCAGCCTCCTCACAGAGAAAGGCAGTCAAGACCTACCCAATGATACTCTGGCATTGCTCTCTAGCCAAGGAAAGGGATTGTGCTACTCTGCTCTGCACTGTGCAGCCTCACCTCAAGCACTGTGGCAAGTCTGGGTGGCACAATATAAGAAGGACATAAAACTCTTAGAGGAACATACAAAGGGGGGCTACAAAGATGGGGAAGGGTCTCTTGAGGGCAAGAGGTATGAGGAGCTGAGGTCCCTGGGTTGGCTCAGCCCAGAGCTGAGGGGAGGCCTCATGGCGGCTGCAGCTCCTCACAGGGAACGGATGGGCAGCGCTGAGCTCTTGGTTTTTTGTGCTTTTTTTTTTTCCCCTCTTTTCCAACATCTAGATAAGAATTTTAAATGTTGAAAATAAATTTTTGTGCATGAGCTACGGGGTTGCAGTTAAGGCTGGGAGTGTTTATCAGTAATCTTAGAATAAGAAGACAAGAATTCACAACTACCCCCCAGAAGAAGCATTTTGCAGTTTGAAGTAAGTATGCATTTAACGCTAGGTGTTAAATCTGAACTAAACAGAGCTTGAAAATTTAAGCAGTTTCCAAGCAGTTTCAGCACTAACTTGTAACATGAGAAAGGAAAAATGATTTCCAAAAGTCACCTTGTTTGTCACCAGCAATGATAAGAGCTAACAGTAACTGTGGTGCTGCAGACTTTGGATGATGACTATAGGCAGAAGTGGAGCTGTTTGGACACAGAAACAGAGATGGAATTTGCTTGAAGATAAAAATAAATGTGACAAGGATGGGCATGCAGGTGTAGATGAGATTCCTGATGGCTGAGAGAAGATATCAGTAAGCACACAGCCAGTGCCACACAAACGAGGACTAGCTCTCTGTTAGTTTGGTTCAATAAACGTACACAACTGCTGAGCTGTGAGCCTTTTATTTGCATGTACTAAATCCTAATAAACCTCTCATTAGGCTTATTGAGCTTAAAGTCATGGGGGAGCATGTAAACAAAAGAGTACTTCCTTTCCCAGGTCTAAGGTTTATAACCATGCTGAGTTCCCATTTCTAGTAAGAAAAAAAGTAATGTAACATGTCAATGCCATTGATATTTAGGGACTTCAAGACAACTTTCAGGTAGCTCCCTAAGACGTGTAGAGCCTCATTACTGGGGCAGTTTTTAATTGTCTGTAGGTGCACATTAAATCTGTTTGTGCTAGAGATGCTCGTTTGTCTAGCAATAATCTGAAGTTCACAGGTTTGAAATATTACTGGGAAATGTAGTAGTTTTAAAGCCAAAAATAACAAAAGTAACAAAATATGCTCATGGAAAGAGAGAAGAGAAAAAGTGTGGAAATAGGTTCTGCTGCAAGATTTGTTACTGACTTGAGGCACACACACACATTTATTTAATCATTTAATTGTATCTGGAACAGCTGGAAAGAACTTAAAAATCCTGACATGTAGATAGTTTGTGTGTTGTTTTTTTTCCCACTCCATGTCTTACAAGAATGAATCCAGATTAATCTAACAGCAGTCAGACAGACCATGTGTCCCGTGTGGAGTTTTCTGTTGAGAGAACAGTGTGTCCTCCTTAGAGGATGCAGAACTCTCACCTCTATCCTGCTCTCACAGCATCCCTGCCTCCTCCATCCTGCAGCCACACCACTTGTTTCTGTGAGCCTTGCAGAATGACATGAAAGACATTTAAAAAAATAAAAAAGAGAGGTTCACATGAAAAGTAGTATATTGTCTGAAGTAAGTGAGAGGTTGGAGGTTGGAAAGTTGGAAGTTTCCTAGTGCCATTTACACACGCCAAATTTCAGAACTTTTTGGGGGGGGAGCAGCAGAACTGTCTAACTAAAAAGGAGTAAGTCTCAGCCATAGACAAGTCTTAGTCTCCATTATTTTTGGGTCACTAGCAGCCTGCACATGATAGGTCTTTTTCCTGACTTTTGTTTATGATCTCTTCTTGCAAATGATACAGAAAATGCTTTGTCTAAAACAACTGTAGTATTACGTGGATGTAACATGAAATAGTTAGATCACATAATCCTGCTTTAAATACAATATAATAAATGCATTGTTAACTTTCAAAGGTATGAATGAATGTTTCAATTGTTGAATGAATTGTTGAAATGACACAGTTGTCCAAGTATACTGATTGCGTTCAGCCTCTGAAATAATAAAAAAAAATTCTTTTAAATGCTTAACAGAAATGAAAGTCCTGTTCTTGCTCCTCCTCAGGGAGCCCAACACCCCCCAAAAAGTGGAATATTCATTTGCTTTTGAAAAAGCAGAATTCTTGAAAAACAACAAACATACTTTTATTCATGTTGTGAATCTTTCTAGCAATGTATCATCATTTTTTGGTTATTAATCAGTGAGACTGTTATCATTGTAAAACTGGAAATATCAATACATTTTTTAAAAAGAACACTGGGGTACTTATTCATGATTCTGTAAATTCTTCTTGGAAACCTGAGGCATCAGCAAGTTCTTCATCATCCTCATGTGACAGGCTCTTCTCCTGGATGAAGGAGGCTGGTATTAGCATATTAGCTATTGTTTGCTCAAGACTCAACATTACTTACTCTTTGCTTGCTGGATGTCAATTTTGTTGTTTCAATTTCCAGGTGTGTATGCAATATAGACTGCAGTGGATACAGTTTTAATCCTGTCTGTGCTTCTGATGGAAGTTCTTATAACAACCCCTGCTTTGTTAGAGAAGCATCCTGTCTGAGGCAAGAGCAGATAGACATCAGGCATCTTGGACACTGCTCAGGTAGGTTTAATTTTATTTCTCCAACAAATGTAAATTCTGATATAAATAGGCTTTTCCATTTTTAATGAGAACTGGCTGATCCAGGTATCAGTGAACTGTATTTTAGTTCTCCTCACTATCAGTGAACTCACCATCTGTATTTTAGTTTTCCCCACGTAGATGTATGTTTACACTCCATATATATGATGTGGTATGCTTCCGTTAACTTTTCTTCCTTTGGCTGCTATTACCTAAAAAGACAACAAAAGGTCATAGGAGAATGTAAGCAATATCCCTACATGAGGGTACTGTTAGAAGTAGGAAAGAAAAGGGAATACTGGAATGTGAATAATGCTTACTGTTGCTACTGAAGGATGTAAAATATAATTGCAAGGTGAGTAAAATTGGGCCTCAGTTGCACTGCTGTTTATCCATTCCCTTTTCCAGTGCTGGAAAGGTGCACCAAAACTACTGCCGTGTGTGCTGTTGATCATAGAATCATAGAATGGTTTGGGTTGGAAGGAACCTTCAAGGGACTCTTCAGCCTGGCCTTGAATGCTTCCAGGCAGGGGGCATCCACAGTTTTGGAGTCTTGGTTTCAGTCAGATCAAGGTGAATTGCCTGTAGGACCTTCCTGTTGTAATAACAGCTGTTCACCATCCCTTTTCTGGTTACAAAATCTGTAATTTGAATAGTTTGAAAAAGAATATATATCTCAACCAAAATAACTTAGGCCCATATAATGGAAGATATTTAAGTTCAAAATCTACACTCTGAGGTGAGCCCTGTGTTAGACTAGAGTCTGGAATTATTGACTCTACATGCTCCTGCCATGGTTGGATGGGAGGAACAATATGGGAGTGTGTATGCTTGTACTGCACTTTTTTCTTTGACTTTTATTCTCAATGATGTGTATGCAGTGGCTTGGAATTAAGCTTTTCCTAATAGCTATCCATGCATGTATTTATCATCTAGAAGCAGATGACACAAACGCAGTTGGAAAGAAAGACGACGGCATGCAGTATCGGCCAGAGGTGAAAGGTATCGTGCTGGCTTTGTGCTGTTTGGTTATAGTTTCCCAAGATGAGAAAAGACAGTGAGCAAGTCCTTTCTCATCTGCTTGCAGCTTTGATTTCTGTAGCCAAAACAGACCTGTGAACAGCTTCTTTCTTGCAGCACTGTCATTGTAAGGCTGGCATGAAGTAGATGTGCAGGATTTGTGAATTCTGCCTTGCTGTATTCTTTTAAGATGCTCAGCTGCTCACCACCCCTACTCAACAGTCACAGGATTAGACCCCTGCCAAGTGCTGTGAAAATGCCTTTACTGCAAGATATCAAGCTGTGAGATAACAGATGAAATTACACAAACCCCCTGCAACCCCCTCTTTTCTGAAAACATCTGCCAAAAAAATGCAGATTCTTTATTTGGTCATTTTAATATCTTTTATGTAAACCAAAATGCTAAATCACATTGGTTGGAAACATTTTACCTATATGAATTAATTCCTTAGTATAAACAAAATGAGATAGAGTTTCACTTTCTGCTCAATTATTTTGTGTCAGCACCTCATTTTTTCTCAGAACAAATGCTCATAGCTCTTGCTCAAAGTATTGCTGTCCAGGAAAAACACCTGGCTTTCTCAGAGCAGATCTGCATAGGTGATAACCTTGCCTCCTCTTCTCTCACAAGTAATAGCAGTTTTACCTTCTCTGTTAGCTCTGACCTTTAATTTTTTTCTGTCATTACACTTGTTTTGCACTCCCATGGCCACCCGCAATAAAAGCATTCAACCATGCCTTTAGACATTCCCTGTGTTCATCTTGAAAACCCATTCATTGCTAAAAAGCCCTGTGCTTTTTTCCTTTTTCACAAATTCTTTTATTTTCATTCTTTTTAAGTACCAATTGGAATGATGTAATGTCAATATTCACTTACATTGTGGGGGCATAAAAGGGATGAAATGCAATGTACATCTTATTATGTGAATGATAAAACACCACTTTTGGTTCGTATTTGGAAGAAGTTATAGTCTTTTATTCCTTGCCCATAAATTGTCCTTGAAATCAAGTAAATGGGAAGAACACTGTATATAATAATTATGATTAAATATATAGTTTGTGCGGTCTCAAGTTCAGCAGATGATGTGCAAGAATGGAATATGTTGTGCTAAAAAATAGTTCTAAGTTTTTTTTATGTGGTAGTCAAGTTTTTTAGACAGCGAAAGCCTGAAGTGAAATACTGTGAATGACTTTTTCCTACAGGAGAAGAGAACAGGCTGCACTTCTATCTGTGTGCTTTTACTTTTGAGTCCTGTGCATCACTCTTGTTAAACCCTCTCCTCTGAATGTATAGTATCTCTCAGTCCTTAGAATCATGGCCAGGATGGTCTCCTCTTCCTACTGTATCTACCTAAAATTAAATCAGAATGATCTCAGTTCACTGGTGCAACTGGACTTCTGCTTTTGTCCTGCTAAGACGGACATCACTTTCAGTTGCTGTGCAGGCCTCTTCTTTCTGGTAATGCATCTAATCTTTTTTTAATTGATCACTTTTTCTACACCAGTTAAATCTCTCACTTAGAAGTCTGGCTGGCCTCTCACGTTAAAAATTGATTCCCATCAATGGATGGATAAATGTCCATTTTACTTCGCTCAGCCCACGTTGTGTTTCTGGCTTGAGCAGTTGTGGCTACCTGGCTGCCTTCCAGGGGATGCATCTGTCAATGGATCCCACCTTCTGCATTCATATATACAATAAGAACAGCGCAGCCATCTGGACAGACCAATGTATGTAGCTTATTACTAACCTCTGATTGAGATAGATACAACAGTAATTAACTGCTTGGAGGAGGAGGGAGGTAACAATTTTGGGATGACCCAATTTCCTCCTTTTGGACATACGACCATGTAATCTATTCCAACAGAGCAGTATCAGGTGTATTGTCAACATAAGGCTATGTCTTTCACTTGTGTCAAGTCTCCTGTAACTTTGAAGAACAGCCTGAACAAATAGGCTTTCTTACTAGGAAACCTAGAGGCTTCTGAAACCTCTAATGTATAGATAATTTTTTTCTTAATATTCCAGAAAATGTTCAAGGGAAACCTAAAACAGCAGCATGCGTTTCCTTTTTTTTCTCTGCGTATGAATGCATTCTCTTTCTTTTTGGTGTTATTTGAAATAATCGGTGATTGTGTAGGAGAATTCTTCTTCACAATCCTTTTTTGCTTTGCATCTGCAGTTCATTATAATCTTGTGTTTGTGAAGCTATAGTCTATTGCCTAGAAATGAACATAATTCCACAATTACAACCACATCTTTTGATCCCTGCACTTTAGAGAAGTTCATTACAAAAGACCAACTTCTGTATTTAAGACTTCTTTACAGAACAATTTTTGGGGGAAATGGTATAAAATGTATGCAGCTTTTGATAGTGATAGATGCAGGAGGTCTTGGGCAGAAGGGACTGCCTTCCTCTGCTGGGCTGCTATGGCCAGCAGCTAAGCACCCACCAGTTGCTCACTCACCTACTCTTTTCCCTCAGGAGGACAGGGGAGAAAATTGGAAGAGCAAAAGTGAGGAAAAAAATAATTGCTCAAGGTAAAAAGTAGTTTAATAGATGAAGGAGAAAAAAAGAATAAAGCAAGCGATACAAAGGCCATCACTCACAATCTCCCACAAGCTGACCAGTACCACCAATCTCTGAACAACTGCCACTTTGGGAAGGAAGACCAAAACCCCTAGTTCTGTTGCAGAGTATGAAATCCTGAATATCTTTTTGTACGCTTCGGGACAGTTGTCCTATCCCTTCCAAAGCTCTTGAACACCCCCAAGTTGCTCAAGGAGAGCAGAGGGATGAGTAGGACAAAGCCTGTTGGCTCTGCAAGCTTCCTTCAGCAACAGCCAATACTGGCTTGTTATCAACACTATTTCAACTATAAATTCAAAACCCAGAACTATAGGGGCTGTGGTGATGAAAGAGTTAGCTCCATTCCAGCCAGAATCATTACACTTTCCAAAAGAATTGGTATTGTAAGCTCATTGCGGTATTTTGAGATTCCTACTCTGAAAAGGAATTTCTGTAGGAAGACAGCTGTTGTAATGTGTTTGATTTCAGCTGTAATGACTGGTGATGCCAGTCAGAACAGAATTTTCTACCCCGTAAGTATAAAATGTGCTTTAGTTTCTTTCCAACCCTTCAGATCTTCTGTTTAGACATAGGAGTGGGCTTTATGTATCTATGTGTTTGCTCCGTGCTACAGTGACACTGACAAAACTTCTGATCTTCCCTCACTTGGTTGTTTCTATTAAAAATACTTTTCTCCTTTCAAGAAAGCTCACATAAGAAGAATGTTAGGATATCTCTGAGGATCATTTTTCAGTGTGATGCATCCTACCAAATAACAGCAGGTGTTTATGAAACTTCACCCTTAAGCCTTTGCTTCACTGTTCTGCATTTCTTTACTCACCATCAGTCTTTCAGGGCGTTCCTCAACTGTTCTTGCTTGAGATTTTTTAATAATACTGTACAGCATTTGTATTTTTTATGTTTGTTTGTGTTTTTTTTTTTAAGATGCCAGTGATCAAAGAGAAGACATTTACATTGGTAACCACATACCTTGTTCAGAAAGCTTTAATGGCTACTGTATACATGGAAAATGTGAATTCATTTATTCCACTCAGAAGGCTTCCTGCCGGTAAGTCCTGAACGCCTCCAAAATATGCTTGAAATTGCCATAAGGCTTAATCAGAATGTTCCTTAGCCATAATTACAGCACGTATCCGTTTGCAGTTACTTAAGCAGTGGCACAGAAGCCACATGCCTGGGCTGTGGGCAGCACACAGCTGCAGTGGTCACGCAGAAGCCAGTGTTCAGAGGAAGGACTCAGCTGCTCACATGCAAGGTGGTTCAGAAGCTGAATCCCTCTGAAGACTCTGGCCTTAGTGTTGGCTCCTTGTTTTCAGCTGGTAGATCTTGTCAAGAGAAAAGCAAAACCTAGAAACCACTGCCTGTTCCTTGCATGGTTTTTCTGTCTGACTGCAATTGCCCTATTGACCTCTAAATCTGTTCTCGTGTTATCTATACATCTTATTGCTCTTGGCATAAATTCTCTGGAGTATCAATGTTATTTTTAATATTTATTGCCTCACAATTTTTAATATTTATTGCATCATGATTATATTTATTACTTCACAATAATATGTTTTATTTAGAGAGCATAAATTGCAAAATATTTTTTATGTCTGCAGCATTATTTAACAGCTCAGTATTAAGCTACTGTTACCCAAGAAATGTGAACTTTTTATTTCTTTAGCTATCAAGTATTTTTTTTTCTCTAAGTGTCACTAAATTCTATGTCTCATTTTCTTTAAAAATTAGGAAATCGTTTAAAAATGTGTTTCAGAAAATGGCTCTTAATAACATGTAGTGCCTTACTTATTTGGAGTTTTCACTCCTGAATTTTATCTTGCAAATTTGTACTTCCAGAATAATGTAGCTGAAGATGCTATTACTCTTTGCTATTTATCCTTAGCTTTGGAAACTTCAGCTGTAAATCCATCAGATCTTATACTTTCTCCCTTGATCTTTATCAAGTGAGGCGTTTCTCCACTACCAACATGTAAGGGTTTCCAGACTGACTAGAGAGCAGGAAGTCCAAAAAGAAGAGCCAATACAGTCGTTGGCTTAGCCAATTGAAAGCTTGTATTCCCTTACCCATCTGAGACACGTTCTTGTTTTCAACTCTCTGATAGGATTGTATTTGTTTTTCTCTTCTCTTTGGCCAAAACCAAGAGAGGATAACATGCTTTTGTTTCTTTTGGGAATCTGGTTGCATCCCCAACATTGTCTTGGTGGGCAGCAGTTTTTGAGTACAGTGTTCTTTTGATCCAGAGTTGTGTTTATTACAATTTATTGTGGATTTATCTGCAAAATATTCAAGTTAGCGGTGTTTCAAAAAAACCATTCTGAATGAACTGACTTTTTTAATTTCTCAGTTTTATTCTGGTTAGTGCTATTATAAATAGTTATTTATTTATTTATAATTCAATTACTATTCAATCGTTTAAATATTTATTGTTAATCTAAAGTACAGATAATGAAGTCTTAATGCTTTTGATTAATATACTGCCTCTTTAAATTCTATTTTATAATTACCTTTAGAATTACTACTTTTGGTTATTTATTTAAATGGTTGATTATTTAAGCCGAAATAGTCTCAGCACTTGGCACAGCACAGCAAACCTCACAGGGTTCCAGTCAAGAATTTCTGACTGTCAGTTTTCGGCCTGAAGCACCAAATGTCCTTTGGACTTGCTTGGCTATTTAAATACTCATGGTCCTTATTTCCAACGAGTGGTGTGTGAGATGTACCAGATGACCTACAAAACTGCTGAAAACACCTATTCAGAGCAAATCTGATTTATGCTTTCACTGAGAACAATGAATCTCTATGCTCACCGTACTGCAGCCCTCCAGAACTGCCATCAGGTGGACTGGAGGAAGGCTTTGTAGTAGTAAATTGCACAATACTCAGTTTAGTAGCCTTTGCACAACTGGGATCTGATCTGTCTCCTGCTGCCTCCCTGGTGCAGTGCAGTTGTGCCCTTATGGCAGGCTGCATCTGGAAGGCAGAGTTCATCCCCTGCAGAGGAATCTAATCTTCATTTCACTAACTCCATTAATTGACTGATCAGCATAGTCTGATGAATCCTCACTGACTTATGTTTATCATGCTTTATATTAATGCAGAAGAATGCCTTAAAATCTGTTCTGCCCATTTACAAGGCAGCTTAAACTATTGCCTACTACTTCACCCACACTACCAACACAATTCTTAACACAAACAGTTCTGCTTTGCAGGAATTCAATAGTGCTAAATCTCCATTCAGTATTTCTGAGAAATAATTTCCTGCCACTTCAGTGTTTCACAGCAAATGTTTTTGAATTACTTGTGCTTCCTTTGCTTTGTTTTGCCTCACGCTGTAAAGCAATTCTCACATTGATCACAATTTGGCTGTTGTTATCTTCTTTAATAAAAATAAAAGCAAAGTCACAAAGAAGAATTCAATCCTCTTCACTTGCAAGAAGGCCACTTTCTTCTTGTTTCTTCTTGGATGATCAACAGTGTTCCCTCTCCTCTTTCTTCTTGTATGCTATCACATTTCTCCCAATTCCTTTCCAATCTTTAGCCATTACCAGGCTTACTTACAATATGCTGAGGCTTTTCTTTAATAGCTCTGCTGTTACTGGAACTTATTTCATGCCTGAACATAAGTATCTTACACAGCTGCTCGTGGCTGGAGATATGAATATGAAAACCCCAGCAGTTATCTCTGCACACAAAGGAAGTTTAGGAGCCACCTAAGCAGTTGCAGGAAGGTCTAGGAAATAATCATTTTGTCCCTCCAAACAGAATTAACACTTAACCCTAGCACAAAGCTTTTGTATGGATGAGATCAAGTCTGTGTTGTATCCAGTTTACAAAAGGAGTGGTTTTGTGCCTGTGGCAGTAATTCTCCAGCTTTCTACTGTATCCTTAATGATGTGCTCACATCAGTTGGTTTTAAAGGATAGCTGTACAAGGAACTTGTTACTCCTGCGCTTGTTAGTGATCCTTTAAAACAAGCACTCATGGATTCATACTTCAACCTGAAGGCTGAGGGTTTTCAGTAGTTCTCCCCACCTACACTTACAAGAAGAGGAGGGATTAAAATCCCTTGCCCAGGGATGTGTATGTGGTAGCCCTGGGTTCTGCACACTCCAGCACTTCCTGGGGTAGCTGGGGTAGATTTTTCCTTTCCTTTTTGAGCTTCAGCCTCTCTCTTCTTGCAACATGAGGTGCTCCAGGGTACTCTGTCATTGCCACCTTCACTACTGGCAAACCTCACTGTCACTGCACAAATGTGTCATTGATTGGGAGCAGCCTCTGCAGAGTTTCTCACTGAGCTAGTTGCTGGTTTGCTTGGGCAAGATACTATTTAGAGCAGCTGCTTCTCTTTGCTGCTGTTCATCCCCCACCTCTGGCCAACTTTCATGGCTTCTTCCACAAAGTCTCACATAAACAGTCAGGGGTTATCAGGTTTTCTCCCATTAGCGTCCTGCAAGGGAGCTCAGTTTCCTCCCAGGGGATTGTGAGAGTCATCTGGATGAGCTGCCAGCTGTGAGTCTTCTTGACTACTCTGCACAGTCAGCAAGGGAAATGACCTGACCTCTGTGAAGTGCATTTGCCCTGAAATTCCTGGTGGCTCACGGTAAGAGGTTGATAGTGAAGAAAAAAATTGGAAAAGACTGTAGTTTGGAGACACGGCAGGTGGGGTCTTGAAGCTGTTCTTGTCCAATAGTTTTTGCAGGATTCCACATCAGTAAGATGCAGCTTGAAAAGGCATTTTCCTTTTTCCTTGGTTTTTCAAGGTTTTTCTTCCTTCTCTATACTCCATGCTCATATCGACATTGCTGCCAAGTTCCTTGAGCGTACTGCTTTGTGTCTCATCTGGTCTGTTTACTTGTTTCATCTAGTTGCTTTATTTTTCCTAAAAATTGCCCCAACTTAACCACCCCACATACTTCTTTTGCCAAACCAGGTCTCTCACTATCCAGGACAGAAGAGACTACGTTTTCTGCCTCTCCTCTCGTCCCAGAAATCCAAACCTTTCTCCAACTTAGGCACTACCATATCTCCACCTTCTCCCCAGCTCTTTCTCAGCGACCATCCAAACCTCTTCACTCATTCACAGAACAGGCAGAATCTCAGCTCTTTTGTGTGCTTCTGCTCTCTAAATTTCATTTTAGGCTTCAAAAAGTGATGTGTCCTGAGCTGCTGCAGCAGTAGTGATAGCACTGATGAGGCTGTTTCTTTCCTGCTGTCACTGATGTGAGTACTGGGCTTTTTCATCCCAAGTCTTGGACTCCTTCTTTCATCCACAAAATGACTGGACTGCTGTCAAAATACGTATTCCATTAAATGTTCCTTTTCTTTTTCAGGTGTGAATCAGGATATACTGGACAGCACTGTGAAAAGACAGACTTTAGTATTCTTTATGTTGTCCCAAGTAGACAAAAGCTTACGCATGTCCTTATTGCAGCAATAATTGGAGCCGTACAGATTGCCATTATAGTTGCAATTGTCATGTGCATAACAAGGTGGGTAAAAGCCAAAGCCAAAGGAGTGAAAAATTACACATTGTACTTATACACTTTTTCTATATTTGAATCTTTTCCTCTCTGGATTTTTATGTGCATTAACAAGTACTCTCAAATACTCACATAAAAGATACCTATTACTCTTTTTGTCACAAAATACACATTCATTTCAATTTGCAAACCACCTGCATCCTCTCTGAATCCCCAGAACAGCTACGCATGAGAGGAGATCAGCCTTGAAACATTCAGAAGGTCAGCTATTGTGTTAGACCTTCATGGAGTTATTCAAGCTTTGATGTTATCTTATAGAAGATATGGTTCCCCATCCCTCTCTCCCCCCCCCACCCTGCTGAAACCAGAGAGGTTGACATGTTGCTGTTTTCCTGCAGTTCAGCTATAAATAGTGTTATATCTTGCATTGCCCAGTCTCCGGTGGGCTGACTAAGTCCTTTCTTGGTCAGAATTGCTGTCTTTTTTATAATGCTTTCTTAGATGTGTATCCATCCCCAAGAAAGGGATGAGAGGTGGCCTCTGCCTGGGGAGTTCCAACAAGCAGCAGAGTACCTGGAGGTCCAGCACTGCAAGGGCCAATTGATCCAGTCTTAACACCCCCTGGATTTTAAATATGAAATTGTAAAAAGTAAAGCAAATACAGTTATTTACCATAATACATGCATTTGTCAATCATGGTTGAAGGGCATAGCACCTTGCTGGTTTGGTTCTCAAGTTAAGCAGAACTCTTTTCTCAGTAGGATTTAAGTGTCCCACGTAAATCCACAACCATCAGCCAGGTACCAAACAGCAGGAATGTCCACTCAGCCAGCACAGTTCCTACACTCTTTGGTGTTGTTAAGTCAATTCACTATTGCTAGGTTTAAATTTATATGGTATATATTAAAGCATTTGTCCTTTTTTCTTTCTTTCCTTTTTTTTCTTTTTTAAACAGAAAATGCCCCAAAAACAATAGAGGACGTCGGCAGAAGCAAAACCTAGGCCATTTTACTTCAGATACATCATCCAGAATGGTTTAACTTAGTGATTTTTATACCTACATTGACCATGTGATGTACATTTTTATTATATCTTTTTTTAAAGAATGGAAATATTTATTTCAGAGGCCTTATTTTTGAACATTTTTAGTGTAACAATGTTGGTCTGTATTCTGAAAGCATCAGCTCTAACAGCTATGGACTGTTTTAGTACCTTTACTTTTCTGTTTTTGAATACAGTAGTTCATTTTCTGTATCTGTATCACATGGTTATATAATAGACTTGTGCTTTATTCATGGAATGTAATATTTTTGGGAACACAGATTTATTCCACCAATGGTTGTAGATTTAAAAGGGAACAACAGAAAAAAAAAAACATACGCAAAACAACCAACAATAAAAAGTCCACATTACCTAGCAAACAAGGCATGAACTAAAGGTAAAAATGTTTACAGCTTACTTTTCTTATGAGAAACTAGAAAACACTGTGTTTAAATACCGTAGATATTTAAATGTTTTTGGAAGTTAGTAACTGATTTTTTAGACACTGCCTATCGCATGAACTGTGAAGCTGTGTGCTGTGTGTAGTTGTAACATATTTATGAAACGTGTGGGCTGGGTCAAAGCACTGCCATCTTCATTAATGATTCCGACAATTTATTTTTAAAGGGCAAAATTATGAATTTCTTAATTTGGGAAGTTGCCTGGTAGAGCAGATGGCACAGGTCCAAAAGAAGTAGGTCTTGGTAGATTTAGGGGTTGTAAAGGTTGGTGTTGAATAATTGAACACAAATAATTGGAATAAAGCCTACTTTATCACAACTGAAGCTGTTTTAATACTTCTTAAACTTTTTTAAAGAAAATACATGTTTTAACACCTACAATGCAGATTGTATAGTGTTTGTGATTCAAATAAAATAAATAATAATTTAAAAAAAACAACAAAAAGAGCAAATAAAAGTGAATGAATTACTAGTGCTCTTGTATAGAGTATTTTCAAGAGCTAAGAAAGTCCATCCAAGTTAGTCTGCTGGTCATAGTTATATTAATAGACTGTTAGTTGTTGTTCGAGAGATCCAGAGATAAAGTGTGAATAGGACGTGTTCAGCTGTTTTAACATGTAGTTTAGGCTTTCAGAATTTTGCATGTAGGATTTAATAATTTGTTCAATTAAAAAAAAAAAAAGCTTTCAACATTTTGAACTGGAAAAGCATGTCACAATACAGCGTTTTCACTATATTGCCTCTGGTTTAGTGTGTTTATTTGTTACCTCACGTGGCAATTGCAGCCAGCTGAAGAGCTGAAGTTTGTTTTGCTCCAAAAACAGCCAGTGCTCATTTTCCAGAGTGCTGTTTGAATTCCATCAGTGCAAGTGCTTCAGGAACACAAAAACAACAGTAGATCATTTAAAATATGCGAGTTTGCTCGCCTGCTTAGTTGGTAAGTTACTTAACTTCTCTGGATTAACACTAATAACTTCATCAGCACAGAAGCGTGACCCTTTAAATGTGTGCTCCTTTCCAGACATTGCTTCCTAATTTTAGAGGTTTCATGTTGCTGAAAGCATCTGAGCCATCGTGTGTGGACATTTGGTGTGCAGAAGCATCTGACCCACCTCCAGGAGCGGCGTTCCACTCCCACCCTTCAGCATGGCCGAGGCCGCCTGTCACACCGGCTGCCTGCAGTAGTGGTTGCAGGGCATTCAGACAAAAGGGTCCTGCCAAAGAGAGGCAAAATGGAGCGCCGGGAGATCACTCTGGAGGCTGACAGACTCCACCAAAACCGCCTGTCGAGCGTCACCGAGGACGAGGAAGAGCAGGATGCAGCATACACCATTGTGACGGTCCTGGACAAAGTGGCCAACATCGTGGACAGCGTGCAGGCGAGCCAGAAGAGAATAGAAGAGAGGCACAGGGAGATGGAAAATGCCATCAAGACCATACAGATTGATATCTTAAAGCTTGCCCAGGCTCACGGCAACACTGGCTACACAGTAAACAAGCTGCTGGAGAAAACCCACAAGGTCAGCTCCACCATGAAGGAAGTGCGTGCGCGGGTGGAAAGGCAGAGTGCCAATGTACGGAAGGTGCAGACAAAGCAAGAGGAGATGCTGAGGAAAAACAAATTCCGGGTTGTGATCTATCAGGTAACCAAAACCTGTCTGTCATAACCATTGCTGTGCTATGTTTGTGACACCTCCTTGGTAGCTGTGGATAGGCATCATATGGTGAACCAAAAGGTGCAGCCTGTCCAGCAAAAGTGTGGCTTTATGCTTTCTTCAGCACTGAGCTCCACTTCTCCATGCCTTTCAGCATAGCCCACGGGAGGCAGTGCATGCAGTCTATTATTAGTGTTGGTGGGTTTCAGAGCCAGTAGTGTAAGATTAACTGCAGATCAGCAAGGACTATTTGTTGCCTCTCTGAAAGGTAATATGAGGCAGGCCCTGTAAATCTTGTCATACAAATCATGCCTGACATTCATCTCTCATATTTTTTTCACCATATTAGGTAGAAGTCCAAATAACAAATTGTTTGTAAGCTCTCAGGTACAGTGTCTTTCTTTTAACATTAACTTTAAAACATATGGTGTATTTAACTTGCAGTGTTACCCAAGCTTTTGCTTGGGGACTTCCTTCATTGTTTCAGTCTGCAGCACTGGGTGCATAAACTCAGAACCACAGTGTCTTTCTTGCAGCAAATAGTTCCTTGCATTGCTATCCTTGGCAGTGCTTTCCCACAGCACGGTTCTTCCAATCATGCTTGGTGAGTGATTACACACTTTCATCATTCTTCATTCCAGGATGTTCTTTGTTCTTACAAATGATAGTATTTGAGGAGGAGTTTCATGAAATGGCAGGCTTTTGCTGACACCCATACACAGAGCCCTTAGTGCAGGCAGTTCATGGGATCTGTCACTGGCAAGCAAGTGCTGTGACACTCATTTATTTAATGACCTGATCCTTCATTTGCTGAAACTTCCCAGTTTCTCAACAGAAAGTGTGAGTGTTTTATCTTTTGCCAGAAGCATAGCTTCTCCTTCATACCAGTGAATCCCCAAAGCTTCTTTCAAAACAAGTCGTATTCATCATTAGGCAGTCTTGAGAATGTCAGCCATTGTGAGTAACATGATGCGCTCCCATTGCCTTGTCTTGAACGCTGATTTTCTAACTATTTGTTCATAAATAACATTATTTGCACGAATGGGTCCACTTGTTTCAGTGAGTATATTCACCAGCATATATAGCTGACAAATTCTTATGCATAACCCAGCTTTCTTAACTATTTTATTTTCCAGTTTGGGGAAGAAATAGCTTTTTTTAAAAAAAGTAAAAGCTGAAGGTAGGCATTCTTTAATGTAATGTTAGTAACATATGCAGCCAAATTGTGCCTCCCAGCTTTTCTGACTGAATTACTTACTGTGGCTGCACAGAAGAAAGTGTGGGCAGAATTCAGCCAATTATTACAATTATTGCAAGCTGCACTATCATGATGGAATAACAAACAGGCAATTCTGCTATTCCTTGCATATCTTTTCTCATCTAAAGATAATAAATATCTTTGACTTTCCTGATTAATGGCATAGTGCCATTTCATTGATAGCCCTTTACTTTATTGCAGTAAAGTTGATGCTTTAAGTATAGTAAAATGTTATGGAAATAGATTTACACATAGCTGTAAAGAACAACTGTTGCTATTTTTAGACCTTTCACATCAAAGGCAGCTCTCACCATGTGTACTTTCTGTGATAATCACCTTCAGTGGAGTCTCTGGACTCTTTGCTTATTTTGCTGGACAAGAACAACCTCCACCATGTTCCATATGTTTAACCCTCAATTGGAACATTTCAGGAACGCAAACAGAATTTAGGATTTGTCTCTCTTTAGTTTTCTATTTCTGTGGTAGTTAAGGACTGGTTGAGCACATGAATTACTTCCTCTATGACTTCCATCCCTTTCATAAGGTGAATTGAAGAAACCTTTCCCCTCATGCACAGCAGAGGAGCACTATACGCTGCTGTCTTTGCAGTCTGACATTTAGCGCTTTCCTGGAGGAGGAGAACTGTTTTGCTCCACAAAAGCAAGGTATTCAAGAGCGTGATGGAGTTTTAATGCCCAACACACTCCTGAAAGCCTCTTTCACACAAGCGTAGTCATTTTCACACTGTTGATTTACACCGGTGTAAGTGCACTGTTGCATTGCCAAGACCTGAATGACTGAAGCTTGGCTACCACGAGGGGAAGTCTGCTAATAGCTGGTGAGTCAGTGTGGGGCACCCACTCCCTTCACTGTATTTTACAAATAGATGGAACCAAGTTGTTTACTTGGAGGTTGTGAGTGACAGCTCTTCTGTAGTGACTTTTTTTTTTTTATGAGCTATTTGGGATACTGTGGTGGAGCCAGTGACCCATGTGTAGCCACAGTGGAATGCTCCTGTGGGTTTTAGTTTTAACTTCTGCCAGAACATTGGCCTATGAGGAAAAAGGAAACACCAATTAAATCCTAAAGATTTTCTTTCAAGTGGATGGCTTTGATCACATCATTGATGGAAGGAGCAGGCAGGTTGAAAAGGATCGTTGGCTGGAGGAGATTCCCAAGAGACCTCAGCCATGATGAAAAGATCTGGCAAATATCCTCACATTTAAAAGAGACGAAATGATCATCCGTGAGGATAATGATTAGGAGAAAGCGAGCATTCGTTTTTAAAAGGCCAGGCAGTTGAGGACAAGATTTATTGGCAGGCAGTTTTCCTGTCCAGGTTGATGGCACCATTAAAACTGCCAGGTTACGTCAGACTTTCTAGAGATGTCTTTGACTCCAATGTGCCAGCTGTCCTCAGAGTATAACGAGATACGCAGAGTATATTATAGGTTGTACAGGTCTCTGTTCACCTCTGTTCGTGTTATTCTGAATAACCAGCTGTGAAAGCTGTCATTTCTCTTCAGTCAAAGAGCACCTCACAATTTGATTCATTCTGACTAAATTATTCAGAAACAGCTAATTTCTGAATAATTTTAATCCTGAAAGAACTTGCTTCATTTACTTTCTCTAATGTTCTGCAAGTTCCTCTCCGAATGTGAATGTGCAGCCTCCAGGAAACCTATGTTACAGCAGCTGGTCTTCAGAACAGCATCCCCTGAGGGGACTGCCCCACTGCAGGTTTGGTGGGAGGCCAGCAGATGAAGCCTTGTGTGGAACACTCATATTATACATAAACAGATTAAAATAGAAAGGTATTCCTGGCCTCTGTCATTTTGCTGCATGATTATCTGGACATTAAAAATGGTGAACTTGAAATGGGGATAATAATCTGAAAATCTGAAGTGGAAGCACTTCTATATGCAGAAGGGGTATATCAAGCTCAAGGGGTGAGGCTGCAAACATGGGCTCTGATGGACCTGCTGCATAAAAGCACCCTCTGTCAGTACGCAGTTTCAATTATGCCTGTGCTGAGAAAAACCTGAGGGTCAGCATGACTTAAAAGGTAGAGAATATAATGCTTCTATATAAAAAAGACAAAAGAAA
This sequence comes from Chrysolophus pictus, assembly GCA_037305975.1. Classification (NCBI taxonomy): domain Eukaryota; kingdom Metazoa; phylum Chordata; class Aves; order Galliformes; family Phasianidae; genus Chrysolophus; species Chrysolophus pictus. Next base: position 35,779,094 of record CM074577.1, read on the forward strand.
CAACTGCCATTCATCTGATGTCATTTGGGCATGAGAAGGGCAGGCTTAGGAGAGGCTCTAGGCAGCTGTCTGCAGAACAAAACCATTAGCTCCATGAAGCTAAATAGCTCACCAAGAACAGACTGTTCTAGGTAACCCATTTGTGATTATTTTTATGTGTTACAGAAACATGGCAGAGCTTATCCTTTTTCCTGTTTTTGTATCTGATGTCTTAGCTCTTAGTAGACAATCTGGAAAAAGAACAAATAGCTGTGGACTGTTTTGTGGGACGCATGGTTTGTAAAAGGTTTTAGGAGAGTTTGCTTTTCAGACATCGCTGTCAACTGTATGCTACTTTCGTAAATGATCTTGGCACAGAATGCGATGCAGTTGCTAATAAAATATGCTTAAAATGATGACCTGTCAGTCCAGAGAAAAAAATACAGAAAAGAAAGCAAATTATCTTTAAAGCTAGAGCAGCAGTAATTGAACTGTGCACAGTCAGCTCCGCTACTTAGCAGAAGCTCTTGCTGATAGTTTGACTTCGTAGGCCCCATAGTTTGGGAAGGACAGAAAAGGATATATTCATTTCTCAAAAGATGACTGGGGGTTTGTTGCCATTCATACAGCTGAGGGAACTGGGATTGTTTCAACTGGAGAAGAGGAGGCTCAGGGGAGACTTTAGCACCTCTACAATGACTTGACAGGTGGGTTTGGTGAGGTGGGAGTCAGCCTTTTCTACAGGGTAACACTGCTAGGATGAGAGGCAATGGCCTCAATTTGCATCAGGGGAGGTTCAGGTTGGATATTAGGAAAAATTTTTTTCTCCAGAAGAGCGGTGAGGCACCTGAAACGGGCTGCCCAGGGAGGTGGGGGTGTTTGTGAATTGTGTGGATGTGGTACTGAGGGACGTGGTCAGTGGGCATGGTGAGGGTGGACTTGTGGTTAGACTTAATCTTAGTGGTCCTTTCCAAACAGAATCATTCTATGATTCTATGCATGTGCTGGGACAGGGATGAGGAGTACAGTAAAGAACGCTGGCAAAAAGATATGAAGTGGCTGTAAATTGAATGAATAGAAACCAGGGATGGACTCTTTGTGCTGGAGACATAAGAGCCTGGTCTTCTGCTTGACTCCACAGGGAGAGGGGATGAACTCTGTATGTAACCTCTTGCTATCAAAATGGATCATGAAAACTTAATGAACAAGAGATAGCATGAGTTGACTAATTGTGCTTGCCAAGCACAGGCCTTAAACATCAAGGCCTCAACACACAGGGCCTTTATTCAAGTTCTGTGGCGTATATAAATATATTTTTACAGCTGAAACAGGTAATTGCCTTAGCTGAAATTACAGAGAATAAGAAAAACCCAGCAGTTGTGTCAAAGAGTGTAGCAAGGATCCTTTGTTTCCAGCGTGGGATTCAGCCTTTCAGGTCAGAGCTCTGGGCCACCCTGTGCCGTGCAGTGAACAGCCAGGCTGGTAGAGCAGAGCCAGTGCTGAAACACTGGGGGAAGATCATAAATCACCTGTGATTTTGAGGGGGAAAAATCAACCATGCTCAACCAACTAAAGTAGTTCTAGGGATGTGTTCTCAAAGAAAGAGAGCAGGGGGAAAAAAAAAGAAAGACAAAGCAGCTGCTGGGCCATTTCTATGTTCTTAAAATGGGAAAGGTTGCTTGTTTCACAGAAGCATGTGCTCACAGCATACTTGTCTCCATACCCCTTGGCAGGGTGTAAGCAGGGCCTTCAGCCCCATTCCTTTGTGAGGTGCTTAACAAGAGACAGCAGCCATTCTCCTAAGGGATGCCACTGATTTTTCTCCACCTATTAAAGTTGAGTGGTGGAAACAGCAGATCCCAATTTACATTCACACTGGATGCTGTGGTTCAGGGCTTTGTGTGGGTTTGGCCAGCAAGCCAGTGGGAGAGTGCAGCTGCATCATGAGCCTGCTTGCCTCTTCCCCATGGTCCTAGAGGCTGCCCAGAAAGATGTATGGAAATGTACGGACATAAGGCTGCATGTGACCACTGAGAACACATCTACTTCAGCAATCTGCCTTGTATCTGAAGAATTCTAAGAATAAATGGACTTGACCCTGATAACAGCATTTAGGTCTGAAATTCTCAGCACTGCTGAAAAGAGCTGGGTCTTGCAATTATTCCTTTAGTACAGGAATAATACTGACCAATACAGTGCAGGCCTAGAAGTGAGGAATATCTGAAACCATGAACAGGAATTTTAAAATTTAGAATGGCATTCTTTCTGCCAGGTGTTGGACATCAGGAAGACAGATGTTTGCTTGTAGACTCCCTTTGAGAGAATAGAGAGAAATTCATGGAGGATGATTTGTCTGACCTACTGCAGATATCAGCTTCTCCATGTAGTTTCTGCTTGAGAAGTACCTCTTCCCTCCATTGACTTGAAAGGGAGTCTAGAGGCTAATTTGTGGGGAGACATGGTTGCTTGGGCAGACGAGTTCAGCAACTTGTGATGAATGGTTGGGTTTCTGTGTACTTGACAGCACTGCCCCTCTGCACTAGCTTGCAAAAGCAGTCATGTTGTGAGGGAACAATGAATGAAAACATTACAAAACACATTTTGTTTGTCTCATCACCTCTTGTAAACACTCCTTCTCTTCCACTCACAAAGATTTGGTATGTACGGATAAATTGCAAACCTGCTGACTGTCCTGCAGAAGCATTCTCTAGGACGAAGCCATAAAATAAGAGTAAAGTGAGCGTGAAGCTTTGATTTTCCTCGGGAGCTGCAAGTAGTCCACTTATGCAGCGTGTGGTGACACAGAGCCAAGAGCTTCTCCATGTGCTGGGGTACAACTGGGCAGCAACCCACACGTAGCCTGGATCATGCTGCGCTCAGATAATGAGAGAATGAGCTAGGTTTCTTTACTGTCCTGGCAAAATTAATGAATTTCTGACAGAATTTAAAGAAAAGGAATGCATATCAGGCTTCAGAAGAGGAAATGAGAAGGATTGTCTGTTCTGATCAGGCTGCTTTTTCATTATGTAAAAGTAATTCTAAATACAAGCAACAGCACTTGGCCATAAAGTCCTACGTGCTGAAGTGTTTATTCCCTTCCTACTTTACTTGATAAAATCCCTTTGATGCCCTTTTAAGATAATCCTATTTCTCCCTCCTTTGAGCAGTTTTTTGCCTTGATAGCAGAGGTTTTGAAATGACATATTTGCAGGAAAAATGAAGGGATCACTTGAGATATACAAAGCTTCACTCTTAACTGTTAGAATAGGAGTAAAAGTACAGATTGATTTGTAATTGGTTATTCATCAGCAGTTTCTTATTGATTTAGAGAGCGGTTACAAGGAGATGTTTTAGCAATGTACCTTGGCTACTGGTTTGAATAACAACTCATTCATTTAACATGCAAATTTCCAGGAGCTTTTTAATATATTTTCTTGATACAGTTTCCTGCTTATCAGCTGCCAGTCATTTGCATCTCAGGTTGTCACAGATACCACAGCATCTCCAGGCCAGGCAGGAGCTGGCCTCTCACCATTTTGCTGCTCCGTGCACCGACTCCTTATTGCCAGGTGACCATCAGTCCCAGCTGTGCAGGAGCCATACCATAACTGGCACACTGCCTGCCACAAATCCCAAGGCTGGAAAGAGAACTCTCTTTCCATCACCTTTCCATTGTGCTACAATGACAGCAATTTATGAGGTTTCTGCCGTCTCTCCTCTCTACTTTTGGTGTAAATGGGTATGTTAGGAGCTCTTTAGGAGTACTACAGGTTCTCTAGGATTTTGAACATTGATTTTTGTATATACACATACATATATGTTTGCACGTTTTAGGGCTTTTGTGTGTGTGTGATTGTTTTGTTTGTTTAATTGAAGGCACTATCATAATTCTTTACTTGCTCATTCTATTCTTCTCTGCTATTATTTCTTGTATTTAAAAAAAAAATCTGATAAAGTTGTAATTGAAACTGAGTAACATTTGAGTGTTGATAATGGTTCTCTTTATAATTGTTGGAATTCTACCATGAGGTTCTTTAAAAAGAGTATGTAAAACTATTTTATGAAGTTTGTAGCATATAAGCCAATGTTCATTTTTTTCTTTTTTACCCACTCTAGAAGCTCAGTTTGGGCTTTGAAATATCTGTTTGAAACCCGGGATAAGCGTAACAAACAAGAAAGGAGAAGTGGAGTAAAGATCCTGAACTGGTCACATCCACTTTAATGCCCTTATATCCCTTTATTTTTTTGGTGGATGATGAAAAGCATGCACAGCAAAAGCCCTGTCAGAAGGACTTGTACGAAGGCCTTTCAAAAACCTTCTGTTGTGAATTAAAACTCATGGTTTCTCCCTACTCCACTGATAAGGGGTATAGAGTATGCTTAGTGCTTGAGGGATAGGGTAGGAGAGAGTCAAGGAGAAAGCTGTCCAATGGCTACTATGTCACAAAACCTCATTAAGATACAATGCAGTTTCACTAATATTTTCCACTTTGCTAACATCTTTGATCCAGAAATCTGAAGAAGAGATGCAACCTCAACCTAATTTACAGTCTTCCTACATTTGATTCTGCAAGATGTGTGCAGAAACCAAAGGAAAAGGGAGCATCAGAGCCTTGGCAAAGCTCACTGTCAGCAGCATCTCACATCCACAGCATGTGAGAAATGCTACTCAGCCACTCCAGCTGCTGTGTCCAGTCTATAGGGCCTTAGCTCAGATGTTACTGTTCAGAAGTCTTAATTCCATCACACACCTAAAAAAGTTAAAGCACTCTTCCTCAGCTAGCAGATTGTAAGGCTGAGTGCTGCAGAGCTCTAGGAAACAGCTCACCAAAAGTACAGACACATTCACTCTTCTTCTGGAGGAAGACACAGTCCAATGACTACAGACAAAATACCATCTCTCTGTCCTCTTTTTTTAACAAGTGTCCTTCATAAGTACAGTGTTCCCCATCCACCATACTGTATTTATTTCTGTACATATTGAAATTTCCAAACAGTCATTATGGAAATATTTTTGTTACCATTTTAGCTGAAAGAGTGAGCTGTAATTTAGAAACTTTGAGGAACTGTTCTCCAGCTGTGTTTTAGTTCATTTTCAGAAAAGAAGGGATTATGTTTATATATAGAAGTCTTTATGTAATTAATGTTAATTTGCACATGCTAATGCAGATGATTATTAGCAAAGTATTGTAGTTTTGTTCCTGCTGATTTTGACAGATGAGTTGAATAACATTCCACTGTAATCAATGCAACACAATTTGTTCCTAATTTCTGTAAGCATTAACAACTATTTTACTGGAGGGTTTTTAATGAAGCCAAAGCTATCCGCAGAAGGGCTTAATGTATTTTATTTTACATAGTGCTATTAGCCTGTACAATAACATTAAACATGACTTTCTAGTAACAAATCACTGTGAAAAATGACAACTACCATTTTGGGGCAAAAAGTTTTCAGTAAGGTATACAGCAAGAGTGACCATTCCTCGTGAGCTCACAATTCCTAATCTCTCTCCTACTTTCTGAATTAAGATAACAGTAGCAAAGATAGAGCTGACACTGGCAGACCTCAGAAAGCAGATGAAATGATTACTGCAAACAGGAAACAGCTTGCAGAAGCTTTAGGTAGGTGTTGTACATCTGCACCTGAAGGGCTACACCTCCTGGGAGCAGAGGACATGCAAAAACATGGACAGAGCTAGTAGGGAAGGAAAGGCCATCTCTGCCTCATGAACCTCCAGCAAGTTGCAGACTTTCTTCTTTGTATCCCTCAGTGGCTGTAGGCAGAAGTGACACTGAGCCACACATCTCTGAAGTCTGTACAGACACCAGGCTTCATATCAGGGGCCAAGTGGGTCTGTTCTCTTGAGAGATTCTCCTGTTCAGATAAACTGGATTATTGGATCCTTTCATTTTCACAAGTTATTTTTTTTCCACATCTTTAATTCTTCAGCCATTTTTGGTAAATTGTTTGGTTACAGCTTTTGGAAATTTGTATGCATATCTTTGAGCTTTAAGCTTCTATCAGTCTTCCTCTGGAGGGGCTACATCACTTCCTAAGGCTAAGGTATCATGAGCACTCACTTCCAAGCAGGCAGCATATCATATTACTTACCAAACCAAACATGGAAACCAGAGGTGCTTGCTGTAAGTTACAGATGGAGCAAGACAAGTTCATGGTGCATGTCCTGAGAGAATTGGGTGGAACTGGGTTTACTGAATAATGTTTAGTTTTCTTACTGACTTTGACCTCTTGTGTAGCTAGCACACATAAATTAATATGTTAAGGGTCCTTTCCTTTCTGGGCAGCATCAGAAATGTTCACTGAGTTCTAATTTGTCAAGAATGTGCAATTATCTTCATGGAGATAAAGGGCTGCAGCCCTCTCTTCGGGAGGGTAGAGCTGGCACAAGCACAAGTACCTATTTTGTCTATGGGGTATTTACTTTTATTGGTGAGAAATAAGAGAAGTGTATCAGCTTCAAAAACCATGAAGAAGAACAATGAAACTGTGAACCTTCTGGATCACAAGTCTTCTGAGGAGCAGCTGAGGGAGCTGGAATTGTTCTGTCTGGAGAAGAGAAGGCCCAGGGATAACCTTATTGCTCTGTACAATGACCTGAAAGGAGGTGGTAGCAAAGTGTAGTCAGCTTCTTCTCCCAGGTAACAGCAATAGGACAAAAGGGAGTGGCCTCAAGTTGCGCCAGGGGAGGTTCAGGTTGGATATCAGGGATAATTTCTTATCATAAAGAGTGGTGAGGCAGTGGCACAGGCTGCCCAGAAAGGTGGTGGTATCACTGTCCCTGGAGGTATTCAAGAACTGTATGGATGTGGCACTGCGGGACAAAGTCAGTGGGCATTGTGGGGATGCTCTGATGGTTGGACTACATGGTCTTACTGGTCCTTTCCAACCTGAACGATTCTATGATTGTCTGAACTGGACACATCTGCTCTGAAAAAACTGTTAGGGAGTAGTAAATGTGAAGCCATGCATTCATTATTTTTAGATAGAGCCAGTCTGAAAATTTTGATTAGGTACAATGTTTTTACAGAATTTGCCAAAGGCTTCTTCTGCCATTTGTATCTTGTAAGATTACATGAGATAGTATGACCCTACCTTATTTTGTTACAAGGTTGTATTTTGGTTAGCAGTAATTCACTGCAAGCCAACAGACAGAATGCTTCACTCACAACCCTTTTAAAACAGACTTGCTGGAAGATGACTCTGTGCTTTTGTTCGCAGGAGGAAACCGAGTGCCCTTCATCTCTCTCTGTTATCAAAGAGCATACAGCTGGTGAAACTTTTGAGGATGACTTCCTCCCACCTGATGATCTGTCTTCTGATGAAGAATACTATATTGAAGAGAGCAAAGCAGCTCAGTTCAAGAAATCAGGCATGAGGCGCATAGATGATATCAAAAAGGCGTTTTCAAGAGAAAATATCCAAAAGACGAGGCAAAATTTTGGCAAGAAGGTAAATAGGCTTCGAACTAGAATCGTGACCCCTGAAAGGAGGGAGAGAATCAGGCAGTCAGGAGAGAGACTGAAACAATCTGGGATAAGGATCAAGAAAACCATCTCACAGGCAGCCCCAACAAAGGAGACGTTCAAGATCCACAAAAAAAACAAAGAGCGAACGGTAGCTGAGGGCCAGGAGGGGAGTCAGGAGGCTGGCGTGCACATAGCCACCGAGCTCACGGCCGCTGAGCCCTTCACTGAGGAAATCTCCTATACAGAAGTGATCACGAAGGTAAAGAAAGACAAGAACAGCACACCAAAAGGTGCTGCCCAGACAGCTGAAAGAGGAGTGATGACGATCCCAGAAGTGGTGCTTAAGCAGGAAGGAAAAGAAGGAGGGGGTGGAGGTGATGATGTCCCCTTGCTAGACTTGAAGCAATCATTGTAAGGAATTGATAACAAACACCCCATACTGTCCTCAGGCACAAGAGAGAACACAGGCTGTATGCCCTCAGTTTTAGAAAAATGTATGAATTTTTGTTCTATCACGAAACGTGTATTGATGTTGTTCTATCATCTACGTGGGTATCTGTAGTGTTGTTGTCCTGACAGGAGCAAAGCCACACCAGCTGAACATTGGGACTGCCCCCAGAGAGTGCCAGCAGCCAGCATTAGTCCATACGGAACCCATGTGATGTGGCAAAGGGAGATGGAAATCTGCTCTGTTTCCAAGACTGAATTAGTATTCATTTAAACAGCCTAATTACTCTCTTCAGTTTTGTGTGCAACATTATAAAAATGTCTTCCATAATCTCATACCAATTCTTTGCCTCAGAAAATGATAATAAAGCTATTACATCATATTAGCAGAAGGAAGAGCTATGAAAAATGTCCATTCAGCAGTACAAACCTTTTCATTTTAGGGCCCTCACTGCAGCAGCAGGAGGAAATTCCTGCCTTATTCGGGGTGGGACAAAACATAGATGGAACAATAGGTTTTTTGTATTTCTTCTCAGTGGAAAAGAGAGATTCTGAAGTGTTTAAAGATTATTTCTAGAGTTCTGGAAGAGGAAGGATTGATGGGCTTAAGCAAGGTATTTCCTGCACTTATGGAGTAAGAGTAATAAAGCAGAGGACGTTAAATATGACATACCAGGAGGAAAAGAGAATAAATTATATTCATGCTATGGAAAGACATGCTAGCAAGAAATGCAAGGGCATGAAGAAGTAAAAGAGAAATAAAATCAATGTGTAGGTTCTGGATAAATAGAGATAAAAACTAGAGTTTGTGTTTGTTCCCTCAAGATCTTTTTAAGATTTGTTACTCTGTCCAGAGGATAATAGGGTTTATGAATGTAGTTGACCAGACAAGAGAATTGTTTTGTTTTCCATGACTGTGTGGTTTTTCTGAGCTTCACTGCAATTAAAAGCTGCTGAAGTAAAGGGCCATAACCCAGCTTTTTGTGTCCCACCACCATCACTATGGACAGCCACAGCCTCAGGGATTACGAGATGGACACCCTTTGGAGTATGGAATGCTGTTTATTTGCAACCCCCAGTGCCCTGAAACCAGATATGTTTGTAAACATGGCCACTATGCGGACATGAGTTGCTGGACTGTATTGCTCTCTTCATTCTGAAATGGCATTGCCTTCAAAGCGCTTACCTACAGCAACGTCAGGCGTTACTGTCTGTGCGAAACCTGTATGATAGTGCCAAAAGCTGTATCAGTGTGTTTAATATCTCAGATTCGTTTTAACAGCAGAGCATAACTTGGTTATCTCTATACATTGTTTGAGGACTCCCTGTTGTTAATCTAGAATTTAAATATAATTAGTTTGATTTCAACTCTTCTGTCTTCCATTTCTTTCATTTAGTCCGGTGGACATCACATTTTAAGTGAAAGAGCTTTAGCAATAATAACTAAGAAATGCTGATTGGGAAGGGTCAATGTTATGCCATGTTAATGGCATCTATGGCATCTCAAAGCAAATTGAGCTGTCAGATTGAAAGGAGTAATGCCACTGCATGGAGGGACAGAATGGGATGAGGGAGGGAAACAGGCAGAGGAAGATACCTCTTTCAACAGTCAGTGGTGCATCTTCACTGCATGGTAAGCACAAGTAGAAAGGGAATGAGACGTTTCTATGATGGGATACATTGAAGGTTTTGTTTTTCAATAACTTCACAGAAGTTTCTGGAAGCAGGTAGCCGTGGTCTTCTTCCTATTGGGTACAGAACTGTCCCTGCCTGTAGTGGAACCCTGTACCATTGGTTCCGCAGTGGTATCACCTGCCTTCTGCTCTGTGAGATTTGAGGTCTTCCTGAATTGACAAAATAGGCATTAGTTGCTGAAATGAAAGGACCAAAGAAGCTGTCACTTTTTTTTTTTTTCCTCTGCTTCAGGACACAGTGTGCTAGAACCATGCTCCTATAGATTTTCTTTACACGGAGTTTAATTTTTTAATCTACTTGACAAAGAAAGGAAGTGATGCAGTCTCCATGGAGCACATAAGCTCAACTGCATACATATTTTTAATGAGCAGTTCTAATTTCAGGTGTTCAAAAGATTTACTGTTTTCATAACAAGTAGTGAGTACTTCAGGTGTGACTCAACGTAAGCTCTTCATTTTAAGCTTTATCAGTGTCACTGGCATGAATTTTGCATGCACGAAGAGGTTAAAATTAACACCATAGCCCCTCAAGGAGATAGGAAGTGGGGAGAACCCTACAGATTAAATCCTCATTTTCTATACCATAGCACAGGCTTCCCCATTGGACGTCTCTCTTACCTTCTTCGTGATTTGAAAGGCAAAGATCTTGAGGCCCAGTTCTTCACCTTTCTCATAAGCAGAATTCTCAGTGGAGTCAGCTGACATGCTGACATGCAGCCGTGCTGCAGGAGGCCTGGAGCAGATATTTGGAACAGGTGGTGTCACTGGGTAAGACCATCCCACCTCCACCCCATGTGAAGCAAGTTCTAAAGGAATCCTGCTCCAGCTGCTCGGTTTTCCAAGAAGAAACTTGGCCCTTTCTGCTTAATAGTGGGTAGGACTGCAAATACTGAACTTCCTCATGGAAAGAACTCTGTGCCTGCTACTGGTAGATTGAAACTGAATGTGGGGAAAGGTGAACCGCCTTCTTAGATGGTGGCTGAAAAGAACAAGAAAATTGCAAGTGCTTACAAGGAGAAAAAAAAAAGTGAGTAATGAAGCACTCACTGTTTCTTTCAGAACATCCAACAGCAATTTATTTTGCTTTGAATTTGTGCTAGTGAAAAAAAGCAAAACACATTTTTTGGCCAATAGCTGTCTATTAAAAGAAGCAGCAATCACCCTTCAATCATAGGGTAAACTGCAGAGGTGTAACAATACACAAAATAACACCAATCTTTTCAGGTGAATCTACTCCCAGAAATGGCTACTGTATCCTCTACCTTTTAAAAATATATATATTATTTCTTTTTCTTCTTTTTTTTTTTTAACCTAGACTAATGCAAAATACAGCATAAAATGCAGTTGAGAGGTTTGAGGCCGCAGGACTCAAGGCAGTAACACCAATGTAGCAAATATTAGTTGGGCCAAAGTGGCATTTTGGCATGTTTTACTCTGAGAAGGGTTTCAGAACTTCTCACTAAGAATTTGGTGTGTGCACACCTTCTTTCTAATGGGACATAGGTTTGGCAATGAGCTAACATGCAAAAGCAGTGACTTGTGCAAAGATAAACTCACTTCTATTACCATTTCCATATACAAGAGACTATTCAAGGAAACATCCTTCAAGCAGCATCCATCTGTAAAACCACTCAGCAAGTTTACAAATGCAAAAATCAAGTGCATTCACATATGTGCAGAAAAGGATGAAGTTTTATTATGAGTTTAACTCACTTGTCATTACTGCTTTAATAATGCTATGCATGATAAGTTTTTAACTACAAAGTTGATTTTAAAAAGAATCATAATGTACTGTGAATAAGACTTATACTAGGAAGAAAAGACAGCATCTACAAAGAACCACCATAAATGTTAGAGCAGTTATCACAATCATAAGCATGTTTTCCCTAGCATTTCCTGTATGAGCAAACTAACTGAATGTATTCCTCCTCCACAACAGCTGCTGTACCTGTTTCCCTCTCATGTTCCCAGGTTAAATACATTTAGGTGTATTCACTGTGAAGAGAGTAAATTGATCTACGTATGATTAACACGATCTCTGTACCTTACTTGCTAATTCCCACACTACTCTGAAAATAACAATGGAATTCCTACTGGCTGCAAACTTATTTCCTAGGTGGTTATTTTTTTTAGAGCTATTTGTTGGTCCTCATTTTGAACTGCAGAGCAGTGCCACCCCCCGTAAAGTCCAGTGATCAGGATTCTGTGTTGTTTTCAGGTACAAAGAAAAAATGTACGTCAGATCTGTCCTCCGAGGCTTTTTGTAGACAGGACAGGAGTAGTACACATTGCCTTGTTGCTTCTTTGGGTCCTGTAGTGCTGTCATGCTGACAGCATACACATGGACTACAGGAAGACTTGTGAACAGCACCTGAAAATGTTAAAAGAGACACTGGGTTCAGTATTAGCAGGATAGGGTGTCCGAACTCCAGCATGCTGGCATTGGACTCATTGGCGGACTGCAGCAAAAACAGCAGCCCCTCAGCAGAAGCACACAGAAGAATCCAACCCCTGTACTCATTACTACACTGACCCCAACCTGTCTTTAAGCCACTGGCAGCTCAGAGAGAGCAGACTTCAGGAATCTTGGAAGGAACAGAAAGTAAGAGAAACCAGCAAAGCTGCAACATGGCAAAGGATGAAAAAATGGCAGCATGGTTTTAGGAGGGCATGAGACCATTGCTTTCTTTCCCCATCCTTTTCATCTCTAGCAGATGTTCCTCATTCTTTCCCCACTTCCTGTCCTTTGAATGGCAAGGCTGGAGCTGCAGAGGCCCAGCTGCATTCATTAAGCCTCCCTGTTACACCTGTGCTGTTGGCAGTGGCATTCCAAAGGCCCAGGGTTATATCCAAAGGCTCCTGGGTTATATTCAAAGGAGATCCCTCTGGTCTTCTAGCAATACACAGTACTCATTAGCGGAGGTAGAGAAAGGTCTCAAACCAACAGCTCTTGTTGATGATGCCAGAGCACCTGGACAAACTCCATACATGAAGGATGTCTTTTCACAAAGCAGGAAATGAGTACCATAAGCTGCCACTGGCAAGATCTGGTTTAGAAAACACTGCCCTCAGCCAGGTACAGAAGTGTTTTACCTACAGAGAGCAATGGCCTCGGCTCCACTTCCAGGACAGAACAAAAGTTTACCAGCACACACAGTGGCAGCTTTCCCTGTACACTGACCAGAGCATACAATCACTGCTCCTAAACTAGGCTTTAAATGTGCTCAGTTGCCTCAGCAAAATGTAAATTCAAATTCAAACATGGATAACTGAGCAGAAGCCCAGAACTAATACCAATAATTCAAAAGCAGTGCCAGGGGCTTCTAGTCACTTAAACACTGCGATCAGAGCAGGCCTGGATTCTGAGAACAGTAACAGGGCCCACTCTCTCAGTCCGAAGGATTCATGGGTTGCACTCATTCAGATGTAGTTCAGCGCCTTCAGGCCAAGGAGCCCAGCAACTGGTCTACTCAAGTGCAGTGCCTCCCAAACTCATCTTCTGACAGAGGCTTTTTGGTCTGTTGTGGTGGGTAGACACCCTGTCCTTTTCCCAGTACTGCTATTATTTTACCCTCTTACAACCTGCTGTGAAACATGCTGCAAGCACTCGGAATACTTTCTGGTTTTCTCTGAACACACCATGTCCAGTTAGTGATGCTCCATCAGTCTTTACCTTTGGTGCTGACTCGACCAGCTTGCTGTTCCTGCGGTCCCAACCAGCCCCTTCGAGGATAAGGCCATATATATAGACCCCACCAAGGTCAGCGGGAGGCGGGCCAGCCACGTCTTCTTTCATCATCTTGGTCACCTCATTGTGCAAAACAACACTGTCGAGTGCCCATCCTTTTGCCAAATTTGAGCGTGTTGTCTCCTGCCTCATGGCAGTGAGGAATCCCTGAAGACAGCAAATATGACACAGGCTTTTGAAGAAGCTTGAACGCACCCATTGCCAACTGTTTTCCTGTACAATAGTGGCACAAGCAGTATAAACCTCAACCCACAGAATCTTGCCTACGTATAAAACTAATTTCAGTAGTGTAACTCCAGTGCTTTCCTACACTGTCCCAGTGCCAGGCGTTTGTATACACTTGCTATGCTTGTGCTGGCAAAGAAGTCACCAAAGTGGCCTATTTAATGTATAGGTCTAACTCATCTCACCTTACTCACCTACTTTACAAGACAAATGGAGAAGGGTTTACATAGCCAGCAAATAAATGTGATTTGTAAGATTTTAAATGCAGGTAATTGCTGAGGCACCAATAATACCATGTTTTCATGCGCTATATTACCATTCCTTGTAGGAACACTGTAAAAATGCTTTTCAGTCAACAATTCCCAGTGCCTTTTACAGACCACAAAGGAAGTACAAAATGGGATCATGTAATTAACTGCTGAAATGCCCCTGTCAGTGGGGCAAAACATAGCTGCTTCTCAGTGCAAAGCTTCAATGCACTTACATAGCATACTGCTGTAGACACCAGCAAGATGAACACTCAGCATTTCAGCAATTAGACACTGGAACTGGTTGCCCAGCCCAGTGAATGCCCCCTCCCTGAAAGCACTGAAGGCCAGGCTGGGTGAGACTTTGAGCAACCTGGTCTAGTGGGAGGCATCCAGCCTATAGCAGAGGAATTGGAACTATGTGATCTTAAAGGTCCTTTCCAACCCAAACCATTCTATGATTTTAAGAAACTCATTCTCTGTCATAAAGGAACAAAAGGGAGGGATTTATTGGGAGGACAACTGGTAAGGTTCTTACAGTGAGAGTGGGACTGATCTCTTTTCAATGGTGACAGGTGACAGGACGAGAGGAAATGGCCTTAAGTTGCGCCAAGGGAAGTTCGGATTGGATATCAGGAAAAACTTCTTTACAGAAAGGGTTGTTAAGCTCTGGAATAGGCTCCCCAGGGAGGTAGTTGAGTTACCATCCCTGGACTAAAAACTGTTTGGATCTGATGCTCAAGGATATGATTTAGCAGAGGGTTGTTAGGGTAGTATGGTTAGGTTGCGGTTGGACTCGATGATCTTTAGGGTCTTTTCCAACCTGAGCAATTCTGTGATTCTAAGAAATCAGTAGTAATGAGGGAATTTATTAAAATTTTTAGTTTACTTTTATTCATCCAATCATAGTGGAGGCTGAAGGAAAGGAAAAGAAGCTACATGCAGCAACAGCAGCATCATGGTCTTGGTGTAGGGCTAGCATCCAACAGCTGAGCCTGGTGCTTCTGCTGCAGGCCTTAGCACCTCCCAGCAACAAAGCACCCTTTCCATTATGAGATGACATTCATGAACTCGGATGTTTCAGTTAAGTGACATTGGTGGCTTCTCATTAATGCCATTCCAGGAACCCCAGGACAAGTATTGCAAAGAGCTTTTGTGATAGCAAAGATAATTGTAATTGCATTTGAAGTAGTTGAGAACTCTTGCACACCGCTAAGGGAGACAGGATTAAAGGCCAAGTTCTTCTATCAAAATGGCCATTAAATGAAAGCAGAATCCTTGTAGTTAATTTGTGGAATTTTAATTTGGGGAAGCATGATAGTACTGTTAGTTTAAAACACACAGCATTCACTGCCAGAAGGCCCCACTGGGCCACCAGACCCAAATCTACTCTAATATGAAAGGGAGAAGAGCAGGAAGAGGACAGGACAGAACAGTGACTGCTCTAAGGGAATCAGTTCAAAGGCTCTGTGGAAATACAGATATAAAAGTAAGCTCAGATCTGTACGTTGTCTTCAGGGATAAGATTTAGTCAGCAGACTCTTCTTGCAGAGATAGCTGAACCTATATGTTCTCTGCAGTGGGACTTGAAACATTTATATTCCCATTAGAGTGAATCCCAGATGGTGTTAAAGCCTGCAGCTGAGACAAGGGGCCCCAGTTTTGATTTCTAGTATTGAAACCTGTTTTAATTTCTAGTATCTTTGTCCTGTTTGGTTAGTTGCTTTCTCTTGTTGTTCTTGTTTTGTTTTTGGTTTTTGAGGGGTTGCTTTTTGTTTTGCTTTTGGTTGGGTGGGCTTTTTGTTTGTTGTTTTGTTTCTGAGTCTGGAGGTGAAAAAAAATTTTGAACTGCAGAAAATGATTTCTTCTTTCCCTCACCTGCCTTTTCCCAAACATCTCCCTGGCCTACTCACTGAAGGCTGCTAAACATTGGATCCTTTGCCTTCTAACAACCCATGCATACTAACTCTGAACCTTCCAGAATCAGGCATCCATTGAAGTTGTGACAAGAAGTAAAGAAACCAATGTCTATTGTTTCCAAGATCACATAATCTCTTTCACCTTGCTTGTGGGGTTCCTTGTTTGTCACTTATTTTGTATTTCCTACAGAGAGCAAAATATTGCAGGGTTACTATGGAATCAAGCAGGCTCTGAGCAATGGAGCCATTGCACTTCATCTTCCTATTAGTATTCACATTACTTTGGCATCTCAGGCTCTCAGAAATAGGCTGGGGGTTCATTATGCTGAGCACTCTGCAACCAGAAAGACAGTTCTGCCTCATAGGGTTTAAAATCCATATAGGACAAGTGACAGCAGCTGGATACAGCAATGCAAACAAGGAAGCGATAAAGCAGTATCCAGCACAATAAGGCAATGGGAAGGTAGAAATGGCAGATGCGTAGCACTGTTTGGGTTTGAGGACTACATCCAGGAGGCACTCTTTGTTTGGTGATTGTCTTAGCCCAGTGCAGAATTACAAAGGGAATCAGTTTTTCTTTCACACAGAAGCCTCAGCCTGCCCTCATTTGTATCACCATAAATAAAAATTAACTTCTGTGCAACCACTGAATTGATCCCAGTATATAACCAGTCCAAGGAAAGAAAAGTCAGGTCCTATTTTTTTTCCTTACTGCCAGCATGTTTCATTCTGCCAGTGCTATAAATCTACTTTATTGTCTTCTGTTACCCATGGCATTTACCCATTGACTATAAAGCAAGCAGTGAGATCTATGCAAGTAGGCAAATTACAAATTATTTAGGAGCTGCGTTTCCTCTCCCAAATGAAAGGATTTTTTTCTGAGTTTCTCAGCTGTTACAAACAAGCCATTAAACCATTAGAACCAGCACTTAATCACCTCAGTTTGCTTGAGAAAATGGAAATCAATTTTCTTAACATGTGAAATAATGGTTTTAAGAACAGCAATGTTATTAACAAAAATAATATTTAGCTAAATAGAAAATGTGTCTTCGTTCAGACAAATTTCTTGTAGAATGTTCCCATAGCCTGGGTTACAGAAAATAGAGACTACAGAAATAACCATCTGATTATGAAATCTGTGATTGTCAGCACCAATGGTTGTTTAAGTCAGGTAAACACATCTTCTTCTGGAGTTTTATTTCTCTGCACAGTATGTATTTAGGGAGTTCTGGAACGATGTGTCATGAAGTGTTTAATTTTAGAATTTCTAGAGGCTTTCTCACTTACTGTGCTGTATTAAATCGTGACTTGTCTGGGGACATTTTACTCTGATTACTTGGCAGCTTTTTTGAGGAATCCAGACACATGGATCTGAAGGAAATACAGAATGCCCCAACTGGGCTGGCCGAATTTCAGGACTGACACAACCCCAGACAGCAAAAACAACGCCAGCTAAAACAGTCCATACAGAATCTGTGTCAGCTCTTCCTCATCAGTAGAGCAAAAGAAGTAGTAACAAAAGCCAAAGCCCATCAGGGTTTCATCCAACCTGATCATTGCAACGGTTACTTAGGAATATTTTAGTGTTCTTAACAAATCAAGTACAGAAGCATAATTGTTTCATTAAAAGCACTTCTACTCTCTTTCATACTTCTGCTTGGGAACCCTTTACTCAGGGATTTTATAAGCACACTTCTGTGCTTTAAAGTTGTATGGGCAGACAGCTGACAGACAGGCTAGATGATAGATGAGCATTTCCCAGCAGTAGCACTAAAGAATATTTGCCACTGTTGCTTTCCCTCTTCGAGGCAGCTGTTTCAGCTAGCTTTTGCATTGCCAACAAGTACTGAGATTAAAATACATCTTTAAAATATCTCTTTGCTAAGGCTCCACAGCAACCTGTTGGCTGGATGCTCTCTCAGTGACTCACTTCCACAATTCACAGTTCCCATAAACATCTGTGAATCACAAAAAGCTTTAATGAATGTGGTTATCTGTGCAGGGGATCTGCACATCACCAAAGTATGTGTGCTTCACCTCTTTTAACTCTGCTCTCAGCTGTTCCCTTTTTTTTTTCTTTTTTTTTCTTTTTTTTCTTTCTTTCTTTTTTTCTTTTTTTTTTTTTTTTTTTTGTTTTTCACTCTGTATCAGTGTTTTATTTTGGGGTGCAGGGTAGGGCTGTATGTTTTATAGGTTTCTCCAGATCAAGACTGGCATAAGCCTGGGGTGGTACAAATAACAAGCCTTCCATTTCAAGGAACTGATTTACAAGGATTGAGAGTGAAATCCAGATCCCTTTACCCTACGTCAAAGTTTTCAACCATATTTTGTTTTGTCCTTTAAGGGGTTTTCACACAATGAATGAAAAACAGATTACTGTAGCAGAGGAGAGGATAAAAACAGGAAATGTGGAAGTGGGAGAAAAAATGCCATTTCTATCCTACAATCAAAACAATCAGAAGATCATCGAACCACAGAATGGTTTGGGTTGGAAGGGGCCTCAAAGCCCACCCAGCCCCACCTCGTGCCATGGGCAGGGCTGCCCCCCATCAGCTCAGCTGCCCAGAGGACCATCCAACCTGACCTTGAGCAGGGATGGGGCATTCCATTATTTCATGGTGTCATTTTTTGTCAAGCAAAAAATTCATTAGATTTTGGACTTAATTTATGTTATATTTAAGCTAAAAATGTATTTAGATTATACTTAGGATGGAGTTAGCTTGAAGTTCTTTCACTGTATAATCTATTACATATGAGCTGTATCAATCCAGCTAACCTACCTGTGGATTAAAGAACCCTGTCATCCAGAACTGATTTGGTCGGCCATCCAGGAGCCAAGTGCTGAACTGCTGGTTTCTTTCAAGAAGCTCAGTAAACCAAAATCCTAAAGTTGTAGACTCCCAGGAAATACGAAACCATAATTTGGGAATTCTGGCATCATACATACTATCCAATGCATCTCGCAGTTCTTCTGACATAATTATGGTTCCTGGAAGATAAGTAAAACATTCAGAATGAACTTTTCCCTGGCTCACAAAGGCAATTAAAATTTTCAAATGACATCCTGAGTCTAATAAACCCTCTTTTGTTGTCCCTTAATTGCACACCTGTTGCACCAGTCTTATCAGTGTGTAGTTAATTTGCACAAATTTATAAGACCCAATTCAAAGGAAATGTGACAAGATAAAAGATATTTCTTCTGTTATTTTGATCAGAAATAAGGATTTTTTTAAACAACTCCTTCTCCTTCACATACAATATTTATATTCATTATATTGACACTGCCTTTGGAATGTGATTAATTATTTAAAACTTTTTAATATATTTTAATAGCTCCCAAATACATGATCAATGATAGAGATATACAGTATAACTCATCTATATCCTCAGCATGTACTTATAGTTATTATATTCATGAAATGCACTGCTATTAATGATAACTTTGTACACTTCCATTATCAAGATTGCCAGTAGGAAAAGAGAATGTAGAATAAACCTAGAGGCAAGATTTATTTGTTTTTATATTTATTTTGGCAGTATATGCTTGTATTATCCATGCATAGTACTGTTGTCTCCATTAAAATATTGGCAAATATGTGATTATTATACGACACTTGCCATTCCATGTGCCAGAAGTTCTTACATATTACCAGCCTGTATTCTCAGCAGTACTGACAGCAAGCACATGGCTCATATGTGGGATAGGACAGGACACTGCAGGATAGGATAGGACAGGATAGAATATCTTCTAAGAAACTGATCTGATAGCCCCCATTCTGATTATATGTTCCTGTAATATCAAGTGTTCACTACATCATCACGTACATAACTGTTGTTACTGCCAGAAGGGTTATTTGATGACTGTAAAGATGAGCTGCACTTGCCCATACCAACATATCTGTATGGAAATGAGGCCTGTATTAAGCAGGCATTCCAAATACCTTGCTTCCATGGCAGGTTCCCAGTTGAGGAGAAAGAGGAGAATATCCAGAAACCAAACATCAGCTTTTAATTTAGATGATTGCACTCTAAACTCCTGTATAATCGTGTGCAAATCTGTTGCTTTGTAACTATACAGCAAATAGGCTTCATTTTTTTCTAGCAGATAATCATAGAATCATTTAGGTTGGAAAAGGCCTTCAAGATCACCGAGTCCAACCATCTACCTGACATACTGAATCCCATCACAAAACTATGTCCCTTACTGCCACAAGTGACTTGCTCTTATTTACATGCATCTCTTTCTATACAGCAAATGCCATGAGAAAAATCACCTTTTACAAAACCCCAAATATTAAAAAGTGCTGCAGCAGTATAGACTATAGCAAACACATCAAGCTATTCTGCATTCTCTGTAATGGCTCCACAGTCAGGTTCACATTTGTGTTCTGGGATATGTAAAAAGTCTTTTATAACACAGTTCGTAAACATCCTCATTTGGTATAAACCATCTCTAATAGAATGCTAAGCACAAGCATTTAAGGAAGAAGTCACTCTGTGTCATCTCTCCTTTGCCTACAAAAATGTAGTATTAGATTGTACACTTGATTAGCCCTCTGGAGGCAGAAAAAGTGAAAAACAAATCATGCAAAACATGTTGGCTTCAATTTCAGAGTAACCTTAGTGAGAGCAGAAAATAAGTGAACAGAGTTCCCTTCTCTTCAGAATCATTGCCATCTGAACTGAGAAATAACTCTTTCACCTTTGGTTCTTTCTTCTTTTCAGGCAAATAGAGCCAACTTTCTCCCGAAACAGGGGTTATGAGAGAGCCACATTTTCTTCCCAGTTCTAGGGAAGCCATTCTATGATTCAAATAGAACATGGTTCAAGAAGGCCAAGCACCCGGTGTTGCACTTGGATCAGGGCAATCCCAAACATGAGTAGAGACCGCAAGAAGAACTGACTGAAAGCAGCCCTGTGAAGAAGGATTTCAAGTTCCTGGTGGATGAAAAGCTGGACATAAGCCAGCAGCATGCACTTGCATCCTGGAAGGCCAACTATGGGCTGCGTCAAAAGAGGTGTGGCCAGCAGGGAGAGGGAAATGATCGTTTCCCTCTACTCTGCTCCTGCAAGGTTCCATCTGGAGTACTGCATCCAGGCCTGGGGCTCCCAGTACAAGAAAGATGCATTGTTGTTGGAGTAGGTCCAGAGGAGGGCCACAGAGATGGTCAGAAGGCTGGTGCATGTCTACTACAAAGAAACGTTGAGGGAGCCTGTCTGTAGAAGAGAAGGCTCTGGGGACACTTCATTGAAGTTCTTGAAGGAAGTTTGTAATCAGCAAGGAGATTGACATTTTTCGTGGGCAGATAGGGTAGATAGGACAAGAGGGAATGGTTTTTAACTAAAAGAAGTGAGATGTAGATTAGATATCAGGAGGAAATTTTTCATTCAGAGGTTTGTGAGGCAGCGTAACAGGTTGCCCAGAAGAGCTGTGAATTCTCCATCACTGGAGGCATTCAAGGACAGGCTGGATGGGACTCTGGGCAGCCTGGTCTACTGGATGGCAACTCTGCACATGATAGGGAGGTTTGGAATAACTTGATCATTAAGGTCCCTTCTAATTCAAAGTAGTCTTTGATTCTATGAAGAGACTTGAGGAATGTTTATTCAATATAGGTGTAGATGACACGTGGTTCAGGAAGCCATATGCATCTCTGTTGAATCACATCTACAGATGAGCACAATAGTTGCTAACCCAAAAAGAGGAAGATTTCTAAGAATGATCATCTGCAGTCTTGTTCCAGTGGTATTACCTCTGCTAATTGTTGCTTGGTTCTTTAATTTCCTTTAAAAATACAGTTGTATAGAATTTCTATATTGAGAGTTCTACAGTTTTGAATGCATTCTAAATATTACTGAGAGCTTCTGAAAAGGAAACTGTTTAGATATAATGTTGAATATATATTTTGTTGAACTGATCTCAAAAGAAAAAAAAAACAAAAACCAATAAATATAAACATCTAACCTAGGTGTTCCTGCTCTGGCAGGGGGATTGGACTAGATGATTTTTTGAGATCCCTTCCAATACCTGACATTCTGTGATTCTTGCAGGCAGGCTGCAGCTTTTCAAGTATATACATAAAACCAGTCTGCCTCAAAGTGTGGTGCAACCTCTCAGGATGGCTGCCCGTTATGACTCAGAGCAGCTGCTGAGAGCGTTAGGCCAAAGAGTTCTTGAGGATGAGGTATGTTCACAGCCCTGGCCTCAGTCATATAGTTGCATAAATATTCCTAGTGAGTGGGTGTCAGCCCTGGCAGTAGGCATACAGTGCTTGAATTTCAGCACTACAGCACACTGAATGACATCTGTGGGTGTTGGGATGCATTCCTGCAGCTATAATACTCTGATAAAAATAAAAATGTAAGAAATAAAGTAATTGTCAGAAATGAAATTGATAGCAGATGAGAAAAATAACAGTATCTTTTTGGAGAAGGGTGATAAATGCATTTGGAAAACTGTATTTGATAAACTGAGTAAGTAGTGCAACACCACGCGCTTCTCACATTTAACTTCTCAGAAGATCAAAGCCCTGGTTACCCTATGAAGAGACTGAATGTCCTATGAACTTAATGTGACAGGCTGGAAAGTATTATGAATCAAGCCAACTGTTAGTAACTGAATTATTTTTGGTTTTACTTTACGGTATTCCCTCTCTTGAATGGAATAAATCTCATCTGAAATGGCTGATGGAAGGTCAGGTCAGTTAAAGATGTTAGGGCATTTTGATACTCCCAAAACAATACTTACTGTAACTATACTGTCCACAGAGTACTTACAGCTTTGGAATTAGAATGTCCTTTCTTCATTGCCCTAAATTTATTAAGTCTTGCTTTCAAATCACATCTAAATTTAACCAATTGCTATATAGCAAATGAGTTCAATCAATTTACTCGGTTCTGAGTATTACTAGTTTTATTGTTAATTAAGTAGTCTGTTCTTTTAAACTGATCTGTATTTAGAGTGACTCATTCAATGGACGTAATGCTGTCTGTGGACTACATCAGGAATTGTATTATTTCACATAGTTGGTCCTTTCCACTACCACACCTATCTGAAAATGGTGGGATTTGTAAAGTTTGGATCTACATTTTCAATTTTACATTTAGGAAAATCTCTCTCTGGATTAGAAACTATGAATTTCCCATACAAATGACTGGATAAAGTTAGAAATTAAAGATCTTAAACTCCAGCATGAACCAAAATAACCCTCAGTTCACAGACCAATTCTTTCCACAGGCACATGATGTGAATCAAGAAAACTAAATAATTATGCATGATATAAATGAGATGAGAATGAGTTAGCTTCTCCATCAAGTACAATTTGCCAGTGGCTGTCACAATTATAATAGGGTTGCAGACCATCCCTCGAGAACAATACTTCCTAGACAATGAATCTGGGCAGAGCACTGTCCTCTACAGCCAGTCTTAACAGTACACAGAGGAGAGAGCTCAGTGAGAGCATCAATCTGTTCTTGGCTATCACTGTAACAACTACAGCAAGTTGGTCTTTTCAGCCTTTAATCCCCACTGAAGCCTATGTCTCAAGCCACTGGGTTTGTTAATGTCAGTTCATTCTGGATGGACCAGACACTCACTCCTTGTCTCTGTCACCAAGCTGCAACTCCCTCTGTTGAATGTGTTGAGGAGAAAATCCCAATTTGCTCATAACCTTATAAGCCTTCTTCTATTTCTGCCTTATGGCATCAGCTAACTTGCTGGTGCTTTCCCCAAAGAATGCATTATTTATCATTCTACCCAGAGATACTACATACACAGATTGAAAAAAAAAAAAAAAAAAAAAAGGTGTTATATATTTTTTCCCATATCTAAAATCTGATCTTTTCTTTCCAAGTTGTAGTACGTTCCTATGAGCAGACTGATCACTACTGCTATGCTGAAAGAAATCAATTTCTCTGCTTCAGACAATCTTTCCTATTTCCCTGTTTCTTCTTCTTGCAGCACTTGGGAACTTCAGCATTTGGAGATGCTTCCCAGGAAGCTCTCAAAGCTCATTTAACTACACTGTGCTGCTTTTGTCCTGAGCCACTCGACAACTCAGCACTTCCTTTTGCTTGTGGTCCCCAGAATAGGAAGAGTAAATCAGGCAGGCAAGCCCTGCAGTGTATAACACACTCTCCATTTTTGACTTTTAGACTATTACTCTCTCCAGCCACACCCAACCTTTGTCTTGTTCTGCTTTCTCTCTGTTTCATACTTCCCTTTTCTGATAGAGAATCCTCTGATTTAATTCTTCAACTCAGGAAAGATGAAATAAGAAACTTAAGTTGCATGCTCTTTTTTTCCTTTTTTTTTTTTGTTATATATATATATATATATATATAAAAATATATATATATATAAACACAATTTTCTGCATTATCAAATTCCTTCAGTCATTAGGAAGAGAATTTCAAAGTAGCCTCTTACAGCCTAGCCTTGCAAACTGTTCTGAAAACTTACTCCAGTACCACTTGCCTACATCCACTAAAAGACTGAAAATAAATATTTTAAATCAATTAATTGAACATATGCACATCCTAAAAAGCAATACAAATCATTACCGTAAGCTAGAGTAATAGAACAGGAAGGGAAACTGTTTTCTACATTTTCTCTTGAATGTGTTTCTAAACAGTTTTCCTGTCCAGCAAGTATACATTACAGTTATTGAGAGGTCTAAAAGTAATATGCCACACTTTGCAAAAGACAGCAGGAGGCACTGTGCATGAGAACTAAATAATGGTCATCCATTATTTATGCTGAGATGCTGAACCAAAAGTAATGACAACTTAGGACACATTAGACTCATCCCTCCCATTCCTCAAATGAATTTCCCAGTATTGTATTCCATGAATATCTTCACTGAATGCTCTTGTCTTCAGATAAAATCCTCATTCAAAAGTGGATCACACAGATCCCAATAAGCCTTACACACACACTGTAAGGATCAGTAAGGTAAGAGCCCGAGATCTTTCAGTCCAAAAGTCTATGACTAAGGTCAACAAGCCGAACTAAAATTCTATATCTTAGCAGTTTTAAACCATTGTTAATCTAAATGGAATCTACCCATTTTAATCTCTTCTCGTCTTTGCAGCCAATGGGAAGAAGAAGAAACTCTTTCCTTTCATTGGAGGCTGCCTTTCCTGTGCACTCCCAGCAAGACTTGTTTCCCAAGCTTCTGTTTTTCACCAGATAGAGCAGAATAGATTATTGCCTAGTTCTTTTGGAGTTCAGTTGCATTCCCATTGTAAGGCACAAGGAACAGAAACTACTTGCAGCATCATGATAAAAACACAACTACCAAGATGACAGTATTCTGAGTTTTAAAAATAGTGAATCTACCACATTCTTCCAGGGGCTTAACAAGAGTTTGTGTATGGCATCTAGGAACTCTAAGAGATTCCTACTATATATGCAGGACTATGTTACCTTATGTCCACATGAAGTCTTTGGTGTTTCAACACATTCTCATATGAATGACATTAAGGAAATACCTAAGGCAAACACACTGACTATCAACAAAGTATAAGGACAGTGAGGAGCTACAAGCAGGTAATTAAATAGTTTTTAATAAGGTAGTAAATTAATGATTGAGATCAAATCAAGCAAATCAAGCCTGGGTGTGTAGGCAATGCATTGTGTGCATTACATGCATGAATTTAAGCTAGCTTTGTAACATGGTGAGTGCCATAGAGTAGTTGCAGTGGATAGTTTGCTTAAGGCTGATAGAACATCTACATGGCAGATACTATGGTGACTTCTGAAGTTACTACTTCTATTGATTTCACTTCCTTTCCTTTCATGTGTTGACCTTATGGCTTATGATTCCCATAGCTATTTGTACAGTGCTTGTCTTTTGTACCAAGTAAAATGAATGGAATAAAAATCCCAGACCAGCAAGTCATGAAAACAAATCTTTACATATTAATAGTAAAAGCTTTTAGAAGGTTTTCTGCATTCTCAAATAAGTGGTTAACATGAAAAGGACTTATCTATCTAACTCTGCAGGCATTGCAAAAATAATAGTGGGAGTTCTGTGATCAAATGACATATATATATACACATACATATGACATGGAAGCATAACAAATCTAAAGTTTTGTACCTGGCTTCAACTTCTCATGAGGTAGGCAGTTGTAAAGGTTTAGTTTGAATACACTACTGAAAACAAATGCCAAGTGGATGCAGATTTTTGATCAAAGCAAGGTCTAGATATACTTGTAAATAAATGAGGTAAGCATTTGTTTCTTTCACACTACAGACTTTTAAACAGACTACTGATCAGGTAAAAATGCAGTGAATAAAACATACTAAAAAGCTGCTTTTATTTCCACTGCAAAGGATTCAGTATCTTCCAATACTACTACTAGCACGCTCCGCTGGAAGTCGCTCAAGCGGAATTAGAGATAACTGCCACAGAATCTCTCTTCCCACTTCCTGGGAAATCAATAGTCAAAAACAGAATGATTGCTTGGGACATAATTGAGAGTACAAAGTGCAGCTCCAATCTAATTATTACAATATGATCAAAAAAAGTACCTCTCCAGGAAGCAAAGTTTATTGGAGGTATGCAGGCTTGGGCACGGTTGCCAACAAACATGTTGGACACATGGTGGGCATCTTCACCCACTCAAGAAGCACTAAGGATAACTCTCAGAGAAACTCTCTCCTCACTTTCTTCAATGATAGATATATGCCATCGAGGCACTTACGAGTGCTACTTCAGTGCATGGAGGTACATGCAGACCTCCCTCCACTCCAATCTCACAGATAGGTTAACTCGAAATTTGCCTGTACTCAAACTGCAATAGGGACTAGGAATAACTGTCTAGGCTGTTACTGTTCACTTTTATTATTTAAGGACACTGTCTTCAGTGGCAGAGGTGGCAGAAAGTGCCCAGTTCTTAGTAAACAGCTACAGAGTTAGTGTGCCATGCCAGAGGTACATACCCTTCCACAAAAAGAAGGCAAGGCACGTACAAAGCAACTCTATAGCTTCTATATTGCTCTGCAAAGAATACTATCACTGCCAGGGGCTTAAGATCTGCTCTTCATATCCCATTAGGATCTGGAGTTTTGGTTCAATCCCCATGTCTCACTACTCCCCAGATGAAAAGATGAGAAAACAGCTCTCTTGTCTCTAAACAGTTGTCCCTCTTTGCAGCACAGTCTCAATTTAGGTCACTTGAGAGGACAATCATCACTGCTGTTTTCTGATTTATGTGAAACTCTGTATTACACCAACTGTGAAATAAATTCTGGGCAATCAATAAGTAATTAAAACAGAACTATTGGTTGGGACATAACTGAGAATACAAAGTGCAGCTCCAATCTAATTATTACAATCTGATCCAAAAAAAGTAGCCCTCCAGGCAACAAAGTTCACTGGTGATGATGCAGGCTTGGGCATGGTTGCCAACAAACATGTTGGACACATGCTGAGCATCCTCACCACTCCCAAAAGCTGAACGCTGTTAATCTGCCCTCCAGTCAGAGGAACAAAGCTGGCTCTACTAATTCCTTCAGCATCTCTCATGTTCAGCTGCACGCAGACTCTCATTGAGGGGGGTTTTATTTCCCCAAATAAAACACAGTGAGCAACAAGGAAATGACAAAGTCATTCATCCAACCTGCAGAAATAAATAGTCAGACCTGCTTTTACAAAGCCACACGGTACATGAAGACTGAAACTGTAATCTGAAACACAATATTTATTTGAAAATTTAGACCTGCTATAAGCAGCTGCTGGGGTCTTAGCAGGTTCATGATGCCAGGGCCAGATGCATGACAAAGGCAGATGTCAAAATGCACACATTTTATTTGAGCAGGCTAATCAGTGTAGAGAAAGAGGAGCACAGGAGATGATTTGATGCTCCGGTTGACTAGTTTTGGGAGATCTATTACAAGAGAGAACGTTTTTCCCCTTTGCTGAAGCAAGACAGAGAGCCTACATTTTCTTTCCATCCCCTAATTAACACACCACGGCATGCACCTGATGCATCATGAATCTGCCAGAAGCCATTAATCGGTATTGTTAACTATACATCCCATTTTGTTTTCAGAGCAATTTCTCACTATATTTAACTTGCCTTTCCCTGAGAAATTATGTTTTAGAGGATTGCACAAAAGTTACAGCATTAACTTGATTAAGCACTTGGTAGAGGACTGTGCCCACTGTGCAACTGAATATTAAGTGCAAAGAAATTATGTTACTCATCCACCTGTCTGCATAATACTGTACATTTTGAGACTCTCTTGATCAAAGAAAGATTAATTATTTCTTGGATAGAAATCATTATTTTAATTTACTTGAGAAGGGACTCTATGCACATATACAGGGGAATCTTGAGCTCGATTCTGAAATAGAAGACAACTGGTACTTCTAGCTTGGTCTCTGCATAGGTTATTACAGGATATGGAAACTAATTAGCTGTACTGGAAAGTAAAGCAAGACAGATCAGTGCACTGCCATCTGTACCAGAAGGGATTTGTTTGAGGCACTCTGACCTTCTCCCTGCAGGGACAGCTTGCTTTCTCTCAGGTACTTCCTACCTCTTTGCTGGAGAACAGGAGAATTGGGTGAGATCTTAACCACTGGAACTGAACCCATCCAGCATCATTTTGATTTACTGTTAATTCTTGCAGCATTCAAGCAACATTATAGGACATTTCCTGTATATTTCAACTCTTACAGAGGAGCAAAATAGGAAGTGAAATCAAAAAGCAGACAGTGATATCATCCTTCCTTCTTTTCCCTCACTCCTGATCAAATTCTCCATCTGCTTCTAGTCATCAGCACACTAGAGTTATATTAAATGCATTCAGCATTGCTGACTTTCAGCCAAACTCTCCTGCCTCTGAGAGACAGAGCACTGTTGCCTCCTCCTTTGATGGCCAAAAGCAGAACCCTGTCATTCTCTTTTGACTGGCACTCCTACTCACTTCAGATTCCATTTAGAGGCATTCCATTTGGTTTGACCAGTTTCATGAAAATTACAAATCCCATCCTAGATTAGAATCTTTGTCATTTGGCCTGACCACTCTGTCTCTCAATTACTTAACAGCAATGCCTGTACCTTCTTCAGTATCATCATGTCTCAGTTTAATTTCATAAATGATTCTGACACACGCCCTGATCACATGATTCAACTCCTCTGAGCTCTGTAGAGATCCCAGAGAGAATCATAGAAGCACAGTAAAACCGCAGAACACATCGAACTGCAATACTGGAGCATGTGCAGACAGAATAAATTAAGGTGGAATGTCCTTAGAGATGCAAACAGGAATCTATATAGGCTATACTATGACAAAGAGATAGAAAAAGAGAAAGAGGTTGGTAGAGAAAGAAGAAGTGAGAAGTGGGGGAAAAAAGGGAGAAAGGGAGAGAAAAAGAGGAAAAATATTTAATTAGTAAAACGACATGAACAGCCTTTAGTAATTAAAAAAAATTACAGCTTAATTAGTATCATTCTTAACATTACAACTCACCATCTATAGCCAACTTAAGATCAATCAGTGTGGCTCGAACACTTGATATAACATGCTGCATGCGGTCAATTTCTTGACGGAGAAATATATTCATGGGTTGAATCGCTCCCATCTTTTGAAGCTGGGCTTTCACCTAAACAGGAATAGTGAAACTCTATAAGATTTAATCTCCTGTTTCCCATGCAGTAACTTTTGAAAGCAAAAGATTGTTGTTTTTTTCAACTGTATCCCATAATTCAAGAAAAAATAATTCTTTATGTAACAGATGGCCAGGCAAGGCATGTGCCAGCAGTAAGATTTAGCACAACCTGACTCATCAGCTTACCAAAAGGAGATGCTCCATCAGTCTAATGAAGGAAAGTTCCCTCTTTTGGAAGGAACACAAAGTTCCTTCAGTCCTTGCTAGGCCACAGAGTCTTAGATCTTAGATCTTTAAAAAAGAAAATCACAAAGGGGTGTTTACTGATAATTTTGTGTTTCCAGATCATGCTATAGGTGAACTTGCTCAGCTCTACTTGCCCTGCTGGGTTGAAATAATGCTACAGAGTGATATATAAAAACAGAACAATATAAAAACTAGTGCAGTATGTGCACCATTTTGTAGGTAGAAGCTTCTGGCCTTCTTAATTTTCAAGGATGATGGTATCACACAGTGTTCAGAGAACATTCTCAAAATTGAATTGTCTATGTTACCTAAAGACATATCACAGAAAAAGTAGCAAAAGCCAGAAAATCTCCACACTGAGGACAGGCTGGGAGAGCTGGGGCTGTTCATCCTGGAGAAGGCTTCAGATAGACCAGATAGCAGCCTTTCAGCATCTAAAGGGGAGTTACAGGAAAGAAGGGGACACATTCTTTAGCAAGGTCTTTTGTGATTGGATAAAGGGAAATTGTCTCAAACTAAAAGAGGGGAGATTTAGATTGGACATAAGGAAGAATTTTTTTACAAGAAGGGTAGTGAAGTACTGGCACAGCCTGCTAGAGAGGTGGTGGAAGCCTCATCTTTGGAGACATTCAAAGTCAGGTCCAGGCTCTGAGCCTGGACTCTGACCTAGCTGCAGGTGCCTCTTGTCATTGCAGGATTGTAAAGGTCCCTTCCAACTCAAATGATTCTGTGATTCAATGATTCTAAATCATGTCTTCTACAGCTCATACAGTATAATGTTTTTTAGAGAATTCTTGACTGTAAGACTCTCAAGTGTTTTCCCCCCTGTTGTAACTCATCTTTCAGAAAGGCATTGGCCTGCTGTCTGGACTTGCTGAGCTTATTTTGAGCTTACTAACAAAAGATGACGAAGAAAGAAAGTTTATTACTTTGAAAGAAAAGAATATAATTGGAATTCTACTGCAGCCAAATAGATACCACAAAATTTGGTCATAAGTCCTCTGGATTTTGCTTTGTATTTTCCCAGATACAGTCATATATCTATGTGAAATACTCAAAGGAAACACAATTGGAGCGTACCTTATTATTATACCAAGTAGCAAATCACTGCAGGATAAATATAATGCAGTAGTTGAGTAGTTATAACTGCTAGTATAAATGAGTAAATGCTTTGACAGTTTCCATTCTGCAAGTTTCAACCTTAAGCCGAAGAAAATACATTTTTAACTTTGTATGCTATTCTCCTAGGGAGACAGTTATCAGCAAGGCTATTCATTATATTTTAATCACAAAGTCTCATGAGTTTTTCAGACAAAATGTCCAAGAAGTAGTTGCCAGCCAATTATACTAATGCTTTGCAGTCTGACAGTTCATTTTAGTGACTGGGTTAATGTATTTCTTCCTAAAAAAAAAAATCCTAAAATCAGCTATCATGAGACTAGACTAGGGATAATAAATTTTTGGGAGGATAGTTTATATAACTAGCTTTACCAATTTTTTCAGACAAAATTCAGGGAAAGCTGCTTCCTGACAGTTTCACAGCCAAATTTATCACAGACACACACCAAAAAAAAAGTTTACACACAAAAAAAAAAGTTTGATTTTTTTTTTTCTGAAATATTTAGAACATCTCTACTGCATAACACTAATAAGAGTGGGATTATACAGAGTACATCTTATGCATTCTGTGCTTTAAATAGGAAATAAACTTCTTCTAGCCTGCAAAGTGTGTGTTCGTTTGAGGCATAATTTAGAATAGAAACTTTTCCTGTCTGAAGGAAAACTGTATAAAACAACCTGTTAAAGGTATTATTTTTCAAAATGCAGTAATTTAAGAAATTACAAAGAGAAGATAAAGTAAGCATTCTAATATATTACTATATTGATAACAGTACAGTTTAACTAATGAATTCTCAGGGGAAAAAAAACCAAAAACCTTGTATGGTACCTAAAATTTTTTATGTACCTAAATGTATCTGCAATGTTTTGAAAAATGGAATGACCCAATAACGCAAAAAATTTTTAATCCATCCTAGATAAATTCACAGCACTCAGCCTGGAGCACTAAACATAACTAGATATAAAAACTGAAATAATGACATACTTATGACCCTGTTGCGTACAAATCAGTCTTGATCTGCACTGAGATTTACTAGGTGTAAGATAGTGCTTTTCTTGGAAACCTTGCTGGTAAGATTAGTTTTAAATACCAGCTTGGAGGTATGATTGATTATTTTGTATTAGGATTCTTATCAAGCAATCAGATGAGTTACTGCCAGTGCTGTATTTATTATGACATAAAGAGATGGATCCTGACTGACAGAAAAAAAACTTCAAGACAAAACTCACTAACCAAAATAGTCTTTCTGAGATTAATATACTAATTCCATAAAGCCTACTTACATTTCCTTCTCAACATGAAATCAGCTGTCAGCTAACATAAAACTGAGGTGATATAAAGAAAGAAGGAAATAAAATCATAATCTTAATAGTTCTCCCTGTAAGATTTTGCAGAGCGTATTTCTACTGTATGAGCCTTCTCTATGCACATTTTGTATCTGACCTCAGGTTACCAACTCCTTTGCCACTGCATACTGAGTCAGATGACCACTGTACCTGAGAGGGCTGGTAACTAAATCAAAGATACCTTAGTTCAGATGAGGAATGTACTGCATTTGTTTGTTGTTGTTGTTTTAGCCAAAGTACTTCACTGATAAGTAGATCCCAGGCATACAAACTAGATTGACTTCAAATTAAATTAACCCAAAAGATATGTTATCAGTGAGTCTGATGTAGTTCAGCCAATGGTAAGACCCAGACAAGAGTCAGACCAAAGCAAACTCCCAAGTAAAACACTTAACGCAGGCTGGGGTCCTCAGATGAGCTCCAGCTGCCATACAGTAGTTCCTAATGTAGTCTTAGCCTTAGTGGAGGGTAAGGTAAAATGATGACTATGAAAACATTTAAGGAAGAAAACATTGTTACTGAGGTTAAAAGCCAATAAAGTGCAGTATCTCTGGAATGTTTCCATGTCTATTCCCTAGTAAGCTGCTTTTCAAAGCTTCAAGAAAATGCTTTCCTTATAAATTTCTGCGTGTGACAGGCTGATGCTTACTCTTGCATCCATCTTCACTTGCACGGATTGATCAGACCTAATAATTTTAGCACTGATCTCTCTAAGAAGCAAAATCCAGATGCAAAAATAGTTATGAAAGCAGATGCTTCATCCTGCCTCTGCCTTTGGAATGAGAAAACTGAAGACAGTTTTAGGTCAGGTGGAAGGTTTATTTTGCTTTAGCTTCACATGGGTCGTGTTGGAGTCTGATAAAGCATGCAAAAGTGACTTGTTTATAGGCTTTTGAGCTGACATTTGGTCAGTAGTGAGATTGTGGAGAGGAATCACTACAAGAATATAACAAAAGAAACTCCAAATGTCATGCACATCAAAGGCTAATACTTGGGAAATGAAAGCCCTGGTGTGGCAGCCTGTATTTCACACTGTATCAAGAGAAGGTACATCCAGAGCTCTCAGTGTCAGCAGGCAATTGAATTCACTACCATCCATCACTAACCTACAGCGTTGGGGCTTTCACTCCAAACAAATGAACTCTACACTTTCTTACAGGAGTCACAAGAACTGGACAAAGACTGCAGAGGCACCTACCACTTTCTCTGAAGAGAAATTTCTTTTACTTACTTTCATTTGTTTCCTAATTCTTTCATTTCCTCACTTCTTTTCTGCATTGACAGTATATCTATAATAAGATTTTGGAAGATTACCACATAATGGCCTTTCTGGAACTCAATATTCTGCTAAAAGAAACCAAATGGCACTGTTAGGATTAGTAAACGTTTTTCCTTTGCTGCTTTTATCCAATGAGGCGTGTGTAAGAACTCTTTTTGACACATTCCCTCAGTCTCTTAGCATTTAGTAGATCATTTTTATTTGTTTCAGGATTGTTAAACTGATTTAGTAGGTAATAATGTCCTGAATGACCAAATGTTGACTTAAACTGACAAACAACAGAATTCATCTCAATCTCTTTTTTTCAAATATCACAGAAAGAAACTGCATCATTCATTTAACTTCTTATACTTGAGAGCATAATTTCACTTTTTTCCTTCACTTATTATATTCCAGGTTCTGCTAAAATCCGTAGCTTCTTCCCTCAAAGAACATTTGAAATCTCTCCCTTTCCTTCTGCTCTGACTAACAAAATTATTGGCTGTATGTTAGAGAACATTCTTTTTTTACTTTTGGTATTCTATTCTATATGGTATCTTGGTATTTTGTTTAGCTTGGAGAAGAGAAGGCATCAGGGAGACCTTACTGTGGCCTTCCAGTATTTGTAGGGAACATACAAACAGGAGAGGAAACGGCTGTTTACAGGGGTGGATAGTGATAGGACAAGGGGGAGTGGTTTTAAACTGAGACAGGGGAGGTTTAGGTTTGATATTAGATGAAGGTTTTCACACAGAGGGTGGTGACACACTGGAACAAGTTGCCCAAGGAGGTTATGGATGCCCCATCCCTGGAGGCATTCAAGGCCAGGCTGGATGTGGCTCTGGGCAGCCTGGTCTGGTGGTTGGCGACTTTGCGCACTGCAGAGGGGTTGAAACCAGATGATCATTGTGGTCCTTTTCAACCCAGGCCATTCTATGATTCAATTCTTTGATTCTATGTATTCTCTTTTTATCAGTTTATGCAAGCTGACAAAAATGCAGCTTTATTTACATCTTACTCCTGTCCTCT
This sequence comes from Chrysolophus pictus, assembly GCA_037305975.1. Taxonomy (NCBI): domain Eukaryota; kingdom Metazoa; phylum Chordata; class Aves; order Galliformes; family Phasianidae; genus Chrysolophus; species Chrysolophus pictus. The sequence continues at coordinate 35,813,466 of CM074577.1, forward strand.
CCACTCTTTCTACGAAGTTCCAGAACAATAGAACTTAACTTCAGATGAGAACGTTTGATCTTTAAAAATGGCCACACTCCAGCACCATATACTAATGCATACTGGGGACTAGTGGGAGAAAAGGCAAATTCCCTTCTGACAAAGAAAGCATTATTGAAGACCCAAACTAGTTTTAAGATAAAAAGAATGACAAAAAAGGTAAATATTTTAGTTAAGGGGAAAAAAGGAAATTTTGAAGAACCAGCAACTGCAAAAGAAGTATTACAAAATTCATAATACTGAAGAGGCAGAATCTAAAGCTGCATTGCCGCTGACTCAACCAAAGAGATGTACAGAAGAACACATTACTGTCAAAATAAACTTGAAGCTAATGACCAGAAATATTCTGTAGATACTTAGAGCAAAGGCATTACCACCATGATAGACAAACTAAGTATTATTTTTGGATGGTGGAAAAGTTCTGTGTCATCCATCAGCAATGTGAAGAAACAGTGTGCAAATACAGAGATGTGATTAATAAAAGAGAAGTGCAGTTCACATATCAAGATGTGCAGAGTCTGAGAAAACTAGAAATCACCAGGAAGAGGTAGTATCTACATTTATTAATAAGATAATGAAACAAAATTGCCCCTTGAGTTCAGAATACCTTTACAAGAAAGACAGAGGGAAAAAGCAGATCCAACTGGACATCTTCTGACTATGCTTGTTAGAAGAAATGTGAGAAAGACTTGGGGGACATAATTTAAGAGTATTAATAACTAATATTGGCTCATCTGATACAATGTGAATCTCATTACTTGAATCAAGAGAAAATCTCTCAGCAAATTGAAGCAAGAGGTTTCCTGGAAGATTAGAGATGTCAGATAAGGAATACAGAAGCAAAGAACTACCTAATTGTGATAATCATTATAGAGATGTTTGCTTATGAGAAAATAAAATCTTGAATGTACACCTGGCAGGTCATGAAATAATAATAGTCTAGTTTGTCTTCTTATTGGATGATGAAATGGCACTGAAAATAATTAGTGGTTATTTTTTAATACATTCACATGGGAAAGTATGTATTGTACCCAGATAGGGTACCAAAAGAGAGACAAGTTAAGAGTGAAGGGCTGAACTTTAAAAAAAAACCCTCTAGGCGTTGTGTCTTTCACTACCATCCATGACTCCAACACTGGTTGACTGCAAAGCTAAGATTTGTGAGGAAGTGACAGAAAAGGGAAGGCCAATTCTATGCACATTTTGTATAGACAACCTGAGTGAATGAAACCAAGGACTTAATGAGAGTGAACGAGACCACAATTAAACAGAATAAATGCGAGACAAAAATAGTCATTTGTTCAAACAACTTAGAAGCGAATTTTGGATGAAACAAGTATGGTGCATTTTACAATATTAAAACACTCTGCACAAATTTCCAAAGCATAGAATATGAAGAAAAGAATATCCTCTGATCACAATTTAAAGCAAATTATACATTCTAGACAACTTCTAAAGTATTACAAATTCTTCAAGAGGAACAAAGGAAAGAAGAAATCACTATTTGGAAGATTCGGGAAATACCTTGTAAAAAATAGCTTAATATCCATATTACAAATATGGCAAAACTATATAAGCTACACACGTATTCAACATTCAAATGCTATTCCAAACTGAGAATAAAATTCTAAGGAACTAAATAAAACTTGACATTAGTTCAGTGAATCCACTTAAATCTGATGCAAAGGAAAAGAGAAAAGGATGGAGAACAATCCAAGGTATAGACTATAGGCATAGATCCAAGGTGCTAATTATTAAAAGTATTAAATCAATAGTCGCTAATAATAATTATATACTTGTTTAATTTTATTTGCTATTTATCATAGTTATTTATTTTCTTATCTGCTACTGAACAACAATGGGAAAACTAGAAAGCTGACTTCATCCTGAAACAAGTTCTATAAATAAATGATGAATATACTCCCACTGGAAATCACTCAATAGGCATGTGAGAGAAAAGGGATATACAAGCATGAATGGCTGGAAAAATAACTATATCGGGAAAGATGCTAGATAAACTCACAAAAGAAAAGTTGTGAATTTAAATAGTTTGCCAAGAGGGGGAGGAAAAGAGAAGTTCTAAGCCGAATTATAGCTATTTATAGAAGACATATTATATGTAACATGAATTGTAGAATAGAATACTGTAAATACTGCCAAGATCCCAAGACTATTGGACATGCCCTAAGTAAAAGCACTGGTATCTTCCTCTAATCTACTGAGGTGGGAGAGAACTGTTCGATAGCTGTTCTGTGTCAAGGTGGCTCATTCAGCAGACCGTGCTATTTGCAATGTAAGTATCTGATGTAAGAATAATATAGATGATCAACCCAAACAGTCTTCTAGAACGCTATGAATAAATTGAAGAGCTTTTTAAAACACTTGACATTTAAATGTAAGAAAGAAGCACAATAAAACACATACACAAAACATCTGCATCAAAAGAGCATATACCTCATGGGGGTTGTAATCTGGAGGTAACTTCTCCAGCATCTCATCAGCAAGGCGCTGCACCACTGCTTCTCGGGTCTCCCCTCCTCCACTGCTGCTATCTTTGGGCTGGATGCTCACTATTGTATTCAGTGTCTCATTTGCAAGGTTGGTTTGGTAAGTTATATCTGCATTAGGGTGCAGACCAAATACCTTAAAGTAAAAGGGGAAAAAAAAAAAGGGAAAAATGCATTTTTCCTTCTAAATTTTATCAGTGAAAGAACCCACTGATACTGATAAACAAGGAACAAAATCCACAACCCTATAAAATAATAGAGAATCAGTGGAAGTACATCCATTTAACTGGCCAAGAAGCAAGCACAAATTATACAGAAACATTAACGTAGGTTAAATCTACAACAGCATTTTCATTCAGATGATGAGAGTGGTTTTGAACTATCTGGTTATCGCCATATACCAGGGTTTAGATCATGCTGTGCACACACTGATTCCTTTTCACTGGATCAGAGTAGAGCTTGCTGGGAATGTGCCATGTGCAAATGCTGACCCCTCTCCACTACCTTTTCCCCTCTGTAGATCTACTACTTTTGTATCAGGTCAAGTAGATGCCCCTATCAATCAGACCAAGTGCCATTTCTAATGCATTTTGTTTCACACAGTCTCTTAGGCTTACAAAGCATGGAGCTCAGAGAATAGAAAACAGCTCACAGTTTAAGGACCTAGAGATTTTATGACTGGTGATAATATTTAGGACATTTTATGTTTTGAGCTATTTTTGGTTTAATTCTCCTATTCTTTACTTCTACTTCTTTTGAAATTGAATAATTTTATTTAAGATAGAGCTAGCACAGAATTACTGCAAAGCTGCCCTTTGTTTGAATGATAATGGCTTTCTCAGAAACCTCTGCTGAAATATCAGTAGTCTGTAATTGAAAGGTTGATTGCAGCTTTTCTCCAGGAGGAATTGGATTGTGACTTATTTCACTAGCCCTCACTGAATTATAGCTATTAATTACCTCTAACAAACTGAGCCACTGATCCAGCAATGGGGGAAGCTTGCCCCTAAACCAAGCACCGAAGCCAAGCAACGTGGTTCTCATGTTTTGCGGTTTTGTACATAATATTAGAACTAGCATCTTCTAAAAAGACATTCCTACTGATAAATATTTACACACTCTGAGTATGGAGGGAAAAGGGCCATGTGCAGTATTTTTATATTTAGAAATCTAGAAACTCAGAGGAGAGGGATAGAAGTGGCTGCAACAGTGTCAAAGCTAGCAAAGCTGCACTGATTTATACCAGCTGTAGAACTGACCCTTACAGCAGCACAAAGAACACAGTGCAGACCTAAAGCTGCCCAAGAGAGAAAGTGGGATCATAACTAGCATATAATTATTTTCCAGGATTTAAATCCAGGCAGGATTTAACACATTTTACAGACAGCGGTACCTCAATCTGTATATTTAGAGACACAAAAAGCAAAAATATCAATACACTTTATTTCACTCATTTTTTATCAGCATGCAATGATACACACAGTTGAAGATATGCGCTTTTCTGCTTCTGCTCTTGCAGAATAAGGCTTTGGTTGGTTTTGTTCCGGCAGATTTTATGACAATGCTATAGCCCAAGTTAGAAACACAACACTGCTATAGTGAATGTAAATTGCTGCAGTGCTAATCCAAGGGCTAATTTCATAATTGGCATAATATTGACAAATACAGGGGTGTTAAAAGCAAAAAAACCCTCTGGTCCTAGGTGTGCATGAGAGTGACACATGAGGTATTGAGAAATCAGAGTAGCAAACCAACGGATGGACCAGTGTCCTGTAAATTAATCAAGAAACAGAGTTCCTCATTTTCTGTGAGTCAAAATCTTGGAATTTTGATTTTAAAAGGGATGCTAGATTCTGCATTTCAGTTGGTTGGGTTTTATTTAGCTTGATAAAACTCAAACCCAATTGCTAATACTCTACACCCCTCTGAAATCAAAGTCATTTTCAAAGGGATTTCTGAGTTCAATAGCCCTCTTCAGAAGTCAGTGTTTATTCTGATCAGAGGTTGAAATTTCATCAAAAGAGCAAAGATGCTGTAATCAGCCTTATTCAGTCTTTCTTTTTCAACCAAAAATAGAAAGGAGAGGAAGTAAAAGATACACTGCTTTCTTATTGTGCTTTGACTAGCACAATATCCTTTGTGGAACAGAAGACCAATAGCTTAAGGGGTTAAAAGTTTCCATGAGCAATTTTGACAGATTTTGGAATGACTGAAGACAGTAGTCATGTTCCTCCTAACCTGTGACAGCTATAGGAGAAAAAGATGTTTGCATTCTTGGACTTGATCCAATTTACATAAAAGTCAGTGGTAAAAGGTGCCTCTCTGTCAGCATAGATGCCCTTGCATCTGCTATCACTACCTTCAGAGATTCAAACCTTTTCAAGTTTGTTTTATGAGCATGAATTGTTCTCAGCCTCCTTTCTAGCACATTATCACTAATAGAAAATCAGTTTTTTCTATTCAATCCTGCCTATTTAATTTTAATAGAACTTACCCATAAAGGCATTTATCAACTTAATAGCAATGAGACAGAAACTCATAACATTCACTTCCATTTCAATTTTAGCTAACTGCAACACATGTAGCTGTGTTAGAGAGAGCAGGATGTCCCAGTTCTGCAATTAATGTGACCACTGCAGTATACACACACTGGGTCATGTATGTAGGTCGCTCTGAAAGTAAATCTATTTATTTTTCATGGAAACTACAACAGATACAAAGAGCACAATAACACTATTTGAAAGCAACACTATTGAAAAGAGTCTGACTCCGTCTTCTTTATACCCTTTCAATAGGTATTTATATGTATTGATAAGATCCCCCATGAGCCTTCTCTTCTCCAGGCTAAAGGGTCCCAGCTTTCTCAGCCTTTCTTCATATGAAAGATGCTTCAGTCCATCATCTTCACAGTCCTGTGCTGAACTCACTATCTTGCCTATGCGGATCAGAGCACATGAATGTGAGGTTTTTTTCTGAGTGCTTGAAGAAGGCTTTACCTATTTTGTCTTCTTAATTAGCAGACCTATAATAGACACCAACTATAATTGCACTCACACTGGTCTGCCTGTTAATACTGCCTATACTTTCTGGCTCCACAAAATAATTTCTCTGACAAAAACTCTCTTTAATACTTTAAAATGTTTTACCTCAGGTGTATCAATCACTGGCAATTGCTCTATGTACTGGAGATAGTCTTCAACTGTTTTCCCTTTTGGAATCACGTAATCTTTGTAGAAACAAAATTTGTCGCTAAACATATGCTCTCCAAACCACACTCTCGCAAATGTATTCAGCAGAGCTTTGTCGAGGTCATCAGTTACACGGCCTCCGTACTGTACTTCTCCAAGCATATAGCGAACACAGCTCCAGTTCACTCCGCGCTTAATGTCCATATCATCCAAATGATTCTGAACAAATTGCACACTGGCTGTGAAGTCTGCCTGATTAAATTCATAAGGAATGTTCCAGCCCAGTGGACCAAACTTTCTTCTTTCCTGCAAGATAGGTAGAGTTAAAGATAAAAGGCTGATTGTAACTTTGGAGAATATGTTGAGTGTAGAAGAATACAAAATATGCTGTATTCCACTAACTTTAAAAAATGATTCTTCACATAACACACACGAGTCCAAATGCTTGATTAATTACCTAGTAGTTAAACATTTTTCTTCATTTATCACCACCAGTAGAGATGGATAAACAAAGAAGAGAAATATAAACATTTTCACAGAGGAAAGAATTCCCCTTTTTAAAGTAGTCAATCTGTGAGTCTAGAACTGTCATTTTTGAATTTCAGAAATGACGGTACTGTTTTAGGAAAGGATGTCCAAACCACATTGGCCACAATAATTTTTTATGGTTCTTTTTCAGTCTGGGTACATTCAGAACACTGAAGTCTCTGCATGGTGGAGATGCAGGAAGCAAAAGCTGCTTCTTACCTAATCATTTATAGATACCGCTAGCAGCGTGTGGATCCTAGGGCAGTGTCTGATATTTACACATTCTAAATTTCCACCAAGAAGATGACTCAAAGTCAAGTACACTTCAGGCTGCCATTTGGACCACAATGTTTGTATTGATTTGCTAACACAGGCTTTACATCTAAAGCCTGTGTTTTTTATTTTTATTTTTTCATTCACTAACAGGTGCATTCACAAATGAACATGACTTCATGACAGAAGAATACAAAATATGATTTGAAACCTGAACAGTTGTGTGAAGAAAGGCTACAGCATATAGTAAAGGTTTCCACTGTGGCATGTTGCTCACTTCTAGGTGATCCTGAGTGATAGTAGAGTAAGTTCGTTTTAAGCTAGCTTTCACACCTAGAAAATAAGTATAAAAATATAAAAGATGAGCAAAAAAAAAAAAAGCATGGAACCAATAATTCCAGTTTCTGTTAAACAGGATTCACTCCTCCAATTTACAGTTTCATCTTATATATAGCTTCAAATAACCCTTCTGTAGCAACAGTCTTTTCAGCTGGTCATGCCAGGCAATGTTCAACTACATTTTGTTTCTGGTAGAAGACGATAGATCAAATTATATTAAATTCTGGCACACAGAAGGAATTACAATTTACATTTATTCTAAATGTTACCAGTAACAACTGAAATACAAACATAACTATTCAGCGGCAAACAATAGAAAAGACACCTAACATGTAAAATGAAATACAGCACTGAACATCCGAGAGTCTGTTTCAATGATTACACATAAAACGAGCCTCTCATTAGCCATACAACACCAAGCATGAGTTCCTCGCTCCCTCTTATGATAATTTCCACCTAAGCAGCTTAACACAAGTCTAAAAAGATGGATTTCTAGTGCAGTAAATAGAATACTGAGGTCATAGTACTTCCAATGATAAATTAAAAGCCCTTATGCTTCTTTCCTACTTCACAAAGATTCTGTAGGACACTATTCAAGCAAACACATTTTCAACATATATCAGAATAAAGCTCCAAAATTAATAGGAATTCATCAAACTAAGCGTCTTATCACAGCATGCTATGAACATAGCAGGACAGTATCAGAAAACTACAACTGTTTATATTTCATCCTGACTTAAATTGTTACCCCAGGCATATTTCTGTTATTAAATGCAAGCTGTAAATTGGCTATAGCCTGGATTATAAAACTGCCTCTTGGAGTTATAGGCCGTTATCATTTGATAGGATTTATGATTTGAATGATAAGGAGGGGTCACAGCACAATCAAAAATATGCTGAGCGCTGAATAAAAAAGGGTGGAGGAGAAGAGAAAGAGATGAGAAATTTTTATCAAGAGACTGACTAACTGCTCTTGAGAGTGAAGTATGTACACTGAAAGAGGATGCCTTTCACTTCGATCAAACGCTCTGGAAAGAAACCTTACTGATATGCAAAGGATGAATACTGAAATAAGAGTTTTAAATGACTGAGGGATTAAATTTGACCTTGGATACAAATTTTCAGCCCCCACTGACTTCATTAACTGAAATCAGTGCTAACATGCATATAAATGCAGGGCAAGTTAATGCATTACACAGTCAAAGATGAGGGAGTTACTAGACAGAGTGTTAGGATTGAGGATTTCATTCTGCTAGAGTTCAAAATATGAGGGTTGCCTCGGAAGTAATGCCTCCTATTTTATTATGTTAGGCCACAATATTAGGGATGAATGTTGGTGGTATGACAGTAGAGGCTGAGCCTTCCCACTAGTACCCCAGTGTTGCCATGTGACAGATGGCAGCAGAAGGGCAGTCTGACAGAATGGCAACTGACACGGAAGTGCCTGTGAAGCAAAGTTGTGTCATTGAATCCTCCATGCAGAACACTGACATTCATCAGCACTTGCTGAATGTTTATGGAAATCAAACAGTGGACATGATGTGAACATGGTGAGGTAGTGGGTAGTGCATTTCAGTGGTGGTGACAGAGACATGAAATCCAAGTCACCTTCTAATGGTGTTGAATATGTTGAAAAATAGTGTTTTATAGCTGAGATTTTGCTCTATCAAATAATATTATTTTGCTTTTTTATCTGTTGTAGTTTCCATGGAAAAAAATAGGAGGTGTTACTTTCAGAGTGACATGTACAAATACAGCCCTTCCCAATTATACAATTAGCAGCATGGTAAGTTGCTCCTATAAATATAAAAATGACACCTGTAGATAGCAGCGTAGTTTGAGTAAGAGAGTGGCAGTCAGAGTAGGACAGCTATAGGTTAGAGACTAAGAAAAGATGGATTATCACATATCAGACAGAATCACACCATACTGGTGAGGTTGGAAAAGGCCCCTGGAGGTTACCTTGCCTAACACTCCTCAAAGCTGGATCAGCCAAAGCTTGTCACTCAAAACTTTGTCCAGGTAGGTTATGAGGAGGGAAAAAATCTGAGCAAGCTGTTCCAGTCATACAGAGACCATCCTCACACTTGTTCTTTTTTCTACTGCTATACAGAAATTGCCTGGATTTCTACTTATGTCCATCACTTTTCTTCCTTCACTTGGCACCAATGCAAAGTCTTGCTGTTTTCTTTACTTCCAACCATCACATGTATATATGCATTGATGAGGTGTCTCTGAACCTTCCCTTTTCAGGGTTAAACAATCATATCTCCCACTCCAGATATTCTTTCAGCATGGTTTCAGTACAGAAGTATCACCTCCCTTAGCCTTCCAGAAATGATCTTCCTAAAGCAGTCTAGTACTGCTGCAGGCCATCTTTGCTCCAAGGGTGTATTGCTGGCTCATGTTCCACTTGATATCCATCAGGAGCTCCATGTCCTTCTCTGCAAAGCTGTGTTAGCAGCTGCATGACCTGTCATGCATATGTGTATGGAGTTCTTTCTCTCCAGAGGCAGCAGAGGCAGTGTCTGGCATTTCCCTATGCTGAAGTTCAACAGATTTCTGTTATCCCATTTCTCCAGCCTGTCAGCCTCCCACTGAACAACAACATGACCATCTGGTATATCAGTGCTTTCTTACTGTTTTGTATCATCTGTATATACTTGTTGAGGGTGCACTCTCTCCCATTGTCCAGGTCATCAGTGAAAATGTAAAATATTAGTGGCCCCAGTATCAACCCCCAGGGTCCAGCTCTTCAGCTGGATTTGTGCAGCTGACCACAACACTTTGAGTCTAGCATTTCATACACTTGTCAGTCTTCTCTTGTGAAATCCCCACTTCATTAGTGTGTCTCTAAGGATATTATGGGCGGTAGTGTCAAAAGCCTTTTTCAAGTCAAGATAACAACACTCTTTGCTGTCCTTCATCCACTAAACCCATCATCTCATCATAGAAAGCCAGTAGGTTGGCTACTAGTCTCAAAGATTAGTAAGTAATCAATGGCTTATGGTTTCCTGGCAGCCATGGAAAAGCCAAGTACACCAAGGATAGATATTGTTCATTATCTTCATCAGTTGCTTGAACAAGGAGACAAAAGGCAACAAATTTGCAGATAGTAATAAAGAGAGGTTGACATACTAAATAGTGGAGCAGCAATTCAGATGGATCTTTAGAGCGCTGAAGACTTCACAAACAGTACCTGAGTGAAGTTCAACAAGAAGTGAAAAGTCCTGCATTTGTGGCAGAACAATCCCATACATTTGTGCATGCTGAGATCTGACTGCCTGAGTCATACTGACAGGACTATAATAACCTCAAGGTTATTGCAGATGCCCGGTCTGCTAAAGGACTCACAGCAAATAAGGCAAATCAGATAGAGGGCAACCTTAAAAGGGGCACAGCCAGCAGATTGATTGAAGTCATCATCACTTTCTCCTTAGTAATGATCAGGCTTCCCCCCTCAGAAACAATGGCCACTTTTGGCATGCAAAGTAGATGTGGAAGAACAGGAGAAACCTATAAATGTGGCTTGGAGCTAAGAGTGCATGACCTACAAAAACAGATATGTAAAAAACAATTTGTGAATACTGAAAGGCAGCAGTGTGTGCATACATGAGACAGTGCATGCCCAAAACTGAAAAGTTGAATTCTGAAGCACAAACCTGTCACTTGGTAGCTGCAAAACTGAGTCAGAATGATGTAAAAAAAAAAAAAAAAACGATGTAAATTAGAACTACCAGTCAGGAAGCTGATCACAAACTGTGCTTGTGCATGTGGACTAAGGTTGGGGAAACTGGCAGATTAAGGGTGCAAAAAAATGCAAGATAATCATTCTAGCTGGAGAAAACAACCCAGAATAGAGCAAGGTCCAGAAGATGGTGGAGTTGCATGGATACAAATACCAGGGGATGCCCATAGACCTACGCCAATAATGTTCAAGACTAGTAGTTGCATGCAGCTACACAGCATGAAGCTGACTTGACTTTCTGCTGATTTTCCGTCTGAGCTTCCTGGACAGTAGCGTTCTCTCAAATGGGAAGGAAAATCAAGACCAAACAAAAGAAGCATTGAGGTGTCTGGAACACAAGAAAGTGAAAGTCTAAAACAATCACATTGCATAGAAGCTCTAACTTCACTGGTTCTTCAGTAAACCCCTGTATTCAGATCTACCAGAAGTTCATATTTACTCTCTTGTTGGTTACAGAACCTAAAGGGTGATCAACAAATCCTTGAAGGGCAATAGCAGGGATTCTGGGATCAGACTCTTTGCAGCAGTGCCAGATGACATAAGAAAAAGCAACAAGCCACAGCTACATACTGCAGTGTAGGACACTGAGGTCGAGTGTTCAGAAGTGTCCTTCAGTTTCACTGCCCAGAAGAGCACAGGATCAGTTCTCCTCTGCATCCTTGGGTAGGATCAAAAGGATGGCAAGAAAAGAGTGGCAGCATGCCACTGTCAAGATTCATAGGGTCTACCCAAACAACAAAACACAATCAATTTCTGTTACAAACCAATGTCAGTTTTCTCCCCAGAAGAATTATGCTTTACACAATGCAAGACCGACTTACAAAGTGCTGTATTTAGCACTTTGAGAGAATAAAGACTAAACCATAGCGTGGATTTCAGTGATACAGAGAGGAAATAAAATTAAGCCCCCTTTTCTACACTCCCCCAAGAAAAGCATGGTTTCCTACCTTGAGGTGGTTCGTTAGTAAATTTGATAGATGCCTGTAAAAGATTAATAGGAAACTCTGGGTGAGCCTCTGTAGTTATCCAGGTTCTGAAACCTTCACTCATTGATTCTGTTGTTGTGATGGTGTCCATTAATTCATTAAGAAACACTAAGCCAAGGTGGCAATTCTGTAGAAGAAGCCATCCTCCATCTTGCATGCACTGATTTAACAGGCGCCTTGCATGGACTTCCTGGCCCTGACCCATTGAAATGGCACGACAGGGAATGTTCTGGAAAATAAAAAAGTTTTTATTTGGAATTTTTTTTAATATAACTCTTTGCAGTGATTGGCCACATGATTTACTGCTTCTATAAGCCAATAGGTAGTGACACTGTGCCACAAGGAAAACCACTAACATCAATGAGAATTGATTATATCAAAACAGAGAAAACAGAAAAGCGTAAGATGAAAAAAGACCTCAGGAAGGTATTTGAAAAAGAAAAACTAGCCAGGTTGCTACTAGGACTATACAATTTCATAAATAAAATGCAGAAAAAACTCCCTCTTGCTTCTATCTCTTACTGCCCTTACTTGTTAATAAGCGATCCCCTGAATTAGGTTGGCTGCCTGGCTCCTAACTGGGAAAATTAGAATTCCCAAATTCACTTGAGTACATTATTCTAAATACAGGTGGAGTTGAAGGCAAGAGAATTGATGAAAAGACTTAGTTTCATGAACAGTTTTCTGCCCAAGACATATAGCTGACTATCCCTCATGCCGTGAGCTATGAGCTTCATAAAGACTTACCAGCCTGGGCCTATCTTCATCTGGCTAAAAGCTGCAAAGGTTAATGTTAGGTTTTCCTGCTAGGGACTGTCATTGTGAAACAAAACTGAAGGAAGGAAGTCAACCAGTCCTAAACAGTGTGGATGAGGCTGTAGGAAAGAAAGTTTAACCATATGGACACAGGGTGTGATGGGTCATTTCGCCTCAGGGTCAGAGAACAGGTCCTGACCTGATTTTACTGAATAGCATAAATACAGCTACTGTATATGATCCTCCACATTCTGGAAAAAGATTTAAGAAGAAAACACCGAAGATTAGAAAGTAGTTATATCCTGCTCTCAGATCAGTATAAAAATGAAACCCCAGCCAAAAGAAGGAAAACTAAATAATGTGAAACAAGTAAAGCTGAATAAGCTGTGAAACCATGTGAGAAGAACAAACACTTTCTCTTTTCTAAGGAATATCTGAGTACAGCTAGCAATCCTATAAGTCAGACACTACCACCACCCCTACAAACTGCATAGATATTCAGCTAGTTCAGTATTCCTTAACAAAGCATCTGCTCATAATTTGCTCCTCTTAGCAATGTTACCTCTCAAATGTACACTCATTAAAGGTTATACAAACATCAAGAGAAGGAAAAAATATTTTTTCACTACAGACTGTTCTTCTTTTATTCCTTCTAAAAGACTTTTATCAAAATGTTCGCCTACAGAATGTTTCTGTAAATAGTGATTCATACCAGTATATCAGTGTCATCTTAATGCTGATGAAATTACTATAATTTTAGACATCCCAGTGTCCATAACAGTTTTGCTGAAGGCTCTGTGCATCAATCCCTAAATAAGAAATAAATAGTATAACAATTAAAATATCTTGTTCTAATAAAGTTAAAATACTAGGCGTTGTGAATTTCATTTTTTAATTCAGAAGGTTGAATTTTCACTCCAAGTTCAAGTGAAAGCACTGGGAACATAAATCCAACTAGTTTTAAAATAGACCTAGCTAGCTTTATAAGGGTAATTATATAGATCAGGAGTCACAGCTAATGTTTCCATTTCTTTGAGAAGTGGTCATCTGAAGAATAAAATTTTAGAGTGAAAGATAAATTCTGGTTATTAATTTGAATACTTCCAACTGTAGATAATTGTTTTATGTAGTTCATATAATTTTCAGCCTGACATATTATTGTATCTATGCTTCCTTAAAACATGAAAACATTTTAAGACTGCCCACTGCAATACACTCTCAGAATGACAAGAAAACCTGTTTTCTTGACAGCCAGAATTAGAGAGCACTTTCTATGAGCATTTGTCCCAAACTGACTGAGGTCTTGCTTAGGATTTGACAGAATGGGAGGGTGTTTTGTTCCCCCCATTGCTGACTTCAGTGACTCTGACTTAAGTGACTAGCTGACTTCAAAAGATTCTGTAGGGAGTTTAGCACACTTCACTCCTTACATGGCCAGTGGGATAGAAAAGCTCAGCTCCTGGATGCAAGACAGTTACATTTCAATCATGTGCTCTGAAATGCTTTCAGAGGCACCACTCTTTATTGATTACAAAAAATAACTCCTCTCAGAGAGAGCATAAGTACCTATCTAGGAAACTGATTTGCAGGATATGCACGTTGAAGGGCAAAGTAGGTGACAGAAAACACCATCACAAAAGTGATACTCAAATTGGTATTCATGCCATAGGCCATGAAAAAAAAAAAACCACAAAAATAACAAAACAGACTCCAATCAGAAACAACTAACATATAAGGGACTCAAAAGTTGTTCATTTCCAGCCTATAAATATTCTTGCAGTCACTATTTTACAAATAGGAAAAATATTGTTCTTCCAACACACTGCTTCCACTAAGTCTAAAAATCCTGCTGAACCAACTACCTTTCTCCCCTTGCCTACAGTGATACATTGGCTGGTTCTCTGGTTTTGGGACAAAGGTCATGTCAACAACCTGATCTAAGATTCCTAACATTAAGCGCTGATGCCAGAGTTAGATCCTACTTTTAAACATTCCGTATAACAGTCAGATAAATAAAATAAGAGAAGCCTGGTTTTCAAGGATGAGCACCTGAACTTTCTAATTAATAACCGAGAGATTTGTGTGCAGTTCTCAGTTTTGCAAGTGAATTTTACTGTGTGTGTAAAAAATTCTGCACCTATAAATGAAGATACATTCTATCAAGGAGGAAAGGTTACCAGGAACAACAGTGAATAACTTATTCTCAGGACAATTATATTTGCATCTACACTGTGAATTATAAAACACAAAGCATAGAGTGCTGTAAGAAATGTTGAATTTATCCTTCAAGTGAATTGATGGATGGGTCTCCAAAATCATTTTGTCTATCACTAAACTTTTATGTTGCTTATTTATATTTCTGTTCTTCCTGTAACTGTCTTTACTGTGATCTCCTGCAGTGAACGGGATGCAGCGCACACTGCAAGTAATGCTATGTTCTTATAGCTAAGTGTTTTCACTAAGTAATGAACTATACTGGTCTGCTGCATAAAGACACAGGGCTCATTGGAATAAAAAACGCAGGAAAAGCAGGAAAGTAACGTTTTCATTTCTTCAGAAGATTCATTTTGGCTATTGGTCTAAAATTAACTTGCAGAAAACAATTGTATGAATAAAAATGTCACCACTAGAACAGACACAAAACATGGAAATAATATTTCTAGTTCAAGAGAGAGACATTTTAAATGTCTTTATCAGCTCTAGCAAACTCAGTTTAGGATACCTTTGACTTTGCAAGACGTTCTATATTTTCAGTGGGGTCAGACCCCACTGATAAAAAGCATGTCAGAGGTGTTCGACAGTCACTTTCTGACCACATTGCTTCCATTTCAAGTATAAATCCTTCTGCGTATTTCACACCAAGGGATTCTGCAATGTAGTGTCGAGCCTGAAAAACAAATCAAAACAAAACAAAGCTACCAAAACCATAAATATTTTATTTTTAATTTACCAGGTTGGTAGATAGCCAAGTGAAAGAGCTGCTTGTTACCTCCCCCATTAGCTCCTCTAAGCAAGTATTGTTGACACTGGATCTATAGCATAGCAGAATGGACAAATTTTTCAACTGGCTGAGTTACAGTCTTCCATATATATGTTGGAAGAGCAAACAGAAGTTCTCCTATCCAGTGGTTACTCAATTCAAGTTTCTTATGCTTAGTATCTATTTCTACAAAAAATAAATACAGCTCAGACCGCAGTCTTAAAGGTCTCAGCGTTTTCTATGCCTCCATTTTCCTCTTTTCATGGACATTTTCTAAAAAGATTTCTAAGTTGTAAAGGATTTCTAAGGTGTATGAAATACTTTTTTGAAAGTCATGATTTTCCAACTGTGCAAACAACTAATTGAGGTGTGCATTATGGAAAGAAACATCCAAGATCAAAGGAGACTGAGCCAGATGCCAGGTTCAGAAACAACACATCCATCAATAAACTTTCCACTACTGTGACTTTTGTCCTACTGAAAAGAGGTGAAATTTTATAGTGTTTGGAAAGACAGTAGGAAAAGAAGAGATAAAGAATATAATAACAGAAAAGTATCTCCTCTTTCCTCAACAATTAAAATAATTACAGTATTTGAAACCACCATTCAGAGACATTCTTTCTCAAAGATAGTTGTGCCAGACGATGTAAGTATTGCTGGATGAGCAGTAGCAGCTTTATTATTTTGGTCTGTTTAGATTGTGGAAAGTGGAGTTCCCATACTTCCCTTTGCAGCTGAAGTGTAGGAAAGGAAGAAGGATGGAACTAAGTGGATATTGTTGAAGAAAAGGTTTCTGAAAAAAGATAGTGCTCCTAAATATAGTGTGCTATTACAACATATAATGTGTAAAGATGAGATATAGAAGAAAATCATAGAATCATAAATCTTAGAATCATAGAATCATAGAATAGCCTGGGTTGAAAAGGACCTCAAATATCACCTAGTTTCAACCCCCTGCTATGTGCAGGGTCACCAACCACTAGATCAGAATTGGTTGCAAAATCAGAAGTACTACTTTTCAGTGCAGCTGAAGACTAAAAAAAAAAAAAACAACAAAGAAAAGATATAATCATATTCTCAAACATCTCTTAGAAACTTATATAGAGAAGAAAATCCAAATATCACATACTGTTGAGAAATTGCAATCCTATTGCAGTTTCTCTTGCAGCATGTGCCATGAGACAGTCTTAATTAATACTTCTTCAGTGTGGAGGGGCGGGTAAGTAAAAAGTTCTGTTATTTTACTGCACTTGTCATCAAAGTGAACTGTTCTCTTTCCACTTCTTGTGTGAAGAAATATGTATGCATCTTTTAATTCTCTGGAAGAATGCAACTGCTTTACAAGTTTCATGGCTCCACTTACAAAACACCACAAAAAAATGACCAGTATTCTTAAAGCTTGAATACAATGTTATGCAATGCCCTAATCTGTAACAATTAAATAAAATATATTTTTTCCTATATATTAAAAGGACTTCAATATCTTTCTCATTTTTCAAAATACTTCACTCTGTGAGAAAACTATGATAAAAACAAAGTCAGGGAACATAAGTTTAGAATTAGTAGTTATAGAGGAGATGCAACATAGCTTAAACACCATATGAAAGCACATCTTACTTGGGCAACGGTATGATCAGGGCACCAGCTACGGACAAGGAGAAGCTTACGGAATTGATCCAGTAAGCTGTCATACCCATCAGGAACAACAGCTTTTTCAGGTGCTTCTGCATCAAACCAAGCTTTCCAGGCCTTCTCATTCCTAACAACTTGTACCAGAAGTTCATTAAAAGGGCACAAGCTAGACAACTGCACAAGATTGAGCCACGTCATGTCAAGGATCCACTTTTTTGGTTTCGGTTCCACAGAATTTAGATCCAAACTGGCACCTCCTGCAAAGCAAAATAATTATATGGGGAATACAAACAAACAAACAACAACAACAACAACAAATAACAAGTAATCCAAGATACTGATTTTTTTTTTTATTTGGGGGATAACAATCTTTGTAAAATGGGACATAGAGACCTAGAATTATGCATAGAAGACTTATTTATTGAACAATGAATGGTCTCAATGCCTCCCAAAGCTGGTATCTCAGTATTACTTAAGTTTCTTTTCCTCTATCTGGAAAGCTAGAGCAATACTTGTTCTATGATGCTTAAAACCAAGTGTTCTGTTCAGATGTAGAAAGGATCTATGGTTAGTCCAGCCCCCCTTCACCTACGCTACAGAATGACAAAGCACACAGTATATTCATTTCCAGGACTGCAACTTCAATAGCTCACCCACCACTCCAGCATCATGTCCATTCGTACTTTGAATGCAGCTGAGTCACACTGAATATTAAACTGGTGTTCACTGAGCAAGCTGAGATAATTGGATGCAAGAGCCTGATTGAACTTATCTTCATTTGTGACCATGCTTATCTTATCTCAGAGACAGTGTCTGCCCCCACAAGAACTTTATAAACTTAACAAAATGTTTATTTTGTCATTGTGTCTTAGCAGTGACATGCTCTGGTAGCATAATATGGAGAAAGTGGTACATAGCAATATTTTACAGTGTTCATCAAATTTCTACTTTCCTTTTACAATCACACGTAAATGTGGTACAGTGTACCCATGCCTTATTATGCTGGCTCACCAGCGATCAAAACAGATTTTGCTGACTGTCTCCAAGCTCACAGATGAAAGCATGTGGCAACACACACAAAAAAAAGATGCATGCAAGGGAAAATTACATGGTCTTTTACAAAGTAAGAGCCTTTTTTTCCCTGTTATCCAACACAAAACTGTTAAATAAACTCATTTTAGCATTATTTTGACAACAAATAGTCTGTGTTGTTTGTTTTACAAATTTTATATTGTAAACTTCTCTTTTGCAATATACATTTATTCACTCACCAGTTAAAAAGCATCATTCCTAATGGATAGAACATACTGCTAGTGTAAGCACTGCAAAATCTGAATTTGGCAGTGCACAGACATATGCAAATAGAGAATATTTATAGAGAAATTACCTTTGATCAGTGTCTCAAACTCACTGTGTGAAATTTTCTTGGCCTGCAAGTCAATCTTCAAGGCCAGCAGCAATGTAAACAGGAATCTGTGATTTTCATACAGCCCTCGAACTGTATACTTGAAGACTTCATAGGTGAGATGCTCAATTATATACAGCACCCTTTTTCCTGTGATCTGAGATTTCTGAGATCTTTCCACTGACAGGTCAAAAATGCCAAGAAACTGCCGTAAGGATGTTTGGTACATGACATTCACCAAGCTCATTTCCACAATTAGGAAATAAAGAATGCTGCCACGACCAGCAACTGGCCGATACTCTTCACGTGCAGTATTGATTTTCACCTCTGTCTCCGCTGCTATACTTAATTTTTCACTGACCTTAAAATAAATTGAAAAGACAATGCAGATTTAGTCATGTCATTTGTGAATTATACTGCACAAGCAAAAGGAAAAGGTCTTGATTAAGATCACATTCGTATTTTCAGTCAAACTTTGTTGGTGTTTCAACAGAAGCAATTGTGCCTTCATGTGCTCAAACACCAAGCACAATATGATTTGATTCAAATGAACACTTGCAAGGTATGTCTGGAATATAGGAAATTATCCAGGTTATAGTTTAATTTTGCAACATTTTTATAATGGACAATGATACAGTTTCTACTATTTATTACGAAGTACAATGCTGCATAGAAACTCTAAATTAGAAAGCAAAAACAGAAAAAATATATTTCCAGAGATAATCTTCAGATTACAGTTACAAAATGCATTGGCAAGGTATTCAAAATTTACCTCTTCTGCTGTTGTTTTAGTGATTCTTAGGACTTCTATTAGAGACTCATCTTCAACCAAAGAGCCCTCTGTACTTGTTAGGCGAAAGAGTAGGTTATCTTCAAGCTCCTGCATTCTCCTCCTGTTAGAGGTCACTTCCTCCATCAGTTTGACTCTTTCTGCTTCAAGTTCCTGTACTCAGAAAATCAAACATTTTCATTAATTAATTTTTTAAAAAAGCTGTAAAATGACACAGAAAATTTGATTTAATGCATGAGAAATTAGAGGGTTTCCTGCTTTTTCTATAAAATACAGAATCATTATATGCTAGAGTGATTTATATGTATACCACATTTGTTTGATTAATGATGCATACTGAGGAGTGAATATGCATCAGAATTACATGAACAAGCTTCCTCAGAGTAAGATGCACTGAAACTAGCTTCCAATGGGAAATGATAAAAGCCACCTTACATTAAGTACTTAAAATTAAATCAGACAAAGGACTGAAAAATGCCTTGTATGGACTGATTTTACATTTTAGGGAAATTGACTGGGTGGCCTATTCCATTTCTAATTTCTATCATCCTGTGACTTTGCAAGATACACTCCTCCACTGCTTAGAAAACAGAAAATACTACAACAATTATTATCTATGTGATGTGGAATTTTTATGCAATTTCTACAAGACAGGTGATGGCAAGTGACAATAATAGACAAATCAACACAATGCCAAGTGAAATGAGGCATATGCATTGCACAGTCCTACACAGCTTAGAGACACCCTTGCTAGGTGCTTTATTTAATCAATCAAGTCAACATTCCTGTAAGAAAAAGGCAGTTAATAATACCAGTCTGCCTAAACTTACGGCTTTGGTTTATTTTCATTCTTGTCAAAGTGACAAGTTAGAGAACAAGGAGATGTATGAAGTTATAGAGAACAGGGGAAGCTCTCTTGTATTTCAGAGAGGGAGTGAAAAATTTCTTCACTCTCACAAACTTCTTATTTGGAAATCTGTTTATAATATATTCTGAGGCTATAGAATGTAGCTCTGTGGAAGCTACAAATAAATGAGCCCTTAAAGAAGAGAATGACTAAAGCCTCAATCATTCAGTTTCTGCATTTTCTCCTCTTTCATTCACACACAAAAAAAAAGGTTAGAATTACACAATAGAACCAGTTCTGCAGAATAATTACATATGCATTTACGTATGTGCTTAAGTTCTATTTATGGCCATGCTTATTTTAGAATAGGCACACTACCCATTCTATTTGTAAGATTTTAAAGCGTATCTTTCAAAAAATGAGCAAAATGAGCTTTTGCTTGCAAGTGGGTTTCATGACCACATTTGTAACATAAAGACTAGTTGCTCTGAACCCAAACATTGGCAGCAATTTATTTATCAAAGTAGAAAAAGATGCTGATGATATTTTTTTTCCAAACAGAGGAGCAATCTTTAAAGTAAAAAAAAAAAATAAATACTTCTTTGATCATATATTTCATTGATCACTGTAACAATCATTAAGAATGTCTCAGTCCCTTTAATCTATTACTTTAGCTCAGTGATCATAAATTCGTTTTCTTGTTTCTAATAGAAAACCAGTTTTTCAGATTCTCTGTTAATGCTCTGTCTTTTCTTTGAACAAAATTTATCAGAGCTCCCTTGGCTATCCATGGCAGGACATTCATTTCTTACTGAGACAGAATAACCATGATTTCTTCATATCTGCTAAATGGAATGGTTTAATAAATGTGGATCACTTGCAACGATGTCCCTGTGCAGTAATTAATGCTAATACTAAATAGTTACCCTTGCAGCTCCCTTCGGCTGATACACTGCACTGGATGAATATTTTTCAGTAAATAATTTCTAGCTTGTATTTCTATATATATTCAGTGTGAATTCTGTAACAGTTTTGTCTAGGAAAAGGAAAACAGCACCAGACTAAAGGCTACTCGCACAACTTTTTATCTGAGCATTTAAAAGTAGAAGCTTCTCTGCAGGCCATGAGAAATCACTTCTATCTTGAAAAGACATTGAAACCTCCTTTTCTCATCAGAGATCTATAATCATTAATTGCCTGATAAGGAGGAGGAAGTTGATGAAACTTTCTACCAACAGCTGAAAGTAGCTTCATGACCACAGGCACTGGCTCTCACAGGGGACTTCAATCAACCTGAATATGTGCTGGAAAAACAACATGGCCAGGCACACATAGCCCAGGATGTTCCTGCAATGCGCTGAAGATAACTTTCTGATGCAGGTAGTAGAGCAGCCAATAATGAAACGTGAGCTGCTGGACCTTGTTCTTACTAAGGACTGGCGTGAATGTGAAGGCTGAGGGCAGCCCTGGTTGCAGTGACCATAAGATAGCATAGTTCAGGATCTGACATGGAAGAAACAAGGCAATAAGTAGGGTTGCAATCCTGGACTTCAGGAAAGCTAACAATGACTTCTTCAAGGACATACCTGAAGGTATCCCACGGGTTAAGCACTGGAGCCAACTGTTGAATAAGGTAGGTGCCTTCTCAGATAATGAAATACACTGAGAGGGAGGAGTTACTGAAGACTTTTTTTTGCTTCAGTTTTTACTGCTAAGACTGCCCCTCAGAAATCCCAGGTAAGAGAGAGGTAAGTCTGGAAGTAAGAGAGAGAGTCTGGGGAAAGGAAAACTTCTCCTTGGTTGAGAATAAACTCACTGCACAGAAATCCATAGGCCCCAATGGGACATACCCATGAGTGCTGAGGGAACTTTCAAAAGTGATTGCCAAACCACTCCCTACCATCTTTGAAAGGTTATAGAGAATGAGAGATGCCTGAGGACTGGAGGACTGCGAACGTTGCACCAGTCTTCAAAAAGGGTACCCAGGGAACTACAGGCCAGTCATCCTCACCTCCATCCCTGAGAAGGTGATGGAGCAGCTTATTCTGGATGTCATTTCCATCCAAGTGGAAGAAAAGGAGATTATCAGGAGTAGTCAACATGGATTCACCAAAGGGAAATCATACTTGACCTATCCGACAATCTTGACCAAGCTGTGTGGTGCACTCAAAATGCCTGAAGGTTACAATGCTATTGTTCAACATCTTCATCAATGACCTGGATGAAAGCATAGAGTCCACCCTCAGTAAGTTGGCTGATGATGCAAAGTTGGGAGGAGTAGCTGACACACCAGAAAGCTGTGCTGCCATGCAGTGAGACCTGGACAGACTGTAGAGTTGGGTGGAGAGGAACCTGAGGAAATTCAACAAGCGCAAGTGCAGAGCCCTGCATCAGAGAAGGAATAATCGTATGCATCAGTACAGGTTATGGGCTGACCTGCTGGACAGGAGCTCTGCAGAGAAGGAACCTGGGTGTTCTGGTAGACAACAAGCTGACCATGAGCCAGCAGTATGCCCTTGTGATCAAGAAGGCCAATGGTATCCAGAGGTGCATTAAAAAGAGCATG
Organism: Chrysolophus pictus; assembly: GCA_037305975.1. Classification (NCBI taxonomy): domain Eukaryota; kingdom Metazoa; phylum Chordata; class Aves; order Galliformes; family Phasianidae; genus Chrysolophus; species Chrysolophus pictus. Next base: position 35,836,050 of record CM074577.1, read on the forward strand.
GCCAGCATGATGAGGGAAGTTCTTTCTATTCTGCCCTGGTAAGTCTATAATGGGAGTACTGATTCCAGTTCTGGTCTTCTCAGTTCAAGAAAGACAGAAAACTTCTAGAAAGAGGCCAGTGGAAAGATACAAAGATCATTAGAGGCCTGAAGCATCTCCCTTATGACTAGGCTTTTACTCCCAACAGGGCAGGAGTAAAGTGGGTGGGGCCAGGATCTTTTCAGCTTTACCCAGTGACAGAACAAGGGGCGATGGGAAGAAACTGGAATATAGGAAGTTCCACATGAACTTGAGGAAATTTTTTTTTACCGTGAGGGCTACAGAGTGCTGGAACAAGCTGCCCAGTGACACTGTGGAGTCTCAGGTATTCAAAACCTACCTTGACGTTTTCATGTGTAACCTGCTCTAAACTATCCTGTGCAAACCAATCTTTTTTTTTTTTTTTTTTTAATTTGAAAGCAGCAACTCTGCTAACCCAAAATTTGTTACTTTTTCTTAGCAAAAATACAATTACAAAATACTCATTTTGAAATATATAAGACATTCAATTTGCTACAAAATACAACTTCCATGCTTTCATTTTAATGGGAAAATAAGCAAATATTTCATGTTAGAGTAACCGAACAATATAATGTATTTATTGGCTGACTGTCACAGTAAAATAGAAAATAATGAAACTGAAAAAAACAAACCACAATCCACATTTGTCCCCAGTGTCTATGATGAATTGACCTCCAAGTTTTCTGGTAGTCAGTTAAATTAGAACATACAGAAAGAAATAGGAATGACTTAAGAACAGGAATTGTTTTGGAGGATGTCTCAGATCTTGTATTATGAAATTAAATTTCTGAGAAACACCTAGGAGAAAATACTCTTTCTTATATTTGTTTCCAGATAATCAATGGAAATTTGATTATAAGCAGGGTCAAGTCTGTTTTGAGGGCTCCTTAAAAATTTCATATCTTCTTGCACACTCGAGCTGGCTGGCAAAAGCAGTTTGATTTCATAAGCATTTATTCATGTAATTCAAATTAAGTTTAAAAAAGAATTCAGAAATAAAAGACGTTTTTGACTGAAAGAGGAGCATTTGCTATATGAAGGAATAAAAATGCTTTAAGTAAGTCATGTATATGCTCATGATGTATTTTTAATGAATAATTTTCTTGTTTCTCTTTCCAGTGCTGGATCTTATAACAAATGTTTAGGTCCTTCAATTCAATTAAGAATTAAGAAGCTCCACACCGTCCTTCAAAAAAAGCACTAAAATAAATCTAAATGGGCATTTTTGTTCTTGCATTTGATTTCAGTGAAGACACTCATGGTGCAAACAAGTCTTTCCTCTACACAAATCTTGCAAATTACTTCATACCTGTTTTTCTGTGAGGATGACACGACCAAGGAGCTGATCTTCCAACCCTCGCACAGTAACAGTAAAGTCAATCACTGTTGTTCTTGCACTGATTTCTGGTGTATAGGAAGGATTAGCCAATTTTGTTGTCATGTAAAGGGTAAACCCTTTCATGAGATCTACCTCCTTGTCACCTACTTTCACCTGAAAATAATAATAAACAAAAACAACCTAGTTTTTAAAAGTTAAAAAAAAAAAGTCATTTCATCCGCAAAAAACAGACTAAATCTTTCTCATTATTATTTCAAGAACACTTTTTAAAACAAATAAGAAAACTCATGAGTTCATTGCTTATCTTTTTAAGCATAGTGAAGGTATGAATCTTCATATCATCCAGATTTTCAGATACCCAGCACCTACCCTATGTGTTTTTTTTTTTTTACTTTTATGCTCACAATTCATCTTACTTTGTGTGCTGAACCAGATTTTATGAAATTTTTTTCCAGGATGTTATCTAGAGCAGGATCAAGTTCCTCTCCAATATTTTCTATCAACAGGGGTCGGCCAAGAGACAGGCTGTCTTCTATATGACTTCTGAAGAACTTGTGGTTCATAGCTGTAACCTAGGAAGATTGGTCACAACATAGCACGCATTTGTAAGCACATGGAAAACAGTACAAAATGTATTGCAGCTTTCAAAAAATCATACTTATCCTGGGATATCATAGAATCATAGAATGTCTTGAGTTGGAAGATGGAAGGAACCATAAAGCTTAACAGAACAGGGAATCACTCTTGCTTGTTTTCTTTACTGCTATCTGTATATTTAGTTATCTATCTACTATCTCTCTATATATATTATTACTGTATTTTCTTAATACCTTTTAAACATTAGTGGATTTATGCTTGAAACACTAATGTAAAGCAGGTATTTATAGTGTTTGGTCAAATACCAATCTTGCATATTCCATTCAGATATTGAATTGCCAATTCAGTTTCCATTTCACAATATGAAGTCTTAAACTTACTAAGAATCACATTGATTGTTTTTCATTTATTTAACAAATTTAATGCAAGCCTTTGAGATTAGAATTGAACAGCCTTGATAAGCATCTGTTATGACATGGTTTGGGGGTGCTTCTTACCAGAAAACAAACTGCGATAGATATGTTTTTTAAAATGAAGACTTCATCTTGCAGGCACTACTACTCTTTGAAAAATAATTAAGATTAAAATAATTAAATTACGATTTTTCAAAAAATTAATATATTTAGAGGCATATAGCACAGGTTTTAAACAGTGTATTATGTCACATCACACTGCATTTTTAGCTCTGCTATAAAATAGATGTATCGGTTTCAACATAAATAAGTATTTTTTTAGTCCAAGTGAAACTGAGGGATGAAGGTAGAGTCTGATTGACCAAAAATGTAATCCCAACAAGACCATATTAAATGAAGCATTTACCTGTAGTCCATTATTCTTTTCTTTATTTTTAATCCAGATTTTTCCTTGACCTTGTGGATCAATCAGCAAAGGATATCTAGACGCTTTGGTGACTATTATGCCATTTTGAATTGAAAGGTCATCATTTGGAAGACCCTGGAGGTTCCATTCACTGACTGTAGCATTGTCAACAAGCATACTGGTGAGGTTCAGGTCCTAATAGAAAATAATGTTTGTAATGACAAAATTACTACCGGTTGAAGGAATTACATTAAAATATCCAGTGGAAGGATTGCCTTCTTATTCTGATCACAATGGTGGCATGTATTTGGTAGTTATTGTTTATCTTTTCTTTCTTCAAGGCCTAAACATTTTAAAGTGGGGCAATAATAAAAGTGAATTCCACTTGAACTTTGAAGTCTATTAATTGTTTAATGTAATGAATGGCACCAAAGAAAGAGAGCAATAGTGTTGGAGAAACTCTGAAGACACTTCAGTATCTGATGGCAAACTGATTTAGATCTTGTCAAATTCTATTCTTGCTACTTCATGAGGGTTATACTGGCCAGAAGAGCTTCCTCCTGACATAAAGTTATGAAGTGCCCGCCAATCATGTATATGAGTACAGGATGGCTTGTGGAGAAAGAAAAAACATGTTACAGACCAATAACCATGGGCTATCATGGAAAAATATTGCTGCTACCGTCAAAACTCTTCGCAGTTCATATACTCTCCTAAAGTTTGATAGTACCTAACAACCAACTTGCTTCATTTTATTCACTAGGAACACTGACCTTTCAAAAATGTGTATGTGAGGGAAACAGTACTTAAAATCGCAAATTGAGCTCTCCAAAATATTTTTGAAGTATCATGATAATGATGTGAGCTTAGAAAGAATAAAATTGAATATTTTATATTTGTTCCTTTCATTTTTCACTCAAGAACTTTCATTTTTTAACCTTGCTCGACAAACTTGTCTAAAAAGAAAGAGAAAGCCTGTAAACCTTAAAAAAAAAAAAAAAAAAAAAAAAACCAAAAACCACAGAATTTAGCATCTGAAGTCTAAAACAAGATTTCAGGTACTGTCAGACCTGTGATAATCATAAATTAGTAATACCAGCGGCTGCAAGACTCAGAAGATTTTTTTAACTCTCTGGTCTTTTTTCTACTCTCATTATTGAAAAATCTGAATGAAACAAGGAAATTATTTTCAGAAGACAGAGAAACTTTAAGAGTTTGTTTTCCAGTTGTGAAAAGAACATAAAAGAATGTAACAGCCAAAATTTTCAGCAAATGGAACATAAAGCCATATTTAATATACTAAGAAGCTGAGTAGCATCCAAACAGCTTTTAGGTTTTTGTTTTGTTTTGTTTTTTGTTTTTTTACTGCAGTAGGAAGTTTCAGCCACTCTGCAACTCTGAAACTTAGCTTATTTAAGTGCCTAGCTACACCAACAGACAGCTAATTTGAAACAGCTCTCTTTAAATTGTTATGCCTAAATGACTCATACACCCACAGCCAGTTAGTCTGTGACAAAGTAAGGCAGATGTCAAGCCTCTTCCTTGAACTACAAAGCAGCTTTTTTTCCTGTGGTGTGAAGTATCAAGAGAGGCCCATCTGCTGCCTTTAGTGAGTACTTAATTTGCTGAAAAAAAATTATAACACTCTTCCATATACTGTCATTGAAATCATAATTCTATCTTTAACAGCAGCTATCTAAACAGAATGGTAATTATGGTTTGAAACTTATGTTAATTATGACATTCTGTGTCTAGCCTGTCCATAGGAAAAAAGCATAAACATGAGCAGCACAAAAATAATCAAAAAGTATTCCTCAAATTTTGAAGGCTGAAGTTTAGTATCAATGTGGTCAAAACATCTTCACAGAGGCAAAATTTTGGTTCCTTCTTGCTTGTACTTTTAGACATTATATAGCCAAGTTCTTATCATGAAACAGGAGGAATCTTGACAGATATTCTCCAAGGTAAGCAGCTTTTAAGAACATTTTGTACACTGGGTTTGAGAAAGAGCCTCCCTTGGATAAATGTATGTAGGATAAGTCCCATAGCACACTGGTGAAGAATCTTGCCTGAGACTGCACTGTGACTGGTACTTTATTAATAAATCCGTCCAGGACTGGAGCTCTCAAAAAACTTTGCTGGGCAAGTCAGAATCATTAATCTTCATAAGTCATACCATATATTGGGCTGGGCTGTGAGGCTTACTCTGCCAGCTCAAAGTCAATCATTGTTATAAGAAGCACTATCCACCATATGGATAAATGAAAAAAAAAAAAAAAAGAAAAGAAAAAAAGATTCACAAATAACTTCTACAAGATGAAGAGCATGACAAACCTCCTGTGGCTATGCAGTCCCCCTAAAATAGGTTTTAAGTGTCAAATCCTCCAAGAGGCTGACAATAAGACGCAGCAGGGATAGTAATCTACCTTCAACACATCTGTAGTGGTGCAGCCACAGGTGTACACAGGTTGCTCATTGTTTCAAGGAAAGGAGCCTGCCCTATACGGTAGTCCCGGCACAGAGGTTGCTCACTTTATTAGAGTATATGACGTGTTCAGGGAACTGAAGCTACATGATGGTCATTACCTCAGCTGCATTTTAGGCCACCTATATCCGTGGTGACTTGGGCCACTTAAGGGGAAGCTGTATAAACTCACAAAGAACAGCCTTACTGGTGACAAGCCTACATCAGTTTAACAGTTTCGAGTGAAGCAAGCTGAACTGGTGTAAATCCAAGCTTTTAAAAACATGGGGTTGTTTTTAACCTAATCATTTCAACAAGACCCCTGAAGTTAAACTATATTAAATGGTGTGAGGAAACAGCAGAGGGTGCAACAGGAGGGTATTAATTGCTAATATATAAGGATGCAGAGGGGATATTTCTGATAAAAAATGTGTAATAGTCCATCATATTGTTGGGTGTAAGAGTATTTTTATGTTGACCAAAAATCTAGCTACATGAAGACTAAACATGGAATGTGAAGTCTGAAAAAGGAAAAACTGTGTTTCCATCTTACACATATTTTCTAGCAAGTTAGATTATTAAAACATTGTACTTCAATAAATCTGAATGAAAAGAATGGAACCTTCTATTTCTATTCTATTTTCATCTACTCACAATTTTGCGTATTAAGAACAGTAAGTTAAAGAATGTATGATGGAATTTGTCAGAAATATGAAATAGATGCAAAAAAAACCTTCTTCCAAATTCCCTCTTTATATTTTAGATTCACAGTTCAGAGTGAAAAGTGGATATCTAGAGAAGAAAAAAAATGTTAATGGCAACACATGAGACTGTACGTGATAAAAGAGGAAAGAGGGCAAATGCTGGTAGGTAATTGACTGGGGCATAACTCCCAGCCAGCCCAGAAGCCACAGACTAATCTCTCCATCTCTTCACTGTTCTGTGGGCCTAACTTGGGAGACTGCCTGGAAAAAACTCTAGGGGCATGGAACCTTTATAACCTTTAAAACAGGATAACTTAAAAAGTTGAAAGAGATGATTACGAGTGTTCTCTTTGATACAGGTATTTTCTACTTTTGGTAAATGCTAGATGTAGCTGATTTATTCTATGACTGAAATCACAGATGCAACAGGGTATGTGTGAAAAACATTATTATGAGTGAAAAATCTGACTACCTGATGGAACCCCTTATGTTGCAGTAGGTCTGTTCTAAACTGCTAATTTTGACTTAATTTCCATTTTATGCAATTTCCTTCCAGGAGAGCAGATCTCAGGTAGCCTCTCTGACTTAGATTTGCCAGAGCCTTTTCCTATGCACTAATATTGCAATGCATGAAAGTATTAAGAGAATTTTTTAGAAGCTCAGTTGTCAACTGTTCAGAATTTTTATTTATTAAAAATATGATGGAATATGACAGCTCATAAATAATTTTTTAATTAAGTATTTTTTCTGGAATTGATTGCTCTTAACATTATTTCTCTGCAAGGCAATAAAGATAAAACAAAGTATGAACACTTACATTACTGTATGGAATCTTGCTGCTGTTCATCTCTTTCTTCCACAAATGGAGCAGCAAATTCCTGTACTCCTGATTGAAAGGTCCAGAGTAGGAGAGAAATGCAGTGGCCAAAAGGACATTCCCCACTAAATGAGTAATTTGATTTTGAAAGTTTTTGCTGCTTTCAGTCCAACGAAGCTGTGTGTAAAAATATTATAAACAAGTTAGAATAAACAGACACAAACCTAACCATGAAGATCCAATTTCAGAATCTCTCTCTTTCTTTCAGGTAGGTAACTGTTCTTGAACCACAAATATCTCTTTTTCTTTTCTTTTCTTTTCTTCTCTTTTCTTTGCTTTTCTTTGCTTTGCTTTGCTTTGCTTTTTTCAGAAGTAGAAGTCTTATTGGAAGAGATGGCAGCCACCTAAGTGGGCATTAAGTATCTCTGCCAACAGGCTGGCCAAGCCAGGAGAGGGGGCTTTAAAGAAGGAATGGAAAGGAAGGGAGAGGACAAGCAACAATCAGTGAGGAGCTGAAGGACCAAGTTGGCGGATAAAATGCGTAGAGTGATGTATACAGTAGAAACCTAAGAATCAATAAAACAGAGGACCACCTGAAGCATATCTACATAAACAAGGTACTGCCTACCAGACAGAATCCCAGGATGGTTTTCATACTGGTTCTGGGAAATCAGCACAGCTGGACTGCTCTCTGAAATGCTCATACACTAATTTGCACAGCACAGAGAACAAACAAGGAATCAGAGGTCTGCAAGTAGCTACCGAGTCATGATCTCATGGGGATCACTGTGACACAGCAGGAAAGTTCTCACAACCACGGTGCTACAACACATGTATAGGCTTGTTATGAAGGACAGGCTGGAACAGTGAGGAGTAGTTTCCCTCTATGTGAGAAAGCAGCTGGAATGCATGGAATTCTGCATCTGAGTCTCTGGATGGTCAATAGTCTTTGGAAGGTCACTATGATTGAGAGAGACTCCTGAGGAAAAAGCGAATACAAATATCACTCCTACAGGGGTAAAATGAATGACCCTTAAAAAATAGAAGAGAGTGCACTCTCAGCAAGTTGACACACTTGATAAATGGGCTGCCATCCAGAGAGCGCTCAACAGGCTGGAGAAATGGACCAACAGGAATCTCCTCAAGTTCAGCAAAGGAAAGTGTTGGTACTGTCTCTGAGAAGGAAAAACTCAATGCAACAGTATGGTCCCAGCTGGGACTGACAGCCAGAGTGCAGTTGGGAAGAAAAAGGCCTGGAGGCTCTAACAGACACCACATGGAACATGAGACAGTAACAAATGCTCATAGCAAAGATGGCCAAGAGCATCCTGGGTTACCTTCAGATGACTGCTGGAAACACATCCAGGGAGGTGATTATTCCTGCTATCACTGGTGAGACCACTTCTGGACTACCGTGCTCAGGTCTGAGCTCACCAGATATGGACACATTAGAGAGAGTTAAGCAAAGAGCCCAAATGGGGCCTCCATCATATGAGAATAGTCTGAGTGTACTGAGACTATTTAGGCTTGAGAGCAGACTCTTGGGAGGAATTCTGGCAATGTATTAATATGTCATGAGTGATTGCAAAGAAGATGGTGCCATACTATTTAAAATGGACAGTGAAAGGACAAGTGGCAGTGGGCAGGAGTTCAAATACAGGTAATTCCATTCAAATATTCAAAAAGACAGTGAGAGTGGCTGTGGACTGGAATAGTTGCCAAGAGAGCCTGCGGAATCTCTCTTTGGAGATACTCCAACTTCTATTGGATAATCTCCTGAGAAATCAAAAATATGCCAAAGCATCTAATATTTTGGACTAAACATTTTGAAGCACATCTGTACAAGCACTTGAGATCCGGCGTTACAGGATTTAGTGGTTGAAAGTCGAAGCTCTCATCAGTTTTGATTCTGTGTGATTACAAACAAGGACTTCTCAAAGCAAATAATCAGCCAATTACAAAAAAGACCATCTCGCTTTTTCTGGAAACCCTCAGGTTCTATTATAAGCTGAAGCTATAAATATCTGCATAGGAGAGTAAAACTTAAAGCTCAGCACAGAGGATAAAGATTAGCCCACAATTCTGTAAAAGGTTTCAGTAGCAATCTGAACTTAAAATATAATCCAGAATATTAGTCAAGCTTCAAATTTCTATTCTTGTATAGTTGGTGAGAAAAAAAAGAGTAATCCTTCTTATGAATATTTTAGGGCAATTATTTAGGTTAAGCCTAATTCCTCTTCTTACTAAAGTTAAAAGGAATTTGGCTCCTTGGCTTTCATTTTGAACGTTATCCCAGTACAAGCCATATGATCATTATACGTAAGAATTTGGCTAACACAATAAAGGGTTTTACTTTGTTAGATACATTGATTTCAAGAAAAAAAGAAAAAAGCCCACATGTGTAACTAAACTATAGTGTCACATGATATCAAGACATCACCTCGTCTTGAATTTCTTGAGCACTGCTAATGTTTGTTAACAAACCTGAGGACCAACTTTGTGCTAGAACTATACTCATAATGTGCCAGCACCTTTTCTCCACCTAAGCCTTCTATCAGAGCTCTGGCATTGTTCATCTTCCTTCTGCAAGCCTCGGCATCATCAAGTAAGGCCTGCTTCTCTTTCATAGCAGCATCATACATGGCTTGTACTTGATCCAGTTCCATCTGCTTCTCATCCAGCTGATTTTGTGCATTATTCAGTTCAGTTTGGGCAGCTGCAAGTCTTCCCTCTTGCAAGGCTAGATTTGCCTAGAAGCATTTCAAAGTAAACAGTCATTAATACTTGTTATTTGGCAAGTCAATGATATTCATTTAGTGGCATATACTGTACTGTATCGAGAACTTCTGAAAATAATACGTACACAAGATAAAAACTTTTCTTCCTTTTTATTGTTATTCAATTCAATCTTAAAATGTTTTAATAATATTTTCGGAATGATCCATTAATCACACAACGATTAATGGTTTATAAGCACAATACCCTTGAAATAGCTGTATACTAGATATATGAGGCACTGCATACAATATTTCCTGTGATATCTTCTCAGTGCAAAAGAAAATTAAGATTGTGCCTCACAGACTATAAAATAATAACAATGATAATGGAAACTAATCTTCTTCTTTCTTCATCATCAATTATTGCTACAATAAAAATGTAACAAACACATTTTTGGCTCCTCTGGAGACTAAAGCTCTAAAGACATTTCGTGTGTGTCTATGAAAATTTGAATGATAAGCTGACATCTTTAAAACTTCACCTCTTCATTTCCATATTACTACTAAGAAAAATATATATATTCTGTGAATCCAGAATGTGTTTCCAAATACTTGTTTGTGAAAGATTAGAAATTGACAAAATGCTTATGAAACACTCACAGATAAACTTTGTTTTCATTTGCTCTGAATATTTAAAGCACCTAAATATTTAAATATCATGCATTTTTATTTTTCCTGCTCTAAGAGTTACAAAAATGGAAACTAAGAATCTGTAAAAATGTTTTATTACAAATATGAAACTTGAATCTAATCTCACATCACATCAGAGCAGAGCAAGGAATCTCTGGGATGACTTCTAGTAAACAGTATAACCTTGGGCTGGTTCTTGACATTAAATCTTGACTAAAGAGATAAATTTAATTCCTATCAAACTATACTAAAATCAGCGAATTCTTGCAGTGGATAGGAAAAAAATTAAAAGAGAGGAACCAAATCCCATTTTGAGATTAGGCATGATAAAAAAGTGGAGCATGGAGTCCGCTGTGTTTCAAGATAGGTCTGCCAGCAATTAGAGAAGCATATTTGCAATAATAATTGAAGCAAAAATTTAACACTTCAGTGTTACACTTGCAGAGAACAGCACTATCAGCAAAAACATCATTTACTGTAGCCACTGCATCTGCTGACAGATCCTAGAGATAAACGAACATTTAATAATGGAGATAAGCCAGCAAAATGACCGTTCATAAAATATCCATCATGTAAAGATGCTGAAATATTTTTATTCTACTTTTATTTCTTAAAGTGCATATTAAAGAACATCTCCTAGAGACAGACACTGTTGAATCAGCAGACCAGTGAGTCTTGATAAGACCCAGCTAAGCATATTTCAGAATCACAGATACTACTTTTAGTGAATCTTGGACTCTCTGGAAAAGCTTAAACACTACAGGAGTTTTGAGTAGGTGACACAGTGTTCCTCTGTTCAACACCAGGAAAGGCAAAGAGATGGAGCAGGGCCCTTTCTAGATTCCAGTAAGAAAGTACTGACAGCAGATGTCTTAAGAAAAAAATGCCCCAATAAAACAAGCATAAGTGTAGGTAGTGAGTAAGTCTTATATCCCTTCAGATGCTGAGCACCCCATGTTCATGCAACATTGGACAGAGCCTAGATGAATTTTCCCATGGAGTGCCATGCAGAGCAGATCCTGTTCATGGAGAAAGACCACTCTCTTTTGGTCATTAAAGCTATCATATACCCCTCTTTTTGTTCTGTCTTATTAAAGCAATTGTCTTATTAAGTCATTTGTTGTTGAATCTTTTACTGAGATCAAGAGAGGACGCTGCAGCATCCCTCTCTCTGCTACCTAGCCTCCTCCTCCTCTGGTGCAGATCATCTCTTATCATGGAAGCCATGAGAGACAAGAATGAGAGTAAAACAAAGTTATGGTGCATTGCTTCATCACAGCTCACAAATGGTGAGGTGACAAAGCAAAAAATATCATTGGAAAGCTTAGAAGAATAGCTGAAAGAACAGGAACATTAAACCTGGCTGTGAGGATTCATATTTCACCCTGGCATTTACCATAGCAATACACAGTGAACCATAGTGAAAAAGAATGCCCAATACATACAAGCGGTGATGCCTTGCAAATATGAAAGGCCATATCTCCACACAGCAATAAACTGCACAGAAAGGTACAAAATATGAATAAAACAGACTTCCTATTTTTTAAAAGCTCCTAAAAGGCTACCAGTCTTGAAGATGTAGTCACAATCAAAATAAATAAATAAATCTCACTAAGAAACACTTCCAATGAGTGCAAAGAAAAAATCTATTGCACTCTAACATGGAAAATTTCCAAATTAGTTAGGCATTACAGGGATTGCTAGCAGAAGACTTAATACAAGAAGTAATTTTATAGACAGTTTAACCAAGGTTTTCAGCTAAGTTTAGGGTAATAATAAAATATTCGTTCATTTTGGTATTGGTTTGATGTGTAGGATGTTTAATCATATGTGGTGAACGATGCTTGGTTGCACAAGAATGAATGCTAATATACCTGGGTGACCAGTATATGTGACTTCCCAAGGCAGAGACTACTTGCTTTGGTTCTCCCTGGAAATCATCACTCTTTGCCTCTCTCTCAAATTCCATGTTTCAAAATTACATGGGTACAAACACTGCTTTCATATAGACATCACTAGCGGTTGGCTGGCAGCTTCCTGCGCAGTTTTGCCTTGAGAGCAGAAGGAAAGTTTTCCTGCCAAGAAGGCTATTAGAGTTGCAAGAAGCTTCTTATGAAGATTTCCAGCCAATTAACAGAGGGAAGAAAATGTCTCCCAACCACAAAGAACCATTGCGGCCTTTCTAATTTTAGTGACATTGCTATGCGAACAAGATTCATACCCTTCGTTTCATCTCTCTGAGTCACGCAGCAAAGCAACGATTCAAAATTTGTTCCAGTTGGATGCAGTGTGAAAGCCTGATAAATGGATTTTATGTGAATGAATCATGAGGATTGAGGACATGAGAACCACACTGCAAGCTGTGGATAGGGGGGTTACGTGAGAACACCTGGGGGCTTGTGCAAGAGCCATGTCTTCGACCTTTCCTTGCCACTGGCACTGTGAGGAACCACACAACACGCTCATGTCTGCTTCAACCAGTGCCTCATTTGCTCTTTCTTTATCCTACATCCTACATCTGTCTGCATAGGCCAAGTGTCATTAATTGGCACAGACTGAACTGTTGAGCTACTTTGCCTTATTCCAAGAGGCCATCTAAGAGGCCTTCATAGCAAGTGGTGAGATGATTTTGCCCCTCTTAACCTTTGTGCATTCCAGATAAATACAGGAAAAATAAATAAGTAATTACAATCCACAGCTATGCCATTTAATTTAACATGTCCAGAACCTTCCTCTGGCACTGAAATCTGTAAGAGTAAAGAAGCTCATGTAAGACTCTTCCTTTCTCTAAAACATAACACTACATGCAAACAGACCTGCCGAAGGGCTCTTTGGCCAGGCTAGCTCCTGAGAGGTGCCCAGAGACCACTCAGAAAATGCTGCCTAGCTAAGATCAAGTACACGCTAGGGACCATTCTAACAATTTAACAGTGTAGATGCTCATTTTCTAGCATCTAAAGTTCAGTCACACTGTTTAATTTATCAGCATTGCCATAGCCTCAAGTTCCTCACTTATTCACTGCAAATTCAATTTTGCTAACCACTGAATATAACTGGTCCTGATCCAGGAAGGCATTTAAATAAAAATAAATAAAAATGCTTTATTTGATAAAAATCTTCATATTATTAAATGCTATCTCTGCTCATGAATGCCTAGAATCAAATGCCTAGAACAACCCCTGATCTCTATGAAGAACAGCTGTTGCTCAGTAAATACAGGAAACGTTACTAGAAGTGCTTTGAGGATGTGTTGGATGACCACATTGGTCTTTTTTTTCCTTTTTTTTTTTTTTCTTTTTGCAATCATTTCCTGGGTACCTGGTATCTGGCTGACATTGCTTTGTGGTAATGCAATCTCTAGCTGCTCCTGCCTCAGCTTACTGCTGATTTTTCACACAGATGGTCCACTGCTTTTGTATCATCCTGATCAGAGCCTCAATATCATGAGAAGGTTGGAATCAGAGATAATTTAGGGAAACATTATAAGAGAAGCAAGCACATACATAGGTTTTGCACACATTAAAAAAAATGGCTTTTCTTCATCTCTAAAATTTACTACTCACACACACACATAAAAATACATACACACATGCATATATATACATGCAAACAGATCCTTGCAGAATGACATTAATAAAATCTTATCCTCTATTTCTTTACTATCAGTGACCATTTGGGGGAATTAAAACAACCTTTGAAAGGCATCGAGATCCTGCTTTATGCAGCCTCAATAGCTATTAAAGATTCTTCACTTCTTCCTTTCTGAGTTACATGCCCTGATTCTAACCTGTTTTGTTATAGGTTATCTAATCCTCCCTTCCACTCTCTTCACATAAATGACTTCCTTGAATTCATACTCGAATACTTGTGGGTATCATCTTGACAAACACACTCTTCTTTAAACGGTTGGCACCAAATTCTCACACTGTTCTTCCTAAGGTGAAATTCCAGTTATTGCCTCCTATGGGTTTTAGTTCAGCACAGAGACAAGCAAAAGCAGAAAAGGCAATAAAGTTCCATATTTAAAGCAGCATGTGATAGGGACAATTCCCCATATCAAACAGAATTTATAAACTACAGACAAACTTTCCTTAATCATCATAACAGCTTAAGGAGATCTTAATTAAAATCACTGGAGACATCTCCAAGGGAAATTATTTCCTTATTTTAATTGGATGCTAGCACAATCACAACTAAAGCCAGGGCTTCCTCATTCTACTGCTATTTTCTTCAACTAATGGATAAACAGAAGATGATGTTTTAGAATTATCAGGTTAATCCAGCAGGCTTGCTGACTGGTTAACAAACTAGAGGGAAACTGCTCATGGTCATGTTGAGGGTCTACAGGAAAGCAGTAAATAAATGGTGGCTGCTTTATGATAAAAAACCACACTGCATTACATTTGCAGGCAATGTTTTTTGTACTGTGTTCAACTCTGAATAGTGATGCTTAGGCTGCAGGCCACATATCTAAAGAGGTAGGTAATTATTTCAAGGGAAGAATTCATTTTTGCACGCTTATACACAATAATTACTAAGATGTAAGTCATTATTAGTCAGTTTTCATAAAGTGTCACATTTAAGATTAAGGAGGCACTGAGTCCCACTTAAGATGCAACTAAAAAATACATTGGCTGGATTATGCAAGTGTTGAAGAGGCCTGTCTCCTAGAATTGCAGTTAGGATAAAGCGATTTGATTAATTCATTCAGTAAACCTGCTTTTAGTACTGGATGATTTACCCTGTGCTAGTCCTTTATGAAATCTGATTGTACATTTATTTTCAATTATTTTCTGAGCATCACTCCACTGCTTCTTTAAACCTTTCCTTCCTCTATTATTTCCAATTTTATAATAATGGAAACTATTGCCATACCTGACAATAGGTATCACTTTGCCAAGAAATACGTGCTTAGCTTTGCATCAGTTCCAGTGTGGCAAGATGTAAATATATAAATATAAAAATAAATTTATATGTAACTTTAAATCATGTATAATTAAAAACTGCAAGAGCACTTCCACAGCTTTCATAGAGTTGCATCTGAGCATTAGTCCAGTATTTCCCCTTGTTTTTTTCTTTTCTTTTATAGATCTCAGTAGGTGCATATCAGATTCTATTTTCATTAGTGAATGTTCTATTGTTTTTAAAAATATAAATCACAAAAATACAGTCAATGGTTACTTGGATCAAAAATGTTATGTTTTAATGAATTTGAGTTAGATCAATCCAGATAAACTAAAAGCACATTTGAAGACTTTTGAATATGCAGTGGATACACTGAATTACACAAAAGGAGACTGAGCAGAAGTACAGTGGAATTGTACTGATTGGTATGTATTTCTTTCAAAAGAAAAAAAACAAAATCATCCATTTAAGCAGTTACTACAAATCACTATATAAATATTCAGGTTTTTTTAATATGCTCATATATTAAACATTTTGAAGATAATAAAACTATCTTTAGCAGTGCAGATAATGGCAGCTGATTCCTTTCTACTGTAATTTTGCAATAATTTCACTGTTCCTAAAGAATTCTGTGCCAGGTGACTACATATTACATATACAATCACTCGTAGCGACTTGACAATCAGAAATTTTCTTAGGTCATTCAATTCCAGCTAAATTCACTACAGAATACTTCTTTGTCAAGAAAGGTCTCTCCCAACACCGTGACAAGTGTGCTCCTTCCCAGGCCAATAAGACAGAGGGGAAATTTTCTTGAAACTGTGGTGCCAATAGCCAAGTTGTATAAAGAATCTGTGCACTGAAGGCTCCCACTGAAAACTGATTGCATGCAGAGGAGTAACAACTGTGCAACAGTGTAGCTGTGTAAGGGGAAAAAATGGCAAGACTTCTTTGACTTCTGAGTGTTGGACTTCGAAATTGAAGAAATGAAGAAATAAGAATCTCTTGTAAATCGCTATCTTTTTTAGCCCAAATGCTGTTACATTTTTTGCCTTCAACCATAGTTACCTCTCAGAAAAATGAAATTAATAATATGAAATACCTTAAGAGGAAGGACTTCTTTATTAATACCATAGAAGTAAGCCATTGCTTGTGTCCATGAGCATAGGCCTGCTACGTTTCCACACACTTTTTTAGCCATCTCCAGATTATAATCCTCCATGTCCAAATAAGGCTCTACAAGCTCCACAATTTCTCCTGTAATTGAGTCCTACACAGCAGAAGGGAAAAATTATTTATGGGAATGGATGTTAAAATAAAGTCTGCTTCACCAAAACACTTTTATTCTTAAGAACATGACTCTACCACTTCTTACAAAAGAAATGAACTAAATATTGCTCATGAACACAGACAGTGCTTTCTACTCTTGGAAAGGACAGATTAGGTTTTTGGTTTTTTTTTTTTTTTTTTTTTTTTTTTTTTTTTTTTTTTTTTTTTTTTTGTGAACTCAAGTAAAAATAGCTCCTAATTCCACCCCCAAAAAAGTTGACATTCATACATGTATTTAGAGATATTATTCACATTTGTAGCTCCTGACAAGCTAAGCTGATCTAACTCCTATTACAGCTCTCTGCACCTTCTTCCCCTTTCAGCCTCAAGATCTGTTCTTGCCCCATCTTTAATGACATCATCAATGCTCTCAGTGAGCTAGTATGGAAGCCAATATGATAGAAATCCAAGCCAGCACACAACAGTGTTCTGTTTTCTTCTAGGCAAGTCCCCTGAACCGGCTCACCATGACATCATACAAATCATAGTGTAAACAGAGGGAGTTCAGTGTGAAACCTGGGAAAGGGAAAAGGTGAAACTTTTCATTTCTGTAGAGAAACCAACACTGACTTGATTGAAACTATCCCTTTTCCTTAACTGTAAATGTGATTTCTTTCAGCTTTTCACTTCATTATTCTAATCTTACATTTTTTTCTCCCTTCTGTAGAGAGTATGAAAAGCCAGATCTTTGATGATGGTGGTTAATCTATAATTACACAAGTGTCAGAAGAAAATGGAATTCATCTCCTTAAGCAATGTAGAGAGTAGAATAGATTATACAGGGTAATAATAGTTGCTTAACAACAGAAGCATTAAGAATCTTCCTTTTATTGGCAATGTATTAACATGTTCTTGAAATGAATCTAAAAATGATCCCCCATTAATAGCATCAAGCAACATACCCTTTTTTTGGAGGTATATATCAGAAAGGACAGTCTTATACCTGTCTGATCCCTAGCTACTATAATAATAACAAAGACATTAATTACATTATTCCTAAAATCATATATTATGATGTTCTAATTATGAGCATTTGCTAATATGAAGAGTAATGCTGGATAAACATTTTCATTTTTTTATTCTCCTACTCGAAATTATAAGTTAGCAAGCCATCAAGGGTGCAGCAAAGGCCAAACAAAGTGGCCTGAGATCCTATTCAAATGTCATTCTTTTCCTTTTCAGGAACAAATTTTAAACCCAAGGAGTTTTTTTCTTCCACTGATCTTCCTTGCATAACAAAAATAAGAAAATATAAAAAATCTCACCAAAAACAAAAACAAAACAAAACAAAACAAAACAAACAAACAAAAAACCAGTATAGTATACTCAGAACTCCAGACATGACAGCCTTACTTCTCACATATGGTCAATACTGGAAACAAGAAATAAGGCAAAGGGATGACATAGAAAGTACTTCATCAGGGATAGATAGAATCTGGAATTCCTTGTCACACTCATCAGTATGAGTTCCAGCAGGAACTTAGACTCACAGAGGCTGTTCACATTGCTCTGAATAAAGTTAAATGTGTTCCAAACTACCAGCAAGAACATGTAGTACCGATAAGTGCTAAAACTGGAAACCTCATATGCTTGAGTAAGGAGTGTATAATTGATCCCCATTATCTTTGAACTTACTTCCTCTATCTGTTTAGAGAAGGCAGCACTTGGAAAAGTGGCCAGATTGACAGCCCCAGAAGGAAACTGTCTGCAGAGATTGCACAAGTATTCCACATACTGCCATGTCAATATGGCTCACAGAGAGAAGCAGCTCCTGGGGATAGCAAGAGTAGCAGTTTCAAGCCACATCTGCACAACAGAAGAACTCCAGTAGCTTAAAAAGACATCAGCAAAATGCACAGCTGAAGCTGATTTAAGAATCCATGCACAAATGAACAGAGTTTTCTCAAAACCTGCTTGGTTTTCTGGGTTTTAGAGTTGGGCCCCAATTTTGCCATTCCATAATCCATCTCAGGTCTTCTTCTGGTCTAGCTACATAGAATCATAGAATCATAGAATTACTCAGGTTGGAAGGGACCTCAAGGATCATCAAGTCCAACAGCAGCCTAACCATAGTACCCTAAGTCTAACAACCCTCTGCTAAATCATATCTCCGAGCAATGTCATGGTACATGTCTAGGTACATCTTCTCTTCCCTGGAAAGAAATTCCCCTTGCATCACAGCCTAGAGAATCTTGGTGTAAATGGGGCAAGCTTTTGCCTTTAAAAGAAGTAAAATCTGTTTGTTTTTTTTTTTTTCATTTGGTTGATCATTCTGAACTTTACTATTTTTCTAATAAAATAGTCCCAAAAGTTTGCAGTAGCTTTGTATTTTTGCAGGATTTTCATTCTCTTTTGTATTTCCTCCCCATCAAACAATTTGGGAGATGGTGTTCTGGAGCACTTTATATGCAAACAGGTCTGGTAGATGGAAACCATCTCACTGGGGATGGGAAAACAATCAAAAAATCAACAGTGAATCCTTTTTAGCAAATTGCTACTAAGAAGCAAGAGCTGCTTGAATAAAGATACAATCAAGCTTCTCAAGATTTGATTCAGTGCTTGGAATAATTGTGTCTGCCATCATAACTGTGTGGTCCAGGAGAAAGTTTACTGAAATAGGGAACCATGAAAATGGAGAGGAAAACAGTTATCAGCAACAATATATGAAAAAAACCTAATGTGTTTCAAACTACCTATGTCCTTCTGTTCCTGTGGATGATATAACACACAAATATGAGGATGATTTTACCTGATCTCTGAGATAGCTATGGGAGTAATAATGCCATTAACAACTTCTTACCTTTTGAAAACTAAGCAACATGCCAAGAAATCCAGAGTTATTCATTAGTTTCAGAGCCTCAGTCCATGATGGCTTCACACATGGGCGTTCTTGATCAATTGTTACTGAGTCTATTTTTCTTTGGAATAGAAGTAGCACACAATCCATAATTCGCATTATCAAGTGAGGAGGTTTACCCAGTTTGCGAACAGTTGCGATATCAGAGGGCTTTATTGTCTGTAAAGAGAAGAAAATAATCAATTAATTTAAGCCATTACTTGATGGGAGAGAAAGATGTTTTGCTGAGGACTGCATGTTTAATGGCACTGCTTCAGTTTTGCAGGTGACCCAGAAGTAGCACTACAGAAAGGCCAGACTGCTTGTACCACTAAGTGACTCACTTTATTACCTGACAGTAGAGGAGATACTTCTTATCTTACCACTCCACTACCTCGTTTTTTGGGTTTTTTTCTACCAGGTCAGTGCTAGCTCTTTCATATTATTTTATTTTTTCAACCACAATATTCCACAAACAGCAATTGCCAAATACATGTATGTTCAGAGTATCTTTGATTCTGACCTGCAGGGCTGCCTCTGCTTCTTCCAAAGCGGGTCTTGCAGCTTCAAGCTTCTCTTCTGCTGCTGCTTTATCAATGGCAATATCATCCACAATGACCTGAGCTTTGTCTTTTACCTTTTGCACCTGCATTTTCACCTTTTCGGCAGCTTGGGCTTTCATTGTTACTTCCAATAAAACTTCATCAGCTTTTTTTGAAGCTAAAGCCAGATCTTTCTCCTTCATCACCAGCTCTTTGGAAAGCTGATTTACTGAAACCTCGGCTTCCATCAGTTTTGCAAGACCTATGTAGAATAAATTCCACGCAGCAATGAGTACATGAGAGAAAAACCTCAGTGAAGTGATCTGGATACTGAAAATAAGTCACTAGTATTCAAATTTAGAAATGCCAGTGAGTGATCCCCCCCACCTAGATAAAGCAGGATTTAATTTGTTTAATATTTCATGTATTTTTTATTATTATTTTATGGATAAAAGTCCTCAGAATCTGTCATTGGTCACTTATTTATATTTTTATATGTGAGAGGGATGCTAAAAAATGCAAGCAGTGCAAAATTCACAAGACTATATGAAGTACTAAACTGTTCCTAAGATCCACAGAAGAGAGAAGAGGAACCTGACATCCTAAATAATGCAAGGGAAAGTGAGATTAGGCTGAGCTTCTACATTAAACATATAAAGATCCAGATGAGCAGGGAGGCTAGATTCTTGAGTAATATTTCAAAAATTTTATCAAAGGATGAAAAAATTACATGTCTCTATATGTATAAAAATCCTTATTAGTAAATGCATGCATACAAATCATGTAAATCTCTCTAACCTTAAAAAAAAAAAAAAAAAAAAAAAAAAAAGCAAGCACAAATATTCCTTCCAGCCAGCCAGTCACCATCTATCCAAGCAGATATGTGTAAATAGCACTATTCTGAAGTTGGTGGCAGTAGGAGAAGAAATGATTTAAGTTAATGTCCAGCTCTAAAAACCATTCAACTTCAGAAACCATTTGTTAACTGTGCATGCAGTGTACTATTTTAGTAGTTTTACACATGCTATATAATGTTTATTTAAAATAATCTTCATAGTGACTGAATCTGATTATTACATACTTTCCCTTGGATTTAATTTTAGTATGTTTAAATGTGAAAACTAGGAAGTCAGTAGCTCTATGGCATACAGGCATATAGAAGCAGGAGTTTTAGGCATTTTAGCTGCTAACTGGTGCTATTTTAAACAGTCATCTGCAATATGCAATATTCACAAAGTTCCTCAAAACAAAAACTCCATATGTTTTGTAATCATACACAACAAAGCTGAAAATAGGACAGCCTGCTTCCAAATGAAAGTGAGCTCACAGTTCAAGTCCACAAGCTAATTCTCTAGACAAGTAAGAATTAACTCTTTAACATTCTTTTATCCTGATTCTTCTCAACTTAAAAAATAAATATATATAAAAAAATACACAGCCAGAATTTACAGTACCTGTTCTCATACGTTCAGACAAACTTCCAACACTGGCAAACTTCTCTTTGTAAATAGCTTTGTAGCCTCCAATGAAGGACAGGTAAGATTTTGGAGTCACAAACGTTCGGCGTCTGTATCGTTCAAAGTATTCAACACATTTTTCAGCTACAATGTCTTGAAATGTTCCCATGGTGTTAATAACACTTTGTTTCACTTCATCTGTGCACTCTATAGGGTAAGAAACTAAAAAATGTTGTGCAACTGCTACAAGAGCATCTCTAGGCCAGCGCTGGAACCAGTCCATGGTGCAGCCTGAAATCAGAGCTGGAAATCTGAGTGCACGAGTTCTGAACTTTTCCCCAACAGGAGAAAAACAAAGTACCACGTGCAAGTTATTGCGAACTCGAGTAAGAAAGTAATTATAAAGATTTTCACCAGTGGGAGTACGCTTTGGATACTCTTTCCTCATTGCTGGTATCAGATCTTGTGTGATTTCACCTATTTCATCTCGTGCAAAAAGATTTGAGACTTCACCTGAAGCCAAAACGTTGTTCAGGTACTCAAGAAAAGATTCATCTCTGATTTCGTTGTCTGTGAATATAAAGACAATGCCCTTTCCTTTTTGCCCAGCAGTGCGGTACAAGATTTTCAGATCATCCAAGAGGTTATTAGTGGCATATGTTCTGGGACAGAAAAGGATTTAAGAAAGAGAACAAAAATGATAGATCATTCTGGGAAATACCTTTCATACGGCTCAGTTTATTTAGGCAGGATAAAATTCTATATATGAAATAAATATTGTATGTCCATGGTTTATGGGCTGGTTCGGCCTGGTTCTGTGACTAATTGGGGAGGGGAAAAAACATGATGTTATGATGTTGACTACTGATAACAAAAATTCATGAAACCATGACACTTTATCTCCCGCTTTCATTTTTCAGGGATTTTTTAAATTAAATATTTTCCCAAAGTGAATGATTGGTTCCATAAATCACAGAAGAGGAGGTGAAATCAATAGAATAAGGTGCTAGAAAATAAAATGTAAGAGTAATGCTATCTTTAACATATGCATGATACAGCTGTTTTGCATCCCTGCAGATTGTAGACTTAAGCTCTTTGTTCAAATTGAAGGTTAGTATAGCTGGATACAGTTGTCAAGTAGGTTCTGTTGCCCACTGTTGTTAAACTTAAATACAGACGTATTATCTTTCGAAGATATTAAGAGAAAGTTAAATAAAATCACTAAGAGACAAGAATAACCACAACTGAGTTTTCTATTGTGTTATTTGTGTTATTATATTGTCAATATTTGTAATATTGAACATATAATCACTTGGGCTGATTCATTCCTTATGCCTCTTATAGGTGGTGCATACAAGTATGATTCTGATGAATTCCATGCAAATAAATGATTCAGATTGAGAAATCTCAAGAAAAGTAAGCTAAAGTTAACAAAATGCCGAGTTTTGTCCATTGTGTCCTTACACTATTAAATTGCTGGAATTAGGAACTTGTGTTCTTTGAAATCAGTTAATTTCCAGGGGTCCTACGTAATGTAATACAGACAACGCACTGTTCAGTATTTGAAAACAAAACTCTGTTTTGAAATTAAATATACCACACAGAAAGTCTTCTAGTTCCCTTGCAGCTCCATCTTAACAGAACTCTACAAATATCTTGAATGAAAGTACTATAGAAATTGTGCAACAATCTAACTGTTCAATTTGCTAGTGTGAACTATAATTACTACAGTGATTTGTGGTATTGTGATAAGAACATATAAGTGAAAAATTCTCAACATGTTCCGTAGTTTTCAAAGAGAAATAGAATCATAGAATGGCCTGGGTGATCATTGAGTTTCAAACCCCCCTGCTATGTGCAGGGTCACCAACCACAGACCAGGCTGCCCAGAGCCACATCCAGCCTGGCCTTGAATGCCTCCAGGGATGGGGCATCCACAACCTCCTTGGGCAACCTGTTCCAGTGTCTCACCACCCTCTGTGTGAAAATCTTCCTCCTAATATCTAACCTAAACCTCCCCTGTCTCAGTTTAGGACCATTCCCCCTTGTCCTATCACTATCCACCCTCGAAAACAGAGAAATACGCACTGTCAATCATGGATTCTTAACACTGTAAATGCTATTTGAAAAGATAAACAGGTGAAGGGCGGTCATTACACTCCCATTTGCTTCAGGAAGACTTAAATGAACACCTTCCAGACAATTAAATGGTAATGCTGACAAATAATTAATTGGAAAGATCTCTTCCAATTCTCTAGTCATGAATGACAGGGACTGTTTCAAAACAACATCTACAGAATAAAGACAGAGGAAACCTTATTTCCCACTGTGTGTCTACTCATCCTTCCCCTGACTTTTTCTCCCTCTGAAAAGAAACCAAATAAATGCAACTTAAAATACAGGGTTCTAACAAATAGATTAGATAGATAGATAAAGAGTTCCCCTCTCTTCCCCTTAGTTTCCACAAATTACTAAATTTCAGTACTACCCACTATTAAGTAATAGTAACAGTTCTAAAATACGATCTCGGTGTGTGGGCATCTGTAACAAAAGTCACTATTTCCCCCAGCCATATCTTTAGTGTAAAATGATTTAGTGGGAATTTACAAGCATGCATTGCAAACTCAAATGCTGAAGGAAAGGAAGACTTAATGCTCTAAAGGCCCCAAAACAAAGACCCAGGGTCAGTCATCTACAGATTGCGTATTTACACAGGTGCTTTTGGTTAAAAATGTAGTTTACATTGAGGGATAAAATGTTTGACAGGTTTGCGTTGCTTTAACGCATGTTTGCAGTTCACTTCTATAGGAAATATCTATGTACACTGTATTGTGTTACCTTGTTAAAGTAATCTGAAAGCTCTCATATCCAGCAATATATGATGCTAGCCTGGTCAGACTCTGTTTTCCAGATCCACCCACGCCAACCAACAATGCATTTCCTTGTGGAGTACGAATGATCCGTGATATTTTAATCAAATGAGTGATTGCATCCTATGTATTGACAAAAAGGGGGGGGGGAGGGGGCAGGGGAAAGGGGAGTGTTAAGGTATAAAAAATATTACAGTGTATATTTATCTAAAAGCACATAACTGAGCAACTGCCTCACAACAGATAGAGCCTTTGAAGCCAACTGCTGAAAACTCAGTCCTGTACTCAACAGAATCAACAAGAGATTTTCATTTTCTTCAATGACCAGCAGAAATGTCCCTGTATCAAGTCATATGACATGCTGTCAAATATGCATATTTGTTCGTAGCAGAATCAAACATATGCCTCCTTAAGGGTTTGGAGGAAAACTAGAAAGGAAGTGGATTAACACCCTCCTCCAACTTTTTAGGTGAGCTACTTACAGTCTCTCTAAGTAGGCTTCCAAAAGTACAAGTACACTATAGAAATTTCTTATTCAACTGTGGTTTTTATCTTAGAGTAACAAATAATCTGAAATATTCTAAAAATCAACTAAAGAACCAAATCTAAAGATAAAAGAGCACCAAGCATCAAGAGACCTTTGAGCCAGATGACTATTATGATGTGAAGTGTAGAAACAAATGAGTTGTGCATTGAATTATGCAAGACAGGAGAAATAAAAAATGGAGAACTATGAAAAGATGGGATAATTTTTGAGAATTAAAGCATTTGGGAGACACAAACATGGCTTTATATATCTATAAGGATCACTGGATACATGTCTTGCCATTTGAGCTATCTCCAAGAATAATCTGATGAAAGAGTTTAAAACACATGCATCGGTAAAGTGCAAAAGACCAGGTGGTTTCATAATAACAAAACTAGAAGCACTAATACCTTGAAAAATACTAAATCCATCTTTGATCCTCTGATGCTTTCATTGTACTGTTGCATGAACATTTGTAATCTTTCAGCCAAATAATCCAAAGATGGGATAGGTTCATAAATTTTAGGAGCCTTCAATTCTACATCATCAGGTTCATCTCCGGTGGCTTCTGGGGCATCACGCAAAAAATCTGCAAAGTATAATTCTGTAGATCCATCTTCAAATAGATTTTGATTGTGTTCTGCAGCAGCAGTCTACAACAATACATTAAGGATCATTTTAATTACAAAACATTTTATTGGTCCCTCTCTGTAGCAAAGACTTTAATACTATTTGCATACCTTTTTCATCATATCTTCAAACCAGTCTTTATCACTTTGGCTGATGAACCTGTCTGCAATAACACGTCTGCATTCATGCTGGAACAAGGCTACTAAAACACTGATGCTCTGGCAGACTTCAGAAGCAACTGTTAGCATTCCTTGCCAAATACGACTAAGGTCTCGTAAATTAAAAATGTAATGAAATTTAGCTGGAGTTGGTAAGATCTGCAAAAGAACATCATAATCTACGTTCAGATAACTACTAAATAAAAATATTCCTAGTTAGACTTAAATTAATACTGTATATTTTCACAAACTTCAACATCAATATTGCATTATAGCAGAAATGAACACCTGGCATTTAAAAGGCAAAGGTAAAAAAGAAATGACAGTAGTAATAACCAGCTCTTTAATTTCACATAAATTTCACATAAGTTTCTTTGAATCTTTCAGGTTCCAGTAATACAGACTGGAGAGTAACCAAGAAAAGTTAGTTAACAATGGCATTAAAGGCCACAGCAAGAACATCAATATTGTTTAAACTGTGGCATTTTTCTTACTCTTTCTTCCAAATCATTTCTGTCACTCTTTTTTTGTCCTTCCCAGGACTACATGAGGAAGTCAATAAGAAAAAAAAAAAAAAAAGCACACAAAAAAAAGAAAAAAAAAAAGAGAGAGAAGTTGAGGAAAGAGGATTTGAAAAAAGAAAAAAAAGAACAGTTTACCAAAACTTACTAGTACTAAGAAGACTCAAACTAGAACTCCCTATTTCTCTATATAAGCCAAGTTTACATCAACAGATCAGGTATCAAACCCAAATCTATACTTTCCTCTACCCTCCTCCACTTTTTTCACTTAAAAAAAAAAGGGCATCTCTATACTGTAATTTTAACTTTCCAAATTTCATTCCATGCATGTATCCAGCTCTTAATTTTACCTGAGAAAGAAAAAAAGACAAACGTTTTCCTTGCTGTAACCTCCTTTCAAGTAGTTGTTCAGAGAGTGATGAGGTTTCCTCTCAGCCTCCTCTTCTCCAAACTAAACAGCCCTAATTTCCTCAGGCAGTCTTCATGACTCTTGATTTCTAGTCCCTTCACCAGCTTTGTTGCTCTTCTCTGGACAGGCTCAAGCAATTAAATATTCTTGTTATAGTGAGGGGCCCACTTGAAGCAAAGTCTCACAGTGGACACGTACAAGGGACAACCACTTCCTTATTTACGCTATTTCTGGCCAGAATGACACTGGCCTTCTAGGACACCTGGGCACACTGCTGGCTCGTGTTCAGCTAGTTGTTGACCAGCACCCTCAAGTCCTTTTCTAGTCATGCAACTGGATTCAACCTATGGGCCTAGCCCATCCATATCCCTCTGCAAAACCTTCCTACCCCAAGCAGATCAACACTGTCAGCTTAGTGAGGGTGCGCTCAAGCCCCTCATCCAGATCACTGATAAAAATATTAAAGACAAATGGGCTCAATATTAACTCCTGCAAAACACTAGGGTGATCAGC
Source organism: Chrysolophus pictus (assembly GCA_037305975.1). Taxonomy (NCBI): domain Eukaryota; kingdom Metazoa; phylum Chordata; class Aves; order Galliformes; family Phasianidae; genus Chrysolophus; species Chrysolophus pictus. Next base: position 35,862,953 of record CM074577.1, read on the forward strand.
CACCAAATGGATGGAACTCCATTCACTATGACTCTTTGAGCCCAGCCATCCAACCAATTCTTTACTTAGAGAACAATACACCTATCCAAGCCATGATCTTGGACATGAGAACACTAAGGAAACACATGTCAAATGCTTTACTACAATCCAGGTAAACAACATTCACAGCTTCTCCCTCGTCTACTAAGTGGGTCATTTTGATATAGAAGGTTAGTCAGGCAGGTTAATTAGGAAGGACCTGCCTTTTGTAAACACATGCAGGCTGCTTCTGATCATTTGTTTGTCCCATACATGCCATGTAATGACAATCAAGACAATCTGCTCCATGACATTTCCTGGTACCAACGTTAGATTGACAGGCCTCTAATTCCCTGGATTCTCCTTCACGCTCTTCTTGTAGATGGGCCACATCTGCCAACCTCCAGTCAACAAGGACCTTCCTGGATAGCCAGGACTGCTGGTAAATTATTGAAATTAGCTTGGTCAGATCTTTAAATTTTCTCATAATTCTAAACATCCTTTTAGAAGATTCCTGTTTGATTTTTAATTTATGGTTCCTTTTGCTCTTGACATTTTCTCATATAGAAGGCATCTAAATGCTCTCAACAACTACGTTCTCTGTATTATGCTTAAATTTTGTTAGACAAATAGTGAGGTACTTACATTAAAAAATTCATAATAGGAACTTCAGACAACAGTTATACCTACAGATATCATATGAAGTATAAAAACACATGGCAGTAAAAAAAGTCTGGCTCTTATTATTTTGTCATCGTCAGACGCTTCAAAGACTTCATAATGGACATAAATTTACCTTTACTTTTGTTGTTTGCCATACTTTTCGTGTTGTAGATACTAACGCAGAAGCCAGTTTACATATTTCCGCAGAAAAACCTCGTTGCTCACAGAAATAGCCTTCAGCTACTGTTCGAAATATTTTGTCAATAGATGAACTGGAAGGTAATGTGCAGTTGTAGATGGTGAACTGGCGTTTCAGGCGTTGTGGGATGTCATTCCGACCTCCCCCAGGATGAATCATTGCAGCTACAAACTGAATATCAACCACGTTCGTAAATTCACCTGGCTTCTCCAAGTTGTAGAAACCTTTCTGTTCCATCAATTGTCTTACAATCTCATTGGTGATCTAGTTATTCCCCCCAAAAAAGAAATGGAGCAGTTAAGTATGTCAGAGTTTTCCACTTGAAAAAGAAAAAAAAAAGAAGAAGAAGAAGAAGGAAAGAAAAGAAGAGAAAATCTGTAGTATAACAAATCAGTAAACAAAAGGAAATATTTCCCATATTTCTGAATTTCAGGTATTTTGTTGGGCATTTAGCAATTTATAGTTACACAAAATAGTAAGAAGAGCCCCAGTGCAATGAATTAGCTGCATCTAAGCTCTGTGAGCTGAGTAGTAGTGAACATGAGGTCTGGCATCCAATTCAGTTTCCATAATATCAATCGAAGAAAATACATATCTTTGAAGTTACATCCAGTCAGACAATTTTTTCAGATTGGCCTGGGCACATAGATGAGTGACATAGAATGGTTAGTTCAGCACAAAATATAGTCACACTTTCTCCTGTATAGAGGTAGCGAGAGAGCAGGATTACATAAGGTGGACGAATATGACTTTCTCAGCAAGTCTTTTAAAGTCATAGTTTTGGAGTGCAGGTCAATAAGTACTCATTTATTAGTACCTCCAAACAGCTCACTAGACTTGTGTGTCAACTGTAGCATTAGATTTCACCTAATAATAACTGCATTTTAAAGTCCAGAGTGGATGGAAGGAAAGAATTTCTGTTTGCTACCTGGACTTGTATACATTCTTTCTCAAACTTGTTCTTAGTACAGATAGTTTGTAAATTCTGCAGGCTATGTATGTAGACAAAACAAAAGATTTAGAATCTATAATGTCTGTACAAAATGGCTTGGTGCTGGCACTAATCCTTTGGGGTTGACACCAAAGTTTATCACCCACAGAAAAACTGCCTTGGGGAAATTGCTTTTAGGACACATATTTATCTAGTCCATATTGTATTTTTTCCCTACACTTTCTTTCCTCTGAAACCTGCAGGTCACTATTTCCATCAGTAGTAATGATAAGACCATCAGTTCTCAAATGTCAGCAGTTTCCTTTTACCTGATCACCCCATTCATTAATCACAGGCATGTTGATGTCATCAATAAAGACAGTCATTTTCTTCCCTGCTGGAGGACCATAAGTGGTACCCATTCTTTTATCTACGTAACTTTCTATGCTCCTTTGGAACATATTCGGTAGAGTTGCAGAAGAAAAGTTTAGACGCTTGGACAAGTGAACATCAGGATCATACTTGCTCATGTAATCCTGTAAGATAAGCCAATTCTAAGCAAATTAAATTGGTAAGTCCAGGTTATTTCAGTTGCCAGAAGACAGAGATGCCCAGCTGCCCTGCAAAAATCAAACATCTACAAAACCTCAGTCCTGCTAGTAACTTTAAAATGTCAAGCAGCAGTTTATTTAAAATAAATATACTGTCTCCCACCTAAAATTCAAACTCTCCAATCATGTTTTCTATAAAGTTTCTAAGTATAAAAGTTTTAATACTTAGACACTTACTAAGTGTCTCAACAAATAGACATATGACAACTCAGGATGCAAATAAATTTTGCATTAGTAATTGCTGAGGGGTTTCTAAACTCAAGTTATTAATGATCATGTGTTACAGCAGTCTTCAAGAAACAAGTGAAAAAAAAACATTTTTACATTTACATCTTAACACCATACCTAACGACTAAAGCAGAGTAAAAGAAGAGTAGTGTAAGATTAAACACAGATAGATCAAATTTACTGATATTTATCTTCTCTTAATGAAGTAATCCTTGGGTTTTATGAATGCATACAACTCCCACAGCAGCTGCTAATGCCCTGAAACAACAAGAGACTCGTTCTTCTTATTTAGAGTGGTTTCATAATGAAATTAAAAAAAAAACAAAAAACAAAAAACAAAAAATAACCCTGGAGTCATACCAAGACATACATATAAAACAAGGGGAATGTTTTATTTAGTAAGAATCCTGGGACATAAATTAGTACTAAAAATTCCAGATTTCCAACATTATTTCTGTTAAAGACTTAGTTCTTCCACCATGATGACGAAGTTGAATATCCTTCACATTCTTATCTTTATAAAAGTGATGATGAGAGATGTTTGGTATGCCATAAAAGTAAACCTCTATCACTGCTGATTAAGCAGCCAAGGCCAACTCAACACAGCCATGAATGTATAACCACTCACAACCACTCTAAATATACATTTGTGCAAAGAAGTATCTTTGAAAAATAAGTTTATTCAATTAGGTTATTTTAGTTAGTTAACTATCAGATTCTGTATACAATTTTCAATGTTGTCACACAAGTTTCAAGTCAAATTCAGTTCTTTTGCAGTTCACCAATTAAGAATACAGAGTGCAAAGTAAAGATCTTAAAAAAGCATTCCATTGTAAGTTCTTTATTTAATACACTGATGCCTTACTCTAACCTTCAGATTAGTACCTAAGAGTTCTATATTAAATCTTTTTACTTCTTTATGAAAGTAGATGCTTATGTCTGGAATTTTCTTCTTCACAAGCTACTGAAAAGTAAAATTCTACAGAAGGAGAAAGCAGAAGGGGAACATTTGTAAGGGTAGTTAATTTTCAGTCTTACTTTAAATAAGATCAAATATCTACTGGCACTTCCTGACACTAAACTCCCATTTGTAAGGAACACACTCTGCTCCATAGAATAGACTTTAGGTAAGCAACACCCAAGAATCAGTTCCAATTATTTTTAGGGACAGGAATGGCAGCTGAAGGATCAAGGTTGCCAGTATCTGGCCAAAATCCAGCATGCAGAATATCAAGACCACCATCCAGACCCCGCCTGTGCACTCTGCTAAAATAGTTCTCCAGCTGGTGCCAAGAACAGAAGTTGACATTACACTGGCATGCATGTTGGCATCAACAGCTGAGCTGAAAAAGTAGTATTAATGGCAACTGGCATTGGTACAATTCACTTTATGTCAGGGCTCAGAAAGCACATCCCTGGAGGACATAAAATGGTTCCAAATTTTACGAAAGCCAAAGGTCAGTTTAGGCCAGTGTTTTTCAAATATTTTTAATTTCCAAGCCTCTACAAATCCTCCAGTAGTGGCATAGATGCTTGTATAGTAAATTCAGTTGTCCTAACAGTAGGTTAGGCTTATGCAACTATCCTTCGCTGATGAAAGAGTATACATATTTCCCTGAAAATTGTGGAAACCATGCTAAAAACCATAACATTTTGAATTTTAAAAAGGGATTTCAAATTTGATGTGAAATTTCTGTTTGCTCATTCTATTTTTTTATTGTCTTCTGTAGTAAGTTACTAATTTTTACATGTCATTAGCACATATATTAATTTAATAGCAATTATGTTCTCATTTTCTTGCGCAGAAAGAGCAGTTCGTCTTTTCCATTGAGGAAAATAAAAGAGCAGAGTTTGAGCACTAAATTTCCCCTCTGAAATATTATCCCAAGTAAAGAAGGATGTTCCTTATTTCTTTTCAGTGTGGCTTGCGAAGAAAGTCCATGCAACAAGGGTGTAAAAAAAAAAAAAAAAAATCAATTCACATATTTCACCTCTGAGAAAGCAAATGGAAATAATAATAATTAAATCCTTCAAGAATTAATATTTCCTTAGCAAAATCAGCAGTTTGGCTTCTCCAAAGAAAAGAAAGATAAAAGAGCATTTACGAGTCACACAATCTGGTGATCATGGTTAGCAAATTTTAAATAAACCCTTTGTACTAACGTACAGATACTTTTGGTTTTTTGATTGTAGACTATGTGAGTATTGGAAAAATGCCTCAGTGGGAGGCATTGATCTTTCACTTCAATTTAACACTTCTGCCAATGTCAATTATTTTTATTGCAATGTTATCGTATGAAGATATAACTCGTTTTTCCATTCCACCTACCTTAATCATAACTGTTTTTCCTGTTCCCTGTTCCCCAATTAGTAGAACAGCTTTTCCTTGCTTCATGATAGTGTACATTAGAAAGTCTGTTCGAACACTGTCTACATTTGGAACTAGAATGGAAGTATATTCTGGTACTGAATCTATAGGGTAAATATATTCAGGGACCTGCATGAGAAAGTTATAAAAAATGTTTTAGATTTTGTACATTGCCACACAGGCATTCTACATTAGAACACAAAAACAAATGCACTGCATTTGCAAAATCTTTCTTCCTGAAAGCTAAGCATTGATTTATAACCGAGCAGTATCATGCCAAGCTTTTGTAAAAGGATGTTAGTATACTAACAGGATATCTGCATTTCACTATTCTCTACTACATGAATATAGTTTTTTCTTGCTGGGTGATAAACACGTTACTAGGGTGACAGATAGGAGACAAATCTAGGATAACTTTTGTTTCTTTTCTAAAGCTATTTTAAATGCATGTTTCCATTCTCCACTAAAGATATTTATGTAGAAAAGAAAAAAGTCTTTCAAAAAGGAAACTCTTGAGCAGTTGATAGGGTTAATCTTCTTAACTGAATTATGAAGGGCTTTAAATGATAAAATAATCTGGCTCCTATCAAATACATCTTTCTTTTATACTCATTAAGAAAGCTTATCATGTCACTCCATACGAACCTTCTTTGACCAATGTTCCCACTGGCCACTGGTACTAATGCCAAATTCAAACATGGTTTCTTCTCCATTCACAGCTGGAAGTTCTTTCACTGCAGAATGCTTTCGTAGGAACAGCTCCATTTTCAACCTGTCATCTGGTTCCAAAAGAGCTCCAATTGACCACATTACAGCAAAAATGAACAAGCGAGCAATATGTTCCTCACTGAGCTGCTTTTCATCTCGATCTGACAATAAACCCTGCAAAGCAGATGCAATATGTGACAACCACCATCCTAGGACAACATCCCAGCACAAATAACGACAGATAGAAAAACTGATGTCTTATCTACCTGTAGAAGGTCAATAGCTTGTTTGATGTACATACATTCTAAAACTGCCATTTTTGGTGTCACAGCAGAGAAAACAAAATTGATCATATCCTGGAAAGAAAAAATATCATTTTAGGAATCTGTTTCCCTGTTTCAAGTGTATGCTTCGTTCTTAGACATGGCCAAATTCTTAATTTCAACAATATTCTCAGCTATGTTCCTAACAAATGTTTTCCCCATTTCTGGAATTATGAATATGTGAACAAGAAAATTGGCTAGCAAAAATATACTTTAAATTTGATTTACCACAGCCAGCAGAATTATTCACATAAGCTGCACAGCAATTTTCTAAAGAGCAATTTTAAGATTGCTTTTCAGTTACATCAAAAATCTGCCATTTGTGCTCTCCACTGGAAATTTTAATCTACCTTTGCCATTTGTGTAGTGGGAAGATAGAAGCACTCAAACTGCTGCAATGATATGCATGTAACATGTGACCTCACCACTATAAATTTATATCTGATCTGTTCTCATTGCACCACAATGCACCTAACCCTCTCTAAACTAATACATTCTTTTCTGTAGAACTATGACAATATCCAAAGGGAATTTTGCAAATAATTTAAAATTATTCCAGACTTTTCTAGATTATTCCATGGTGATGGCTACTGTGCCTGCCTCAAGTTTTCTGTAAGATCTTCAGCAAAGTCGCAAATTGATGTAAAGTCCACTCTGAGAAGAACAGAATTGTTCTAAAACATCAGCTGTCACCTACATGCAAGCAGTGTGGGAGATTCTGTTCTAAAGTCCTTAAAAACTTGGACCTAAGTCTCTCTGAGATTCAGCTTCTTCATCTGTATAATAGGATAACTGTCACACTGAGAACCTCAAATTGCTTAATAATTGGTTTGAGACACTCAGAATAAAGATATTTCATAAGTCAAAGTTCTCTGTACTTAAAGGAGCTCTGTTTTCACCAGATATTCTATGTTACTTAAAATGCCAGTGAGGTTTGTGTTATCCTTGTTCTTTGAGTTTATGGGAAAAAAAAGAAAAGCATTAGGTCTGTATACACAAGTACTTTACTATTACTATTTTAAAAACTTTATGACAGATAGCAGGATGCAATTTCTAGACAGCGATTAGCAAGAGTTAGCTATGTATTAGAATATTTTGTTTGGATGGAGGACTGGAAAAATTAGTTGGGCCATGATCAATAAACAAAAATTGCAAACAATTTGGATCAGGAACTTGCTATCTTTCAAAAGACTAAAAAATGAAATCACATGGTAAAAGCTGGTATGAGAAAATATCCCACTGCCATTTCCAATTACAGTGGAACTCACCGGACTCTGGAATACTCTTTAGGACAAGAAGTTGGTAACATGCTCACAGAGTTTTGACAAACACAACTAAATTATGCCAAGTTATTAATATTTCTAATAGTAATTTAAGCATCAGCATTTAAATATTAAAGATAGGAAAGTGTGGATTATGCATGCAGCTCTGTCCTCCAGAGGTAATGGCAGCTTTTACCCAGATGTGATTAGGGTGAGATCTAACATGGATGGAGAGAGATGTCGTATCTGTCTACTCTGCTATACTGAGAACTTTAGGAGTTCCCTAGAATAGGACAATTAGGCATCCAGGATAACAGATTTTAAAAATTAAAAAAAAAAAAAAAAAGAGTGAGTGTGATCAATTTTTTTTTTTAATGTAAATTTAATTATGTTAGTTATTTCAATTCTTTAAAATTGTCTTGGATAATTATTTCAATCAGATAAGATCTGTTGATTAAGATAGCAGCACCATTCGCAGATTTAAAAAAACAATGACACTATAACTTTAAGAGAGCAGAGACATTGGAAGGGGATGGAAGTCAACTTGAAATCACTCTATGATTCTATGATTGAAATTACTCTCAAGCAGAGAATGTTACTGAGAAGAAAGAACAGAGGTTGGGACAATGAATGTCCAACCCCACAATCACCCTGTATAAAACGTGCCATGGAAGTAGTAAGGACTCAAAAATAATCTTAACTCACAACAGGGTTGGAGCCCTGCTTCTTTTTTTGTTTTGTTTTGTTTTCTTTTCTTTTGTTCTCCACTTTATCCCTGTCTTTTACATAAAAGCTAATATCTTGCAAGAATATTTTACTATACATGAGAAGAATTAAACTCTTTACGTTGATTCATAACTATTACTCTCTGGGACTTCCTCCTACATAACTGCTATTTGCTGTACCTTTATTAGTGATTATTTTGTCCAGTATATAGGCTTTCAGCAACAAATTCCATTTTCATTACCAAATATGATCACTGGGGATTTTTTTAAGCAAACTGGAGTTACTGAAGCAAGTATCTTACTCAATTTTAGCTAATTTTTCCAATTTAGATTGTCTTCATAAGACCTCTGTAGGTATACTTAATGTCTGACTCTCCTTCGTTACTGTATTTCCATCTACAGCCTAATCTTCATTTTCTTCAAAAAAAGGAAAAAAAAAAAAAAAAAGATATCTGGAAGCTGCTTATATATGTGCTTTTCTTAATACTAGCATTAAATTGACTTGGCTCTGTATTTGGGCTTTGATACCATTGTTAAAGCACCTTATTTCACAAATTTTCTTTTAGTATTTAGTTATCCATTTTCTTATACTTGGAGGGAAATATTAACTGTAAAAAGAGATATCTGAATACAAAAGTAGTGTCACCCTCATCTGTAAAATCACTGTCGTCGCTTCTATTATGTGAGCAGCAAGGATAGCTCATTAGGAGTGAAAAAAAGCTGACAGCATGACAGCTCTCATTTACATTTCGATAGTTCCAAATGCAGCCTTCAGCACAGAACTAACTTCATATTTCACTGTATTTTCATCTCTCAATCTAATAAAATACGTATTTTTCAGGACTTTATTGCTATTGCTTCAGGCTTGGGTATTTTAAATGTTGTTGTTATATTTTCAGAGCAGAAAATATAAACAGAATCGTAGCAAAGAAGCAGTAAATTGACCCACATATACATCACTTCAGAAGCATACTTTAAAATTCATTATCAGAATTGATTCTCTTGCTGCTGCAGTAAATACTATGTCATATCATTATGTTTTTGAGGTAGAACAAAATGAATAGCTTGTTAAACATCAGTTATGAAGTGAATGGGCACTAAAATGAAACGTATCTGTGAGAAGACATTTGTTAGCATTCTAGGCATTCCAAAACATAACACAAAAATAATCTTTCTGAAAATGTCACTCAAAGTTCATTATAAACAGCATTTTTAAAATCCAACAAAGAAAAAAAAATACTACAGGAGAAGCCTTGGTGAAGTCTGACTCAACTCACACAGGAAAATTGAAGAAGAGAGCAAATGGGAAGAGAAGGGATATCAAGCTGCATTTGTTCCACAGATTTTAAGTGAGGAAATCAAAAGATTACAAAGCTGAAAGATTAAAAAGTAATTATTTCTGTAAACCTTTTCAAAAAAAATTAGTAATTTTTTCAAACTGAAAAAAATTATACTGCTAAGATTATTCATTAGGACCGTTGTCCATCATACTAATGAAAACTTTTAAAATATTCAGTATGCTAGGGTAAAACAGAGAGAAAGAATGTTCTGAATTCTCCCTATGTATCTACTGATTGAACCGAACTTAGTAAGAGAATATTTCAAAGAGATGCCACCTCAAAAATCTCTCAAAAAACCATATATCATTTAAAAATACATAAAAATAAATAAGGGACCAAATGCATTCTTGTTACAACTGAAATTGAGAAAGATTACAATAGTTTGAATGAAGCTTCATTTCTTTCAGATCTTACTTTTTCACATTAAAAAACAAAAAAACATATAAATTTATCCACTCCCTTGGTGTATCCTAACAAGAGCTAAAATTGCAGTAACTATTACAAAAAGAACATTTCTGTTTTGACATCACCATAAAATAATCATGAATTTAACAATTCACTGCCAAGTATCCTACGCAGACAAAACAAAACATCCAGGTTATTCATCAGATATAGTCTTACTTTTTCACTAATGTTAGAGATCTTTTTTTTTTTTTTTTAAATCCTACATTCTTATTTTATTACATAAAAAAACATAAGTAAATAATTGAAAAAACATTTAGGATTAAACAATGCATCATCAATAAAGAATAAGGAATGTCTTTTTTTTTTTAATGATTAAGTACCTGAAATACAGCACTAAAGCAATTCCAAAGAACATCAGAGTATGTAGCAGGCAGTGTTTGCAGCCAAGCCATTAAAATAGGCTTCCAATCTAACACTGAAGAACTCATGAAGACCATGCCATTACGAGAAACAGTTGCCGGGGAAGCATTGTCAATGTTGTGAGGTTCAAAAATAATTTTGCAACTGGGGGACATTGGAATACGATCTCCATTGGCCAAAGTCAGGGTCTTATTATCATCCAGAACAGAGTTCAGGTTTTCAATCCATATCGCATCAACAGGCCCATCCAAAACTATCCAAATATGCTCACCCTAAAGAAAGAGACAAACATGCAACTTCATGTAAACTGACCAAAAATATCAAAAATAGACATTTAGTCTCAGAGGATGTACTCTTGGATATAAAATCATAATTTTCTGCTGACTGGCTCAGTATGCACTGCAGTTTTCATAAACTGCTCAGTGGTTGAACCTTTCTTTTCTTAAATTGTGCAACATTAAAAAAAAAATCAAAGAATCGTGAAAAGCAAGAGTTTGGACTGCTCTAAACATAAAGCTCTCCCTCTCTCCTACAAAAAAGCATTAGCAAATCCATCATTCATCAAGGTGGATTAAAACATTTCCAGTTAAATTAAGTCACAGACAAGGCACATGCTCCTCATGGGATGCTACTTAGTTTTCTTATATAAGGCTTCCTATTCTATAAATGAGAACTGAATGAAACTGAAACTTCTTAAGATTTGAGTGTTATATTGCACAGTGAAACTTCATGTGCAAGTGCGATAAAAGAATTTGGAAATAGAGCAGTAATGACATAAAAATCAGATGGGAGAATATTACCTTTCTTGTCGTGTCAAAACATGAGTAGCTCTTGCTTTTGAATTTGAACAGTAGGACTACCTGATTACAGAAGGAAGCAAAACTCTTAAAATATATTCCAATTTAATTCTGGAACCTCTGGAGCTTGAGAAGCACATTTCTCTTTGGCATACACACATAATTCTGACTTTGGGGTACATTCAGCTATTCAGATACAAAGCAAAACTAATACTGCATTTTCCCATTTGAATTTGTAACAGAAGATTTTTCACATAAATGACAGATAATGAGATCTTATGGAAACAACGATAAATGCCCTTATTAACTATCACAATAGAATACACATTACCTTCTTTGCTTTTAAAGTTTTTCTCCATAATGTAGAGAAAATGCCATCTGTCCAATCATTTGTGGCAACATCAAGGGTACCAAACATCTGGGAAGCTGTGATTGCCTTTGGGTTCATTCTCATCTCTTTATGAGGAGCACCACAATCTGTCATTGCTTTCATCAAAATATTTATGCATTTGGTCTTTCCTGCACCAGTTGGACCTAGAGTCATCATACCTTAAAAACAATACAAATGGTTTAAAATGAAATATCATGCTACCATTTAATGATCCTTCCCACTAGCAATCCTTGTTTTATCCAAAAGCCAATACAAAAAAGATGTTTCTCTATAAATGCCTGGCCTATTATGACAGGCAAGTCTATGTGGGTCTGCATCCTCCCTCAGGCAGTTCTGTTCCTATTTGTAATTGGGAAACACAACTGCCTTTTGATGTTCACATACAATGACATTGACATGACTGGTGGTAAACAAAACCAGTAATTTCTAAATGCATTTAATGAGTAGTTCCCAATATACACTAAACCAAGCAAATCTTTCAGAACCACACAAAACTAAAATATGCACCTGCATCTATCTACAATGACTCTTGACTATAATGATACATTTTTTATTACAAAAGTAATGACAGTAACCACATTTTTAATTTCATCAGTATACATACATATTGTCTAAGGAAGAATGTCTTCAACAATAAATTAAGCCTACAGCTGATCTTCTTTAGTTTATTTTCTACATGAAGTATTTAAGAGTTCCAGAGTCTGTTCAAAAGCAAATGAACATTCAGAATGAAATTTCCAAAGCCTTCTATGGAAGCTTGGTAACTTCTTTTAATCTTAGTGGCAACTGGACAACACAGACCTTAGCTGGCTTTATAAAAATCTTCAATAGAATGAAGGAACATCAAACTCAAGTTACAGTCCTAATCTGGTACAATACAGAGTGTGCACGTGTTCTTTATTTGCACACATTGCCTCTATTCCAACCGAGGGGAATCAGATTTTTCTTCCTATGGGGATCTATAAATCCAAGGGTCTTTTTCCCAACGTGAGCAAGACTGTGCAGTAAAAAAGTCCTGGCATCCAACTGTTAGGTCAATTGGAGCTGCATGACCAATGGAATAGCAGGCATATGTGGAAAGAGACATTTAGACAGAATGCCACAGTGGAGAAAGCACAGAGATCCCATGGAGCTTCTTGCTGTGGAGCTGTTCTTCAAACAGCTTCTTCCAGCAAGAGGTTTATTTAATCAAAATTTAAATCATGAAAACTTTTACGATTCCTGTATCAGTGTTATAATTTGACATGGAACACTGAACCCAGCAGTTTGGATGCAAATTATATACTCAATCAAGTATTAACTACTAGTTCCTTCATCTAATCCATAATCTGAAATAATCTTTTGAGGCATTAGCTCTCAGACTATACATGAGCAAGTATTTCCTTCTATTTGTTCCATTTACTTAAGTTTACTGTTCACTTACTATCACACTAAAAGAATAAAAAGGATGGCTTCTTCAATATAGATTTGCTACTTTGCAACTTCATATTTTCTCCCTCACAGACTAAAATGCCTAGATTTTTAAGAGTTTTGGCAAGCATTTCAAAGGGAGAATATTTTTTTTCAACTATGAATGGCAAACCTGTTTGTACTAGCATCTTTGGTATTCTTCTTAGGACTGGGTAAGTTTTATTCAACAGCCTCTTGTGGACTATAATCATGACAAGTATAGAAAGCCTGACACTGGAAGGGACCTGTGGAGGCCATCTTGTTCAAACTCTCTTCTCAAGCAGGTGGAAGGCTTATTTCTCCTCAGACTCACTGGCCAGATTTGAAAAAAAAGAGCACTTGGAATTATAGTGCATACCTAGTAGAATGTATAAAATTAAAGACTTGAGTGATTATTTTTGCAATCTTCTCAGTATCACTACTTCACAGTAACGTTAAACATAAGGTTCAGGACTGATCACTGAGGGCAACTGTGGTTTTCAGAATACCGAACAAATTCAGACGTCTCTGAATTGGAACAAATACTCTACATTTTAACTTGTACTACAGAAATTTCAATCATTCTGAAGGATACCTTCTTATTTCCCATAAAAATGTAATACTACGAAGCTAAAAATTCACTATGTGTGCATTGCACAGTGATAAAGAGTCCTAATACTTTCCTATCCACATAAGCTTTAAAAATGACATCTGTCCAATTTCAAAATACATTTTTTGTGAAAATAATCTACACTCTGTACAGATAATATAAAAAACTGTATTGCTTTTATGTAGCCTCAAAACCTCTTCGCTCATGCTAACCATGTCGGACTCGTTGAGTTTCATACAGCTGAATGAGTTTAAGAATCCATGGTGGATGATGGATAAGCCCTGCTTTTTCTGCCTGTTTCTGAATGGCTGACTGTAGTTCAGGATACACAGCTTTATCCAGAGTAATTCCAGGGAATAGGTCATTAATGAGACTCATAAATAAAGGCTCATCTTCATCAACCTGTAAAGGATAAAGTAGGGAGGAAATACATTATTTATTAACTGAAATTGTTATTACAGCTGTAAACACCATTCAAGAACATGCCATTTAAAAGACAGTAGTAGAAACATCTGATTTACTAAGTGAATTTCATACAATGCAATCACAAGTAGCAATTTCTAAATTAAATACTTAAGGCTCATAAAAATGTTAACTTTATAATACAATTTGTATCAATATAATCACACACATTTCTCAATTTGTTATGCAAGTCAGTAAGATTTATTAAAATTGTATTTTCCCATTTCTTATGATCTTTTTCATTCTGTAAATCACTGAAGCATGCCTATAGGTTTGACAGCATGTACCAATGAGCTAAACAGATTAACATCAGAAACAGCGTAATTGGTTCCCGTCACAGGACTGTCTGCCAATGTAAATACATGGACTCTAGATATGCTATAATCTTTCAATTATAGCAATATAAAGAAAGGATTAATACTTCAAAGAGTGATAAAAAGATAGTCTACACTATACAAGGAAGTGTTAGCTGCTTCCAGTTACTTCACTCATTGCAATTCTTATGATATTCTAAAAAGACAACAGACTCCCAAAAAATGTTTAAATTGAAACTTGGGATTAAGAATCTTCTATGACATTATTAAAAAAGTAACACAATGTATTTTTCCTTTCTCTCAATTGATGGGGTAGAAAGAGTAAGAGGTCAGGTCCCCTAGAACATTGGTATTTCTGATTATTTCTCTACCTAATGTTTTTGATGTGTTTTTCTCTCTTTAAGAAATAGTGCTCTCACTATAACTATATTTGGATAAAAATAAATAATCTAGTAGAAAAAAATGAAACATATCCAAGTGCTGAAGAAAAAGAGCTTTTCAAAGTGCGTTATAAACACACTTCACAAAGTCTAATAAAGTACTCTTTTGGAAAAGACATCAGTGTTACAATACCAGTTTGGAGAGGTTCATGTCCCGCAGAACTCTCATCACTACAGTTTTCTCTGACTCTTTGGGATTAGATCTTTTCACTGCTCCAAGTGTTCTTAAAACAGACAGGATATTTCTGAGTCCAAAGTCATAGTGAACCTTGAAATGATATATAAGCAAAATTGGTACCACAAACACTGAAGAATTCAATATCAATAAGGGGCTGAAAAGTATATTAACTAAAGAAATCTCAGCTATTGAACTTTTAAACACTATGAATTTCACACCTTTTCATCTTTTAAACTGAAACTCTATCTCACCTTGAAAATATTTTCCAGTGTTGCATGTGAATGCCTGCCAAGTCTCCCTTTTGGTGGTACACTACCACATACATGCCTCATCTGTAACAAAGCTGCTGCTTCTATCATTTTCCTAAATTCATAATATGTCAGATGCACAAACAGTAAACCACACGTCTTCAGACTACTTTTCATTACCTGCACACGTAAGAACTGCTACTATCTTGATATACGGGGTATTGAGATTGGTAACTAGAAGAGCCCATCTCTTGCTGGTATAAAAAGAACGCACTGAAATTATACAGGCACAATTTATTTATATGTAAGCCTATCTTATCCTATACATAATCTCAATTCATGCTCTGATATTTTCATAGCAACTGAGGTATCTCCACAAATAAGATCTTCTGATCTATATACAATTATTTGTAACGTTGAATTCACAATTGCTATCACTGACAATCTGGAACAACTCACTGAGCAAAACTCAAAACTTCAGCAATGAGTAGCTAACTGGTTATTACTCGTTAAGTTTGTAGGGGATGTCAAGATGGTAAACAATACCATAACTACAATTCAAAATGTCTGAGAAAATTCAACAAATGATCAAGAGAGGATGAATTTAAATAAAGAAAAATGAAAAATACTGCAAGGAAGATGATATCCAACTGCAAAAAAAAGAGAGGAACAACTCTTCTTTATTGAGATGAAAATAAATCAGATGCAGAAAGCATTCTGAAAGAAAGTACATGTCATGGGACTCAAACCATATTCACCAATCACATAAATCTACAATTATACAAGGTAATAACACTGCAAGAGATCCTTTTGGACCTTTCCATTGCAACTGGCACTTTCATACTGTGCCCAAAAGTTGGGTTCCACAGTTGTAGCCAAACCTACACTAGAAAATCTAGAAAATAAAGATATCAGCCAAATATAAAACATGCTATATCATGAAGAAGTAAAAAAATGTTTGCTTTGTAAGTAGGAGGAGTAAATATGTAGCACATAGTTTGAGATACAATTAAAGTCTTCAATGTGCAAAAAATTTCTGCAAAGAGGAAGGCAGAAGGAATAGATAGGAAAAGAAGCAATATATTTAATTACAGCATGGGAGATTCAAGTCAGCTTTATAGCTCCATGGAAAACTTTGTGACCATAAGGAAAATCAAACTTTGGAACAGACTGCCTGGGAAAGTGCGCGCTGTCTGTCAATTGAAAATGTTAAGGAGAGTCACAAATATTTACAGCAAATTATTTAACTATGAAAACAGCCTCAGTGGTGCCAAGTGACAGGATGACAGGCAATAGGCAAAAATGGAAATCCAAGAAATCCCTCTTCAATCAGAAAAGGTTTTTTTTTTCACTGAGATAGCAGTCAGACACTTCAACAGCTTGACCAGAGAGGTTGTGCTGTCTCTGTCCTTGGAGATACTCAAAGCCCACATGGATGAGGTGCTGAGCAATTTGGATTCATTTAAGCCTATTTCAGCATGGATACAGGACTCCTTCCAAACTCAGATCTCCTCTGACTTTATAATTGTATATAATGGATTTATACATGAGCAGGGCTTCTGACAGGCACAGGCAGATGACAAAGTAGCAGATTGCCATGATTTTGTATAAAGCTATGCTTCTTGGCTTCTACTCCAGAGTACAGAATCATGATGCATGAAGTAAACTGCCAGGACCAAAGATCAATGTAACAGGCTTCTCTGGTCATTACTGAAGAAATGTTAGAGGGTCCTGATGAAATTATAAATTCACACAGGAGATTGTTTTCCAGAGATATACTAGCTGCTAAAATAAGAACTATGTAATTTAAGTTATTAAGTGCGATGAAAGGGTAACATTCAAATATATCATTGTGATGTGGCTAGGTCTCAGAGCTGCGCCTGTGTGCACAACCAGTACATTTGGTAATTATATCCATTAATTAATAGTAAGGAACTCCCTTGTTAGCATCAATGTAGATGAGACAAAGGACTGACCTAAGACAAGGCAATTGAACTAATATGAGACAACAAACCATTTGACTAATTGTTAAGGAAATTTTCCATATAAGCATTTCAGTTTCAGACTCCTTCAGGCAGTTCCCACTACAGCTAGGCCAACTGAGAGGCAGCACTTATATGACTCAGTATGTTGATTAACATGCTGAGTGGAGAATCCCACTGTCTCCAGAACTCCAGGGCAGTTTCTGCTGCAGAAATAACTATACGCAAAAACTTTCTGCAGATGCAGCAATGGTCACATAGAAAAAAAAAACAAACGTAAACAAACAAAACAGTCAAAGTAAATTTTACATACAGTTAAGACGGTCAGTAGCAATGGATTGTGGTGTCTGAGCACAGGAATGATCACATAGGACCAGAAGGCCTGTCCAGGGGAGTTTCACTCAATTCAGCTAAAGACTTCATTACAAGGACCCTTGAAAGAGAGCTACCTATTGCCATTCAGTGATTCACTGAGTGAGTGTTACAAAAAGAATCTCAATGCTTGCTTGGTTGACTGTTTTGGGTTTGTTTTGTTTTGTTTTGTTTTGCAGGGGAAGGTTGGTGGTTTTGTTGTTGGTTTTGGTGGATTTGTTTTTAAGCACTCTGTCCAGGTGTGCCTGTGCAACAGTTCCAATGTATGTGACGTGATGCCTGCACAAATGCCTCATCCACAAAGGAGGAAACAATCATGTCCAAGACAAAATGAATACAAAAACTGAGACAGTGAGAAATTTTAATCCTACTACAAACAAGCTTGAGGAAAAAGAGAAGTCCATATTCAACATGTATGAGAAAACATATGTTGCTAACTGCTGAAACTGTGGGCTTACACAAATTTTTCTGAACAATGTCCAAAAATTCCACTTGAGAGAGGCCTCAGAAAATTATTCTCAGAAATGCAGCCCATAAGCCTGATAACCACTAAATGCATGAACAAGGACATGATTGAGGGAATAAGGTGGACAGCAACAAATCAACTAACACAAACAGATGCTACAATCAATATAGGGTGATTAAGATTGCATAAAAACTAATTTGAAGGTTAAATGGAATCACCTTGGGCAATTTACAAAGACAGTAGTGAATATAAGATCCTTCAGAAGACAGTCTACGACATACAGCTGGTGAGACAAACTCTCTCAGGAAAAAGGAAGCCAGAGAGAAATGAAAATGAGAATCTAGTTTGGTTGGCAATATATATTGACACAGTGAAATCACTAAGGGATGGAAAAAGAATGAGAAAATCAAAATCTATACTTTGTTATTTTACCTCTCAAATAATGTGGACAACTTGATGCTTTACCATCTTATTCTGGTGTAGTTGAAGATTTCTACATAGGAGCCAAAAAAGTCTTTAATAAATATGTGGTGTGGATGTGGACTAATATAATGGAGAACACAGTCGGTATGTCCAGGTACATTAGGATTCAAGAGGAGCAGGCTTCTCATCGGAGCTGCAATTTACCTACTATTCATATCATTTCTCTTTGAGACCCTCTAGTGGACAGTCAGCACTCAGCATTCAAAAGATAAAAACTAGTTCTCTTAAATGCAGCTTTGTTCTTTGTTTCTACCAGGCAGTTTTCAGTTATTTAAAATTCATACACTGTCTCTCCAATACATCTAGTCTTTGTAAGTGAAAAGACTGAAAAAACTGTCCTTTACAAAGCTCTTTACAGTTCTGCACTCTATTCATCCTATCTTTATCATTATCTGCATTCTGTTTAAAAATCACAAATCAAACTTCCTTTTCTATACAAACTTGTTTGAAAACTAAAAATAACATGATAATTTCAAATTCTGTTGCTTGAACTTGAAACTGAAAACCTTAAAAAATGACTACAGTTCTGAGAGTCAAAATAATTATATATTCCATGAAAGTATATTCTCCACATTCCCTTCCAGTGACAGCTTAGAGTTGGACAAATATTTATTTTACCTGTTTAGATAACTGTTCTTCACAGAGCTTGTAGAGTGTATAAAATTTTCGACTAAGGATTTGGTTGTCTCGGAAACCAGCACTTGCCAGCTTGACTCGCATAATAATGCCACGGTCAGGCACCATCATAGCAACTGTACGAAACTGAATCTTCAGATTTTCTGGAAGCTCCTGTCGTCCTGCATAGCCAGGGTTCTGAGGAATGAAAAATATAAAATAAAATCTTATTTGATGACAGCAGGATAGGAAGGTTTATCTTTTTTTGTAATTATTTTGCAAACACAGGTGCACATGCCAGATCACACCAGATAACTGAAGCATGTTACAATTACACGTTACTACTAAACTGTCCAAATATTGCAGTTCATGAAGTACATGGTATCACATATGGTATTTTGAGATGCCAAAGACATACAGATCAAAACACGCAACCAGTTACACGTTATATTGGAACTTTTTTTTTTTTAACAGTTTTTTTTTGTTTTAAACAGTTAGCTCCTTAGGGTCTTGATAGCATTGCAGTGCTGAAGATTACTGTCTTAACTTAAACTGACCCATCTGATCTTTCACTAAAGAAGTCTCTATGACTACTACATGGATCAGTTCTGAGAACAGTAGTCTCTGGCTATGCAGTAATAACTTCTTAAATTCTTCCAGCAGTTTTCAAACTACATTTTCTCTGGACTTGGTATGTCACAAGTTAATTTGTCTTTTTTTTTTTTTTTTTTTTTTTTTTAATTAGAAGGACAACATTAACACCGTTTCAAAGATAGAAAACCTGAGAATAAAGGAAAATGTTTTAACTTTGAATTGTGCATATGTAGCCTAAGCTAAGGAGATGGGAGTACAAAGAAGCTTTTATGGCATTCTTACACTTTCCTGTTTCTTTGCCTCCTGCACTGATAGAAACAATCCAGTCCACAGGAACCAAAGATAAATCTTTGGGAGGTCAGTGAATCAGAGTGAAGGTGACTTCCTTCATGCTGTCATAGAGAAGGATTGGAGTTAAAGGCTCTTCAGAGGTGGTGAAATACTGACTGAAACATCTAGAGTAGTCCTTCCAATGGCCAATTACTTCAGTTCTATTTTGATAGACTTAGACTAAAAATATTAGATGGCTGGATTTAATCTCAAACTGTCAAATACTGAACTAAAAAAGCCCTTAAAATATGTAGTTAGGACTGCATAAATCAAGTCGTAAGAACCAGTTGAAAATATGGGCAAGTGAAAATACCATTATTTGAGAAAATTATTATTCAAACTCACTATTTTCTAAGAGAGTTCCAATGATTTTATCAGGGATACTTTTATGGACAATGATATGTGAAAGATTTTCTACACTAACATCGTTTATATACATATATACGTACCATAGTCAGAAATATGCCAAATTCTCTGTCCATGTCAACAACATCACCATCAGTGAAAATGAACTGAGGTTTCTTATTTTTCTTACACTGAAGTACAATATATATCTGCTGAGCAGCTACTGATAAAACTGGAAGTTCAATGCGGTTAAATTCATCAAAGCAACCCCATGCACCAGACTGGGCTAAACCTAAGTAAGAGAAAACAAGGAAAATGTTTGATTAAACACAGTGTATCAGATCAAGTGAGAAGAATTTACATATAAAACATATTCTATATAACATAATGTAACATGAGAAAAACAAAGAATATTAACACAGAAGAAAATGAGGAATAAAAACTCAAAATAAATTACGCTATAATGATACTCAGAAAAAAAATTAGTCTTTCTAAGAAAGATAAATAAAACTGCTCTCAAAGAATCTTACACTTCTAGAGTAACCATAAGGTAGTAATCATCCAGTAATATTGTATACACAAGGGGTGCTCCAAAAGCAATCCCTCCTATTTTATTATGTTGTCCCCTGATGTTAGAGACACGGTGGTAGGACAGTAGGGGATGAACCTTCCCACCAGTATTCCATTACATGTTGTTGCCATATGACAGAAGGCAGCAGAGGGGCAGTCTGACAGAACAGCATCTGACATGGAAGTGTGGATGAAGCAAAGGTGTGTCATTGAATTCCTCCATGCAGAAAAAAATGGCACCCACAGACATTCATCAACATTTGCTGAATGTTTATGGAGAACAAACAGTGGATGTGAACACAGTGAGGCAGTGGAGTGGTATGTTTCAGCAGAGACAACAGTGATGTTAAAGACAAGACACATTCTGGATAGCCATGCACAGCTGTCACACAACAAAATGAAGAGTGTCTTAATCAGTTCAGCCATTCAAGTTGGTGGATTATGACCAGAGAACTGTTGATGGAGCTGAATAATGGCTTCACAGCGTTGGAAATGATGGTGGCAATGTTGGCATATCACAAAGGTTGTGCCTAGGTGGCTCCCACAAATGAGAACATAGGAACAGAAATAAAACTATATGCAAGTTTTTTAGGACCTACTGACCAATACAAGTGTGACAGTTTCCTGCCTCACATTGTTACCAGTGACAAGACATAGTAACACCATTACAAGCCAGAATCAAAATGGAAGTCTGTGGAGTGATGACATGTGAATTCTTGAAGAAAAAGTTCAGG
The DNA here is from genome assembly GCA_037305975.1 of Chrysolophus pictus. Lineage (NCBI taxonomy): Eukaryota > Metazoa > Chordata > Aves > Galliformes > Phasianidae > Chrysolophus > Chrysolophus pictus. Next base: position 35,884,513 of record CM074577.1, read on the forward strand.
AAGCAGATCTCAGTGGGTATGTGATGTGCACTGTCTTTTAGGGTAGGAAAGGGGTGATCCCTACGGATTTTCTGAAACTCGGACAAGTCATCATCTTGCTGACTATGCTGAAGGCTTGAACTTGCAGTCAGGCCAGAGAAGCAGTTAACTTTTCTCTTGCAACACGATAACACCGAGTCCCATACCAGTTTGAAGATCATGGAGCACACTGCCAATCTTGGCTGGACTGTCCTACCACACCCACCATGCAGTCCAGATTTGGTGCCTTCTGACTTCTATCCATTTGAGTCAATGAAAGATGGACTGCATAGGCAACATTTTCCTAGCAATGATGCCACCATGGCAGCTGTGAACAGCTACCTCCACTGGTGCAGATTTTTACAAGCATGCAGGCTCTTGTTCATTGCTGGTGAAAATGCTAGCTAGTGACTATGTTGAAAAATAGCATTCTGTAACAGAGAATTTGATCTACCAAATAGTGTTATTGTGCTCTATGTATCTGTTGTAGTAGGAGGCATTACTTTCAGGGTAATCTAAATAGTACCTAGCATCAAAAACATGCACGTAGCATGGAACTTCACCTAAGAAGAGGGTAAAATTGTCAAAGATGAGATCAGGAGATACTTTTCTAAATGAAAAGCACGGGATCAAATTCAGAAAGCATTACTTTTTGACAGCAGTATTGTATCTTATTATAACACTTAATTCATAATTAAAAATTGTTTAAAAATAACTTTCCACTGTTTAAGACAAAGGAATGTGAAATCACACTTCACACTATTACTTGTAAAAAGCTATGGAGTTCTAGACAGGTATTAATATCTATTAACATGAAAAGCATGTCTTCTAGAGGGTCAGATACTCTTTATTTATCATGTTAGCAGGATTGAAACAGGGAAGTCCACAGTAGCAGCTTTCCAGAAAGGTAATTATAAAGTTATGTAATTCCTTGAAATTAATTCCACAGCTACTCCACAAGACAAAAGTTAGTGAGCTTATGCAGGAATTTTCACTGCAATTGTCTTTCTCAAAACCCACAACTGATCAGTGTTTCTTACCATATGGTTCCAGCAAGGTCTTAGATGAGCACCTTAACTAGTGCTACAAACGTGTTGCATAACTATTATGAGCACGTACGAAAAAAAGAAAGAGTGGTTTTGCTACTGTGTTTATTAAACAGTAATACCTACTCTTTGGGATGCAACAAGGAAAACACCTAAATCTGGACATTCTCTAACAGTTACTCTGTTCCATATCATAACATCTCCTATACTTACTATCTCTATATCAAATGCTTTCTGAAATTGCTTTCTCTATAGCATGATAAGTTCAGTTTTAGACAAGCGATTTTCCTCAGGGAAGGAAAAAAACACTGTAATGCCATCTGCTGTATGGAGTTGGGAAATCTGACTATCAGACAATATCAGTATTCAATAGCTTTGAGTTAATTCAGTTCTAGTAAAACTATTTTATTCTGGTGGTGTTTAAAAAATAATAATAATTTTAAAAATAAAAATAAAATAGAAAGAAAGAACAAAAACGTACATACACACCCCACAAACACCCAAGCAAAAAGCACAGCAAGGAAATTGTCCACTGTAAAACAGCTTACAGAATTCAATTTTGTTGTGCATACAACAAATTTTCAATTTTGCTGTACATATGGGCATTAATTTCTGACCACTCACAGAATATAATATGCTAAGCAAATATGGAAAAGGGATAAAAGTAGAATATAAAAACCAAGACCAGAGAGATTACTGCTTAAGTTTAAGAATAAAATCAGTACCAGATTTCCTGGTATCACTATCAGATATCCTGGTCCTCAAAGTGGGTCTAAGAAATGGCACACCTTATCTTCTGTACTCTCAGGGAGACTTAAAAATGTATCTCTGCCATGCAGTGTTGTGTTCCTTTCCATCTCAGTGGCTCTCTGGCCAGTCACAGCTGGGTGGCCCAACCTCTGGATGCTACAACATCGCTATGTTGCTTAGTACATGAATTAAGAACCCACACTCAAATACTGAAGCCTGCCACAACCACCCCTGTTCTGACAGATGACCCAGCAGGCCAGGTGGCCATATCCTATGTGCTGCCTCATTCATCACTCCATCTGCCTAAAAATAGGGCGATAGTGCAGTAATTAATCATGACAAAGCAACTATAAATTCTATTTTGTGCTGAAATGGCATTCTTTTAAGACTGCAGTGCACACAGGAGTGATAAAATTCAAAGCAAACTCCACTAAAACAGAATCCTGGCTAGCCAAGGCACAGGCCATGCAAAGCTCCATATTTATGTATTCACCTTCTGAATTAAGATAAAGATCAAATCCTACATTAAATATTACATTAACCATCAAATCACAGAAAGGCACCTCAGGTAAGACAGGAGTTATTTGACTCTATAAAAACAGAACCTAAGCAAACATGACTTTTATATTCATTCACAGACAACCACAGGAAGGTTTCTTAAAGTGTATTCACAGACACTTTTCTGCAGTAGTAATAAAGTATGTCTGATTTGTAGTTCCTGGGCAATTTTAATATTGAACTTGATACAAAATAAAACTTGAAAACTCCTCTTCGCTCTTCCATAGAACCAGTTTATCAGGGCCTCTGTTATGTTTCAAGTTTAAAAAACAAGGCTATCAAAGGTAGAAGTCCAGGTCCCAGACATCTCAGCTAGACTATCTGGCTGTGAATAGATAAAGAGAGACAGGAAGACAGAGAAACAGGGAAACCTCATTTCTGAGTCAAGAAGGTGATGGAATATAAAGGTTATCATAGACATGTTTGAGAATTCTGAAGAATTTCTCAGTGTGTATTCTTTAAAGTGCAATGTATTTCACAAGAATAGTTTTGTTAGCCTGCATGAAAGAACTTTTACAAACATGCGTTAAAGAATCTTTCTCAAAACTGACCTTTCTCTTCCTATTAACCAAAAAATAGCTCATTTCCTTCCCAGAGATAACATATCTATCCTTCAAGAAATAGCAGGTATGTTAAAGACATTTCAACCCCAAAATTGTGATTCCAAGCCAGGCCCTTCCAAGCTGCAGCCATAAGCCTAAACTAACTGGTGGCTTTCAGAAATGATTTCAAAAATCATAGAAACGTCTAGGTTGTAAAAGATCTTTAAGATCACCAAGTCCAACCATCCCCGACCTACCAAGACCTATCACTAAACCATGTCTCTTATTGCCTTGTCCTCACATCTCTTAAATAACTACAAGGATGATGACTCCATCACTTCCCTGGGCAGCCTACTCCAATACTTGACCACACACTCTGTGTAGAAATTCTTCCTGATATCCAATCTAAACATCTTCTGGCACAACCTGAGACCACTTTCTTACAATTTATCACTGATCACCTGAGAAAAGTGATTGATACCTTGCTTGCCGCATCTCCTTTCCAGTAGCTGTAGAGAGCTATAAGGTCTTCACACAGCCTCCTCTTCTCTAGACTAAACAATCCCCTCAGTTACTCCTCATAAGCCTAGTCCCTTCCCCAGATTCTTTCCCTGCACTCAAGCAACTCAATATCCTTTTTACAGTGAGGAAGCCCAAAACACACAGTATTCAAAGTGCAGTCTCACAAGCATCACATACAACAGGGCAACCACTTCCCTAGTCCTGCTGGCCACATTGTTTCTGATATAATCAAGGATGCCACTGGCCTTCTTGGTTACCTGAGTACACTGATGGCTCATGTTCAGTTGGCTGTTGACCAGCACCAGCCAGATTCTTTTCTGCCATGCAACTTTCCAACCACTCTTCTCCAAGCCTATTTCACTGTATCAGGTTGTTCTGACCCAAGTAGGATCAATCTCATTTTTTTCCCCAAACACGCAATAGCTTGATCAATGCTGAAAAGATCATTCTGTTCAGGTAGATTCATTATCAGATTTCTGATCAATTTCTCTAAGAATTATGCCAACGTACCACTAACAAATTGACTGTGGCACTCTGGGCTGCATTAAAAAAGGGTGGCCAGCGGGGACAGGAAGGTGATTGTCCCCCTCTACTTGGCTCTTGTATGGCCCCATCTGCAATACTGCGTCCAGGCTGGGGACCCCAATACAAGAAAGACATGGAGCTCTTGGAAAGGGTCATGAGGACTGCCATGAAGATGATCAGAGGGCTGAAGCACCTCCCCTACAAAGACAGGCTGAGAGAGCTGGGCTTACTTAGCTTGGAGAAGAGAGGGCTCTGAGGAGACCTCCTTGTAGCCTTCCAGTACTTGAAGGGAGCATATCAAGAGGAGGAGGAACGGCTGTTTACATGGGTGGATAGTGATAGGACAAGGGGGAATGGTCTTAAACTGAGACAGGAGAGGTTTAGGTTAGATATTAGGAGGAAGTTTTTCACAGAGGGTGGTGACACACTGGAACTGGTTGCCCAAGGAGGTTGTGGATGCCCCATCCCTGAAGGCATTCAAGGCCAGGCTGGATGTGGCTCTGGGCAGCCTGGTCTGTGGTTGGTGACCCTGCACATAGCAGGGGGTTAAAACTAGATGATCATTGTTGTCCTTTTCAAACCAGGCCATTTGATGATATGATATGATTCTATGATACTCCCAGGCATCATGGTCATCTGACCACCAATTTGCTGATCTCTTGTAACTCATATTTAACATTGGCATGCCATTAAATGAGCCAGCCAGATTAACAAGGACACCTTTACAACATTACTTAGCTTAACAATATTACATAGAAAACTATCAGTTCACAGAAAAACAGCAGATGAGGGAATTAGAGCCCTAAAACTCTGCTCATTTTCTTACACATAAAAATTGTGCCCGGTTTTACTTAAAGATGACAGTGAGAAGATACAGTTGTCACTATTGCCTCAAAAGAACTGAGAGGATAAGCTACCAAACTGCTTAGGATAAGAAGGCAGAAACAACACAATGACACAGAGGTTAGATTGCTGAGTGTAGAGAGATCAGTAACAGCTTAATCAACAAGGAACTGGGAAAAATATGGAAGTATAAGAAGATAAACTCTCACAAAGGAGCAGAGAGGAAAAAGACAACAGCTCAGTGATATCAAAGCTAAACTCACTTCAAGAAGAACCAAACTAACATTCCTTCTCCTGACTGATGGCTGCAGGTACAGCATGGACCCAGTAAATGACTGCGCTTGGGGCTACTGACACATTTATCCTCAACCAGAAAGCATGCTGATCCCAGTCTACTTCTGTTTATTTTCAATGAGCAAGATAATTTGGGTAAACTAAAAGCTGTGTGTAATCCTATTTGCAAGTTCTCACTTATATATACAATAAAAGTCATCCAACTAAAAGTTGGCTCAAGGATCTGGAAGTTACAAGAGAAACTTGTGACCTTGACTGAAAGTATTTATATGTGCAGATAGTTCAATCTCTAGCTTAGAAATCTTCCTGCATTTGTTTGGCACTACATAAATGAGCAGTTTTCCACAGCTCCTGATCAGTAGGTGACTGTTTTCTATCTTCATATGCGATGATCTGGCCTTGGTTAAATACACAGTATATACCTTGGAAAAGCACTATAAGAATGTAATATACTCAACACAAAAGTCATCAGCTTCTAGGGATCTTCTAACCACATCTCTGTGTGACAACGGGATACTGTCTTCTGCTCTCCATAGGATCAGTTTCAGCCTTCTTTAAGGCAATGAATACCTTTCTTCACCTGAAAGAGGCTAAGACAAACTAGCATCTTTGATCTCTTTTGTCCTGGCTCATGGTTCACAGGAATAGAAAGAGGATGGAGGCTGGCTGAGGCAGACAAAGCAAGAATGATTCTTTCTTATCCACATTCACATTCTTGTAAATATTGCTAACGTTTTTGAATGTTCATTTATTGAGAAGGATATTCTGCAGAACACACATAGACACAAACTTCAGAGCCACGATCAGAGGAATCTGGCAAATAGATCAATATTTTTCCTTCTTTCTCTGTTTTACCTATTTCCATTTTCCTTTTTGATACTGTCATTAAAGAAAATCAGCAAGTTAATGAGGCCAAAAAAATGTCTGTAAAGAATCAAAAAGATTAGGAGGAAAAACAACGAAGTACAGTGAAGCGAAAACAAGTAATACTTTTACCTCAGTTCTTAAATATGGACTACTGGTCAGCTTGATTTAACTCAGCCTTACACAAACCTAGTAAGACCACAGGGAAGACAGAAAAATGGAAAATCTTTTCACAATTAAATGCAAAATCATCTTAATCCAATAGTTTATGTGTTTTTTATCCCCATTAGAAAAGCTTAACTGGATACTCTTAAGCTTTTAACAAAGAAAATTAGAGAAAAAAGTTACTTCAATTAACATTTTGGCCAGCATTTCTGGCTTAACTAAAAATAGAAATGATCTCTAGGTTATATTGTAACCTTCATGAGATGTCACAATAGTGAAAATTATTTTTACAATACCTTCTGGTTTTGATTTAACTGTCCACCACTTACAGAAAATGATGGTGTTCTGGGGTTCATATAACCCACTGCAACTACATACAAGAAAACAGACATAATGGAATTCACAAACATTGGATCATTTGATCCAAGTTTTTGCAAATTTGATTTGCAAAACTGACTTCGAAGATCTGTTTAATATGAAAAGATCACATTGGCTGCTGTCTCATTTTCCCAGTTTCAAAAAATGCCTCGAGTTTGAAATAAAACAGTACACTACTTTTGTTTGTCTGCCTACTTTGTACAATGTCACTGAACTGTAGATTTGTTCTCTTGTTTGACGTGAATTGGGAAAGAGAGGGCTGAATACTCTCCCTTAGGGCGGTTGGAATTGTCAGTGGTTTATGGGCTGGTTTGGCTCACTTCCGTGACTAGCAGGGAGGAGGGATTTCATGAATCCACACCTCCGGAAAAGGGAAACAAGGGACCCGAAAATAATTAAAAACAGAGGCAATGACCTGAGAAGAAACAAACTAATTTACTAACTATGGTATCGGAATGCAAGATAACACACTATAATACAATATAATTAGAATTGAAGCTAATAAATGAAATATAATGAGAGTGTCCTAAAGGTGGATAGGCCTCACCAAAAAGCTGAGGTGAGATGTGCAGTCCAGTTAAGCAGCAGGGAGGAGAGCCTGACAAAGAAGAGCATGTCAGATGACCTACCAAGGCCTTATATTTGTTCCACCTGAGCAGAAATGACAACAACACAGTGAACAGTCTTCTAGGGAATGTAGTTCTTCTTCTCTTCTGGACAGGCACCCGGAACTTGAGCATTAACACTTTAACTCCCAGTGCACTACATGATGTTATGATGTGGAATACCAATAACCAAAAATCATACAACCATGACAGGAATTGTTGCATAAATAAAATCAGTAGAAAAGATGAAAAGGGAAAAGAAAACAAGGATGAAGTCCCCAAGAAGACTGGAAACAGTGAAGGCAATAATTAAATAAATAAATAAATAGAAGAATTGATCAAACATCAAGAGAAGTGTATATGCATCTAGAAATAACAGGAAACAGAGAAGAAAATATTTGACTAATCACTTCTAAGTCACTAGTGAGGAGACAGAAACATATGATTTTAAAATGAACAAGTCAGATTATTTCTTACCTTTATAGATACGACCCAATCCCCTGTAGTCCATTTGGTCTGAACAATTGAAGACAACAACATACTTTCCCAGGCACTTGCCCATATCTTTAGTTGTCTCTGTTTTCCCTGTCCCTGCAGGTCCTGCAGGTGCACCACCCATACTCATGCCTAGGGCCTGTGCCAGAGTGATGTAACATCTAGAAAAAGAACAAAGACTTCTATAAATCCTTTTCTACTCTTAATTACTTGAAGTCCATTAATGTAACCACAACACTTGTATTATGTAGGGCTGAGGAAAGGGGCAAAGGAGGCATACATGAGTGTGCTTCCCTGCGGTAAATCCTGGGCTAACATCTCCAGGCTTAGATCACAGCCTCCCCAAATAGTATGGAGACTACTCAAGGGGGAAGTATGACTGTTATTCTAACCTATAGCCCTAAAATCCCAGTAAGCCTATGTTCAATGATGTTAGCACTGTGATACTCAATAGCTTTATGATAAATCTGGGAAGAGAAAATGGGTGCCGTAAAACAAACAAATGGTACCAGTATCATTTCCTATAAAATAATACAGTGCTCATTCTAACATAATAGCAGTAATAAAGCTTTATCACCTCATAAACCAGTAAACAGTTAACAGATACTCAGTTAACACTGAAAAAATATCATTCCTAACTGTTCTGCTACTGTGGTAAGTCCATGAATAGTACAAATCCTGAGAAAGAGCCCTTGCATTTCTTTTTTGTAATTTCCATGGCACGGTTTGTGTCTGACATGATGTTTAGGAGCACTCAATTTCAGTCCTATTAATACACTGCAAGATAGCAAATGTATATTTATCACGTGATTCAGGAATGTTTCTGAACACAAGATCATTAGCCAAACAGCACTTGATTCCAAGGTGACTAATGCAAAGCTTAAATGTTACTACCTGAAAATTATCATTAGCCCATGTAAGTCAACATAGTGGTATTAAAGTGGAAAAATTTTCTAAGGGGAATAAATTCTCTTTTCACACAACACATAAAGTTTCCCATGCCAACACTAGAAAATATCCCTGCTTCAAACTCTCTTTCAGTGTATGGTAGTAGATAGCTCCAATCTCTGCAGCTCTGCTTGGATCTTGCAGGTAACCCCAGACAACTCTGGGAATTAGTTATTATAACTTAAGCTCACTTAAAAGACTCATTCTCTTCAGAAATCTGGTGAATTTTTAGTGTACATATACAGAATTTGGCAGATGTGTGCTATATTTTAAAAGCCTGGTATCCTGCTCTCTAAGCAGCTCACTGGACAAAATTTTGTTTCAGAAATTGGCAAAAATCCAAAATATCACTTGTAAATAAAATCTTGTAGTATACAGCACAAAGGCAATTCTGCATCAATTTAGCAGTATGCAGCTATTCTTCGCATAACAAACAACTAAACACACACAGTATTTTGACATTCCTATCCATGCTTAAAAGAACAAGCTTTGGCATCACAAATACAACTGCTTCTTGCCTTGGTGAAGCACTACCAGATCCTTCAGAAAAATATGTACATAATGGAGTTTGTACCGTATTGTATAATTCTCCAGTAATAAGAATTTCTCCTTAAATTTTATTTAAAAGTGTTGGGTTATTTATTTATTTATTTATTTTCCCTCATGTTTGCAGTTTTGCCATTCTCAGTTTCTTGCTTTAAATGTATATCTGTACTGGCTGTTTGATGCAATTTCCTGAGTTACTGATTTTTCCCTAGAGCAACTTCAAATTATTTGCCATAATCCCAAATTCACATTCAACTATTAATTGACTGAAAGCAGCAACACACTGCAGATCCACTTAAGTGATCGGTATTATGTTCTGCTATATTCACCTCGAACACAGGTAAGTTTTCTATACCTACCTCAGCATAGATAGCCTAAGCAAACACTCAAAAGAAAAGTCAGGACCTCTCTATGGGGTGCCTGCTTTCCCTAACTAAATTATATATGAGCACTGGCCTCTGCTGTTCAGCATCAATACTGCAACACTGTACTGCAAATCAGACTAAGAGCTCCAGCTCACAAGAAAGTTAAAGGAAACAAGTAAGGCTCCAAGTACTAGGCATTGTAATCTTTTTATAATAACCTGTCAGTTAAAGGAGTTATAACGAGTCTGTCTGTACATCCTAAGTATTCATTGCAGTAGGTGAATTCTACATCCGTGATTTGGATAACACATTTATCCAAGTCTTCAAGAAAATAAAACCGAGATTGCTTTTGCCATTCAAAGTCAGATGGAGATTTAATGTTCATACGTACCTATGATGCAAGAGAAATAACATTAATACAGAAGTCAAACAATACAATAAATTCATTTTAAATTCTGTTCTCCGCACAGAAGAAACATCTGCTAACCATAAATTCAAGAAGTGAAAAGAATGAGCATAGAATTAGGCAGGATTCAAGACACACATTGTTCTTTTCAACCCCCTTTATAACTTAGTTTGATCATTTCTGATCCTTTCAAGCACTTTGATTTTCCTTTGAATTGCGTTTAGAAATTATTAATTGTGTCTTAAAAAGACATCAAAGAACAATGATAGGTAGCTTAATTAAAAAAACTATTTAGTAATAGTGGTTATACTGCACGGTGCCATTACTCATAAAATTTTAAATGTTGGACAAAGAAGGAATGCGCTGTATACATTTCTGTGCACTTGTTTAGTATATTTCAGTACAAAGTTGCCACACATGTTCAGAGCTGTAGCAAATTAATAGATGTTGTTTCATTATGTGAGGCCCCATCTGGAGTACTGCATCCAGGCTGGAGACCCCAGTACAAGAAAGACATGGAGCTCTTGGAGAGGGTCATGAGGACAGCCATGAAGATGATCAGAGGGCTGAAGCACCTCCCCTACAAAGACAGGCTGAGAGAGCTGGGCTTGCTTAGTTTGGAGAAGAGAAGGCTCTGAGGAGACCTCCTTGTAGCCTTCCAGTACTTGAAGGGAGCATATCAAGAGGAGGAGGAACGGCTGTTTACATGGGTGGATAGTGATAGGACAAGGGGGAATGGTCTTAAATTGAGACCATCAAAATTATGATGAGAGGATAAAACTCCACACCTAACTTAGAAGTTGGCAGTTTTCTTTCTAACTTTTATTTTTTCTTTATAATTTTTGCTCTTTACACATGCATTTCTTATTTTTCTGTATAATATATATGCATAAATCAAACAATGCTGTATGGAATTACAGACCTTTGCAACATGCAGACTTTTCAAAAGTTATTTTACTCCCAATTTTATGACTGTAGTTTCATATTTTCAGAAAACTTATCTAAAGGAATTCTCATGCAATTCAGTTTTAAAACAAACAAAAAAAAAACATTAAAATATCTGTTATGGGGATTGTTGCTATCTTTTTCAAGCATGCAGAACCTCACAGCTTTAATCTTTAAATAACTGTTACCTTAGATCAACACAGTGCTCAGGCTGAAAATCACATGATTGATAGTATTGCTAAGGGCATGCTTTTTCTTCTAACATTTCATTTAAATAATTTATTAAATTTTCAATTTGAAAGAATATCTTAATTTAGAAATATTAATCCCCACAATGAATCTGTGCTTGAGAATCAACAACCACTTAAAAACCTGAAGAGTGCTAAGTCTTAATCCATGAATTTATCTATTTACACTTCATCCTTATCTTCACGTGACATCTCTATGAAATGAAACTGAATAGAATAGATATGCTATAGCATACCTATCACAGCACTAATGTCAGAGCTATTCACAAAGAACACATTGTAAGATTTGTTTATAAACTGTATATGCAAAAGCTTGTATACAGAAAGTCTCTTAAGGGTTTCAGAAACTCACCAAATCATCAAAGATATCCTTCTGGTGTACATGAATAGTAATTAAAGTTTCATATTTTGTGCGCTCCATTCTTGTTAGATTGTGTGTAGTCATGTCAATCAAATCATTTAGAAGTTCCAAAAACTTCTGATTTGTTGCGTGCATTACCTTACAGCAAGAACAGTCACATTAACATAAACACAATTTGTTTTCCCAATGCTTAGGAAAAAAAAAAAAAAAAATCTGCAAACACCTTGGCCCCATGAAATCTCTGTTTTGTTTTGTGTTTATTAGGTTTGGAATCCTAAATCAGGATATATGTGAGCTGCCCTTCAAACATATAGTCATAGCCCAACAAAGTGCAATAATATTATGCTTCTGACTGAAGATGTCACATACGATTTCATTCCTAGATTGGACACATCTTCAGCTGATTGCATCCCTGTATATTTTCAGAACCATCAACCTTTTGTTGTGGGTAACAGTATCTTCAGAGGTGAACAGGAACCTAGAGATCTACCCCATCTTCTAATCAGAGAAGATAAAAAATGTACTGTAATCTTCGATGCTAATGCTGAAATAATAATTTCTTATGTGGCACCAGATTCGGTTACAAAATCTAAAAAATAAAAACTAACTACATAACAGTGACTTAGGTAGACAGCATCAGTTTCTGTCAGTGACTTTCCTGGTACGCAAAAAAATCACAAAGTGCTAAGGTGTCAGAAAGAGCAGCTCATATATATTCCTGTTATAGATATGTGAGAGAAGGATCACGCTAGCTTCCTGTGAATATATTCAAACTCTAAAACTCTCCCTGTTTCCTGAGAATAAGCTGTTAAAACCGCCTCAAAACTAATGGAGCTAAACAATCTCCCTGCCCTCCAAACACACATAGAGATTGTCCCCGACAACAAATACTGTTTTCTAGGAAATGAAAAACAAACTGAATCTAGTTAGTATATGAACTGGAGTAGACTAAAAGCAGGTCTGTGCCCTTTTTAAAGGCAGCACTAAATGGTCATTTCCACAGTCTAGAGTCTTTGTTCTAATTAACTATGAAAGTACAGCATAGCACCTTTCTCCTCAGTTTTCCTTTACTTCAGGATGGTGCTTCTAATTTTCAGACCCACTTCATTGTATATTCCTGATTGACAGTAATTTCCAACTTTTTCGTTCATATTCCTTCCTTCCCACTTCATAGATTCAGTGTTATTAAATTAATAACCCCTTGGTGTTAATAGTAGCTTCTCTGAGCAATTGAGATTAAATCAGCAGCTCTTAAAACAGCTTGCATTCCTTCCTTTCCCTGTAAAAAACAGCTCACTAACTGAAAATTCTAAGTCACTTTACACTAGTCAAAAGCTGATGAAGTACAATTATTTTCCCAAATATGAGGAGCTCTTATTTCTTTCCAAATCTGTTCTGGGGAAAGTAATAGCATGAGATTCACTGTATTCCCAAATAATCTCTTCTCAGTTTGACTGTGCTGACAGAACAATAGAGAAAATCACAAAATTAGAAACAACTTTAAGGCATATACTGGGCAATCTGTGAGGAGGTGTGACCTTGTAACACATTCTATCATTTGCTTTCCTGTCAGTTTATTTGTTATTCTGGTTATTTAATTAGTATTTTGTGCTTTTTGCTGTAAATTACTTGTAACTTTTCACAATATGTACTGATCCAAATAACAGTCTTTAATTAATCCCCAGAGATTCATTAAATACTACCTTTTTGTCTGTTTTGGTACAGTTCAATGCATTCTCTGCATCTCTGGTCCAGATCATTTGAATTCCCAGAAGTCCTATTTGTGCAGGAAACATTGCCTGAAAGTCATACAGCTTAAATCCTGAGTCGCTGATGGCCACTGACGCCTCTCTAATGATAGTGTGGATTGTTTTCCGAATCCCATTCAGCAGCTGACCCAACCAGATTTCCACGTTGCCCTGAAATAATAAACAAGAAAGTATTTTTAAAGAATTAGTTTATGAATAATTTACAAGGAAGAAAAGACCTATGTGACTTTTTTTCCTCACCCCGTCCTTCAAACTCCCATTTCCCTCTCCGCCATTCTCTTTGTTATTTTTTTTTTATTCTCTAATCTAAAAAATTCCTCTTTCCCTGTTGCACTCCCTTTCTGCATGCTTTTATGTGTGATGGATTTGGTACTTCATATCGGTGTTGGTGAAAAAACAGCTAAAGTAATTGTTACAGAATGACACAACTGTCCTGTCCTTTTCGGCCTTGATCACGCTGTTCACGCTGGAACGTTTTCATTCAGCTAGGCAAATAGTAACATGATGCAGCACTGTTTGTCATTACAACACAAATCTATTCTAAATCAAGTTATGAAAAAGTGCAATATATATTGCCATTACCTGAGCTATAACTGGTTCAATAATATTGACCCGTTCTCCTTCTTGAGATTCAAACAATAAAATCTGGTCATAGTTTTTTTCATGAAATCCAACCCGGTTAACATTGTCAAACAAACTTAATAAATGTGCCTGCAATAGAACCAGAAAATAGAAAGCTCCATAAACTGATCTGATATGGCATTCTTATTCTACCTTTAAATTATGTATTAGAAGGTTTTGCAGATTTTCCACAGGTGAAAAAAAATTCACTTGACTAAATAACAAAAGTCACCACTAAAATAACAAAACTCACCACTTACTAATATTGACCATAAGAGCATTACTGCTTTATTACTTGTACCTGAATAGTGTGGGAATCAGATGCTTGACCAAGGATTTCCAGAAGAGCAGGATCAGACACAAAAAAAAATCTTGGAAATTTTAACCGCTTTTTCTCCAAGTAACCAGTCAGTGATTTCTGACAGATTTCCAATTGCTCCAGCAAATGTGGCAATAGCTGTGCCAAAGTCTCATCTCCAACACAGCACTGTATTATGTTTGATGTTTCATGAGCTTTCTGCATAATTTTCTGCCATGATTTATCAATGTTCTGAAATCTTCTGGCTTCCTGAGGTACAAAACAAACAAACAAACAAACAAAAAACATGTCTTATATCTCCCTCAAATCTGTCAATTTTAAAAACTTAAAGAATTTCTCTTCTGGAAGAAGTCAGAGCACTTTCTAAATCTTTCTCATCTACATCATGGAAATTCACAACAGTCTTTTGAAGAGACTGCAGTAGTTCAGAGAGATTACCATACATACAGCCACCCAAGTCTCACAGGATCTCTTTGTGGGACTTAGTTAGGGACTGAGTCCTAGATACACAGAATTCACACAGAAAAGCTGTCATTGCTTTATCGTATAACTTAGAGCCTACAAACATCTGCAAAGACAGAGAAAGTCACACATATATATGAAAGACACGATAAATTAGTTTTGCATTAAGTAGTACTGAAACCTGTACTACCTATCATATGATTCACTAATATTGCAAGTTGACAACAGCTGAACCTGAGTTATAAACAGTTATGTTCCTGTAGGTATCACTAAGTTCTATGCAGTTCAACCAGACAGACCTCAGTCTGGCAAAATTTCTACTAACCTGCCTGAGTAGAATAACTCACAATACTTTATTATTAAACACATTTGTAAGTGAACTGTGAAGTGGATAACCTCTTGTTACAACATACTGCCTTTCACATGTAGTTATCATAAATCAGCATACCTGAGGTAGTTGTTTTGCAATGTCTCCACCAACAAACACAGCTTCAAGGTAAATCCAGAGGTTTTGTACAGCAATCCAGTTCTCAATTATTTCTGCTGTATTGCCTAGCTTCTGGACCCAGTGTTGTATAGTGGGTTTAAATGGTGTGTTATACCTGTACAAACAAGAGTTAAAAAAAAAAAAAAAAAAGTCAAATATTATAATTGTTTACTTTTGGTTTTCATTAGATTTAAACCATATGTGCATACATTAACTTTTGTACCTGTTGCTCATGAGTGACCCCAATATCATGAGGCTGTCTTCCACCAAAGCTATTTTCTCTAATGTATCTGATCCTTTTAGAAGGAGTTCTCCTCGTGTTTTGAACTGGCTAAAACTGAAAGCATGGGTACTCCATTCACTGATGACATGCTTCAATTTTGCTTCAATATCCTTTTCTTTAACAGCGCTGATGCAGATATCCTACGTAAGATTAAAATAGTAAATAAAGAATACTACAATATACACTTGTAAAAGCAATTAAAATTTATTAGCTAGATTCTGACTTCAGAGTGAGCTTTAGCTAATGAAAATATATGTAAGAAAATCCCAAAAT
The DNA here is from genome assembly GCA_037305975.1 of Chrysolophus pictus. NCBI lineage: Eukaryota > Metazoa > Chordata > Aves > Galliformes > Phasianidae > Chrysolophus > Chrysolophus pictus. The sequence goes on from CM074577.1 coordinate 35,900,151, forward strand.
AATTAAGTTACCACACAGGTTTATATTATAGAATTATTGGCAACTGAAATACTGTATGGGCTATGCTCCATCATCGTTGACACTCAGTCACCTTATACTTCTGAAAATTCAATCAATAAATCTGGGTGCAGAATTTGCCTCTCTGAACAAAATAAAATTTGGAGTCCAATATATCTACTGAGGGTGTTAGGGAAAATAAACATTATCAATCAAAACCAGGCAATATCTCAAGAGCAGCGTGTGTGTGGGTAACAGAAATGTGTGCTACTTCTTGAAGACAGCGAGGACAAGAATGCCGTAAAATTGGCTATTGCATCAGAAAAGGGGAAAAAAAAAAAAAGGAGAAGTTACTTAGATTGAAGTACCTCATATTCAGGTTCAGAAATGTACTGACTGCCATTACAGGTTTAAAATCTTTTGAATGTAAGGCTGCCACTCTGATCCTTTTGAAAGGCTTAAATTCTTGCCTGGGTATTGGGTTTGATTTCATGTTTTTCTCTTAGAATTGGAACAAGATAAATCAGGTCACTACTACAGAAGGACCATAGGTTTAGAAAACAGGTTCACAATAAAAATGAAGAAAGAATGAAACAATTCGGGGTTTCCTTCTTTATTTTTAGCTGTAATTTATCCTTGTAAAAGATGGCAATGGCATAAAATGAATGTGGCAATATCTTTGTGCGCATTACACAACTCTTCTCATTCCTCTGTTCCCTTGAGAAGAATGTTTGAAATACAAACGAACTTTGTGTCCCTTTAATTCCATATATCCTACTGGTACTGTGTTCCAAGGATTTCAAGCATTTAGCAGGATTAGACTTACAGCCACTTTTTCTCTCTACTGGGACATTTAAAAGGAATTTTAAAAAAATATAAGTAAGCAGATCTTAAAACAGAAGCATGACAGAATCATACTACTCTCAAAACAACAGAATTCCTTCTATGGTGGGACTAGTGTAATACCATCTATTAATTTCATCCTTCTCCAGGATAAAAGGAAGTAAATATTCCATCAGTACTGATATCAGCTACCAAACTCCACGCTACAAAAGAATTCTCTAACTGAAGCCAAATTTGTTTAGGTTACAAAGCTGACTAGATAAAAGGACAGAAAAGTAAATATACCTCTATATCTTCTTTATGTTTTAATAAGGAGGCATCCGTTATGTTTTTCAAAGAGAAATTTTCAGAGTCAACTTCAAAGTGATGTCCAGTTAGTTGTGCAATTCTTTCCCAGTGTCGAGACATCATTGCCTAGAAAAGTCCATAGGAATTAGGAAAGGTTTTTAAAAACTATTATTTTAGGACTAGAATGATTACATATTTTTTATTTTATCTGTTAAATAAAGGAATCTTGATTTCCATTCCACTGAAAGCATTAACAGTTGTTCCACATCTCATTATGAAGCTTTTTGTTTTACTTTTCTGCAACCAATCCCAGTTAGATTTTTGTCATAAATAAAGCTGCTTTAATCTATAAAAAAGAATTACAGAAAGCATCTTACAGACAGACAGTACAGTCATAAATAGTTTTTCAAATTAATGTGATCCCCAAATCATTATGCTGAACATGCCTTGTTTGCCATCATTTCAAGCAGAGGACAGCTCTCTGTGAAGTCATCAATTTTCTTCTTTAGGTCTCGAAATGCTTGCCATTCTTTCAGAGCTTTTGGTAACTTACGAATTCTTTAAAAAGAACAAAAAAGAACAAATATTTGATTACCCATAACCACAATTCAACATTTAATAGTACAATATACTCCCATTTTCTGACCAGTTTAAAAAAAAAATCCAGTTACAAGCTGGCAACATAAAATATAGCTGATTATTTCTGACTGCAGGCATGAAACACTGCTAAAGACAGGAAAAACTTGCTCTAGATTGGGTTGGTTTCCATTTCAGTTAAATTAAAGAATGATAATTTTACCTGCAAACTCATACTTGAACTTAAGCCTTTACGGTATTGTTAATTTATTTAAAAATTGGAAATACGCTCTCTTTTATAAAGGGGAAAATGATTGAGAAGCATGTATTTTTTTCAATAAAGTACAACTTAAATCAAAATTGATCTGCCTGTAGGCTGAAAAAAATCCTTCTGTTTCAATCAAGTAAGTCATATTTTACACCTAGTTTGTATGAAATACGTTTAAAGAACAGTCTTCCTCCCTCTATGAATGATTTCAATATGAAAAATAAATGAAAATGAGGAATGTCTAGCACTGTGAATTGTCACTGCTCCGTTTACTTCCAACAAGTTATGACAATTTTCATCTGAAAAAGATACGGACCAAAGACTGACGGCAGTTCTTTTACACTTCATTGGCAGAAAAGAGATACAGCATAAATCCAATCCGTAAAAAAAAGACCCTCCAATGATATTTTTCATTTTTCACAGCTCAAAATCAGACAGATCTGTTACACAACATTGGAGCACATGTGAATTCTTTACTGCTTGCAGCTATGAGGTAGATAAAACACACATACTGTCATACCATTGCAATGATCTCTGTACTCTTTCATCTTGAATCCAACAATAGACAACATCAAATGTGCTAGAGAAAAACTACTGCAGGTGGAAAATTATATTCAGATGTGTGGATAAAGCTTTGAGAGGCTATTTCTATGCTGAGACACAACAACAAACTTTCTTACAATGGTTTTCTTAGGCTAGCAATTGGAAAAGGAATCTCTTCACTTGGTAATGAAAATTGATGATCATTTAAATAAAAATAACATTTTCCTTTGTTTTGATCTCAGTAATAACTTCCAACAACAAGTTCCACAAAATATGTACTACATTAACAAACTATTCCATTAATCAAAGTAAAATAAAAATGTTTAAATTACATTCATAGAATTACTTGACATTCTCTTTAATTTATACTACAGTAGAAGATAAAGGGAAATTTCCATATAGTTATTAATTGTAAATTTCAATAGTGTTCTTTACCACATTCCTTTTCTAATTTTTTCCTTTTTATATTAAAGTATTTATTATTTATTACTATTTAAATTATTTAAAGTGGAATTATTTGTACCTACAGTCATCTTTAAGATTCTTCTTCCCATAGTAATCTTTTCTGTTATACTATTTTTAAAAGAATTAGCAAACATTAAACTGAAGAGTTACGCAGATATTTAGAATTATGTGAAAACACTAACTGCATTTCCAGTATTCCTGTTCATTTCATAACACAACATACCATCTCACTACCCTCTCAGTTAGTTCTGTGGGTTGTTTAAAGCTCTCCAGAATTAAAGACAATAGCTTGATTCAATACGCTAAAAAGTCTGCCAAAGGAAGGACAGCACTGGGTTAAACCTCTGTTATAAAAGATGTTTATTGCTTCTTGGTAGTCTCCCTGCTCCAAAGATAGCTCAGCACTTGAGAGGGTTAAAAAAAAAAAAAAAAAGGACATGTGAAGCAAAGAGTAACTTTAACATAACTTTCAAAAATGTCATGCAGTGGCTTTCTTCAGTAGTTCCAGTAAAAGAAAACAAAAAATCATGCCACTCCACGAAAATAAGTAACTGTAGAAAAGAAGATGATGTAGATTGCAGAATTCTACTGAAACAAAACCAAGACTTCTAGGTATTACTGAAATGCAGAAATATATATATTTTACATACATACATTTTTACTATTATTAAAAAAAAAACAAACCCACACACAAAAAATTTGAGTTGTTTTTGCCCCCAAACTGAAAAGCAGTTCACTCTTTTTTTCCAAAAAAGGAAAAAAATCTTCACCCCACCCCTTCAATGTCTACACAAATGGCCCTTGATAAAAGGGTCACATGCTCAAAATACCATACAACTAAAAAGTCTGAACACAGAAAAAAAAAGTTTCCATGCTTCTCCAAGACTTGGGATGAGATAAAAAGCACAGATTTGATCTCTTGAATAATACACCTGAAGTTACTCAAGTGTCTCTCAGGTCAAATTTCGAACACAAAATCAAAAGCTGATCTGAACTGTGCATGTTCCAGAAGAAAGGAATTGCAGAAGAGAAGAGTCTTTATCTTGAGTATGAACTTGTCTTGACAAAATTCACTGAGAAAGTGATCAGAGTCACTGTGTAAAAAGGTGAAGAAAAGGCTTATACAAACCTAACAAAAGGCTGAAAACAGTTAATCCACTAGAATTTTCCACTAGAAGAAAACCATAACATCTTTTTTTCCCACTAGATGATATGATAAAAATATTGCATAATTGTTTTTGACATATCTGTTTCTGATGCACAGTTTATAATTCCCATTAAGAACAGAAGAGAGACTGTTCTCAGGGAATGGATGCTTGAGGCCTTCACAACTATTCTCTACTTTTGCATGTAACAAAAATCTTTCTTTTTCTAGCAACTCTGTACATATTTTAGGGACAGAAATCAGAATACAAAGGAAGTTGTCCAAGGGAAAACAAGCCAAATCATGTTGGTTCAGGAGTCTTTGTCTCTGAATGAACAGAGGAGTAATAAGTTGGATCAAAGACATCTTGCAGACCCAGCCAGGGCTGTTCAAAACTGAATGTGTCTTCACCAACAGAGTAGAAAAAATCCTTTGTGCTGAGCACTTAAGCAACCCTGAGTTTTAAGTAAATCAAAATAGTTCTTGCAGCCAGGACAATTCTCACAAGATAATTAACACCAAAAAAAAAGTGAGAAAAAATATCAGTATGTACATCACCAAACAGCAACTTACTTGTTTTGAAAATCCAGAAGTTCGTTGTTAATTTTTTCAATATTCAAATCACTCCAAAGCATTTCATTGTATCCGTTGATACTAGCAATAACTGAATTATAAAGACTGTAAAGTTTCTGAAGCAATGAAAGCTCACGTTTAATTTTGTGCAGTTCAGGATACTCTGTTTCAGATTTTAGAAGGTGAAAATCATTAATGTCAAGTACAACTATATACATGAACACAAAAATCCACATATTTCTAAAATGGATAGTTAATAGTTGTATGAAATCAGGTTTGCAGTTTTTTAGTGTCTATAAAGGCAAACTTTTGTAGTTGCATTATGTAAGTACCCCAGATTTTAAAGCACAGCAATTATTTAAGTTGTTTTTCTTAATTAATATTCCTTCCAACTGTATAATGTAATCTTACAAGGAAGGTACTGCGCGTACCTGTATGAAGGAGATGATGTTGAAAAAGTAGATGAAAAGGTAAAAGAACATATTGTGGTTTTATCCAAGAACTAAAATATCCCCCATCTCAGTTTGCACTATTTAATTAAGAGGAAGAGATTAAACGGGGGTGGGGGAGAGGAATTCTTTCAAAACAGATACTTGACATATGTTAGGCAATAGAAGTATTTAAAAAAATCCCCTCAACTGAAACATTTTGCTTCATTTCTATTTTATCTGAGGGGCTTTCTAGTTAAATATATCATGCTTCTGTCTTCAGACAAGAAAACACTGAATTCAGTATGTACAAATTGAAGTACTTATCACACTTGAATTCATATGGTAGCATCCAAAACTGGAAGTGTGTCTGATTAGGAATCATAAGAATATTATAGACAAGTTGCACAATCCTAGTGAATTAATTATATATCCAGTGATGGGACAATCTGAATACTTCATCAACATATTCCCAAAAACTGGATATGAAGGAAAGCAGAGAGGAAATGTGTTTGACTCTAGACAGAAAAAGCAAGAAAGCTAAGCAGATAGACCCTTCCTGGGATGCATGGAACAGTGCATTTGCATGTGCAGGCTGACAGACATTGTTTCACATAACTCATAAGGAATACAACTATAATTTACTGCAAAGATTTTTTTTTTTTTTATTGTAATGAATTTGGCACTGAATCCATTACACAGGTCCCAAACAAAAAAAATATTCACACACACATATATATGTAAGAATAGCCTATTGGACCAGGTGTCTATATTCTCTGAGAAAGTACCTGTAACAGGAAGACCAAATAATTCTTCCCCACCAGAAAGAGAGATATACTTTGCCCACAGTTCATCAAATCTAGCTTGAAAGAGCTGTAATCTCTCGCTTGCTTCATGGGGAGGAACATTTTCTTCACTGGGGCCCCTGCAAAAGTTAAAAAAAAAAAACAAAAAACTGCGATAAGTATCAGCCATGCAGGTTTCATGAAGAAGCGCAACAGAACACAGGCCTAATTTACTGGATAGTATTTAACATTTTCTAATGTTTTGGGTTGTTTTTTTCTAGAAATTTTTACAATAGTTACCAGAAGAGAAAATGCATGCCCACACAATATATCGAGTATTATTTGAACACAATATATTTTGTAATAATAAATATGCTCCAGCTTACCAATACATATAAAAAACAGCAAAAAGAGCAACAAATGTTTTGTTTTCCATTTCTTTCTCTTTCTTCTGTAAAACAAATTTATATTCTTAAAAAGGAAAAATGGCAGGTACAGAACACACAACTGGCACGACTTCAAGCAGTGCATGCCCAGACTCGGACATTAATTTCCTTGTCAAAACACACAAAGAGCATGTGTGTTATCACACATAATCACAACAGATCACCAAATTTTGGTCCTTTCCTTCTTTGTGCCACACTAGCTGCTAACATGGAAGTGTCCAGTGAAGCACAGGTACTCCACAATTTAAATTTAAAAAGTCCAAGTAAACATTCCTGTAAAGAACAATCAGTGAACTTTGAAACATTCGGAATTGGAATCTCTGCTAACTTCCAAGGCACTATCTACATATTTAAATATATGCTTTAGTGCTTGTTGTGTCTGGAACACCTCAAAGACTTCAAATTTGGATCTGTATTGAGAATCAACTCTAGCACTGAAATTACGCAAACTGATCTATGGCTGCAAAAATATCTTGTATTATTCTGAAATCTGGGTCTTTTAAATCAGTTCTCATATCAGCATTGACACTGTGTTGTGTTTAACTCTTTCAGTGCACCATTCTGAACAATCACTAATTAAGCATAATTGTACTATACCACAGTTCACCTACTTTTCATTATAGTCTTTGCAAAATTCTGTAGTATCAGCCTGGAATCTCTGAACACCTCTCAGCAAATCTGTTTTCATGATTGGCTGTAACTTCAGTAGCAAATCCTCAACCTGCAGTGCCTAAATGCAGACAAAGAGAAAAAACAGGCATAAAAGAAAAGGAGAAAAACCACAGAATTTTCCAGTATTTCAACATAAATTGTCTGGCAATAGTTGCTATAGCTGTTATTTGAGAAACAAACAATACACCAATGATACCAGTGTGCTGAGGTTCTTCCAGGCATAAGCCAATCCATCAACTCTTTCCATGTTTCCATCCTGAAAAAGCAGATTGTATCTCTGAAGCACAGAATAAGACTCTTCGATAGGTCCAACTGTCAAGTCAATTTTAACTTCATTCTCTCGAATTTCCTTTAGTGCTTCCATTGCTCCCCGTACATCATCAAGGTCATGGATAGGCCTGTTTAATTTCTTGCTAAGATTTTCAATGAATGAATAAATTTCATCCATGTCTGCAGCAGACCTTTCATTCAAAGCTAATCCAAATGTTCTTTGTCTTGAGTGGCACTCCTGAATAAGGGCTATTTTCAATGACTCTGTCGCAATATCCACTGATTCCAGAACAAAGTGATTTGGCAGTTCTCTGATTTGCAGTTCTAATTGCTAAGAAAACACAAGTGATCAACTTTTAATTTCACTACAATTTTTTGAACTGTTCCTTCTTTTTAAAGACATGATACTTACAGAAAAGTATCCAATTTGAGTTTGGAATTCAGCCATTGTTGGTTTAGTTTCTATGAATTCCTCCACCTTTTCCTCTGGATCCTATATAAAAGTTTATTTTAATTATTATTTAGCACTGGTATTGCAATAATCTATTCAAGACTCAGCTGTCTGATGTACTATGCAAACACAAATAATCCCTCTTAACAGAGTTCAAAGTATAAGCATTAAGCTCCAACTGTTTCACTTGATCTGCTTTTCCTGATTCTTATTCTTTTTACAGCACTCGTTATTAAAGCATTTGAAATCTATCCATAATTCAAATGCAGACACTGATGAGGATATCCCTTACTCTCTGCAGAGGTAAAAGCTTCAGTGCCATCTGGGTCTCAATAAATGGGCTAAATAAAGGGTTCAATTACAGAAAAATTAATCGTCATCCAGCTCAGCGACGCTCACCTACAGTAACCACAAGTAATGCTTCCCAAAGAGTACAGTCTCCTCATGAAACCCGCAACAGCATTTAGAAGATTTCACAATACAGCTACATATTTCATTAAATATATATTCAACCTTATTCCAGATGCCTGAAAATTCAGAAAAGCTGCTCAGAAGATCCGATGCTCTAGCCTTGAGAGACAAAATAACTGTACTTAGTTGAATCACCACTTTGTTTACATCCTTATGCTCGACGATCTGCTTGTCTAAAGGTTTCAGTGCCAACATCCTGGTGAATTTATTCTCATCACCTAGCTCTATGGCAACAGATTGTTCAGCCTGGCATAATTAAACAAGAATAAACATACATACATTAGCTTTATTTTACATTACTGAATGCACAATAAGACACATACAGTGGGTATTTCTATGAGTGGATAGAAAAGTGCAAAGGAAGAATCCACAAGGAGACTCCCTGCTCTTAGCTTTCACTTTTACAGAGCTATAGTTCTAGAGCTAATGATAATTTTTAAAAATTAATTGCCACGTGGAGTTCCTTGTTAAGTACAGGTGTGCTGATTCCACCTCCTATACAAATGTTCAGGTCTTCCTTTCTTTGGTAGAGGACCACAATCAGGCTGAGAGGGCAGGCGCCCTTCAGTCTAAGGAGATGCTCTGGGGGAAACTTGTAACAGCCTTCCAAGACCTGAAGGGGGCTGACAGGAAAGCTAGAGTGGGACTTTTTATAAGGGCATGTAGGGACAGGATGAGGGGAGATGGTTTTAAACTGGAAGAGGGGAGATCTAGACTAGATATCAGGAAGAAATTCTTTATTGTGAGGATGGTGAGACACTGGAACAGGTTGCCAAGAGAGGTTGTGGATCGCCCCTCCCTGAAAGCATTGAAGGCTAGGCTGGATGGAGCTCTGAGCAACGTGGCCTAGAGGAAGGTGTTCTTGCCTACAGCAGGGGGTTGGAGCTAGGTGATCTTAAAGGTCCCTTCCAACCCAAACCACTCTATGGTTCTGTGATCTCTATTCTTGGCCAAAAAAAAGTGTGGAAGGTAATCTCGGGTAGGCTACTTAGAAATAAGCAAGCAATTCTTGAAAGAACTTGTGTCAACTCGCTCTCTTCTAGTTGCTTTTTATCATTTGCAGGACTCAAAATGTTCTTTTTATGCAAATGAACTGATTTGTATTTGTTTTTAATGTCAGATTGACAAAAGAGGATTTTTTTTTTTTTAAAGACACTTTTCAGTACAGACACACATGTATTTCATTACCATAAGACAGAATTAAGGCCATCTGATTACCATTACTGTCTATTTCTAAACATGAATAAATTTTATTATCTATTTGTATCTCAGACCTTCCCAAGGTTTTAGTGCTTATTTTAACACTGATAATACATACATATAGCAATTACTTTAACATTGTAGCCTTTGTATGTAGCCTGAAAGTTTAGCTTATAGTTTTTGGCTGGGAAAATGAATAAGTTGTGTTAGTAGCACACTGTATAATGCTGGTTTTCATACATCGTCCACATTGTCATCATACTTTAACAGTATTTTAAAAATATTTTTATTAAAGCTATTGTTGATTTTAATAATAAAAAACTTCAACATTAGCTTTATTAATTGTTATTCTTTGCTCTTCTGTTCAATTACTTGATCTGGAGATTAAAAACTAGGCTTAAACTAGTAAGGAAAACTTCCAAATTACAAATCAATGTATTATTGTAGAACACATTCATATGAAATTGAGAAATGTTAACCAAAATATTGAAATTTTAAAATAATAAAATAAAACACTCACCTGCTGCTGCTTATGATGTAAGTAAGCAAATTTCCAGAGTGGGATATCTTTGGTTATTGATAACATTATATTTACTGCTTTGTTTACAGCACTCTGAAAATAGCAAAACATCTACTTTGAGCACACAGACAGATCAGAACAAGTTGGGGGGGGGGGGGGAGGAGGAGGAAGGAATGAAGGAAAAAAACAGATCCTCTGAACAATACCAAAATGGAAAAGTTGTACCTCTATCTTTATCAGAACTGTTCTAATAAGCATGGAGTAGAATCATGCAAAATAGATTTTGTTAGAGGAAAGAGTACCCCATAAAGCGTTGTCAGTCAGACATTCTATTTTTATGTGCTCTTCAAACAAGAATATAGGAGAGAAAGAAATCTGTGAGCTTCTGAGGAATCATAAACTAAGTATTATTTCACTTTACATTGGTTATAAACATAAAATAATATTAATACTATATTTCACATTCACATCAGAATGTCTGAATAAATTTGTCTGAATTTATACAGACAGCTATATAAATTATCATATAACTTTTCTACCTATGGTATTTAAAAATTACACTTTATGGTCTAATTTCTTACTGACAATATCAAAAGGCTGCAAATGAAATCTGAGAAAGAATTCAGCAACTGATTTTAATGGCGACAATTCCAGCTGAAAAATCTTCAAGTTAACCACATAAACAACTAATACTTTTCAAAGAACTTCAGAGATCATAGCAGATTGTAAATACAAACATAAGAATTTAGCTGAATTAGTGTAGGTAAGCTTAAATATTTAAACTCTTTAAACTCTTTCACAGTTCAGGGCTCCAGGCTTTTAATATTTCTCTTCATATTTCACTACTGCACAAATCTGATTACTGAATATTTCAAAACGATCATGTCTTTTTAAACTCCGAAAGTGTTTAAGGAGACAAGGAAGTCAAATCAATGTACCAAGGGCATTCTATTTTTTTTCTTGCAGTTGCTTTGAAAACAATTGTAGTGGACTGTGAACAGGAGTTGATAAGCTTGTAGGAAAATGGTTGACTCTACTGCATAACAAACCTAACTCGTGGTTTTGTTCTTAGCATCCAGTGATGTCATATGAACTCAAGTGACTTCTAATCTTTTCTTCCACTCCCTTTATTGCTAATACCAGATTAAACTTGCAAATCTGGTTTTAAAATAATTCATTACTACATATTTTTAACAAAAATGACTGAGACGTGCAGTTATTCAGTTACCTGAATATCTTCGAGACTTGGTCGCAAGACAACATTAGGAATAGCCAGCTGAAATTCAGTTTTGAACAAAGGAATTCTCTTTGTCTCTACAGACCTGATCATCTGATACCTAGAGTCAACAACACGCAATTGATGTCTCAAGGACTCTAAGGAAGTCTTCGTGCCTAAATAAATGCAATATTTAAGTTATATTTTTTACCACAATAAACCTGGCAAAAAAATCTTCAAGTGATATTAAAAAACTAAACAGATCTGAAAACAAAGACTCACATCTGACTAAAGAATCAGTATTCCTCTGATAAAGCTGTCCCATGAGATAATAGCAACAACAAGACATGCATTCTTGGCAGCGTGTTTTCTGTTTCGTGTCAAGATGCGTACAGGAGTATGAATCCTGAAGAGTTAAAGGGAAACTCTTAGACAAGTAACGGTATTATCCACTGTATAAGTGAAATATCAAGTTTCTGACTACATTATAGCAGGTTACTTGTAATACTGTAGAGGCCTTACCTCCAGAGTTCTTCCAGTATCTGCTTTCAGCCTGTGCATAAGAGTGTCTACCAGTTCATACACAGAGCATTCCACTTGCTGACTCTGTCTGCAAAAACAACATTAGAGTCATCCACATCAAGTCAAACATAAGGAATAATTTTTAACTTGTTTATAGATGCATCCTCAGCTCCATTGCACTCTGAAGTGCCGAATGTGCAGAGAGACAACCTTCTACTTTTCCCTTTGCTCCTACTGCTTAGACATGCACAGAATGTAAGGCATTAAGATATGCAGACCAACAGGAAACCCATTCATCAGACTCTGTCATATCTTATTCAACTGGTCTTCATAATAATCAAGGAAAAATAAGTTCTTTTTCTGGCTGTAGTTAAGAAAGAAAAAGCAGGCTTATCAAGACAATTCAGTAAGAAAATATTACTTATCTTCTTGACGTATTTTCTAGCTCTGAAATCAAAAATAGTAAAGAAATAAATACAAAGTGAGTATCATGTTTTACAAAATGCACATAGACATTTTTTTGGAGAAGAACAGAACAATTACTCTTCTATATCCTGGAAGATAAGCATAAACTAAAAGATTTTCAGCTCTGGGTAAATGAGAAGACTTACATTACTGAGCTAGCATTAAGAATCAAGCAGTTAGCACTGAGATGACTTTTCAAGTTTAATCCGGTTCCATTTTCCTTGCTCTTCAGTAGAATGTCATAAGAAAAAAAAACACAAAATGCTAAATGCTATAAATGCAATTTTAATATGCTATATTCAAGTTACTTGGGAGTTCCTGCTCTGTAATCTGAGACTATCATTTTGCTTTACACTAGTAGTCAGTAACAGTAAGAATATTTTTTTTTAGAAGTACATTCTCTGTGCATAAAAAGTAATACATAAATATTTGCTCCCAAATTGAGCCTTCAAATCTATGCAATAATACACCTACTGAGAAAGTTTGCGAGCAGTAGAGACAGCAAGATTTTCTGTCTGTTCCAAGAATGTAGATACATCTATAGGTTCATCTTCTGGTAAAATTATCAGAGCAGTGTTTGACATATCCTCCAGAACTCTTTCAATTCTGCACTCCAGGGTATCAGCAGCTTCTTTGACTATAAAGTCCAATTCCCTCATGATACTATAAACATTCTCAATAACTAAGCAAAGAAAACAAAATGAAAACAAATCATGTGAAATAGAACCTCTTAAATCTCCCCAACCTGCCCCAAATTATTGCAATTAAATGATGATTTAACAACAATGGAATATGGAATTAAGGCATGAAACCAAAGCATGATGGACTTCCTGTACTTTGGAGTCTTTAAATGAAACCATTTTACAATAAGTAACAGAAGAACCTTCAAAGTATTTCTTCTCTATTAATACTGGAATGAGTAGGATTAACAAAAATCATTGGAAAAAAAGAGAGGAACAAATGTACTAAAAATATTCTGGTTCTCCTAAGAACCTACAGTGTGAAAGTCAGCATTGTAGATTGAGCGACTAAAATTCCTCAAGACTGCACATAGGTTAAACCACTAGATTTTTTCTTTCTTGTATATGACCTAATTTAATTTGGAAAGAGACAAAGCCAGTCCCTTAGCAGATGTGTTTACTAAGCTGAGTAAAAATGATTGTTTCTGAATAGAGTGGATAAATTCTTTTGCTGTCTTTTATAATTTATGTAAAAAGAAAGAAATAACTCATCTGGCACATTTTGGTTATTAGCAGACAGTATAATTTGAATTATCAGTACTTTGTCTTACTGTACGTAGAATTAAATTGTTACGATATCTAAAATGCTGCAGTATGACAGTAGTGTCTAACTGTTGAATGTTTAAAATAGAAGATACCATTTATTGCTATTAGGAGGTTAATGATTGAATCTTGTCTTTTTTATTGACTAGAATGAATGAATAATCCAACCAATTCCCTAGACACTTTTCCTTTTTTAATACATAAATTAGGTACTTCTAAATCCATTTATTTCTCATTTTCTAAGTTTTACTCTAGAAGGCTGCCACAGGCCCTTGTGCTTTCAAACAGAGGAAAACCTTGTCTTTTTTTTTTTGTTTGTTTCCCAGTCAGGTAAAGATCAAGTAAATGGCTAAAAGGTGGCCAGCTCTGCCTTAAGAAATGGCCAGAGCCCTTTGCACTAGTGTCACATGGCACAGACACAAATGTTGCACAAACCCATGTCCGCATATGTTCCTGTTTATCTTGCTTTTCATTTAGAAGAAAAAAGTGGGAGCCCAACATCAGTTTGACTCAAGTGAGAACAGATTTAGAAGCATGAGCTACTGTTTTCTCACAGAATCAAACTACAAAATTCTTGCTAAGAGCTTTATGTATGTCCATTTCAATGACACTATTATAGAGTTAATTTTATGCTGTACTTGATGAAGATAACATTCTGTCCTAATAGCTGTGTTGGGAAAACTCCATGCATAGTTCAGAATTTTTAAAGTTTTCTTAGAAAAAATTGAATTAGAAATAGAAATAGAAAAAATAGAATAGAAATCTGTCCCTTACTCTTTTCAACTTTGAATTTGTCATGTCTATTTCAAGATATTCAACGTCAGTTAAAAAGACCTTTCTATAGAAAAGATAAGAGACATTATTACAGCACCAAATGTTTGTTCTCTTATCTCCCACTCTTGTATCATTCAGGGTACAGTTACCTACCTACAGCAAAGAGGTCAGTCCACAAACCATTGTTTTCACAGAGAAATAAAAACAGAATGCAAGTATAAGAAGAGTTCTACATTTTTTCCTTATGTGGACATTTACTTGGAAACAGATCAGAGAGATACTGATAGGGGAAAAAGTAAAAATGCACAACAATTTAAGAAGTGTGATGTGACAGTTTAAAATCGGTAAATGAAAAGGTATGTAATTCAGAGACACAATGCAACACAAGCCTTAATAATATGATGTAATGTTATTCACTCAAGTTTGCAAGACAGCTAGAGAGTTGAGGCTTTACAGATCCTCCAATCAAAACATTACCACCAAACAATATTATCAACAGCTTACCACTACTTCTCTTCCTACATACATTTATTGATGTTTAAAGAAGTCCAGGACAGCTGTGTCATGCCTGGAGCAAGGGCATCCTCAACTTGTTCTATGAATGGCTTCATTAGTGGTTTCAGCACAACAGGAATTCTATTCAGATGCTCTTTGTAATTGATCAATAGATTCCCGAGACTGTAAGACATGGTCATGTTTAGAATGTGTTTATTTCAGATATAAGAAACAGACAGAAATTTGGTCACATTTTCTGTTAATAAGAGTTGCAAGTCCTGATCTCATGTTAAAAATTAAAGTTCCTCCCAGTTCTAACAAGGTCTCTTTCTCCTCTCAAACATTGGCAACAGACTGGAGAAATAATTATTTCCAGGGAGCTATCTATTTAGGGCTACTTTCTTCCAAGGAAAATGCATTACAGACAAAAATAAGGAAATTGAAAACACTGTGTTTTTCTTCCCTTCCTCCTATCTCACAGAAAAAAAGAAAAAAGAAAAAAAAAAAAAAAGAAAAAGCCTGTATGAGAAGACATTACTTACAAGAAAATCTAGATTCATAGTACTCAGGGCACAAAATGCCAAAGGAGCCAAATTCTGAATCAATATTTTTACGAAAATGGAGCTCCCTAACTGAGCTCCATAAAAAAGAACTGGAAGTCAATGCAGCTCAGAAGTCAAAGATACAAAACAGGTTATTTACAAGAGCTGCTGCAGAAAAATGATAACTGTGCTCTATGCCAGATTAAAACCATAACACTAAATATTGTTACAAACAGTGTACTGAGAGAGTCTATTCACAAAATGCAGAGAATTTTTCCAATGTTACTTAAGGCAAAATTAGTGTCTGAATATTCCTTCTTTGCTTAGGGAGTAGGTCTGAAATCTCTTTCACAATAGAAAATAAATTTGGATTTTCTTTTATTGCAAACACTTTCTGTACATTTCCCTTGGATGGCAAATATTAAAACTATTGCTTTTCAGAAGACTGAAGCACATAAAACTTGATTTGCATGTTAGAAATTTTAGGTTTGTTCTGAAACACTCCATGGATAATTCATGAAAAATGTGTCATTTCAAGAGTGAAAAAGTGAAAATTTTAACAGTAGAAAGGAGAGCTGAGAGGATTTCAATTCAGTTATGATAATCTTTGAACTTTGTCCTTTTTTGTCCACTTCTTTATAAAAACTACTTTAAGTATACTCCTTACAAAAAGGACTCTTTTTAGACCTATCATCCTTACTTAAAGAACTTCCTTACTTAAAGAACATCCTTACTTAAAGAATCAGGATCCCAAAGAACTGAAAAGAACTCCCACAGCACAGAATTTAGCTGTTACAATGACAGAAAGAAACTATTTAAAAACAACATAGGTTTTTTCAGATATTTAGCATGAGAGAAAAAAAAAAACTTGAATATTTGCATATAATAATTTAGTTGATGTATTACCCATACCAACATTTGGGTTGTGTCTCAATCAAGTGATAAATTCCAACTTAATATCAAAAGCATTCTTCTGTTACAAAAGTAAGTGTGATACTTTGGAATGCAACCCATATATAACCCATAGTGTGGAGATGCCTTAGTACCTAGAAATTCCACTTACAGAGTAGCTGTTATAGTAACAAAATAAAAGCATGTAGACATTATCTAATCACAATAATTTTGTGGAGAGAGGAATAATTGCATATTAACAGTACTACTATGGAATTGCAGGGGAAAAGAATAAAATTTCAGTTAAATTCCATCACAGTGAAAAGTTACAACAAATCAAAAGTACATACAACAGACTCAAAGCTAAGGATTCCTATCTGCAGATGAGAATCACATCCAGAAAGTGTTCACTCACTCCATTTGATGTTTTTTAATCTGTTCTTCGTCTGCACACAAGCTAAGGACAACATCTGGAACGTTAAAATGCATTTTTTTCAGGTACTTTGTTTCATGAAGTACTTCCAGGACCACTGGATCCAAGTTTACAACCAATTCCTTCATATAGTGGTAGTGGGGAGAAAAGGGGCAGGGAGAGAAAATAATAAAGCAGTATTTTAGTTGTTTAGTGATTACATGCAGTACGTTACATCTGGAAGATATGACAAGATATCGAGGACTAGCCAAAATTTTTTAAATTGATCCCCATGTTTCAATTTCTACAAAGATCTCCAGGCTCCTGTACAAGTATTTTTCCAGTTTTTCCAGAATATTAATCATCCAATAGCTTCCACTGATTTCATTTTCCCGTGATTTCCTCACTGGCCCTAAACACTTGGCTGCTGTGACTTCCCAAGTCTGATTCTAGTTCTGCATCTGTCTCTGTGAAAGCTGATTTGCCTTCTCATCTCAGTTTCTCCATCTGTAGACTGCAGAGAAATGTTGTGTCTCTGTTTAGCCTCTGTACGTTTCTTAGGGCATAAAATGCTAATAAGGTGATGAATTAAGCTGAAAATCAGGTTCTAGCTTTCCATTATGGAATCAATAATTCAAAAAATGTCCATTTTAACTGTAATTTCTCTGCAGTACAGCAAAGTAAGTCAATTTTAAAGAATGGTAGGATTTTCTGTCTCAGCTAGCAATATTGAAAGCAAATTAGTGACTGCAATGTAGGCAACACATTGATGTTGAACACTATAGAAAAGCCTACAATCTAATTAAAAACTCTTTGTTTGACTAATATTTTGGTTAACAAAGAATAATAAAAATAATAAAAATAAAAAAAATAATTAAAAAAACATGAAATAATACATTAAAAGATGTAGACAAATCTATACTGAACATGTGTTTGCTGGGCACTGCCTCTTACATATCTTGAATAAGGCAAGGGGCTTATGAAGAAGAGAGATGATTATGTCTGTATCATAGCATAAAAAGGAAAAAAATACAGTTTCATCAATTAAAGTAGTTCATTTTCTATCCTTATTAAGATTACTTTAATGCTGTGCTTGTCTTTGCATGACATGAGTGAAGTATCATAGGTAATACTAAACAGCGCAGTGGTAATACAAAATAAATCCTATTTACCTTGGTTTCTGGGTGCCTGACAAGTAAGAAAGCATGTAGAGCATTTCTAGCCTGGTCAGCAAACTTGCACCAGGCTCTATAATAAATAAGTTCAAATTCCAAAAGAACCGCAGCCATTTTATTGTAGCTCTTAGCAACCTTTTTCATTTCCAATGTCTGCAAATAAAATAAAATAAATAAAAAATAAAAAAAATTATAAAAGCCAGCACCATTTAATCAATTTGATGAGCCTAACGTCCTCCAGTAAGGTTTTCCTCACTACCATTAGGAAAACAAAACAAAGTTTCATGTTACACAGTTTAAGAGAGGGTAAAACAAAGAACAAAAGAACAAGCTCATCTAGAGTACTGCATCCAGATGTGGAGACCTCAGCACAGGTGAAACATAGACCTGTTGTACCACATCCAGAGGATGGCCACAGAAATGATCCAAGGGATAGAATACCTACGTAGAAGTAAGGGCTGAGAGAGCTGGGGCTTTTCAGCCTGAAGAAGAGAAGGCTCCCGGGAGACCTGAGAGCAGCCTTTCAGTATCTAAACGGGGCTGTAAGAAGGAAGGGGACAGACTCTTTAGCAGAATCTGTTGTGGTAGGACAAGGGGAAATGGTTTCAAATCAAATGAGGGGAGATTTAGACTGGGTACAAGGAAAACATTTGTTACAGTAAGGGTGGTGAGGTACTGGAACAGGTTGACCAGGAAGGTGGTGGAAGTCACATCCCTGCAGACACTCAGTGTCAGGCTGGACCAGGCTCTAAGCAGTCTGATCGAGCTGTAGATGCCCCTGCATCTACAGCAGGACTAGATGACTTTTAAAGGTCTCAGAGTTCAAGCAGCATTTAGACAGTGCTCTCAGACATAGGATTTGAATTTGAGGTGGTCCTGTGGGGAGCCAGGAGTTGGGCTTAATAATCCTTGTGGGTCTCATTCAACTCAGGAAATTCTATGGTTATGTGAAGCATTTGAAGTTTAATATCTCAGTCCTCTACATTATAAAGCATTGCAGTGAGAAGACTCTTAGCATAGGTCCATGGCCAGCAATGGTGTGATGAGGAATAACACAAGTCCCAGTAGGGACAAAAGAATTTGCTGAAGTCATCATCTTAACATCTCAAGGGAAGTAACTGTCCTGAGCCACAGAATAACAATGTTGCAAAAAGAAATTGAGATCCTGGAGCAAATAATAATACTATCCCGTTAGATAAGCTTGAATAGAGTTGTTAGAAAAGTGAACTTAGGAAAAAAATAATTTCTGTCTGTTAATAATTTGGATTAGAATTTAGCATAAACCATCCTATGCTCATTTCCAACCTTCAGAAGTGTAGTCTTCTTTTTAAAGAATCTCATTGGATGGGCAATTTTTCTGTACAACTGCTGGGCCCACATAATCTTCCCTGTTACCTAAAATACAAAAGATATGAAGTTATATTTCCATTAACTTAAAAAGCCAAGACAAAAAGACCTTTCTCTCTCTCATTTATTTCATTCTTACTGGTGGTGTATTACGTGGTATAGGTGGATTTTCTTTTTGCTCCTGGTAGAGTTTTTGCACAAAGTCTAAGTCTTGACTGTACTGCTGAAGGACAACGGTATACTTCTCATTAAGATCAATTTGATTGTCTCCTATTTGTTCAAGCTTCATCAGAAGTCTCAGCATCTGTTCAGTCTAAAAAGGAAGAGGGAACACTTACTGCAAAAAATGTTCATAGTTTAGACAGTCATTGTTCATAAAGCCTGGTTATTTCTATTTATAACATAAGTTATATAAATTTGTAAGCAATTTTCTAAGAAGCAAGAAAATGCTTCCAGACAAATTAGTGAACTTCAATATTTTGTGCTGTCCAAAATGTACTTACCATAGACTTAAACAAGAAACTTCCACCACCACAGAATGTTGGACACTTACTTTGTTCTGACCCTCCAAACCTTACTCTTTTTTTTTTTTCTGTAAATAGGTTGTAGTGGAACACCTAGCTTGCATTATTCTCCAGTAAGAGAATACCTAAGAGTTTAAGAAACAGAATTTTGTATCAAACTTGTCTGTTCTGATTAGTGTTATATATTTGCATATATGTAAATATGGGCAACCTATGAAAGACCTTCCAGCCTGAAGTCTTACCTCTGATGAGGCAACGAACTGAGGTCTTCCCTCTGCACTTTCAACTTCTCTTTCATTTCTATACTGACATACAACAAAAGAGGATCAGTAGCGTGGCTTTACCTCTGATTTGTCCATCAGTAGGAGACTGGGCTGCAGTAGAAGAGCTGCTGAACTCTACCACCAAACTGCATGTACTGTTTAATTATCTACAACAATCCTACCACAAAGCTTGGAAATTCTGACAAACATGAGTTGTTTCCTTTCACTGGGCTCAAGAAAATTATGTTGTATGACCCTACAACAGCTTTTTGTTTTTTTTTTTTTTTAAGCAGATACCTATTCTTTGGGAGGAAAGAGGGAAATCACCACAGAAGTGAACATTACTTACGGACTTCTGCAATTGAGTATACAGAACACAGGACAAGGAACACTGAAAGAGAGTAGAGTAAGAAAGAAACAGAAAGTCAGTCCAAAGATAATGGAAGAAGATAGAGCCACATAAATATGACAGTCCAAAACACAGTGAGAGAAAGAAGGACCTATCCTAGTGTGTCAATATCAATAGCAGGGTGGAAGAGGGATGGAGAATACTAGGTTGAGGAAAGAAAATAAACCAGAAAGAAAAAATAGGGCTATTGCAACTAGCAGTAACTATTAACGAATGTTAACTTTCAGCACTTTTACACATATTCTGACAGTAGCTTGTAGTAGGCTTGATGTCCTCCTACTTTATCTCGGGCAGCCCCAGTACAGCACAAAGCAATACCAATAAAAATGGAATACAACAGGAATTATGGATACTCAGCCTTTCTGAATACCAGAACAGGAGCTTGCATTTGTAAAATTACTTACAGTTACAGTCCTCTCGAAACAGGAATCCACAAATTCTTGTATGGACTCATACAGTGTTGCAATTTGGTTCTTAAACTCAAGGTAATCTTTATCAAACTAGAAAATTGTAAAAGGAAAAAAATATTAATCTGTACTGTTGCTTTCACTTTATGCAATTTTTTTTACATAAGGTTTCTGGGAAATTTGCATTATCTGTCTAGCATGTAAGTTAGAGAACAGAGACGAGACCAATAATGAAGGCGTAAAAAGTCTAAGCAAAGCAAACAAAAAATTAAGAATTATTAGGCTATATGATTACAGCCCCATCTTTATGAACATGGTGGACTACAGAGGAAAAAAGACAGGCAGAGAAAAGCTAACAACCTCATCAGAGAGAACATGGTACATTTAATCAGCTCCCTGTATGGGTATGAAACTCATCAAGATTAGCAAACTGGGTGGCCTCTCTAGAGCACTTTACAGACTATGGTGGGTTATTATTATAAGAAAGCCAGAAGTCCTCTGGACTTAAATGATTTAAGCACACTTGCAAGCAATAGTTCAGGAAGGCAGGAGAGCAAATCAACATTTCTAGCACTTCTATTGAGAGGCTGTCAATCCAATAAAACAAGTGAGCTACATTTCCAAAAAAGTAGCTCAATTCTAAGATATGCAGTATATATTTAAATCTGAATTTGAGTCTGAAGCTCTTAAAAAATCACTTTAGTTTTCATCCACATGACTCAGTACTGGAGGTGATGTCATTCATTTCTCCTTCTGAAACGGTCATTATTTGGTATGGCCTTTATTATTCCATTAAGTAACATTGAGTAACCCTTGCACTTGCTAAACTGAATTTAATGCACTGACTTGTCTAAATTAGATTTCAATCTGCAGTTCAAAATATATCTATCTCAAAAACAAACAAGTTTAGGAAATGTAGTTTGCACCATTACTTACCACACAAAATCTAGTTTATCAAAAATAACAAAAGTATATGAAATAAAAAGCAAAATACACCCAAATTATTTCAAACTGCATTAAACTATGGAAAAATATTACTGCAACAAAATGCTATAATCATAGTTATAAAATGTGATCTTCCCTGCATAGCTTCAATGAATAGCACAGGATTAAGGGTTTGATCGTCAGACAAGTGTCGAGTGCATGTACCTCTTTTTTTCTGTGATCCAGAACATCATACTCTTTTGATTTGGTATTTGTAGCAATGGTCTGGAAGTGAGTATTGATCTCTTCAATTCCTTCTATTTTTATGCACTGGAGCTCTAGTAGGCTTCCCATAATATTGCTCATATCTGAAATCTTCTCCAAACGTTTACAGAATGTGTCAAATTTTCCAAAAATATAGTTTTCACTGATGATAAGAAGCAACAGGATTATTATGTATATCTATTTGTATCTTTTTTTCCTATTCTTATTTCCTATATTCTTCCAGAACTAATATCAAGTTCACCATTAAAGCACTGATGCTGCAGTAATTACAAATCAAGTAAAAATCATTTTGAAATAATGAATACAACACAGAAAATGCTTAATTCTCATATCTGTCAAATAAAACCTCTTCCATATTTCACAGGAGCTATTCTTGAAACAAAAACATGCAAAAAGAGATAAGAATGTGAATGTACAATACACTAAGGCATGTTCCATGGTTGAAGTACCAATACAGGTAAAATTCCCCCTTGGCATTGTGATTGACAACCCAGACCAGTGCTGACTAAATACAACTAGAGTCTTTTCATTTGATTCACGGCTCAATGCATTAATCCAGCACATGCATAAATTCCCTGAGTTCCTTTAAACATCTGTTAAATCAACAAGCAACTGGCAAAAACGTGTCATTGCTTATATCTTGGAGAAAAAAAGAAAAAAAAACAAAATTCCACAAGTTTTGTTCTGAGTATAATAAATATTATAATTTAATTCAACATTCAACTTCTCAGGAAGCCAGGAGATATTATGACACCTCATTTATAAATCTTATAAGGGAATGTGATTCAGTATTAGAGTAAATTGCTTACCTGAAATCAAACTGCCTGTCACTTGGATTTTCCTTTAGCTTCTCCCTAATTCTCTGAAATGATATTTGGTACTGTTCTTTCAGGAAAATGCATTGCTGTATCCTCGTCAGCAATTCTTCCCTGGGCAAAACAAAAACAAAACAAACAAACAAACAAAAAAAACCCATGAAAGAAAAAATCGTCGTGAGGGAGCTGTGCAGGAGCATAAATTAAAACAGAATATTTCAGTCAGGTGGCAAAATAAGAATACAAAATTATAAATACTTAATTGATTGTAGACAATTTCTGAAAACTACCCTTTACCCACAATAAAATACAAAAAGAATCCAAATGTTTTCTGTCAGATTTATTTTTTGTCTCCCAGCCTGTTACCTTAGTGTCTTCTTTGAGTTGGCTACACAACTACATACATCTTGACTACCTATGCATTGATGAAATTTGTAACATCTTTTTCTTCTCAGCTCAGTAACCATAATCTTGATTGAGTTTTCAAGAGATAGTTTTAATAATTTTCTAGCTGCTAACTTGAGATGTCATGTTCATTTTTACCCTCCTCTGTGGTTTAATACATTAATATTTAATATTACATAATATTTAAATGCTTAATATTTGCTCTAATGCATGGGCTTTTGCTATACCAATAGTTCTACCAACCACAACAGAGAGGAAGTACAAAATTAGTCTCAGAACATGTCTAAATAGCAAGTTTATTGTATATCTATCTTTTTAAATTTAAGGTGCCTCTTTGGCAACATTAATATCCCTCATGTTCTTGTGCATGTAGCACCATCCGTAGATACATAGTAAATACAAGTCTGAATGACATTCTGTCACCCACATACCTCAGTCCAGAGTACAGCTGAATTGTAATTAAGATCCAAGTATATATTGTCCCCTTTCTCAAACTGACTTTATTGTTCATGGAAGGCAAAACATAAATCTCAGATTAAACTTTGTCAGTCTGTCCTTGGAGTTTATTTCTGAAGAATCTCAGCTCCAAGTTCTAACAGCTAAAGTATGTTTTGGTCCAAAAAATCCACCAGCACAATATATTAAGTTTTGTGTACTGATATATATTACATGCCTTTCAGCAACACATTTTTCATAACATATAGTAAGTATGATTTGGTAGAATAGTTAATTCTACATAAAATGAGTAGTCACAAGTTTAAAACTAACATGGGAATGAGGGCCTGGCCTGGAACCAGCAGCTATAAAATTTACCTTTTAATAATTTTGATGCCTCATCTGTGATTTTACTTCTAATTTTAACAAAAGAAGATGAAATTATTAAAACTGTCACCTGTCCAGATCCCAGATTTTAGAAACACCTTCACGTAGATATGTCTTGCACGTGTTAATCATTTGATTAGTGATTTTAAGAAGAAGAGATGTCATGCACTCTGATGTGTTGTAGTACGGTGATGTACAGTAGATCATACAGACTGCATTCATTAAACTGGGTATGTGTTCCACCACTGTAACCTATATCAGGAAAAAATGAGAAAGTCAATAACTCAAATTTCCTAAAAACATAACCTATAATGTCATCACTCTGGGAATACTTTTATCAGTAATAAGCATCTTTTTGATTTGTTTTTGTAGACATCAGTATGAATTGAAACATGTAAGTCACGCATAGAAACCTAACATACTCTGTCTAACAGAAAAGAGTGGGGAATTGGCTAAGCATAAATGAACAGGCTTTCTTCCAGAGCTGGATTTTCCAGAGGAAAAACAGAGGCTGTGCTCTTTTTGAATATGATCTCCAGTATGTGAAGCATTGTAGTCTGATTTGCAAAAAGTAAGCTACCTGAGGAAAAAAGGTGTATGCTGGTACAAAAAAGTTAGCCTGCTGGAGGAAGTTCAAGAAGAAAGCTGGTCTTTGCTCATTTTGCCTACATCCGAAAATAAAGAAATCTGAGAGGAGAAGGAAAGTCAATAGTAATCTGTATTTTACTGAGCATACTGGACCATAGAGTTCTCTGTCCCACAGAAAGATTCCACAGAAAATCAGCAAGTCAGATATATTAAGAGCCCATCACAAGAGGCAACTGCCCTAAAACAGGACAAAAGATTACTGCATCTAAAAATCAAATCCAGTATGGTGAAACAGTGACTATCTGCAGAATAATAGCAGTAGAAAACATGAACTATTATTTATTTTCTCACACCTTTCAGTTATCTTCTGAAATGACAACTTTCTGCACAAAAAACTAATATTACCTCTGGCTTATTCAAAATTTGTTAATTCACAAATGCCATAGAAGCAAAGTTCTCTACTACCCATTAAGCATAAGAGTTAAATACTGAACGAAAAGATATCTGTCTTTCATTGGCAAAAGCCCTTTCTTGTCTGAATTTCATGTTAACTGTTTTTATTTAGAGCACTACTTACAGGAGAAGCTTTGGCCAGTAGAGCAAAAAATTTATCCAATGTATACAGATATCTCACATTGTCCTTAGCTTCGTTGGCAGCAATTGTTATACTACTATCCTGAAGGGAAAAAAAAAGAAAAGAATACTGTTAAAATTTAGAAAAGAGGTTCTTGTACTTTTACAGTTCATGCTGCAATTCCAAAACTTGATGGAGGCACAATAGCATAGCTCTGATAATCAAATTTAATTTTCAGAATTGTTTAGAATGATTTTAACATGGTACTACTGTTTTTTAAATTACCAGTTCCACAGAACTAAAAACTGACAAGTTCCCTAGAATATATCAGGGTGTTTCCATCTCAAGCATCTCTTTTTAATAAGCACTTGTTAGGGCAAATGAGACATGACTATTTTCCTAAACTATTTCCAAAACAGGAGAATACCTTTATAAGTGGAAGAAGATCTACATTCTGGCATTTTCAGGTGTCAAATTGCGCGTACACTGCTTATGGTTTTTTTTTCTGGCCTGTCTACAGTTTTGACTGCTAATTTTAAATAACAAGTATTCACTCCTCTGAAGAAGCAGTTATGCTACAAGAAGCAGCCAATTTTCAATAATTCTAGAAACAATATGATGAACTCTCAGACATCACAACTGTTGAACTGTATAGGGTACAGCTGGAGAGACAAAATATTGTTGTATTTCTCTATTGTTTTACTTTTGCACCATTCAACTCAGTATCTTTAAGTCTGACTTCCTTTCAAGTTATCTATTTAACTTCAGGATCACTGGTGTTACATATTTTAACAAAGGGAGAATAAACCACGGTATAAAAAGAGCATAAACGCCACAACTATTCTTAGCATTGTGTGCTTATTTCTGTGTGTATAACAAATGCAGTACTGAATTAGTTTTAAAAAACTTTTATTAAAATATAGTAATTACCAACTCTTTCCACCGCTTTAATGTCTTCGACCTTGCAGCCTGAAGAATACTTATAGTTTTCTTTACTCTTGAACTCTTTATGTCATCTAAAAGGCTTTGAAGAAGGAAACACACTTAAATCTCTCTTCGAATCAGAGTTTATATTTATTTATAATAAAAAAATAAAAAAGAAAGCTTCTTTCTTAACCTATTAAATAATGACATTCTTGACTTCCAATGTTCCAGCTCTGCAGATGGACCAATGTCGTCAGCTTCCCTTCTCATTTGCTCACTCTCCACTAACACTTGTCTGATCTGCTTGATCCAAATCATTAACACCTCTTCAAGTTTCTCAGTGATCTCTGTGTTACTGCCTTCAAAATCAAAAAAGAGCACAGTCTCATGACTACCAAAAAGTCTTAAACTACGTTTTTAACTACAGAGATGAAATGTTTTTGGCAAATTTATATAAGACTCCATGCAAACTGAGTATATTCAAATCACTGCCAGCAACAGGAAAAGATTAAGATTATAACAAGATGCACATGTATATGTCTTACCTCTTAAGAGCCAACAGTTCTCTTCTGGAAGTTGTTCTACCTAGGCTAATACAGGGCAGAAGTATTGAGCAGTTTGGTATGACTTCACTCTGAAATTCCTTGCAGTGATAAGAAATGGTGGAAGGCTACTGTTCAAAGAGATATAATCACCCATTTTCTTACATATTTATATATGCGTGTGTATGTGTCCTTTTTTTATTCACAGTCTTTGGATTTAATATTGGATAAGATTTCCCCAGTGTCAAAGAAAGCAAAGAATATACACAAGTCTTCACTTGGCAATTACTTAGCCAGCAAACCAGGAAGAACAGAGGCCAGTGTCTACGTGATCTGGCAAGGAACTTCCTAATTAAGATAAATGAACTAAAGGACAGAATTGATGATTTTATGATTAGACAGTTTTAAATCCGACAAGAGTCAACAGAAAAATGTATATAGGTCATGGAAGCTGAATTAATTCTTCAAAATAAATATTTACTAATGACATAACATTTATTTTCTTAGGAATAGCATCACTCTCCAAGTGTTCGCTTTGCTGTAGGAATTACTTACCTGCAGTTACGTAGTCAGACGGGTTCTGTAAATTACTGACATAAGTATCAATATCCACTTCTGCAAGCTGAATTCTATCTTCCAGATTCTGTCTTGATGATGACAAGGTATCCACAAATCTATCGACGGAATATAGAAAATCTTGTATCTGGCTGTTCTTCAGACCTTCTTTCACAGCTCCCCAGTGCTAGTTGTTTAACAATTAATGAAAAAAAAAAAAAGAAAAGAAATTAAAAAGAAAAAGTAAAATAATGATCATGCATTCTTATGTTCCTTAAATTACTTATTTATTAGAAAGCTATTTCTTATTTATGGCTGTATATTAAGGTTTATCAGTAAACCTCTCTAAATGTGCTCATCAATACTATGGCATAAACATTTCAAAGTGTGCACTGATTTAATTATTCTGTTACATAACATCTTAAATAGGATGGAATCATTTTCTTCAGAGTGTCTGGTATGATGTTATGTTTTGGTTTTAGGAGAAAAACAACGTTGGTAACACACTGATGTTTCTGTTAAACAGTGTTACATAGAGCCAAGGCCACTCACAGTGAAGGGTTCAAGGAGCTCGGAGGGAGCAGAACTGGGACAACTGACTTAAACTGGCCAAAGGGATAGTCAATACCATATGACACCATATGAAAGGAGTTTTGAACAGGGTGGGAGTTCACTTCGCTCTCTTCCACTGTTCAGGGGACTAGCTGGGCACTGGTTGGGGGTTGGTGAGCAATTTACATGTGCATAACATACATACATACATACGTATTTGTCATAATTATTATCCTTTTCTTTTTCTCTATCTTAGTAAATAATTTTATCTCAACTCATGAGTTCTAATTGTTTTCTTTTCAATTCTCTCCTCCATCCCACTGGAAAGGAGGGGAGTTAGCAAATGACTGTGCTGCTGAGCCACCTGATGAGTTAAATCAGACAAGAAGACACAAATTAGCATGAGGCTCTCAAAAAGTAAAAGACATCTCCATGTTCTCACACTCAATTTTCTTTATTGTTTTTTTCCCCTCTCTGATTTGGCAACTTCCAAACAGAGAAAATAGATTATAATCTCCCTTATTACTCCAGGTTTTGAGAAAATGGGAGGATAAACTAATAGGATTTGACACTGCCATTCTCAAAAGACACAGATTTATTACATTTTTTACTTCTGAACATGTACTTCTAGAAGAAACAGAACTAGCTGTGATGCTTTGCAAGCTCCATAAAACAAAGGACAACTAAACGATACTGGATAACCTGGCTGTGACAGCAGCACTTTCTGTCTACATTCTAGAATAAAACTATGGACAGATCTTTAGCTCTATCAGAAGGACTTGGCACTTCTTTTAATCCAAGCTTAAGACAGTTAGAATTAAATGATCACAGTTTTGCCTTAGAACGGAATTGCTGTTATGCCATTTTCTTCTTTGACATGAGCATTGCAACTGCTGCTATTGAAAATAAATATTGAAAATTGAAATAGCAATAAGCAATAACTATATGAATTTCAAACACTTAAATACGAATTGCATGACTCTCATAAAGGCCTATATTAGACTTGCATATGTTTATGGCCAGCTTTTTGTTCATCAGATGCACAACATACAACAGTCACTAACTTTAATTCCAAAAGTTCTTGAGAAAAACAAAAAACTATCTATTTGATTACCTGCTGGGATTTAAGCACTGGTATCATGATCTGGGACAAGAACAATTCCAGACCCTGAAGGATATTTCCATTAGAACAATCGAAGATGCCAAAATTCACCTCCTTTGGGAAGAAATAAAAGGTAATAAAATGTATGTAAACTTTTACATTATACTATTTCAGTAAAATTCAATACAGATATAGCTCATAACTTCCTACATTTCATGAGGGCACTGCCCCCGATACAGAATTTGCTTTTGCTATTGATTAAAATTCAGCAGTAAATTCCAGGACTTGTCATACTCACCAGAAAAGTCTGTCTCATATTGTAGCAATACTTTAGTAACCAGTCAAGATTAACCACTTAATATCAATACATTAATCTTAAGACAATTTTATGTCTATATTTCTCCAGTAGAGGAACAGCTTCCATCTATCATAAGCATCTAAAAACTGCATCCCTTCCAAGTGTTATTCATTTATGGACTAGTTGGCTATTCTGTCACCGCCATTTTGCCTATAAATGTATATACATTCTGAACCCAGACCATGTGCTCTTTACCACCCATATTGTCTAGCTACTGTGGCTCTGTGTGTATTTCTTGTTAGCAGAAAGGGAGTCACATTCATAACTTCTGAACTGCACATACACTGAATTTTTTTGGCATCATCATAATGAAAGCTTCATTGATCTGGAGTGCGTATTCAATAGTCTTAGAAGCTTCTACTCCCAACTTTTTCCTGTGCAAAGACGGCCATTCTTAAGTGTTTTTGGAATGGCAAGTGCAAATTTCTGGAGAGAATTTGAAACAAAAGATTCAGCTATTTCTCTCGAGAAATAGGAGGGGGAAATCCTGAGGAAATCTGAGATTCCCTTTTGAAATATTTCTATACAGCTCTGCAGGACAAACCAAAATTTGCTAAACCAGAATGAGCCCCATTCATCAATGTGAAGGCTGGCTGACTTAAAAGTACTCTTGTTTTATCTTCTGTGCCATCTGAAAATATTGCCTTACCTGCAGAATCAAGTTTGACAGCCCCTGCCAAAAAATAGGTGACCACAAGAAAACCAGAGAGAAGGCACCAAGGCAATTAACTGAGTTCAAACAACCTTTTGGACAGGTACCCAAGTGAAGCAGGACTGATGGGGCCAGAGAATAGGAGCTTTATAAACTACTCCAGCACTTCTGGATCAGGCATTTGTAAAACCACTGCTATAAAGCACACAGTCAGGAACTGAAGTATTAATTTCCATGACTGTAAGTGAAGAACATTTGTTACTACTTTTGCCTGCTCAAATAGAACACATTAGCCTATTAGTGAAGAATAAAAAGAAAATATCTGTATTACTAAAAAGAGTGCATGAATATTTTTGAAAAGATAATTTCAGGGTTATTACATTTTCCTCTTTCGTGTCTACCTTTTAGAATTATAGAATGGCCTGGGTTGAAAAGGACCACAATGATCATCCAGTTTCAATCCCCTGCTATGTGCAGGGACGCCAACCACCAGACCATGCTGCCCAGAGCCACATTCAGCCTGGCCTTCAATGCCTCCAGGGATGGGGCATCCACAACCTCATTGGGCAACAAGATGGACCTCCTTCATGAAAAAGTACAGCAAGTATTTCCCATGCAAACATGGGTATTTCAGAAAGCAAGAAAAGGTTGTTCTGGTACTTTTCTTATACCCTAATAATGCTATTAGGGACAGAAAAACCTTGCTTTAATTTCAAGGATGAATGTTATTTTCAATATTTTAGAAGAGAGCTATTTAAACACACCATGTCCAAAATTCAGGTTCGTCCATTATCAGAAAATCTCTGCATCAAGGACTATATTCCTTGCCTCTACTAAATTTATTTTTCATGGTACGTTAATAATGAATTTTTATTATTTAAATTTTTGTTTTTAATAATATCGCAGATAGCTACTTTTGTAATTATTAGAACATTACTTAATCACAAATATACTTTGATGAAAAGAAACTTTTGTTAAAAACACAACTAAGCATTTTCATGAAAACACTCCCCATTTCCTTTTCTGATTCCAGTAGAACTAGTTGAGTGAGTAAAGGTTTAAGAATTTTAAGTGCACTGCAAACACTGCAAGCTTTTTGACTGACCTGGCAAACATTTGATGTGGTTATAACTTTATCTGACATCCTTAGGAAAAATGCACAGATTCCTGTAAAATTCTGTGAAAAGCGCAAAATACATAAAGATAAAAAGAATGCACATTTACAGTAAAAGTAATCTACTTAATAACATGTTGAAAACAAAATTTAGAATATATATATTACTGAAAAAAGTAGTGAACTGTTTGTAAGATATTTAAGCACATCAGAAACACCCCTCTGGACCGAGCAGTCTAATATCACATCTCTGACGTGAAAATGCAGTTTAGGGAAAGCTTGCGAGCTAGGTTACTTCCTGTGCTCTGTTCCTTCACATTCACATTCCCTCACCACCTGCAATACATGTCTGAGAGCTGCTGGATAACATGTTCCTGTCCAGTCATTTCAGCATCCATTTATGAACCTATCCACAACACTGTCTAATCCTTTTTTGATTCTGTTGACATAAGTTCAGTGGAGAAAACTAAATACATACTCAGCTTTCAAATATTTAGAATTCATTTCATATATACTTAGACCAGAATGAATCATCTTAAAAGGATGTTTTTCTTTTTCTTTTTTTTTTATTAACTGAAAGATTATTCCAAACTTCTGATTCAAATATTTTAAACAGAAATTTTCATCCTTTTTTTTTTTATGGACTGCAGTAATGTAAGTTTCAAACCAGTTCTGCAAACCACGCTTATTTTTAATCTATTAATTAAAATAACTAAAAAAATTTGACCAGCCTTTCCAATTGACTCAGCTCACAAATCGTTCAAAAGAACAAACAGTCCTGTTTACAACAAATACAATTCAATTGTACAATGTAATGTGTGTTATTCTTTGTTGTACATTGAGCTGATTTTACACAATACCATCATGCTGAAGAGTACGGGCATGTGCAAACAGAACATCAAATGCTTTCTACTGGAAAAAGAGAATTCATGAAAATATAATTTTGTGCAGGAAAATATCAACTTCAGCCAAATATTCTATTTTTCAGTAAGAAATCTCAAATAGAAATCTAGTTTAAAATCTAGTCATTTTCAATCTATTCATGAATTGGAAAAAAAATCAAGCCATTTCTCATTTTCATTTTTTATTATTTTTATTATCCTTTTAATAGTTAAGCAATGAAAACTCTCCAGGCTTCCAGTGTGCAGTACTGACATAGTTCTCTTGATGATAGTTTGCTTCAAAAATAGAAAAATTCATCCACATCTCATGATTATTTTTTTATTCTTCACTTCCTGTCAGAAATGGCAAAGAAGCCCTCACACAGCAATACCAGTGAGTAATGCTTTCATACTTTCCCATTCTCCAGACTGTTCCCTCCCTAATCCTCTGAAAGCAGGAAAGAATTCTGCAGCTGTCTTTTATAACAAACACGTTAACCATGTCAGTGTAAGCACAATGGGAAAACAAAACCAAAAAATCATTTCAATGCCTTATTCAAAGAAAATTGTAGATACACCTAATTGCCCCCAGAAGAAATCAACAGAAAGAAAATAAATTAGAAGTCGTAATGACACTCCTGAATAGTACTTCAACATTACATACGGATGTGGGTATAAAAACTAGAATTAAATAAAGGAATTAATAAATATATTTCTGGAGTAATGGGCAGTATTATTATGTTCTATTAAGATAAAGGGATAACGTCATTGTCAGAGAGGACCACTGCTATAGCACAAATACAAGGAAATACAAAAACACTGAAAACGTGGGTTGCCATGTTAGACATGCCAAAAAAAATGTTGAGACCTACAATTTTTTAACAAGGTTTTACTTGACTTTCTCTCTTATTGGACAGCAAAATCCACTAATCTCCACTTCTTTCCAGATCAGATTCACTGGTAATGAATTGGTAAATTCCAATCTCAGTTCAAGATATGTGGGGAGAACATGGACTAAGTTCTTGAATACTAAACAGGAGTTATAAAAAGTTGCTTTAACATTGCACAACTGTTACAGTACTCTTTTCTTCCCCTACATTTTCCTTTGCAAATGTCAACTATGAAATTTTTCAACCATACCTCTGTAGAACCCATGGTAAGAAATAACTTCTTCTGAAGGCAACTGTTTGTTGATCCATCTGACCTCAATGAAGCATTTGATGTTTGCTAGCAATTGAATTATAAATACAAGGTTAATACAATAAAAACTACCCTTGTAGACATACATTATCATATTTGAATATGTGAATAACAACTAAGCACATTGTGAATCAGTAATATCCAGGTAGAAATTGTGAAGTTGGATTTATTTGGAGAATAAGCCAATTAATTAATTTGACTGTACCCAATAAACAGTTTCCTTATCTTGTTATTTCAGAAGAAAATTGAAGAATAATGAAAAAAAAATCAGAAAATATGTAATGCAAGCGAATATGAAGTGCTTAATGGAGCAATTTCCTCCATGAAAGCAAACTAGATGTCTCACAGAAAGAGTCATTGACTAGTCTACGAAGTATACAACTGTGAGCAAGGTTTTAAAGGAACTCCATCAGTTGGATCCTGCCAACAACATGGATAAATTTTGTTTTATGCCCATATCTCTAATCATGTATCACACTGAAAAACTTTCTTTCAAAGAAGTCTTGCCTCTCACTCCCCTCCACTGAGACATCCCTCTTCATTACAACCTCCTCTCTCTGAAGCAACAAAAAAATGTGAGCCTGATCAAGACCTACTTCCCTCTCATTTTCTGAGACAGACATAAATAGAAAATAATTTGTGGAACCTTCCAAGAATAGAAGAGAAAATTATGTGGAAATGGCTTGTGAACACCTCTCTTCCAAGTTCGAGGAGAGAACTCTTCCTAAAAAGTCAAACTTTCAGTTCCTGCTGGACCAAATTACATGAGGTGGGACGTACATCACCCTCCACACCAAATCATATTTTCTTACCACTATGCACAGTCTCAAAAATAAAAAAAATAAAAAATAAAACCTATTAAATGCAGAAATGAAAATTTCATTTAAGCCAAGTTGGACACTTATTTCTGCCTTGTCAGTTATGGAAAACACTTTCAAGATCTCAGTTTCATCTTGACTCAAGTCAGAAGAACGTGTTCATCCCAGAAACACGCATATGCAGTCCCAGTGAAAAGAAAAACTGTTCTGACAGCTGAGCTGATTCTGTGCTTTGCAAAGTCTCTAAGCAATTCCAGTAATAAGCAGAAATATAGCTTACAATGAATGTGTAATTCCTTCTTGCGCTTAAGAGAATCAAGCACTAACCATCAGTTTTTCTCCCCAGCAAGCCTAAAATATCATCTTCGCCCATTAGTCCATCAAAACATAGTTCCTCAGTGCCATAACCAGAAAGAATTGTGGTAGGACTTCTGCAGTTCAGGGAGCTCACAACAGTCACATTAGGCAATTTCAAGATCAGTTGGCACCTTCTCATATCATATGCTCAGTGGAAGTTGAACATATGAGTTTGGTTTTTATGAACAGGCTCCTCAAAATTGAAAGGGAGAGAAATACAGCTTTGGGACCACAACTACCATATTTTTATTTATCATTTCCCAAGCTTAACATTCTTTTCTGAAGCACGAGACAGACTAGAATATGAAGAAACCTTAATCAAGAAAGAAATTTTTCTCCCTCTTGAATCTGTGCTTTGACCATAATGGAACTGGTACACTTCAAACTAAAGGACAAAGAGATTCTTACTCCGACAGTTCCCCATTCCTATAATACTTATGTCAGCCCATCTAGTCCTTTTAAACTCTGAACGCTGTGGATACTTGACCTCAACTATGTGTTGCTTTTTGTTGTTTTCTTTTTTTTTCTTGAAGACTGGATTAATATTTTATTGTCCATTTTTATGTTACTTTTTATGTAAATAAGAACAGTATCAAACAATGCCACAGGGCATTCTTCTGTTTCCATACAAGTCAAGATGGCAGTGTCTGAAGAATGAGATTCAGGTTCTTTTCCATTTTCTTTGGCATGAAGAAAAAAAAAAGTTTGCTAAGATTTCCTGAATTTTGCCACAGTTATGTAATTTCAAAAAAAAAAAAAAAAAAAAAGCTATTTTTGCAGAAGTGATAATAGAAACATACCTGCAAAACATCTTGGTAAAAGAACAGTAACTTTTTAAGTCCGTTAGGAGCAAAGAATTGCTCTATAAGTTGAAACTAAAAATAAAATTACAACAGCATTAATTGTGAAGCAGTTTCAAAGAACTGAAAATTTGGAAAGGTATTTAATACCTGTAATTTAATGATAATAAGTATTTACCTTGTCATCAGAAATAATGGCCTCCTCCACTTGCTGCTCACTTAAGTCTATTCCATCTGATAACTTTGATATCAAATACTTGTGTCTTTCATCTATCTGAGCTCTTCTCTCCTCTTTGGTGACTTTAGCTTGCTTAGCTAGCTCTTTCCTAGTTTCACTGGAAAGTACTATACTTTTCTTACCAGTTGTCTAGAAAATAAAAGTTTGTTACAGAGAGATCATTTTTCCCACAGTTATTTTATATTGCATTTAAGGATTGTATTTTTTATTGTTAATCTTTTAGGTGTTTTCATAACTACTTAAAGCAGGACCATGAAAAGATTTTATCAAAGGAAAAGAAAGCAAAAAATAAAAATCACTATAACTTATAAAAAATCACTAATAATTAACTTGTTAGTTCAAAATTACTTCCCAGCATAAAGCAGTTACCATAGAAACTTCAGAACAGGACCTCAGAAGAAGATGTGGATCCTGGCACTGAAATGGCTCTTATTTCAAATCATAGCTTTATGAATCTAGCTTTCAAACTTCTAAATGTCCATACTCCAGATCTGGGACCAGATCCACTTCTACCCTCTCAGCATTTTAACACACAGTATCAAGTTATTATCTCAGTGGAAAAGAAAATAAAACAAATCTACTACAGAATCAGTCACCACTGGAACAAGTAAACAATTGATATTTAATATGCAGGTTATATATAGGTAGTAGAAAAGTGGTAAAGAAGAAAGTTTATGTAGACAAAAGGCTTTTTAAAGTCTTCATAACCATGTGAACAGACTAAATATTTTTAAGTCAACAGTTAATCTTCAGAAGCTGTACAGAGAAGAAAAGATTTGGGTCAAAGAGTCACTAAGCTAAGCACTCCTCTTTGCACGTAGTTCCCAATAATGCGAGTGCCTGGAACACCTAGAGTGTTCTTCTAACTCACAGTTTTTAATGGAGAAAAACAGTGATAAATTACTTCATCTTTCCAGTACTCTCAATTAGGAACTGCAGTTGAACAATCACCTTTTAGAACATGATTGTTCGTAATCAAACAAACAAACAAACAAAAGCAACAAAAAGAAAAGAAAAAAATGCCAGTAGCTGTTGGTCAGTACCATTCTCATGTTTCTATAAGCTCCACCACTCCTGACTCAGAGTTCCTTCTTCTCCTGTACAGATCCCTGTCATATATGTCAGTCTCTTATAATCTCTGGGCCACATGCAAACAGCTGGATCTCTTGTGTATGCCTTTCTTGAGGCAGTATTCAGTTTCTCTTTCCCTCAGGTCAAATGTAATTCAACAAAAGCCAAAAAATTCCCACATTACATAATGTAAAACTATTAGAGATAACAACGATTTACATGCTTGTAGTTGTTAAATCTCTATAAGCATTACAGTAAACAGCTTTTACTTTCTCTGGTGGCAACTTCTTTCTTATTTATGTCTTAGTAAGGATACTAGAAGTCAAATACTAAATGTAATTTCTTCTGTGCTGTTTCACCAAGAGTAGAAGATGACCAAACAATTTAATAAATCCTGCCTTGGTGTCTGGGGTGGAGGAAAATACAGTGTTCTGACAGTGTTGCAGGGGAAAAAAAAGAAAAAAAAAAAAAACTACCACTTTTTAAAATATATTTTATCTCTGATTCACACCTTATGGGAGAAACACATTTTGATGCAGCATAGAATAAACTAGCATTTGTGCCAGACCTTGACTGGATCCAGAAAGAATTAATATAATCTGAATTATTTTAGTTAAATAAGCCTGCTCAGAGCTATGGATGGAAAGGACTCAATTCCCTCCACAAATTAAGCCAGTTCATTTAAACTAACATGAGATATCGAGATGCTACAGATATGACATTATTCAAGTATTCTTAACTAATATAAATCTTCATCTCAGCAAAGAAAAGAGATGATGAAAAATTCTATGAAACAAAAGCCCAATAACACACATGGAGGGCATAGAAATTAAATGGCCTAACACTATATGCTTTTGAGTGCTTCTACTTCCTTATAGTCAATAGATTAAGTGAACTCTGTACCATCCAGTATTAGATCAAACTTTGTCTAGCTTTGTCAATGACAATTTCAGCTTGTATAGAAGAAAATTTAACAGGCAAAAGGCAGCTGAGTCACCACCTCTATTAGAATGAATACACTTGCCGGAAGAAGAGAAGCCCAAGATGATCCTGTGACAGCAGATTCTAGTTCAGTGCTCCTTGTCTTTAGGACCCCTCCAAGCCTACGATACTTACTTTCTGTGCCTAGGGAAAAAAAAAAGCAGTGTAGAATACATGAGTTTTAGTAGAAACCTTTAGAAACTGTTTGGGGAATATCTTTTAATGGCTTTTACCAATTGCAAAGAATACTTAGAATACCTACTGATAGGGGAAAGGTTTATAAGAAACAGCAAACAAGCCCAATAATTTAAAGTACTAGCTTGAAGAAACCTGATCTGGAAAAATCACAAATTGAAATATTATCGCTTTTCACACTTGATATTCTCATCCAGTTATTCCTCCTCTATCTAAACTCAGATAGTCAGGCTCATGTCTGGCAAACTTGTTACCTGCAGACACTTAACAACTTGTGCCCGTGAACATCTGAAGAATACGGACTGCTAATGTTTGCAATAAAAACAAGACATCTGTTATTAGCGTAAACATCTTTTGTTGATTGTCTAAGCCTCCTTTAGAGCTTCTGAAGATTTCTAAACTTTATTTAATCAAAAACTTAGCAAATCCATTTTTTCTCCTAGAAAAGATAATTGGAATATTAAAAGTAATTTCAGTGACAAGAGTATTAATGTTTTCTTGATACTAAATAAAATAACATTACAGCGAGTCACATTATTTATTTTTTGTCGAGTTCTATGTTTTAAATGGTTTCTTCATACAGAAGAAAAAGTAGACAAAATGCACTGTGCTCTCCTTGGCTAACAAGCCAGTCATTTCACTGTAGATTATCAAGTTGGGCAGGTATATCTTTCCCTTGCTGAATCCACACTAGACATCAGTCAGCTCCCTCAGCGTTTGTGAATCCATCCTACCAGATGGACTCATTTTTGTTCAGTTTGCTTACGTATTCCCTGGTCTGGTAGAAAAGGATGAGGTTAGAGAGTTCTTACGTGAAATGGACATATCTAAGACCATGGGTTACAGCCAGGAATGCTGAAAGAGATGGTGATGTCCTTGAGGAGCCACGCTCAATAATCTTTGAGCTTTTCAATCATTATCACTGCTAATATTCTTGAAAAAAGAGATATCATGCTATATGCCATACTGTATACTATACTATAGCGTACTACTAATTTTAATTCCAGAAAAAAATTGTTCTAATTGCATTACTATGATTCAACGCTAGGAACTGTGTTAAGGGATTGGAGTTAGCACTATACTTAGACCTATAAATATAAATATAAATATATGCACATGCATGTACTTACACATAAAGCTGAAAAGTGTATGCTGTGGAACATTCCTAAGTGCATGTATCCACTCAGCTTATGTGAACAACTGATACACATTTAAATACTTCACTAAACAATCAGTTGCTCACATTGTTCCTGGATTTTTTTCCCCTATACAGGGAACAGGAAGTATCATAGAATCATAGAATGGCCTGGGTTGAAAAGGACCACAGTGATCATCTAGTTTCAACCCCCTGCTGTTTGCAGAGTCACCAACCACCAGACCAGGCTGCCCAGAGCCACATCCAGCCTGGCCTTGAATGCCTCCAGGGATGGGGCATCCACAACCTCCTTGGGCAACCTGTTCCAGTGTGTCACCACCCTCTGTGTGAAAACCTTCCTCCTTACATGTAACCTAAACCTCCCCTGTCTCAATTTAAGACCATTCCCCTCGTCCTATCACTATCCACCCTCGTCAACAGTCATTTTCACTCCTGTTTATATGCTTCTTTCAAATATTGGAAAGCCACAATGAGGTCTCCTCCAAGCCTTCTCTTCTCCACAGTACTTACCATTGCTCTCTCTCTTACCCTTTTTTAGAGCAGTAAGAGGTGGACAGAGTTCAGTGTCAGTTTTGGATGAGAGCTGCATTCTCCCCAGTTGCTCTGAGTCCTGCTGCACAGGGACATCAGGAGAGGAGTGCAGCTCATCCCTCCCCCTGAACTCAGCCTCATCTCCCACAGCCTCCTCCATCTCCACCGCCACTCAACAATTGACCTAAATCAACAAAACAGAAAATGACTCTATAACGCGATACTGCTAACAACCAATCACACTGTCAGTACGTGCATCCCTGTTGTACCATCACAGAATCCCAGAGCCGTTAAGGCTCGAAAAGACCTCTAAGACCGTGCGGTCGAACCCCCAACCCACTCCCGCCATGCCCACCGACCACGTCCCTCAGTGCCACATCCACGCGGCTCCTGAACACCTCCAGGGACGGTGTGCCCCCCGCCTCCCTGTGCATCCTGTGCCACTGCCTCACCGCTCTATTCTCAGAAGAAACGTTTCGCCCCGCCGATCCCCCCCGCGCCGGGCTGCGCCCTGCCGAGCTCCTTGCTCGGTCTCAGCGCTCGCAGCCTCTCCGGCAGCTGCTATGGCAACCCCTACACAAACGCGGCTGCCAGGCTGCGAGTTGCAACGCGTTTATCCCCGTTTCCCACGAGCTTTTAATTTAACTCCTCTCCTACGTGTTTCTTAGCGTCCCGCGGTGTTGTGCGACACGAAGCTCCAGGCACGCAGCAGCCCCGCGCCTCGGCAGACCCAGAGCCGCCCGCCCTCAGCGCAGCACCGCGAAAACAGCCAAGAAGAATGAAACCGACTCATGCTACTGGCTTCTGCATTGAATTTATTGAAGTGATCTGAAAACCACAGGGGGCCGCAAAACGCCCCGACGGCCGTTCCCGAAGGACCAGCTCGCAACACCCACAACGCTCCCATCTCCGACAGAAACACGGCGCAGACGCGGGACAGGCAGCGCAAGGCGCACGCGTGCCTCCGGGAGAGCGAGGGGAAGCTGTGCGCTTGCCCTGCGCCTGCGTGCTTGGCCGTGACGCCGGGCTCCGCGCTCGGCTCATGCGCGCTGCCCGACTGTCACCGCCGTCCCGAGGGGCGGGCTGCCGCAGGCGGTGAGCGGCACCGCGGTCCCCGGCGCCGGTGAGCGGCTCGGTGTGAGCGGCGGTCAGAGCCCGGCGACGGAAAGCGGAGGGGGCCGATCCGGGGGGTCGCTGGGGACGGCGGGGCCGAAGGGGTGCGGAGGGCCCCTCTGGGCCGAGGTGGCGCGGGGGGCCCGGGGCCGAGGGAGCTCGGCGGGAGGCGGCTGCGGGCTCGCCGGGGCGGGGCTCCGGCCTCCGGGCACCTGCCGGGCTGCGGCGGACGAGGGGAGCCGGGCTTCCTGCCGGCTTTGTTTTGAGGGGCTGAGGCTGCGTCCCGCCGAGCCCGCGGCCTGCCCGCTGTGCTTCGGTGCTGGGGCGGAGGGCGCGCGTCTGCTTGTCTGTCTGCGAGGGGTTTTCCTAAAGCGCCGGGCTCGCTTTTGTTGGCTCTTTGCTCGTGGTGGTGGCTGACAGCCTCTGCGGGGTTGGCACGGTTCCCTGAAGTTTGCTCTTCCTGTGTGAGCGGCTGGAGGCTGTGAAACGGCCCAGTAATCGCTGTGTAATTGGATGGTTGCAGCACGCTGTACTTTCCTCCGTGAGGTGTGCTGGGTGCTCGAGAGGTGGCTGTGTGCGTTAAAGCTGACCTAACTCTGCTCATACTGTTTACTCAGAGGGCGTTGAGGCGCTGGCACGGCTGCTCAGAGAAGCTGTGGTGCCCCATCCCTGAAGGTGCTCAAGGCCAGGTTGGATGGGGCACTGGGAAGCTGAGCTGGTGGGGGGCAGTCCTGTCCATGGCACAGGGTGGGGATGGCTGGGCTTTGAAGGCCATTCCAACCCGAACCGCCCTGTTTCTGACAGCCCTTCCAAACAAGAAGCATTGAGTCAGGCTTTGCAGACTTTCACTGTGTGGTTGTTCCTTCCCATTTGGAAGGAATCAGAAATTCCAGATTAATTTCTTAGATTTCAGTGGATACCATGTTCTTCCATCTTTGGTCATTAGGATCCTTTTCTACCTTCTCTTAAGTAGCTTGAGAAAGCAGGTCTGCCTGAGAGCCAACTAATTTTACCTTTTCTGCTTTTAATGTCTAATACTCGTTTACCTGCATGTCTTAACTACAGATTTTGCTGCAGACTCAGGTAAAATATTTGATTAATTTTTCCCTGCACACCTGCACTTCTGATACTGTAAGAAGAGGAAATAAAGTGCGGGGGAAAATCTTCCATCAAAAATCTAAACAAAAGTGCTTTATAGTTAAGTTTTCGGGTTTAGAGCTTCCGTGGTTATGTTTCTTTCCACTGCTGATACAAAATTTGAGCTGTCGAGAGAGGACTATAGATGTCTTACTTCCAATGGATTTAAGTTTTTCAATTGTTTGTGCTTTGAGCAGTCACCAGACTCCTGTATGCACCCTTTTAATAGGCAAACCTACCGTAGGTAACATAGTGTTTCTTTAAAATGAATATTTGCTGTTCTTCTTTTGTTATTTTTTATCTTTTTTTGATATGTGCTCCCATAGAGCCAGGTAAATACAAAATGCTAAACAGAGAGCATTTCTGGTAATGAAACAGAGCTTTCAAATGTGATTCCTGTGTAATTCCAGTTCCTATTTTTTGTAATGCTTTCTAATGGTGCTTCTGTCAATTTGCACCATTTTTATTGCTAGAGTTTCCTCCCTAGTTAAGTTTGAAATGATGGAGAGCCATCAAGTGAAAGTGTATGTTCTAAAAACGTTATGTTTATTTTCAGCGCTGTTGAATTATGAAGGCATATTGAGGTCCCAATCAGCCATGGAGGAAACGGATAGGGAAGCGGTTGCAACAGCCGTTCAGAGGGTGGCTGGAATGCTTCAGCGTCCTGATCAGCTGGAT
The DNA here is from genome assembly GCA_037305975.1 of Chrysolophus pictus. Lineage (NCBI taxonomy): Eukaryota > Metazoa > Chordata > Aves > Galliformes > Phasianidae > Chrysolophus > Chrysolophus pictus. The sequence continues at coordinate 35,942,184 of CM074577.1, forward strand.
AAAGTGGAGCAGTATCGCAGGAGGGAAGCTCGTAAGAAGGCTTCAGTGGAAGCTCGACTCAAGGTACGCAGTATGGGATGAGTTGTTGAGGATTTTTAAATGTTTCTGTCCACAGTGCAGCCTTGAAAATAGCCTGCATTCCATCTTGGCATAATAGTAATAACTATACTTACTATAACAAAAAAAAAGGAAACATGAAGTTTAGTGTAAGGAGTTATATTCAGGGTGCCAGCAGGCTTCTTAGATGAAGAATAGCTGTAAAAGTAATTGTTCTGTATCCATCTGAGGATTAAAAACTAAAAACCTCACTGAAAGGAGCATGAGAGGAATTGAAAGCTTTCAAACAAGAAAGGACAGTGGATCCTGATTAACAGCGGAGGAAACAGATGTTTTAAGAATCCAGTTTAAGTGAAGATTCTTGCTCACTGCATGTTAATGAGTCACTTAAGTTATTAATATTCTTGTTTCTTGAGTCACTGGACCTGACTGGGATCCAGTGCCGTAGCTGGTGGTTTCACCAACACAATAAATGCCTGAACACAGCTTTTTAAGTTTTGTAAATGCCTAAATCCTCTTTAAAGTGGATTATAGCTCCATGGAGCTGTAAGGAGACGACGCTGCAAGGATCCCAGCTGTGTAACTTAATGCTGAGGGCTCTCACTTGAGGGGTAAAAAAAACAAAACTGAAGTACTGAGCACTGTTCCCGATGGTTCCAAATGGTTTTGTTTGGATTTTATGTAAGTGATGGTCAGTTCAGTCTAAGGTGAATATGTACTGTAGGAGGAAAAGCCTGCATGCTGTACCCCTGCTTTCCCAGCATCCCCCATTGATTGTTGAAGGGCAAACTGAACGTCTGGGTGGGTGCCTGTTGTTTGAAATTTCTTTGGCTGTTTGAGTCAGTGACAAAGATTAGTTGATGGTTGCTGTTTTAACATAAGTTTCTACAGAAGTTAGAAGTTAAATATGTAAGAATTTGAATTTGTGAAACTTGGAAGATATGCCTCAGAATAAATTGAAAAACTGAATCAGATGGATTGAATGTTAAATCGTTGTATGATTTGTAAGCTACAGTCAGCTTTAGAAACTTGTGTCTTCCCTCGATGTTGAAGTACTACATTGCAATTCAGTGCAATGTGAGGTACCTCAGTTACTTTAGGGGAAAATTTGTTAATGCAGCAGTTCTGTAAACAGATAGTGTATAAAAATGCTGTACTGCTGCTCGACTGTGCTGAGTTTGACAAAAAAAAAAAAAGCATTTTTATCAGTAAAATCAGTATATCGTATTTGGAAGTACATAAACAATTGTGGCTTAAGATTGACTGCATTTTCCTGGGATGTTCCCTTTACGTTTAAAACACAGTAAATGTTGTTCATAGCTACCAGGATTTCCTATTTGGCTTCTAGTAACAGACAAAAACAAACCCGTGACAGCTCAGGCCTTTTGACCTTACATGTACAGCAAAAGTTATGGCCAGAGCCGAGCTAAACTGTGTGTGCCTCATTGCTTTACAGTTTGCTTCAAGTCCTTGAGTTCAGCAATAGAATTTTTGTTTGTGCCTGGCTTTTGGCTTGTCTTTTGAACTGTGTTATTTCCAGTTTCATTTTCTCTTGCCCGATTTCATCGTAGTTGCATATTTTTTAAGAAGATAGCTACCTAAAACATGGATGTGATGTGATTTCTTTCATGAAGATATGCTTTATAATGCATGTTAGTAATGTCAAGATTTTAAAACGATATTCAGGAGTAATGGCCCATTTGAAGAGTCATTATTTCAAGTACTGCCTGTCAGAAGAGAGAGCAGTATCAATAATCTTGCTGTATGCCATAACAATCTAGTAGTTGCCTTGTCAATCTACTTGTTTTACATGGACTAAACATCTAGTGTTTGTTTTTTTTAATATGGCAATACTAGATACTGCTATCTAAGTAAAATTTTTGGAGAAATATTGAAAATACAGTGCATTATGGTTAACGTGAGAGTTCTTTGTCTTTTTGTTTGCTTTTAAGGCAGCAATCCAGTCACAGCTAGATGGAGTACGAACGGGTTTAAGTCAACTGCACAATGCACTGAATGATGTAAAGGACATTCAGCAGTCTTTGATAGATGTCAATAAAGACTGGAGACAGAGCATCAATGCCATTGAAAACCTCAAGGATGTTAAGGATGCTGTAGTGCAACATAGCCAGCTGGCAGCTGCTGTAGAAAATCTCAAGAACATATTTTCCGGTAATCTGCTATTCTTTATGTAATCTGTCACAGTCTTAAAGCACTTCAAAGTGGTACAAACCATATGGTTATTGAATGATGTGGGAACTTTAAACCTTGCTGGGAATGAAGAGTTAAATCACCTACATGTCGTGTTCAGCAAAGTAATATTTCATCTAAATTTCTCTGTAAGAACTTCCAATCTGGCTTATCTTCATCATCAGTAAAAGTCAATAAGAAGCTTCTTGTTTGTAATTAGTAGCTGGAATCATATTTTTAGTATAGAAATCTGAACTATGCAAGCAGCATTTACAGAAGGTTCAGATGTATGTGAAATATGCTGGGTATCTTCAGCCGGGCTTGGGTAACAGTAGTCCCAGGTGATCTTCGGAGGCAAATAAGTTTGCAAGCAAATGCAGAATGTCAAGGAGCAAGATCTCCAGTCAGAGGGTTCCCTAGCAATCTTTCTCACACAGCGGTTAAGAACCTCAAGGATGATTTGTATTTCTACTTAAAGTAACATCCAGCAAAGAACAATGAATCTTTGTATGTTGCAGTGCTAGTTTGTTTCAGGGATGTTGTTTTAGTTTACCCCCATGAATGCAATTGAGACCTGAATGCAGCCTTTTGTTTTCTAGTGTCCTGAGAAGCACTGGGTGTGAAGTGTTTCCCCTGAGATTGTTACAAAGTAGAGTTGATGATAACTTCCCTCCTGTGAACCAAATGTTTTCATTACAAATCAAACGTTTTTCACCTCATTTAATGATTGTAACTGTCCTGATGTGCTTTTTTTTTTTTTATTTGAGTGCCAGATTTTATCACTATCTGCTGTTCTTGTGACATTTTCTCCATTTTTCTTCTTCTTGCCACTGAATCCTAATTCTATTCTGTATGGTTCCTTTAATACTGAATGTAGTTTTCCCATTTTTTCCTAGTGCTCTTATCTTGAGTTTATCTTTGGAATTTTGATTTGATTTTTTTTTACCTCTTTTTCTTCTTTTGTGCCTTTGTTGCAGTTCCAGAGATAGTGAGGGAGACCCAAGATCTGATTGAGCGAGGGGAACTTCTGCAAGCGCATCGAAAACTGATGGATTTGGAGTGTTCTCGTGATAACCTGATGTATGAGCAGTATCGCATGGACAGCAAAAACACACATGACATGAACCTCATCCATACGTACTTTGGGGAAATGCAGAAACTTTCTGAGGAGTTGGCCAAGCAGTTGTGGATGGTGGTTCAGAGATTTCTTGTTACAGTCCGTCGAGATCCGACCTTGCTTGTTTCTGTTGTTAGGATAATTGAAAGGGAGGAGAAAATTGACAGGCGCATGTTAGACCGGAAAAAACAAACTGGGTTCATACCTCCTGGCAGGCCAAAGAAATGGAAGGAAAATATGTTCAACATTTTGGAAAGAACTGTGAGCATACGAATTGAAGGCACTCAAGCAGATAGTAGAGGATCTGACAAAATGTGGCTTGTGCGTCATCTAGAAATCATACGTAAATACGTCCTTGATGACCTTCTGGTGGCTAAAACCCTGCTGGATCAATGCTTTCCCCCACACTATGACATTTTCAAAAGATTGCTAAGCATGTACCATCAGGCTTTGTCTATCCGCATGCAAGAGCTTGCTGCAGAGGATCTGGAAGCAAATGAGATTGTTAGCCTTCTAACTTGGGTTTTAAATACTTACAAAAGGTAAAGTCCCATTTATCTTTCTGTGAGAAAAGTTGAGGATTAGCATACACAACACAGTCTGTGCACTAATAATTGCACGTCTGTTAACAGAGTAGAAGATGAAGATACAGCTGTTTATAAAGAAAAAAAAAAAAAAAAGAAAAACGAAGAGGAATAATAGTAAAGGACTGTTGATATTTGTTAATGCCTTTTACTTTTTGGAAGCTTCTCCTTAAAACTTCTCCAGGTTTTCTAGTACATGGTTTTGAGTTGCTTTGTAAGCTTGAGGTTTTAACGCAGTTCCAGAGCAGCGTGGAGCTGCTGTCAGCCTAAAACAGTGTGTTTGTGCACTGCTTGGTGATGAACTGGGGAGAGCAGAGGAGTTGGAGTGCTTGTGTATGTGAAGCAAGATGTTTTTCGTTGGGCATAGCCCCAGTAAATTAGTGTGATTATTTACTTTCTATTGTTCTCCTTTGTAGAGCGTGGGACTGTTTAAGTATTGCTTCATGACTGTTAAATGGAAAGAATGTAGTAACTTCCTCCAGATTTTATCTGGATTTTACCATGTGACAGTTTGTTTCTTTAGAAGAATTTCTGCCTATAGGTTCTCTCCTGTGATACTGTCAAACTCTTAGTGTCTTTTGAGTGCTGTGATACGTTGAAATAATGTAAGGATTGGGTCTGTCCTCTTATTCTTCTGATAGAAACGGCTCAAATGGCAGTGTTTTAATTTTTGCTGACATATAGTTACTAGGCAACTGATTTATTTGGGAAAAAGTACTGCTAGCTTTTTGTACTTTATGAGTAACCTTGTTCTCAATAGCTGGCAGTGACCCAGAATCTGCACTGTGTATGGTTTTTGCTGTCTTTGATTGTTTGATCTCACTGTTTCAACAGATAGAGCTCCTGGTAGGTTTAGAGTCTAGCACCGTTCAGCAAATAGGTTGGAGATGCTACTATTCCAGGGAGTTTTTATGACCTGTTTTAAGATATGTTTTGGCTTACTCTTTGCTTTACATTCTTCTGACATTCTTCTGCTTTATTTCCCTATAGGGAACATCCAGGAGGAGTCCCTAGTGCATGTTTAATACATGGGCCAGAAGGGTATACTTGAGATGCAGCTGATAAGATAAAGGAGCTGAGTTCATTGGCTTCTCTTCATTATTACTAGAGGGCCAGAGGAATGAAGCAATGAATGTAAATCTGAAATGTGGGACTCTCTCTTCCTATGGGGGCATTGTCTGGGCAGAAATCCTGCTCTCAGGTCTTTCATTTACAGCCTTGGGCTGATGTTCCACTGAGACAGTTCTTGGTCTAAAAACTGTCAGTGAGGAAACACCTCAGGAAAAGTTGAAGGCTGTGAGTGTCTCTCTTTCCTAGTGGAGAAGCCTGATAGGGCAGCACAGTAATTGTGTTCTTTTAGGTAACAATAGAGCATTATATAGATGGCAATTAGCTTGTGTAGAGGGTGGTGGAATCTGCGTGTGGGTGGGAAAGTTGAAGTATTTCAGTGGGATCCTTGCAAAACTTGACCAAATCTCAGTTGCTGGACATCTCTTAACAGTACAATTAACAATTCTCTATAGAGATCTGAATATAATAAACTGTGCTGGCCTGTATGACATCACAAAAACTTCCACGAATTCATGAAAACTTCTGTGAAATCAGTTTAAACTTCTTTTCCCTGAATGAAAAATAAGCTCTACATTCCTATTCGCTTGTATGGAAAATAGTTTCATTCTTTCTAATCTTTCTTTACTTTTATAAATGTAGTTGAACATCATAGAGGACATAGAAACTTGTACTTTGTTCATGCTCATTACAGCTGCATTTCTAAACCAGCTGAGAAGGTAGAAGCCAGTAAAGAGATGCCTTCAGCATTCTTTTTCATGTAAGGAATTGATAAGAAGATGGTGCTGAACTTCTGTTTATAATTTTGAAGGATAAGAATTTAAAATACACTCTGCTGAAGTAGAAAGGGATCATTTTGTAAGCTCTTTTTAGAACTAGATTCCATTCATAGCTCAGGAATAGCGATCTTCACGTGGATAACAGCCATTACTTTTGAGTGGGATGCAGTTTTTACTGTGCTAATGTATTTGTCTCTCATCATTTCGTCAATGAGAATTTTGAAAACATACTACAGTTAATTAAACCTGCCCTAGGTTGGGATCAGGGCTCTAATCTGTTCTTTAGAAAAATCTAGGTTGTGTAAGATTCTCCTGATGCCCTTGTTCATGACATCATTTTATTAGAAGCAACACTTGATTGTAGCAAAAACTGCCGAGAATTCAGCAGCATTGGCTGCAGTTAGTGTCAGCGATCTTCACGCTAATGAATGGAAAGCACGGTGCTGTGTGTCTGGACGACATCCCAGAGCTGAACACCTTTCTTACAAGATGAGTTGGCATCAAGCCTGCCATGAAAGGCAGAATAGAAGTTTTCTTGTGTTAGTTTCCAGGGAATACAATTCTGGCTGAAAGTTCAACTTAATTATGGATGTTTTGTGTTGGGAAACAACCCTCTCTCTAATGGTTAGAAGCCTCCTGGCAAGGGTTGTGTTATTGCTTCCTTTGTAACAATTGGGAAAGGAGTATTTCATAGAAAGTCTTTGAGAACTGAAAGTAAGGGTCTGTGGTCTTTGTTCTGTGATGTCAGTTGGTGTGCCTTAAGAAAAGTGTGTTGTTTTTGTGGTCTTCTGAAGTAAGGATAATGGTGGTCAATGAGATTAGAAATACTTTCTAATACAGCATAGCGCCATAACTAGCTTCTCACTTTACCCCTATATGACTCTGAACAGGTCCTGCTATTACTATTGCTGTGTTCTTTATGGATGGAGTGGGATTCAGCTTTCTGAGAACCTTGAGCCCCTTAATATCTTCAGTCTCCTTTCCTGCACCTCAAAATGATGTTACAAATGTAAAGGACTCAGTTGCACTGGATTCTGTGCCTTCACAGACAACATGTTTGTGTTGTTTCCTTAGCGATTAGGTAGGGTGTTTCTAGGGCTGCAGTGGTTTTTGTGATGTGGAAGCACTGCTGAGCTGACTCACTGCATATCCCCAAAGGACACATTGAATTTGCAGAAATTTAGAAACTAAACACTTGGAGAACTGAACTTTTTTTTTCTTTCCCTCGCCGAGTATATTTGCATCAGTTGTTTATAAAATGCTCTGAGGAGTGTAGTTTTGCTTTATTTATTTATTTTTAAGCTCAAAATATTAAGGATTCTTGCTATTTTTATGCTTTGACATAGGAAGCAACTTCTAGAAATCTTATTTAGAGGAAAAATCTCATTGTGAAGTATTAGTTTTCCATAAATCTTTTAAAGATGTTCTTGAGGGTTGCTCTGTTTTCGAATCCTATGCGATCAAGCAAATACAGCCAGCAGCACTGTTATGGTACTGCACCCGTGATGTGCCCTTTTGATTTAGTTTGTAAGATATCTTCTCTTGTAGCAAGTGTGTTCTCTACCAATGCAAGAAGTAATGCTAGGTTTTATTTGAGTGTACTTTAGTTCTAATGAGGAAGTAAAGTAGCACAACAGAAGGTCTTTGAGAAGCTCTGCTCAAAACTTGAAAGGGTTAATATTTAAATATTTTAAAATTAAATATTTAAAATGCCTTTAATACTTTTTATGAAAATATGCTGGGCTAAAGTTCCTAAGATCCTATTCTTTCATATATATAGTTTTATGTCCATTCCAAAAACTTCTTAATAGTGGCAATAAGTATGTTTACAAAGAATTCCTTGGTGGTCAGACCAAAAAAGCTATGTAGTTTTTAACTTTCATCTCATTTTCCTTTGCTGATCTGAAATACTGTGGCATATTTTGTTTTGTTTTTGAACTCAGTACAGAGATGATGGGGAATTCAGAGCTGTCTCCTGAAGTGGATGCAAATTCTCTGAATCTTCTGCTTTCACAAAATGTGGTAGATCAGCTTCTCAGCAAGTACATGTCAACACTTACTGTAAGTACTAATAATTCAAAGATTCCTTCATATGAATGTATGGCCACACAGGTGCCTTAGTACTCAAAGTGCTGTACTTCCATCAGAGGAAGGTACAGTGACAGACATGAACTCAATGCCTTTACTTGTATAAATCTTCACATACTACATGTAGGTTGGTTTATAAGGTTATAATCAGAGAATTCTATGGATGTAAATCATGAAATCTCGAATAATTGTCATTTACAGACCGCAGTAAACACGTTTTGTTAGAAAGGGGGGAATTCCAGTGTTTGTACTTACAAACTTCAGAATTCACAGCACTCGTAGCTAAGGTATTACTAGAATTAGAAGCTGCTGATTCCTGTTTGGTTCTTGTAGTAACCAGTCTATATTTGTTACCGATTTGATCTTTTCAAGGTAATCAGGATGCTCATGGGATATATTTGCCAGTCTTTTTCATTTAATGCTTGTCAGCTGCCTAAGCAGAGCATTTCTTTTGGTGCATGCTTTTTCAAGTGCATTTTAAATACAAAAACACTGCATCTTGCTTGCAACAGGTGACACTTCATCTTTTTTAAACTAAAAGTCATCAAAAATTGGTCGGCTACACGGCAAAGGAATCAGTATGTGGTTGCCAGGCTTTAAAATGATTTTTCTTTAAAGATTCAATGTTGTTTGCCTCTTAGACTGGCTGTTGGGATATGTGAAACTTTGGACTGGCTGTTCTTGTATTGTTCAGTTGGATTCCTAACTCTGGGAGCTCTGCCAAGCAGAGGAGGGAGGTCTTTAGCTGTTTTAATTTGTTAGATACTAAAACATGCCTGGCAACCGCAACCAGTTGGACTTGATGCCCATCACATCTTGTTATCTGTTACTGCACTTCTCTATGACTGCTATTCCAAATATTGCAATATTTTATTTTGCTTTTATTGTGGTGCTGGATTAAATTATCTCTGCTTTCTCTTGGTTGCTTTATTTGATGTAGTCTAACATCATTGGCTGGCTAAGGAAAGCACTGGAGACAGATAAAAAAGACTGGGTAAAAGAAACTGAGCCGGAAGCAGATCAAGATGGGTACTATCAGACTACGCTCCCAGCTATTGTTTTTCAGGTATAAGAAAATTTGTTTATTCTAAAAAAAAAAAAAAAAAAATGCAGAGGAGTTTTTGGTTGGTTGGTTGGTTATTAATTTTTTTAAATAAAACTGGTGCTAGTGACTGTTCTTTTACTTACCATTGAGGGAGACCTGCCTTTACAACTAAACTTTTTCCCTTAATGTAGATGTTTGAGCAGAATCTTCAGGTAGCTGCTCAGATAAGTGAAGATTTGAAAACAAAGGTACTCCTTCTATGCCTTCAACAAATGAATTCATTTCTAACCAGGTAAAACAATTATTCAAGTATAAATACTTTATCTTGCCTCCAGTTGTCTTCACTGCTTGGTTTTCCTGTGGATGTGTCTTTATTTCTTTGTCTCCTTGTGCCAACCAAGCTTTTCTTTCATTTTCTTTCTTCCTTCCTTCACCAGAGAAGTTCTGTGTTGGTGAGTGGCATGATGAGTTCCTCTTTGGCTCTAGTTTTTGGAGTCAGTTCCTCTTTCTTTGATATTTCAAACTGGTAATCCTTTCTCATAACAAAGAGAGAAACAGAGAGACAAAACATCACATGAGCAACAAGCCCTTGAAAATACTTTTGTAGATAAATGGCAAGTCCTTATGGAGCGTTTATTTTACAGTGTGTAGTTATTACAGATTTTGTCTGCTTAATGTTGTTCTTTGTATGTGTTACAGATACAAAGATGAAGCACAGTTTTATAAAGAAGAACATCTTAAAAATCGCCAGTATCCTCAATGCTATGTTCAGTACATGATTGCAGTCATCAACAACTGTCAAACTTTTAAGTAAGTCTGTATTTTCTTGCTAGATTTAATTTGTAATACTACATGTTCCCAGGACTTTCTTAGATTTTTATATACAAAGAGGGTTTTAGGTGAGATAGTTTAGCTGACTAAAGAAAGCCAATAGGTTTAAATGTATTCAACATTTTAGGAAGCAAACCTTGTTACTCCTGTTGGCAAACCAAATCACATTCACCTGTGAAAAGCCACTCTCCTTTCAGAATTGCAATTGTCTGTTTCAATTTGTCTAGGACCAGTTATCTTTTCGTACATTTGTTCTCTCCCAATCCACCTTCAAGCACTGTGATCAAGGTGGATGAAACGGAAGACATTAAGGGTATAGTTGACTTTATTCAGAATATTAAAGCAGGAGAAAGAAATCCTCATTGCTCATGTTTCAAAACAAGAAAAGTCCTTCATATGTTTCAGAGTTCAGCAATCCAGTCTCTCGTTCATCTCTTTCTACTGCCATTCTTCAGTCCACAGATGAGCAGTAGTTCTTATTTTTTTTAACCAACACGCAGGTAAGTTAGTGTGGTCTCTGGAAAGTCATGCTGAGGAGTCACTTAAGGCTTCCAAAGCAAGCAGAAAACGTTGCTTCACCTTGCAAAAGTAAGACTGGTATGTCTGTTTCTGTTCATGCATTCGGAAAATTTAGTAGCAATGCATCTTCTTCAGTGGATGATGAAAGGCCTTGTTATTTGTCACAGAGAATCTATTATCAGTCTGAAAAGAAAATACTTGAAAGTTGAAATGGAAGAGACATTATCAAGCAGTCATGCAAGCATGGATGTGATTTTAGACATCACTGCCAAAGAAGGATGCTCTAGCCTGCTAGATGAAGTCTTCATGGATTTAGAGGTTGGAACTTTTTTCCTCAAAAAAAAAAAAACAAACACAAAAAGCATTATTTCCTAGGAAAAATAATTCAGGAATGATCTAGGTATGAAATGTCCTGATTGCTGAACGTGTGCTAGCAAAATGCAAGGAAACTTCATTGGTACAGTTTGAATGTCAGAGACTGAAAGGATTTTTGATTGTATTTCACGGGATTGTTTCAGGCAGGTGCTTTGTAATAGTGAATATACGTATATTTTAGGAGAGTGTACGCAGCCAAATAGTTGCACAGCTGCACTGTAACAATTATTTGCTACTGATAATACGCTGCTATCTTTGTACAGGTGCCATAAGGAAAACCATTAAGATTGTTTACTGTCAGTAAAGATTATCAGTTTCTGACTGATAAATTCAGTTCAGGAATTCTGGCTTCTGATAGAATCCTCCTAAAAAAGGGAAAGGGGGGGAAAAAAAGGGCTATGTATAGTTTAAGAGAAATTGGAAGTGTGGGCAGGAAGGTGGAGAAATGAGAGAGATGTGGAAGGAAAAAAGATGTTCTGAGTATTTTGGTTGTGAATGACATTTTGAAATGATTCGCAGTAAAAAAGATGTGGGAGCACTGTCTATTCTAAACCTGGAGCTCTTCAGCAAGACCTTTATTTTTTTAACTGTGTTAGTTGATTATGAAGAGGCACTCAATCCACTCAAATGAGCAGTCTTTGAAATTATTTAACTTGAAGCTTTGTGTCTCCATTAGCATTTGTACAATGCTTTGATACGCAGAGTATTTTCACTGGGAAGAGGAAACAAGATAGCAGACCTGTGTGAATGTTGAGAATACTGGAATTGCATGTTCTGCAAAAGGCATAAAACGCATAGGCCACCAGATTTGGTACAGACACAAGGGAGGTACAGACATGTTGGGGAGTAGCCAGAAGCAGCTCAAAGGAATGAGCACCAAATTTCATTCTTGCAACAGTTTAAGGGTGCATTGTGTTAAACTGGAATTGTCCTCCTAAGGCAACTTTGTTCTTGGACCATAGTTTTTTTAATTCAACATAGACATTTAAATAGAAGAAGTCCTAAAGGATTTTGGAGAACTTGTGAAATAAATGCTTAGGTTATTGCAGTTGGTTTACATACACAACTGGTGTGTACGTCGAGGTAGTACTCTATGGTAGCTGTAGTTCTGACAACCCATCACATCATTTTTCTGTGTTAACTGTTCTGGTTGAAGGAATGTAATTCAGAAATATATTACACTTAGAATTGTTTCCTTATTTTTCTTAGTTGCACTAATCTGATGAAAAGTGTCAAAAACTTCATCTCATCAATTATAATTGTTATCTTCTCAGCCCCATCTGAATGAGCTGATGACAAAGAAGTGGTTGTTGGGGTCTAATGCTGTGGGAACTATTTGTGTCACTGTAGAGGATTATTTTAATGACTTTGCAAAAATAAAAAAGCCTTATAAAAAGGTAGGTGCAAAACATTCTATTGTACCTTGCAAATGTACTCTGAATGTCCTTTTGGTTTGGTTTTTATGGATACTGTATGGAATGTAGAATTGGAACACAGACACTGAAATTCTGCATTGATTCATCACTGGAAATTAAACTGTAATCGTATTGCATTAACCTGAATTGAGCATTTCTCATCTATTTTGTTCACAGCCATCTGATGTTTTCAGAGAGAGATTAGACTTGCAGGACTTAATACAGAAAATATGTTGTAATATTACTAAATTGTATTCTTACCAGCTTGAATTTTTCTACCTCACACCAGAAGTTTATAGGTAGATATGTAATTAGCTTTGTTTGCCTGCAGTTATTTTTTTTATAAATGTGCACACTTAATGTATTGTTTTAATATGTACATTAAGGTGGTAACACATTGTTAAGTTGGCAACATGAGGTTGACCAAAGACATAATACGTGTTAAAAATGCTGTTATATCAGTATATTGGGTGGTCTTAATATATTTTTCCCATGGTCTGTCAAAGGATTTTTTTTTCATTAGCCTTGAGTTTTTAGTATTATTCTACTTAGTTTTACTGAATTAAAGTCAATTTGTATGTAGTTAAAATAGCATGTCTTAAAATTCCTTACAGCAGTTTAGGAAATACTTGAAGCTAGCAAGATCAGGATTTACATGAGGCCTTTGAAGAAACTCTTGGGAATGTTTTAAGACACAGAATCATACAGTTATTCTTTCTTAACTGAGCTCCTACGGAGATAGAAGGGACTGCTTAAAGTTTCTCTGACCTTTTAACGTGTTTGTCTTCGGGATCTAAAGATACTGGAGGCCTTGAAATATGTGAATTATAAGAGTTTTCACTCCAGAAAAAGTATACAAAAGAAGTTAGGTGGTCACAGAACTAGTCTATCTCTATGGAACAGTTTTCCAGGACTGATTTGTTACTGTGAGGTAATTGTGCTTGACATGAGCTTCTTCAATCATTAACACCAATCTCAGAGATCACGTGTGTTTCATCATGTAGTGTTTATTGCCACCTTAGGGAGAAAAAAAAGTCAAACATGACTTCTGGCATTTATTATACCTTCTTCCCAGCACAAGTTTCCTAGACAACACACCTGATGTTCCAGCATCGGTAGGACACACTTGTCTTTCCCTGAAGTTAAAACGGTCTTGATTAACTCAGTTCTGAAAGTTCAGGTTTTAAAAGACATGTGAACAGAGCAGGTTTTTGCTTCTTCATGTTAGCATCATGAAAATCTGAAGACACTCCAAGTATATTATATTAGTGAAAGCCGTAGACTGGTGATAGAGCACAAAAACGTGTTTCAAAGCCTAATCATTGCTCTGAATGGGGACTTTGGCAGTTATCACTGGTGTAAGCCACCACTTCTTTCTTTCAGACGATGACTACGGAGGCCCATCGAAGGGTGGTTGTGGAGTACATCAGGGCAATCATGTTAAAACGTATCTCTTTCAAGAATGCAGAAGAGAGAAAAGAGGGCGCAGAAAAAATGATCAAAGAAGCCGAACAGTTCAGATTTCTGTTTAGGAAGCTTGCATCTGTGAGTATTTGTTTCAGTAATGATGTTAACTTGGTAATTTTTAACAATTTTGAATAAAAACACATTGCTTGGGAGTAACCCAAGCGTATCTCCAGCGTGGGTGAATAGTAAGTAACAAGAATGCCATGTGGGGGCATGGTCCGAGTTCATGAACAAACACAAGCCCACTGCTAAAGCAGTATCTGAATAGCCTCGCAGTGGCACATTTTTACATAAACTTTAAGGGGAGATCTGGCTTTCACATCAGTTATTCCTAATGTTTGTGTTGCGGATTAGCAACAGTTATAGACCAGAATACAGAGTTGTGTGGATAAATACGACATGTTTGTCAGACATGGCTTCCTTTACTGATACTCTGGAGATAATGACTGCAGATGAGGAGGAATAGGGAAATGCAGAAGAGAAGAGGTTTAATGTGACAGTTCGCAAACATTTTTGTCTTAATGGCTAAAGTTTCCTCTCTTCAGGGTATTTAACAGCATTGTCAGACAAAAAAAGAATAATACTAATTAAAGAATTGTGTATAGATATTGGGGGAGCCAATCTTTCTTTAGTCATTTTTTAATTATTATTGTTTTATTATTTTTTTAATTATTATTTTCCAGGGATCTGGAGAGGACACTGAAGGACTTTGTGATATTATTAAAGCCATTGCAGAGGTTATCAAACTAACTGACCCTTCCCTGCTCTATCTGGAAGTTTCAACTTTAGTCAGTAAATACCCAGATATCAGGTAATTCTCTTTGCCTTCAAAGTCAAAAATAGATAATATCCTAGTTTCTTAGTAACAATGGGATAATTTTAAAACAATGTGTAGTATGTTCATATTGATCATATTTTGAAATGTAGCTGCTTTTTTTTAATAATGCTAATAGCAATTGTACATGTCTTGGACTAGAAGGTATATGCATTTAAGTACTTATTGGTATGGCAAAGAAATAATGAAACTATTCCCATTGTGTTTTGGGAGGGTGAAATGCATCCTAGATGCCTAAGTGTAGCCAGAAATAGTGCCTTATAGATAGCTGAAAAAGCCAGTTCTTTGTGACCAGAGATCGGATTAAGAATTAGAGGTCCACGCTGAAAGTCAATGAAAGGATGATCTATGGTATTTCTAGCATGACGTTACTTCTGCAAGAACCAATGCCAGCCTTACCTTTTTTCTTTGGCAGGGATGACCACATTGCAGCTTTGCTGTCGGTGAGAGGAGATGCCAGCAGAGATATGAAGCAGACTATCATTGAGACTTTGGATCAAGGGCCAAGCCAACCCAATCCAAACTACGTGCCAATTTTTAAAGAAATTACAGTTCCTACTCTAAATGTGGCAAAACTTCTTAAGTAAGGGACAGCTCTGTTCATGTGTTGTTACTGGCATGGGATTGAGAGGTGTGAAATAGTGAAATATTTGAGGGTGAGTTTGGCAGTGCTATTTCAAGTAACGTTCAGTGCACACTGGGTATGTTTCTTTCTCAAGGTCGGGATATGGGATATAGTCACATTTCTGCAGGTGCTGATACTGCTCTCAGCAAATACATTTCTAGTCGTGAAATATGGCATTGCAAACGTATAAAGATACTTACACTGAAAATCACACAGCTGTGGCAGTGCTGGGTGTGTATTGCTGCTCTTCCAGAGCCTCGTCCCATGGCACAGCATTGGGTGTACATTAACATCACCATTCACTCCCACCTTTTGCTTGGTGTATGTAATTACTTTGGTGTAAAATAGTTTATGGCAAAAACCTTGTTATGGAGCCAGCTTCCTGGCCACGGGACCGCAGAGGGAATCAATAAACAGCTGAGAAGGGCGTGAGGTACAAAATGTCGTCTTTGTGGATTCCCTAAAAAGAGCACACGAAGCACCACTTGTTCAATAAAACGCTAAACCACGGCCACGTTCTGCTGCGTGTTCTGTGTTTTGCTTAAGGGGGGAACGAACTTCAGATTTAAAAGCTAATTTTAACACAGGAGGGGCCGGGCCCGCGCCGCCTTAGGCCGCCCCGGCTTCTCGTCGCCATGGCGACGGGCGTCACGCGCCCTTCCTCGTGCTTTCCCGCGTGGGCGCGGTCTGGTGACGTCACTTCGCGCCCCGCTCGGCCCGCCCCCGGAAGCGGAAGAAGGCTCGCGCTGTCCGGGTTGGGGCGGCCGTTATGGCGGCGCCTCACGGGATGGGGCTTCCCGATCCCTCCTTCTTGTGGAACGTCTTCCAGAGGTGAGGCCGCGGAGAGCTCGGTGCCGCTCGCCGAGCTGGTACGGGGAGCGAGCGGGCCTTGGGAGGAGGCTGGACGTCTCTGACGGGCGCTGGGCGTCGGCCGAGGTTTGCGGCTGTGTTCCCGCAGCGGGAATCCGAGGGAGAGCTGTAAGGAGGGCTGGGGGAGGCGGGGTGGAGCGAGGGAGGTAAGCTTAGAGGTGTTTGCCTGCTGGGAATCCGGGAGTGCCGCAATCTGTGGAGGGCGAAGAGCCTGGGGAAGCTCGTCCCTCGGGCCCGTTCTGTGGGAGATGTGTCAAAGGGTCCGCCTGGGCTCCGCTAACAGAGAGGCCGGGTATGGAGTAAGCGGATTCTGGGTGTGTTCAAACTGAGGAAGAGAAGGCTTTGGGGAGGCTTTCTGCTACCTGACAGGAGCTTATAAGCAGGAGGGAGGCCGACTTTTTACACCGGTAGATGGTGATAGGGCAAGGGGGCGCGGCTTTAAACTAAAAGAGGAGTGATTTAGATTGGATGTTAGGAGGAAATTCTTTGCTCAAAGGGCAGTGAGAGGGCGCTGGCACAGCTGCCCAGAGAAGCTGTGGTGCCCCATCCCTGGAGGCGCTCAAGGCCAGGTTGGATGGGGCCCTGGGCAGCTGAGCTGGTGGGGGGCAGCCCTGCCCACGGCACGGGATGGGGCTGGGTGGGCTTTGAGGGCCCTTCCAACCCAAGCTGTTCTGTGATTCAAAGGATGGTAGGTTTGGATCAGCAGTGAGTAAGAGTTACTGCCTGGCAGGAGTGACTCAGAGAGGTGACATTTGTCCACCACCCTTTTGTGAAACTTTATCTGAGAACTTGAAGGAAGTATGTGTGATGCCATTTCCCAGTTTCAGCTGGTCCAGAAGGAAGCAGGTGGACATTCTGCCTTCTCCACCAGGTAGGCCAGTAGAACCATTTTAAATAATGCAGCTAGCAAGGCTAGTTGCATGGGTCTTGCTAAAAGTATTCCTATCTGGCATAGCTCTCTATAGGTGCGTTGGACTATATTGACAAAAGATTGGTTATAGATATGGATAAAACTGCTACAGTTTATGTAGCCCAAATAGTTTTCAAAGAGGCTTTCAACATGCATAAGCATCAAACAGCTTTAGAGAAATCTGGCAGGCATGGAATGAAAGGGAAAGTCCCTTGGTGTATAAATAACTGGCTGAAAGGGAAAGCATGTGGTTTTCTGTTACACTGATAGATGCAGCGGTTCTGGGATCTTTGTTCAATACATCCAAGAGCATCTAGGGGAACAGAGAGTAAATGCTCAGCTGAAGCACAAGCTTCAGCTTCTAGTTACACAGACTAATGTTTGAGTATTTTTAAGGCATCTGTTTCTTTTTCTACTAACAAAGCACAAATGTGCACTCCAGATGTTGTGGCGGATTCTTGCAGCAAGAGCTAAGCCTCTGAAGGCTTGGCAGGAGCACCCTGCAGTACTCAGTGACCGAGCCGTGTCACCTTCACGGTTGGATCCTGATTGCTGTATCGCGGGTAGCTGAATTCCAGAATAGATACCTGATGGCTGCAAGGAAGATTCATAGAATCATAGAATTTCTCAGGTTGGAAAAGACCTTAAAGATCATCGAATCCAATCACAAGCTAACCATACTACCCTAACTCTAACAACCCTCTGCTAAATCATGAACCTGAGCACTAATCCAAACAGTGTTTAAACACATCTAGGGATGGTGACTCAACCACCTCCCTGGGGAGCCTATTTCATTCCGTGCTTAACAACCCTTTCTGTAAAGAAGTTTTTCCTGATATCCAACCTAAACTTACCCTGGTGCAACTTGAGGTCATTTCCCCTCATCCTGTTACCTGTCAGCAGTGAGAAGAGACCAACCCCACTCTCTCTGTAAGCACCTTTCAGGTATTTGAAGAGAGCGATAAGGTCTCCCCTCAACCTCCTCTTGCCCAGACTCAACAGTCCCAGTTCCTTCAGTCACTCCTTGTAGAGCATATTTTCCAAGCCCTTCACAAATCTTGTTGCCCTTCTTTGGACCTGCTCCAGCACCTCAATGTCCCTTCTGTACTGAGGTGCCAAAAATGAATGCAGTACTCGAGGTAAGGCCTCACCAGTGCCGAGTGCAGAGGCAGCATCTGCTCTAAGCTGACTGATGGTTGGGAGCAAGATAAGCAGATTGTAACTCTGCTACGCTTACGTGGCAAGGTTTGGTAGTGGGGTCTGGGGTGGCTCTGTGAGCAGAGCCCTGTGCTGCCTGTTCAGCTCAGAGCCAGCCCCGGTTGCTCCAGAAGGACCCTCTGCTTCTGCACAGGGATCAGCGAGGCAGGACTTTGGAATGGTTGGAATGGAGAGGGAGTAAGCTGTCAGGTGCAGGGGGAAAGCCCTTGTATATAACAGAGGGAAGCCACCTCCTTGAGTTAAACTGTTCTGTTGTCAGTATGTTTGTGTGTGTCACACATTCTTATGGAGAAAACTCAGAACTTTCTTAACTCATATCCAGAATGTCTCATCAGTCTGAGCAAAGCATTTAATTTGCAGTGCCTGTGAGTGATTGACTAAACAGTTATTTATTTATTATTTTTTTTAAAGACAAATCCTGTTTGCATTTTATCTGGTAAGAACAGAAATGCTGAGGGTTGTAGCTAAATCCTGTTAATTTCAGCAACTTAAGGCATGCCACTTTTTTCTCCCCTCCTCCAGGGTTGATAAAGACAGGAGTGGAGTAATCTCAGATACAGAGCTTCAGCAGGCACTGTCCAATGGTAAGTAAGTTTGTAAAGAGGGAAGGAGGCCCATTGTGAACTTCATGGTACATTTCATGCCAGTCAGGCTACTTGACTCTTTTGTTCTTGACTTTTTGCTCCTTGCTCATCTCCACTGTACCTCCTTCTGAACCAGTGCGAAGGTCAGACATTTACAGCCAGCCTTTTTCCTGCACATAAGAGCTTTTCATTCAGTATGGTGCAGGAAGTGAAGGTGGTAATTTTTTATTTTTAAATGAGGCATTTTTTTCCCACTTTTTTTCCTAACCAAGTAGAAAGATGTACTTCAGACTTAGCTTGAATTGTAACTAGGGCATGGTCAAATAACTCGGGGAAGCCAAATAAAAACAGAAGACTTTTTTCCAGTAGTCACATTTTCCTTCCTTCTGGTGATTTGGGGTGGTGGTGTTGATTTTTTTCCAGAATATATCCTGTGGATGGTTGTGTGTCACAGTCCAATGTGGTCCAAAAGAATGTAATGTGTTTCTTTTGAAAACACTAGGAAAGTATTCACTGTTGTCACTAGATATTGAAGTTCTATGTGTTCTTGACAATAAGCTTTTCAACATGTCAAATTTATGCAAATAGTATGGCAAGGATGGGTAATCACATAGTAGAGTTATTTGCATAGTAAAATCCTGTGCTGCCTTGTTGCCTTTTGTTGTTTTTTTTCTCTCCTGTGCTGACATGTTCAGGTATTTGTCGTGTCAGGGGAGGAGGAGGTAGTAGTCTGTTGCTGGCTGTCTGAACAAGCTGAAATCAGTACAGTTCTTCAGCACTGAAGTTGCTATGGTTTCTCTGTATGGAATCTGTATTAGTCTATTGAAATTTTCTACATGAAATAAGTAAATATACTCTGCTCCTTAGAACTTCGGAGTGCTTCCAACCCAGTGAAAACAACTGGTTCAAAGCGAGTAGCCTTTCCACATTCAGTAGCAGCTGTTCACAGAAGTCCAAAGCTCCTCTTCACATGGCTGTGCTCAGACCTGTCTAAGCAGTAGCATTTATTGGCCTGAAAACACTTATTTAAACAATGCTTTTAATTCAGCATGGTGGGGGGATTTATACAAAACTCAACTTGAAGTTGCATTGTGTGGCTCTGTGATGTTAAGAACCTGTTCTTTTCACTCACTGTCCTGTAGTAACCCATCTGTAGAATAGGAAATAGTCAGATTTTTAGTTTTACAATGAGAAATGAGTGAGAGACTCCAGACAACCTGGGAAGAAAAAACTTATTCTTGGCTCTTCTAAGGCTTTGGTTCTCAGCTAGATTTTAGTTTGCGTTTTGGGTGTTTTTTTGTTTTTTGTTTGTTTGGTTGGTTGGTTGGTTTTTTTGTGCAGCGTGAAAAATGTTGGGTTTCTGTGCAATATCAGTAAAGCATTGGTCGGAAGTCATCAAGACCACAGTTATTTCAAAGCAGCTTTGTTAAACGTTAAGGAGCTGACTTACTTAGCTCTGAATTCTCTACTTATGGTTCCTGTGGCTTTTTGTTTGCTTGTTGTTCAGTTGCCTTTTTTGAATGTTGCCTGGAGGAACAAAGTAATTCTTTCTGTTTCAGGCACGTGGACTCCATTCAATCCAGCGACAGTCAGGTCAATTCTTGGTGAGTATGGCTGCGTGCTGTGAAGTAAGCAAAGACTCTGTTGGTTTTTCAGCTCTAGTTTGAGAAAGCAGTTGTTGCAGAATATTTTCAGAGAAACAAATATATACAATTATCATAATACTTGTACATTATGTTTTTCTATTGTAAAGTTGAATGTACATTTAAAGGTCTGATGAACCAGTCTGGTCGTGGTGAGCTGGTCTGTGACTGTAAAGAATCTGTGGTTTTCTAAGTCTTGTTCTTTTTTCCTCAGTAGTTGTAAGATATAAACCAAAGTATTGACCCTTTTGAACTATAAATGAATGCCCTGTGTTTAAAACTTGCTCAGCAGCAGTCAGAATTCCATCCCTGTGCAATGTGCTACCTACATGAAGGGGACGTAATTTAAAAGCTGATCAGTGTTCCAATGCTTCTGGCAGTCTATAGACGTTGTAGGCTTTCTCATGAATCCTAAGAAAAGAGCAAACCCTGCTTTCTCATTTTGTCACTGGATTATCAGTCAAACCCTAAGTGCTTTGAAACTGGAAATGAAAACACAGGAAAAATAAATATTCTGTAACTCACTCTGATTTTCTTGCTTAATCCTTTCCTCCTTTGGTGGACGACTTAAATATCATTTGTATTTTAGTAATTCCTCACCTGTTTACAGTACTCCCTAAAGCACTCACTTCTTTCTTAAGACACCAGCAGATCTTCCTGATGACTTGGCAGAGCTGAGGTTCTTACATGGCTTTCTTTTTATTTCAGGCATGTTTGACAGAGAGAACAAAGGTGGTGTGAATTTCAATGAATTCACTGGAGTCTGGAAGTACATCACAGATTGGCAGAATGTCTTTCGAACGTATGACAGAGACAATTCTGGAATGATTGACAAAAATGAACTAAAGCAAGCACTAACAGGTTTTGGTAATTCATTTGTAATTACAGTTTTTATGATCGGATTATGTCATCCAATGACCTTGGTATTGTTAGGGCTGTACTGCTGGGACACATGACTAGAAATAGAAATGAGACAAGTGAAAGGCAGTAGGACGAGGACCTCTTAGAGACACTCTGCCACAGTTTCAGCCGTGCAGATTGTTGGCTTGCTTTTTAGAAGTATTTCGCTTTATGGAGGAAATGAAAGTGCACGTGCTAGTACATGTGTGTGAACTGTTTTTTCCATTCTGTTAGTAAATCAATGGTCACTTTAATCCATAATGATGTTTACTATACGGTGTGTAACTGTTGTTATTGAGCATGGTTTATATTGCATGCTTTCTGTTTGTACACCTGTGTTGTTCAGTAGACAGCAGGAAAAAACAAGTCTCTCGTAACTTCTGTTTTCTGCTTCTGTTGCCCATGCCTGCTGAACAACCTAGCACTCTGTTCAGAAACACAGCAGTAATTGAATCATCCTAAAGGATTTCTCTTGTCCAAGGTTACCGGCTGTCTGATCAGTTCTACGATACCCTTATTCGGAAGTTTGACAGACAGGGAAGAGGCCAAGTTGCTTTTGACGACTTTATTCAGTGCTGTGTTGTTTTACAGGTAAGAAAGAAGATGTGCTTTTAATGGCAATTTAAAAAAAAAATTGTCTTAAACTTTTATGGTTCTCACTTTATAATACTGGAACTAGAACTTGCTTATGAATAATCATCCACTTGAATAAAGCGTACAAGAGATGCTAGAAACATCTCTAGCTGTAGATCTTCACTTGTTATCCATTTGCATCCCACACAAATGAATCTGAAGCTCTTTTTGACCTCTTAAGTATTTTTGATGGGGTGAAAAAATGAAATACAGCCTCGGGAAAACATTTAGTGTTCTTCTCATTAGCTATGATATAGAGTTTCTTTGGGTCTCGGATGCATTCAAGCTGGAGTGTGTTATGTCCCATGTTGTCCTCTTATGTGTACTCCAAAAAGATGTTCTTGCAATCTAAGCTGTGAGGATTTCTATTTCAGTCAAAGGCTCTGATTTACAATCTGATTTACAGGATTTTTGACCTAACAGCTAAATTATTTGATCTTTCATCTCTGCTGTTCCTGAAGGGGCAATGGTAGTAAAAGACATTTTAAACAAAATGAAACAAAAACCAAACAGCAACAGAAAACCAACCCACCTTTTCAGTTATAGGAATGTTTATGGCTCCCCAGAGAAGAGAAAAAGGAGAGAAAGAGGCTGTCCCTCTGCAGGTATATTCTTCTATTTAGAAAAAAGTCATGGTTTATCTAAGTGTCTCTAGCCTTTCTGAAATGTAGGCAAGACTGAGGAAAAGTTGGGAAATTGCAGCAAAGGTCAAGCTGAATTTTAGTAAGAGAACGGAAGAAGAATTTTTCCTTTTTTTCTTAACACATGTAGTGTTTCCACAGTACCTTAGCTACCTTCCAGCACGCAATAAGAAGAGAAACTAGTCTTCAGGGTTGGACTTAGATGCTGTCTCCAGAGATCCCTTCCAATCCCTGCAACTCTGATTCTGTGTAATTGGGATCCTCATTACCTGCCTAAGTGCTTTGTTCTTCTCCTTTAGCTTTATGGTTGTAGCCTTAAATCAAATGCTGCTGCTGAAGCATGTATTGCTTTTATATTCACTTGCAAATATGAGCCAGTTTTGATTTGCTATCAAATTCTAGTGAAGAGGGCTTTGCCATTGCTCATCATTCACGTGCTGTCAGTGAAACCAGAGTGGTAGCTGTTCTGGTCTGCTGCCAGCACTGCCTGTCCTCTGGGGGATTGTTCAGAGACAGCTGAGATATTAGTGATACATTGAGTGGTCTGGGATAGAAAACTAGAAATAGTACTCTTTAGATCCTGTCTGCAGCTGACTCTCAAAGGTATGAAGAATTTTGCTTTGTTCCCACCTCCTGAAGAACAAGCTATAAAAAGTGTTCTGGCTTACAAATAAAAGCTTAGATAGGCTTAGGTGTGTCCTGAGATCACAAAATCAGATCCACTAAACAGCTCAAGCATGAAACACAGCAAAGAGCTCCTTCTGTATGCCTGACACTGTGCCATGTCTACAGAAGGCACAAAGAAGCAGCGTTCACATGTCAAAGTGTGGCAGTCTGCTCTTTCCTTACAAAAATGTTTTTCTTTCTCCACATTTTTAGAGGCTGACTGATGTATTCCGACGTTATGATACTGATCAGGATGGCTGGATTCAGGTGTCTTACGAGCAGTACCTCTGTATGGTCTTCAGCATTGTATGACATTGACATCAACATCTAAGAATCCCACACTGGCATTACACAAACTGGAGTTGCCAAATCATCATGTACTGAATAAGATAATTGCTGTATTGTAATGGATATAATTTCACATCCGTAAATTTTGTACGTACATCAGTCATCGCTTTTAGAATCATGTTTGTTTTTGTGTTTTATGACTCTAAGATCAGCCATATCATGCTTACTGTAGCACAGAAAGCACAGAATCTAGACGTAACTGGTGCCGTGTCTAACTTAACTTTCTTCCACATATCCTGCATGGGGACAAAGGACACTTTAGAAATGCTGAATTAAAATAATGCTTGTTAGTTTGTAAGAGTCAAAACTCCGAAGTTGCACAACATGTTTTGCATGTGCCTTACTTTTATAAGAATATAATGTATTAATTTTTAATACAGAACTTAAAATTAAGTAAAAATGTTAGACCAACATGTACAGTCTATGTTTGTACAGTTTTTTGGAGGGTGATGGCTGTGTTCCTGTCTTGCAGGGTGTTTGTCTGTTTTTTTTTTTTTTTTTTTTTTTCAGTTCATGGTTCCTCCCACTTAACAGGGATGGCCTTTTCTTCTCTCCTTTCTGTCTTTACTTTCTAGCTGCTTCTCTCTTTCAGGGTATTCTTAGGCCATTTTTAAAGATAACTTCTTCACATTAATTGCCAACACTGCATCTTCTTCAGTTAATTCCCTTCAAGCTCTTAAATCCTCTGGATCTATGGTTCCCTCTTAATGCAAATAATGCCTTTTGGGTGAAGCATCCATTCTGCAGTGGCCCTGATGGTTAAGCATTCTCAAAACCTTCCAATCTCAACATTTACAAACAGAAAACAAGCAAAAATATATTAAAAGGACTTAAGGTTTCTTTTATGCAGTAACGTTCAAGAAGCAACCTGGAGGAAGTAAAAGTTAACAAGCTCCCTAGGATTACTCTGAAAGAAAATCTTAAACCTCCTCTACCCAAAGCTGTTATTCTTCAAGATATATTTACAAAGTTATAGTATCTGGCAGCTGTGGGGCAGAGAAACTAGCACCAGTTGTCCAGTAATGATGTAACAGATCCTTAGTGACACTGGTAACATTTCTAAACATTTGTATGAAATACCACTGACAAACAGTCACAGCACAGACATGGGGAAATAAGAGATTCTCCTAAAGGACTCTGAACACCTAAAAGGTGTCCTTAGCTTCCAAAGGGCACAAAGGGCTGCTCCTGTGAGATACTGGGGGAACAGACAGTGACAAACCGATATCAGAGACCACCTGAAGAGCTTCCCATTGAGATGCTCCACTGGAAAGAGCTTCCCACTCCCTTCCTGCAAAGGAATTTGTCCCCCTCGATAATTCTCCTGACCAAATGAAATTCAATACACTTAAGATCATTCACAGATCCAAGGTTGCAAAGCTAAAACCAAAAAAGCTGGCAAGAGAGGAATTCCCCCGGGTTGTGGCCTGTGAAGAAAGTCAAGTCATTCTTTTTCAGCCAGCATCATCATATTTGACTGCTGTAGAACAACTGGAGCCAGCACTTCCTAAGGGAGCTGTACTGGTGTAGAAAAATCACCAGTGACCAACTGGAATGCCTCATCTCAAGGGGAGAGCTGCTTCTGAAGGTGGGAAAGCAAGTAACAATAACCTGGCTGGAAAGTACACAAGCTACCCCTCAAAACACGTTTGATCCCAGATTTTTATCACTGGTGTTTTAAGGAAAATTAAAATTAAAATTGGTTCAAAAGGCTGTGGTACACCAAAGAGCGTGGTGTAGCTGTACTGCTGCTGAAGGATGGCAAACATTTGCAGTGCGGTCTGCAGCCTATCAATGCCTACCTTGTAAAGCTCGTTTCCCAAAGAAGGCCCAGTGCCCAGAGAAACAGGAACACACACAGCACTCATTCTGTTCCAGTGCTCTACTACATGGGGGCAAGACAGGGCACAGAGGCTCCTTGGGAGCAAGTAGCCAGAAGGTGACTCAAAGAAATTGGCCAACACAGGAAAACAGAAACAGGAGGAGGTCTTCTCTTATATCATACTATTGGAGAAGCGACTGAAAGGATGATAGAACTCCCCCTCTGTGAGACCACTCATCCTGTGCAAAACAAAAAATAAGAAGGGCGTGTGGAGGAGGAAGGAGCATCTCCTTGGGGAAGAGATCATTCAGTCACTGTATGCCACTGGAATATACAATACTGACAGTAAAATCCCACAAGGAGTCAAAAGTAGAAAGAAAAACCTCTCTATGGAGACCTCAGTTGAAAAAACCGTAACTTTGATTCAGTTTATCTGTGTTACCAGAAACTTACTTGCACTACACTTCCTGGAGGAAAGGAGGCAGTGAAGAAAAAGGAAAGCAGATGTATTCTGATGCATAGTCCAAACAAGAATAGAATTTTAGAGAATCAAGTGTACGTACCCTATCAATCGCTTTGTTGCTTTTGTGTTACAAGTTTACGTGACGAGGTCCAAAAGGTTATTTTTTGTGAATGCAAAAATATATTAGTATAGCTTATGAAGACAAACCTGAGTTCAGCACAAGTATTTAATGTGCAGAGAAAAAAACTCCAGCTATGGTTAGAAAGAAAGATGACCGCCCATAACAGAGCAGTGAAAAGGAGAGCAGAGTACTGGGAGTAAACCATCTCAAGCTAGTCCTTTTCTTTAGCCCCATAATAGCTATATATGATATATACAGCAGACATCTAAAGATAAGCACTGGTGAGCTTACAGCTCGGAAGTGCAGAGGGAAGAAATGTAAGTACAGACCACTGGTAAACACAACGAACTGGTGCTCACTTCTGTTAGCATGTCATTTTGATTATTTAGTTTCCCCTATTATTACGTAATAGCCATATGGGTTCTACTATGTCTCAGTATGCTTTTGTCAGCACAAAGAATGAAGAATTTTCCATTTTAGCATGGATCCATTTATCAAATGAATTTTTAAAGTTGATTCACAAGTTTCATTCTCAACAGGATATAAAAGCGCAGATATTGTATGTCTCTGTTCTGCAAAAATAAAATGAAATAATGTCACACTCTCCTCTCCTTTCATTAAACAGAAATGTATTGTATCTATTTCTACAAACATTCCAGCTATAAAGGCTTAAGTTAACTGAACTGACCTGAAATTTGTGTGAAGAGCGGCACATCTGGATTTTCAAACAACAGATCTGTACTTTCAGTGAGTGTTCTTCCCCCAAAAATTAACATAAAAGCAAACTTCTCTTTTTTCTGAGTGGGGAAGGTCATTAAAAGGGTGATCAGCTTTTTACTGACAAAATAACATTAACATATTTTCCAAAAAAAACCCAGAAGATTTTTCTGCAATACACTAAGATGTAACAAATACATTTAAAAAGCCTAAAAAAAAAAAAATAGTATTCACCTCCATTATGTGCAAGTTTGTGTTCCAGCTACATATGTTTTAATATGTTAAAAAGATAACACTCTACCTCCCTTTCCCCTTCCAAGAACACACTTAAATGCAGTCTCTTTCCTGAAATCCAAGATACGGAGATTCTTGAGTCTGTTCATCTGCTTCCAGTTCAGCTGTTGTTGTTCCTTAATCTTTTCCTCTAGTTTCTATTAGCACACTGGCTAACATCTGAATATTTAGTTCTAGAAAGGGGAAATTAAAAAAAAAAAGTTACTTCTTTTTCACGTTATTTCACACAATACATCAGAGATTGTTTAAACGAAAGCTTTACCGCTAACTGACTATCCTGGTTCTCTTGCATAAGCATAGCTTAGACTCACACCCAAAGGCAGCTGTATGACAGTACATGTCCAATGGCCTTGAAATATTTTACAATGTATTTCCAAAGCAGAAACTTTTCTAACATAAAGGAGTATTTTTCCAAATGGAAAAAAAAAAATCAGGTAACAAATCAGCTCTTTGGTAACATTTGTTTTGTTATCCCAATGCGTTTGATCCATTTTGCATATTTTCAACAATTCCACCCAAGTTTGGTTCTGCACATATTCCTTTTTTTTTTTTTCTTTTTTAATCTATGCCAATGTATCCCCTCCCCACAGCTGCCATCCCAATAGAACAGATAGCTAGCAAGATGACCCAGAACAAAACTTTCAATTCAGGAAACTTCACTAATCACAATCTTACAAGTGCTGGATAACATGAAGCCAGCTGTCTGAGCACTCCAGTCATCATAGGTATATCCTTTCCTTCCAAATCTGTTCAAAACACTGGGAGCAGGACCAACAGCATCTTCACCCAACATCTTATCTGAGCTTCTGAACTGCTCATTATCTCTGTACGAGCCACCGCCAGGGAAGGAATAGTGATGTGAACCCCAATCATTTTTATCACCTGATTTCTCATGCCTATATTCTTGACACCTCGATTCCCAGTTCCAGTTAGATTCCTTCTTCCAGCTAGAGCCCTGGTTCCAGTTTGAGTCCTGGTTCCAGCTAGAGCCCTGGTTCCAGTTTGAGTCCCGGTTCCAGCTAGGACGCTGGTTCCACCTAGAGTTCTGGTTCCACCTAGAGCCACCTCTTCTTGAAAAAGCAGAATTTGTAGAAAACGTACAAGAATTCACAGACCCATCACTCTTGTAAGAGAAATAGCTTTCTGAAGGATAGTTTGTTGAGTATCTTCCAGATGAAGGGTATGAAGAATTGGGATAGGGTAATCTCTTATCACTTATACCCCTTGCTTTACTACACGTTTGTTGATTCCTCCAATTTCTACCTTCCCTGTCATATGGCATTCTGTTACCAGGGAGCTTATCTCCTTGCACATCTTTGGACGTATACTCTGCTGAGTACTCATTCACAGAACCTGTCGCATAAGAAGAGGCCCCAAGGGCTGGATTGTTGTTGGAAGCAGACTGGTTGAACTGCCTCAGCCATTCACTAATACCACCAGCAGAACTTCCAGTCTGGAGAGCAAGAGAGTCCCTGAGTGCTGACATCACTGCAGAGTCAGCAGATCTTAGTCCATAGGAAGATGATCCATCATCAGTTTGGTAACTGTGCGAGTTGGCAGGAGCAAAAGAATTATCTGCAGCACACTGTTCATATTGAGAGAAAAAACGCTGATTCCAGTTAAAATTTCCTAAATAAAGAAATAAATACATAACATAAGGAAGGGCACCAGAGGTTAAGTAAAATATTAAAAAAACAACCGAACTGTTCTGAGGTTTCATAAAGTGCATTTTTCCTGTTTCCGCATTTCCCACCTTTTTCTCTACCTGATCCTTCTATCTTTCCACCCGAAAACCTTCATGCTAAATAGGGCACACAGAGTTTTCAGCAGCACCTTCTGAATTATTTTCACACTGAACCAAACGGTACTGACTGAACATAACCAGAATATTTTGGGTGGCTTTTCTGCTTTATTTTTCTTCTAATTCATTACATACATCTGGGACAACTGTTTGCAAAATAAATTTAATTCATTACAAGCCCCTACTTGTCTGACTATTTACTGGGTTAGAAAACATCAGCTTTTGTGCTACAAAGCTGAACAAAGAATAACAGAAGGAAATAACTGACTTAACCCAACTAATTACCTAATAAATAGTCTGAATTCAACCATATTTTGCTTTACTATCATAGCATGATAAAAATCAACCAGTGGAATTATCATACAAAGGCCTCTCAGGTAAGATTTATCTAAGAGATCAGGAAACATTAACTTTATGTAAGAATAATTATAAATAATGAGCCAGTGTCTCAACACTTTTGATTTTAGCACACGTGCTCTTCAGCTACTGTGGATATGAAATAAAATGGGTTAGCTTAAATCACATCATTTTCTCCCAGTGTTTGTTTTCTTCTTAAATATATCAGTTCTGCAGTAAACAGAAAAAAAAGATTTACAAAAATTCAAGTCTTCCTATCCTCTAAAAATACAGTCAACCAAAAATTTGCTAAAGCTCTATTTTTGCAGCTTACCCTTACACCCTTTCTTACCAAGTTTCTGTGCACCCCAAGATTTATGGGACATAGAGGGGAGCAACTCATTATCAAATAATTAGAAGGCCAGTAACCAAAAGAAACCAGCTAGAAACCTCTTTCATTGCATCCCCTAGCAGTATCAGCAGAAGCATTCAATGTAAGAATGGGAAATACCTCTTTGAAGACACCTTGACAGGCCAGCCTTCACAGTGAGCTAGGCAGATGCTACTGCTTGGATTTCCAGCCACCTCTATTCTTTGTAATATTATGCAGTGAGACAGAGTGTTCCCAGACAGATAGGGTTGAAGTCATGAAAGCTTCAGAAAATGATAGCCTGAACTGACTCAGAGGACAAAGTGACACAGCACTCCAGAAAAAAAAGCACTATGGCTGGCCACGAAAATAAATTAAGAGCAGAACACTAGAAGAACAAGGAGTCTACACTACCTTTGTATTTTCCATATGGCTTATACGGTTTGGTGAAGTTTCTTCTTGCAGGAAATCCACCTTGAGATGTTGGCATCAGTGGCCTCAGTCTGTTAGTATAATTCACCTAGATTAAGCAGAAGTGTAGAATGTCTGTTCTTATGCTGAAATGTTCAGTATTAAAAAAAAAAAAATTGTCATAAAGTTAACACTTTATGACAATTTTAGGTGGCAGCAAACTCCATATTAAGGATATACCAGCTCTGCTGGTTTCAATTACCACACTGAACTACAATTAGAAAACACTTTTTAAGAGGTGTGAACCTGAAGAACAGAATGAGGTGTCTGGAATGACAATACCATCTGTTCCAGATTTCTTTACTGCTCCTCGACATCACCTGGTTAAAACATAAAACTGGTGTATATGCAAATCCTGTCTCTAACCAGGGAATGCAGAATGAAAGGCTCAACTACTGCCTGAGATTAATTGACAACTTTTAACCAGTTCATGAGAACTGCATTTTACTCACATGCCAAAGTGTGGCATATATAGGAAATAGGAAAAAAGAATACTGCAAAGACACATCAGATACTGTTAACTTAAGCTGGTTTCAGCCCCAGCCTCCAGCCCCTTCCTCTTTGTAAATGTTTTTCAAGGCCCTCACCTATTTTCAATACCAACACAATCCTCAGGCTTTATACAATTTCAAGAAAATCCGGATTTGGCACTTTCTTGCTTCCTTTGTTGTTTTCAAAATAGTCCAGGCTGTATTTTAAATGAGAAAGGTCTTTAAACTTGTCCGTTTTGTACTTCTCAGTAAATCCCATAATACAAACAGAAAAAATATTTTTCCTATAAGAATCAACTTCAAACTGCTCAACCCCTAGCAGGAAACTGGAAATGGTAACCTTCAAGCTGATGTAGCGCAGCCATGTAAGCAGACTTCTGACCTGTTGTTTTTTTAGTGAGCAGCAAATGCATGACAATTTGAAAGTGTAGATCTCCAAAAGGTATTGACATATGTTGGAGACGAAAGCGTAAAGAGTTACCATCACTCAGCAGATATGGAGCATATTGTTAATGCTTAAGAATCCATTCTGAAATTTCTTTCAGAAAAACACATGCTAAATTTTATGAATCAGTAGCTGTCAGAGGTGGTTAGTCATTTTTGTACAGATTTTGGTCAATCTTCACACTCCTTTTTTTCTGTGTGTATTCAGTTTTCATGCAGAGAAGCTGTGAAGGTTTGTAAGGGCGTCCAAAAAAAGGCAGAACATCTTGCTTGCCTTCATCTTAGGAGATTAAAGATCTCAACTGGGAGCAGAATTACCAGTAAAACATTTACCCAAACGCTCATGAAAGAAAGAGTGAACATCTGGGTAACAGATAAACACCTGATTAATCACAGAAGAAAGGCTATCAAGCAAGGGACCTAATGTAAAGTAAGGATGACAACCAGACATCACAATGTAAAACAGAGCACAAATCTGGGCAGGAAACACATGCAAAACGGAAGGAAAAACGGATGGAACGTGATGAAGAACTAAGAAGCAGTGCCAAGCAATTAATGAATTTGATAATTAAAAATTGTGAAATAATTTAAAAATATTTAAATGAGGAGGGTTGGCCTATTCTGAACTGTGACAGTTTGGCAGGACATTAACATAATTAGTTCAACCACTTCTTGCCTCCCACTGGTAACACTGCTACAACTCTGGTTAAGATGGAGTCACTTACTGCTGCTTTCTTTTCACAAAAGGACTTCAAAGCTTCTGTGAGTTCCTGCGTAACACGAACAACACGTGTTGCTTCTGAGTCTGAGGTGATGTGAAAAGTCTCCTGTTAAGAAACACAGCAAGAATTGCTAGCTCATTGGGACACCTAAGTGTTATATACACAAATAGATCAATTATACTTTCATTTTGGTATAACCAAGGTTAGACTACTAACTTACACATATAAATACATAACTTACACAATAAATAATACACAAATACATACACAAACATGTATTTGAAAATACATAATTGTAAATATAATTATGTCCTGATAAGAGGCAAAACATAACCCTTGGTGTCTGCAGCAATCCCATACTGACAATAATGAACATTCTGTTGCAGTCCTAAGTGTTAAATTTACGCTCCTTGTCAAAGATTGAATAAAAAGTAAACTTCGGATACTTCATCAAATGCCTCTGTTTCTGCCATTTTGGTAATAAAAAGATGAAAGTTTCTACCATAATTTTCCTATGTATACTTTTGGGATACAGAATTACAAAAGACACTGATATAACTATATAAAGTACAGAAAAGTTATGTGTATATGAGCCAGAAGTGTGCCCCTGCAGCTCAGAAAGCAAATGGTATCCTGGGCTCCATCAGAAGAGGGGTGGCCAGCGGGGACAGGGAGGTGATTGTTGCCCTCTACTCTGCTCTCGTTGAGGCCCCATCTGGAGCACTGCGTCCAAGTGAGGAGCCCCCAGTACAAAAAAGACAGGGAGCTGTTGGAGAGGGTCCAGAGGAGGGCCACAGAGATGATCAGGGGACTGGAGCCCCTCCCCTATGAGGACAGGCTGAGGGAGCTGGGCTTGTTCAGCCTGGAGAAAAGAAGGCTGCAGGGTAACCTCATTGCAGCATTTCAATACCTAAAGAGAACCTACAGAGGGGAGGGGAATCAACTCTTTGAAAGGGTAGATAACGGCAGGACGAGGGGAAATGGTCTTAAGTTGAGGGAGGGGAGATTTAGGTTGGACGTCAGGGGGAAATTCTTTACAGAGAGTGGCAAGGTACTGGAACAGGCTGCCCAGAGAGGTTGTGGATGTCCCATCCCTGGAAGTGTTCAAGGCCAGATTGGATGGGGCCCTGGGCAGCCTGGTCTAGCATTAAATGAGGAGGTTGGTGGCCCTGCATGTGGCAGGGGGGTTGGAGATTCATGATCCTTGCTCTAGATCTTCCAGTTTCACTTGGTTATCTAGTTCTACAGCAGCAGCAGTCACAGCATCACAGACAGCAGGACCAAACTGGCTCCTACCACTCAGTTTATCAACCTTGGTTTATCAAACCACAACACTTGAGCAACATCAGAGATGCTAAAGCTGCTTGTTAGGGTGGCTCCTCAACAAAGAGAAGAATGGTCCAGTGACTAGTGAGACCATTCACATTGAAGCCAACATGCTGTTCTGAGCTTTTCAAAGAGCAAAGTCCATAAAAATGTACCTTAGAAATTAATTTGAGCAGTAATCAATGGCTACATTACAATATTCAATGTTTCACACAGGTGAAGCTCCACCACTGCTAAGACTTACCAAATTCTTATCACAATTATTTGGCATACGTACCAAGAATTCTAAAGCTTTCTGTTTCCAAAAAGGATCATTCTGTGGGATTGGGGAAGAAAAATTAAAAGAATGAACACACAGTTTTTGTAACACCTTCCTGTACAAAACAAGGCTGTTTAATCTTTTATCCAACAACAAAAGTCAACACAAATGAAAGACAGTATTTTTATGTTGCAGCTGTAAACATTAAACTCTAAATAGCATAGAGCTCCTCAAGTCAGATACAGAGATCATTTAGGATTTCAATTTTGAATCAGAAAAAAAAGGATAAAAATTCTTTATATTTATTTTAAGATTTAAACCAAACCTCCAGAATAGAACATCTCTAATCTGAAGAGGGGCAAAACAATGGAGATTGCAGCATAAGTTGGGACACTTGGCCTGCAGACACTGGGTCTCAGACTCGGTGATTCTGAACAGAAATCATATGAACTAAATGGGTCAATATCCTGGTGTACGGAATTGATTTCTCTTGTGGTGTGATGAACATAAAAGTCCAGTCACTAGGTCATTACTTTGTTTCTGGAATAGTATCAACAAATTGGGAAATGAAGCCCAAAAGCAGTTGTTTTCAGGAAAAAAAAAAAGCAAAGCAAGCATAAGGAAACTTAAGACATTTGCAGAATTATTACTTCTACATACCTCATGCTTATGATCATCATCCCACCTTAAAAAGAAAGAAGGAGAAATACTGAGACACATTTAAAAGATTACTAAAACGTCAGGTTTACTTTTGGTGCCTAGGATCAAATATTTCAATTTCCATATGTATATAACTTAACAATACAGGATACATTTTTCTATATCTAAAATACTGTATTAAACGTCTTTACTCTGACTCTCAAAAAACATCAACAGTTGTACTGATGAACTCTACAGATCAGCTAAAGGAGGTGACTGAAGTAATGGAAACTTTTTTCCTTCCTATATGAATGTAGGTGCCTTTTCTACAGCTTAGGCAATGGCATCCCAAAGAAAGTGGTAACACCCTGACATTTGAATTGCAATTTTCATGCAGGAGTACATCAGACTGCTACCGAATTGCATAAACCATATAACATCTAAAAAATCATTGCTACGTAGAAACTGAATATCACATTTAATTTCAGGTGTTTTTCTCTCAGGCAGAAAGCAACAATTTACACAAGATGAAGTATAATGAAAAGACATTACATTTTCCCTGTACATGATATTTGTTACAGAAAAGATGTACTTAACAAGTAAAGTGATCTCAAAGAAATCTCTTTTGATTCCCCTATGGAAGTTATATTCTCACCTTGCTTTCTTCTTTGATGGGGCTAGAAAATTAAGAAGAATCATTAGCACCACTGTAGGGTTTCCACCATATTACCGCAATAGAAACATTACTCAAACCAATCTGTAACTGGCTCTAAAGTGATGGCAGTCTTTTAAAGGACTAATAATCTCTCCGGCCAGTACAATCTATATTAATTAGAAAGGAGGTTTAGAAACAAGATTATCTTTAAGACAGCAGCTGTGCTTCAGAGAATCAGTTATTGCATCATACATAACTTAGCACTTCTTAATGTGTTCCAGCAAAGCAACTGGACAAGTACTGACTCTCAGGACAAGAGACATATTTATCCCTACAATATGATGCTGAAAGACTCATTTCTGTTTTTTTTCTGACACCTGATGTTGAACAAATGCTGATAAGTTGCAACAAGAATTTGCACTATCCGTCCCAGAGTTTTCTGCGTGTCAGGAGAAAAAAAGATTGCCAACATTTCAGAGAAGACATCCAATGAAGAAAGAATCACAGAAACTTGATGGGAGGGATCTCTGCAGGTAGAACCACAGAATCATACAAAAGCTCAGGTAGGAAAGGATCCATGGGGGCTGTCTAGTCTAGCTCCATGGCAAGAGAAAAGTACCCTAAAGGCACTAAGTAGAACACTCAATAAAAAACAATTAACTGAAAGATGAGGACAAGGAACATTAGAATCATTTTCCTTGATTTACTCAATTTGTGCTGTTTTAACAGTTAAGTCCCCCCTATCTGAAGACAAGAGGCTCTGCACTTCTTAAACTAACAACTGAGGTTCTGCTAACTTCAGTAGACTAGCTTCAAAATTAGATCAGACTGCTGAGCCCCAAGTCCAATTTAATTTTTTAAGTCAATAAGAAAGGCGATTTCCTATCTCTTCAGCACTTGACCTCTCAACTGTGTCTAACTTTCCACTGTTTAATCAGCACTGCCTTCACTACAATTTGTAGCGACACATGTTCCTTCTCTATGCACCTTCAAGAAGCCTGGCTCCTACTCCAAATACATATTTTTGGTAGCAGAAGACAGTAATTAGATCACATTCTTAGCTGCTGTCTTAATCAAACCCACTTCCCTGAAGCTGTCCTCCACATTGTACGAGCCAGTTCCCTCACAATCTTCATAGCTGACAAGCATTCTACTCACACTTTCACCAGAATTTCTTGTGTATGCAGGACATTATTCCAGAAACAATTTAATGAGTACCAAGAATACTCAATAAGGGAATGAATGCTTCCCCCTCAACCTGCTGGCTACACTCTTCCTAATACAGTCCAGGCAGTCAGCCTTCATTACATCCAGAGAAAACTGATGATACATGCTTGTACTGTTGTACATAAAAATCTGTAGGTTCTTAAAATTTGTTCCCTATCCAAATAGCATCCAGTTTGTATCCAGTAGGGCATTGCTCCACCCCAGATGTAAGAATTCATATTTACTTCTGCCAGAATTCAGGAGGTTTCTGACACCCTATTTCTCTAGCTTCCTGAGATCCCTCTCAATGGGAACTTTCTTTTATCACATACTAAGCACTCTTCCAAAGTTTGATGTCATCTGCAAACTTGACAATGCTGTATTATATTCCATTATCCAAAATGCTAATGAACACGTTAAGCAGTGCTGGCACCAAGATCAGCCACTCAGGAATGCCAGTAGCAAATCAGCCAGCACACCTAAAATCACTGACAACTTGTTTTTTGAATCTAAACATTTTTCTCAGCTACCTTTTACCCAAGGTATCCCAAGTGTAAAAGTCACCCTTTTACACTTACAGTATCTCCTCAGTTTGGCTACAACCATATTAAGTGAGTGAGATTGTGCTGAAAACTTCCCTGAAGTTAAAACCACATGTAACCTTCCACGTCTACAGAGCCAGCCCATGCCATTGCAAAAGGTGATCAGGTTGGTCAAGCCCAGTTTCTCCTTAGTAAATCCACAGTTTGTTCCCAGTCATCATCTTGGCCTTTACCACCAATAAATGACCTATATAATTTTTTATAAGGTCTGGTCAATCCTGTAGCCACATGCCTCACTTTTCAAGAAAAGCACACCTGGCTTTTTTCAGGTCACCAAGGAACTCCACTGATTATGACCTTTCAAAGACTCCCAGAGAGGGTTCCCCCAACACCAGACATATCCCATTTTTTCCTATGTACTTGCACATGCTCAATTTGCCAGTCCCTAAACTAATCCTCCTCTACTGTGACTTCACAACTATGTACAACATCCTGAAAGCAGACCTTTATTCAGTAAAGTTAAAAGTGAAGAAAGCAACAAGCATTTCAACATTTTCCATGTCCTTTATCACTAAGTTACTTGCTCTGTTCTTCAGTGGGTCAACTCTTTTGCTGCTGTCACGCAGAAGCCTTTCTTTTGACCTTCACCAACAAGTCTCAACTCCACCCCAAATACATCTGAAACGCCTACATATTTCTTGTTGGCAGCCTGCCCTCAAGTCTGTATGTTTCCTTTTAAGCACTGAAGATTGGTTGGCTGTTCTCTCTTCAAACTCACTAGCCACCTGCTATACCTGTCCATATTCTTGTACAGCAGAATGGATCATTTCTGCTTTTTGAGAGTTCTCCTTGAAGACTCATCTCTTTTGGGTTTCTTTTTCCTTTCAAGGCAGCCTGTCAAGGGATACTGGCTACTAGTTTTCTGAAGATGAAGGCAGTTCTCCCAGAGACCAGGATCTTGGCATCCCCATTCCCCTAAGGATTTTAAATTATATAATCATAGAATGGTCTGGGTTGTAAGGCACCTTTAAGGTCATCTAGTTCCAACCCCTCTGCTATAGGTGGGGACACTTCCCACTAGGCCAGGTTGCAAATCTGCAAATGTGCTAAGGGTGCACTCAATCCCACTGCCCATGTTGCCTATAGAGATGTTAAATTACATCGGTCCCTGAGGAATGCCACTCGTCATCAGTCTCCACATGGACACTGAGCCGCTGACTGCAACTCTCCTGAGTGTGGCCATACAGCCAATTCCTTATCCAGTGAGCGTTCCATCCATCAAATTATATTTTCTCCAGTGTGGTGACCAGGAATGTCACGGTCATAATCTCATGATCATATCAACTAAGGCTGCCTCTGATCATCATATTCCTCAATCTTCTCCTTTCCTTGCGGGTAAAACGTGCAAAACCCTTTCCCCATTGACCCTCCCAGCACCTGCATGAAAAACTGCCTGATTTCAATTTTGGATTGTTTGCAACTTTGACAAGAAGCCTCTATCTATCCCTATCAGCATTCCAGTCATACAAGCTATGGTATTATATTTTTGCAGTTCTGATGATGTTATAGCTTTCTGATCATACAGAGAATTCCAGTTTCACCATCCAGCCCAACCTCGCACTTCAAGAAAGATTACTGCCAGCTTTATAGAGCCAGGTCATGAAAACATCTGAGGACAAAGAATTCATTACCAACGGATCTGTTCCAGTGCTGTTCTGTCCCCTAGGAAAAACTCAGTTTTTCCTGAGTTCAGCCTTTCAATCTGCCATCCATGGCTATAACCTCTTATTTCACTTTCTGCAGTTACCAACAACTGCAGCATTATCACCTTTGTAGCAATCTACTAGAAGGACAGTCATCAGTACTCTTTCCCATCTAAAGAAGTCCAAAGCTCTCAATCCTTGAGTATCACCACACCCCTCTGCTACATATTCTCCAATGTTTCCATCTTCTTCTTGAGTTAGAAGGAATATAACTAAATAAAATATTCAAAGTTTGCTCTTATCAGTATCAAACAGTGGGCAAGAAGAACGTTCATCAGTCTGCTTGCTGCCTGTGCTCCACCTGAAGTGTTACTAGATTGCTTTATATGAAATGAGAGCATTCCATTGGTTTATTTTCAGCTTGGCAACCACCATAGCCATCAAGCCCTTTTTAGGGAGGCTGATCAGCCTGTCATTTTCTATCCTGTACTGACACATGGAGTTACCACCTACCCAATGAAGATACAGACAAACTTCCCCACTTATCTGCTATAATTTCAAATAAGAAATAACTCAATCTGAAGACTGTTATCCAGAACAGCAAACTAAATCTTCGGAACTGTTTTTGATTTCCAACTGCAATCTGTAGTAGCTAACAGTAGTTTTTAGAACAGAAAATATTGATGCAAGCAGAATTCAGAAACTAAATTAGACTAGAAATTTATATGCTGTAGTACCACATTGTATTTATACAGATTCTCACACTTCATAAGAAGGTCATAGGGCCTTCAAGTTCATTAGCTCTCTACTTCGAGCAAGTGATTACTAGAATTAACTTAATAACGTACAGATGACCTTTCTTTAGAGAATAAAGAAATATTTTAATTTTTCCTTTGAGGAAAGCAACAAATCAATCCCTCCAAAGCTTCTCAAATGTATATAAAGATATATAATCCTGTTGGTTTTGCATGTGATCTCAGCAGTAGCCAAAACTTCAGTGTTAATGTCTGTTTTGTCTCTTACCCAGATAACGTTTCTTAATTACATCCTCAAACTCATTCTTGCTGACAGAAGGGAGCTCTGAAGATGAAAGTCATTCTCTAAAAATGTGATCTACTCTAAACCCACACAGTCGTTAAGCCAGTAAGCATGAATTCCTTCTAAATAAGTAGTGTTTTT
Organism: Chrysolophus pictus; assembly: GCA_037305975.1. Taxonomy (NCBI): domain Eukaryota; kingdom Metazoa; phylum Chordata; class Aves; order Galliformes; family Phasianidae; genus Chrysolophus; species Chrysolophus pictus. The sequence continues at coordinate 35,981,153 of CM074577.1, forward strand.
ATTTTGGAATAAACTTGATGTTGTGCTGTGCTTACTACCGAATCAAAGCAGAACATCACAACACTCTTGTCTGTTCCTTCCAGTTCTTCATAGCTTGTGGAACTACATAGGATTTTTTTTTTAAATATCCCGAGTCAATAGTTGAATACATTTTACCTATAGACGTCCTAAAGAAGTCAGTAAGCACTGAAAGCAAATACTACCATGTCCACACAACTTTCCTCATGTTAACACTACCTGAAAGTTGATTATCAGCTATTTTGTCCTTCACTTACTAGCAATCTGGATCATCATTTCTCTGAAATACTTAAAATATTTTAAGATTCTTCTAGAAGATGAACTTTCAGTATAACACCTTCTATATTATAGAGAAAAAAAAATCAGCAGCGGTTTCCAAAAGAAATGTTAGCAACATCCCTTCAGATTTATGAAGAGCGAGGTATAGCGCCTAACTTGCTAAAAACCTCTATACCAAGATTCTGACCAACAGTTCAGACTGTGGTGGTTATAATACACAAATAGTTCTGGAGGTTTTAGAACTCATTCATAAAGTTTACTCTGAACTGAGAATTACAGGACCAGGCTAATGGGTTACATTCCATCTCCTTCACAAAAGAGACAAAGCTTCAAAAGGGTCTCTGCTACTTTGTTTGGTAGACCAACATAAATAGGTACAAGACACAGAAGCCATCAGCGATCAATTCAAATAAATCACCACTGTGGTAGGCACTACAGGGAGGATTCATACTGACATATGCTGTTGATTAAGCGACCTGCACCCATTTCAATAAGCCTACTGCTACTAGTACTAGGATCAAAAGGTAGCAAGTACACATATTTCTTCAGGTCGGAAAATGATACAACTCAAATATAGAGGGAAGATGTTGCTTTTACGTTGGAAGGTTTTGTTTCCATTGCTCATTCAAATAAATTTGTTCAAAAACAGATAACTTCCACCTTCAGCAGCAATTCAGCACTGATTTGTATGCCTTTTGATGATTGAAATTAGGTGGAAAAGGTTTTATCAGCTTTTTCAGAGAAATCCATCTAAAACCGTATTTCTATACTTCTTGACTTTTCTTGATTATAAAAAATTACTGTAATTATCTTAAATACCTCCAGAACCGAGCAGCTAAAAAAGCCTCTCTTTCTTCACTTCAAATTTACAAAAACTGGAAAAATCTTTGAAAAGAAAACATTTTGTGCTATTACTTACAATTTTAATGTTTTAAAACAGTCAAACCCTTCAAGTTCAAGCAGTAATTAAAACTAAGCTGGTTTTGGCTGTCACATGTGTTATATTCAAATAATACATAAACTTACGTGAGGTACTTGGTCTTATGTAACCTTCAATCTAGAAAGCAGACATAGTTTTATATTAGATTTTTCTGATTAAAGATCATTACAATAGTCCCTATTGCAACTGTCTGTAGAGACTGAACAAGTACTTTTATTTGTCCTAGCACAGTTTTACAAATTATATATAACCAGTACAAATTAAATTTGAGAAAGTTAAATTGCATTAGTTAAGAATCACTGAAGTAAAGCAGTAAAATCTCCAGTTGGACATTTTCTAACTAAAAGGAAATTAACTTCTTCAATGACTTCATTTTTTTCACAGAAATTTCAAGACTACTGTTCCTTTCCCCACATATTTCAGGGCGACTTTAGCTTAAGTCTTGGTTCTACTTAGCACTACACGTTCTAGTCACACACAAGAATTTAACATGATTTGTCAGTAGTACTTTTAAAACTCACTAGGTCAAACATAAATGCACTGATTAAAGATACATTATTGGATATTTAACATTTACTTCCAGTTACCTTATACATTTTTAATCCTTCAGTCTTCTCTAGCTCTCCTGCTATTCTTTTGAGAAATGAGACTTTGCATTCTTTTACATCTGTTGCCTTTCTCTTCATTTTGTCTGGAAATTCTTTGGACTGTTGACAAAAACGGTTTTAGACGAGCAACATCAAAATCCATATATTAAAAAACAGGCACATTTCATTTCTTGGACAAGCTTCTAAGGACTAGTAAACATAGTTTTGAATATGAGAGGTAGATAGTTTCTCCTCCATAATACAACTAGTTAAATGTTAATGTTGAAAATGTATAGGCCATCTTCACAACAGAATTTGGATACTACATAAAGTTTGCAATTGAAAGGTAACATGCTCTATACAATATCCAATAATACCATGGGCATGCTGAGAAATGAGAGAGAACCAAGGACTGAGAACCTGATCTCAGATGAGATTAAAATACTTAAGAACAGACTTTGAGTAGATGCAGATATACACCTCTGGATCACATTTTCTCAGTAGTTCACAGTTTTATAGCTATTTATGTTGATCTGACCCATCAATACTCAGTCAAGCAATTATTAGTGACATCATTTGGGGGAGGGAGGGGGGGTTAAACTTCAAATTTGATGTAGGTATTCGTAGGAAAAAAATTATTTTTTTTTTCCCCTATCTTGTGATCAAAATTACTTACTATGTACGCTCTTCTGTGTTTATACCCACTAAGATGTTCTATCATGGGTGCCATCTCTGTATTAAACCCACAAAGCTTGCATTCATAATGCGGCTCTCTTCTTCCTTCAAATCTGATTTCAACCACATGTTCTAAGCCTGTAAAAGCAAGAATTACAAATATCTATATTTAGAATAGGCTATTATAAACAGAAGTATTTTCTTCAAAAATGCTCACTAAAAGCCAAAATTAATATAGAAGAGTAGTCCATTTTCAGAATTTCAATGCTTGTTCAGGATCACAAAGGTCAGGCTTGCTACCCACATCAATTAAATTTTTTTCTTTACAATGTTTTATTCAGGAGGAAAAAAAAACTTCTATGGAAGATTTGCAAACTCAGTAAAACAAATATATAGCTACTCTCCTGCCCAGGATATTTTTAAGGAACAAAAAACCACATTTCCTTCAATACAGCCATATAAGATAATTAATGGAGACATGTCAGTCAGTCAAACAAAAAAACAAAAACAGGAAATACCACACCAAGTTCTGTATTAAAAACAAATCAATTTAAATTACTCAAATAGAATTTGAGTAGCAAATTATAATGCTTGAGTAGCACAAAACATATCCAGAAATAACAATAATCCTTTCATAAAATCAAATCCCTTGTTAGATAAAATCTTTCTTCTTTTTTTAAAGAATTAATAGGAGAGAAAATGGATTTGCTTAATTTCGTTCCTAGAAGTCACTGAAAGACAGACTACAGCTTAGAAGCCCTCAAAAATCTCTAGATGTGATGCTTATAACTAGCATTAAAAAATTTACTTATGAACTTGTGCTACATAAGGAGTGATGGCAGCAGGAAAGGTGTGTCCACTAAGTGATAATGCTGCATGTGGAGTACTGTGACAAATTCTGGGCTTCCCAGTACAAGTGAAAGGGACAAACTTGAAAGAATTCTGCGAAGGGCCATAAAGATGATAAAGGAACATAAATACCTTTCATGAGGAAAGGCTAAGAGAGCTGGGAGTGTTCAGCTTGGAATAGAGAAAGAGGGAACCTAGGTGTGTACAAAAGCACACGAAGGGAAGGTGCAAAGAAGATAGATACAGGCTCTTATCAATGGCGCCCAGTGACAGAACAAGAGGCAATAGGTTAAAACTGAAGCACAGGAGATGACTTCACTGTGAGAACAAGTGGTTATGAACAGAAGTTGCGGAGTCTCCATCGCCTAGCAGATATTCTAAAGCTACCTAGATACAGCCTTAATCATCCTGCTTGGTGATCATGCTTGAGCAAGGAAGTTGGACAAAATGACCTCCAGACAGTCCTTCCAACCTCAATCTTTTTGTTTTCTGAAAAAGCATCCTTACTGAGACGGTTCCTTCAGGAAGTAATGATCTAACTAGTAAGGTGCATAGAAGAGGTGGCTTTTACAATGGTTGTGTAACAAGTTAAACTTTAAAAGGTATAATGTATAAGATATATCCCATTAATTACCCAACAACAATTACATAATGAAACAATATCAAAATATCACCTCATATTTCAAAACACATGCAATACAAAGACATAGCATTTAGAGAACAAAAAACCACCATACCAACTAGAGGTTCTTCTCTTTTGGGATCATTAATAAAATCCTTCAGACATGTTATGTCCTTTGTGAGTCCTCTCTTCACTAAGATAAAAAAACACAAATAAATATTACAGTAAAATGAACAAGCGCATTAGACAGCTTACATTCAATTTCTATGATTTTACAGGAGTTTCTAATTGAAACTTAAGAGGAACAAAGCTAATTTTCACTCTGAAATGTGAAAAAGAAATGGATAGGTTCTCTATCACTCACAAGAAGACTCCAGCACCATACTTTCAATAACATTTTTACACATAAGGAATTAATGACTTCATGAGATCCAAAAAAAAAAAAAAAAAAAACCAAAAAAAGATCTAGCAGAATCCAATTTACTGACAAAACAGTCTCAAGTTCATAGCCTGTCCCAGACCATGCCAGTCATTATTAAAAAAAAAGAATCAAGAAAAAAAATTCACCTGCCTCTCATTTCTGCTAAAACTCTAATGCTCATATTGCACTCTCCATATTACTTGTTTGGAATCTGGAGTTCGATACTCATACTGCCTTAAATCTAATAAAGAGACATAACTTCACTAACATGGCACTAATTGAAACTCCCTGCATTCTCAGTGCAGACCAGAAGCTGCACAATCATGTTTGTTATGTTCCCGAGCATTAACTAGAATTGTTTCAGTTGGGGGTGTCTCTCACTCCTCACTGAGTTTTATTTGCTTGGTTTTATCCTTAACTGTCCTAAAACACTTTTAAATATTCCTGGTCAACTCAGAGCACCAGCTACACCTATCTATAAAACAAACTCAATGAGGCAATAAATGTATTTTAAATTGTTGGCTATTATAAAAGAGTATGCTCAAGTGTTAAAATACCTGTTTCTATATCTGATAAAAATGTGCAGAAATAGAAGTTATCTTCCTAATTACTTACAAGGAATACATACACCCCAGTGAGATGGTTGAGTCACCATCCCTGAATGTGTTTAAAATCCATTTGGATGTGGTGTTTGGGACGTGATTTAGCAGAGGGTTCTAAGAGTTAGGGTAGTATGGTTAGGTTGCAGTTGGACTTGATGATCTTGAAGGTCTTTTCCAAACTGAGCAATTTTATGATTCTACGATTTTAAGTGTATTTCAACCTAACACATTTCCCGAGAAGAGTCATAACCACTGACAGTTTCTTCAAATCCAAACAGAAGTGGAACTTCAAGCACTAAACAATGTGTTACTGTTTTCTGTCCTTCTAGGATGCCAGGTTACATTTAAAGAATAACCAATCAGGACAGCGAATTCCATTTTTGCTCTTATATATTCACTCCATCAGGAGTATGTTTTTGTCACCATCAAGCCCAATGTCAGGGCTGCATATATTAAAAAAATACTTCACAAAATGCCAGCATTTAATGTATATGCATTATCTGTTGTAACTTAATTGTGGTGGAAGATATCTGCCAGGACAACTCCCGCCACAGGACAGTGAGGCCAAACCCTCCAAAACTTTACAGGTCTTCTTAGTTTTATTTATTTATTTGGAAATGCATCTTGTTCTACATGGTTCTGTTAAACTTTCACTTTATTGTATTTGTACGTACAAACATGCTACAAAATGCTCAGTTGAAAACTTCATTATCTAATATTCTTTTTAGATCATCAGAAAGAAAAAAAACTGATGCCACAGGTATTGAATTATTTCACTGAAAATACACATCTAAGAACTTTCCTTAAATAAAATAACCAGTGCACAAAAGGAATGTTTGGTAACTTGCATTACTTCTTAATAAATCAATTAACAAAAGCTTTGATGGTTTTATTTTAATGATGTCCAAAGTTGTATTCAAAAAGGAGGTTAGCTCATTTATATTCAGATACCTGGTCTCTGCATTTCATAGCTCAGCGTAGTTCGGAAGGGAGCTGGAGGACCTAAGATGACAGTTTGACAGTCAGACCAGTCCTTCTCACGCACTCGTAAGTACACAATAGATCATCCAACCACATTAATGACCTGAAAAGTTATCTTCTTTATGCCTGTTTAATACAGGTTCAGTTTACAACAGTATTTCATCTTGGTACACTTTTCTTCTGTAACTTAACTTTTCCAAATATGAAAAAGTCTTCTTTTCTGCTCACCTTCCTCACTTATACAATATACCAAACACATAGATAAGTACCATAAAAACATGGTGTATCCAATTACTTTGCGTACCATCTCATTATTTATTTTAGCTGTTTGGTTTTCTGTCTGAAAGGAGATCCAGCAGCATAGGTGCCTGACAAACTCTTACCTAAATATTTAGAGCCTAGATAGCCCCAAGTCATTAAATTGCATGAAGAACAGTACTTTTACATAGGCATCTGTACATATTTTTAACCAATTTCAGGGTGAATGCTTAAACAAGCTTTTTTAAACATGACCCCTTCATTGGGAACTTCTCTCCCTTGCTCCATTCACTCTTAAATCCATACGCAGACATACCCAGATAAGCTTTAGTGATGCTCTCAGCATTTTGGAAAATGTTACAACCAAGAATAAATGAAAACAGTTCATACAATTCAGATCACACAAATCTGAGTAATGTTTAGCTTAAAAACTTGAAAAATTAGACTATTCATTTGCTCATGAAATTCTTATCTTTGAAGAGATTTTCCGTGCTCATAGCAAACACTGTATGTTGCATACAGCACAGTCTTCCTCCTTCTGCACAAGATCAGCAGTGAGGAGATACATATCAGAAATGTGAATCACATCAAAGCTGCAAATATTCTGCAAACAACTACGCTACTAACGTAAGGGAGGATATAAGTAATTAAGAGAAATCAAGAAGGACGTAAGTTATCCAGCTTTTTCAGTAACAAGCTTCAAAGTACACTGTAGCATAAACAAGAGAGGCTCTCCAGATTCTTTGCAAGTATGAAAACTACTTAATTCCAGAGCTGTTTTGTTAGGCTGCATCCAGCCTGAGTTGGATTTCAGATCCAGCAGGCCCTGACAACATGGTCAAAAGCTAAATAACACCAACAGCCAACTGCGGGAAAACTATTCTTCTATTTTATAGTTTGCTGCAACAAGGTTGAGTTTACATGTACAGTCAAGCTTAAGAAAAAAAACACAGCAACAACAAACCAGTTACAACTCCTACTACCACCAAAGATACCCAGCGTGTTTTTTTTTTCTTTCCTTGTTTTCAAACATTTGCAGATAGCTACAACAGTCTCTGCTAACAGCTTAACAGAAGTTATTACCCAGTAAGACACTCTCCTATGCACTGATGCTAGTTTTGCACGCTAGAAGTTAAGCTTGACATTTATGAGCCCCATGGCTTTGTAATTAGTCTACTAATAATGTTAAATTGTATTTCTTAAGTATCTCAAAACCAGAGCAGTAGTATTTTCCCTTAAAGCCTATCACTGATAAATGAGCTGGAAAAAATCAGCTGCACTTCTGCACTCAACGAGTATGAGTAGCAACCCAGACTCTTACTGGTGTTCAGCGATCGGGGCCCACTGCAATTAACCTCTTCATCAGTAATCTGACTCAGGATGCACAGAACACCATCCGCAAACTCACAGACAATGCAGGAATACAACTGATGTCAAGGCTTTAGTTGAGCAGGACTTTGGGAACACTGATCATTAAAGAAACTTTAAGTAATATAAGAATTGAAGAGCTCTACAGCTGAACTAATGCCATTTATGAGCACAAGCTGAGCAGCTGCATAATTACTAAGAACCTGATGGTATTGACAGATGCTAAGTTGAACACCAGCCAAAAGCAATTCTCTGCAAACAAGGTAAACCCCCTTCTGAGGGTCTGAACAGGCAACTGGGGTTGTTTACTCTGGTGAAGCAGAGGTTAAGAGGAGATTTAATTGCGTCAATACTCAAGCAGCAGTTACAAAGACCAGTCAAACCCTTCTAAAGAGGTGGCAAAAGCATAACAAAGAGAAAACAGATTGCTACTTAGGAGGCACAGGTTTACTTTGTCAGGATGAAAATTATTTAAGATAGGGCAACAACTCCAGATTGATTAAATGGAGGTGGCAGACTCTGTCCTTGGAGACCTTCACCCCTTCAATAAGGAAGGCATGATACAACTTTGGCAGCAGTCCTAATTCAAGCAGGAAATTAGATGAGATAGCCTCAGGAAATCCCTTCTGAATAGGGATTTTATTTAGTATGGAATATTTTCCAGATACTAGCAATCTATACCAACAAACAACCAAAACCTCTCTCCTTTTAATATTCGGTGACACTGGTCTTAACATATTTGTTTTCCTCCCTCCATACCTATACATGTATTTGTAATGCACACACATTTGTACTGACTGTCAGATCACCAATTCATCACCAATTCAGTTACTCCAGAACAGCAATGTACTGAACTCAGCAGAGCAGACATTTTTGAACACAAGAGGTGAAGTGCACAAAATCTATTTGGACAAAGCAACAACAGTTTTCCAAATTTCTTCCTTCTTCGGCCAAAAGATCATAGGAAATAAATCTCAATCTCCTCCCTTCCTGATCCCTGAACACACAGATGAAACTGCCTCAACTACAGCTGAAAGAATGACCACTGTGCAAAGAAATCACATGACCAAAATTCATATACTAAGTTAAATCAAAGCTCAATAAAGTCCTAGAACTTCAGTATCTTCTTTTCCCACATCATCTATTTAGATTCGCTCTTCCAGACTGCTTGAGAGCAGAAAAAAAACAAAACCAACCAGATACCCAGTTTTGCCTACCACAAAACTAACTTGTTGATAGTTTTGCTACGTGGAAACTTGAACCGTATCCACAAGTCTTTCTTACAGAAAGCAGTACTCCTCCAAACACAGACATCTGTAAACAGACTTATTTCTTGGCCTGAATTTAAAGGCAACTAGATTGCGCAGTTTAACAGCCAGGTTTGTCACACTCACCCTGCTTGAAACACTCAGCATCCAAACAATTGTGGGAAATTGTCATTTTGGTTTATGAATGATAGATGTATTGGTGGTGTTCTCACCACTGACAAAGGAATTTTATAATTATTATTAATTCTCTGCAAGGAAGACATTGCTGATGATAACGTAAAACACTTAAATGTCAAACTTTGTCTTCTCAAGTACTCGTTCTTCAGATAGTGCATATTTCAGATACCCATCAGGTTTTGTTCCAAGCGATTTCCAAGAAAACTCATCCTTCACTCTGATAACATCCATACATTTTTGCTCCTGGTTCTTCAAACTCCACTGTGAACATGCTGTCATGTTTCACTCTCACTGGAGTATTTGATAATATTCACCAGAACAGCACACAACAGTGATAAAAGAGCATCCCAGGAAATTATATCCTAAAATGACAATGGATTTATACTTTACATAATAGGTGTTAAGAATATCCATACCCATCACTAAGTAATCCACAAATACTGTCTACAATTTACTCATTCTGTGTGTTTGCAAACTGTAGTATTCATCAGCTATTTAAAATAAAAAAGTCAACCATATTCAGACTTTATTCTTATACCTCATTGCACATCAATGAATTTCCTGGAGCTGCAGACTCTCAAGGTAAAATGTAACTGGTAATATACTTGTTGAAGAGTTTGAGAAGTTCTGTATCTGCCTTAAATTTACAGCTCTGTAATTCACCCCTTTCCACCCCTCAAAAAAACAAACAAAAAAAACGACCAAACAGAAGCAAACAGAAAATCATGTGCACCCCTAAGACAAATAAGTAACTTCAGCAGGCTAACTTTCGGCCTTCTCTGGACAAGACAACTGTAACAAGAGCTTACAAATTTGGCTTCCCATGTGCAGGTCTTCAGTGAAGTACAGGTCAAGACAGACAAAGAAGAATAAAGGAGACATCAATACTATGTATACTCATTTCACATTGGAAGTAAAAAGATGCTTATTGCTTCAACGTGGATTATCGTGGTTCAGGATTTTCTGGATTAAACAAAGCACACCTTGTAAAGTTTCTGCCTTGTGGCATCCTGTGATGTTGTGACTACTCCGAAAGTCAGCTCCAGTCTGTTTCCTAAAGTTGCTTATTAAGATTACTTTCCTTAATGATCAGGGACTTATTCATTTCCATAAGATATATCTCAGCTGAAAAACTTTAATGTATGATACGTCTGGAGATGTTGTGGCTGAAATGACCATATGTTCTTACCTTGAACCTTCATGAAATGCTGAGCCCACAGTACATTAAGCAGTATCATTTTCCAGAAGCGTAGGTTTTTGCAGACACCTGCATCCCGCCGCTTTCCCTACTGTCTTGCTATCACACTTTCTTCTGTCCTCTTAATCAAGTTTCAGTTTTCATACTATGCATCTTTTGCATTACTCCTCCAAAACAAGACTTTAGATTCTTGAAGCAGAAACTCCTCAGTAATCAAGCTTACATTCATCATCAGTACCATTCTTAATGATCTTTTCCAATATGAAATCCAAAGAATGGTATAGAAACTCATCTTCCTCTAAAAATGTTCCACCCATGGCCAAAGAAATCTGTTGTTACTGAGATATCAATAAAATTCTACACCACTGAAAACCCACAGGACACTGCATAGATGTGTATCTTCAGAACTCTTGCAGAATTTGTCAAGTAGCATTACCAACATTTCTAAGAGAAGCACTGCATGCAGATCTTATGTCTACTGATGCAGAATATCTCAGAGTTGTTTGCACACTTGAATGATGTGCCTTGCACTAACATTCTGTTTTCAGCCTGATAACACCAGTGAAGGTAATGAAGGCCATCCTCTTAGAAAATAGACCAGTAAAAGCACTCTGACCAGTGCTTTTACTGGATCTTCCTCCTATGCTGATTCTTCTGAGTGTAGTAAGAGGTGAGCTCAGCCAGTAGCGCTTCCATCAGTGAAGGGCTGACATCACATTTTTCTGTGCACATATGTACTCAGAATCCATTTTGACTAATCTGGTTCAAAAGATACTGGAGAACAGACATCAAAGCCAAAATGTGTTTCTGCAAGCCTAGTTTCTTAGGAGAACATGCTAAAAAAATAAACTAGAAATGAAAGGCTCATTTCTTGTGATGACTATACGTCCATTCCAATTTATTATCTTCACTTCACTAGTTTTTAATCACTACTTCTACATATGCCAGTGCTCTCTGCTTGTGGTACTTTAAAATCTTGTGCATCCATGCTTTTACAGCACACCATTTCAAAGCAAGTCATATCCCAGATTTTGAGTCCTTCTACCATTTACTCTCATTTTCTTGGCACATGTCTGGATCCGTATTCAAATTTTATGGGAAAACATTCTCCAACAACTCAGTTTACATTGAGTGGGTCTTTGCTACTCCAAGTCCACACTACAATGAAGAAAGGCATAACGTTCCGGTGATGCAGCTAGGCAAGTTCAGCACAGATAACGCAGCATCTGAAGCAGTGCTGTGTTAGCCTACTTGTATAGATTCTTAGTATACTGCCTGAAGCTTAGCAATGAGAGCATGAAGCTGACAACAAGCAGACAATTTAGCTTGGGAAAGTAAGAAACTAAGATACGGCCTACCTATTCCTCTATTAAACAGATATATAGATACTTAGAAATGGAAAGGGAAAATTAAGGCTTTTACTAGTAAGTATTTATTAACTCAACAGTTCATTGGATAAATACCTCAAAAAAAGTTCAGCATATAAAGAGAATCACAGTTACAGGTATAAAGATCTGAAAAATGCAAATATACAAACTACTGGAAAAGCAACAAATTTAAGCAGTATCTACACTAAGAAGCTGGAAAGATAAAAGCGTTATACTTACAATACACAGTCTTGACTCTCAGTGCTTCTTCTTTCTTTAGTAATGAAGATGCAAGTCATCCCAAAATAAAATAAGAAAAACAAATTAATGTGCTGCGCCATTTGAAGGAAAAACCCCGTACTTCCTGAATGAAGCCTTTGCAGAAAATTACAATACAGGCCAAAGTTTCCATTATCAAATAGGAAAAAATGAGCCTTTATGATTATCTGCAAAAGCTCAAAGTACTGGCAAAAGCATACTTACAGTTAACATAAGGTAAATTTCAAGAAAGCCCTGGTATTAATGAAATTTTTAAGATACCAGGCAAAACTTTGGTTTCCACATGACTGCAGCCCCTAAGGTTCCAAAAACTGTAGTTCCATCAAGAAAAAACCTCACACAGAAAAGAATAACAAGCTAACAAAAAAAATAGCTTCCCCAACATGTTAGGTGGGTTTGTATAAAATTCCAGGGTAGCCAAGTCTCCTGAAAGTTTATTCCATCATGAAGAATGGGAAAAGTGGCTTTCATCAGCTGAATCCAGAACAGATCACTTTTTGGAAGTGTCTAAGAAAAAGAGTAACTTAAATTTCCATTTTAAAATGTGGCTAAAACCAATACTGACTTATTTTTAGACCTTTTTTAGCAAATAAGTACAAGCTTGCCACCAGAAAAATGAAAAAAAGCATCATCATTTGCAGCAAGACAACTGTTTACTCACGAGCACTTCATGGAGTTCAGTGCTCTATTTTCAGTACTCAGCGCCATGGAAGATATGTTGCATGTGAGTATGACAGCTCAGTAAGAATCAAGACTGACACAACAGTTTTGTTTCTTTTCAAGAAGCTAAACAGCTGATCTTTCACGGTAGCTAAAAACAAAATAGAAAAAAAAAAAAGGAAGTCACTTAATCCCAGCAGATCACAGATAGTGATTGGGTGGTGCTGTATGAACTCAGCAGGATTTTGTAAGCTTGGAACACAGGGTCTTCCTTCCAGTTATCCAGTTATCCTGCCACCAGTACTTTTGTTATACATAAAACCACTTGTCATTCTACACCAGTTTTACAATAAACAGCTGTTAATATCTGACATTTTCAGAGAAGTGTTGAAAAATATTAGCAACTGTGAGCTGCTGTTGAAAGAAAGTTTCTTGCTGACCACTTTTGGACAACCAATTTCAACTGCACTTGGATTACTGCTTTAGTACTAAAAATGTTCCACAGTTGAGACTGATGGGTCACAAGTAAAATGGAACTTCTCTAGTGAGTGCTTTAAAAATAAATCAAGAAGAAAACAAAAGAAAAAAGAACAACAAAACTACTCCCTTTTGGTCTAAAGCCATTTCCCCCTGTCCTTTCACTACAACTGTGTAAAAAGTTGGTCTCTCTCCTGTTTATAAGTTCCTCTCAGGTACTGAAAGGACACAATGAGGTCCCAAAGCTTTCTTTTCTCCAGGCTGAACAAGCCCAGCTCCCTCAGCCTGTCTTCATAGGAGAGGTGCTCCAGCGCTCTGATCATCTCCACCGTCCTCCTGTGGACCCACTCCAACAGCTCCAATGCCTTTCTTGTGCTGATGGTCCCAGGCCTGGACACAGTACTTCAGATACAGCCTCACGAGGGCAGAGTAGAGGGGGACAATCAATTCCCTCACCCTGCTGGTCACTCCTCTTTTGATGAAGCCCAGGAAACCTTGGCCTTCCTGGATGCAAGAGCACACAGCTGGCTCACTGTTAAGCTTTTTGTCCATCAGGTCCCCCACATCCCTCTTCAAAGGACTGCATTCAATGAGTTCTTCTTCTAGTTTGTACATGTATCTGCAACTGCTGATCCAAGTGCAACATCACGCACTTGGCCTCGCTGAACCTCAGAAAATACCTATGTGCCCACTTTTCAATCCTGTCCAGTTCCCTCTCAAGGCATTCCTCCCTTTTATTGTGTCAAACGCACCACTCAGCTTGGTGTCATCTACAAACTTGCTGAGGGTATGTTCAAACCCACTGCCTACACCATTGATAAATACATTAAAGAACACGGGTCCCAAGACTGACTCTTGGGTGACACCACTCATCACCAGTCTCTACTTGTATACAAATCCATTGACCACATCCCCCTGGCTGCAACCAGCCAACCAATTCTTCATCCACCACCTTCATCCAGCCTTCAAATCCTTATCTCCCCAGCTGATAGATAAGGAGATATTATAGGATCACATTACAGGCCTTGCACAAGTCCAAATAAACAACAGCATTGCTCTTCTTTTGTCCATCAATGCCATCGCTCCATCACAGAGATTGGTCAGGCACAATCTGCCTTTGCTGAAATTATGCTGGCTGTCTCATATCTCCTCTTCATCTCATACATGCCTTCACATAGCTTCCAAGAGAATCTGCTCCGTTATCTTCCCAGACACAGATGTGAGGCTCACCAGCCTGTAGTTCCCCAGTTCTTCCTTTCTCCCGTTCTTAAAAATGGGAGCGATGTTTTGTTTTATTCAGTCATGGAGGTCTTTGCCCGAGAGCCACAACTTTTCAAGCACAATGGAGAATAACTTTGCAATCACATCAGCCAGTTCCTTCAGATCTTGGGATGCATGTCATCTGGACCCTCTGATTTGTACACACCCAGCCTCATGAGATGGTCTCAGACTTGCTCCACTCTTAGTGTGGGACAGATTTTGCATCCCCCAAACTCACTCAGAGGACACAATAACACAATAGGCTCAGGAAGACTGACTGCCAGCTAAGACCAGGGCAAAGAACTCACTGAGTACTTCAGTACTTCTCTACATCCATTGTAGTCAGTTCTTCCTTCTCATTTATCAAAGAGGGTATACACTCTCCTCAGCCTGTCTCTTCTGATCAATATACCTAAATAATTCCTTTTTTCATATCCCTCACTGAGCATAGACCCATCTGCACCCTAGCAGGACATCTGTGTCCAGATTCTACCCAGGCCACCCATCCCTGCTTCTGCTGCCTGTATTGTTACTTCTGTTCCCTTTAGTAATTCCTTACTCAGGCACACCAGTTTCCTTCCTCCTTCACACAATTTCCTGTGTTGGGGGCTGAAGAGCTCTTGTGCTCTCAGAAAGGCGTCCTTAAAGAGTTGTCAGCTCCTCTCCTTTGCCCCCAAGCTTCCCAGGAGATCACATCCAATAATTCCTTAATCAGCCTGAAGTTCACCTTCCTAAAGTTCAGGGTCCTGACTATGTTTTGACCAGGCCCATATTCCTAGAGCTCACTAACTTGACCAAGGCATGATTGCTACAGTCTAAACTGCCTCCAACCTTAACTTCTTTAACAATCTCCTCCACACTGGCAAGCACCAGATTGAGTAACATTTCTCCTCTGGCTGATCTATCCAAAACCCGGACCAGGAAGTTATCTTCAGACTTGGGAGTCTCCTGGATTGCTTGAAGTGTGAGGTTGACACAAATATATTTTTTGTGTAGGAAAAGCTCTACAGTTTAAAGCAGTTTGAATCATGAAGATAAGCTGCAGAGGGTTAACGGTGTACTAAGCACGTGATACACTTAACAAACACCATAACGTCAAGGCAAGTTTCCAGTATCTGAAACTTATGTTACTAACCCAAGTATTAAAATAAATGCTTTTTCCGAGCATGATTGATTTTAATACCATGCCAAAGGATAAGTAAATTGCCTGCATGTTGGGTATTTTCAAACAACAATTCTGATGCATAACAACCTGTGGCAAAAGGTAGAACAGAATCAAGAATACATAAATGGTGAAGAAAAAAACCAATCAATTTCTCATTTCTAATGAGGTCGTAAAGTCCTGAATCCAGATTTTTCTCTTGAATTTGAGCATTCCTACTCTCCCAACATAAGATGGGAAGACAGAAAGTGTGAATCCTTGATATAAATCAGGAGAATCTTCATCTGTGCTCCAAAGACAGCTAATAGAAGAGGCAATGCTTACCCTATTGGGACCATCCATACAAAGAACTGCTCAAAACGCAGGGAAAAAAAAGACACTCCACTCCAGGATTTCCTCTCTAGCACAATATCCCTGTTACTCTTGGTGCAATAAGAAGTACGACTGAACTTATATAAAACTGTATTGTCTAACTAGTTTATAATAAGCATTCAACTGTTTTCAAAGTACATACATAATACTAGCCAATTCCAACTTCCTAAGAGCTAAGAACTTTATGAAAAATACATGAATACTACTCTAATCTTCCCCCCTACCAATATTTGTTCATCAATGAAACCACAAAACCTGTCAGTATGCAACTATACAAAGGTAGTAAGACACTCAAAATGTAAGATATACATAGCCTTGCACTGCAACCATCCCAATTTCAATCTTTTTACATCGATAGTTTTTAAAGGATTTAGGCCTTGTGAATTATCAGCATTAGGTGTGTACTCTGCTTATCCTCCTGCATAAGGACAGGAAGCATCACCTTCATCAATACAGAAATTAGTGCAAAAAAACAAACTCTTGACACAACAACATAGATCAATTCTCAGGACTGCAAGAACTCTGAAGAGGTACACTACATGATCAAAATATTGCCTAATATTTTGTAAATTAATCACTTGATCTTTCTGGTTAGATCAATGATTATCTATTATTCAATTAGGCAATTACTCAGACCTGTTGGGAAAAAGATGCTAAATCTTCATATCAAAGTACAAATAGAAAAGGTTCCAAATAAAAAACTCTAATATAGTAACAAACTAGGAAAAAAAGTCAATTTTGAAGAATTATTTTGGTTAAAGAACATAAACAAAGCACTATTCATTATCATTATGTAGTCTGTCTTAAAAGGAACATAAGCTTAGCACTTTTATGGCGACCTCATGCTTGGTGGTATTAAGACGTCTTTTGGTATCTCAATGAATTTTGATCTTCTGCCATCTCATAATTAAAAGTAAGGCATTAAAAGTACTTGAAAATAATGACAGTGTGTCCTTGCAGACTTATTCCTATAGAAATGTAGTCATGTGATGTACCAGGACTCCACACCAGCACTGACATTCAACAACTAATAATCATCCAGTTTCCAACATGCCTGATGCTTGCTCACTATCAGTTCATAGCCATCATTAGGTCAATAAATTTAAAAGAATGTAGCCAAGGATAGAGTGATTTACTCAAATGGAACAGAAGGAAAGCAATACATGGATTTGCTGGGAGAACTGGCACTGTTTTTTCCGCTTTAAAAGGGAGAAACAGCAGTAATTCAATCACTATGAGGGTTAGCTAAGAAATAAACAACCACAAAACCAAAAGAACTTCTTGAATCAGCAAGAACACTAGACAGGACATGAAAAATACTACCGTATTATACATTTCTGTTGGTTCAACAAAGAACACTGGCAAAATCCTGGGAGAAAGCATTTGGAGAGCCGTGGACCCAAATAATGCTTATGCATTAAACTACTGAAATGATTAGCTAGCAGGTTATGAAATACTACTGAACAGCTATGAAAGCCAAACTGTAAGAAATGCCCTTCTTCTGCAAATGAAAGGGGAGCCTGACTACTTGAGAAAAAAGGAACTGCAGTAAGCCTCGTGTTCTGGAAAGAATAAAAGACCATCAGGAAAACATCACAGCAGACACTTTAAAGTGCCACAACAACACAATATGATGACAGCCATCTTCTGTAACAGGGAAAAGAATGGACAAACGAACACACCCCAGCTTTACTCATTTTAAAATTTTCTTCTCAGTCTAAGATAACTGTCAGTCATACAGTTAAAAGTTCAGTCAAACAGCATTTGGAAAAGTCTTTTCTCAGCACATCCCCACAGAATACTGTCTAGTAATTTAAGCAAAGTACAAGGAAAAGTAGTAAAATATGAAGCTGCCATTTGAGATACCTCAAACAAACGGAGCGAACTCCCGTAGGAAATCTGAACTGGCGTTACCATGTATAAACAAAGTTCATGCTCCAAGCAAGCTGGTTTTCTTCAAAGTACAAGCAAGTTATGCAGCCTTGGAAAACATAGTAGAGCATTCATTAACTACACCCAAATCCAAAGTTTGCACTTTCACCATGCGCAACTTCCATGCAACTCAGAACACAATTTCACATTTAATACACATTTGCCTTCAGAGTAACTACTGATGTTGCAAGCTAAAGGCTAAACAGAGTTGAGCCTCCCACCTCAAAGTCTTGCTCTTGGGATTTTTTCAAGCAAACAGCTGCTACAGATCTACTGATGGGTTAGACAAGCACTTGAATACTTGTGAAATCAAATACTATTACAAGAGTCCCAGGTTTAAGATTAAATTAACATAAACATGTAATATGGAAAGAAGTTACCTTTCTATGCTTCATACCACGATAGTGTGACTGAAGACTTATAGAACTCATACATGGAACTTTACAAACCTAAAAAGATAAATTGAAAGTACATCTTCAGTTACGCTGTGGATATTTTGTAGCTGGCAAGGTGTAAGAATTGGAAATACAATTTTACATTAAGATGCTGGAAGTCTTTTGTGACTTAAACAGAGCAGTTTAAATCACATCAGGAGCACATCATCAAAGTGACCAGAAACAGTGTGCAAACCTGTTCAAATAATACTTCAATATATATTTAAGTATACTGGGTGGCATGAATCTTTGAGAAGCCTACACTTTCCCTCCTACCCTCAATTACTGGATTCTTAGTTCTCCAAAATTCTCCAGCCAATAAGAAATGATCATACAGTTATTAGAAAGGAAAGACCAAAAAATATATCCCAGAATAACTGGAACTCCATTTATCATTTTACTAAAGGGATCAGAAAAACAGCATAGGAAGCCATCTGCGCTAGGATCCACAGAACATCATAACAATTACAGGACATAACTTAACAATTGTTTCCTTCAATCATTAACAATAAGAAACAGTGACCAATATACAATAGCATTACCTATCACCTTGACATGCTGTCATATACCTTCAATATGCCAGAAAAAAAGTTACTGAACAATATGCAATACACAGAAACTTAACACGCTCTGATCCAGAGCAGCATCCTTTAAGACCACAGACACTTTCAGAGGTAAAAATAACTAACAGAAATCTGAAAGACAGCCTTTAAGGGCAACTATGCTATATCTGTAACTACTCAAGAACAAACCAAATTCACAAAACCAGACAAACAGCTCTTCCAGGGACCAGCCAAATTATCCTCCAACATTAACAGCCTCTCCCACCAGCCACACCGCAGCTCAGTCAGTTCTGTCTGACTTCCGTGGTTTTTAATACCTTAAGCCTGTATTCTGGCATGTATTCCAAAAAGCCATTAAGAAAGGCACTCACTTCACAATAGTATATTTTTTTTTCAGATTCTGGTTTGGCATCTTCTGGCTTAGCATCTTCAGCGACGGCGCTCATCCTGCAGAACTGTTTCAAGGCACACAATTAAGGAAAGAAATCCATAATAAAAAATAATATTCCTGCTCACACACCACCCTTTAGCGAACAACTGCGGGGAGGGAGCAAAGCATCCATCGGGTGAATAAAGATTAATTCCTTTCTAGAGCAAACCACGTCTTTCACCGCCAGGACACCGCCGAAGCCTCAAGCCGTCCGTTAGGGCACCTTCCCGCTTGGCTTCACACGAAACGCTTCGCACAGAAGACAGAAAAAAAAAGAAAACACACCGACCCCGGGCTGCCCATTTTTCTTCCTCCCCCTCTCACCTCCGCCCTCCCGCCGCACACACCCCCCGGCCCGCGCCCGTCCCCGCATGACACTGAAGAGGCGGCGGTACCTCCGAGCCGCTCCCACCCCCGGCGCTGGGCTCGCACGCCGCCGGCACGTCCCAGGCGGCTCGGTAACGACAGCAACCGCCGCCAGCCTTCTCGCGGCGCGCCCAGCGGCACCGTCACTTCCGCTTCCTGCCGGCGGAGACAGCGCCCCAACCCCACCGGCCGGCGCGCGCCCTTTCCGTTAGACGGACGCGGTCCGTGAGGCGCGAGGCCGCGCGGCTCAGCCAATCGGAGCGCGGCCCCCCTCAGGCGCGGGAGAGGCGGGAGGAACAGACGGCAGTGCGTGGCTTTAAATGCAAATATTTATTATTTCTTTTAAAATGTCTTAACTTTACATTTCGGACTGGTAATAAATGTAAAATATAATTTAAGAAATACACATGAAAGTTCCCTCTAAAAGCAGACTGAGAAAACAGTACAATTTAAAAAAAAAAAAAAAAAAAAAAACCAACCACAAAACAGAAAAGTGCACCTGTTATAACAAAATTCCAAAATACAAAATCCACACATTTAATTATCCTGCTGCCGATACACCTGGGGTCTATTACACCTGTATAGGAAGCAGCATAGTTGCTACTGGTTGGATTACACGTTAGCAGAGGATCCCAGCTCCTGGCTTTGCTGATGCCCATCCCCGCCATTCCACGAGTGCATCAGCCTTACTCCTGCTCCATGCACCCACTGGTGTGTGCTCACACAGTGCTCAGCACGGGGCTTGGTCCTTCCAGAGCTACGCCCATAACATTGGGCTCAAGTAATACCCATCTGATGGGGAGAAGCAGTCAGGCCAAGTGTTGCTCGGTCTCTGTGCTCTTTTTATTTAGTCTTGTCCTCCACTGTTCGGACTTAGGAGGAACAAGAATGGCACTTTTAATTTTTTTTTTTTTTTTATGGTTAACAGCAGATTTTGATACCATATTGTATTATTTCTATGTTTCTGTAATAGTTACAGGCCTTAGGATGGGGTCACGTTAAAGCCCTCAATAATTCTTTGCAGTTCTGATCCCAAAACCTAAAATGGACTAATAGGAAACACTGCTCTGTACACTCTAAACAACACTTCCATACGTATCTTTTAGAAGATTACATATTAAAAGTGCAACTGCACAGTGAAAGGATGAAGGCGTGTAGGAAAAGAATGAAGGATCCAAAAAGGAGAAGGTGGGCTCCTTCATTTCTGTAAAGAGAGGGCAGGTCTGAACGCAAAAGCGTTTGGCAGTGTATACTTGAAGAATTAAACTCCTGGTGGCAGCTCAAGTGTTTCTCGGCAATACAACTGCCTAAATAGGGTATGGTTCCCCAGCTAAAGGACTCTTTTCTGTTTTACGATCTGTAATTACTCCAAGACTTCTGTCAGTACCTCTGTCTTGTTCAAAGGGGACAGGGAAGGAAATGGGGCATTGCACTTCTGCACAAAGTTGTTCTTTTGGCAAAACTTTAAAGTGTGCCTGAAGTAGATAATAAAGTTATGGAGGCACAGAACAGGAAGGGTGGAGGCTGCAAAGTACCATCCTATAAAATCACAAAGGTAGAAAACTTTGAGGGGAAAAAAAGCAGAAGTTTTTCAATAGGTACAGACACCTTTAAGGAAGAAAGGGTTCTTTGGTTTCATTAGGAATCTGTGAAGAGGTGAAGGAGCGTGAAGAAGAGCCCTTTCAGAAGAGGGAACACTGCTAGTCATGTAGAGGAAGAATCTTCCAGAGTATCCAACCCTGCCCACAACACGAAGGTTGGAACTAGATGATCATTAAGATCCCTTCCAACCCAAGCCTTTCTATGAATCTATGACTCTGATGAGAGTAGAGCAAAAAAACACACAGTGTTGCTGCTTGCCTCTCATTGCCTCAGATTTTAAGTAAACACAGGAAGAAAATGATGCAAAAGTTAAAAAAGAAAAAAAAGAAGATGAAGAAAAAGAAGAAAGAATAAAAGCTTAGAAGTGACAGTAATGGGATGAGGAAGGGAGAGACCAAGGCGTGATCTAAAAAGAAGCAGAACAGTGGTGACGCACCTGTGACACTCTCCTGTGCAAAATGGAGAGTTCTAAACGAGAACCTCATCTGATTTTTTAACATAGTCTTTTAATTAATTGACTGAAATTACTGAGATTAGCTATGCAACTGATGCTCTTTACATTGCCTTCTGCCACGTATTTGTGTTTTCCTCATACTTAGACACTGGAAAACCATAATTCTATCAGTACAAGTGTGAAAAGAAAGTTTTGAATGTTGTACAGCTGTCACTGCAATCGTCACAACAAGGAAATTTTGGGATTCCAATTCAGGCCGCACAACCAGAGCACAAAGTAACAGTTCAATGGCAATGACCGACTAAAAGGGTGTTAATGCAGACACTGAATTTGTCATAGCTCCAAAGAGTAACTCCATTCAAGGAAGAGGAGCACTGCATGCCTCCTAGAATGATGCTTTCAGTCTGATGGAGAAACACAGCTTAGCACTGAATGACCTCAATCGTTGTTTTCAAGGAGCAGAGAATTGCTGGCAGTGAAGTAATGCTGTAGTCACAAAACGCCTTGACAGCAGTGTGTCACTCAAGGTGATAATTCTTCACCCTCAGATTTGTCTTAGTAATAATGTTTTACTCTTTCCCCTCAAACACTGTCATTGATGATCTTGTTCAGTGCTTTTAACTGAAATATGCACTCAAACTACACTTGAATTTCTATCTAAATTCAAACTAAATTTAAAGAAATTGGAATCTATCTCAATTTACATCCCAACACAACTTGTAATGTGATAAAACTTGTAATTCAGTTAAATTTTATCAATGCTTACTCCACAATTCCAGAAACACTGCTGGTCATATTTGACTTGCTTCAGATTTCAGAGTATCTGAGAGCATTTTGTTACAAGCAAAGACAAATCTAAAAACTAAGAATATCAATTTTGAGAAAATGTCACTCAAGCCAGTGTATAGAACACAGTTCTCTACAGGTAGAAAAACAATGTGATAGGTGAGAGAAGAAGGAGAAGAAAAGGACATGGTATGTTTACAGGGGGAGGGAAGTAGTTATCATAGTATTACGGGGAAATGTGTGATTATGTGCACTGGTATTCAAAGGTGTACTTGTCAGGTTGGTGGCATCTATGAACATAAGCTACTGGTAGCCTTCGTCTATGAGTTCGGCTAAATGAGAGCCTTGTGGGTAAACCCTGAGCATGGCCACCTGCAGAACATCTAATGCACGTTACAGAAGTCTGCTTTAGTTACGACATTGGATTTCGTAGAGGATTTTACAAGACTTAAGAGAGGAAGAAAATCCAGGGGACGAAACTTATTTTCTAGTGAGTGAACAGAAGGAAAAGACAAGAAATAAAGTACGAAAGCTCTATACATCTGTCACTGAGCTGGGGTCTCAGTTACATGACACTCCAATGAAAGAAATTGAGTAAGGGTTTATTTTGTGACTACCTGAGGCAATATATGTATTTAATGATAGAAGAAATTATATCTTTTTCTTCTTTCAATTAAAATTTTTTTTTTAGATAAATTAATGGCTTTTAGGAAATAAATTCCCTGTGTGGTGTTGTTCTACTTAATTTCCAATATGGCTTCAACAGAAAGAGTTAAGCAGGGCTTCCAGGAAGCAGAAGCTGATTCTATCCCACAGACTATTCCTTGCCTCAGGCTGGATGCTTTCCACGTAAGTATTTTAAGTATTGGGAATTTCCAGGAGAATTGCACATGCCCTGTCAATACTATATCAAGGATAATAACAAGAAGTCATTCTGAACTGGTGACACACAAATGTCAGACCTCCCTAAGCCATCCAGAGGACACTGAGACTAAGAATTTCAAGAATATATCAGTGTCATCTAATTGAGGGCAATGAAAACATTAACACATTATAATCAAATACTAGGAAGTCAGTCTGTCCTACAAAGAATTTAGGTATAGCTGTTTGCTTTTCTATTTCACTAGTTAAATCTCCAGACTGTGGACCAACTGAAACGAGGTCATCCCTTGCACACACATTGGTCTTCTTTAGATTCTCAAAACAAAGTTCTGTTTTGGTATCCCAAGAGTCTGGATTAAATATAAATTATCGATAGTGTTACCTATAATGAAGGTCTGACCCAGTTTCAGCCACTGGTCTTAACTGCATCCTGGCAAACCTTAGAATAGCCAAAAAAATCCACTCTATGGTACACGCTTACCCTTAGCTCAAATCAGGCTGGTTTTTAGGTAAAAACAGGGGGCTTAAGTGATACGCTTTAATTGGACCAGTGTTTGTAAGGTTCTGTGCAGCTGTCCACTAACGGCTAAATAAGGCCAAATTCACAGTGAAGGCAACAGCTTTAGCACTGATAATAATCTCTGGTGTCTGTGGGCTAAGTAATATCTCAGAGGCAGATGCACTCTCAGACAACTACAAAAAACACACACAAAAAAAATCACACACACACAAATCCAAGAAAACAAACCACCAAATCTCTGAATACCAAAATTAAGAAGTTTGTTCTGCCTCTGAAGAATTTACAGCTGAGGAAGTTTCAATGCTATTGTCAGTCAGGTCTTAGAAAGCATCGCGTCCACACTGGAAAAAGAAATGCATTTCTTTCAGCTTGAATACTCCATGTTTGTAGCACACAAGCATTTCACTGGGCATTTTTTCTATGAGAGGAATTTTTTTCTTGTTACAATAAATACACTGAGAGGCTTCTGAAACAGATCTTAGGGCTGTGCTTGGAGGATATAAATACAAACTTACTGAGAATAAAAGCCAAACATCACTGACTGGAAGCATCTTAAACTCTTCTTTTCTAAACGGTAGTTTTTAAAGTAGTACCAATAATACTAAAACAGCGACCACTACAAAGAGAAAGTAACAATTTAAAGCAACTGCCCTGTCTTTTTCCTCTGTCATGGGATCATTAATGCCTGCATACAAAAAGATTTTATAACATTAAATCACTGGTAATTTAACAGGGTACAATGCAATGTCAGATTTTAGTCCAGAGGGGATGAAGGACAGATACCTGGTCTTGAAAAACAGATATGAAGAGATTGGTTTTCAGCATTTATTTTCCCAAATAGTGCAATCTGCAAAGTTCTTAAACAAAAGTGACCTTTTTTTTCTTACTATCAACAGTGGTCAGCAGTTGTCGAAAAGTACCATAAGTTGCCCATCTCTTAGTAAGTGCATTTCATAGGAGACTGCTGCATATGTGATAACTTTTCCCAGAACAGACTCCACTGATAACACTTTTTTTGATGTGAGCCCTGCAGTAACAACTTGGCCGCAAGCTAAGTGACTAAAATCAAACCTGATATATGGCCTAAGTGTAAATTACCCTGTATTTTTAATGGATTTAGACTTTATGGAACAATAAGGAAGGAAATCTGATCATATTTGCACAGGGAGGAGTTAGGAGGTGACATCTCATTTGAAGTGACACCTTAACTCATCCTCTCGAATGAAGGCCATTCTTGTATCAGATTAGATTTTCCTACATGCAGAAGTTTAACCAATTCTTACAATATCTGTTAAGATTGCTAAAATATGACTGGATTTGTTGGGAGCCTGAGAAAAGTCTTCTCTGCTGAAATAGACGAAAAGAGCTTTAAATTAAGATAAGTCAACAAAATAGACTTCATTCTGTATCAGAAGAACTTTAGAGAACTTCTGTTGGGATGGTGTAATTCTGCCTCTGTAGTTATGCCATGAAATATTTGTCACAGACAAGGCACTTGGAGGCACAGTGCTCTGCAACATTGCCCCTGTTGTGACCATTTACATCTGTGCAAAATGGCATCAGCATTTCCAGATGTGGATAGTAGCGTTTTATGGTCACATTGCACTAATCCAAATGATAAGAGAAGATGTAAAGTAGCGCTGAACCAGGCAGGCCTGGGCAGTCTCATTTAGAGGAGTATCACGGTGAGTCCAAGAGTGGAGTTAAACAAATAGCTTTCTGGCAATCATGACAACTTGTCCTCCACTTGCTCCACATTGCCCTATCTCTACAATACCCCATTTCTGCTCTTGTTTTTGTAGATAGTGAATCAGCGGGATAGACTTTGTGCAGCTCTGCTGATTTCTCACAGTCTCACTCGAATACCAAGATCAATTTGACTGATTGGGCTTAGCTTTATGTGAGATGAACAATGATATACTAGACTGTGGAGTAAATTCCACCATTACAGTTTCATCTCTGAATTGGGTCTGATGTTGCATTGTACCCACTGGTGAAAGTGTTAAGGCAAAGATATCAAGACTGTCTCAGGTAAGGGACAGTGTGTAGTTAGCAGGGAACTGATACATCTCAGATGCCAAAAAAATGAGATGTTCTATTGCTTGAGTTAGGTCAGCTGGACTATGGCAAAATTAACTTGAGCTGCAGAAAGACATTATTGCCCTTCTTATCCATTCTTGCCTTTCTGTGGGGAACACGTCCTTGTGCAGGACAATCATCAAAAGTTTTATTTCTGTGTAAAGTGCAGCATTTTAGATCAAACCATTGTTCATAAGCTGAACTGACATGCAAAGAATGCATGTGTTTACTTCTGCCAACTCTAATGTGCAGGCAGTAACTTCTACCAGACTTGGAGAAGAGCAGCCTCCCAGGTGCCACTCCCTGTGCAAAACTATTCCCCTACCTGAAAACTGCACTTACGCCATTTACAGCATTAGGGAGAAATTTATGCCACTTCACTGGCATGTGTACAGCCATGCCCACAGTAGCTAGAAGGAATGAAGACATCAGAATTATTTATAACATTTTGAAAAAGAAAACATTCACTATAGGACTTCTTTAAAAAAGCACATATACATCTAGTTGTGTTTTTTTTTTAATGATATGGGTTTTCTTTAGTTGAAGGTGATATAAAGTTGAAATAGTGCAATTTTAAAACAAAATTAGTGCAGGAGTCAAACTACAACAACCAAAACTGAAGTTGTAGATTGCTTTTTAAAGTGGAAATACGTGACTATCTGGCTTCAAAAGAAAGCATATGAATCTGTTTTCAAAAGCACAGAAGTGCACCAAAGTGCTTTTGAAAGTCATAAATCTAGTCGTCTCTCAGTGAGATTAAAATTTTCTTTAGAAGATGAATTGAGGATGCTTTTAAAAAAAAAAGTTTCTAATCTTAGTGTGGGATTTGAGTTTTGCTGTCAGGTGACAACGACCAACAGGCTGCTATCAGTCAAAGAGATACCATCACATTTAAAAGTGCATTTCTTTTGTTAATGTCACAAGAGCAGGGAAGATAACTGGTGAAATATTTTCTTCTCATGTACATTTAAAAGCCTTTTGTAACTCACTTAAAGAAGTGGATAACATCCTATTGTTCAGTCTTTCAAACAGCAACATAAAAGGTGAATGGCTTTAAAATGGAAAATATGTATTAAAGCATTATTATTGTGTAGAAAACGTGGGAAAAAAAACTATTTGAAGTGCAATAATTTGTAATGCATTTTGTGAATGTTATTTGTTTTAAATTAATGCTGTCCATTTAAATCAAGAATACTCTGTGTTTGGGAAGCCCTTGCCTGTTGTCGTTAATTCAGTGTTGAGAAAAAGGAATAGCTGATACTTATTACAGTGGCTAAAAATAAAAATGAATAACTCCAAAGGTAAACTCCTGGCCACACTGAACACCATAAACATTTTGTCTTTTCACAGAGGCATCACATCAGCTTGAGAAAAAAAAAGCAAAGGCAAAAATCAGAAATAGCTACACCTTGTTACAGAACTGCAGACATGAGAGGAAAAATGATGAAGACACATTAGCAGGTATACCTGTGCAATAATTTTTCTGTATCTGAGGTTTTGTCTTTCATTCTTTCCAAAGATCACTAAGAGAATGGCTGTGTTTAAAGGCATGTGTGGGAGTGAGTGTGCATCTGTGTCTGTTTTGTTCTACACACAGAAGTACACGCACACACACACACTTAACATCTTTCCACTGTTTTTTAATTTTAGTAACTCATTTAACCCAACTGGAAGTGAAGCTACAATTTCTTCTTATTTTCAACATTATAAATATTCCCAATGCTACAAAATCTATTGTAAGAATGTACATTCAGTGGCTTTATGAGGCACAGGACCTGCTGTTGTATTTTCAGGGAAGCTCATGTGTGCTGTGTTCTGTCCAATGTTGGACAACGGTGGGGAATCCAGGGGCTCGCGCTTGATTGCTTGAACCAAGCAAGGGTTTTTAAATTCACATGGCATTTTAAACAGCTCATTACTCTGCTCCTTCTCCTCTGGAGCAGGGCTGTAGAACTGGCCATAGCCCTCAGCGTGCGGCAGGTCAGGCAGGCTTTCCAAGCAGGCGGAGGAGTTCTGGGGGCAAAATGGGGCCACCTCTCTGTTACGCAAACCTTTGCAAGATCTGTTCAGACTGAGGTTGCTGGGATGATTTGCTACAATGCACTGCCAGTTATGTGGTGTGTAAAGGCAGTGCCTTGGCTTCTGGCAAGGTGAAGCTTGCTGACAGAGGTCCGGTTCTGCTTTAAGGTGCACCCTATTGGGATAGCTGAACAACTGCTTCCTCAGGGTGCCATTCTCATCCAGCCAGGCTCGGTTTTGTGGCATTGGGTAGTTATCAGCAATGTTTTCAGAATCAGAATCATATTCTGTTTTGATAGGCATATCCAAGGGAAACGATGCATCATAGAGAGACTCCGAGGATATTAGCGATCTCTGCAGTTTCAGGTGGTCTGTAGTATAGTTCTCCACAGCACGTTGTTGTAAGCCTGAGTAAGACTGACAATTTTCTGCACTACCCCAGTGGGAAGGACAAGTTGATGCTAAATTTAAGAAACTTTGGTCTCTGTTGTAGAATGATCCAGCTCTTCTGTTTGAACACGCATTCATTCGCTGATTTATAGAACAAGAGCTTGAGTTTCTGAAAGTCCAGCTACTGTTTGTGGTGCAATTGTTTTGAATGCCTAAAATTGGTGTATTAGAACTGAGAGATTCCTCTTGCACAAAACACTCACCATTAGTATGAGGCTCAAACTTCACTTTTACATTATCTTGCTCATTTTTTACTGCTGTCCAGTTGAGATGCTTCAGTTGGCCCAGAGTTTCAATGGCACTGTTGTAGGAAAGTCCTTCCAGGTTTCCCTTCAAGCTGGCAAAACTGTTCGGTATCTTCAGTTGTTCATCTTCTTCCCTTTCAGTAACAGTAGGAAAAAAGAACACATTCAGTAAGAGGTTTGTAAATGGACCTTTTCTGTGGTACAAATGGAGTAATTTGACATATCATAGAGTCATAGAGTCATAGAGTCATAGAATCACAAGGTTGGAAACGACCTATAAGATCATCTAGTCCAACCGTCTTCACACTACCACTGCTACCACAAGCACTAAACCATATCTCGCAGCTCCTTGTCCAGACGCCTCTTGAACACTGCCAGAGATGGCGACTCCACCACCTCCCTTGGCAGGCCATTCCAGTGTCTGACCACTCTCTGAGAGAAGAAGTTCTTCCTTAAGTCCAACCTAAACCTCTTCTGATACAACTTGTGGCCATTCCCCCGGGTCCTGTTCGTTGCCTGGGAGAAGAGGCCAAACCCCTCTTCACCACAACCTCCCTTACAAGCAATATTTTTTCCTTAGTTTAGTACCTCATACTCTTTTCCATATAAACTTTGTATTTGTCCAAGATAGAAAAAAAGCATTTCCATGCATGTGAGCATCACTTTGTGCAAGACTACCTTTCTGTGGCACTCTTACATTTAAGTTATGACATACATTTAGTTGAGGCACACAGTTCATAAAGACTTTAAATATCATAGTATTTTATGTACTGTATGGTAACCTTACACTGTCATTCTTCTGTTATGTATCTCATCAACTTTCTTGTGCAAAAAAAAACAAAAAAAAGTCTAGAAAGAAAGAGGGTGCAAACAGCATGTTAAATGATGTATTTTGTTAGCGAGGAGTTATTAAGATGCCTAAGAACTTTCTCATCAAAGCAATTTGAGTATGAAACATGGGGGTCTTATATTTTGAGAATGCATAATTGGAGAGAGGAAACAAAATACCCAAATTAAGTGTCCAGAATAGTCACAGATGTTCATATTGGACGCAGGGTTATTTTACGTGTCCAGCTTAATTTGTTTTGTCTTTAATTTTCCAAGACAATCAGTGAATTAATTTTCCATGACCTAACACTGAAGAACTCAACATTTTTTAAGAGTCCAGACAAAGAAAATTGCCTGAGCATTTTCGTACTCAATGCAGCAGGTTTTTTTAACTCCAAACTCCAATTTTGCTGGAATTCGCAAATGTGCTGTTTTGCAATCATGCAGAGTCTGTATTGTGAACCTGCACCCTCCTTATCAGAAAGAGAAGTGGACATTGCAATAAGGAACCAGGCATGAAAAACTGGAGAAATTTTCAGAAGACTTTTTTCTTGACTCGCTATCAGAAACATTTTCCTTGGGTATGGACTTAATGCGCAAGTATAGGAATTTCCAGTAGGGGGAGTTCATGCTATTATAAAGAGAGAACTTCCCGCAGTAGTGAACATACAGCTAAGAACAGAGAGCATTTTCTTTCTTCTTAAGTACTCTAGGATGCAAGTTAGCTGCAGAATTACCTCTTGGGAAACGGTCTAATATGCAAATGGTAATAAAAGTAATAAAATTTTAGATCACCAAATCAAGGATTTTATAGTGAAACAGTGAAATTTCTCAAAAGAAGGTATGTTTCCAGGAAGACAGCATGCATTTTAACAAAATAAAACAAAACTCAAAAACAAAACAAAAAAGAGTAGTGAGGGTAAAAAGGTGGAATCTACTGCACACTAGCAGGAAAACAGAACTGAGTATCATCTGTGAGGCCAACTCTAGTAAAGCTTCAGCTTGTAGGAGCTGTTAAACAAAAAGGTAGATTTAAATGGCTCAGAGTGTAAAAATGTAACTAAGAAAGCATCAAAGAGCAAGTTCAATTGCACAGAAAATAATATAAAATGCAGACTTGAGTACAAGGAACAGCCACTCTTAATCTGTTTTGTAGAAGTTCATTACTTTGCATGGCAAGATGATGTTTGTACCATTCCAGTAAAAGTAAAGAGGTGAGAGGTCCTCTCCTATTCAAAAGATTCTGGAAGGTATGCTGCCTGCAAGGGGTATCTACTCTAGAAGTTCAAAGATTATTTTTCATTTATTTTTCCACCTGCAAGGCATCAGAAAAGAAAAGAGCAGAGATATTGGTCACATGTTTTCCTCAGGACCAGGTGGTGGCTATGTAAATCTCCTGGCCCCTGCTCTTCCCTCAGACAGGTGTGAACTGGGACAGTACCATGGAGGAAGGAGGAAAAGCCTATGCAGGAGGAAAGGGGAAAATGCAATGGAGAATTCCTCTCGGAACAAACATCTGCTGGGTGTAGTTTCCACTCCACAGCTGAGCCTACAGCCAGCTATGTATAAGATCTACAAACATACAATAAATGCAAACATCCCTGTTTCGATTGTGCTGAACATCCACAACTAAATACATAAGCTCAACTATCATACACAAAGACAAAAAAAAAAAAAAGAAAAAAGCTTAACATTATCAAATATTAGGAAAAGCCTGGGCACTAAATCAACAAAGAGTTTCAGTTGTAATGTAAAACCAAACCCCAAAATACATTTTTGTGCAAGAAAGCCAAAACATATTAAAAACGAAACAGTCTGAAGTACTTTTTTAATGTGTACGTACACTCAACTTCAGAAAAAGACTGAAGAATGCAAACATATTTTTTAGGATTATAACAGCCTTTTCATAGGATCTGGGACATAAATGGATTTTTATTTGTTAAATAAACTAAGTCTTCCTTATACACATATTTTCTTAGGATGCGACACTCATTTAAAGATCTCAGACATTAGGAATTCTAAAATATGGGTTTCTTTAGTATTGGAAAATATACTTACTTTAGCATTTGCTGTTGGGCAACAACATATTCTGAACAACCACTTCGATACAGAAGTTGAGTGTTAGCTTGAACCCAGACCCAGTGATCTTCATTTGTTTGTACTTTGACTAGAGAAATGCCATTTTCTCCATTATTCTTCGCTATGCAATTTAAAAGAAAGTATATTTTAATCCAAGCAGTTTTTAATACTTTTTTCTTAGCTTTTAAAAATTATTTTTATTTTTTACTGGTGAATGCCAAGAGGTTTGCTGCCTTGGTTTGCTGTCAGCAAAGTATTTGCTAAAATATGTCACAGAACTAGGAAAACTACATGAAGAATAAAATTTGAAAAATCTAAGGTGTTGATTAGAAACACTTCAGCTATAATGAAAGGTATTTCAGTATTATTATTTCATTACCAGTTTCTCCGTCTCAATAGTATTCCTGTATCAGTGATGAAATATTAATGAAAAATGGGGCTATAACGTGGTGTTAAAGAAGTTACAGGCTTTTGCAGTACAACCAAAGGCTGAGTACAATTCTATGGAAGAAGTTGCCCTTTGGAGAAGACTCACCATGAGAATTCTATCCACTGCAAAAATCTGAAATACAGCATAGATTCTTATAGTGTTGCCATACCCAAACACTGGGAAAGCATGATTCGAAGTTATAAGCAAATCATGAGTTCACAAGATGATATTTTTTTTCATTTTCCTTCTATTTTCTGATCTTTTGGGGAAACTAGCATCAATAATATATTTTCTAGTTTTCTTCACATAGAAATAGATATGATTATTGTAAAGAAAAGAAAAGAAAAGGAGAAATGGGACTGAAACCTGGAAAGGTGAAAAGAAAAGGCAAGATTCTTTCTCCACAGGCTGTATATAAACTAAAAGTACTTAGCATACATACCTTTGAATTGGTTTTCAGTAATCTGTAATACATTAGCAAAAGTTGCACCTTCATGATGACTATTTCTTCCATATAATTCTGCTGCTTCACACAGACCTGAATTACCTTTGGAACTGGAGCTGTAAGGGTCAGAAAATGGGGAAAATTCCTTGTCAGCGAATAACAACAAAGCAAAATTACAAACTCTGAAATATGTGATTTTTAAGCTGTTGACCATTCTCTAAGATTGATGCTTTAAATATATAATAACCAACACTAAATAATCATCTATGTTTCATCTGATGGTTGCTCAAATTAGAGTATGACTGGAATTCTGCATCCAATTAGAAGGAATAGTTATATTTAGGAGTATTCTGCTCATGGCTTACTATATCTGGAATAGTAAGTTCCAGCTTGAATTGAGACAAGCGTGTTCATTCTGCTCTGCCTGTTGTTCAAGGTACTTACTCACCAACAATGCACTTAAAGATTACCATGACTTCAATCTGCAACAATCATGTGATTTAAATGGATTTCTTCCAATCTTTAGTTTGAAATATGTATCAAAGCTGGTAAATTCTTTCCAAGCTTTTTCCTTCATGAAGACCATCAGACTAGAAATAACTATATACATTTTCCGACCATCCTTGGACAGCATGCTTTAAACCTGAACCAAATGAAACACTGAAGTGTTGGTTCTTTTTAAATATAAATAACAATACAAATGAGAAAGGAAATACATGAAGCACATCTTTTTTCTTTTTTCTTTTTTTTTGTCAAATCCTTAGTCACTGCCCAGTTTTCTACTTTTATAGCTAGAATGAAATGTTTCTTTGATAACTTCCAAAGATTAGAAAGAAGAATCCAGATAAATTATGCATATTTACTTTCTAAGAAAGAGTTAATATAGAGAGTTATTTAGCATCACTTGTAAATTTAATTAACTGGAAGCTCACAGTACATTTTACTAGATGCTATACGATTAATTTGAAAATACTTTGTATTCACTGTTGCATCATCAGCTTTGTGTTTTGTTTTCACAAGTAGGCTTTTCATCTTCATCTCTGTCACAGAAGGGAGAAGTAGTGGTACCACTATGCAGAATAAGGACAGCTGAGGTGGTAATACTGCTCCTGATGAGGACTTCTTCCTTTGTCCAAAAAGAAACTTCAGTTTGCCTTGAAACTGCATTGTCTGTTATATAAAAACACAACAGAATTACCTTAAGCATTTCATGTATAAACATTTTAAAAATGCTTATAAGAACTATGCCACCTATTGATTAAGTAACAACAAAACCAGTTTTGAAACAGGGAGAAAAAAAACCAATTTTCTATCTCTCACTATTCCTCATTTTCTTTGCACATCTATCTTTGTTAGAAGAAAAAACAAGATTGGTCTTTACTGAGCAAACAAGGAAGTGATTTCTACAAATAAGGCACTCTTAGCAAGAGCATTAAATATGCAAAAAACTTTTTAATTTTGGTGTTTTTTTTTTTTTTTAATTATTAAGCACCCTTTGCTAAAGTGAAAAAGGAATCAGTTTTATTCCTGTTCTTTAAGTAACACTTCATGAATAAATGCTAATGGCTGAAACTCCGTTTTGCCACCCCTGTGCTAGGGCCAGTGCAAACAGTGGACAGATATTGTCCGAGAGAACTTAAAACGTAAACATTTATCAGTTCTTTTAACTTGAAATATTGCAGCCTTTTCTTCCATCATTTTTTACACGTATTAATAAATGTCTTCAGTTGTTTCTTGTTAGAGTACAAGTGAAAAGCATATTCTGTCCATGGCTGCAACCTATCTATACGTGTTCCAGTATTTTTCATATGAAATAATTTAAATCTAGTGCATCATGACTACCGTTGTCTAAGTAAAATTATACTTACAAGGAAGCCAGAAGTACTGTCCAACAAGCAGCGAACTCGACAGATGAAACAACGAGTTAAGAAGGAAGAATAATCTGTTGTTGTGCTGTCATTCTCTTGTGCTTTAAACAATTTACTGAGAATATATTCTTCTCCTGTCAACAACAATATATATCAGATCACTCTAGGAAAGAATGAAGATGTTCTGTACCTACTTGAAAAGGAAATTGCTAAACGCTATTTTATAGAGGGGTAAATATTTAACTGCATCATGTTCAGGCATATCTGGAGATGCTCTACCAAAAGAAAAAAGAAGGGCTTAACGATGGG
Source organism: Chrysolophus pictus (assembly GCA_037305975.1). Taxonomy (NCBI): domain Eukaryota; kingdom Metazoa; phylum Chordata; class Aves; order Galliformes; family Phasianidae; genus Chrysolophus; species Chrysolophus pictus. Next base: position 36,015,694 of record CM074577.1, read on the forward strand.
ATTCAGGTGACTCTCTTCAAAAACTTTGCTTTACTTCCTGAATTCTTGTCGGTTTTAATGATGCAGAGTAGGGTAACAGATGTTACAGATTTTAATATCAGAGACTAGAGATTGTACATTAGAAAAAGCAACAAAATCAGGAAAAAAAATGCTAATGCAAAAAAAAAAAACAAAAGCAAAAACAAAAATAAAACAAATGAACAGTGGCTGATTAGCTAATGCTCAGCTGTTGCCTTCTTGGTTTTTAATGAAGCATTTGCCATTTTTGGACTACAGGTGCATAGCTTTTGAAACATTTATTTCCCAAAAGACACACACAAGTATTTGTACAGAAGAATGAACTCAGGAATTAAAATTCTCCACTGTGTATACTCAGGACAGAAAATTTAAATGTTTATAACTTTTTTAGCTTGAAATACTCGTGCACAATTGTTCCATTTGTTTTCTGCATACTGCATATAAAATTTTGCAAAGTACTTGTGATCTGTAAGTTTCCTGTAAAATACATTGTATCCAACTTTGGAATTCTACAAAAGTACCTGACTCTGTTCCTAAAGAAAGACTTCATAAAAGCTGCTGAAGGATTTCTTCCAATTTCTCCCCGCCCCGCTCATCTGAAAAACTATTTCCTTATCTTCTGGTGAAGTGCATACGTTTAACTGGGATCCATTCATAAAGTTAACAATTTCAAACCCATTTTCTGTAGTTGCGATTTCTGGTTTACACATCATGTGTGGGAATACAAGAAAAACTGTTCAGAGCAGAAGCTGTGGAGCAAGATAAACAGCATGAGAACCAAGGACACCTCTAGAAGAAGAGAAATCGTCTCACAGCTCTCACTGGATAAGCGCCTGTGTGAATGATTGAAGAGTGTTTTGTAGAATGCTCTGTTGACATGTAAAGGTGGATGGGAAAATTGTAGGGGTGGATGGGAAAGCTAGAAAAAGAAAACTTGTGAAGGTATGTAAGTGATGTGAGAACTTGTAATAAATGACTTGGATCATTCACATCTGAGTCCGTGCATCAGACGCTGCAATCATGCAGGAGAAACCTTGAGCATACATGTCCACTTCTCATTCTAGGCAAATACAGCTTCAGAGGAAAAAATATGTTGCCAAAACTGACTGTTCTTCTAAACATTGTGATTTATGTAACTTTACATGGGAAAACAAATGGCAGAAAGTAATGTAGCCACTGTGGTACTGCACAGAACAATTTTGCATGTTTTTTATCTTTCCTTGTTATTGAGAGAAATACTCACGTCCTGATTAGTATGAAAAAAAGACTGGTAGAATGAAAACTGATGTTGTTTATTCTGTCTTGATAAGAATATTCATAAGCACGTTAGTCAGAGGAAAATAAAGGAAACATCAACGTTCTAGCCTCAACAGTACACACTAGCATGAAAAATCCAAAATCAGGGAGAAACATCATTTTGGGGATATTAACGCTATAAGTGGCCACTATGCAGCTTTGCAGTGAAAAATCTAACTTGACAAGGAACAGGAAATAGGTGGAGGGCAGTTCTAATTGTACAGTGATGTGTACATTTCCAATTTACACTATATAGTCCTACCTGTTTCTGTCTGTAGTTGCTGTCCAGACATCTGAGGTGGATTCATGGCCCAGTGCAGTTGTCTACAGAAATCCTGGCGATCGTCAACATGAATGTAATCATATATGTTTTGGTGCATTACATCAGTCTGAAAGAATTACAACAAGCAACATTTAATCTGCAGGTTTAATGGGGCAAACTCTTGTATTTATTAGAATCATAGAATATTTGGGGTTGGAAGGACCCCTGCTGTGGGCAGTGACACCTTCTTCTAGACCAGGTTGCCTGAAGCCCCATCCAAATTAGACTCAAACACCACCAGGTATGGGGCATCCACAGCTTCTCTGAGCAGCCTCCTCATTTTCACAGTAAAGAATTTGGGTTGCTATCTTCCAAAAAATAATGACTGATGTAGGGAATTTTGAAAGCAAAGATTCACTGAGGAAAGTTACTTCAGAGGCCCCTGTTTTTCACATCTGCTTTTTGACTTAATATCCTCAGAAGATTATTTTTAATAGCATATTGCAAATGTGAATCATAAAAGTCCAACTGGCAGCCAACTAGTAGTGTCCCACAGGGATTGATGCTGGGTGCAGCAATGTTTAATTTCTTGACAAATGGGTGATGGGATAGAGCACAGCCTCAAAAGGCCTGCTAAGGGTACCAATCAGGGAGAGCTGGACAGACCTTGACAGGCTGTAAAAATGGGTTGGCAGGAACCTCAGGAAGTTCAACAAAGGCAAAATCCTCTCTAATTTTGGGTTCTTCAGGAAAAGAAACTGAGGCTTGATAAAAGTAAAAGAAATTGCAGTAAGGGTGGTAAAGGATAAAGTAGAAAAAAAAAATTGCAGTAAGGGTAGAACAGAGGGGCTGTAGGATCTCAAAACTTGTCTAGGTGAGTCCTGGAGCAACCTGATCCAACTGGAGCAGATCTGAGCAGCAGGTTGGAGCAGACAAACTCCAGAGGGCCTTTCCAACTGCATGATTATATTTACTCTGTGCAAGCAACCAGTCTAGAATAGCAGCACCTTATACAAAAGGATGAATTTGATTTTACTAGTAAATCCTGTTTCTGTCAACAAAAACTTTACAAAAGGAAATTGCATCCTATGACATTACAAAGAATTCCTCTTCAACTCTCCAATTTTAAAAGAAGTCTAAAATGGCATAGTAAAATAGTAATGCTGTATACCTAATCAGCAGTAGAAGAATAGGACAAAAGAACAGTGTTCTATGTTTTAGAAAGCCAGTTGGCAGAAATGATTAAAGGAAAGTCATTAGAAAACCTGTAGTATTAAGCATTCTATATATTTGCTAATATAGTTACCTGATGAAACCCTAAGTAGTCCACAATCGTTGATGATGCATAAAATATCATTCCGTCTGCGCTCACCACCAATGCAAAACCATTCAGTGACTAAAGAAAGGAAAATAATGATTATCAGAAAATAAAGGGAAAAGTAGGTATAATAATTTAAATAACATTCTAGTTTAGTCTCCTTTTGATTTCAAATATGAACAAACATGAACACACAGTCTTTGTGACTGCAAAACTATAGAATATTACATTCTAAGTGCAGAAGAAAAATAATAACATAAATGTAGCGTGGTTTTGCTGGTTTTTTTATGTTTTTTTTTTTGTTGTTGTTGGTTGGTTGGGTTGGTTTGGTTTTGGGGTTGTTTTTTTTTGTTTGTTTTTGTTTTTGTTTTTGCAATTCTGAATAAAATTTCTGGGATTTAGATGGTGGAAATGTTTTCAGTTTCATAGATTCATATAGATCCACATATATTTTGCCTGAAACACACAGCCAGACTAGGCTGTCGAAAATCTACCCAATCCTAGCATCCTGACTCCAGTAGCAAAAGAGTGCAACTGCTTCCTAGAGCAGTCTTCCTGCCACCCACAATTCACGTGCTTCCCTTGTCTTCAATAACTTTTGAAATAACTTTTGAATATTCCTGTCACAGCCCTAACTATTTTAATAAATCTTGATGACTTTGTTCAACTGCATTTTGAAAACTTTTTTTATACCCCTAAGTTGTTGCAACAGAGGTCCACAGCTTAGTTTAAGGTAGAAAAACTTGAAAGTGAAGAATTCTCTATCTCATTTTGTTTCATTGAGCCTACTACTTTCTGCTGTTGTTTTACACCTTCTAGCTGTGTCACAAGAAGGGGCAGTGAAAAATTCTTTCCCCTTTACCTTTGCAATATGGAATGGATATGAAAAAAATCACTCTATAAAGAAGTTGGACACCACATTTTTCTGCAGGCAGATAGGGATTTTGTGCAAATTTAGTAAAGTAAGCTACTTTAATCATAAGTTTAACAGTTATGTGCTATATGTTGACTCATGTTTTCAAACAGAAATGTTTTGAATTTCATGTATCTTTTGCTTGAAATATTATCTATATAATACCTTATCTTTTTAAAAGTCTGATAATACGACAAAGTTCTAATCCAGTGTCTTGTACTAAAATTGTTACTGATTGCCTAATAAGATACTCACTGATCATACTGATATTCTTAATATAATGAATAGAAGGAACTACAAAAAAATTTGGTTCCTTACAAACATTGCTGTAGTTTCCATAACTTTTCACAAAGCTCTCTCTGAAATGAAATAATGAATAACAACTTGGCGCATGCTTTTTGCAAAAGTTAGGGGGGCTAATTGCAATATAACTACAATATTACATTATAATATTATAATCTATTTTGAATTTGAAATTGACATTAATTCACATGATTATAAGTTTAATAACATCTATCAAATACTTCTTTTTGGTTTTGTTTTTGTTTTATTTAAAACATTCTATTCCGTGATGCTTTGCATTTATATGCATTGAAATATACAGATAATGTAACAATTTCCAACAAGAAAATTAAACACGTGTTCTTATAGCTATGGCTTTAAGATTTGATGTGCATTTTGAAGTATAGTTATTTTCTTAAGCTTTTGTAAAAACACAAACACAGAAAAACTGCAAAAAATGCGATCATTAAAATCAGGCAACAAATATTTCACTGATAGAGAACAATATTTAGTCTAGAAAAATGCTAAATTAATGAATTCAGTGATGTAAAGAAAGCAGTAAGAAAAAAATTGAAATTAAAAGTAAGAATTAAATGAAATACATGACATGAACATTAACAATCATCACGCTGCTTGCACTCTGACTAATTTTGCCTCTCCTCCCTTGATAAAGATTCACTGACATATTTTCATTCTAGCAGATTCACATTCCAAGGCAGATGAGATGTTCCTATCCTGAGATAGTTTTCAGGTCTTTTGAGATTGCAGTTCAAACAGCTGCTGATGAAGTACTGCTCTGTTTTTATTATCCTTACTTCACCTTTCTCAATTTACAGTTGCTGTGATGTGTGTCTTAATCCTGAGCTAATCCTGAAGCCTGAAGCACAATGGGAGCAAATTTTCAACTGCTCAGTTAGTAGATACACTAACATATTTTTTCTGAGTTTGGTTCTCTTTTGAGTTCCTAAATAAGGACCAGATTTCCAAGACTGCTTAAAGCCTGTTCCCACTGTGACAATGGTGGGCAGAATTTCAAGAGTTCAGCATACAATAGGCTGACCTCCTCAGAAGATTTGACCCCAACCATAAATGTGGAGCACCTTTGGAAACTTGGCCCAGTGGGGCCACATATGGCCAGGAGCTGTGGGCCTTGAAAAAGCTGTGAAATGGTGACTGGAAAAAGCTAGCAATCAGACAGCAATGGCTTACCTACATTTGGAAAAAGCAGTAACAGCATCCCTTTTGATCAAAAGGATGTCAAGTATGAATCAGCTGTAAGAACAGCCAAAGGCAAATCATGCTCATCTCCAGGACTGCTCCATCAATCTAGATCCCTTTCAGAATAAGCGATATCTTTGGCTAGTGGATTCACAAGTTATCCGTGTCTACTCTTCAACCACAAGCTCTTGCTGGGTTGGTGCTATTTTCTACTTAAAAAAAAAAATGTCCAAATTCATCCCAGGACATAACCAAACTGAAGAAGTATGCCAAGATTTCTACATATTCACATCTGTGCCTTTCAGTGTACTGAGTGAAGCCTCCAAAGACGGTATCTGTCATACCCATTTCCAATATCAAGTGGAGACAAGAAAGTATTTTTGGCATCTTGTCTCTTTGGACTCATCTTCACAGCAATGAAACCATCAGTGATGTGATGTTAGGAATTTTATTACATTTTGAACATCTGGCAGGCCTTTTAATTTGGGCAGACTAAAAATTTCCATAAAGATAACCATGGGACAATTAAGGGACCTCCTTTGTGCAGATGCCTGTAGCTGTTACCATGCATTTTCCAAAAGACCTCCAGTTTAGCCTGCACAGCTAGAAATTAAGAACACATAGAACATATACACATGTACCCTAAGAGACTTGCTTTAAAATGCAAAACTTGTTTCCCTCCATTGGAATGTGGGCAGGTTATTCTTTTTACAAGTCTTTATTTCATTAAGTCAGAATTAGGTTGGACCAGGTTTGTAAATATGGGAACGGGAAATGGGATTATGTGTATTTATGAGGGTTCAGAACAATGGAGTGGGAACTGCATCTGGAGAGGTATTAAGGAAGGGTGGGAAGGAATAAAAGGAAAGAAGTGGAAGAAAGGTTCAAGGAGCCATGTATCAAGGTTAAGTCAGAAACGAGTATGGATTCGAGGAGGGATGTAAATTAAGAAAGTTATAGATTTTCCCCTTTTTTTTGTTTTGCTTCTCAAAATGCTGATGTCTTTTTCTGAGTTAAGATCTCTCAACTACGCATCTCCTGGTTTCTGGTTTTCATGGCCCAAACACAGACATCAGATGCTCTGCCTTGCAGGCAGGAAAAGCATAACCCACTCTGGTGCAAAAACAACTTTTATGAAGCCACATGAAGCTATTGAGGATTAACACAAATTCCATGTGCCTAAACCTCATTTTAGCTGGGAAACCTGCTGCTTCAACCACAATAAAAAAAATAAGTTAAAAAAAAGCTGGACATGGAGTAGAATTTCATATCCAGTGAGTTACCCGTGACTCCAAATGTTTTCTTAAAATTACCTTGAAGTGCTGTTCAGTGTGAAATCTGGCATCTATAGCACAGACAGACTGGAATAGAATAAGAATTGGGCTGAGATTTATACTTTTCTTACCTACTGGCTGTGGCTGTGGAAAAGGAGGAGGGCATTTGCAGGTGTGGGTCGTAATAATTGCAAATTCGTAGGAAAATACCTGTTCTGATCTCTCAAAGAAATCTCTTAGGCATATGATATAGAAGTTCATACTCAAGCTCTTTACAGGAACACCATGCGGAGATTTTGCGTTATACTGGACAGAATGCTGATGGTTTGTTGAACTGACTGCAAGACATAGACAGCTTCAATACATGATAATGAACAGAAACTATTCATAGCTTTCTGGGTGTAAGTTATCAGGTCTCATAATTAACGGGACAATGAAATGTACAGCTCTGTTCATGGTTTTAAACATTCTCGGCTTCTGAACTTAAGTTCTGGGCCTTGGCAATAGCTTTTCCTCATTCCTGCTGCATGGGGGACTGCACTGAGGTGCTGTATCAAAAACACAGCGGATATCTACCTGAATTATCAGTAACCTGGGAGGAGGAAAAGGGATGGAAAGAGGACTTGGATCAGCCTCACATTGCAGCTCACTCTGCCTAACATGCAACGATCTGGCCAGGCAGCCAGAAATCTGCCTACTGAAGTGCTTCTTAATGCTCTGTGAAGAGCATCTCCCTGCCCAAAACACAGACAGGACAGCACAGAGAAGTCAAGAGCAGCTCTCCCCACCTTGGCTTATTCCTTTGAGCATAAATAATGGAAAACCTAAAGTAGGGCTCATATATTTTAGGGGAGAAAATAATCTAACTCCCTACTTCAATGTCAATGTCTTTTTCATTGCATGCAATATGTGTGTTTTAATTAATAAGGTTCACTTGCATCCTTCAATAATTGGTAGCCATTTGCATATATTTGTGCGCACGAACACAAGCATGCACGCACACACAAAGATATTAGTGTGGACAGTGGAACTCCTGCAACAGAAACCAACTAACTTCTAATCTGCAAAAAGGCGTAGCTGTAAACTGCCATTTGGTAAACCATATGGATCCAATGACAGATGGAATTTCTAATCCAAAATAATAGATGAAACATGTGAGGCAGACTTAAATATGCATTGTGAACATTTGTTTGTTTGTATTTGGCTTTTTAAAAACACTTACATGAGTTTTCTACATTGTGCTTAGAAATGAAATCACTCTTTTTTTCCAAGTGGGAAAAAAAAAAAAAAAAGAGAGCTTGGCACCAGACAGAGGCCTGTGTTCTTTTGAAAACATGTACATCCAATTATGTACTCACGAAAAGCCGCACCTGCTACTGAAACAAAAAACAATGAATCTGTCAGTTCAAAGAAAGTACAACATTATTCTGCTGCCCTCGGTAGCCGTGAGATGAAAGTTATCAGTTCCTTCCATTAAGAAGTTTTAGGAACATTATTAGTAAAGAGGTTCTCTTTGGGAATGAAGGCAAATATTTTGAGGAAGATAGGACTTCCTTTGGCAACAGCCTTTATATATCCTGATGTTTTTTTCTGGTCCCATAGCAGAAAATCAGCCAGTAAATACTTCAAAGATATTTTGGTCAAGGTCGTGGCATAGTAAAAATAAGAAAAGAAAAAAAAAAGAAGAAGAAGTTCCAAGCCACATTTCTCTTATTACTCTTCCTTGAAATAAAGGAAAACTCACTAGCATTCGGTCTCCAGAGACCGTGTTGCTATGGTTACTAAAGTACAACAGTCAAGGCCTGCAGCCATGCCTTGCTTTGAACAGATTTTCAAGTCACGCAACTTGGGTACTAAATTTCCAGGGTCAGTTGGCTTGCAGTTTATCTGGAACGGTTTCATTTAATAGTGTGTTGCTGGGTTTTGTGTCCTATGCAGGATGGGGCCATTTTCTGATGATCTAAATAAGAAGCTATTTAAAAACTTTGGAAATGATATACTCACCCTTGTCTTTCATGCTGAAGTCTTACGAGTATTAGGAGGAAAATGCAGACAGCTAATGTGTCTTTAGCCGTATTGTTTAACGAGTCAGTACTTCTTTCCACTAGTGTCTCTAGGATGCACTATTACTCTTCTAAAAATCACAAAAGAATCCCTAAGCTTCTCTTTATAAACCAAAGAGAAAGGAACACTTACAGACCCCTGCAATAAAATCCAGCATAAAAAACTATTCAGAAATACTGTATCTAATGACATCAGAAGATGGCCTTTGCTCGGTATGTACAGTATCTCCTAGCCCTTGGGATGCTTATGTACTTCTTTGTATCTACAAAGCAACTTCAAAAGGAACATTTGGGTGACTAAGCACTAGTCAATGCAAAGGGGGAGTGGCAGAATTGTTTTTAGCATTCAGTTTTGATCAAAGACTTGCATGTACTGGTTAGTTTTCAGGCTAACGAAACAGAACAGAATATAAATTTCCATCACTGGAGCCAAGGGAGGAAACAGATTCTACAGGCTGAAGCCTACAGCTCTGGATTTATATGGGAAGGCTTTCAGACGAGCTGCTGGGGCTGACTGGTTTTCATAGGCAGATGTGTGCATGACAGTGGAACCAAGTGAAAATATTCAAGAGTGAATCTGCAGCATAAATGTTGCTTTTCAAACACGAAGAAATACACACATATGATCAATTATACTCCTTTCATTCTTCTTGTCTTCCCACATAAAACCACATTCACATTCCTTCCCACCTCCCTGAGCCCAGATATCATTTCAGGCTCCTTAAAGACAGAATGGAAATTCAACATCAAGTGCCACACTGCTCAAAGCAGAGCTCGGCCAAAGATTCAAAGATCATCCACATAAGCCCTTGAGCCCTGGACCTCATGTTTACTGTTGGGCGGAACAGCTTTGCCATCCAAAATGCACAGGCAAATGATTCGCTCAGTGTAACACCATTTTTCACTATCATATCATTTCCACCAAAGAATTAGATCAACTTGGAGATACTTATTTACATATGTGCCTTCAGTCTAAAGAAGGAGCTGGAATGCTGCGGCTTGTCAGGAGGCAGCAGACAAAACTGGCCTGCTGGAAATCAGTTAGGAAAATGTAAGTCATTGGGCTCTGGTAATTGTGAGCTATAAACTTTCAAAAAAACATAGTAGTTCTCTGGAGAGTGAGACTGTAATGTGTGCACACATGTAAATGCACTTTAAACCATGGTGATAATGTTTTTGATATGCTCGATGCGTAATAAGTATTGCACATAACTAAAAACAACTTTGCCTTTAAAGTTGTTTTGATTACATGATGTAGAAATGCAAATGTAGCTTTTCTTCCTTTATACTTTATTTCCAAGCTAAACTTTTGCAACAAAGCTTGTGAAGCCTACATCAAGTCCTTGGGGTAGAGACACCCTTTGTTCCGATAGGCATAAACTACTGGCCTCTGCTGAGCACAGGGCCTCAAAAGGATCCACTCTGCCAAAGGCAGTATTGAGAAACGAGAGCTATATGCAGGCTGAACTGAAGCATCATTTGATTTTGTATTTGCAAAAAGTTGATACGGTGCTCTCTAGAAAGAGATGCATGCCAACTGAATCCAATTGTTTTCACAAGAACTAATCGCTGGACGTTAGAATGTAAGTTGTGCTACAGGCTTCTAGAGTTGAGCAATCCTAAGTAATAGCTTAAATAAACACTAGGGAAAGTTTTCTCTGCAAAAGTGAACTGGAGGGTGACACCGAGTACTTCAGTACAGATTTGTTACACGGCATATTTGTTTGGAAGCACCAACAATGCTTACTATTGATGGCAAAGTTTGATCAATTTTTCATGCCTAATTGTAAACAACACCAATTCTTTTCTTTGCATTCACAATGAGGATTTCAAATGAGAAGCAAGTATATGAAGTATGTGAATACCACCTGAGATTGTACAAGTAATGGGGACTACACAAAGGGATCTAAAGAAGAAGAATATTCATAAGTATGAATTCTAGAATTGTCAGGAAAAATATTTTGTTTATTAATACATACAAATATTTACCCTGATTAGTAGTATGCTAACAAGTACCTGGGTGAGTAATATGTCATTTACCTAAGCAATTATCATGAAAGGATAGAAATTTGACATAATCTTGCTATCTTTCTTTAGCCTCCTCATGAATCATAGATGTTGAATTTAAAACTGTGCTCTACCAGTAATGGAACCCTACTGTCAATGCTCTTTCATAAACAATGTGCCCTGGACTACACTTGGAAATAGAAACAGTCTTTATAGTGATTTATGCAGTTTCTCATTCCATTTTCTCAAAACCAGATGTTCTATTCACAGATGCAAGTAAAGATGGGACAATATCATATCTTCAGTGCAAGTTCAGCCCATCGTTCTTTCTAAGTCCTGCAGCTGCTCTGAGCTTTTCAGGCTTCTCTTCAACAATTTCAATATAGAAAATGCCAGTCTGATTAATTCTATTTGAGAAGACTCAAAATGAAGCATTGATTGTTCGCTACTCTGCACTTCTGATAACAAATTTAGTTAGGTAGCCTTTGCAATAACAAATGTAGTAAGATTACCCATTATCTTCCACAGAAATAACTTACTGAAAAGAGTCTTGAGTAATATTTATCCAACATATTGGACAATTAGACATATGTAACTACTAAATGTCTGGAATTATTTTTAGTGTTATTTATATGTAACTGCATCAAGTCTTGAAGAGAAGAAGCCACCATAATATTCCATCCACAGCTGACTTTTATTCACACTTGCAAGTTGTTAACTAGCATGAAGAGCAGACATCTCTTACTGCAAGAAATCAAAACCTAAAAGAGACAATGCTGACGCCAATGCACTGAACACTGAATGCAATGTCCTAATTTCAGAGTATAATTTTTCTGTGCATTTAACACTATATATTGCATTTTCTAATTCAGACATATTTTTGAAAGGGAAAAAAAACAAAAACAAAAAGAAAAGAAAAACAACCTGTACTCCACATTCTCTCCAGAAATAGATGCTAAAACAGCTTTTTAAAGCACTGTTTCAGGTCAGCAAAGTTTTTAAGGGAGTGTGAAGTTTCAGAATTTGTCTTTGGGAAGAGTCTTGTTGCTTTAGTTAGCACTTATGCATGTTTTGTAACCTGTAAAAAACCCTGTATAAATGTAAGTGGTCCCCCACTGGCAGCAGACATTGATTCTGCTATGATCATCTGGAATACGATGGAGATGGAAAATTACAAGACACAGCTCCTCCAAGCACAGGTAACAAGTGCAAATCCTAAGTTGAATTTTAGACTAGGTGAAGACCTCACCCAGGCCTTTCTGTGAGTCTCTGGTTTAGTCTGAGCAGACATTGGTTTTCTCATTGTTAAAAAAAAAAAAAAAAAAACAGTCTCAGTTACTGGAGAACCCTGAGGACTTTGTAGTATTGGGAGGAGGGAGGAGGGTATGAAATACATTGGAGAAAATGTCTCTTTGCTGGGCATCATCAACTTTTGCATCTAGGAATTTCTGGAAGATCTTGAATTATAGCAACATATTAAAAGTATCTTTTTTTTCTTTTTCTTTTTTCTACTCATAAAATGCCAAGGACAGCTAAAATCAGAACGATGGCCATTTCTCATGAAGTTCCTAAAAAGGCAACTGGACCATCTGAAAGGTTCTTCTCTGTCCTCTTTTCTCCTTATAAGTACTATATCCCCAATAATAGAAAACAATATATTTAATGATCAACAGCATGCTTTGCAATAACAGTTTTCTTTTCCATTCAAACCTATCAAAAAGTATTCGACTTCTATTAAATAAGTTACGCAAACAAAAAAGAAAGGCACTCTATTTCTGATAAGTCATCTATTTGTTTCTTTTGAAAACCACACAACCATACATAGAAAAAAATATATAAAATTTGCAAAATTCTTAAGACAGCACACATTCTTGCCTAGATCTGCTTTCTTGATTGCAATTTCACCTTCCTGGGAAGATATCTAGGTTGAAGCTCATTACCTTCTCTGACTTGAGAATGAAGAATAGACTGGGAGCAAGCTGCAAATACAGATTAGGCTACTGATTTATAATTTTTCTAGCTCAAGGCCGGCTAAACAATGTAAAATTGTGAAAATGTAAGTTATCTATGAATACAAGAGCTATTTAAGGTGGTTTCTATTTCTTGTTTTCTTTTCTTAAACAATACATGACTTTGCCATCTTCAGAAAATGGACACTTCCCCAAAAGCAAACACTCATAAAGAAATGTGTAAGGACACAACATGTGTTATGACTTCCTTAGCTAAGTGGATGTGAGTAGTCCAGTTCTAGCAACAGATTAAATCCCAGCACATGGATACGAAACGGCGCTTGCTTACAGACATTGAACCTACTGATTGGTAAGAACAGTTGCCAATGATTAGTTCTGGAAACAGGGAGAGATAAAAACCTAATTGAGTTGAAATAAGAGAATATATTTTGTTGTGGAGGTCACGTGGCCATGGGACTGCCTCCAGAGGCACTGAAATAGCCTGAGCAGAAACAGAGGAAATGGTTGTGAAAAGCAAGTTTGGGTGAAGTTTGCTGTGATGAGCAGCTTGGAGACGGCAGTAAGGGATCTCAAATCCGGATTCACATCCGGTCTATGTCCAAAGCTGATGGACAGCTTCTCTGCTCCCCAGTGCAGATACAGATTCTCAGCCAGGCTTCCTTTTACCACATCTAAAACATTGCAGCTTGTTTGCTGTGCCCTGACACATGGAAATTGACTCTTCTGATGCCAGCGCAAAGTGACACAATGCTGCCTTCCCTTCTGCATACCTGTGCTGGCTGCTGACTCCTCCTTCTCTATCACATTAAATATCAGCTGCTTGACCTGATTTTGAGATCAGCTCACAGCTTACTACCTCTAGGTCTATAATCTTCCATTCCATGTTGGAGAAGTGAAATGATAACTGTCACCATTCCTATATGTTTCTCTCTCTCATGCATGGGCAAGAATTGAAGACCAGCACTTAGAGGTGTCTCTTCTGTTGCTAAAAGGTTCCACACAAGCATCTGCAAAGATGCTTTCTCCTTCAAATTATTCCTCAATACTCTTTCAGCAATCAGGACTTGTGCAGTCCAGACAGCTTGTGCACAATGATGCCTGGCTATTATGGTTACAGTTTTGCTGCATTGTTGTCATGTTGTCCATTGAAAAGCATCTGTCATCTCTTTTCTCACATTTAGATTGTGAATCTGAAGGAAAGGGTTCACATCTTTTTCTTCAGTTCCAGCAGCCTGTCAAGCTGAATGATGCTGCAGCCTAAATTTCAGAACCGTAGGCACTATCGTAGTATTGTGATTGCTGCAGTAGTAACAGTAACACTAAGAACTGGAGTAGAGATCTAACAATATTCAGAAGTCACAGGCTTTTCAGTCCAGACTTGTTTGAGAGGGGGAAAAAAAAGAAATAAGTGAGAACATTAGTTGTTTGTTTAAAGGGCAACAGAAAGGATATTTTTTGCAGAATGTTGTTCCCATGCCAAATTTCAAGTCTGGATTTTAGAAATATGCCCATTTGTAAAGAAAAGGAAAAAAAAAAAAAAGAGGGACCAAAAACTCTGAAATGTTCCTTTGTGTTCCGCCTGTGCCTGCCAAGCAGAAAGTGAATGTACGCATGTGATAAAGATGGCAAGTTACTCCTGACCCCATTTATGGCTCTTTTTTCATGGATATATTCTCTGCTAATCATCCCAAGAGACGAATGTCAGCTTAAATCATGTCATCTGAATTACTGGGAGAAGGTTCACGTTTGAAAACAAAGAAGAGCAAAAGGGTTATTTGGGTAACTTGTAAAACTTATTAACTGAGAAAGAAAATGCACCAAGACCAAGAACGCTTTGTGAGAACTTCCTATTTTGGTGGCTGCATTTTAAGCCTGCAAATTAAAAGGTGAAGCTGCGTATCATAACCTAACAGCTTTATTTTAGAAGGACTGTGGTGAGAAAGAAAGCACCGTCGAAAACTGAAAAAGAATTCAAGAGCAGAATAAATCAAAAAGTTCCTCTCTACCAGCTTCCGAGTTCTGAAATCTGTGCCTTGGTCACAGCCCTGTGTAACAGCCGTGCACTTTTGTCTGACTCCCAATCTTCCTTTTCAAGTTTAAATTAAAAAATAACAGGAAGAGTCAAATCTTTTGCTCTCAGACTGAGATTCAACCTAGTGTACCTTTTTCAAGAGCATAGTTTTATCAAGTACTGATTACATAAATCAGTTTGGAAGGAGGAAGTGGAATTACACTAACAAGTTTAAAAAAATTACAGGAAACCAAGTGGGAAAAGGTTTCCTATGTTATTTCCTTAAGCAGGGTGAAGAACAGCACCAATAGGATGTTTTCTAATGTATCATTTTCCAACTCCCTTGGAATGAAACTTGAACTCCAGTTCAAACTGTCAGTAGAGGCCACCTGGAAGTACCTTTCTGTGCCAAATGTGTACATACACCTCTGTGTTGAAAGTAACTCCCAGAAATCTTACTATTTGCAGCCACTTCTGATGTAACTACAGATTGTTAAATAATAGGATTCCATTGCGTTAAATCCTGAATCCTCTACTTAGATAAAAACTCCTACTGGCTTTCCATTATTTTGGTCAAGACTGCAGCTCTACACCCAACTATGCTTTCTGTTTTGCATCAACAGCCCACTGCAAGCACAAATGGAGCAAGACACCTCATTTGCCCCACTAGTTGTATTAATTGCAACTCAAGTCAGCAAAATTCATCTGCCAAGTGCTGAAACAAAAGCATACCAATAGAACATGAAAACTCCATTTGCCATAGAGACTTTGTTAGTTAATGCACAAAATGTCAATAATTTCTTTTTTCTGCCACTGGTGCAAAGAGAGGTCTTTTTTGTTTTTGTGCAGAACAATGGAAGTCTCCTTCATAGGCAGAATGACATCTAAGAGTACGCAGCAGCAACATGGGTCTCCTGAGCTTAGTGTCCCAGCAAGCTAACATGAATAAAGATCAAAATAGTTACTCACCACCAGCTGCTCCAGAACAGTGGAGAGGGGTGCAGGAAGGTGAAGATGGTTCAACTGAAAGAGCAGGTGATTTTTGGCATCAGTGGATGCCAGGCAGGCTTTTGTAATGGAGCCTGTTATCACTCTATGTAGAGAAATATAGGCTATAGGCTCTTTCTCTTCAGCACACAGATATGTTAAACCTGCGGTCACCCTTTCAGGTTGAAATTCAGATTATGCCTGAAAAACCTTTGCGTTTCTTCTCCCACACAAGGGTTTTGTGGCAAAACAGCAATCAAATTCACCTATGTCAATATTTGTTTTTAGCAGGGAAATGGTAACTGAAGTATACATAGCTAAATCTCTGCTCAACACGGGTAAATGTATGGTGTCACTGAATAAGAAATACTATTATGGTATGATGCCTCTTTGGTACAGCTATAAACCAGAACATGAGACAAAATCATTGAAATTTGGTTTCTGTACTCAGAAGGCTTAAAAGTTGAGGATTCACAGTGGAAATCAAAATGGGCCTTCCCTAAAAAAGCACGACTTGCCAGTGAACATGGAAATGGCTAAACAGGACAGCTCTGGCCTTTATCAGTATTCATCAGTGAGATAATGCATGACAGACCCAGGCAGTCTTATTCCATTAACATCTACTTAGGAGCTGGACAGATCATCCAGATTTCATTTTAATACTCGTGATGTTTTGGGCATAAAGTACTATTTTCACACCTGTAAGGAATTATGTCCGTATGTCTGGAGACAGAGACACCATAAATCCTATGCTGCAGAAGGAAGCACCACAAAGATTGCTCCTTCAGTAGCAAATAGTTTTATAAAGAGCATGAATGCTGCAGAAGCAGCATTGAGGTGGTCCACAAAAGCAAAGTAACCATTTTCATCAGATGCAGCTCAGTAGATGGGTGATGTTTAAGCAAGAAGGAGGCCACTGCCTGACTGCATGATGGAGAAAGAAAGCCCAGAGAGGGCCATCCTCTCAACAGTGGGTGTTTAGTTCCTTAGATAGGATAGTACATAATACGTGGAAATTAGAGATGTTCTTGGGATGAGATATTACCTATACAACAGCCTAAACTCTGAGCCTGGACTTGAGAGCAGCATAGCTGGGGGGAAGAGTATGAGATGGCTAACAGCCACAGGATGAGTACTGCAGTCAAGGCTACTGCCTAAATAACTATTGGTGATTCATTTTCATTTTTCCAAGTAACAATTTTACTGAGTTTCTCCACCCCATCACCACACCCTGTAAATTCTATCTGGATTTACTGACTGCCAATACAACTTATTCTCCCACTTTTCTGGTTACAGGTTTGGCCCAATGTTCTTTAAACATTCAGTAATGGGCTTCAGAAATGGCATGAAGCCTTTTTTGCAGGAAGGCATGTGGAACAAGGGTTGAAATACCACTTGTCTTGAAAACATTACAAGAGTGCAAAATTAATAATCATTACTGTAGTCAAACTGTTGGTGTCCGAAGTCTTCAAGGAGAGCAAAGATTGAAAGAATGGAATATACTGAAAAAGACCATTAATAAAATTGGATTTTGATCATTAGGGCTCTCTTTGTCTTCTTTCAAATGAAAACTAAATTATGGCAAAAAGGACTCTTTTACTCAGAAGAACTGATCCTTAAACTTAAAACTCTGGAAGAAATTACTTATTTAGATACCTGCTGTGCTCCACTAAAAAATCTTTGATAAACTGGTATCATTGTTTATTCCATTATTGCTGATGAAAGCTATTTGATTTTAGCTGTAAAAATATCTCTATAAAATCTTAAATAAAAACACATGTTGTGGCACAGGCCTTTAGAAATAAAAAGCATTTTAAACATACTTTGAAGACAGCCTAATTTCATTATTTTCTTTTAAGCTGAAAGGGGAAGTACTGCATTGTTCCAAGGCTGGAGAGGCACAGATAAATTATGTACCAGTAATTAGCATTCTCGTTCTTCCATATTTCTACCTATATGTAGAGCAAACGTGATCCTCCACACCAGGAAAAAAAATGCAATTATCTCTGTTTCTCCATTATTGTTTCAACTAGGAGCAGTATTATTCACATGTATTTTGGTGATTCAAGGAGAGGTTGCAAAGTGTGAAGTGGTGTCATGAAAAGAAAGCAGTATTTGACAGTGGCAAAGCATCTTCTGAGAGCAAGTAAAATGGTCAGATTCACAAGTCAGTGCATAAAACATAGCAACTACCAGCAAGGCTGTTTGCTTCTTTTCAGAAGGAATCACAAATGCAACCACTTAGTGAAAAGTGCACGGGCCCCAATAACTCACATAGCAAATTTGATGAAACAACACAAACCCACTCTTTATCACATTCCATGGCATCTGGATGAGTGAAATTCAGGCCCCAGAGAACATTCTCAACAAGTCCTAAGGAAAACTCACCCTTTTATTTGAGGTCAAACATTCCTGGCTAACACATTCGTATTAACATGCACTTAATCATCAAGATAGTGATCCATATTAAGTATGATCTAGGACAAAAATCTCCCATGTATTCAAATAGAATGTGATTCATATACCCTATAGAAATCAGACCATAAGCATAGTCAGTAATATTTGGCACTATATGAAATTATTGTCAGTGTTCTCTCCATGTGTTTGAAGATCCTTAGTGATTATAAATTGTGGGTATGTAATATATACCAAACAAAGCATAGTCTAAAGATAGGAGAACATCATGAAAAATTATATACTCACCATATTTATCATTCATTGTTTGCCTTGTACTTCCTACTCCAGACAGTGGAAACTGTTGCAGATACCTGACAGCCAAATATCTCATTTTGGCACTCATGCTAACTAACCAAATGCCTCTGTGCTACTTGCTTTGAAATACAAAATTAAAATCTTCTAAAGTATGAGGAGGAACAAAAGCAGTATGCCAGTTTTGATTCCATAGACTTGTACAAGTTATCACATTGGTTCTCATGCTAAAAAGGTGTTCTTTTTTTTTTTCTCTAATAGTATACAGCATCCATTTGCTGAAGGTTATTATTTAATTTACATTTAAGTATATCTCAAGGCTGTCACTGAAACATGATTTTTTTTGCATGAATATTATTCTATTCAATACAACTATACATATGTAGTTTTAATCAAATAGGAATTTCCAAGGATCCTAAGTGTATAAAAGGCACAATTACATCATATGTTTAAAACGCAGATGTATCTGTGATGAACTATTGGTTCACTAGTTAACATCTGTATTAATTTTTCATCCAGATTAATGGATCCAATTCTCAGTAGCATTATCATACCACCCTGCCAATACAAAGTCATCTTAAAGGGGGTACAAGTACATAGAAAGAATAACTTCTGCACACACTGCTTCCTTCAGAGCACAGAGTTCAGGAAGTAGAATAAATTAAAACATACCAGAATAATCTTAGGTCGGATCAGAAACCTGGCAAGCTGTTGTTGGTACCCTCAAAATGTGTGCCAACTACAACATATCTTGGCTCTCACCCCAAGTGATTAAGAACTGTGAACTGGCCCATAAGACTTGAGGGACAGCCCAGAAGACGGAAGGCTGCAAAAGCCCAGCATATTGAGCAAGACAACCACGACTGCCAGCATCACTCCTGCAAGAAGCTCTCACAAACGTGATTGATTCCTCAGTGATTCACTCCAAGACAGATGATCTGTTCCAAAATGCCACAAGAGATTAACCCACAGAGTCTACCAAACAGTAAAAATTACTTAGAGCCCAAAAAGAGAGCATTTGTCACTCACCTCTAGTAGAAGCCCACCTTCCTGGACAGCAGTCTTGTTAGATACATTATCTTCTTTTATTGTCTGACCAACTTGTTTCTTAAAGTGCTTTTCTTGAATGGCTGTTGGAAAGAGTTATTATGAGTTTAGAGATCATACGGACTAGGGCCACTAGACTAAAAATCTTATTTAGGCACTTAACATGCATTGGAGTTAGTTTGGGAGTTAGTGTCCTCATGGTCTGGATCTCAGTTACTGACAAGTTGCTTTTGTTGCAAGGGAGATAGATACATACATATTCGGCAGTCCAGATGTTTTTTATATGAAATATCTATCACACTTTTTATTGAACATATTTTTTCCATTACTGTACTCTACATAAAGCAATAGCAAAAACCCACAGAAAAGAAACAAAGGATAGTTAGTAAGTTGTTTTGTTTATAAGAATATGTACTATGAAAATGTAAAGAAATGCTGTCATGGCTTATGTAACTCAGAAGACAAGGGAGTGAAATACATTTCTTGTTTTCAGCTCTGACCTCCTTGGCACCATATTATTTTCAGTCTCACCATACCCTATTTTATTCTATGAGTCTGAGACTGATTGCTAGATTCACAGGAACCTTCTTAAACTATTTCATTTCCAAAGAAAAGTTTAAAGTTTGATTTTTGCAGGTCTGTTACTACATGAAATCCATGAAAATCACTCACTGTAGATTGAAATCACATATATGTCCTAATAATAATGAAAACCTTCATGGGAATCAAAATGCCTGGTGGCTGCTTTTCTGCACGTGGGTTACCACTACTTGATCTGAAATATCTTTGAATACTCAGACTTCAATTCAGTGTAGACTTCAATTCAATTCAGAAAAATCCCTGAAATACAACCTCATTTTTGAGGATAATGAGAGCATTTCTGAGAACTCTGATGCCACTTAACTTATTGGGTTTTTGCATCCTCTAGGGAGTATGGTTATCCTTTGTTTAGTAAAAAATAAGGAGTCAACTTCATGCTTACTGCCCCATTACAGTGACACAACTGTCCCAGGCAGTAAGTAGTGATTCAGTTTTAAGGCTTTTTATCTTTCCATAAAGAATGAGAGGAGAAAACATAGCAGTGGAACATACAGTACATATAGTCTATTCCAGCTAGAAGAGAGCTGGTGCAGCCACAGTAGAGACAGTTAATAATCCCAAAAATGGTTGAGAAAAACAGAAGACATTTTTATAAAATCAGAGTAAAAAGGGAAGACAGCCAGCAAGCTCTACGTTCCTGAGTATCTAGATAAAAGTCATGGCAATAGGTCTTAGATTTTTAGTATTATTTCAAACAGAAAAAAAAAAAAAAGTCTACATTTTTTAATGGCTTGAATTATATTTGTTGCAAGTGAACGTGGATATGACCTAAATGGAGTCACTTCCTTTCCAAAAGGCTGTACAACAGCCATTCTGTCAGACTGCCCCTGTGCAGCCATCTGTCACATGGCAACAAAATGTAACGGGATATTGGTGGGAAGGTTCAACTTCTACTGCAATACCACCAACATCTGCCTCTGATGTCATGGGCCAACATAACAAAATAGGAGGCATCACTTTCGGACCAGCCATCATAATTGCAAAAGATCATTTTCTTTGTCCTGCTTAGCCAAGCCTTCTGCTACATCTACCCATAAGAACACACCTACAGCTGTCACAGCAGAGTGTTAGGCACATGTGGCAGTCATTTTCAAAAGCACAACCCCTATTCCAATGGTATCTTCCAGAATTTTCTCCATCAGAAAAGATGTTTTTGTAGCTACTTCCACAGTGTTTTGTCATCTTTGCAAAGGTTAAATGACAGTAAGGGAGGGGTGAGAGGAAACCAAGGTTTATTTTTTTGATCTGTTCTTTTGGCTTTGTGAAAATTCCACCAGTTCTAGCTTCATCGTTAGTGGAAACTATTATTGTACCTAACCGAGCAGGCCAGAGCTCCCTGCCTGTTTGTTAGCCTTCAGGCTCACACAAACACAGCAGCAAAAGCACAAGAGATGTTTGTTCCGCAGCTTGTCTGGCTAGTATAAATTCCATCTCCAAATGGAAAGTATTTTAATGCTATTTTGCCGGCTAGAATTACCCTTATGTTAGGCCACACACATCCGTTTCATAACATACTCTACTCGCTGGCCTCAACTGGAAAGAGAACTATTGCACCATCAAAAGCAAATGGCGCCCTCCAGGCCAAGAAGCAGGAGCCCCTCTGACGCAGGCATGTCTCCCTCATGCACCTGAGGCCTTGCTCAATAGTCGTTCTCCGTCTGCCTCCCTGCACTGGAAATACTCTGCTAACCCACCCATTGGGGCAGCAAGGCTTGGCTAGTTCAGCAGCGACTGCTCAGAAGAAACTGCTGCTAGCGGTGTAACGTCATCTGGGGAGGGAGCACTCTGCAGATCTCCAGTATGAAAGAGAAGGAGGAAAGGCTAAGTACGGCATGGTGAGAAAAAAAACTGCAAGATGTTATCTCACTAAGCAGAAAACAAGGGGAAAGAAAGCAGAGCAGCCTCATGGTGTCCCTGTCAGCACCAAGTCTCAAATGGGAGAACTGAAGGAATGTATTGGTTACAACTGGTAGCTCAGCAAGGCAGATGTCACCAGGATGAAATATTACATAAAGTTGCCAGCCTCCTGAGCAAAAATTAAGCCCACTATGATGAAAACCAACCAACCAACCAATCAACCAACCAACCAACAAACAAAAAACAGAGAATGAAGGAGTACTGTCTCCATAGGCAGGGAGGAGCAAGTTGTGGAAAATTAAAAAAAAAACAAAAACAGAAACAGCTAACAATGACTCAGTGACCAGAGGGGAAATCTTCTGGCTTTTGGAGTCCCATATATCAAGAACGGGGCAAGAAAATACTGATATTGCAGGCAGTCTGATGAATGCTGCTGGCTGTTAAAAAAAAAAAAAAAAAAGGAAAGTTTTAGCTTTATAGAGCTTTGGACTCCTTTCTATGGCAGAGGCAATGTTTTGGGCCGGACTGCCAGTAGTTAACATAGAGAGCTCACCTATAAGGTTCAAAACCAGCAAACAGAATGGGTAGAAAGCAGGAGTATGAGAGACCTTGTTTTAAGCACAAATTATCTAGCCTGCATTTCCAGAATACAAAATAAAACAGAAGATGGAGCTGTTCTGCCAAAGAAGATGAATGAGTGTATTGATACCATAAGGATGATGAACACAAGATACTCAAGAACTGGGGCTGACAGTTTTGCAAGGTCATGCAATTGTGAGCATAGTGCTATCACAGGCAACATTAAAAAGCCGAAAGTCTGGAAATGCTGGGTCCTACAGAAGACAACACTATGGAAATATTCCAGACAGAGGAACAGGGGGAAGGCTAGGAGGAGGAAGAAAAAGAAGGAAAATGGCCAAAGCAGTTTTCCTGAAGATCAGATCAAATACCTAAGAGGATTTTGCTCCAATTTCTGATGTAAATGTGATTAAGGAGTAGAAACTGAAAAAATAAAGTTGAGTTAGAATTGATAGCTAATTAACTGGGGGAGCAGGACAGGGAGTCACAAAATCACAGAAAGGGTGATAAGTTTGAGTTAATGGAGTATTGGACTGTCTTACATGGTGCTGTTGAGGCTTTAACAGCCGCACTGTCTCACTGTAAAACTTAAGTTCTTTCTGAGCCTCCAATTCTGACAGGGGCAATGCTATTTGCATTTATCAAGCAGTTGGCCTCAATACTGTAATAATGTAAAAAACAGAAAAGCTGCCTGACACTTTCAAGTGTAAGGAAGCATCATGAAAGCAGCCTTCCCCTTTCCCCCAGAAATAACAGAACATATACTTGTTGTGGAATATGCTTTCATTAGGAGGGATGGAAATTCCAGGACTCTCACAAAACCCCACTTTTTAAACCAACGGGAATACATTCTCTGAAGTGTTTCTGCATCCCTTCCTGCACAAGCACAGCCTTCTTTCTTCAAAAAATCATCAGAGAACTACCTGCCAAGCTAAGGCCTGTAACAACCTTAGGTGTGCTCAAGCTGCACCACAGCCATCCCATGGCTCCCAGTGCTGAGGCTTCCTGCATCCCACAGCAGCACAGGAAGGGCAGTGGAGGGATGCTGTGTCTGATCTGGACACCACGCCTGGGTTCATCTGAGGTGGGAGAAGGGCACAGTGCTATTTAGGCTCAGAAGAATGCAGGTGCATCAGCTTCAATTCTATCTATGAGGAGTACTTGTGAGACCAGTGATGTCCCAGGGACACATTATTTCTTTTAATGGGCAGATCTAAATACTTGAATCGAGCCTGCAATTTCAGAGACCCCGTTTTACTAACACACATCTTATTTGCGGTTACTGTTACTCGAAAGGAAGTGAAAACCGGGTCTTTCTTCCTGGATTGCAGAGATGCAGGAAGAATTAGCTATGCATGCTACCCCGAATGCTAAGAAAACAAAACAAAACACCACAACTAGGAAACACTCCGTCTGAGAAACTTTGTTAAGCAAACCTACAGACATGAACCAAAACTGTCTGTTTCCTCTTGCTGTGCTGCAGAGGACAGTGAGTGACAGTAAGGACAGAGCTCTTTCAGTACACACCAAAATTAAAAAATGCCTAATATAGAGAAGGTTTCTGATGCATTGCTGAGACATATGAGAGGGACATTGCATTCTGCAGTGCTGCAGGTTGCATAAATGCATTGGGAGGGGATCTGGCAGCAAACTGCCCCCTCTGAATGTGGTGCTCAGTCCTGGTACAGAGGCTACCAGAGCACCAGATGCAATTGCGCTAGCAACAATGCAAAGTTTCTCTTCCCAACTCGGTGGTTTTCTCAGTCTGCTTCTTCTTAAGAGATGCTTTGAAATCCAACTGCCCTTTGAAGTTTCTCAAGTACAGCATGACATTTATTTAAGGTACAACCCAAACTGTTTTCTTTCCAGATCCCATCCCCTCTCCCTTCTCTCGTTTTCCTGCAAGCCTCCCACGTGCGAGGAGCACCGAAACGGGCCCCCCTCTGGGCCGCCCGGCCACAGCCTTGCGTGACGGGAGCCTGCGGCACGTGGGCGTCCGCCGGGCAGGCCGCCATGGCGGCAGGCTGACACCCCAGCCCGGCCGGAGGATCCCGTTTGAAGGGGAGGCGCGGGGGGGGGTGGGGGGTGGGGGGGGAGAAGGCCCTGGCGCGGAGGCCAGCTGCTGACTAACCCGGCCGCGCTCTCACGCAACCCCACTGCCTGTCAATCTCCCCTCGCCTCTGACAGAGGTCTGGCGCCCGTTCAAACCCTTGCGTGCAAGCAGGCGGGCCGCCTTACCCTGTGAAGTATTTCATAATAACAACAGCTGTTAAATATTGATGACTCCTGGCAGGCTCTGAATGCTTTTCGTGAAGGTTAAGCCTTCGTGTAATGGAACCTAATTCCTCATTATGCACTGTATCGGATATCTGGAAGTTGCCTAAAAAAAGCAAGAGGGCTTAAAGTACAGAATCAGAACACAGAATATAACTCGCCAGCACCAGGGAGCGGGGTAAAAAACAGAGATGTGAAAGGCAAGAAGAGTTTCTGTGAAGTAAGATCCTTTCACAAACACCACAAAACGCTACAGGAGCAACGACTGGAGCGGTGGATTTAGCCATATTCCCCTGGGTCGTTTTGTGTTTCTATAAATAGCTGCAGATGAAATAAACTTCATAAGGCGGCAATCTGACTGTCACTGCAGTCTATATATGAAAGTACACATGGTAATTATTTCTACAGAAAAAGAAAAGGAGGAGAAAACGCAATCCCATAGCCTCTCCTCCAGCATCAGTCCAGACAAGTCTGACTTGCGAGAAGGATTTGTGGCCATCAGGCTCTGAGATGTTGCCCTGGAAAGCATTCAAGGCCGGGCTGGATGGGGCCCTGGGCAGCCTGAGGTGGCGGGGGGCAGCTCTGACCACAGCAGTTTAAGAAATGCTGAGAGCTGTTAGGTGGTTGTCATGAAAAGTACGTGCATATGAAGAGTGTATAGAATATTAGCTAGTCTTCTGATAGTTTTTTTAGTTTTTTTGTTGTTGTTGTTGTTGTTTTTTTAATGCTAACTGTATCTCACAAAACTCATTCACAATAAACCACACTTTTACTTCATGTTTTTCTGTAGTCTGGGACCGTAACATCTTTCTTATCCCACAGCTTCTGAGCAACCAGAGGTCCACTGAAAAACTGTGCCTCTATGTGAAACCTACTTGTGTGATGCAAGCAACAAACTCAAAATACCTTGTCTAGAAAGCACATCTCCTCCCTGTGGCTCACTGTTGCAACCTTTCTCTCTTTGTATGACTGCAGAGATATCTCACCAAGAGAAAACCCCACGCATGCATTGGTAAAGATATTTTAGATATCTGCTTGCACTGCCCTAACTAAATATTAGATTAATCACTTGGTCTGGTAAACTATATTGGATATAAGACTGCCAAAGAGATTCACTTCTCCTAGATTATCCCCAAATATAAGACTTATTCCAAGTAATTTTTTTCCATTTCATCTTTGTAATTCTATTTGATTATCTACTGCTTTAAATCTGATAAATTGATGTTGGGAGAAACCTGCTGATTTATAGATTTGGTCCTGGGGCCTTAAATTTATCCCTGTATTATTTCATTCTAAGCATGATTAAGCTATAATACATTAGCTTGTCCTAGAGTGTATTTGCTTGCACACGCTTTTACATGCATACAAAGTAAATACAATTGGAGTATTCTATTAAATTACAAAATGGGTCACAAGCCTGAGTCCTAGGCAATCTTAGATAAGAAATCTACAATCCATTTGGATAACTTTCACATCAACAGACACAATCTTTATACAAATTAAGATGGTTCCAACAAATTACCTGCCATTAAGGCTCAAGCTTGTAAGTTACTTGTTCATTCATCTGAATCAAGTTGTGAAGTGTGAGTTTAATAAAGAAAAAAAAATTAAGAGAATTCTGATGTATTTAGAGACGATGCTTAACAATAATTAGTTCCAATGGGAATGGCCTTAGAATATATAAAAAATGTAATTTTATATTTGTTTTGCTTTAGTCTCAATTTTTCTCCATATTGCACTATGAAACACTGCATGTTAAGCCAATGTAGAGGTGTTCACAGTTCAGCAAATTCAAGTGGGCTACAGTGTGTTCTGACCTGTCACATCCTGACTGTTTGAGAAGGATCCCAGCAAATCTCACTGATCATGGCATACATGCATACTCAGAGGTACAGTACTTCAGGACACATTTACTCTATTATCTACGGAGCAGATAGTCTACCAAAATGACTTGCATAGTTTCCCAATTGTTCTTAGTGTCTTTAATTAGAATTTTGTTGAATAGCTGTTCATCTTTTTCCTTCTCTACATATAAAAAAAAAAAAAAAAGTATAGGGAAAAATAAAAACTTTTCTATATTTTTTGAATCGTTTTCTGTCTTTATGGTGAAATAACTCTTTTTATATGGATCCTATTATTTCATAAACCCCAGGCCATTTTTTTTACTAGTTTGATTCTTCCAATTAAAATAATTAAATGATGGACATTGGGGTACACAGCAGAGACAGCTCCCTTTGAAGTGAGACTGAAATGCCTACAACTGTTCACTGTGCAAGACTAATTATTGCATTAAACAAACAAACAAACAAACAAACAAAAAATAAGTCTTCTTTTACAGGAAACAATTTGTTGAAATAAGTTCAAGTCTGAAGTATATTTCAGAAATATGAGACAAGAATTCTTTGTTGTTTTGTTTTTTTTTCCCCGAAAAGACAGCTAAAAGAAAAGTTATAGGTAGTAAGAAGTAAGAAACTACAATCTACTGGAATCTTCTCCACTTTAAAAAATGGAGACTCTTAAGTGTTGCATCTTCTGGAAGAAATGCAATAAAGTCCTCGTAAAATATTTATCTTGAGAATATCAGAACATTTTTAGTCTTTATCAGCTGCAGAAGATGTGCACCAGTTTACCCTCTTCAATTTAGACCTACAGTTCAGAACATTTAGTAAATCAGTCCCTGAAGAACGAAATCAAATCAAAGGCCAAGCATGAAAATAAACGCAACTAGGAAAGTGTATGAGAAAGTCTCTCTCACCCTTCCTGATTAAATCAATCTGACAATGACTGACTTATGTGAAATTTACATTATCTTTGCTTTCCTTTTTGGATTTGATAACCTCTTTCCAGCCCTGTGTTTAAAACAGGCTATCTCCTGAGCTTTCACTCCTCAATTTGTGCTGCTTTTATAACATTCTTGTCCCTTTATAATTTCATTTGCACCACTCTGCATGGAAAGGCACAGTCTAAATTCATACCTGCTATCTCCAAGAGGGAATTTAAGTCAGTATCTCTTAGAAGAGAGTTGAAAGAGCATATGTCAGTAGGCCAGTATATCACCCAAGTGACTGTTTAAAAATAGCCAAAGCACAAGATCTGGAGAGGATAAAGGAAACCTTTAAGATGAAATAAACATTGCATCTAAAATATTCACGCTGAGACCTTAGTGCACAGGATGTGCATATGTTACCCAGAAAACCAAATCTGGCTCATCAGATTCAGAGCTAGAAGTATCATAAGAGCAATTCCAATCTGCCTTATACAGCAGCCATGCTGGATCCAATATTAAAGGCAAAGGCACAGGCACATTTGCTTTCCAGTGGACTTAAAATAAGCAAACACACTTGAGTATCTCCACCTTTAAATCAGATGGAGATTGCAGCACTCTGTTGCACAAACACTGACAAATATATATCAGAGAATATGGCACTCCCTGTCTAAGGCAGAGCTGCTTTGCTTTGGTGATTGTAATAAAGAGCTGCCTTGAGAGGTTAAATGGACCTAACAGGTGGGAAAAATATGCCTGAGTGGGGCTCCTCAACCTTTGGCTTTTCTCCTCAAATACATGATAGAAGGTGCTGAGACAAGATAAAGGCAAAAGAAATATCAGGAACGGTATCTGAAAGTTCTAGAAATTATTTTAGAATCAATTTTCAGGATAGCTTTCAAACACTGAACAATATCCCACGAGTTTTTAGAATACTGAAAAAAAAATAGTAGCATGAGAATCTCACCTAGAAAGTTAAGAAAGAAGTAGAAGCCAACAACTGAAGTCAAAAATCGAAGTGCCAGAATACTAAATTGGTAATGCTACAATCCCTAGATAAGTTTAATGTGTTTTTATACACATTAATATTTTAAGACAGGCATTTAAAGTCTAGTCCTGTAAAGCTATCTGAACAGATGGACCTTGCTCCCAACTGGAATCACTAGCAAGTCAGAGGGACTGTAGGGAAAGCGTTTCAGTTTGTCCAAAAAGAAATTGCTTTGCAGAACAGGAACCTTCTGCAGAAGTAGAAAATACATGTGCATCATGTGTTTGATTACTACAAGAACCTTCATTTTTCACTTCCTCACCACTGTTTTTCTTTGTTTCTTTTCACAGGCAGGTTCCATGCTCAGAAAGAAGATCCTCAACAGACCCAAAAGATCTGAAGCAGGCAAGGAATGGGCTGACATATTCTCTGTGTTAACAGTAGAGAAATTAAATAAATAAAAAGCCGCAGTCCCTAAATCAGTGGCCAAAATTAGAACCTTCAACATTTCTAAAGCATAATGAAAAATACTACCTTCAAAAAAGACAGAGGGGACAAGATTTGAAAGCTCTAGAAATGTAAAATGTAGTCCTGCTTCTATTTTTAAAAACATAATTCTTAGATATAAAGATAAAATTAAAATCCAGCCACACAGTTCTTATCAAACCTGTACCAGAGAAGACAAGGAACAGCCAAACAATGTTCTGTTTTTCAGAAACAAAGTGCTAGCTAATAAAATATAACCCTTTCTCCAGTTTCAACTCTTCTGCACATTTGTCATTGACTTGAACAGGCAAGTCGGAGTCCTGTGAAGGTGTCTGCTGCCTCAACTCACAGCAAGAAACAGAAGAAATAATCACTATTCCTTACGGGAATAAGGAAGTTTGTGTTCCTCTCAAGAAATATAAGTGGCCTCAACTTTCAATAAAATGATATTTAAATACAACTTTCACCAAGCAATCAATGATAGATGAATAGTACACATAAAGAGAATTATGATACATATGTTACTTCTCGTGTTCCTTCTTCTTATTCTGTCAAAGTCTTCTGAATGAAATTGGTAATATCCTATATACTGACTCATCAGATCTGTTTCACACACATTATCTAACACAAATATCACCTTATTCTGGTTTTCATCAGTTACAATGTGATTTCCACAGGATGTACAGGGACTCTCTGCCAGAATCAGTCCAATAACTCTGAGACATAAGTTATCAGCACTATGATGAGGAAAATATGAAATGGTTTAAGGCAGAAAACAAACGCTGCAAATTGCAAAGAGCAAAATCAAAGATGCTTTTGCACATATTCTTTAATGCTATGAAAATTAACTGAAGAAAATCTGTACACCCAAATTTGTTTTTGAGCTGCATAGTTTTATGAGGAGTTGTGAAAGCCTAGGTGTCTGAACGCTGCATCTCAAAGAGATTCTCAGGAGCGAGAAAGCCTTTTTCCTCCTGCCGGGGCAGAGCTGCAGGGAGGAGGCTCATTTGTGCATTGCCGGTCTCACAGGCAGCAGAGCTCTATTCCTCTGATCAAGAGATCACTTTCATAACCACTTTTCTGAGGTCACAAATGAGTCTGCTGCAGTCACGCAATCCCTTGCCTACCAGAGTTTACTATAACAATACAGGTTCATGAAGATCTTTTAAAGAGGCAGCACATCCTTTTTACCAACGCAAGTGTACGGCGCACACATGGTATTATATGGGCTGAACCAAAACATTGTGGGGCTGTTATATTTCTATTCAAGCGGGGGGAAAAATGTATGGTTTGGAGTTTTATCTGGGTGGAATAACGTCCCCTAGGCAAAATTAAAAAATAATAATAAATTAAGATAAATAGTTCTAGAATTCTTTTAAAGTACATGGGCGCCTTTTTCAAATATTTATTCAGCCTGTTCCTTTTTTATTATCTTAAGGTCCGTGTCTGCCAACCATGTGCTACTGTGAATTATGCTAATTAAGATATTTGAAAGCCATGGTAAACAGTGAAACAAACATTACATTAAATAAACAACAGATATGATTGGTCTGAATTAAACATTTGCTGCTGCAGAGCTAGAAGCAGCAATGACACAGAAACGTATCATCAGGAAATGGGCTTACTATCAAAAATTTGTTCAGAAGAAATACTATGAGAATACAATGAATACTAGTTAGAGCTTGTTTCTAGGACAAAAAGCCCATTTTATATTTTAACTGGGAGTGTCCCACAAATGGCCAACATACTGATCTGTTTTATGGAAAAGCCACGTTGCTGTTAGTTGGACTGGTCTTTGGCAATGGTGGTGGGGGGGACATAAATCTAAAAAATTAAAACTCTTTTTCCTGCTATGGGAAGTCATTTCTACCCACTGAATGGGGGTTGGCCTATTTTCACAACCTGTTTGCACTACGGAAACAACAGTTGTTCCATCATGAAATATTTCCATTAATGTACTCCATTTAACTGAAATAAAGTTTTCAAAAGAGCCTGTGATATGAGAAATGAAGTTGGATGTATCTCTTATAGACTTTTGTGAGGATTAGTATAGGCACACATTTCATATACAGATAGCATGGGCTTGCCCAAACCAGCTTTGTAATCCAGCTTAAATAAGTAACAATAGCAATGAGGGCACGGCACTGAGCCCACGAAAGACTCGTGTATGGGCTGTGATGAGCTGTGTGCACACTGCATTGCAAGCTGTTCGCTATAATTAGCCATGTCAGACAGATTAAAGTCTGTTCAGATATACGTACACATTCTACAGCCAGCTTCAGGGACTGCAGAGATGTGCCCAAGGCTGGTGTAGGGCCCTTTGCTTCTTCCATAGAGATTCAGGCTTGACCCTGATACCTATCTTCATTCAGCACTGGGATAAATCCCCTCCCATCGGCACTACAGTTTGCAGATTACAATTAAATGATGTCCTTATGGTGTAGCTTTAATATGCCTCCTCAAAATCATCCTCACCTCTGCTCCAGGCCTTGCCTATGCTTACAGGTGGAAATTAGGCTGAAAACTGGGCAGGGAACAGTGGGGCTGCTGTTTATGGACCCCACCGTCAAGAGGCTGGTGCACTCCACAAGAGGAAAGTCAGGGCATGAGGCAGGCTCAGACGTGTGTCATCACAGCTTCTAGGCTTGGACAAAGTGCTGTTGGAGGTGGTGAGATCTACAAACAGAATGTGATCTATGAACGGAGGGCGTTGACAGCCTCAAGAGTGACCTGAAGGGTAACAGGATCGGTGCAGACAACGCTAAAGGCATTTCTGAAAACAGACCATGGCTTCAAAACTTTCCGAAACTTTTGAAGGAGTTGCCCTAAGTCTTGCATTACTGATTTGTTCTAATTCAGTATTACAACTTCCCATGGAAAGAAAAATCATATAAGGTCAACTTGCGCCTAAACAAAGAGATGAGACTTTGCCCTCTTTATAAAATTTGGCTAAACCACAACTTAATGCAAGATGAAATAGCCCTGGATAATAATGCTAAGTATTTAATTAACAGCAATTTTTCCTTTGTAGCTATGGAAAGAGATACGTCAGAATACTGTTGTTTTACTTTACCTTTACAAACAAATTATACTGTTCTTCTGGAGGCAGATGGCAAAGAAATCCTTTGAAACAGCAGCAGTGAGCATCTGTATGAGGATTCCAGGGAAAACAGCTGCTAGAATTCTTGCTGCTTAGCACCACTTAGTATGGCAATCTGCTGCAGAGCTGGTACCAAACAGTTTTGTGCTATTGACAGTCCTTTTTTGATTCCTCAGTATAATCATATCATATATGAAAATAAATCATATATGATATGAATCATATATGAAAATAAAATATTTTCAAGCTTTTTTCAAGAACACGACCTCTTATTTTCAACTTCAGTGTGGAAATTGCTCTAATTTAAGAATAATTAAGAAGGAGATTTAAGAGATTTAAGAAGATTTCAGAAGGAGTCTAATGCACATCCTCAAATTCAATTGGATCTACGATTCTGGAGAAAGAATTGGTCAATAATTTAAGTGTAGTAAAATCAGGAAAAACAACAACCTCTGTTATGTCAGTTTCCAAATAATTACTGCAACCTGCCCTTGTTCCCTTTGTAGCTCTGAAAAGTTGCATCCAACAGCCAAACATCTGTACTTCACCTCTATACATAAGAGAAAATGAAGACAGTGTTTTGAAATGGCTGCAAATCTGTCTTTAAATTCCCCTTTTTTAGTCCTTTTGTGAAATTTATTTC
Organism: Chrysolophus pictus; assembly: GCA_037305975.1. Lineage (NCBI taxonomy): Eukaryota > Metazoa > Chordata > Aves > Galliformes > Phasianidae > Chrysolophus > Chrysolophus pictus. Next base: position 36,048,360 of record CM074577.1, read on the forward strand.
ATTTGAAAATCATCCAAAGAAATGTAATCCAACTCCCTTAAACTTCAGCTAATAAACTAAAATCGAACAATTTCAGATTAGTGTAATACAAATCATTATTTAATACATAAATTGACTTTAAATGGATACTAAGAGATATTCTTTCATTAGAAATAAGTTTAAGCACTGTGAGAAATTACAGTAATTACAATCAAGCTTCAGGGATTTCTGAGTAACTCAGTTACCAAAATTACATCAAGCATGCTCAGGAGAGCTGCTACCCTTGTCCCCTTCCTGCAGCCTTGATATCCTATACATATATGGTGCACAGCTACCTTTCTCCCATAGCCCAGTGCTTTTCAGACATCTTTTTTTTCTAACAGTGGAAATAAAGTTGTTCTTCTGCAACAACATAAAAGAAGATCTACCTTGGACGGGAGTGCTGACAAATATCCTCAGTATCCAAGTAGTAGGCATATTCAAGAGGGCAGCAAATAGTGCTGAAAGAAGTTTAAGGCAAGTTAAGACTTTGCTGATATTGAGCTTTTTGCACGTGGCTGGGCATACACCATGTCTTAGCGCTGCCTTTGCTTGGTGCATAAAACAGGAGAAGAATCTGGAGTGCCTGACTGTGGCACTTTGCAACAGTCAAGGCAATGCAGCTGGGAGTCAGTGGAATCAAGGCTGGATCAGGGGGCAGACTGGGAATGGGGCAGCTGGAGCATTCTTATGTCTAAGGCATTTTCCAGCACCCAGATGTTCCACAGTTGCGAGTAGTTGTGAGACACTGGACAGGCCAGTCCCTGAGGGTGTTCTGATCCCTGGGAAGCACTAAGGAGGCCCAGGCCTGTCCAGCATCAAAGAGACACAAAGGTATTTTGAGGCGCTGATCATCTCTTCCCCCATGTGGTTGCTCTGCCAAGTTTAGCTGTGGTGCAGGAATTCAGCTGTGGTGCAAGATTCATTTTGTACTTTAACCGAGTGAGCCAAAATACCATCTGAGACCAACATGTAGTTAATTGCTGTGAGAACAAAACTTTGAATTTCCTGACCTATTCAAAGTTTGAATTTCCCATTATTTCCACATTTCCACCCTAACAGATGGTATACAGGACATAGTTTCAAAACTCCCTGCATTGGAGCATATGCAAAGAGAATGAGATGAACTGAACTGTGCAGGCCTGGAAACCTGCTCTTTATTCACAGAATGGTAAGCTTCTAAAGAAACCGACCGACGTGCCCATGCAACCCCCCTTTCATAAAGCTAATCCTTCTGATGGAAACTCTTGCACCAAATCTATCACTGCATGGGGAGCTGGAAAAGCACTGGTTAGCAGAGCTGACTCATCAGCTGACTAGCCCACAGCATGAGCCACAAAGGACCAAGAATGCTGGTGGTGGCATGAAGCGTGTGGGTGGGAGCAAGGAATAAGCAATCATCTGGCAGCCTAATGTAGTAGGGAGGGTTGACAACACTCATTATTTATTCTCCCCTCCCGCCCTAAGGCTTCATCCCTCTGCTGCAGTGATTCTCATCATCCTGACACTGTGGTAGGGCTCTATGCAGGGGAGGGAATGAAAGGTACATCCCCTGTAGCCCATGTGATGAAAGCATCAGCTGGCTATCTGAGCTCACCACACCCGGACCGCATACAGTAAAAGGCCCTCATGGTGGAGGAGGATGGGAAAGAGGTTTGCCTGCTCCTTTTCTCGCCCAACAGGAGATGAGAACAATGTATTACTAGCAAAAAAAAGAGAGCACTGCTTTCTCACCAAAGTCAAGTCTGTCGGTTGAGAGAATAGATGGAGATCTAGTGTTGGAATGGCAGAGGGCAGATGTAAGAAAAAGAGCTTGGAGAAGTGAGGAACACAGAGAAGGAAAATGCTGTAACAGTTATAGGAAAAAGGGGAAAGAAAACTATGAAGAAAACAAGAAAATCTACAGGTGAGGAAGATACAAAAAAGAAACATTTAAAAAGAGGCATGATGATTTATGTCTAGGAAAGGCTGCTACAGTTAAATAGGTGGAAAATATTTCTTGAGATTTCAGAAGAAAACAGATTAACAAACCGCAGACAATGAAACAGGGAAGGAAAGTCACCAAGGTAAACAGTAAAAGCTAACACAGGAAAAATAAAATTGGCGGATTTAATTAAAAGCTCGATATGAAAATACACTGATAAAATCCTTCAAATTGACCACATGTATCCCATTACTTCTGCATTAATCTGAGATCACTTTTCAGAGCTCTTCCCCTCCAGCTTCTTGCTAATCTGGCAGCAGTACAACTAGCTGATGCCCAATTTGACTAGCAAAAAACCTCTCCAGCCGAATTACTGTAGTTGTGAAGGTGCGAGCTTACTCACTTCTTTAATGCTTCACTGTTCTCAGTGCTGTCTTTCTTTGATTTGCAAAAATATATTTAAATTCCAGCAATGCATTTTCAAAACACTAAGCCAGATTCTGAAGGCCTGAACTGTGTCATCCACCAATGGTAATCAGGTAAAATAACAAGGAATTAAAGCCTTGATCAACTGTCTTTATGTTTCCTTCCCAGTCAAACCTGTTGTTTTCTGTGTGTCGACTTTTTGCCCAAATTTTGTTTACAGCTGGACTTTCTCAGCAGATTGCCTCAGTGGTAAGGAGGTTATCTTCATCCTTGGAAAATTTCCGTTCTATTTCCCAGTCTCCACTGCAGGCATTTCAGGACAGATGACCATAGCTTAAAAGTCTTCCCCAATATGTTTCTCACTTGCTGCTGTACCTACACCATTTAGCAAGGGAGCAATGGAGACTTCCCATTCCACCTTACTTCCTGAAGTGAAATTAAGTTTGTTGAATATTTTGTTCAGAAATTCAGAAGCTGAAATTTGCTGAAGCTAGAATATTTCAAGTAAGCACATCAACCCCAGTCTGGACAGTGTGACTCGACCTGACTAGAGAGAGAAAATAGAGAAACAATAAAGCAATCTCTTTACCCAGTGTATTCCTGAAATTTTGTGCCAGTGCAGTTCTATTTTCCCCTCTGGCCTTGTTCTGCCAGAGATGACTATCTGAGTCACACTACTGCTGTTAAAGACATTCTCAATTACCGATGAGATCTCAATTAAAAGGTGAGATTGCAAAGCAAAACTTTGAATTGACATTACCTCTGTTTTCCAAGCCGTACGTTTTCAGGAACAAATGTAGGATCACTGTACCCAAACAATATGGTACTCATTACCAAATTTATGAAATATTTCTTAAGTGCTTGTTAGCATCAATAAGAATGAAGATTGAATATCAGATTGTGTAATACCTTCAAACTCTCTGCTATGTCACTAAGTGTATTTGGCTCACAAGAAAGATTTCTTCCTTTAAAATGATATGTAGAGCTGTATTGCTAGCATTTAATTATCATAATGTTATTCTGATGGTTCCGAGGAAGTGTTGAAAACAGCCAATTCCTGCTGAACAGTTATTTTCAAGCACTAGGCACTTTGCATGGCTGAGCCTTCAATAACTATTAAAGTAACTCCTGTAATTTTAAACACCTTTGATTTCCTCATACAAATATAATTTTTTTTCCAGATATACAACCTTTTTCTACATGGAGCAATGTTTATTAAGACATAAAAAGAAGAATATTTTTTCCACTATTGTCTTAACCATCATCATAACATACTGGCATATTTTCCTCATAAATCCTTACATTCATCAGTTCAAGATCTATCTAGGTTACATTGCTTGTCCCCTGAAGAAACGTTTTCATCAAATATTATTTATTGGGCTGTTTCCCCTCACAAGGTTTATAGGGGCCATCTGATGGCAAAGTATCGTTTTAAAAAATTATTTGGAACAAAATACTGAGTCTTTCTGACAAGCTTTCAGTAACACTGATATGCAACATCATGCTAATACATGGAAGATAACATTTCTGGTACAGATATTGAAACCTGATTTAAGATTCATATAAGGGCCATATATGTTCTGCAGGTATACAATTAGTAAAGTGATTATGAAGTCATGAATGGATCAGAATAGAAAACCTAATCTATATATAGATTTAGATGTGATCTTTCCTTGCTTTCAGGCCTCTTCTCTCTGCTTATTTCAGCTGTTTCCAATATGTAAGTAGCCAATTCACTGCAGGTTCAGAGGTAAATGGAAATAGCTGAAACTTTATTTATTATAATAAAAGCTACAGCCAGAAATTTACTTCCAATATACTTTCAATTTTATATATCCTATACAGATTTAAAAAGGGAATGCACTGAGGATATTTCAGTGGAATCTTAGAAACACAGTAAATCCACATGATCCGTTTTCAGCAAGACTGTTATATAGCATCAAACCCTCATGAAAGAAATTATGAGCTCATTTGAAGGAAGTTTTAAAGTCTATTTGCATCTTCTCTTAGAAAATATTTAATTCAGTTTACTGATACGCATTCTGCCTCCACTTCTACAGATGTAAAGATTTTTTAAAAAATCATCACTTGTCTTCCATACACGATTGTACTAAAATTCTAATCAAATTAATACTGGATTTATAAAGGAAAATCTGCTATGCCTTATTTAAAAAGTATTTAATTTAATGGTGTTGAATGTTCAGAGCACAAATATGTTATTGCTACATTGGATAGAGAGAAGAAAAGCATCTGTGTCAGTCAGCTGGGATTTTCTTTCAAAAATATAAAAAAGAGACTAGACCAAGTATAATTAAAGAAAAACAAATACTTTCTAGTAATCCAATGAGTTAAACCATAGGTCCAGTTACACAGCAAAATGAGGTAAGATTTGCAGAAATTGAGTTTGTTTTTGTCCAAACCAGGCCCCATCTGATGTTTTAAGATTTCCAAGCATCTAGATAAGATATAGTCACAGCCTGGAAAGACAGCTGTCTTACACAGAAACAGCCCTATAAACCATGTTATAAATTATTGACTTTTGAGTTTGACTAAACCATTAATTTATTTATTTACTTTCGTACTTCTATAAATCTACCAGCCATCTGCAGCTTTGCTCATAACAAGACTGCTGTGCTATATGAACTAGTGAGTAATCCAGGCATTATTTCAGGAAGGGTATTTCATCCTTAAAGGGCAACACGAAGAAGGTGAAGGATGGCTGTAGGAGACAGAATCAAAGACAAAAAAGTGGAGAGAAGATTGATTACTAGGCGTAGTTACTTACAATTACATGTAATAGCCAAGGATTATTACAACTACATGGCCTTGATGGGAAAAAGCTGGACACAGAGATGCCCACAAAGGTAGAAGAGCATGATGTTCATCAGAGAAATGGGCAAGAAAGAGAAGTTACTAGCTATGAATTCTGTGGAACACCAGCAATATCAGGAAGACCTGTAACACAGAGGCTACAAACCAAATAGAGCACAAGATGTAGGCAAGTCTCCATGTTGTGTTCAGAAATGAAGATGTCAGAGTTGGTGGAGGGGGGCAAGATGTCTATAAGGTATAATGGAGTCAAGATGGAGAGAAGGCAAAGCAGAGGTGCTGCAGGGACCCTGAGAGTGTCCCCTGGAGGCTGGACTTGAGCTCCAGTCCTCACCTCCTCACAGCTGTGCTTGGGCCTGGTCATGGGTACCACTGAGCCCTGGGTTCTGACCTGTGGGCCAATGTCATAGCCTCAGCCCATCCTCAAGTAGGTGGCTGGTGCCTGTGGCTGTGGCTGGCTGCCCTCCTCCTGGCTGCCCTGCTCCTGCCTGGTTTAGTAGGACACTACATGGCTGACAGTCCCTGTGCTGATTGGTCTCATGGACATTCTTGTCCCTTTGGGAGCAGCCAGCCCTCCCAACACCTTTACAGGGGTTTCTGACAGCAGGTGTTTGAGCAGTAGTGGTACCAGCCACCATATGGACAGGGATTTAGAACAAAAGAAAGGAAGAACCAATCTTGCCCATAGGAAGCCCTCAAAGGTACAGTAAGGTACAGTACTTTGGAAATTATACAAAGAGGAGGACTGAAAGGCATGAACTGTTGAGACTTGAGCCATCTCCAAGACTGTGGAAACTAGTAAGAATGTGAAAAATCAATTATTAAAGCAATCCTGAGAAAAAGAGCCTTCCTTCCGCGTCAACATCGAGCAAATGTCTCAAATTGCTCTTCAGAGACATCACCACTGAGCATTACATGACATTAGAGTTCTCAGTCATTGACACACATGTTCTAAAGTAGTAACTGGGTTAACCAGGGCTATCTACCTGAATTCTGGTGAGGTGTTTTGCTTATTGCTTGTGTTGAATTTAATTTCATTTGCTCATTTTAAACTCCAAGCACAGAATACAAATAAAAACATATACCCTTATTACATTCAAAAAAGTCAATAAAATACTATCAGTTAACAAAACTTAAATTGAATTTATCAGAGACTAAATAAAATCTTGAAAAGACAGAATTTATTAAAACCAAACCAAACCAAAACAAAAAAACAACTAAGAGCACTTAGCCTTGCTCTCTTCCATGTCTTGGTACCCTCTTGTCTTTGGCTTGAGTCATTCCAGTAGATTTTCAGGGCTATTAGAGATGGAAATACATTTAGCACCACCGAATAAAAAGCCAGGCACTCACTGACAAAGCATGCACATACCTAGTGTAAGTTAGAAAACAGCAGATACAGACAACACAAAGAATTGGGGAAAAATGCAGAAAAAAAACCCAATGTCTCAAAGCTTCAACAGCCTAAGAATTATCAGAATTTGGGGGAGCGGAAAAAGGAAGAAGTTTCTTTAAATAAAGCTCTTGAAAGTAGATCATAAGACATATCTGTGTGTGGCTAAGGGGGAGATGCAACATAGCATTTATTTGAAAACCTATTAAGTAGAAGATGGGAGCCAGTTAAGGAATTAGCTTAGGAATCAATCTTTGTCCTATACCTTCTTGCTGAAGCTCTACCTTCCTTATCTCCCTAACCTCCCAGGTTTAAGACCATCAGTAAACCTCTCTTTACATATAACTTGATCTTTATTAGGTATGAAGTCCAGCTGAAAAGATAGGGAAAAGTGTTGATACGTACAGCTTAAAGCTACTCTTTTATCTACTCTTGACATATTATGCTTCCTCCATATTTTCTCTGCTACTATGCCTACAGCTCATATTGAGATTGCATCTCATGAACTTCTCAGGGTCTCAGCCATCAGCCATCGTGAATTGCTAGTGAGACATAGAATCATAGAATCATAGAATCACTCTGGCTGGAAAAGACCTTAAAGATCATCAAGTCCAACCTGACCATACTACCCTAACTCTAATAACAGTTCACTAAATCATGTCCCTGAGCACCACATCCAAATGGTTCTTAAACACATCCAGGGATGGTGACTTAACCACCTCCCTGGGGAGCCTATTTCAGTGCTATTCCTTTTCCAGAATTCACCCAGTGCTGCAAAAAAAGACTTGTAAGATAACATTTAGAACTGACTGTATAAAGGCACTACAAAGTCAAGAAGCTGAATGACAGTTTTGAAATGCAAGATTTTTTTAAAGTCTTAGAAAGGAAGTGCTGTGTCAAATTTACATCTGAATGGCAGCTCTTAATTCAAGATATTAGTGGATTTGTCTTCTCAGAAGTCTCATTAGAAATCATTTCTGAATATACTTTATGCTACTTTTGAAGAGCGATCTCCAAAGCAGTTATGACAATAACCGAGATACAGTTCTCACGCACCTTTATCCACAAATATCTAGCAAATGGTCTTAGGATAGCTGGCTGTATTGATAAATGACAAGGAACACTAAAGCAGATAGGGACCTATATGCAATGGAACATGAATTCTAGCTTGGTCTGAACGTATGCTTCCAGCTTTTCAGCTACATGGATCACAAGTGTCATCATGAACTCTGCCTTGGCATAGCCGATATATCTATACAGACACAAAAGAGTAAAGTTATCTGAGCAGGCAAGAACTAGAGAGAGTATATCAGCACCAGACATGCACAGAGTGTAGCACAAAGATCTCTGAGCTAGATTTAAGGGTGTGGGCACACAGCATTTTATGCTGCTACAAAAAGCTTGAAAAAAGTATAACTATGGGATGGTAAAGCATGTACTGGGAATAAGCTGTGCCTCTCAGGAAAGTTCATTCATGTGCACGTATCTCCAAAGCCACTCTGCTTCTTGCTGAAGGACCAGCTCTGACATCTGCATTATTTCAGAGTTCTCTGCAGAGAGCTTCACCTTGTACTGTAAGCCAAAAGTGATGCAGTAGCAGAGTGAGGAGAAAAATCAATCCCACACTGTTCTCTAACCTAAAACTATTTGTCCTATTCATCTTCAAAGCTCTTTGCAATTATATTACGCCAAGATAAATTCCTTATTCAGTTGGACAAGAGGTATTGTCTTTCCTTTAAAACATCTGCATTTAAAATTAGAAACAAAGTAAATCATTTTCTTGACAGTATAGAAACACGTTTCCTCTCAGAAACAGTAATCACTCATGAAACTGAGAACAAGGGTAAATCAAGCCAAAGTTCACGCCCGAGGGAACGCTTTCCTACCTCCCATCCACTGCAGCAGCCATGAGGGCAAAATTATTGTTAGTACCTTCTACCCCACAATTGCTAGCACCTTCTGTTCTGAAAGTACAGTCCTTACTACAGTAAAGCCCAATCTTGTTTCCAAATCCAAAGAAAACCTAGGCTGCAATAGAATTGAACTTATACTAGATTCTTAGTCTTCAACATCAAAACACAATTTAACTCAAGAAAATGAGGTCACAAGAAGTCCTTTAATTACAGTGTAGGATAAAAGAATTTGATCCACAGGACCAGTGTATTTCAGTGGTTGGTTGCAGGCTGGGCCAAGGAAGATCTTAGCTGCAGAGGACAGACTGAGCAAGAACAGTGCTCAAGCAAAATCAAATTTCTGAATACAAAAAAGCACATAAATCAGTCTACTGGTTTAGATGGGCCATTTTTATCCTTGTCGTATGCATCTATTTATTTCCACCAGTGCTATATGAGATTCATAGTGTGAGCTAACCAAATGGAACCAAGCATAAAAGCCTATCAAATCAGAGTGGTTAAAAATGACTAACCAAGCTGGAGAAAGATAAAGACCCGTGCTTAACACTCAAACTACTTAGGGGATTTCCCCTCACACTGGACCAATATAGCAGCTGTGGTTTGTGGGAACACCTATAAAACCAGCTATTCTGTATTTCAGTGACCATGTCGTCTGGTTCTAAGTGTACTTCTTCTACCGCTAGAAACAGTGGAACTGTTCCAGTACCATATACCCTTAAGTGAAATCTCACAGTCAAAGATGCTTCTCCCGTCACTTGTCATTTCCAATTTCCTGGTTTTATCATTAGTGTTACCAGTATCAGCAGAAAAACTGAAGGCCACAGGAATATTCACTTGAATGGCACTCAGCAGTAGGAAGGTGGTGTAAGATATAGATCCAGAACTGCAAAAGGATGTTTTACGCAAACAATCGCAATCTTGTTGTATTTCCCAAGGATAGCACAATGTCTATAAAGTCCAGCCCTGTTTGCAAGATGACTAACACAGCCTAACAGCTCTGAGCTTCAGATGCCTGACAATATAAAAAACCCACAACACATGACACACAGGCAACAAAAGAGTACCAGAAAAGATCTTACAGTTATTTATTATTAACGTTCTTCAGTTGCCATTATACTAAAAAATAGGTATGTAATTTAGAGTTAGCCTGAGAACTTGACATTTAACCTACTAAGTGGTTGCTTGATCTTCAAAGGTGATAGGAATTCAAGCAGCTTGAAGAGTCCTCTTGTTTTTCCTGAATATAGACTTATTCCAAATTAAATCTTGCTTGAACAATCCACTCTGCTTCTCCTCCAGAAGGTATCTTGTGTGCAGGAAATTAAAGAGAAAAACTAGCAAGAAGAGGTATTAAAGTCTTCAGACTTAAAAAACGGTAAAAAGATGAGATAAGGTCCTCTTCCAAAAGTAAGCAAAAGGTCTTCCAAGGGTCAGAGAGGTCTTCTTCAGGTTATCTAAGAAAACATGTAGTCCAAAGCAGCCTCAGGTATTCGTTACATACAATGAAGGGTTTTCCCAATATGGGAAAAAGCAGAAGCAAAGCACTGATGTAAGCAACATGTTAATGCAATGCAATAGAATGGTTTCTCTGGCAATAAAAAATGTCAAAAGGTCTACCCAAAATAATCCACTATTTTAAAAAAAGGTTATGTGGGGGAGAGAAGTTGTGCAGCTGATTCTTCACAAATGGGTCCTGCTAGGTCTCAAGAATGTATATGCAGCCGGCCTTCTTAGCATCTTGACACTTCTACTAAGATTTCACCAACGTAGCACTTTAGCTTTTGATTAGACAATGACTTGCAGAAGTAGGTCTTCCTTCAAAGATGTATGTCTGCACCACTTACGCAGCAGAATACTCTTCTTATTTCAATTCCTGTATCATTATGAAGATGGTAAAATTCTAGAGCAGAAGAGAGTAAAAAATGCCTTTCCTTATAAAATGTCCCTTTTTGCTGAAATATTCCGAATATATTGGTCATTTGAATATGACGATTGAATACTACAGTCACTGGAATAACCTCATCAGTTACTAACCCTCCTTGGAGGTTCTTTTTCAGTGAAAGAAGTTAAATATGCTGCCAGAAATAACCTATACAACTTAAATATTATAGACAATCTAATAATCTATGTCTGTGGACTACAGCAACAGATATCCTAAGGATATTTTGAATGTGTCCAAAAAGTTAAGTCTTTATTTCCCTCACAGTAAAGAAATCATTCAAGAATTCAGTTTCAGAGGACAGCACTATAAGTGCTTTAAATCAGTAGAGCACGTCTTTAAAAAAACAAACTTGTAAATGTTAAACTATACAAATATTTTGGAGACCTCTTGATGCATGGTATCACATTCAACCCTAGCTAAGCAGAGAACCATAAATGAAATCCTAGACTTGCAACTCAAAGTATAGGTTTTGTCAAAAACTACATGCTTAAGGATAATCTGAAAGCCTCTCATTATTTCTGTAATTTAAATTAAACATGAATCATAATAGGAAAAGACTAGTGAGAGTGAAGAGGTGGAGTCAAGAAGGCATGATCCACAAATGCTGATGTAGGGCATTTTATCTTGTTCTCAACATGGCATCTTCTATTACATTTCTTTAAATTTCAGGTCTTTTATTCTTTTACTGCATCTGTTCAAAGTATATCCAGTACAAAAGACCAGAAAAGTTCAGTGAATGGCCACAGTCCAGAGACTGGAGCATCTCTTGTATGGTAAAAGGCTGAGAGAGATGGAATTCTTTGGTCTAGAGAAGAGGAGGCTTATGAGGGGATCTTATCAGCGTGTATTTATATCTGAAGGGAGGGTGAAAAGACAGTGAACTGCACTCTTCAGCAGTGCCCAGTGTCAGGAACAGAGGCAATCGACACAAACTGGAACATGGGAGGTTCCATTTGAACACCAGGAAGCTCTTCTGTGCCATGTGGATGAAATCAAAGGCTACCCAGAAACTGTGGAGTTTCCTCCTTAGGGAGTTCCAAAAGCCACCTCCAGCATGGGCACCCTGCTGGAGGGCCAGATAGTTCAAGAGGGCTCATGGCCAGCCTCAGCCTTGCTGTGATTCTGAGATTCACTAAGACTATGATTCTACATTTAAGAGAACGCTTTGGGCTACTCCAGCTAGCTAATAAAGAAATTTTTTTTCCACATGAAATGTATTCAGTATGGGTGATAACTTTAGCAGTACACTCTAACTTATGAGCTTAACTTCAAAACCATTTAAATCTTGTTACAGAAGAATCTTCCATGGTGATACAAAGTAAAATCTATAAAGCATACCAAAAGAACAAAGCTTGGCAATCCAGACAAAAAAAAATCTTTAGCTGAGAGATTTTGGAAAAACAAAACAAAACAAAACACTTCTAGAAGAAACAGAAACACTAACGAGGGACAATGGAAAGAAACTGGAAGCCTGATAATCCCTCTCCTTGCTTAGCAGTGGATCTTCAAAAGAGGAGCTTTCATTCAGCCAAGCAGCACTCATAAAGTAGTGCTGAATAGTATTACTGCGTGGATAATGCACTGAAAGCCAGATCATTCTTTGCTTTCCTACCCATTTCCTACCCTACTTTCTGAGTGTTACTGGAGTCACATACATCTCATCAGAAGTATATCTGCCAGCAATGGATTGAGGACTGTCGCAGTAAGTGTTTACGTGCTACAATAATGTAGAGCCTTACAGTCTGCTCTTAGTACAGCCTGATGTAAAGAATCTAATTAATAAACCTAAGGAATCCAAATAAACATAGTGAGAAGTAGATACAGGAGGAAGAGATGAAAGCTGGAAGAGATTGCAAGTAATTGAGGATACTGAAAATCAGGCCAGCTGGGAGGAATCCTTTGTTGCTTTCTTCTTAAAAGGAATAAATCCAATTTCCATTAGAGATAAACATCATTGGGAATTGGATCACACCAAACATATAAATGAGTAAAAGGAAATGACCTGGTAATATAATGTTAAGTCAGAAGAAAGACAGAAACCATACAGATCTGGAAAAAAAAAAAAAAAAAAAAATCTTAAAAAAAGATTGAATTGAAAGAGAGAAACAGGTAAGAAGCCAAGAGGGCATCTTGGTGAAAGGGACTAGGAAATCCTAGACCCAAGACTCTTACAGCAGCACAAATTAAAAAAAAAACCTGCAAAATGAAGACACCAGCTCTGGAGAAGAAACACTTAGATACACCTGGAGAAATGGAAGGTAGAATCTCATAGGTCAGATACCTAAGAAAAGTAAGTTAGAAGGTCTTTCAACAAACTAGAATGTAGGGAATAAGTATGAAGTATCTCAGCGTTAGTGAAGAATAGGAAATACAGTAAAAGACCATATTAAAATCCTGAGTTCTTCAAGGACTAGAAGCTCATAAAATATATTTAAAAAGGAATAAAATAGAGCATGGTCATATAAGACGACAAACAGAAAAGCCAATGCCTGAAAGCCAAGAAAGGTGAGGTTATAAAAAGCATGCTGGAAGTTCTTAAATGATACAAAAAGACTGGGAAGAGGTTTCTGTTACTCAGAACTAGAAACTCAGACAACTGCTCAGTAGTAGATAATGCACAAAAAGTTTTGTGTGTTTACTGCCTGTTCTGCTTCCATCACTAAAGGTGAAGCAGATACTGCTAGTATTAGCAACAAGGTTAGCACCTCAATGAATGAATTGAGTGCTTGCAAGTTGATCATGTCTAGCAAATTTGCAGCACATTCTGTAAATGAGCAGAGCATTCTCAGAAATGTTAGCTGTAAATTTATGAGAAATCATGATAAAAAGGGAAAATTTAGAAAGACTAGAAAAGGATAAATATGGAGCTTATCTTTAGGAAGCATGGGAAGAAGGAAGCAAAGAATATTAGGGCCACAACAATCTCTAGTAAGCCAAGCTTCAATCCTTAGAAAAACATTAGGAAAATATATCCAACACCCTATCAGTAAAAGCTTGAAAAAAGTAGAAGTAGAGATCAACAAATCTGCCAAAGATTTGTTGCTGCGTTACACCAAATTAATTACTCTTTATAAAAGCACATGTGGATGGGATGAAAGAACAACAGATATTACATATCTTCACAACTTCAAAATGCCAATTCCTACTGCCACACAGTATCTTCATAAGTAAAATGAAGAATCTTATTGTAAAGAGGGCCAAACTTACGCAAGAACGCATAATCTCAGGAAAGTTATCAATCATTTCCTGAAATGTGGTAGGATGCATTTTTCATGGTGTCCCGGACTAATTTTGAAAAAAAAGATAAAAGAAGAACAACCAAAATGATTAAATAAAATGAAGGTCTTGAGGGAAAAAGAAAGAAGGAAGGTAGGAAGGTGGGAAGGAAGGTGGGAAGGAAGGTGGGAAGGAAGGTGGGAAGGTGGGAAGGTGGGAAGGAGGGAGGGAAGGAGGGAGGGAAGGAGGGAAGGAGGGAAGGAGGGAAGGAGGGAAGGAGGGAAGGAGGGAAGGAGGGAAGGAGGGAAGGAGGGAAGGAGGGAAGGAGGGAAGGAAGGAGGGAAGGAAGAAGGGAGGGAGGGAGGGAGGGAGGGAGGGAGGGAGGGAGGGAGGGAAGGAGGGAAGGAAGGAGGGAAGGAGGGAAGGAAGGAGGGAAGGAGGGAAGGAAGGTGGGAAGGAAGGTGGGAAGGAAGGTGGGAAGGTGGGAAGGTGGGAAGGAGGGAGGGAAGGAGGGAAGGAGGGAAGGAGGGAAGGAGGGAAGGAGGGAAGGAGGGAAGGAGGGAAGGAGGGAAGGAGGGAAGGAGGGAAGGAGGGAAGGAAGGAGGGAAGGAAGAAGGGAGGGAGGGAGGGAGGGAGGGAGGGAGGGAAGGAGGGAAGGAAGGAGGGAAGGAGGGAAGGAAGGAGGGAAGGAGGGAAGGAAGGAGGGAAGGAGGGAAGGAGGGAAGGAGGGAAGGAGGGAAGGAGGGAAGGAGGGAAGGAGGGAAGGAGGGAAGGAGGGAAGGAGGGAAGGAGGGAAGGAAGGAAGGAAGGAAGGAAGGAAGGAAGGAAGGAAGGAAGGAAGGAAGGAAGGAAGGAAGGAAGGAAGGAAGGAAGGAAGGAAGGAAGGAAGGAAGGAAGGAAGGAAGGAAGGAAGGAAGGAAGGAAGGAAATTGTTCTTCTGAAAAAAAGAGGGCTCAACTGCAGTGGGAGATATCCAGACTGCTGGAGATCACTGGGATTGCAGATTCATAAAACAGTACACAGGTATCTCTCAGACAGTTGATTCTTCGCTGAGGATAGTCTCTTCCAGGCCTATTTCCTAAAATCTGAAATTTTACACAGAAGCAAATGAGCTAACACTACTGATAAATTTCTCACAGCCTATTACAATTCACTTTAAAATGATATATCACTTCAAAATAAGGGAGGTCAAACAAAATGACCCGATGCTTGATTGTCAGTATTTTGGATAGATTTGGTTTACAATTTGAATGTAAAATTTACTGAAACTTTAAACACTTTTACTCTCAAAGTTAATTCAGGACTCTTTGTATCTTATTTAGTCATCAATAAATTTGTCAATTTTTATATTTCACAGTGAAATGAAGTCTGGAATTAAGTAAACACAAAGAAGGCAGTGAATCCTGGAAGTAAATAAACACAGAAAGTAAAAATAATGGGAGATGTTTGTTGAGATGCCACTGTTTTTGTCTGTGTGTGCATTATTATCTATTAGCATATGTGTATGTGCGTATCAACAGGCAAAACACATGCATAAAATGTTCAGATGGACAAAGTAAAGTAAACTACTGGATTAAATTTATCTAAATTATGCAGCAAACTATTTAAAATGTCCCCACCTCTTGAATACCCAAAGAATCACTCCTATTTATGTCCATACTTTTACCATCTAAGGCTGCACTCAGAAACATTAGCTATCATTTGTTAGAAATGCTTATGGTTAGAAGTACTAACATTAAGAAAAAAGTTTTTTACAATATGGGCAATGAGGTACTGGCACAGGTTGCCCAGAGAGGTGGTGGATGCCTCAACCCTGAAGATAATCAAGGTCAGGCAGAACAGGGCTCTGAGCAACGTGAACAAGTTGTAGGTGTCCCTGTACACTGCAGGGGAATGGGACTAGGTGGCCATTAAAGGTCCATTACAACTCAAACAATTCTATGATTCCATTCAATGGCATGCTGAAGGAAAGTTTGAGTGGAACACCAATATAAAATTGGTTACATCAAAAACTGAAAAAAATCCGAAAATTTAAATTCCAGTTCTAATACATAGAATCATAGAATGATTCTAATTATATTCTTATTTTGCCTATTGGTCTACTTACACTGTATTATCCTTACTCGTAAGACTAAGGTAACTGCTCTTAGAACAGACCTGAGATGTTAGAAGAACAAGGTGCTATTCTTTCTATACTGATTTGCAAAATTAAAAGCTGTATTAGAAGGAAACAATTTAAACAAAAAGAGAGCCAGTTTTAAAGTGGAACAAGATCACCATTTTCCCACCATAGGAAAATTTGAGAAATAACAGCTACTGAAGGGTTTATCACCAAGAGTGGTAAAGGAAGGCAGAATACATTTAACCAGGATGCAATATGTCCAAGTCAGAAGTCCATCAAGCTCAAATGATCACAGACATTAAGTGGCACTCCATTCCCACAGCAGCCCCAGCCAAGACAAATTTTTGTCAGGCCAATGACCAGCACAGCTTCCTGTAGCTGCTGATGCCTCTCAGTCTAAGCACCGGTTCAGATCCGTGCTGCCTTATACAAGAGACCTGGTGAGATTTTAAGGTTATGGCTTCAAGCCATTTTGAAGTGCTTATCAGAAAAATGCAAAATGACTAAATGCATATAGCTTGGGGGAGTGGGACTATTAATAGTGCCACTGCCAACTGATTACAGAGATCTGAGTACTGTAAGCCAAGAAGACAGAGCCAAATGAAAATGTTTCTAAGAATGAGAGAGGGAATCCACCACAGTGACTGTTAAATTGACTACTAGGAAAATTTGTGTTAAGAACCAGATTCAAATTTCGGAAAGGAGCCAGAATTTTCGCTTGCATAACTTAACTAAAATGAACTGGCTTCAAGTTATTAACCTGCAATGGTCACCAAGAAGAGAACAGATGACTAGTGAGTGTTTGCTATCTCCTGATTCCTAATTCTCTGAATAGCAAAATCAATATGGTGAGGTCACTCCATGACCCCTGATTGGCTATTATTGATCTCTATCAATTGCAACATTTATGCTGCGCAGGGAGGATTCCAGTGTAGCTACTGAAAGGACACCTAGTGGCAAGTCAATGAGTACGTCTGGAAACTGCTGGGACTGTTGAAGGTCTGCAACAATAATTATCACAGGAGTTGCTGAACAGTTATAGGTTGAACATGCAATGTTTTATGTGAACTTTCGTGTCAAATAGCTCAAGTGTTACGTTTTGTTGTTGTTTTTTTAACTGCAAGCAGCATTCTTACAAATACTTTTTAAAAACATGGAATTTAAGATTCACTTCCTTCAAATTCGAAGAGCAGAATTCTAAATGAAAGATGAACATGCCTACATATCAGATTGTGACTACAATTTTGAATCTCCTGAATCTCCACTACACCGACTTTAGGAATATTGGATAGCTGAACAGAACTTGTCACAGATACGTTTTACTGGATACTCGAGCCAAATTTCAACATGCTCATCATCATTTCTCAGGTTTTTCATTGCGCCACTCTAAAATGCCCTAATCAATTTCTTCTCTTCTTACAGATCACCCTTCTCCCCCTTGAAGATAAACAGTCACAGGATATAAATTCTACGTATTCAAGCTAACTTTACTCTTTTTTTCTGTCCATCCAGCTTTTCAGTCACTTCTTGCCTGTGTTTATTCCAAACCCCTTTATGTGTACTAATGCCCTTGTGACCAGGAGATGCCCACAATAAAAAGCTGTATTCCAGATGGAGTCATGCTGGTCTCATGCAGAGAGGGATTATAACCTTCCTGTTTAGCGACATGCTGCCTCTGGGCAAACAGACCAAAATCCACACTTGGCTTTCTTGTTTATGTCAACATATCATATTACAAGCATGGAACAATTTGCTGACCACTATCCTTCCTCGATTATTGTTTTTATGTTCTATTTTCCAGGTTACTCTCTTCTGCCAAACACCAGTTCCCTTGGATTAATTGTCCCTGAGTGAATTAGTACAGATTTTCTAGGTCCGTTTTTCCAGAGATATACATATATGCATTTATCCAATGTTATAACATCTCTGTGTACTATTGGTCTGTTCTCTATCCTCACAGCGTTTATAACAACTCTCAACTTAGTACCATCTTTAGTATCTTAGTACCATCTTAAAAGCCACAAATAAACCATTCCTGCTCCTCTATGCTTTTTCATCACAACAAAGAGTCAAGCACTGGGGATAATCTTTGTTTGCTTTTTCAGATGACCTCTTACCAAAAGTTTGGTTAAAAAATCCTGCTCTGCCCTGTTTCTCCACAACACAACCATGAAAAAGTAGATCACAGAGTGACACTGAGCCAACGCTGCAGCTCCTGCTCTTAGCAGACATTAACATCCATTTCTTTTTCAGCTCTGTTTCAGGAGCTCACCTCTCCTTCACTCCTGAACCTCCACCCTGGCCTGCTCTCTATCTTAAAATGGCATGTAGTTTCCTTCCTTTACTATAAACAATGCTTTCTGTAACCTTAGTTTCACAATGCAAACATTTAAAAATAAGAATGAAGGGAACACAAACTATGTGTCCAATTAGACAATTTGAGGATTAAATTAAATGAAATTTCTTGAAACACAGAACATTTCAAAGCAATGAAGTCTGGCTTTACTTGTCTTACTTTTATCCCATCACTTTAAAAAAAGAGGACAGTCTTTCTTAGAAACTCAGGCAGAAGAGAAGTAAAGGCAGCCGAAGACAGCTTCTTCCTTGTGAATCCATGGGAAATGAAAACACGGCTGAGAAGAAGGGGCAGTGACACTCAGGTATGAGTTCAAAGGGAAACAGAGGCACTCTGTAAACTCCCAGATGACAGAGGCTGGGCAGCCAGCTGCTGCCGTTAACATGGGAGGCTCCTGCTATCACTAACATCACCATCTGTAACATGATGTCAGCTTGCAAGATATCGTGCAATCTGGCATTATTTTTATATTAAAATGTAAAAAGAGCAAGAGGCCAACAAATAAATAACATTCTTCAGTAAAAAATTAAAAAAAAGAATAAAAAGAATAGGGATCCTTTGTATACATTCTATATAATAAGGAATAGATGAGGAAAGAGTAGGAAAGAGTAGCAAATGAAAATAACATTAAAAAAAAAGTACTGTTTGTCTCCGCAGTCCACCTTTAAATTTTGGTTGGTTATACTCTACCAAAAAGGCTCTTGCTTTTCTTTTATTTAACAATTTTTGAGAGAATTTTCATTGCTGTATCCCTAATCCAGATTTTGCTCTTGTGAGTGCTGCAGTAACAGAAGAAATGAAAACTGTGTGCAGATTTGGAAGAATTCTTATTATGTACATCTGAACATGCACATTTGGCTTTCATTGTATGGTGTGCCAGACAGCTACAAAAACAAAGTGTAGCCTATTACAGCTTTAGTCAACATTTAGAACTTTAGATCACACGTATCCCAAATGAAAGTGATTCCTCTGACCTTTCAAGCAAGCCTATTTCCTGTTGGGCTTACAGTAAATACAGGTGGTACGTTAGTTGCTTTACTTTCATGTTGGTTTAAACAGACATTGCAAACATGAACAATAATAGCCTCAAAAAGGGAGCACAACATAGCTACAGGTATTACAACTTTACATTTACCCCAAGCCTCTTTGCAGATTTAAGGATTTTACCACCATGTTTTCCCGTTTCCTACAGTGCATTGAGGAAGGGCAAGGGTAAACATTATTTGGTAAAAACCACACAAAAAGCATAGGAGGAAATGCACAACATTTCCAAAGCAATATCTCATATGCAAAAGAAGTATGTTCAATAATAGAGATTAGATCTTTCTTTTCTTACTTTACCAGTGTAAAACCACATTTTAATTTTACTCACGATTAGTAGAAAGCAGTCATAAATAAGAGGGAGAGTTTTAAAGGGATCCTGCTATCTTGAGAAGACCTACCTTGAAAGAAACTTTTGACTCGCAGGTAGCTGACACTAAGGCGCAGCACAGACAGCTTGTCCAGCTTGGATATTATGTCGGGTGGGAAAGGCAGGAGGCTGGCCAGATGGTCTAGTTCTGCGTTTAGGCGGTCCCTGTGCCTCTTTGAAGGATTTGATTTTTCATTTCCAGCTGCAGGCCTTCTGTGGTGGAGAAGAGAGTCACGTTTTCGATTACCTGTTTTACCTCCAAGTAGTGCAACCACAGACTGAGATGCTTTTTGCCATCAGTTGATAACAGGCGTAGTTAATCAAGCTCCTATGCAAATTTGTTAAGTTTTTATCCTCTGCTTAAAGGATATTCTGAAATTTACCATTTTGCATTGCACAAAGACATGGGCATTGGCCTCTTTTCTCATATCTGTCTGGTGGAAAACGGATGAAGAGATGATATCTCTTAGATAGGGCCCTGTGACCTTAGAGGAATAGATGCTACCTTCGTGTCTTAGAGAATACCAGGAAAAATGATTCTTCATCTGTGTTGTACAAATTACAGTACAGTACAGTACAGTACAGTAAAGGAAAATTACCATGACTAATGCATGAACCCATTCAATACCCAGTGTATTCATTCAAAGCATCTCAGTGCCTTCCATTTAATGACTCAGAATTAACTTGTAGGTCAGGAGATAATTAAGAAATGAGCCTTGATTAAAAGAATATGGGAAACAACATGAAGAGACATTATTTTTCCAAACTCAAACATCTTGTGAACATCCTCAAATTTACCTTTCTGTATCACTAATAACAAAGGTAAAATTTTGGTTTCTCTCTTGAGAACATTGATACTCCTCTCAAAACATAATATAGAATATATTATTTATATATAATATAGATAATATATAATTATGTATATATATATAATATATATATATATAATATAATATATATAATATAGAATAGTATTATTCAGATTTCAAAACTGAACACTCCTACTCCAACTCCATTAGGCACCCCAGTGTGGAACAGATTCCAAAGAAAACCTATTGCAAAGATGTTCAAGGTGAAATCTATCAACAGTGAAAAAAGAGGCAGATTAAAATTGTACAGGCAAAATAGTGAATCTTATTATAGAATCACAGAACCACGGAACCATGGAATCACAGAATCATATAATGTTTGGGGTTAGAAGAAACCTTAAAGTTGACCCAGTCCCACTCCTTGCCATGGGCAGGGCTGCCCCCCACCAGTGCAGTCTGCCCACAGCCCCATCCAGCCCGAGGTTGAGCATCTCCAGGAATGGGGCACCCACAGCTTCTTCTCTGAGCAGCCTCTTTTGCACCTATCTCACAACTTCTTGGGGTGACCAGCACAACAGTAAGGAGTGTTCCACACCAAAGTACCAAGGCATTTGTGGCAAGGTTGAGAAAGTTGTTATCCACAGCAGACAGCCATTACCAGGCCTAGCAGTGGTCAAGTTTTTTATCCAAAAATAAGCCACTGGAGATGTAAATTGAACAAATCCATGATCCGAGGGTGTACAGCAGCCCAGGACTGCATCTGAACTGGATTTGACCAAGGCACTCAGTACTGTGTACACTCACTCTCATAACACCAGTCCAAGCTGATGTTGCAGTACATTGCTACATTCATCCTGAAACCCTTTCTCTAGAAGAAGAGACATGTAGAGAAAGATCAACAGGGAAATGAGGGCAAAAATTATATCAAGTTTGGAAAATGATAGACAAGGAAAATATGTGTGTTTTAGCAGTTTCAACTTCCACCAAACTAAATGCAAGGATCATAATCTTATCTAGCTTCGATAATGCTGCAGTGGAGAATCAGAGTACATCAGGTCACTCGTAGCTCTTTGCTGCTGCATTTTCAACTCCATACATTGACTAGATTTTTCAACTATAATTTTAATTTTGAACATTAGTATTTCACAAGGTGCTCAAAGGGTTAAATTACAACATAATTTGAGTGTTTCCTTTTTATAAATGCAATCATAATTTAGCATTGTGAACAGTTTGGAAATAAATACTATGTTTTTAGGAACTAGTAAAAAAAGATTGATGTCTCTTACATGTGATTGCTGGCTTTGCTGCTAAGTGAAAACCTCTTAAATCAGATTGAAAAAAAAAAATTGTTACCTTTGCAAGCCTTCACTTCAGTTTAACACAACAACATCGACAGATAGAATGAGTGAAAAACTGTTCAAGACAGATGTCAGTGAAAATGTAAATCTCACTTTTTCATTCAAAATTATCCAAATTTGTATGTGGCCTTTCAGCAACACAAGTACTTTCAGAGACGTGGGGGAGATTTTAGTGATTGGGGATCAATAAATGACTTTTCTCTATGAGAAAGAGCAAATATCCAACAAATAATGCAATAAACAATTGTTTTTAACAAACCCACTCTTTGTACATAGTTTTTTTGAAGTAAACCCTGACACTCACCCTGACACGCCATTCTCACAACATCAAAATGACATCTGACCTCTGGAAAGCAACGACTCAAGTTAAGTAGAAGTTTAGGAACATAGGATATTATTATTTGCCCTTTACATCTGACAAACCAATCAAAGTAAGGAAAAAATCTAGCACAGAAAAAAAAAAAATCCAATAAGGAAAATTAGACTGAGAAGCTCAAAATGTAAAAATGTTCAAGACTGATATGGTATAGAAATTATGATATGGTTAAAGCCTATTTGTCACGTAAACTCACAACTGCTCTAATCAGAGATGTATGGCAAATGTATGGGCTACATCTGTACCGAGCAAAGTATCCATTTTCTGGAAGTTACAGGGAATGATGTAAAAAGACTGCAAGAGAATGAAGTCTTCCTGAAAACTCAAGGAAATGATTCAGTAAGTGAGTAAATCCAAACAAATGTGAGTTTGATGCAAATGGTAATTAGGCGCCAAGTGGATAGGATTTAAAACAATGCAAGCTCCATGGAAAAGCTCCCTTAGCTATCCTTCAAGGAAAACAGCAGGCAGGAAGATTCTTCAAGGAGTTGTTTTGAGGCAAATGGAAATTCTAGCCCTCACTTGAAAGTAGCTGAAAGAAGCTGAAAATAGCCATGCTTGTCGTGCTTACCTAAAAGTTGATTTTCAAACTACATAAATCAGGTCTTAATAGAGACACAGCATTCACTCCATGCCTTTTTCACTTTGCTTTTCATACAATCCTATTACAATAAAGTGGCACTTGTACCTAAAACAGTAAAGCCAGCATTTCTTTCTTTGCTTCTTGAACACAACCATCCAAATTCTGCTCTGCACTAACAAGGATGCATTCTTGCACGGGACCATACAAGCAGTCCCTGGAAGTGAGTGCAGGAGCTGGCACACAGACATTTTCTCTGTTGTTGGTACATAAGACATTGAGCTGATTGTGCTTCAGTGCCTCAGTTTGCCCAAGACCCACAGGTTGCCACTGTTGTAAACAAGTTTGGTAAGCTTGCAGGGGAATTTCCTGCACCACAGATTTGTACACTAAGTGCTGTGTCTTCTCCTCTTCTCCAAGCCATACCTGCTGCCCATTGAGGCAGTCCACATCTTTTAAGAAAAAGTTCACTCTGAAGAAGTTGTCCAAGTGTAAAACACACTGATGATCTCAGCTGAGAAAATCTAACCATCTGATAGGACAGGAGGCTTTCAGTAAGAAGACAAAGGGAAGAGAGACCATGAGATAGAGCACAAAGCAAATGGTTTTCACCAACACATTGACCAGTACCCACTGGAGCTGAGTCCCAGTGCCAACCACACAAGTGCAGATGCTGACCATCTCTATGAATGAAAAGAACTGAGAGGAAGCTGTTTGGAGGAAAAGGTACCTTTTCAATGATATGCCTCTGCTAAGCCTTCACAGCAAGGAGAGGAGAAAGCAGAACTCCTGGTCGTGAAGACATCACATCAACAGAGAAGATGAGAGGTTGGATAGTGTGATACCAAGAGGAAAGGCTATGCCACAGAGGGCCTTGAAATGAGAACTAAGGAGAGAGCTGTTCCTAAGATCTCTGTTTACCCTGGCACTGATACAGTTCTGACTGAACTGGGCAGTTTGGAGCAGTTAAAGATACACTCAGAGCGAAGGCAGCTGAGTTTGCCTTTAAAGAGCTGTAAAACATTACAAGAAATGTTTTGTAGAGGGAGAGAGTTTTACAAGTTGCCAGGGTTTGAGATGAAGTGGATGAAGCTTTCAAACAGTAACTGTCCTGAAGCACTGCCCAAGCATTGCTAGTATGGGTATTAATTTCAGTGCAATGCTTTTAGTCTGAGGTTAAAAACAAGATCTCCTTATTTTTCAGATGCTTGAATTACTAGCAAAATATTAGATTTCCACAGGAAGCAAACACTTAGTAGAAAATATTTCCTTTACTCAAAACTCCAGTTTTCTGGATGAAAAACATATCTGATGGAAAATTTTCGTCCACCCTGACCTCCAGGTGTTTGATCTGGTTCCATAAATGCCAAAATCCTTTAGTGCAGACCACATATAATGGGGCTTGATTGCAAGCTTTCCATGGTCAAAGGAGAACAGCTAGAATTTGTTATATTTTTATATGGGTGAAGCTAGAACTTAAACCTGATACACTGTCTGAAGAATGGCAATCTATCAAAGATGGTCTCTCCTACTTTTGGGTGGAGAAGAAGACAAAATATAGTAGCTCTTCCCAGTAATACAAATTTTCTACTCATTTTTTCATAGTCAAACGGCTCTCTTCATTCTCCCACGGAGCTTCTTCATATATTTTCCTCATTGTTCAGTAAAGTTACTTCAGAATGCAATTTCCAATGTCCTATGCTTGCAAAAATGGGCACTGTCATTCTGTGATATCTCCAATTAAAAGCCAGCTGCAGGATCATCAGCTGATTTGATAGCCTGATCACAAAATGTTAACAGAGGAGCAGAGAGTGGGCTTCCTGGGATGCACATACATTGGGAAAATGTTAAAGTACCAACTGTTCTGCAAAGGGGAACACTGAACCTCTGTTTTTTTGAATTCTGACCTTTAAAAGGCCACAAATCCCTAGAGAAATCCACATATCCTGCTCAGATGAGCACTTATCTCACTTCAAAGAATCACAGAATTGTCAGGGTTGGAAGGGATCTCTGGGGGTCATGAAGTCTAACCCCTTGCTAAAGCAGGTTCCCTACAGCAGGTTGCCAAGGTAGGCATCCAGACCTTTGGGGAAGGAGACTACTAATCTATCTGGGCAGCCTGTACCACTGCTCTGTCACCCTCACAGTAAATTAGTTCTTCCTTGGATCAGCATGGAACTTCCTGTGCTACAGTTTCTGCTCAGTGCCCCTTGTTCTATTGCTACACCTGAAAACAACCTGGCCCCATCCATTTGACTCCCACACTTTAGATATTTATTAAAAAGTGATGAGATCCTCTTTCAGGCTTCCCTTCTCCAGACTAAAGGGCCATGGGTCTCTTAGCCTTTCCTTGTACAGATTAAGAGCTCCAGGTTCTTACTCATCTTTGTGGTCCCACTGGACTCTGTCCAGGATATCCCTGTCTTTTTTGAACTGGGGAGCCCAGAACTGTCAAGAGAAAGTTAAATTTCTAGAGGACATTAGGATGATAAAGAGACAAATAATAGTTTGGTCTGGACAAAGAATTCCCATCAACTTATTTTCTCTGAAAAATTAGGTTTTCAGGCTGAACAACTCCCTCGGAAAGGTGGCTGTATCTACTGGGATTCATTATCAGAATAAAAGGAAGAAAAGTAGAATAAGGCTATAGAGAAAAATGTGCTATGCTATCAAACAAGACAAAAAATGTTATAACAAAAACAGCACAACATGCATTAAAATCGTTAAATGTACTGTTCAATAATGTATACCCCTCCAAATTCGAGATAAACAATTTAAGGCTCCATAACAGAAAGGATATCTCATAGCCCTGAAACATCAGTAAGATCTTTTAGGACTGAAGGACACAGACCATTAGAGGAGCCCTGGACTCTGTAAAGTCATAGGCATTCTGAGCCTCTTTAGAGCAATGTTAGGAAGTCTGTGAATGAGGAAAGGCTTACCAGAGACCAAGCCCACAAACAGATATGGTTTGAGGAAGAGACCAGTGTTGCTAGGAAGTAAGAAATCATCCTCAGCAAGCAAGAAGTAATTATCTACAGAAAATAGAGGGTAGTCTCCAGTGCAGGAGCTAAGTATTCTGGAAACTGAAAGCATTTGATTCCCTTTATTTTAACAAAAATCAAGTTTCTCCACCAAAATTATCTATGTCTGAGTGGATAGGTATGTTCAGGTACCTGCACCGCAATCTCACAGCAGAGCTATTTTCAAGGTACTTGCTACTTTGATGTTTTTGAAGGCAAAATTCCCTAATGGGCTTCTGAGGACATTTCCATCTTTAGATAGCAAGTGGCTTTCTTAGTTATTGATTTGTCTGGAAGACATCTCAGAGAGAAGCTCTTCTAGCCAACATACACACTCCAAACATGAAGCTTAACATTTCTCAACACAACTGTGACTCTCCTTCCTTTCTCACAAAAGTTATGATACATAAACAGTTCTGCACAGAGGTAATTTCATGTACTGGAGCAGTTCCATAGCTCATGTAGGAATAAAGAAGCCGTATGCATACTACTGCAAAAATGTCATGTACATTTTGGCATCGCAGGAAGAATACTCTTCTTTCATTATCTTTGCCTATTAAAATCATCACCTCTGATACATTTTACATTAAATATAGATATGTATCTTTTTAAGAGGCAACAAGTGGTTCATGTGCAAATACTCCCCAAAATCCAAACAAATGAACAGATTTCACCCAAACTTGCAGAGAAACTCCCTTTTGACTTTAGACCAAAATATACAATTTTAAGCCAAGTGAGTTATTTTTGGAGCTCTGAGAAAATGCAAATAGAGAAATCTGTTTTAATTAACTTTTCATCCTTAAATTGCAAAAACCATCAACGCCAGTTCATAATTTTAACACACTGTGAATGTGTTTCATAACTATGTAATCAAATATAACACAAAAGATGTCAGATAATTATATCAAAAGACTTTGTTTTCAAGTAGTTTATGACAAAATCATTTTGCATTTGAATGATAACTTTTTTTTCCCTGCATTTCAAGTATCTTTTTCTTCCTGTTGTGGTTTTTTTTTCTGCTTTGCCTTCACACATACAATTCTTCCCATTTTTTCTTCGAATAAAAGTGATTTTGTGGTAAATAGTGGGTCAAAAATGATGCCCTCTTTATGCAAAACGTGAGTCACCAGTCTGCTTTTTCAGTTGGCTGAACTGACCCACTTTCCAGACTTACATCTACTGGTTGTAGTGATGCCCCAAGCCAGGCAAAGCCAAGAAAGGGGGAAGGGGGGACATACCAGCACACTGGTGCCACTCAGCACACAGCTTCCCCAGAGGCTCCTTGAGCAAGAGACAGGGAACACAGACACACAGAGGTAGCAGCCACTCCCCCCAGCCAACTGCCCAGCTGACAATTAATCCACCAATATCCTCTGCCTACAAAGAACTGCTGCTCCTATCACTCCTCACAGCACTATGCTATGTAGCATGCTGTGGTGTGCACCATAGCCACTGGACTCCTTCTGGGTCATCAACTAGCAGTGGGTAAGAACAGTCTGACCCATGCACAGCATCCTCTCTGGAGTAGAAGAATCATAGAATACACTGAATTGGAAGGGACCCATAAGGATCACTGAATCCAACTTCTGGCTCCACACAAGACCACCCAAAAATCAGACCATATGACTGAAAGCATTGTGGCATAATAACAATTCTGCAAAGTCTTTGGAATAAGAGCAATGGTACAAGATGCTGACTGGAGCCAGCCTCCAGTCTGGGTTTCTCATCATGACAAAAGATCTTAGGTCTCTCCTGGGACAGCAGAGTATGGGAGGATTGGATTCATCCTACCTTATGTCTAGCACGCACATTTGGAGGGAGGTGCAACTGCCTCCTGATCAATGTGATACTTAACTGTTTCTGAATGGGTTTCCTCCTTTTCCTCCCAGCATAGAGGCATTCCCCCGGAGGAATCATTGTTTTGATGCTGAAAAAGAAAAGGAATAGGTGTCTTAGTTCAGAGATTTCTGCGTTTCATACCACTGTACAAAATGACAGCACCAAGACAGTTCAGCTGAAAAAATGTTTGTTGCCTGAGTGTGGCATTCAACAACACTAAAAAGAACACTGGCATTAGTTAAGATAGAAGCTTAGGGCTTATTCCAATTTCCTACCTTAATGTTATTAGAATATTGATGTTTATATTCAATTTTCATTTTTTCAAATTAAGCTTACTATACATGGTATAAAAATACATCCTGTTTACTCGATATGCAAAAATATGTTTTTTTCCTTCTATGATCATTTTTAGATTGAGCTAAGCAAATAAGAATGAATAATACTACTCATCATCTTTTGCAGGGAGGATTTCACAGCTTTTTAAATACACAGGAATATTGTCTTCTATTACTGAAACTGTGGTAAGTAGGAAGCAATTATTCAAATTAGCATTTGTCCAGGTCCTCACACCCTCATTGTTAGAGACTGAGAGCATATGTGTTGGCAGCTCAAGAAGCAGCACACAGCGCTGTGGTTAGTGCTAGGACCAGGAGGTGACAACTTTTAGACAAAACTGTTGCTCTGCTTGGATATGTCAGACATTGCAAGGCCTAAAACAAGTCTTTGTGTTCAGTCTGTTAAAATCTTTAGGAGTTTAGCCGAACAGCAAAGTCTCTTGGTTTTCTGTCTGAAGGAGTATTTTAGTCTCACTGGGTACTGTTTAACAACGGCTGCGCGTTGCCTGAGAGATTAATATATCTCAAGAGTATGTGCTGCTTTGTGCACGATGAGAAATCAAGGGAATCTTCTATTCACTGAATAAATCCCATGCTACTGAAGATACCTAATCATACACAGCAAATCATGAGCGTACTGAACCTCATTTAAAAAACTACTTAGTGGAGTTTTCTTTTTCATTGAAAGACAGTTTTCTGATAACTAAAAACCTTTTGCTTTCCAGATTAAATTTGTTCATGGTCATTTTATGCCCATTTGTTCTTCTGCCAACATTGTCTTTTAGTTTAAATAGCTCTTCCTCCTCCATTGTGTTTACTCATTGGCATATTTTTAAATATCAGTCATGTCTTCAGTCAGCCTTCATTTTTTCTATTCTAGGACAACCCAGACTGTTTCATTACCCTCTCGTGTTACAAACTCCTTATTCTTGCCATCATCTTGGAATCCTTTTTCTTTACCATTTCAATTAATCTGTCCAAAACATGAATAAACAGAATCATGTACAGCACATTAATTAAGCCTACCTGTATTTCATACATATCCATAATACATATATACACATATGTATTAACAAACCACTAGTTCTTTATGGGAGCTATCTCACTTGGTATTAGTTTGACAGCATTCTCCTTTTTCATAGCCACTCATAGCTCGCTGTCACACTATGGCCACCTCATGCACAGTTCTCTGTCTTCATGCATAACTTCCACCAAGTTCATGTACAGTTTGTGAAGGAAATCTAAGTTGCAGTCTGCAAGTGCCTGGCCATCTCGTTCATACAATTAATCTGCAATTGGTTTTTATTACATGAGAATGGTGTACACTTCTGTACTGATGGTGTGAGCAACTGAGGTTACTATTACACTCCTGGTTTTATATGAAATCCTGTAGTAAAAATGAGATTGCCTACAAACTGATAGTTGAGGAATAATGCTGGTAGCTTCCCTTCTGCTCAGTCATCTTCCTTCCAGTGTGTGTTATTGATTCAGTTCCTTCCACCAACCCTTTCAATTCTTGTACTAGTCCTCAGCAGCACAGCATCCTTCACTAAAGTCAGATAAATTAGGCCTACTGTACTTCCTTCATCTGAAAATTCAGTTGTTTTATTAGCAGAAGACTATCGAGACACTTTGTCAACATTATATAAATCTACATTTCATTTTTACTTCACTACACAACTAACTTTGACCATTAATTGCACTTGCCTCTAGAATTTGCTCTAAAATACTGCCAGGTAGAGATAGCAAACAAATGGGTCAGTAGCTGTCCTCTCCTAATTATAGCTGACACTGATAACACCAGTCATTCTCCACTTGGTGCAGTAACAAGTATAGAATTCTTCTAAAACACAGAAAACTGCTACAATAAGTTTATCTAAAATCAAATATGTGAACTACCTCACCAAATCAATTAAGGACTGGATGAAGTGCAATAACTACTGCTGCAAGTTAGGAAAGTAAGTTTATTCAGCAGGTTTTGCTTACATAAAGCATTCTAATCACCTCCGAAGATGTACTTAGGTTAAGCTTTTTCAAACTCCTATCTTCTCCAACAATCTGCCAATTGTAATAAGCTTGTCTACACTGGTGGGTTTTCTGCTCCAGTGGGAAGCTGAAATGGTGCAAAGATGCTGAGAGAATTGCTGTGGTTTCTTGTGAGACCTTACATTAAAAGATATTTTCTTTATATTGTGATATTACTGTGTTTCGAGTCCTTCCCATTCGTAACATGAATCTATGAGTCATAGTCCATGTTTCAAAACAGTGTCACATGCTAGACTTCCCTTCCCTTGCCTTTATGAGTAAAATTAAAAGGAGGAGGAAGACTTGGACACCATAATTCAACTGAAAACTGAAAGTTAATACTTTATTCAATTTTCCCAAAGGACAATTTTGTTTTAAAACCCACTCTGGTCAGTTGGTAATATCTGACAGCAACTAGAAATAAATTAAAATAACCTCAAGTATGTAAACAACTGAAAAACAGGAAATAAATAACAAACAATGTAAACTAGAATTCATGAAGTGTAAAGCACTGGTTGAGAAGGATAAAAGTCCAAAGGAAAATTCATATGTTGCAAGACTAAAGAGAAAAGATATCACAAGTTTCTTGATGAATGTTATGAACAGAACTTACTAGATGGAGGAAAGTTAAATATATTTGACAGATATATCTCTAGTATCTACTTTCTGAAAACATGGAGAATCAAATAAGAACAAACTATGCGTTCTTCAGGCTTCCTATAAGATCTTTCCCCAGAATTAGGACAAGGGGTCCACAGCAACATAGCACGAAGCACTGCCTCAGCAACTGAGCACTTTGGTCCCAGATATCTATATACCAGTAATGACAATAGTGGTATGCAGATGAATTTGAGAATGAATGCACTGAAATAAAGACCAGCTCAGAAGGTTCGTGGCTAAGAGTCCTAAAAATCCTAGGATCATATGATTGTATGGCTGAATATGGCTGAAAGCAGCACTTGGAAGTTGATGAGGTGCAGAGTCATAGACTAGTTTCTTCCAAAAGCAGAGGAAGAACATGTATTCAATAGTCCTGCCTAGACTGTGTCCTCTTCTGATGGCTTGGGAACTCTTCACTTCACCACTGGAGCAGCACAGCACATCTCCTCCACACCTTCCCTAGAGCACAGCAGCCTGATAATGAGAAACAGGAGAAGTTTGGGAGGGGACAACACTCAGCTGCTCAGTGCAGTCATGCGCTTTCCTTTCTCTTCCTTTTCTCTTTCTGTCTTTACAACACTTAAGAGCCCTCACGTGCTCCACCCATGTCTGAGAGAGGAAGAAGGAGAAGCCACAGCCCCAACCTTCTGCTGCCGCAGCAACAGGGGAGGAACTTGCACAACTGAGGAGCTCCAGGAGCAGGAGAGCTAGGAGTGAAAGGAACCAAATAGCTAGGCTGGAAAAGAGTACATGTGGGCCATGATCACTCAGTTGCTTACATCCGATGCTTTTAATTGGTGATGGCATTAAGTTGTAATCAATCTCTGAACACTGAGGAATCCAGAGGACTGAAAGACGGCTGCTTATAGCAATATTAGAGAAGTGAAACATCCAGCTTACCAACAGGTGATGAGACTGACATCTATCCCAAGAAAAAAAAGATCTGAAAAGTTGATGAGAAAGCCAAATAACATCACTTAATTGAGTTCTATAGAATATCAGGCTCTTCGGAGGGAAACTTACTGAGAAGTAACCGAATCTGTCTGATGCAGGAATTTACAATTTAGTTGTGGAGCACAATATAAGTAGATAAAGAATACACTGAATGATAGATACAGAAAAGAGTAATCACTGACAAACCACTGATAAAGGTTTTTATAAAGACCTTACAGGCATGAAAGTTCAATGGAAAGCCATCAGTGCTAAAATCTGCAGTTATAAAAATTCAGAAGAGTGGACTTAAGCATTAAAAAACACTTAAGACAGCACTTAAGTAGTCTGTTTCTGTGTATCTCCAATGTTTTTTAATACAGCCAAACACATCACAGAACTGGGAATGCAAGTCATTGCTGCTCAGTGGGGACTGCATCCTGAAATGGCAGTGGCTTGTGAAAGGAATTACAGATCAAGGTACAAAAAAAATGATTACAGTCTATATATTCTGAACTCTCAGGAAAAAGCTGCTGCAAGGGCAGCTAGCGCAGTGGCTGATCCAAGTGAAGCGATTTTACCTCTGCTTACAGATATGATGAGACTGCTGCTAGAACAGTGCATACAGTTCCCATGGAAGTGTTTTTCAAATACCGTCAAAAATGGAAAAGTGCAAGGAAGGAAGCTACAAAATATACTTGCAGGCTGAAGAAACTGCCTTGCATAGAACAAGTTCAGCCTGCTTACATACCAAAAAGAATTTGGTGACTTGAATAAGAAGTGAAGTACTTTCTTTCCTGGGGAAAACATCAGTGCTAAATTATTTTAGTTTAAAATATAGCAAGCACTTATAAATAGAAGCTGAAGCCGGATATATCCAAATAAGAAATAAAGCAATAGTCTGTAACCTCATATTTAAACACTGGAGCAAGGTACAAATCATTTAATGGATTCTCCATCCCCTGCTGCCTTGAAATCACCACTAGATGCCTTCCTACAACAAACAGTTCACCCAAATAGAGGTTATCTTCTTAAGTGAAATACAAGTATGCGGGCTGTACGCAGGCATACTCAGGAAGAAAAAAAAAAAAAAAAAAGGTAGCTATAAGAGGTTACATTATCGAATGGCCTCTCCTTTCATTAGATGTTATGAATCATTTCCTGGTCTGAATGCGATGCTACACTGTGTACTCAATGTATAAAGTACATGAGAGGGCTACACAGACCACAGGGCAGAAGCGCAGGTTTGGAAGAGACGGCCTGGGAACAGAGAAGTTGTGCTTATCCCTGTTTCACCACACAACCGCAGAGTGGCTTCAAGAGCCAAGAGGGAGCAGCAGCTGCTGCAGGGCCTTATCCACAGCACCTCGTGCTCATCCACAGAGCTTCCTGCTACCTGGGAGCAGCAGCTCTGCCTAAAGACCTTCACTCGCAACAGCTCATCAAGAGTACAGGAGCTGCTGTGGCAACTACAGCATGTACCTGTACCTGCTGATACATGATCGAGAGGATACTGAATATGGGAGTTATATTTTAAATTAGCTAGGAAACTAGCTTTCTTTATTTCATTACTATCTTCTTAAGAACCCAACGTAGTTGGTGCTGGGTTGCATTCAAGCAGCAGGAATAACCACCCTGTGAAGATCTGGAAAGCCTTGTCCTATCACTATCCACACATGTAAAAAGTTGATTTCCCTCCTGGTTATAAGTGTCCTTTAAGTACTGAAAGGCTGCAGTGAGGTCTCCCTGGAGACTTCTTTTCTCCAGACTGAACAGGCCCAGCTCTCTCAACCAGTCTTCATAGGAGAGGTGCTTCAGCCCTCTGAGCATCTTCATGGCTTCCTCCAGACCCACTCCAAAAAGCTCCACAAGAGCAGACTCACAGCACGGCTGAGGTAGGCATATCTGGGCCCATCAGATCCCAGCCCTACTCAGAGCAGAATGCCCAGGCGGGTGGATTATGGAGATCTCCAAGGAGAGTCCACAGCCTCTGGGCAACTTGTGCCAGTGTTCCATCACTTGCACAGGAAAGAAATGATGTCTGGTAGTCAGAGGGAATCTCTGCACACGCAGAAATTCTGAAGTAACCTGAACAGTCCTTCAGGTGCACTGGTATGGATCCCAGTAGATCAGCTGGCAAAAAATTAGGCAGGCTGGTGATGGAAACTTGCCTGAGGGGCAGGTTTTGAAACCCGTATGACAGGCAGAGTAGAACTGTCACTAAATTAATTGTGATTAGCACATTTCTGCCAAACGCACTGCTTCTGACTAACTGTCACATGTTACAAGACAATGGTATAATGCCTTTGGATATATTATCTGTACAAATACCATGCAATACTGTGTCCAGTTGAAGCAGCCATACTTTATGAGAAATGGAGTGTCACAAAAATGACTGAACGCTGAGAAAAGAACCCTGCAATCAGAGTCTGGGAGCAAACACTGCTTGAGTTGTCACGAAGAACAGCAATAGAGGACTTCCTCACAATAAGCAAATAGATTACGTAAGAAACAAACATTTCGTGACAGAGATCAAGCTAATTGTAGCAAGATCCAATTTTCAGAATTTGAGGCTAATTAAATTCAAATTATAAATAAATGTGGATAACTATTAAAATAATTTACCCAGGGCTGTAGAGAACTCTCCATCCCCAAGCAATTTTTCTAATCAAGTTTTTTTTGTTGTTTTTTTGTTTTTTGTTTTTTGTTTTTTCCTTAAGAAAACTATTAGCCCTTTGTGGTGAAGTGTTTGTCTAAGGATGTCCGATAGTCTGTGTTAGACAAGAGACTGAAACAGCTGATCACGGTGGCTCTTTCTGGCCCTAAAATCTACTCTTCTGCCTCAGTCTCCACTCTAGTGAAAGAGTAAGAAGGTTAATTCACAAATCTGAGGAGCTGTTACAGATGTAAGTTCACTAATAAAAAGCTATGTTAACACCTGAGAATGCTGTGCAAGTACTACAGATCATACGTTGAGCTTACAGCACAGCAAATGTCATCTGTCATAGTATACATAAAATCTCTTTTCAATTTCCTTTAAAGAAAATACATACATACTTGACTACAAGCTTCTGAAGACAAATAGTTTGTGTGCACTTGGGAGACATCTTGCAGTCTGACAGTTATCTATAGCTTCTATCTGAGCCCAGCACACGTCACTCACATTCCTCCTACAGTCATTTCCATCCTCATGCTCTTTATGTGTGTCCCCTTGGCACAGCACAGAGAGGCTTTCCCTCTCACTGTTCCTCCCTTCCCGGTGTGCTCGCGCAGCCCAGAGAAAAGCACTGAAAATATATCAAGTGCACATGAACGAGAAGGGCATCACCAGCACACAGAGCAGACCCCTGCCCCACACAGCAGGAATGGGCAGGGTGTGCTGTCTGCCCCAAGCTGGGCACATGATTAAACCCAGTTATTGCAGAGGCGTCAATCCTCATTTTCTGGAAGCCTGGTCTCATTTCTAAAAGCAATGAGCGCTCAGTGCTGCAGCTGAAGGCATTGAGGACTGTGCTCTGAGCAGAAGAACACAAAGGGCTGTGCTTTCTGAAAAATCAGGTCCTCAAGGCCTGGGATTGAGTAAATGGATATACATCTTTCAGATTTATCTGCTAATAGGACCATACATCTTGGCATTATTACAGATTGCAATTCAGTGGTTTTGATGTACTTAGCTATTTTAGTTGCAACTATCACAGGAAAGGCTGTGACAGAATTAACAGCACTGTGTTCAGAACAGGATTTGAATTATATGTACTATGGCACTGGGACCATGAGGTGAATGAGGATAACAAGAGCAAAATATTGAACTTCCACCTCACCAACCAACATTCATCATGGAGGCAGGTGTTCTGCAAAAGAGATGACTTGAGATCATAAGACAGTCTGAGGTTAAGTGTAGTATGCGCCCACATAGGTGAAAATTCACACCTCCTTTAACTCTCATGTTTCCTAATTTGCCTTTTTTGAGATACGAGGATGTAAAATATTAACTTTTTTTAAAAAAAGCTTTGATGCATTTTTTTTCAAGTGGTTTTAAAAATTGTGCTGTTTTTAGACCTTCAAACATGCATTCCTCTACTTAAGGAAGAATACAGGCTGTAATGCACTTAAAAGCACACACAAAAAGTCATATTGAGTATATATCTGGTACAGTAAT
Source organism: Chrysolophus pictus (assembly GCA_037305975.1). Taxonomy (NCBI): domain Eukaryota; kingdom Metazoa; phylum Chordata; class Aves; order Galliformes; family Phasianidae; genus Chrysolophus; species Chrysolophus pictus. The sequence continues at coordinate 36,084,004 of CM074577.1, forward strand.
CCTACACAGCTAGTGTTGCCTCTTTCTATCAGGTCCTCCATTTGTCCTTGCCACAGGGCATCAGAGGAGTATACTGGGTTGCCACAGGAGCTGAAATACCCTTGGCATAATAAGGTACGAGCAGCAATGAACAATTTTGTTACAGCTGGGGCATTTAGGATATTGTCTGATCCATACGGATTATTTCATGATTAACAACACACTCAATCTCGCATTGCAGTCTTGCCCCTAGTAGAAATATTAATGTACCATTATTTAACCTCTAAACTCTCAGGTATACAGTATCTTTGAAATCTCCATCCCTCTGTTATGTTTGGTGGAAACAGTAAAGCAGATGCAGTGAAAGTATATCTATCATTTCCAGAGCAAATTTGACCAAGACTAGTAAGGTAGGTCAGTGAAATATTTCTGCCATGAATGTGTAGTGCAGCAGAACCTCAGGTTAGCCGTCTTTAAACTAGGGCTAGCTCAAGTTCTCAGGGTAACTTAGACTGACGACACAGAGCTCCATACAAGCTAACTGCATCACTTTGAATGGGACCCATCACAACAGGCACACGTGGCCCTAAGTTGGCTGTTTTTGCACTGTTTTTCCTCATGCCCAGCTCTCCTATTCGCCCATAATGTGGTACATGTTCCAGCACCCACATGCCACTGTGCTGGAGTCAATGAGACACATCACTTTGAGCAATCTGGTCTACTGGGATGTGTCACTGCCTATAGTAGGGGGGTTGAAACTAGATGATCTTAAAGGCCCCTTCCAACCCAAATCATCCTATGATTCCATGATGAACTAGTCAAAAGTTGCAAGCCATGAACTCTGAAGCTAGTCAGTCCTCCAAACTCTTCTGTAAACTCACCATTTTTCCTGGTGTTCCTTTCCCAGACACCTATTTTAACCCCTTGTTTGTCATTTTGTCAGACTCCGTAAGCCTGGGTTTTAGGGTTCTCTTTGAAATAAATGAAAAATTATCTTTTATAAGGCTATTTATGTTGTGCAGCCTGGCCATACTAGCAGCATGGTGGAATTTGGGAGCAAATATTAACAGTGCAAGAGGAAACACTGAGCTGTAGAAAGGAAGGCTACGTACAGACTGACTACTGACCAGGTGAAACAAGGAGCAATGCTGGAAACTATTCTTAGGAGTTTCCTACTGTAAAGCCAAAATTGCACTGTTTTAAATGGCATTTTAATCAGGAAAGGACTGTTTATCAAAATCAGAGAGTCTAAAAGTATCCAAAAAGCTGGTGATTCTTCTTGCCAGTGGGCCAAGATCTATTCCCAAGTCCTTCAGAGAAAACTTCCATACACCATAACGATACTCTAATTTCTCTGACTCCTCCCTTCTTTTTCACAAAACACTTCTTAGAGGCTTTAGTTGCACTCCAGCACAGCACAGAAGTCACAATACAGGACAGCTCAAAACCCGAATTTGACTGTAGACAAAGATACAGTGTGGAAACAAAAAAGAGCATCCCAGACTCAGAAAAGAGCACTGCCCAAACTCAAGGGAGCTCCTGTGACACAGGAATAAAAAGCATAGTGGAAGGTCCCCAGGAGAAGAAGCAGAAGTGAACTGGACCTAATGCCGACAAAATGTGACATCTTTATCATTATAAAATCATTATGAAATGTGCGTGTGTAGGAGCGTGAGAGCAGGGAGAAAGATGACTTATAAACCTCGATGTAACATCAGCATGTTGGGGAGATGCAATCCCATTCTTTTCCTGGATTTGCTGTTCTTTGTTCCTCCTTCTCAGTCATTCAGTCTAATAAAAGGAGAAGCAGAGGATGAAGTGCCAAGCACCATGTAATAGAGGTTCAAAAGAGCTTAGATACATGAAGATTTGTAGGAAAGAAAAAAAAGCCTTGAACTTTCAGGAAGGAAAAAGAAAGTGTTTTTATCAAACCTGAATACAGAAAAAGAGAGTGCAGAGAAAAGTTGAAATGAAACACGAAGTATTTTCTCCTAGAACTGAGTGAATTGTATTAGCTTGATGCTTAAACTGGCATCACTACTATTGTTACGGTTGCAATTCAGTCTTTTAAAACACCTTGCTAAGTGTTAAAAACAGTGAAGCATTTGAAAGAAGCAGGTCAGAGTTTAGACATACACACCGATAGCCAGGCTGACATTTGAGTCATCAAGATTTTGCTCAGTTCTGCCTTTTGCTTAATGAAGTACACGAAAATCAGAATGAAAACTCAGAAGTTCCAGTTCTTTCAGATATAAATTCTGAAGACAAAAGTCAAAATAAAAACGGATGTAGCTTTTTTTTTTTTTTTTTTTTTTTTTTTTTAGATTATAAAAGTAGCTAAACAAGTTACACTGGTTGAAAGGCTTGCTAGTTTGGTCTGCTATAGCAAAAGAGTAGTAGGCACCACGGTCCAGATACATACTCAAATTCACCGCAGGTCCTTAACTATGGATATATAAATGTATAAGTGCATGATTTCCTCTCCAGGAACATGCGTTTCTCTTTTGTTAGCAGTATAACATATCTGCTCTTATTCTCTTTCACACATCTCTGAACATACCTGCCTTTCTTTGTTAGATTGCTGGCACTTTGTGGCACTTTCTGTTGCAAATATTTCTCCCGTTTTAGAGATACATATTCACAGGGAAAAAAATATGCTTAAATACATTTTGAAATTCTCTGCAGTACAACTTCATCCTCTAATACTATTTATATCTGTTACTACTTTCAAGTAATCAATATAGACAAATTTGCTGTCATTAATATCTCCAGCAGTAGTATTTTCTACGTGCTCATTAATTTATTGTAATATATTTTTAGATATTTTTAAAGGTGTAAATTTAATTTTGTCAACCAACTAATGATTGCAACTGTTTCACTTTATATAATTTGCCCTCTTGCTTTCCAAATGCCCAGAAGTTTTTTCAAAATAAAAAGGAAAGCACTTTGTGGATATGTATTACTGTAACATAATTTGTCATGAGCACTTGCTATAATCGACAACCACCTAACAACTAATAAGATGGCTACTTTAATTTTTAACAGTTCTCATCCGCTCTTGAAAAGTAATGTGGGAATTTTTCATTAATTCAAAATTCTAGGGAATCCCCCAGACTGTACAGCAGAGGAGAGGCTCTTGTATCTGCTATTATAGCACACTTTCCCTTCCCAGCCCCTGAACATCGATCTACCCCAAGATAGAAATATTTTGTTAATCATTACATCTTCGCAAATGGGCCTGAAAGGACCTCAAGAGATCCTGCAGAGCAGACTTCCTTGTTTTACACAGAATCAGCTGTTCCAAAGCCATTCCAAAGTTTCAGATCTGAGAAAGACCTTGTGAGCATGAAAGCCTTGTCTGTTTTTACGCCAGTGAAATCAACTGAGTAAAAAAGCATTACATCTTTCTCTGTCTTTTCTATTCTTGCAACACAATTGCTAAACCCCTCTCAAGAGCAGCCTATGCTTAAGAAACGTTACTAAGAAACCTAGAGATTAGCTATTGCTAAAATCACTTTTTTTTTCCCTAAGCATATGCACCTAAACTTCCCTCGCTGTATGGTGAGACCATCATTTCTAGTCCTAGTTGACACAGATCTAACAGTTAAAGTTCAAATAACTTTGCAACCAACTCTGTATTTCTGAAGATTGCAACTTATCACCTTTTTTCTTCTCATCTCTGGACTATGCAATTCCTTTAGTGTCTTATGTTTTCTAGTTATCTGATCATTCCTGTTGCTCTCCTCTGGACTCTTAATTTGGTCTGCATCTGTCTTCAAGTACCATGAACCAAGTGAATATAATATACCAGCTAAGGTCCCACCTGGGCTGAATAGGGGTAAGAATTTTTCATAGGCCTATATATCTTGCCAATAACATTTTTGTTTTCAAACTCCACTGTTCCATCTAGTATTTTCACAACAGTGCAATGCCACTGATTGATGTCTAGTTTGTGATCCATCAAACTTCCACATTCTTTTCTCCTTAGCACATGTTGCCTAGTCAGCTGTTCTCCATACTGCACTTGAGTAAATGATTGTTCCTGACTTCACAGCATTCCACCCTGCTTGGTTTTCTGGAGGTTGTTAGTTGGTCAAATCACTCCAAATTTGAGTATTGTCAAAAGCAAAGTACTCCAACCCCATTTCAGCCTGATGACACCTGCAGGCTGAGCAACCGCATGGCCTGGTCCATCGCTTGAGCCACTGAGGGGAGAAGAAACAGCTCTGAACTTCAAAGAGATCTCTGTGGAATCTCAACCACTATGACTTGCTGCTCAGACACCTTGGTCTAACCCTAAATGACCATCTCTCTTCAACCACAGAGCAAGCTTATCTAGAAATGGTCTGAAACAAGAAGAAAACACTGTGTTTGTGAAAGATTCCTCATCTGCAGCTGCAGGGATGAAGAGTCAAACTGACTAGGAATGCTCAGGCACTAGAAAAACACACGTTGGAGGAACAAGTCCTTGTGAAAGACAATGAAGCCAAGAACAGCCCACTTTACAAACAAGGCTGCCACAGCTATGAGGTGAGAGCATAATATTTGGAGTTTCCACAAATGGAACAGTTTGAGAGACTGCTCGGGATCACGGCTCCTAGAAATCAGCGTACCACAAAATGCAGCAAACTACTCCCAGGAAAGCAAGACAATGACCCCCAAACTGCCACATATTCAGCTTCACGCTACCTCAGCTACAGTGTCACAAAAGAAGAAATCTGCTAACAATGGATTTTTACAATCCTAATGAGTGACAAAATTTGATTTTATGTTAGCACATATTTTCAGCAAGTTAAACCTATTGAAATAACCACTGTTTGGCATCAATACAAATAAAGTTTAAGAGTAAGGAATAAACACTTTATGTCTTTAATGCATGCAGATATTTCTAGAGAATACAGAGCAATACCTGCGATGCACCAGGCACCACTGCAGTCACAGGATGACTCAAATACAACGACTGCAAATAATGTGTTTTGCAGCCTAAGCTGTAATAGGCTGCATCATACAAATTATTTATTTGTTGTCTGCAAATGCAGCCTTGATTCAAAACTGTAGACAGCCTGGTCCAGCCCAAAGCAGCCTCATAATCCAACAAGAACCTGTCTGCGTGCTAAATGGTTTGCCCCTACATACACATGTTAAAGGTTCTCTACTGACACACATGCCTAAGGACTGCTGTCTGGCAGAATTTTGCACTGCCATCTTGCACTTGCCCTGCTGCTGCATCTACCAGAGAGAAAGACCCAGAATATGGTTTGAAAAAGAATAGTAAAAGAGATACACTGGGTTTCTTGCTACTGTAGCTGCACACCTGTGCACTTAACGGTTGTAATTGAGTCAAGAGACACTACAATGCCTACACTGAATTGAGTATATCACATTGGCACCGACCCCCCATGGTTCATAAGCATTTGTGGTGCATTTAGTTGACATTACGTTTGCAGCACATTCATTTTGCCCATCCCACCTGCACAATCCTGTAAGTCCATCCACTGAAATTCTGCAGTTACCCACGCAATATTCCCCAGGTTCATGTGATTCACCAGCTACTATAAACACCTCAAGGATCACAGCTCTGAAGGCGAGTTGAACAAAATCCAAAGTGAGTGCCAGCAGCTTGGTGGGACTTCTGGTGCAACAGAACAACACAGATATGCTCATGCTGAAGCATGAGTTTCTGGAGTGAAGACAATTCTTACTTTTCTTATCTGCATGCGGTCTGCCCCATCCTGAATGCCAGCGAGTTCTTCCTTTGCTGCATGCTGTGGCTGTGTGGTGGGGATGGTGAAGACCACAAACACAGCAGTTGTGTGGGAGCACCCAGTCACTCATCTCACAGCCAGCACACTGAGCCCACAGTGTCATCGCTCTGCCAGCACAAGGCAGAAGCCCAGAGCTCATGCCACGCAGGTAGCCCCATGTATCAAGAGCCGGACCACGCTGTGCTGCTCGGGCAGATCACATTAGCAGCTGATGAATTGTGGTTACCTCAGCTATATAGCTTATTCCTCATGGGTAAGGCAACTCAAATTGGAAACATCACCACTCTTCAGCAGCGAGTTTGTTTGTGTGGACACGAGTCAAACTAGAAGCAATGTTTGAGTTGGGACTCTAGTTATTCCATAGTGAAGACAACCCCGCGTTATCCAAATTCATCCCCTCCCAGGGACTCAACTTTATTGGTTATTCAAACATACTGTAAAAAAAAAAAAAAACCTTGGCTGACACTTCCTACCCAAACTTGGCGTTTCCTTAAATTTTCCTCCAAAATCTGCTTTGTCCTAGCTGTCTCTGGGCACAAAGGGACACTCCCACATCCTTTACATTCCAATTGGGGCTAATTGAACTCACATGTCAGCATGAGTCAGCAGTAATTACCAGGAATATTAAGGAAAGATTTGGCACCGAACTTTGGTTATTCAACAGCAGAGCCCCCATATTTTGTGGGGTCTCAGGTTAAACAGAACCCCATAAAAACACTACAGAAAAAGCCGTACCAAGTCCTTGGTCTGGTTCAACTCCATATGCACAGTTCCTGATACTGGAACGGCTCTTACTGCATTTGAGATACACCTACAGAAAGGCAAACCTAATGGAAAAATCATTTCTGACTACTAAATCCTCCCCGGTAGAGTTCAAATCTGTTTATACGCTGAATCCGATGAATCAATATCAGAACGGCTGGCTGCTTTCTGCAGGCATCCCCACTGCACACAGGGCCTAGCAATGCATTTCCTCATCACGGCTCCTGGGCAGAAATCTGAATCGATGGAAAGCCGAGGTAATGACGAACCTCCCCCTTCCATGGCTCATTTGGACTAAAAATACCAAACCCAGGTTTTCTACATACAGGCATTCGTACCTTCCCTCGATACCCCGTCGGCACACGTCTCCAAAGCGTGCTCAGGCTGAGGGTGAGGGGTTTACACGCTGTCCCAAGACAGCCTTCAGGAGCCAGTCCTCTCCTCCAGTCCAGATATCGCCCAAACACACTCCTACAGCCGGCTACCAAGCGCACTGCACAGTCACCAGCCCAAAATCATGGAGACACAGAGAGCAGCGAGGGCTGTCAGCCTCACCAACACTGAGAAAGTCACAAACATCAACCAGCAACACCTTCTCTTTCTCAATATCCACGTTATTTAGGTACTTCATTTTGTTTTCAAGGAAATGCATTCTTGCTCCTGGTTGCAAATTAACAGAGTGTCCTGCAAGTGGGTCTGATCTCGTCGGTCGCTACATGCTTTGCCTAAGCGCAATGCTGTAAGTCTTAGCCCCGAATAGAAACGCTCCACAGTTCCTAAAGGAGAACTGTTTTATTTTAGCTAGTGCAAACATATGTGCATCAACACTCTTCTCGACAGACGACTCCTGAGCCCAAACAGATCGGTTTTATTTAAATCCCGTCCCGCTCGTCTTTTGGAAGCTTCCAACTACCAAACAGCATCAAGCATTTCCATGGATTTTTCTCTTGGGTTGTTTTTTTGGTCTTTAGTCCATCTCCTAAAAACTCACCGAATGATGCACGAACACTGTTTGCGCCCATCTTCAGAAAGAACAAGTGTTCGATGTGATATTACTTGGTTTTACGATACCTCTGCTTTTTCTCCAACAAATACACAAAGCTACAAATTCACCCGAAGACGCACAAAATTCTCGCTCACCAAACAAACTAATGCAAAGTCAGAAAAAGCACACGCTTCACCCTTCCCACAGCGCTTTCGTACATCAAACCGAAACACCGAGAGAACCTTAAGTTCTTCAGCTGCACGCCACCGAAACGACACATTTTCAGCGGACGCGCCGCCCGACCCTCGAGCTCTGCGCCAGGTGAGCGAGCTGGGGCTCGGGGCGGCTCCGGGAAACTTTCTTTCTCTTGCCCTCCCCCGAACCGCTCTCGAAGCAGCGGTTCAAGGAACGAAGGAGCCGGGACCGACCCCGAGTTTCAGCGTTCGGGACACCGAAGCGGCGCCCGGGGCATCCCCGCCGCGGGGCCGCGAGCAGCGGGCACCTCCCGGGGCGTCGGCGCGGGAGGTGCGCGGCCGCACGGCGCTCGCTGGGGAGGAACAGCCGCGAGCGTCCCGCGGGGAGCACCGGCACCCCGGGACGGGGCCGGGGAACGCGCGTCGCCCCGGCGCCCCGCGAAGCCTCGCCCGCCCCACGCGAGCCGCCCGGCCGCCGTCACTTACCCCGCGTCCCCGGGGCCGGTCTGGGTGCAAACTTTCGCCGGAGCGGAGCGGAGCGGAGCGGTCGAGGAGCGGCGGCGGTGCCGGGGCGGAGGTGCGGCGCCGCGGCGGGGCCGGAGGGCGCCGGGGGTGGGGAGGATGCTCGGCCGCCGCACGCCTCGTGATCCAGGTGGCGGGCTGGCGGCGGAGTGACACGGCGAGCCGACGGCTCCGCGCTCGCACGCGATCCCCAGCCCGCCGCCTCGCGGCCCTACGGCAGAGGGCGCTGCGGCGGCACCGGAGGAGGGCGGCGGGTCGGGGCCGCGCGTCGGGACGGGTGCGCAACGGGCCGGCTGCCGCCGCGCTCGGCCTGCCCTCGCCTCCCCTGCCGCGTCCCCGGCAGGCCTGGCTGCGGTGCGGAGCCGCCGGCAGCGGCTCCCATCCCTGCAGTGTTGGGGAGGCGGGCGCTGCGAGGTACCACCATCTTCATCAGCGCTGCCCTGCACTGGTCACCACACGTAGCTTGATGATCGCACAGGCCCCACTCGGCTGAGATCTACGTCCTCGGGCAGTCCTGCTGGAGAATCCCATTGTGAAAATAAAGGTGGCATGAATAGGAAAGCAGCAAACTCCACTTTTGCAAATCAGTGTTTCACCCATGAGAAGCTTTGCTTCTTTTTACTTCCTGGCCTCCCAAGCAAATGCAGTGCCCAGACATGAGGAAGGAAGGAAGGAAGGGAAAGAACCAAGAACCTGAGCCCGTGGCAGCAAGGCATGGCTGCAGCTGCGTGGCTCCCAGCTTCCCAAACAGTGCAGGCCATAACGCCCCGTGTCTCGCCATTGCTGCTAAGGTTTGGCTTGGCCACTGATTTGTGGTTAGCAGGAAGACTTCACCTTACCAAACGTCTCCCCATACAATGTCTCCAGTCCTCTTTACCCATGTTCTTCAAGAAGAGGGGAAGCCCAGACCCCAACACTCCTGTCCTGTCTGTAGAGATTGAGCAGCCCAGCTTGCAGGGAAACTATTGTTCCAGCAAAATAGAACCAGTCAGCACTGTTGATTGCTCTGTTACTTCTTCCCAGACAGAGCCTTGGCTATAAAAATAGATGCAATAATCCACATGGACAGTCGCAATTGTAAACGACATTCAGAAAGCAAAAACGGAATTCATAGTTTGACACAGACATATCCCCAATCCGTCAGGATGTGACACATTGGCAACACATCTGTGCCAAACTATGAATTCCATTATTTACTTTTCATCTGGACGCTATTTATGATTGTAACCTTCACAGTAAATTAGTGTATCTATTTTATATCAGGCATTTTCTGAGAGGTGTTTGTGTTGTCTGCACTTATATACTCACAGAATTGATGGAAGTTGTACCAATTCAGCCCACCATAAATCTTCGGGGACTGCAGCCCTGTACTTATGCAAGAAGGGTTTGCCAGCATAACTCTACCAGCAAAATCCTATCTGGCAGAGACAAGGCCTATGTTTGGAAAGAGAAATCAAAGGCCATCATCACTGAATAGCTCTCCACTAGATGGAACAATGGTGCTTCTGCTGCCAGGCCATGGACGCTGAATGATATACCCAGCAGAGAATTAGGCTGGAGGTGGAGCCCAGAAGGCACTGGGCAATGATGACGCTGTCATGTGATGACTATTGTTCACAGCTTCTCCTCGTCAGCACGGGGACATGGAGGAGAGCCTTGGAGATAGGAAGCAGCATCCTGGTGGACATGTGAAGGCACACGAAGGCACATCCTGAGCTCCTTGACCAGACGTAAACCAGCTCTGCCTCAGGAGTGATGTCACCAAGCGCAGTTTTGGGTGCCACATTGTAAGACATAAAACTATTAGAAAGCATCTAAAGGAGGGCTACAAAAATGGGGAAGGGTCTGGAGGGCAAGAGTATGAGGAGAGGCCCCTATGTTGGCTCGGCACAGAGCAGAGGAGCTGAGGGAAGGCCTGATGGCGGCTGCAGCTCCTCGCAGGGAGCGGAGGGGCAGCACTGAGCTCTGCTCTGTGTGACAGCGACAGGGCCCGAGGGAACGGCATGGAGCTGTGTCAGGGGAGGGCAGCTGGGGGTGAGGAAAAGGGTCTGCACCAGAGGTTGGTGGGCATGGAACGGGCTGCACAGGGCTGTGGGCACGACCCTGAGGGCCGGAGTTCAAAGAGCATCTGGATGACACTTTCAGACACAAAGTTTGAATTTGGGTGGTGCTGTTGTGAGGCCAGGAGTTGGACTCAGTGATCCTTGTGGGTCACTTCCAGCTGAGGATATTCTACAATTTAATGATTCTGTGGTGTTCAGGCCACTCTGCCAAATCTCTTAAAAAGTTTGTTGGACTGGGAATGGCACTGAGCTCACATGTATCCAGCTGGAAATCAGATTCTTTTGCACCTGTCTGCATCAATATGTCTGAAGTTGACATTTTGGATATTTTATGGGAGCTTTTCCACACATAGATGGATGACCCAGCCCACAGAAAGAATACTCCTACTGTGTTCCCTTTGCTCCCTGATTTTTAAATTTTGTTAAAAGTAATTACATTTGCCAGGCAAGAATTGCTTTTCATAATTTGACTGTTTATACTTATACCAGTTATGTGCAGATCTTTTTTATACAAGTTAAGTGTACTGAACAACTGCCAGATAGTTCTGCTTTTCTTCTTGAATTTTAATTGCTTACTTGACCAGTATCTGTTTTTAAAATGGAGCTGTAAATCGAGCAGCGAATTCTATCACTCACTGTGGAGGCAGGGGTCAGCATCCTTCTTGCCCCCCCCCTCTACTCATTCCTGCAGGGAACAATTATGGTTCTGAGCCTGGGCTGTCACAGCACCATTATTTAAATTTCCACATGCATCAAGATGCTTTGCAAGACTGGAAGTTGATCTCAGCATTTTGTTGGACTGACACCAAGGTTATCAGGATATACTGATATTCCATTAAGTTGAGGGAGGGGAGATTTAGGTTGGACATCAGGGGGAAGTTCTTTACAGAGAGAGTGGTGAGGTGCTGGAACAGGCTGCCCAGAGAGGTTGTGGATGCCCCATTCTTGGAGGTGTTCAAGGCCAGATTGGATGGGGCCCTGGGCAGCCTGGTCTAGTATTAAATGTGGAGGTTGGTGACCCTGCCTGTGGTGGGGGGGTTGGAGCTTCATGATCCTTGAGGTCCCTTCCAACTCTGGCCATTCTGTGATTCTGTGATTCTGTGATTATCAGTGTGTTTGTTAGTTCATGTGCACAAATGTGAATGTATAGGTAGAGACAAAGAAACTGCAGTTGCTGCAGAGGCTGGGGGGCTAAACTGAATCCCAAGAACGGGAACCCAAAGCCTGCAGAGTCCTGATGGGTGGCTTTCAAATCCTGCATCCTCTTGGCAAATCTTTGCCCATGTGCACACACAGATACATTAAAAGCAGACAATTTGAAAGGTTTTTCTCCCCAGACTCCCTCGACTTGGTGGAAGATGCTAACATGCACCTTGGAAGTGTTCAAGACCAGGCTGGATGGGGCTCTGAGCAACTTGGTCTAGAACGAGATGTCCCTGCCTACAGCAGGGGGTTGGAACTAGGTGATCTTAAAGGTCCCTTCCAACCCAAACCATTCTATGATTCTATGATTCTATGTTCATTCAAAGTGCCAGTCTAGGTACTGAGCCTAGATTCCCTTCCACACCTTCATTTTCAGCACCACGTGGTATCGATTTCTCACACAACCCAACGTCACTTTTGGAAAATAATTACAGACCCTAGCCTTAATCTGCTTTCTTATGGACGTCATTATTTCAAGCCCCTCCATCCTCAGAACATTCATTTTATCTTTAGCATTATTGCTTTTCAAATGTAATTTGCTTCTGAACAGTATCCTTATGCTCATTTTTTAGTATTTTCCATTATTTTTAGACTACTGGGAAGAGAGGTGATCTTGTGCAGGAGACTAGCAGGGAGCTGGAAGCCAATATAATTTTCTTCTTGATCCTTTAAATGACAAACGCTATTGGAAAGAAAGAGACAGACATTCTTAATATTCTCATAAACACAAGCATTTCCTCACGAAGCCACACTGGTTGTTTCTTATTCTTTCCATACTGCTTTTATAAACTCTTAAAGTACAACGTAATTGAAATACAGTAGGTCTCCAGAGTGACAGATCGAGCAATTTCAAATGACCTTATTTTCTTTGAACAGAGCATTCAGACCTATCATATTCTACTTAAAAAAAAAAAAAAAAAAATTGTTAAACTGAGAGCAGTCCTTATTCCATATTTAGTCTTCAATTTAATCAGCTGTCCATAAGAAAAGCAGAAGTCAAATCACAGCTCATAGGAGCATCTTGATGGCCAGTTGGTAGTTTTTCTAATTTTTAACAGTGTGCTTAATTGATAAGAGATACCTCTTTGCATACTCCTAAGGGCAGTTTGTTAACCTCATCCAATTGTCTGACAATGACAGCTGAAATTTCATCATCTGAGAGCTGCTTTTGCTTCCATTTTCCTACTCCTTAGGGCTATAGATGGGCAGGGCCGATGCACTGGTGGTTTTTGGTAAAGGCTTCTGAATGCTGCAGAAAAGGAAAGAGGAACTGCTCTGCTGCTGCCCACATATGAGGACAGCTGCTTGCTGTCTTGCTGGTAGGGATGCCAATACAGAAACTGCCTCTGCAAATAGCAAAGGCAAAGCAAGATGCATCAACTGGGCGATGGCACCTCAACAGTGGCAGCAACCTCAGTGCTGAATCTCCATCACTTTTGTCTAAAAGCTCACAAGAAGAAGAATGATACTAAGATGCTTTTTCCATTCTTCTGTGATGCTTTTTGCTGTAGTGTTCTGGTTCTGTTTTTAGCAATTCTCCTGGCCTTTCTTATCTAGAATTAAAAATGAACTTGTGAATTATGGCAAAAAGCAAGAAGGAGTGTTTATCATACTTAGAGAGGGACTGGGGAAAATAAAAAAAGGAAGAAAGAATGTTTAGAATTCAAAATCCTAACTGTATTTTCCCAACTTAAGTAATCAGAAAGAAATTACTACAAAAATATATTTTAAACAGCACATTATAAAATACCACATGTGATTTGTTGTTTTATTCGTTTCTTGTTAGAAGTCATACAGACAGCTAAACAGGATTGGTTTCTGTAAGCATTAACAAAGGGGGCTAAAGCAATGGGGTAATGGCAAAACAAAGCCCTTACAGGTTATTAAAGTCTTTAAAAATCAATAATTAACTACATAATGTCAGTGAATATTCAAGTCAGTTCACTCCATATGGTCCATCTACTCAGACAAGTCAGCTGCTAAAAACAAGCAGTAAGTCATCCCCATTCTTTTAATACTGTAAAAAATATTTGTTTTTATAACCAAATTGATTTAAGACTTAGTGCAGCCACAAAACATTCTAAACAGATGTCTAACTGAAAGACACTGGCATACTTTCTTACTCTGTAGTTATGGAAATTTGAGGTGCATGGAACCTGAAACTTCAATTTTTAAGCTCAAAGGAAAATGTATACATATACATTAAAAAACACATATGTTATAATAAATATCTATTTGTTTTAACAGTTGACTTCAGAGAATAGAAAACATGCTCGTTACACAAATCTGTGACTGGATTAAAAGCTGTGCTAACAGAAAAGTTGTTACATTACTTATGATTTATGTGAGAGGAAAAATCACCGTATGAATATGAGGATTTCTATTTACAGCTGTAGATGGCATAGAAAAGAGAGAGACTTTATTGACGCATAGATGAAGAATGTGAAGTGTAGCACAGCCTTTTTCTAATTGTTTATTTGAGCACAGCACTTTCTAGTTGAAGTATTAGAAATGTTTCATCCACAGCAACAGAGGAGCACCAAACATTTCTGTCTTTGACCTTGGGCACAGAGTTTCAGTACAAGAACTATATTCTCTTTCAGAAGGTTGCCTGCTGCTTTCCTCTGCATGGTGCATAGTGCCCAACTTTTCATGTCTTTTGGATGTCTTGATGAATTTTAAACTTTGCAGAAAAGCACTTGCCAGTTGTGGTTTACTGTATGAGTGCACATGGCAAGGAATAGAAGAAAGGCTCCGGTCACTATTTTGTAATTTTTTTTTTTTAATTTATAATGTTGAATACTGTAAACTTTAATCTGCTGTCTGGGTTGAGTGCCTGAACCTGCCGGGTTCCTAGTGGGGATCTGTAGGAAGAAACAAGCTACATCTGGCTAATTGTACAGAGAACGAGGGCTCTGCACAACTCAACAGTTTCTTTCTTTTCCCACAACAGAGGATGAAGTATTGAGAAGAGGCAGTACTGTCTCTGCTTTCTCACAAGAAATAGTTTGGCAGGAGGTGTTTCATGGACATAAACTCATATTTAAAATATAAAGGGTAGATGTTAACCAAATATTATGCACTGCACTAAAAGTTCAAATTAAGGAAACGGGAAAATATGAGATAAAAACTTGAATAAAATGAAGCCAAAGCTATTGTGAGTAGACAGCCTTCCTCAGAGTTGCTGCAAGATGCATGCAACCCAACTTTGAGACCTACGGGCACTTTGCTCCCCTAATCAGGGAAGAACAGCTTGGGAGCTGGTAGTGATTTAATCACTGATGTGCAAATAGAAATAAGGTTTGTCAGTCCTCTGATTTCTCTGTCAATAAAGGAAGAATTTTGGCAGAGCCTGCCCTCACAGAGTTTGGCTGTTCACCTTCACAACCTGCCATCACACTTCTCTATGCTTATCTGGCATTTTTACCAGCTGTATCCCATTCAGCAACCTCAGGTGCCCCTTCTGCTAAGTCCTCAAGCAAGTTTAACAAAGTTTAACACTTTCAGTTTGCTCTCCTGTCCTACTTAGCCTTTCATTCTTCACGTCTTCCTTTGTCTTCCTTTTCCTTGCCTTAGAGACACCTCTGAGAAATGTTGCTGTTTGTCAAAGAGGCCTCATTTTCTCACAAATAAGTGAGAAGTTTTGTCTTCTTTTAAAACTCAGCAGAATGGTAAATTTCATTCAGTCATGGAGCTGTAGTTCTCAGTACAAACCTCAATGGAGAAGACAACAGCCAAAGTATTGCTTCATCATGTCTTCCCTGTGATTTACAAAGATTTGACATAGTGCTTGATAACTTTACTATTAAAGAAAATGTTCTGCCAAGATACATACTGAAAATTCATATTGTTTTTCTGAATTAATTTCCTTTGTCATCAAAATTTGTAGGCAAGTGCTTAGCAATGTGCCGCTCTATTCTGAAATGTTTCTGTGAGGAGATCTGGGATGCAATCAAGGTGGCCTAGGAAAGCCAGGTACACAGAACTGGGAGAGAAGAAACAGACAGATTAGGAAGCTAAAACAGAAAAGATACAGAACTGCAGGAATCAACTTGGCTGAGTTCAAGGAGTGAGGGGGAGTAGGATGGATTTTTGCTTTAGATATTGAACATTTCTAGATTTTATGGCTAACTGCAAAACACATTTAATATGTTTAATTAAGGAATTATTTTAATTCCTTGATAGACACATTAGATATTTTAGCCAAATTTTAGCACCTTTTGCAGATCTCCTGTTCAGTGAATCTTTAGGGTTGATACAATGAGTCAGCTGAACTGGATGGTGCATTTGTTTCTCTAACTCTAATCACCTTGTCCCTTGGTTTCCCAGGTACTCGGTTTGAGCTGGGGTGGATTGCTATCCTTTCTCTTAGCTCATAAAAGGCAGAAAATTAACTACAAGGGAAAAAAAAAAAAAAAAAAAAGATACACAAATAAGAAAGAAACCAAACTGAGATGATATATTTAGCTGGCCGGGCAAGAGCTTGCATACAGTTATTTTCACCAGTGTGTTAATGCGATATTTCGACAACAACCAAAAAAAACCAACCAAACACCAAAAAAAAACATTGTCTCTTGAGTGCAAGAAGGAACATCAAGCCTTTCCCTTTGGGAGTCCTTGCAACTTTTCTGGAACTTAAATTGAGCATACCAACCTCAGGCAAAGATCAATTTTGCCATTTTCTCTGAAGCATTGCTGACAGAGCAAGTGTCCTCAAGGGAAGGAGGCTGGATGGTGGTGAGCAAGAGAAAGGGGTGCAATTTTTGCAGTCTTTTCAGGCTTCAAGCTCTCTGGTGCACTTTCTCAGGAGGAGTCATCAATCTTGTTTCTTTGGAACTTGTCCTCTGTCATCAACCTCTCCTCTGCTGGCCATGCCTAACTAAGTGTGTGGGTCTGAGTGGGTGTACCATGCCAAGAATTCTGTCCAATTTCAGAGCTGGGAGACACAACAGGAGCCTTGCCAAGAGTGCTGTTTGCCTCCAGTGCTCTTGTTGGCCACTTTCAAGTCCTTGATCTTTATTCCATTTTAGATGGTGTCACATCTTCAGCCCTGCCCAACTCCTACAGTGGCTGTACTGCCAAGGACATCAGCTTCCACCTCAAGATAGGACTCTCTACGTCTTCAGTTTACCACAGAGGCAGGCATCAGTTGAAGTCCGATGCTGAAAAAATGTCAGCTATCTTTGCGAGAGTGTGTCTGCTGAGTGCTAGAGCATGCAGGTGCAACAAGCAAATTAGCTCCACCAGAACATTAATGCAAGCATCACATTTCTTACATCACCTCCCATTCCTCCTGTGAAGGGCAGCAAAAACAGGCACTGTCCAGAAGTAACAGGCATTTGCAGAAACAGTCCTTTCCAAACTGGCTAGCCGGAACTTGAGTATTCTGCTGGAACTGCCCGTAGGAATAGGGTAGGTCTGCATTTCCTCTGAGGCAGAAAATTACCCTGATCAGCAAGTGGGCTCCAGTCCTGGATGCATAGGCAAGAGCAGAATCAGACAGATGTAGCTAGCTCCCTCTGTCTTTCATAGCCATTGGAGAATTACATTAGAACTTGCCAGAAGCACTGGAGTGTAAGAATC
This sequence comes from Chrysolophus pictus, assembly GCA_037305975.1. Taxonomy (NCBI): domain Eukaryota; kingdom Metazoa; phylum Chordata; class Aves; order Galliformes; family Phasianidae; genus Chrysolophus; species Chrysolophus pictus. The sequence goes on from CM074577.1 coordinate 36,101,060, forward strand.
TCATCTGCATTTCACCAAGACTTTACTAGTTAAAATTTTCTTGCACCATTTTTCTTCAGGAGTTTTCTTTGCGTTACTTTTTGCAAATAGAGAGTCTTTCTGAGTGCCCAGATGTGCAGATAAATTTTCCTGGTTTTAGGATGGGGAGATCAAGGCATCTCTCTGAAGCATTTTGGCACCCATGTCTGGAAATTGAATCCAGTTCCTTTTACACTTAAGGAACTTAACTGCCTGGCAAAAACGTTTATATAAAAAGCTGGTTGGTGATGCAGATTTTAATATTGAGTCATGGATTTATACCAATGGTGAGAAGCATGCAGTAATGCAATTTTTCACAAACTAGATCATCCATTTGCAACTTTTCAAACTTTTCTTATGTTGTTCTACTGCCTGCACTCTAAAAAGGCTCATCTTGTAGATTTAAGGACAGAAAAAGACACATGCGGGCTCTGGTTTTGTTTTAGGCTCATAGGCTAGTATTAGGAGAAGATCACGCTAAGTGGTTACAGTACTGTCACAATGACTTATGCTTCTCACATATTCTAGGCAACAGAACCAAGAGAAACAGATTTCTCACTAATGGGCAAAATGATATAGTGCATCCCATTTTGCTCTTCCCAATCCATTCCAACATGGTCTGCTGATGTTATTCACATTCTTATAACTTTTGGGCACAGATATAGTTAGTGAGGGATAGCAAACAATGCTGTTTTTCATCTTTCTTTCTAGTGTCTTCTAGTGTCTTTTTTTTTTTTCTTTTTGTCTTCTGAAGTCACTTTTTGCAACTGCTGGCTGGGGGAAATATGCTCCTAAAAATTTCAGTTAAATTTGAACCTGAATTTGGCTCAAATGCCTGAAGTTGAGCAGTCACATTTAAGATTCTTATTTTTTGACCAACATTTGGAATGGCAAGTGAGTTTCTTCAGTCTACCAGTAAAGTACGGTTCCAGAGTAACCTTTTCTCCCTGAAAGCTCAGAAGTGCAGGTATAATTTAACATGACTAGAGAAAACTTGTTAAGAAACTTGAACTATTGAAAGGAGAAAGGGGCATCTCTTGTACCCAGCTACCAGTAGTTTCCCAACAGGTACTGCACCAAACAAATGGAGAGAGGTAGGAATACTTACAAATCCAAAAAGAGCAATTCATGATTGTGTTATATCATGTGTCATGCTGTTCTCTTTCAGCTGTGAATGTCAGCAAAGGAACAGGTTCTTTTCACATTTGAACCTCCCTGGTGGCTGATGGAAGTGTGCATCCACTTTCTAAACTCCTGGTCCATCACTTTTGCCTGTAGATTGTCCCTACTGTTCTTACAATTCACCATCTTTCTTCTTCCGTAGGTGACAAGGGAGGGGGAGGATTAAAGAAGTGAAAACTTGGAGCAGAGTAAGGAAGAATGTAGTGGAAAGAAAGTACTCACAGCTCTTTAGAAGACAAGTGATCAGAGCTGTTTTGTTTTAGAGCCATCCTTTATCACTTTATTTGCTGTGGCTGGGCTTATCAACTCTATACAGTTGAGGTGCTGGGTCTAATGAGTTTATTCTGTTAAGGTCTGATCCTGTCGCTTGTGTGGATGAGCAAAGAGATGATGAGAAAACTCAGACAAAATAAAGAAGTATACACAATATGGAAAGTGGAACAGGACACTTGGGACAAATATAGGAATGTTGTCAGAGTATGCATGGATGTGATAAGAACAACCATTTGGAATTCATCTGGCAAGGGGTGTAAAGGACAACAAGAATGACTTCTTCAACTATATCACGGGCAAAAGGAAGACTAGCAAAAATGTGGGCCTGCTACTGAATGGGGCTGGGTCCTGCATCTGGCAAGGAACAACCCCATGCAGCAGTAAAGGATGGGGGCTGACCTACCAGAAAGCAGCCCTACAGAGAAAGACTTGGGAGTCCTTGTAGACTGAGCATGAGTCAGCAGTTTGCCCTTTGTGGCCAAGAAGACCAATGGTATCCTGGGCTGCATTAGAAAGAGTGTTGCCAGCGTGTCTAGGGAGGATCTTCTCCTCCACTCAGCCCTGGTTAAGCAACATCTGGAATACTGTATGGAGTTTTGGGCTCAGTAGTACAAGAAAGACAGGGAAGGGATCTCCTAGAGTGAGTCCAGCAAAGGCTACAAAGATGCTTAAGGGATGCTGGAACATCTCTCCTATGAGCAAAGTCTGAGGGTATATTATTGTGTACAAATATCTTAAGGGAAGGTATCAGTAGAATGGGGTCAGGCTGTTTTCTGTGGTGCCTCGCAAAGGATGAGGTAACAGGCTCAAACTGAAACACACAGGAAGTTTTATCTGCATATGAGAAAAAACTTCTTTATTTTGAGAGTGACCGAATACCGGAACAGGCTGCCCAGAGAAGTTGTGTAGTCTCCCTCTCTGGAGATATTCAAAACCCACATGGGCATGATCCAAGTGCTCTAGGTGACTGCTTGAAGCAAGGAGGTTGGATCATTGTTCTATGATTCTACGAGTAGATGATCCCAAGTGGTCCTTTCCAACGCCAACAAATTGTGATAGATAAACACCAGAAGAGCACTGAACTGAAGAATAAAGGGTACTACTCTGTCAGACTCCAGAAATTCCATGGCTATAGTGTTCAAATGTTTCAATAACCTATTAAAAACTTTTCCATTATTATTTTCTACCAAACAACTCATTTTTTTCTCATCCTTTTCCCAGCAGAGGCTAGTAATGATTACACCATATCATTCCAATTTGTAGGATTTAATATGCTTCTTCTAAAAAAAAGAGGAAAACTGAAAAAATAATCATTTCCTTCTTAAATTTGACAGACATCATTGTTTTTAAAACTCTGGTCACTCTTGTTAGCCTACGCTGATTTGCTTTTGGGGGTCTTTTTACTGGAAGTATTGTGTTTTAAAACTAGGCAGTGCTTGATTTCTGTAGTTATTGTAGCTTCTTATTTAAAACCAATATTCTCATGTGGCAAAATGGGCAGGATGATGTTTGTCCATCACAGCTCAGTTCTTCAGTGGAAAGGTAGATAAAGCAGGAATAACACAGCAGTTAATTATCATTCCCTTGAGGAAACGTGAGCTGTGGAACATGAATGTTCAAAAAATCTAATCAATACATAAATTAATTATTCAGTTGTACATTTAATAAAGTGATATGAAGTTATTCAGACCGTACTTTGCAGCTTTCTAAAGTATCCAGTTCAACCACACTAAAATCTTTGCAAAGAGGGCAGAGTATGTGCTTATGCCAAGATAGCTTAACTTTGTATGCCATTACTCTCCCTTCAAAGGTTATAGAAGTTTTCCAGAATAGTCTCAACACTATTTTTTTCCATAAAAAGACTGCAGACTAAGATAAGGCATCCTTATTTTTATTGCACAGTCCTGATCCACTCATTGCACTGTACAATTCCTGTTGGTTCATTGTACACCAAAGAGTGGTAAAATTACTTAAAGCAACCTGGCTGCCTAGGGGAGCTGCATGAGAATATCCTGAGCCATATTTCAAACGAAGACTTCTGCACATTGTGTCAGTGGCAGCCATCATGGTCAGGAAATTTTCCTGCTTGAACAATGCCAGCCTTATGCAATAGCCCTCCCCATAGCTTTAAAGATGACAAGTCTCAGCAGGAAGAAAAAGTGAAGCAACGGTGATTTCTAGTGATGTTCTGCAGTGATTTGGAAACTTTCCACCTTCAAGCCTTCATTTCACTGTGTGGAGAAAGACCATGGCTGGAACTTGCACTGGTGCCGCTGGTAAGTTTGCCTTTATTAAACAGTTTTGGGAAATGGAAGGAAGGGAGTGATGCATTTGCAGTGTACTACAAAAGATGGACATGTAGAACTTCTATTTTCTCATCCCCTGTTTTAAAAATGTAGCTACACCATCAGATCTATTTCTGGGCGTTCCAGAGACACACTTTAATCAGTTACTGACACCTGCAGATTTCTACCAGCATCTCTAAGTGCTGTTCTACTGAGCTCTAACTTCTTCAGGTATTTTTCCTCCACAGTACCTGCAGTCCTTCCTAACCTCTTCACAAACGCTTATGCCATACAGAAATAGAAGTCTTGCATAGCCAAGAGCTCTCTCCCCTTCCAGCAGCTGACTCTTTTCTTCTGAGCATCTGTGCCAATCCCAGCACAGGTCTCCTCCCCCTACAGTAAGACCAAAAAAAAAATGAGGAATCATCTTAAACACTCCCTCCTGCATGCCAAAAGGAAAAATGTTGTTTCTGAGTCACTGCTGGGGTACTGAGTACTCTCTTCATATGTCTCTTATGCACTAGTCCTACTCTGACAGACACTGTGGGAAGAATATAAGTGTTACTGTTCTGGAAGTCATTCCCTGCTGTCCTCAAAGCCAGAGGAGAGGGACTGAGGCAAGACAGTGCTACTGTTCATTTCTGCTGGGTCATCTTAGTTGCAGAATTCAGGCTCATCTCACAGGGGCACAGGGATTTCCTGTGATGCAGGAAGTGCAAAGCATCTACCCTAAGCTTCTTGTCAGCAGAACTTTAATGCACCAAAGATTCCTTTGCTTACAGATTTTTTGGGACAGACCAAGTATAACCTTGTTTTTCTTTTCCATGCTGCTAAAATATTTAGGAGTAATCTGCACTGCTGAAATTCCCAAGCATGTTTCTTTAGAAAAAATGCAGGTGTTTGTAAATGTGTCTCTTTGCTCAGTTTATTCAATCTGCTCCTTCCTTTTATTAGCAATTGGAGGGAACTTTTAAAAATTATTATACCCCTGGAATGGCAAAGCTTTGCTTTGCTTTAAGAAGGTTGAAGACTGCAGCAAATACGTTCCAAACAAATTGGATATCTGTGTTTAGAAATGTGATTTGGCAAGTGGAAAACTATACCTGGCACATGACTGATTGATTGCACGTTGTGATATTATGTTCTAATTTCTTAATATGCTGACTTCAAGTGGCTTGTGGTCACTGATTACAAATTTCACTATTCCATTCACCTTCTGATTCAGTTCTTCGTTATTCCTTTCCAATATGTGAGTTATAAACAAATATTTTAAAATACAAAATGTGATGTCATCACAGACATCATGCCATTAAGAGATTTTGTAATCTCTTAACATCCATTCATACACACCCTGTGGACTTAGTGAAGTTAGATTCTTTTAGCTTTCCAATTTACTGTTGACTATTTTTAGATAATACTGAGTATCTTATATAGCAAGGGAATTAAGACATATGAAAAAGACAAGATAAAAGGTATTTAAAGTTGAATACTGATTCTGTCTGCATAAGTTAAATGTTTCTGACAGAACAACACAGTATTTGCAGAATCTTAGTTTGAAAGCATGTTTTTAGTTCAGTTAAGAATCACTTTGTATTCCTTTGTTTTGCTAACGAACAATTAGGTACAAATCATTAACTTCCAGTCAAAATGCAGATTTAAAACCCATTTTCTACTCAGGCTGTCTGGATCTTCCTCAGCTGCCCAGAACTATGCTGCATGAGAAGGAGCAAGCAAATTCTTTAAGAAATCAGCTCGTTTATTCCTCTCTCCAAGTTCAAAGTCAGTGAAGCCTGGCTTTCTTAGCAGTCAGAAGGAATAGAGAGGAAGAGACAGTTACATAAGGTATTCCTTTGATGAGTGTGTCAGTCTTTCCTTTAGTAGATTTCTCATGTGGTTTTTGTGGTATACAGTATGATATACACCATATGCATTACCAAGTGCATTCACTTCATATGATGACTGACGTCTGTCTCTTGTTTATTATTACACTGTTGACACGCTCCATAAAACTAAAAGCAAGGAATTTGTCCTTTTGAAAACAAAGGTATCAGCAACAGCAATGCTCAATGAGTCAAAAACCCCTGGTGGCTTTCTTACTTACAGTTTTTCGTGTGTATCAAAAAAGGTGAGAGTTGAGCTGGGCAGTACTCCAGCAATGAGTCCCTCACAAAACGTTTCCTCCAGGAATCACCCTAAGCTGCCAATGCAGTGTAGCCCCTTAGCTGTCTATAAAGACCATCTGGCAGATCTCTCAGGTGTGGAAATTATTCTCAGGCTTCTGGAGCAGATATCTTCTGCTGAAATTGTGTCAAGAAAGAATGTGTAGAGTTGGTCACTTCAGAACTGTATATCAGGAATGCTAATGAATCAGAGAAGATAAAGTGATATCTGGTGGGATAGATGAGAACGAAGGCAAGTCCATGAGGTATATTGCTTTTGTAGACTTTTTGAATATCCTGACACCAATTTTCTTGGTAAAATGGGAAGTGCCTTCACGCTTTCTGCTCAGTTAATTTGTATATTCTTTGTGTGAATGTACTGTTGTGTGGGGAAGAAAAAGCCAGAACAAAAATGTTCAGGACCTGCCACGAGTGGTCATGACCATAACATTTCTAGAACAAAGCTGACCTATTGTTAGTATGCTTTCATAAAGCACGGAGCTCAGACCCACAGATCCTGCAGGACCTCTGACTTTTTGCATCTGTACTCTGCACATTCACAGCCATGTTTCAGACTGGCAGTGGTAGATTCATATGTGTGGTAGAGCATCTTTTATCTTCCTTATCACCACTACTTATCATGATTTTGCCAATATTTCCCTTATCTTGCTATTACAATAACCCCAAAGCAGTTCAGGTGCTGGATGTGCTGCACACTGACTGCCTGGCTGGGCAGTGCAGCCAATAAACCCTTCGGGATTTCAGAGCATGAGTTATTACCACAAGATATTCACAGGGCACTGGGACTTTGCCCAAGGTGAGGAGCCCTGCTGAACCTGAGCTTATTGATGTTACCCAGAGTACTTAATATAGCCCAAAAATAATTTGGATATTCTGCTGACCAGCACAATGCAAAATCTGTGGAAAACAGTGACATTAGGACCTAGCAGCAGTACTCCAGATTCACCCAGACAGGCAGTGGTCCTTAGTTCTTTGTTTACATTCTACTTCTTTTGTAATACAATAAATACCAAGTAACTCTTCAGGAACTTGAGATAGGGATCTGTAGCATTTTTCAATCTTGGCACAACTTGTCATTATTAAAAACAAAGCACGAGGGAATGGGAAATGAGAGCAGACAACTTACCATAGATGATCCTTCTGTTGAAGTGAAGAAAACTGATAATATCTATACATTTGGCTTCAGTGTAATTCGTGCAAGAGCCCAGATTGTAGCAGTCCGCAGATTCCTCTTTTCTGCCCACTTAGTCTTCAGATTTTCCCCACAGTGAACAGAATCAGAGAAAAGAGAACATTTGGCTTATTTTACTATACAGTACATGTTTTACTATTTACTCTTTGAATAATCTCACTCATGTTTGGAAAATTCCTAGATATTTTTGTGTACTACATATGTATTGGCAAATACAAAAGCTACTTCTGTGCTTAGCTTATGTCCTCCAGGTGTTTGCTTATTTAATTTGCAATGAGATCTCAGACCATGGGACTGGTGGTGGTGGATGAGGGGGCAAGTCCCTCTTGGCAGGATGGATTGTGTGAGAAGCTGACCAGAGTGGCATGCATTGCTTTTGAATGCTTCCTTGCAACTTTTTAAAGCTATACCATTAAAACAAATCTCTGGTGATGATGGGTTATGTTTGTATGTAGTGACAGAGGACTGAGAGAAGGATTTTTGATAGTTGATGATGGAGGAGCCCCTGGCAAGGAGAGAAGAGCCCTTAGTTATATATGTTGATACCATTCAGCATTCATTTCTCTGCTAAGAAAAAAGATGTGTGGTGTCCTCAGATATGTAATGTGCCAACAGCATCATAAGGGTGGCTGAGGACTGTGAGGGAACATAGTAAGAGCAGAGCTGGCTGCTCTGCCAGCCATGGCCCCAGGCTGCTTGGAGCAGAAGCACTGCTGAGACCAAAATACCAACCCCAAGAGGCATAGGGCATAGCCAGGCCAGGGTAGTGAGCAGGTCACAAATGCTAATAGGGCAGTGTGGCTATCTAGTCAATCCCACAGTGCTGAGAGGAAGGACTGTGTCAGGACAACTGCCAGCAGCTGATGGCTGTTCCTTCTATTAGTTAAGCAGGTTTTTCAAGTTTATATGTTGTTGTAGTATTTTCTTTTCCCTGGCCTCTCTCCTTGGGTCAAGAAAATGTGTAGTCTGGAGTCCTTTTGTTTAGCTCTCAGCTTGGGAGTGGGAAAAAGTTACTCATTGCTGAGCTCTCAGTATAATTTAATTTCCTGGGTCTCTAGGCTGGTGATTTATACTGGTGTCACTTAAGAGTTTTTAGCAAGAACATCTAGGAGCTGAATTGGCAGAAACGTGATGTGACAAGGTACAGGTAAGTATTCTTTGAAAAAAGGAAACAAACGTAAACGTTACCAAGAATGTCAAAACAGAGCAGGAGCTTCCGTTACTTTGTGTGTACTTTAGTGTTATCTGTGCTCATCAGCCTCCCTGCTCTTTGGTTGTCTTTGTTTTCATTTTCGCATGAACACAATGATGGGGCTTCCAGACTGAGGTATTTCAGGCACTATGTCTTACGCAACTTGCTCTTAAGCAGCTGAGACATGGGTGCCTATCTGTGTATGACAAGGATTAGTTTATTGCTTATTTAATAGGGATCTTGAAAACTTGTTTATAACTGTTTACATACAATTTTTTCAACAATTCTGATTGCCTAAGGCTACAGCATGTTCACTGTGCTTATGCGCAGCCTATAACCCCCATGTGGCCTCAGGCAAATGGAGTGGTTAAAAGATTTATGCACTGTGTGGATAAACAAAATCTGGAAGAATTTGCCTGAGGCTTTGCCTGGATTGGCAAAATGGTGTGATTTTAAAACGTGAGAATTAGTACCTGGCATTTCTCATAAAGGCTGATTTGATGAGGAAAAACCCGTGTTGGAGAGTTGGTTTTAAAAGAAACCTCATTGAGATGTGCAAAGTAGTTACCAGGTATCATCATGTAAAAACAACCCTCTTTCCTGGATGTAACTTAGGTAAAGAAATGCCTCAAAGACTTTCAAGAATTTCCCCAACTGATCAGTGCAAAGAACAGAGATGAGAATTTGGGGAATTTTTTTTTTCTGATGGAGGAAACGAACACAGCACTGCCAAAATGCCCAGCAGGTTCTGAGCCTGTCCTGAGCTTTGTGAAGGATTTCCTGGAGCCCAGAATCACAGGGAAGGCTTCCACAGAGGTGGGGATTCTACCTGCAGCATTTCCCACAACAAAACTGTAGTCAGGGAGAGGGAAAAAAGGTATCCAGAGGGTTTGGAAAGCCTTGCACACTCTTTTAAACAAATATGAGGAGCTCTATATAATTATGATTGTGCTAGGAGAGTGACTGATTCAGTATAAATCGCAGAATCACAGAGGTTGGAACGGGATCTCTGGAGACCATCGAATCCAGCCCCGTGCTAAAGCAGGTTCCCTACAGCAGGTCGCACAGGAAAGCGTCCAGACGGGGTCTTGAAATATCTTCACGGAAGGAGGCTCTCACTGGCTCAGCCTGAAGCGACCTAAAGATGTCTGCTCGGCTTTGAACGCAACACAGCAGGTAACCCCCACACACGCGCCGCGGCTGAGCGCTGGTGCGGGACCCGAGCGCCGCGCTGCGCTGCGCTGGCGGCGGGACTGTCCCCGCGGCCGTGGCCGGCCCGCGGCTCGCGGCTGCCGCCCGCCGGATGGAGCGGGCTTCGCAGGGAGGCGGTGGCCGGGGCCGGGGCCTGGGCCCGGGCCGAAGGTGGGCCTCGTGGCCGGCTCCTCCTCCGTGAGGCCGCGGGAGCTGTCCGGGTGCGCTGCGGGGTGGCGGCTCTGCTCCTCCTGGCAGCCGCTACCTCTCCGCGGAGTCTGTCGTTGGCTGTTCGTTGTTGATGGGATGGCATCAAAGCAAGAGGGAGCCGTGGGCACCTTCGATAGCGCTCTGCCCTGCGGATGAGTGCCATCCCCGTTAGCGCTTTCCTCTAAGCATCAGGATTACTGAGGGGGATTTTACCTGCAGCATTTCCTACAGAACTCTAGTCAGGAAGAGGGGGAAAAAAGTATCCAGAGGGCTATATTAAAAAGTCCTTCAGCAATTTGTTGTTGTTGTTGTTCCTGAGGGAAATTCTTAGCACTTTGCCAAATTCTTGTTCATAATCCAGAAAAAATATTCTAATTAAGACAGTCAGGAAATGTCTCCCATGGAGATGTCAGTTCCATCTCTTGCTGCCATCCCTTGTTGTCACAGAATATCCCAAGTTGGAAGATACCCATCAGGATCATCAAGTTCAACTCCTGGCTCCACGCAGGACCACCCAAAGTCCAGTTATATTTCTCTTTCACTGTCATTACAGAAGCATGCTCTGGTGGTCGGGGTCCCTGCTGGTTGGGTGCTTTTCCACCTGTAGGCATCTATTCCAAATCCATTGTTGTGTGCTTCTCTGCTTTGAGACACTTCTGTGAATTAGCTCACCTCACAAAATAAGCCAGACCAGGGCTGTCTTGCTGTATTATTACTATTTTGGCAAATTTGGACCTGACAGTAAACAAGAGGGATGACTTGTAAATTTTCTGCAAGATTGTTCCTACTGCCAATACCCGTGGAATGTCTCTGGAAAAAACCTTTGACCAACAACTGCTTTTCAAGTATTTTTATGTCTGTCAGTTAATCAATTATTAGGCTATTTTATTTGGAACATTTATTTCTCTCTATTTCTCTCTCTCTTTTTTTTTTTTTTTTTTTGTAAATCATGTCACATTAAAGCATGCAGTTTATCAATGTCCGTGTGTTTTTCATGATTACCTCTTTTCATTTTTTCATTTTATTACCTCTTTTATCACACTTAGGACTTTGTCTAGAAACAAAACCAGATTCATTTGATACGATGTACTTTTTTTTTTTTTTCCTCTACAGAAAGGATGCTAATTACATTCAGATTTCCCATAGTGACCCTTTCCTCAACTAATATCCATCAGTGCTCCTCCAGAGTTCTGAATCTTCCCAGTCTTCTGAGATGAATATCAGTTGAGCAGGAATGGTCAGCCATCAGTTCTGGGGCTCGCAGTACAAGCTTCCTGCACGTTTTAATGAAACATAACAAAACAAAACAATTTTTCCTTCTAGCAGAAATCTATCATTCATTTTCTTTGAAAAAGTCTGAGTATTTAGTTATAATTCTCACACAACCAGTCCACTGTCAACCAGAAACCAGTAATTTACTGATTTCTGAATGCAGAAGAAACTATTAATTTTATCATTTGCCTTTTCTGTATCAGCATTGGCATATATAAACAAGAATGTTTACTTCATTATTTTATGGTTTTTTTTTTCTACCTCTTGTACACCTCAAAGACTCTTCACTTCAGCTTCATGTCTTTAGCTCTGCTGCTTAAACCTTCTTTCCCTATTGTGATTAACATTTATCACTGCTGAACTTCTTTAGCTTCTAGTTCACCTTTATTACCATTCGTTTTTGCTTCCTTTTCCTTATTAAACGATACCCTTACTGCCAACAGCTACATTTATTTCCCCCTTCGAGGTAGACTTCACTTGTGTTGTTCTCTTCATTTCTCTACCAAGAAGCAACTTCTGTTCAAAACCAGCAGTGGCAAGAAAAAGGCTGTAGATGGAAGCTAAGTCTTTTACTACATCTGAAGGTTTAGATTAAATAAATGAATAAACAAACAAGCCTTCAGGTGCACAAACCTATCTTCAGGTGTCCTGTGTTCAGATTCTGAAAGTTTTGAGAACCTTGAAGAGCAACACCCTGCTGGACAAAAGTGATCACCTGCAAGGGCTGTTTAACTCCCTTCTGATTGAAAATGAGTTAAGGAGAAGAAGGAGAAGCCTTATTTTGATGTGAGGAGTGATTGAAATGTGTAAAAAAGATGTTTCACTCCTACTTTTGTACACGATCGTGTTACCTTTTCTTTTTTCTTTTGAATTTCATGACAGTCCTTGTTGCTTTCTGATCAAATGCAGTGGAAGAGATTTGCTCTTATTTTTCTGTATCAAGTTGTGGAATATAACCCAAGCAGAGCCTGCTGAACAAGAGTTGGTTGCATGAAGTCGGCAAACAGGATGAGGTTTAGGTCTAGTAGCCACCCTCTGTTCAAGAACTGCTCCTCACAGTGCAGGTTGGATAAGGCTGTAGCTATGCCTCTGTCACTCCAGTCACCTCCAGCTGCATCCGCTAACCTTATCTATACCTAGTCGCGTGTAGTCTGGTACTCATGTCAAATGTCTGAGTTATGACCAAAAGTTAACAAGGAAAAGAGAAGTACCACCTCTGCCAGAAACACAGCAACCATAAAACCCATGCGATAATTAACCTGGGAACAATCCTTCATGTTATGAGGAACTGAAAATGAGGTCTTAAGGAGCCAACAGAAGTTGTACTGTTTTTCTGCAAAGTCGTGTTTTTTCATACCCCTGTCTATATCTCAGCTTGCATAACCTCCTCGCTATTATGACAAAGTGCATGTAAAAGGGGTATAAAATCAGGATGCTGGAGGACATTGGAATTCCCCTCAGATTGCAAGCCCCCTGCTCCCCTGAACTCCAGTTGTGTGAAGTACCTCATTCAGTGACAGATGTGCCAACGAGACAGGTTGTATAATTTTTCTTGCCCTAATTTACCTTTCCTGGAATTCATATAACCTTACCCAACCTAATCTACTTTCCCCCCTTTCCCCCTCCACTCCCCTCCCTTCCTGGAATACTGATTAGTCACAGGCCAATACACTGTTTGCTTAGAATACAATAGATCATATATGCAACAGATTGCTCAGAATACATATAATTGTTTTGGTGCACCATAGTCATAGTCTTCTTGCTCAGCAAAACAAACCAGAGAACAAGGTGAGACACAAGTGAAAAACCACCTTATGTTGGTGTAAGAGACACCAACTGATTGAGGTATGTGCACTCTTACCTGATTTGAACCAGCCTTAAGGACTTTGAGTTTCTAACTCAACATGGGAAGGTAGGGCAACAAGCTAAGATGAGGAAAACTGGATTTAGAGCAAATAAAGAAGGTATTTGTTCACTTTACATATAGTCCAGCTGTGGAATGTATGGTTACTGATATCTTACAGAAGTTCAAAAAGATGTTCTACAAATTTTTTCAAGAAGGGTCCATAGAAAGCTATTAAATACAAAAAATCTCATGAAGCATCCATCTCACAGATCAGTGTGTATTCTGAAAGATTGTGCGCTTACTTTGTTTAATGTTTTTTGCTGGGCTTGTGCTGCTGGGCTTGTGCCATTCTCCTAGATCAGATACTGGATTTGGTGGAGCTGTATTGTGATCCAGAACAATTTCTGCATGGTCACGTGCACCTGGATCCATGTGCCTCTTCAGTCCTGTCCTGGCAAGACATCTGCCCATACCACAGCAGGTGATGCCACAGTACTACTTAGTTGCCTGTGCTTTTGTAGACTTCCTCCTGACATCCTTGAGGTGCTCTGAATAGGAATCCAATTATTTTTGCTGCCAATATATCACTATCAAAGACTGCCCAGATAAAGTGCTCATGCTTATGCTCAGGTTCAAATGTGAACTACTCAGTAAACATATAGGGTGAACATTTTAGAGAAGCTTGTGACCATAGCAGTATTTGCCCAACAGAAATACCAAATTCTGTGGAAAAATATACAAAGGCCTTCACAAACAGCACTTTCTCTCACTGAGTCTGAGAATGTAACTCAGAAACAGCTTCTCTTTTCCATGCAACTGAGCAGAGTTTAGTTTAAGACAGAAATAGCACAGCCATGGGTAAATTCAGTGATGCTATTTGAAAACAAGAGAGCAAGGTGAGAAAGGAGACTGAAAATCTCTTCTAATTAATTTAACAATAGTTGAGGATTTATTGACTTTTCTGTGAATTTACAGTTTCCATTGGCAATATTTAGATACACTTTCTCAGAAACTCTTCACAGCTTATGGTTAGTAATTTATGATTCAACATTTTACAAGAAACAAGGCACTAAAATGTACAGTTAGTTAGTCATCCTTAACTCTGTGAGTTTCAGACATACAGCAGATTCTTCTCACTTGGACAAATACTGACTCTCTTCTTCCAGTGTCACATTTTATTCTGTTTCTTACATCTCCACCATTAGAAATTATACATTTTAGAGCCCTACTTTTGTTGTTGTTTCTGTAGGAATAGCAAAGAATTTACTACGAAATAGTAAATATCTACCAAATAAAGATCCTTTGCATTTCTAAGGACACAGATATACCAACTGCAAGCTTCTTGAGATTCAGACCTTAACATAGGCATTATTTATCCAATTTATTTATCAGTTATAAAACAAATCAACAAAAATTGTTCTTTGAAGGTTCAGTAGCAGAAGCTACTTCTGTGCAGGGCAGGAACAGTGCTGATGATAATCAGAGGCACTAAAATACTAAACTAACACTTTATGGTGGGTGAGATGGCTGAGGCTGACACCATACTAGACAGATCAGATTCACCTCATGGCTTAATCAGGGTTGGGGCTGAAATAATGTATAGTTTTTGGTGCAATTAAAAAGCAAAACCCAGAAACTTGCGAATAAAAGGCAAAGGAGATACCATCTAATACTCTATTAAAATATTTAACACCAGAATGAGTGTGCACATTTTCAAGTATCTTATGACAAATTGCTCAGGACTTAGGTGCTAGTCCTCTTTTACAATGGCTGCTCCAAAAATAATACCTCCTGTTTTATTATATTGCCATCAGAGGCAGATGTTGATGGGATGGCAGTAGTGGTTGAAACTTCCCACCAATATTGTGTTACATTTTGTTGCTGCGTGACAGCTGGCAGCAGAGGAGCAGACTGACAAAATGGTGCCTGGCATGGAAGTACATATGAAGCAAAAGCGTGAAACTGAATTCAGAAAAATTTGTACCCGTTGATATTCATTGAAATTTGCTGAACGTTTATGGAGACCATACAGTAGATGTGAGCACAGTGAGGCAGTGGATGGTGCATCTGAGCAGTGGTGACAGTGGCAGTGGGTCACCTCTGTTGGTGCAGATTTTTACAAGCACAGGATGAAGGCTCTTGTTCATCACTAGTGAAAATGCATAGCTAACGGTGGTGACTGTGTTGAAAAATAGTATTTTGTAGCTGTGAATTTGCTTTATAAATAGTGCTATTGTGCTCTTTGTTGTAGTTTCCATGGAAATAAACAGGAGGCACTACTTTACTTTTAGAGTTGCCTCTATAGATGCTCACTGACAATAAACACAAACACTGTACAATGCAGTTTTATATACTGCTAAAATACAGCAGAAACTAATGGTGCATAAGTCCAACGCAGTGTAAATAAAGAGTGATTTCCTAGTTATTCAACCACTTACACAAGAATGACAAAGAGGAGCACCTAGATTCAAGTTTCTTCTTGAGATTGCCAAGCTTTAGGGCTGGCAGTGGTTTAGGGATCAGATTTCCCATTCCTTTGCATTTGGATAGTAGCAATATTGAGCACTCTGCACACACATAGAAAGATTCTGCTTTGATTTTGAGAAGATCCTCACAGTCCCCATGACCAAAGGAATTCAAGTGCTGGTGGAATATACATGCAAAATAGGGGAAATCTCTGCAAGATTGAAAAATGGCAGTGGAGGGAGAACTGCTTGTAACAGCCTTGAATAACAACACCTTGAGTCATTGCCAAATTAAAACGAAAGTTGCTTTTTCCCCTTGGAAAAAGAAGACTTCTTCAAACCTGGCCAACACAATCATGTACGTTGTACAGACGACAATAATGCATCTAAAAATGAATTCTCTCTTAAAGCCTTTTTCCGTCCAAAGTGCTGTAAAAAATACTTTTGTAAACTGCATATTTTTGTAAAAGAGGTTCTTATGTAGTAACAAGAGTCACTCCAGGAGAAAAAAAGTTAAAGAAAACCATTATGTGATTGCTCCTGTTAAGCAGTGTATGTATCTAGCATCCATGGTACCATCCAACACTGGTACTGCTGGGTGCCAGCTGTACCCACATTACGTCCAGAAATACAACCACAAAGAGAACACTCTGAGGGCTGTGCCTTCTGGTTCTGTGGAACCTCTCCACTGGTCTAAAATACCAGGACATCTCATGTCTCGAACCTAAGACCTCATTATTTAAAATTAGACACGTAAGAAAAAAAAAAAGAAAAAGAAAAAAAAGAAAAAAAAAAGGAAAGTAAAAATAAAACAAAAGACCACGAATAGAGGAAAACATTAGAAAAATATTAAACCTATTTTTCATTTTGTTGAACTTATATATATCCATGTGAGGATTCATCAGCAACAGTTATGTTTATTTCTTTTAATGAACTTGAAGTAATGATAGAAGTAGCAAAGATTTTACACAGAAGAGGTGAGCGTGTCTGTATGATGTATTTCCTGTACTGGTTAACCAATTCCTAAAAGAAAACTGAACCCATCAGACTGAAGCCATGGTAATTTATTGCTCTTGGTAGTTGAACATTTGACAAGGTATAATTTTAGCCTGTCCCATGATTTGGAAGACGTCAATGTACAATCTATATTTTTTAAATTGCTTACTGTTTTTACAGATCACTAAAATAACCCGCTGCAGTTACTACACCCACACTTTTTACATTATGAGAGTTTGCAGATCAAGTTTGCTGCATCATTGAGCTTTGGCCACTTAACCCCAAATTGTGTAGGGGAAGGGCTCAGGCCTTGGCCACTCTTTTCCCACATTTGACTTCCCCAGCACTACTCCCTGGCAGTGCGTTTGTGGCAGATTTACACAAGCAGCTGTGACTTTTGGACCAGAATGAAAATTGAGATTTAGACTTCTCTATCAAACCCACAGCAACCTACAGAAATCTGTTGGCTTCAGAGAGACTATGTAAATGTACAATGAAAGCAAACAACTAATTGATCAGTCTATGAGAGGAGTAAAAGCAAGATTTAACCCAGAAGGATTTGTTGCAATTGGCTGAGACAGAAACACAAGTACCGCTATAGTAATTTACCAATCAGACTTCAACTTGCTGCCCTCTTGGTGCGATGAGGCACCTCAGCAATACAGTTAGCAAAAATGGCTGTTCCTGCTGACGCCTCATTTGCATACAAATCCATCCACCATAGTCGATTTGGTAATTGTAGAAGAGGCAGGCACTCGGTGCCAGGCAACTTGAGAACCCATGGTCCCATCAGCATCACCACATCGTACTCGTACAGCCAGATGAGAGCACTGCAGTCAAGAGAATCGGAACAAAATCAGCGTGGGAAGCATTCTCAAAATGCTATCAGCCAACAACAGCGTGCACCATAAAGCCCAGCCTTAGAGCCCTTGGGCAAGGCAGTACTTGAAATCAAACCAAATCAAAACAAATGCATTTTTGGAAACTACTGTTGCTTTATTTGGCAAGAATTTCTCATTACACCTCATTTTAGATAGAAAGTTTGAGGTAAGGCAACATTTGGATTGGACATCATTGTTCTTGCAATCAAGAGGTCAAACCTCTGTATTAGGTCAGCAGTGATAACTCTCAGCCTGCCAAAATTTCAGTGCTGGCTTAAATACCAAATCCATCACATCACCTCCCTAATCTGCACTTGGAGTTTCAGGATGTGACAGTATGTACAAGGTCTTTTTTCAGATAAATGGAATTTATCACATGTGTGTCAATTCAGTCCATAGGTTTGGTATTTAGAAGCTATAAAGCCAAGAGTTTCATTGAGTTACAGGACAATTCTGTAGGAATATAGAGGTGCCTAATAGGAGAAAGGAATTTCAAGCAAAATTCAGTGAGGATAACAGGTTAAAATTTTCAAAGTCCAAAACCAAAGAGAAGTCAAATTTTGCCTGCATGTTACACTGTGGGCACAGAATGCATAGCAGGCCTTTATATAGGAGAAACATCAGGTCTGTTTGTTGCTCAGTACAACATTCCATGGTGTAACTGTATGGAAAGATATGGGTTTTGTGCGTGACCAAATTATAGGCAAAGCATGAAGAGCTTATATGTCACCTCATTAGCACTGTATGAATAGTGAGCTACAACTAAATTGGATCCAATGCCAGTTCCTGATTGAGGACTTCCAAGAACAGCCCCTTACATCCGAGAAGAAATATCTGAACACTGCTGGAATATAATCCATCTCAAGTTGTGCTGAATGCAAACCTATTTCTCTGTTGCCAAACAAGTTTGATTAATTAGGTGCCCCAGCACTCAGTCAGAAACTGAAGCACACAACTATTCTGCAGCTGGACTGAATAACAACAAAAAAAAGAAAACACACACACTCTCAATCAACATTTTTTTAAAAAACACATTATTTAATTAAGGACTGTCTAAAAATCTATCGTGCTCTATTTCTATTACATTAGAGTTCTTTCCCTAAATATATATATTTATATAGTGTAGCTTTTTTTTTCTTGCCAGCTCTTCTGGAGAAGCAACAGATTTTTGCTAAATTCTATTTTACTGACTTTTTTTTTTCCCCCGTGGCTGTTTTAACAGGAAAAGTGAAGTCTGTGTGGTGGAATTCTTTGACTTTTGTGACACAGCTCTCTCTAAGGACAGCCAGGAGCTGTCCTCACTTGTTACTGTACCAGCATTTTATTTTATTTTTGGCTTTGTGAGTTTTTAATTTGCTCAGTCTTATTAACATGACTAATAATGTTGTGGGATGCCTAATCCCCTCATCACCAGAGCAGCAAAATCCTCAGGGCCACAGCTAGGAGTTTTTTCTTTCATTACCCAGAAATCTGTCCACGTTTCTATATGCATTTAAGGCAATCAGCATTTTTTTTGTGTGTGTAATTCTGTGACAAAACAGAAAACCAAACCCTACGAAGCAAAGTCCCCTTTAAATCAGCAGCTCAAAAGTTATTCTCTGATACCAGATACAGAGATCAAAGCTTACTTTCATTGTTTAAAGACATTATTTTTCCATGCTTACAGATGCAACAAATGGCATTCTTTCTTTCCATTAAATGTACAGAGTTGCCCTTAACTGTTGCTGCACATTATCCTACCATCTTGTTACTTGGCTTATTTTATTAGCATAACTGTATTAATTTTAGTACACATTAGTGCTTGATTTGCACAGAAACATTTCTGAATATCTAACTAGAGACAAAGTTCAGGAAGAGCAACAATGTGTGAGTTTTACATTTGACATTAAGACGAAGATGAAAATTCACGTGAAAAGGGAGCCAATTATGAAAACAAAGCCTTAGGTGAATCAGTGCATCATAAAAACAGCTTTGAACAAACAAGCTCAAAACACAGAATCACAGGACTACTTGTCATGGAATTCACTTGCCTAAATAAAAATATTATTTTAAGATTCCCATGTAATTCACCCACCTCCAAAGTGACAATATTTATTGTGTAGGAGTTAATGATTTTAGCGTAATCATGTAGGTATGATGCTCTGAGCACAAATTCAGAATAAACGGGAAACATTAAAGCGTGAGAGTGGAAGAAGGAAGAGGACACATTGTTAAAGCCACTGTAGCTACAATTGGTTAAAAATATCTTGAGAGGCTGCTAACATTTAGTTCTGCAAACACACCAAGATAACTCATCTTTAAACAAAGTTCAGGACTATCTCCTAAGCTGCACCAGATGTGGTATAACTCAGGAAAACGTAGCCCCAAACCTTGCATTTTGCAGGGCTGCAATGAGACAGCTGAGCCCTGCAGACTGAGTGCAGAGTGATACCTGCCCTTGCGTGAACCCCTGCAAATGTACCAGAGAGCTAGGTGCATAGCCCTGGCTAAAGGCATCCCTGCAGTGTAGGAAGGAGCATCACGGAGAGGGTTTGTGTTAAGCAGCAAGATCCCTTGCTCCAGTGATTGAGCTTTGGAAATGAAGGTTATATCT
This sequence comes from Chrysolophus pictus, assembly GCA_037305975.1. NCBI lineage: Eukaryota > Metazoa > Chordata > Aves > Galliformes > Phasianidae > Chrysolophus > Chrysolophus pictus. The sequence goes on from CM074577.1 coordinate 36,120,836, forward strand.
TTCAGTTTAAGGACTGTAACTTTGTAACTCCGGGGTTCAGAACAAGTATACACACCAGCATTTCCCACTTTGTACAGTCTGAAAACATGCATACTTTAAATGACTTTAATGCAAAAATAAAGCAATCTTTTGTGAAGAACGTTATAACTTTTAGGAGTCAGGACTACCATTATCTCAAGTACCACGAGGTACTTTCTGGATTACCTCATGCTGTCTAGGTCTGAATTGTCTCTCCATTTCTCTTTTCACAGTACAGGAATTGTCTCCATTTGTCACCTTTTGACACCTTAGTGCACATGGTTTCAATGCCAGAGTTTCAAACAACTTTCACTTAGGAGGAGTGTGGAAGGAATCAGAAATGTCATATGCCTTTTCTGGATAGTGCCTAAGTAATTGTCATAACCACGCAAGTAACTGACTCACCTTCCAGGTTACAGAGTACAACCCCAGAATACAAAGGTCCTCACTACCATTCACTTCTTTTCTTTGCCTGTACTATCATTGTACATCATTGTCCTACCACACAGTAATGTTTCCATTCAGCAGAATAAAAAGTGTCCATAATTATCTCCTCTTTTGGAAGTGCCATGCTTCTTTCACACAGCCAATTCATAAGAAAACTGAGTTTCCTGACAAAAAAAATATGCCTTCAGATTTAATACATCATCCTTCTTTTTTTTTTTTTTTTCCTTTAAAATCCTACAGCAGCCCTACAAAAACTGCCTTTATTTTTTTTATTCCCCTCTGTCAAATAAAATAAGTTGCAATAAATCATTTCCATTGTGCTTGTTTTGCATGTTGAAGGGAGCAATGCATGCACCACAGTGTTAACCACTGTGAGCACTGTGGTTGATAATGGCAGTGCTTGCAAAGATGAATCACCAGCAGGGAAAGCAGTTCAAAGGAGGAAAAGAAAACCACCCACTAAAAAATCCAAAACCAATACCAAAACAAATTGCACCTGCAAGAACATCCAGGAAAGAAAGAGGAGTGCAGCTGGGAACCAAAGGATGTTTTGTACCAAACCTCAACTCGTATATGTTAGTTTGTCTGGATGTGCCTTTATTCACTGTGACCTGAAAATACTTTAGAACAATGGAATACTTGGGATTTTCATTGAAAATTTATGCCTTTGTTCATTTTTTCTCACCACTTCAAAAGATGGTTGTACACCTTCCTACAAAACAGTTTTTCACCCATCAGAAGTTCTTACGAATGAATCTTTGTGGAGTTCTGTGTTTCACATTTCTTAATCCTTGCACCACTAGAACAAATGATTGCTGGAGGAAGGATAATCTTTATTTGTGCTTTCCTACCATCTACTATTCTGAGTTTTCTTTCATAGGAATGTTTTTGTACAAATTATGTCCATCACCCCTCAGTGACAGCAAAGGCAAGAAATACACCACCTTAACACACACAACAGAATAAAACAGCACTCCAAGACAGGAATGACCCCCCTTTCACTGCTTCTCACCCACAGCTTTGGAAAAGATAACAAGTCTTACTTAGCCTCTTGTAGCTAGTTACCTGCTAAACCATCAAGTATCTCACGGGGATACAAAGGGAGATTTTGCCAATGGGATAGGTGACTTGCCACATTTTGAGAGCTTTATGAATAAATAAGTAGCCTTTCCCTCACAATGACTCCAAGGGAGCAGCATACAGCATTGGCAGCAGCAAGCATCCCTCCTATTTCAGCATTCTACTTGAATACAAGATAGTCCTGGAAAGGAGAGGACAAGTGGCTTTTGGGGAAGAAGTCACCTTCTTCACAACTTCATAAGGGAACACGAGGGCCACTCCACAAACCACTCTCTCAGCCAGCCAGCCAGCTAGAAAACATCACCGTTGTTCTTCACAAGCAAAGCACTCCATTACCACAATGTTCCTTTTGCTACTTCCTTCATTTTCACATCTCCTACAAAGAATGGTTAAGGGACTGTATATTAACCAAGAACAAGTTCTGTTTTGTTTTTCTGTGCCCCGGTGTAACAATCTGAACATCGCTGTTAATCACCTTTTCTCTCAATAGGAGAGAGCAATTCTAACCCCTGCCTTCATTCAGGAAATGATGAATATGAAGAGACAGAAATCAAAATAAATACCGTAACCAGATGTTCAAAACTTTTTTTTTTTTAAAGAATACTCAGTGTATGACTGCCCAGAATACCTTGAATTTCAAAAGGATGCCAGGGTATTCTGCGAGGGGAAGTTACACAGGTCAGAATTACCTACAATCGAACAATCGAACTGTCTTCCCCTGGTAGACTCTACCACTGTTGCCATAAATGTTAAAAATCAAAGAGTGTTCACTATCAGCTGGGCACCTATTCTGTCACTGTACATTCACATTAAAAAACCCTCTTTCCAGTGTGCATTACTTATAAATGTGCTCAGTCAAATTAATTCTGCCACTTTCTGTTCTATGGTGAATTAGGAAAGGGTCTGTTAAAGGATGATACAGGCCATTCTTTTGTGATGGTCTGCAATTTTCTCTCCCAATACATTTTCTTTTTATTTAGCACTTCCATTTTTATCCTGTGTTCCTCTTCAGCCATCTCACACTCTCTTTCTATTTGCTGTATTTTTGCCACATGAACTTCATTCATTTGGATTAACTGCAGTTGCAAAATTGACATTTGCTGATGATGTTCTTCCTCGTGCATCTTTTTCAGAGCACTTTCCTGAGATGCTTTGCTTCTGTAGTTCTTATCTGCTGCTATTCTGACATCAGAACATGAAGGCTCAGGCTGGGAGGTACCTTCACAGACTGGGAAATGTATCAGCTCTTTCTCTTCATCACAAAGTTCTCTATTTGAGACAACAAATGACTCTGCAAAAGATAAGAAAAAAAAAGTATTATAGTATCCCCCACTTTTCCCTCGAGAAACATAGACTTGTGACAATAAAGTTACAGAGATGTATACATCTAAACCTTACACTTCTGTAAACAGAAGACAGGAGCCACTATATAATGCTGTTCTGTTACAGAACATCAAGGCTATGATGATTTGAACTGAACCACTTTGGGCACTGTCAGTAGTCCTCTATGGCTGTAACAGGAGCTCAGAATACTAAAGCAAATATAGGCATCTGTAAGTGGGCATCTAAATTTAGGTGCCTGAGCCTGGAGCTGAACCTTAATGCAGATTTTTAAACCAAATATCTATGTGACAGCAATAATTTTATGAAAGAGTGGCAGGTAAAGAGCTGCATCTATATCAACAACAACAGACTGAGGAAATACTAGGAAGTCTGCTACTTACCCCTTCTTTATCACTGTTCATGCCAATAAACAGTGTTGTATAATTTTTAGGAAAAAAAATTACATAGTTCTCACTTTGAGAAGGTTCTATCTGTTCCACTGAATGAAAAGAAACTATTTATGGAATAAAACAGTAAACACTGCAAATATGGCTCTCAAAATGCATTCCTTCACAAATCCAAATTACCACTTATGGTAAATACAATGAAATTACTGATGTCTTTTTAGCAAGAACAGTCTTCTGTATATGTTCCTATGTTCCTGACAAAGTAAAGACCACAAGAAACCAATATAGGTACTCTCCCTTTTAGTCTTTTATTATTCCTTCTCTATATGCTTGCCAAACAAAGAATATTGTATCCAACCTTTACAGAAGTGCTATTCTTCAATGTGCACTGCAGCATCACATATAACTCTATAAACACTAATTAGTCCTTGTTGAAAACAAATGAGGGAAGACCTGCATAGAACTCCTGCAGCAGATAGTTGTCTATCAATTTGCTGCTGTTAGGTTTTTATTTATGTATTTATTTTTTACTAGTTAGATCTTTTCCAAACAGAATGATACTTTATTAAAGGATAAAAATATCTGATGCTTGTTACAAAGCTTAAGATGTGTCAATAACTGGCTTAGAAGACAAGAAAAAGACGAAAACCTCTGTTTAACTCTTGAGGGGGAAGCTAAGGAAATACACAGAATCTTGTAATATCACAGCTCTGAAATTACTTTTCTGGAACCAGCAGTCACAGCTAAGTGGATAGATTTAGACTACTGAATGAGACTCAGCAGCAAAACCACAGACAAAAGAAAATGACATGCATCATCACAATAATATTTATACCTTGACTAGAAGCATCAGGCTGATATTCAGAATCTTCCTCTGGTGGGCTCTGCAAAAAGTATATTTGCTCAGGCATTATGCTGGCAATCTTCTCCTTCCCTATGATGTGAGTATTTATAAGTGGACTAATGCTTTTTACCTTCTCCCGCCTTTCATGTGCCATTATCTTTTTTGTCCGTGCTTTGATATTTTCCCAGCATTTCTTTAACTGTTTGAAGTCTCGCAGAGATACACTGGGCTGTGAATTATATTCATGTGCTAATGCTTGCCAGGTGCGTTGTTTCAGAGCAATAGTCCTCGCATCACTTTTTTTACACTCAAGTACATATCTGTACTTCTCCACTAGTGCAAGCAGCACACTCTTCTCCACTTCCGAGAAGTATTTAGCAGGCTTTATTATTTCGTTTTGCATTTTCTACTGTTTCTCCAAGCCAGAAATCCTACAAAAAAAAAAAAAAAAAAAAAAAGTTAAAAACAAAGAATTAGAACAACCATTATAACTGGTTACAGTATCAAGAAACTGTGTTTCAGCAAAACAACTGCTAAATATAACCTCTGATTCCAAAACAATTTCTTTACTGGAATAGCTTGTGCATAGTTGTAGGGTAAATAATAAAACATTCAAGTTAGATACAGTATAATTGTAAGTTGGCTTCTACTGCTAATTTAGTGGCTGCACAGTTCCACATAAAGTATGCAATAATAGGAAGATACTGCCTGTTATAATCTGTGTCTTGATGCAAAACATATATAGTGTTTGATTTACTTAGTAACTTATTTTTAATAACTTGTTTCTCTATGCAGAGAGTTTTCAAAAGCCTGAGCTATGGAATACATTCCAAAATCCAGCCCTTGATAACTCCTGATTGAAGTCTAAAGCCACCTTTAGCAGGTTTGTCTTTCCTTGAATACACCAAAGACCCTCTTCTGTCCATATTGAATGCATACAACTCATTTCTCCTTTCTCTCTTTTCTATAATATTTGGAAGTTCTGTGAGAAATGATAGTATGAAGTTCTCTTTTGAAAGACTTCTGTCAGTTTGGTTTTCTCTCCCATGTTCAGCCCTTCTTGACTGATATCCTGGAGGGAGCAGGGTCCTCACCAGTATTATGATGCTGAGAGAAGACAAGGGTTGCAAGACATGAACTAATTATGAAAAGTAACTACTCTGAAAGTACAGGTCACAGAATCACAGCATGGCTGAGGTTGGCAGGGCCCTCCTCTTGGTTCATCTTGTCCAACCCTTGCTCCAGCAGGGGCACTCTGAGTAGGGAGCCCAGGTCCACATCCAGATCTCTGCATACAGAATCATTGAGTAGTTTCAGTTGGAAAGGACTTTTAAAGTTCATCTAGTTCCAGACCCTCTGACATCCTCCACTAGACCACGTTGTCCAAAGCCCCACCCAGCCTTGAACACTTCTAGGGATCGGACACTCACAGTCTCTCTGGCAGCCTGTTTCAGAGCCTCACCATTCTCACTGTAAAGACTTTCTTCCTAGTATCTAGTCTTCTAGTTTTAGATCATTACTCCTCCTATCACTATTTCCCTGAAAAAGAGTCACCCTCCAAATTTCCTGTGGGACCCCTTTAAATACTGGAAGACTGCAGTAACATCTCCCAGGAGCCTTCTCCAGGCTGAACAGCCCCAGCTCTCTCAGCCTGTTTTCATACAAGAGATGCTCCAGCCCTGTGATCATTTCTGTGGCCCTCCTCTGGACCCACTCGAACAGATTCATGACATTCTTCTGCTCCAAGGAGGGAAGCTCCACAAACCTTCTGGGCACTGCTCAGCCATCCATACAGCAAAGAAAAGGTCCTTCACCCTTTACTGCTGTGCAAGCATGTGCGTCTCTATTCCTTATGATTTCATAGCTAAAAAGAGCTTTGGTCTCACTCAGACCACTGCTGTAGGCTTACACCATGTTTAACTACCACTTGTCTTCTCAAGCCTAGGACTTAAGTACAAAACAGGAAAAGCATAACTGATATCAGAGAACTCTCAGCTAGGAAAAAAAAAAAAGAACAAAGCAGTGCTTCCATGAGTTGTAAACATAAGACGAGAATGAATGAATTTTCTAGTATTTTGCCCACTGTTTCCACTACCTTTTTCACAACATTTCCTGACGATTCAATAGATGTCAGCATCATACTTCCTCTTTTTCAGTCCAAATATTTTTTCTTAGCTGCATTGCACTAGCATTCTCTTTGTACCATCCTCATAATTCCTTTCCTCAAAATGTCTAATACTTAGAGCTATTCTCACCTTTCCATGACGGCAATAACATATACACAGCAAGCTAACAAACTACTACCAAAGGTAGTAGCCTGACACTGTGGTCTTCAAGACTCTGTTGAAACCACGTATCTGCTTATTCCCAAAATTTGTGGCCAAAACAGGCCTGTTATGTTGTCCAAGACTCCCTTCTTCAGCTGCTCTTAGACCTACATCTCCAAGGTTTACACAAGAGATCACAGATACCAGCATTTTTAACACCTTACTTGCAAATCCCACAAACACGGTCAAAAAGGGATGATGATGATGCTGTTTCCCACTGAGGAACGTAAATCCTGCTTCTAGCTTTGAAAGAGTGCGAAAAAACTCAGACTGAAAATGATTACATTTACGTGTAAAAAAAACTTTAATTAGCAGTCAATTTTTCAGCTTTGGAAATTGAGTTCAAAAGGTTAAACTCAATAATACCCGGATTTCTGGATTCAGGTGCTAAAGATGCTCAATATTTGGCTACAGAGACTGACAGATCACCTGATGTCAGTGAATATTTAAAACACTTTCAAATGCAACTTCATAGATGTTCACACCCTACATATAAGGATAAAAGCTCCTCTTTCATAGTTGGAGACATTGCAAACACTGAAGCATCACTTTTATACCCAAAGTATCACTTATTGCTATTATTTTTATTGCAATAGCATCTGAGATCCCCAGTTAGAAGCTCAAACACTGCACAGTTACAAATGGAAATGTAGGCCCTGGTCTGAGAAGAATACAGTATATTAGTCTTTCCCTCCTTCGTACACATTCCTAGCTATTCTTCCTACACATACAGACTGTGCCTGTGTCCCTTCAGTGAAAAATCTAGGATTATGACTTAGGATACATAAAAGAACTCAAGAACAGCTAAAAGCAGTTTAATGTGCTCAATAGAAAAAAAAAAAAATAGCATTTCCTGAAGATTCTTTTCAAGCTGTAGTATATTTAGTTTGCTTCTTTCAATAAATTTAAGCCCATTTTCAACAAGGTGAGTTGAAAGCAGTCTGAGATGCAAGAAAATTTAGAGCACTGAGAATGTGCAGCATGTATTCATATTCACCTTTTCCTTTGTGGATATCGATCGCCTCCTGACAGTCCACTGGCTCCTAAGTAGAATATGGGAAAGGGCTCTCTCAAACTCAGGTCATTTCTATTTGAGGCTGAAAGATGCTCCCAAGACATATACCCAGGATATAATTTAGCCTGTTGGAACCTATGTTAAAATTGAACTTGTTTACCAAATATAGCAGTAAACAGGACTGCAGGCATATCAAGACAGTCACACTGTAAATTCTAAGAAAGACTGGAAGGTTTCTCAGACTCAAACAAGTGCCCAGGTTGTAAGACTGCACTGTGCTGTGAGGAATTACTTTGTCGTAATTATCTTCTGCTGGCATAGCTCTATTCACAACTTGCATTAAAACAAATCAGTGTGCTAAGTACTTCTCTCACGCAAATCTTTATCTAAAAATAACAAAAACATCTCCCAACTCCTGATAAGTTGAAGCACTGTGTGGAATTCTTCTCCTGAAGACTACAAGGTATAGACTGTGATCTGCTGGAAGAATATCTTGGGAAAAAAAATTACACAAGTGAAGAAGTGCATGTATGCTTGTAAGTAGGTCTATGCATATTATTTTGCTTGCACGCATTCAGACCAACTCGAGCCAGTTACAAAGAAGCCCATTTAAAGGAAAATCCCTTCATGCTGACATGCATGAGCATCTTCAGTCCCCGAGGTATTTATTTAGCCATGAGAAAATGCAAAGAGGAGGTTATGGTGGAAGTCTTAAGCCAAATGTGAAGATTACTGTAAGCAAAATGCAGATAACAGTTTGCTAGCAAACTGCAGCCGCTCACAGTGTGAATATGGAAGTCATTTGCCAATGCCAACAGGCTTAGTATCAGAAATAGCTAATGGGAATAAAAAGAAAATCTATCCAACTTAAATTACAGATGAAGCTTTAAGAATAATTGGCAATTAGCAGCATTGGAAACCAGTCGATGTCGTACTTTTCAATGTCTGAGGGTGAAAGGCATGGGAAACACTGCGACCAAAGGCAGCCACAACAACAGGTTTATGTTTCATGTGAATGACAGAACCAGCAGCAAGCAGCGTCCTTCCTCCTCTGCTATTTGCCTTCCGTGCAGCGCCCATCAGTGCTCCAGGCCCGACCCTGTGAGAAGCGGCACCGGCGGGGAGTGAGGCGCACACTGCAAACACCAACGCGACACGGACGGAAACGTTGTCGCGCATCATCAGTAAACAGAACCTGTTGAGCGCTTTTATCCATTTTAATACTAATTAATCGATGTCGTGGTACAAACAAGCAAAATCACCTATTGGTTAAAATTCACCGTGTTTCGCCTACGGACCTGCGTCGCATTGTTAAACTACGTAACATCCAACGTTGTATTTGCCGAACGCAGATAGAGATATTCTAAACGGGTCATCCTGCTGCCCGCGGCCATGCAGAGCCGTCGGTGCGAAGCAAGGTGATGGATGCAAGTCGGCATCCCTAACGAGCGCCCGAAATCCACCCCAAAGAGCCACAAACAGCCATCCTACCAGACTCTCCTGCACACGAACTTCTCCCACATCAACTCCAGCTCGCTTCCGTCTCCTCGCTAGCTCCTCTTCTGCTCGGCTGAGGCAGGAGAACAGCTCCCAGCTCGACAAAGGAGAACGCTCCACCCAGGGCGGACATGCAGGCTGCAGCTGACACGCGGTTTCAGCAACATCTACCGCGGAGGGACGGAGGGACGGATGGGTGGATGGAGGCCGTGCGCCGCTACCCCTCTTCCCGCCGAGGCCGCGCCGTGCGGCGAGACGCGCGCTGCTTCCCCCGGGCCGGTAACAAAGCGCCGCCGCCCCCGCCCCGCTCTGCTCCCCCCCGCCGGCAGCTCGCCGCCGCTCCGCAGCTCCCCGCAAAGCCCGCGCTGGATCGCCGTCTCCCCGGAGGAAGCGGGCAGCGGGCGCGGCCTCGCGGGGCGAGCCGGCCCTACGGGGCAGCGAGGAGGCGCGGCGCGGGGAGGGCGCGGCGCTGCCACGAGGCGCCGAGGGGGCTCGCAGCCCGGCGGCACCCCAACCCCTCACGCCACGCCGGGGCTCGGCCCCCGGCCGGGCTTTACCTCCGACAGCGCCCGGCGGCCGTTCAGCAGCGCTCCCAGCGGCCGCCGGGGGAGGCGGTGAGCCGGGGCCCCGCCGCCGCCCGAGCGCGAGCGGCCCCGCGGGCGGACGCGGCCGCGCCGCGCCGGCTGCGGGCGTCGTCGGGCCGGCGGTAAGACCGGCGTCCCGGGCACCGTCCCCTCCGGGAAGCGTGGCCGAGACCTCTCGCGCTCTGGAGCCGCCTCTCGGGCTCGAGGAACGTGGGGACGTTGGGAATAGTTCGGCTTTGTTCTGCTTCGGGGGCACGTGTGACCTTCTGGGGGCTTTGTGCCGCTCAAAGGAAGCTTCGGGGGAAGAACTGCTTCTTTCCGTGGCGTTCGAGCTAAAAATACCGCCGTCAGGCCGCAGGTTTAGAGGCTTAATGCCGCTGAGGACGAGTTAAAATTGGAATATGCGTAAGGCTCGGATGCGCGGAGCGGATGGTTTCCTGGCGCTGCAATAACAGCTTGCCATCTTTCCGTAGTCTTCCCAGAGCTCCTGTGTCACCTAAAGGGCAGCTATGGACCCCGAGGCGGAGGTGAAGAAGCAGGTGAACCCTTTCTACTGCAATGTAAGTATTGCTCGCTGAGGACTGTAACAAATGCCACGTAAATGTGCTAGAACAAAATTGAACCGAACCGGGTATGCACTGTTCTGAGTTCTGTTTCTTATTTTTTTTTTTTAAATCTTGAACAAAATTGGTGCAGAACCAGTAGGTCGTTGGTTTTTGTTTGTTTGTTTGTTTTTCTTCTTGGAAATCTTTGACCATGTTTTGAAACGGATACTTCTTTCCTCACCTACTTCCTCTCTCAGAAGGAAGGAAAAGTCTTGATGTTAGTACACGGTCATTGGCTGAAGGCTGGTGTGCACTGCCTGGTGAAAATCGGTGTAGATCAGTGATTTTGTACAACTGGTGGGGTCTTCAGAGCAGTGCTGCATTGCAACGCCCGTATTTCTTGTGTTTACTTGTTGCTAGCAATGGGCTTCCTGAAGCTGACCCCCTGTAGTATTTCCTGTTTATGTGGTGAATTCGTTTTTGAGGAGGAGATCTATAGCTGACCAATGGCAGAACCCAACGGAATGGCATGAAGCTGCATCAGGGGGTCAGTTTGGGCCTTAGTAAAAAGTTCTTGACCAGAGGGTGGTGGGCATGGAACAGGCTGCCCAGGGCAGTGGGCACAGTCCCTGGCTGCTGGAGTTCAAGGAGCATTTGGACATCACTCTCAGACATAAGGCTTGAGTTTTGAGTGTTCACAGAATCAAAGAATCACAGAATGGCCAAGGTTGGAAGGGACCTCAAGGATCATGAATCTCCAATCCCCCTGCCACATGCAGGGCCACCGACCTCCACATTTACTACTAGACCAGAATGCCCAGGCCCTCCAGGGACAAGGCATCCACAACCTAACCTGTTCCTGTGTGGAGCCAGGAGATGGACTCAATGATCTTACATGTCCCTTCCAACCCGGGATATTCTGTGATTCTGTAATGACGTCCTGCTAAGAGTGCATGTAGCACCCGGGGTCTGGCAGTAAATGAGAGACTGAAGTGTCTTTAGCTTCTAGCTAAAGCTTGTGATGCAGATTCCTTGCTGTTATCTTTCCTCATTACAAATGTATTTGCCATTTCTTAGTATCTTGAAAAAACTTGCTGAGGTTTGTTGGTTTGAATTCAAATCAGACAAGGGAGTTTCAATTCCTGTGCCAGCTCTACTCCTTGCAAATACCAGTGAAAACAATAGCTGTGTTCACTCTGGCTTCTGGCAGTGCTAGGTTGCTGGTTTGCCTCTGTTCTACTCACAAAGTATTTCCATTTGTAACCCACATCAGCTTTCCTAAGTAGCATTTTTTAAAGGTCTTGCATTTTCTGTGTGTTCTCTGTTCCATATTGTTCACTTTATGTGATCCTTATAAGCTTACAAGTTTAAGGGTTGCACTATTTTTTCAAAACTTGAACAGAAAATATTTTCAGAGGCTGCTATGAACTTCAGAATCCCAAGTAACAATAACCATGAGGTCTTGCTGCTACATGTTCTACAAATACAGAACACGTTAAGACAAGCATCGTTTCTTAGTTTAAGATCGGTTATTGCTATTACTGATGTTCAAGAAGGTGTAATAGGAGTTGCCTTTCCAAAATAGATCTCTGTGCTTAAGAGGACTGGTATATAAAAAAATATATGATGCTTGGCTAGTTGGGGAAGCTCTTCTGTTGGGTCACAAGCCTCAGAAAGGTCCCCCTTTGCTTTCTAAGTTCCTTCTCTGAGAGGAGTTTGGATGCAGCTAGGCCCAATCTTAGTCCCAGACTTGGTCAATCATTTATGTCCAAAGGATTTTGTATAGCCTTGACCAGAGTCGTGTTTGCCTGTTAAAACCTCTCAGGGGTTTTCACTGAAACAGATTTGCAAAGTGATTGATAGCTTGTATAGGCAGCGTATTAAACAGATTCAGTAGTGCTGCTGATAAATACAGTAGCTGCGTTCATGCTAAATATCTTAAGGCTACACATTAACTAATTGAGCTATATTAACAATTCACCTGGGTATCATCTGCAAAGTAGCAGAAGTGCAATTCCTTGCTGAAAGAGATGTGCATGCCAATGGGGAAAGGAGGATGAGTCAGTTTCCCACCCCATTCTCTGCTTTGTTTTACCCAGCAAAAAGACAGTGATTGTGGTGCACTTCACTGACACGGATCAAGTGCACCAAAGCAATTTATCAAATTCTGAGGAAGCTGTTGCATACATGAGATATAAGCAGGGTATGAAAAACATTTGACTTTGCTGAAAAGCGGAGAAACTTCCATTGGTTCCTTAATACCCCATTTTCAGTTCCCTAAAATGTGAAGGATTGTTTCTAGGTTAATTATCACAGGGTTTTATGGTTGCCATGTTTTTGCCAGAGGCACTTCTCTTTTCCTTGATAACTTCTGGCCATAGCTCAGGCCCTTGACATGAGTACCGGGCCGCACGTGGTTAGGCATAGATAAGGTGAATGGAGGCAGTTGGAGGGAATGGTGTAACGAGGCATAGCTACAGCCTTATCCAACCTGCATGGCAGGGACTGTTCTTGTTATCAGTCAGAGGACAGCTACTGGACCTACACCCTGTCCTGTTCTCTAGTCCTGCACAACCTCTCCTTCAGCAGGCTCTGTCTGGGCCATATTCCACAGTCAGACCCATCATTCCGCTCAAGAAAACAGAGCAACTCATCTCAACAAATTGTTGACAAAGAGACTAGATTTATGCTAAGAATTGGGACTGGGTCACATATCCTATGCTTAAGAGCATCTAATTAATCTTATTGTGTTGTTAATTAAAGAAATGTAGGACTGATTGATATGGAGGTGTGGTTGCTCTTCTGGTTTCAGCCCAGGCCTCGCCCTGTCACTGTGGTCACCAATCTTTGAGTGTTAAACCACACACCTCCACATCTCTCAGGTGCTTTGGCTCCTGCCTTTCCTCAAGCCCAACTCAATTCTTTGCTGATTTATGGTTGCCCTGTAGTGTGACACAGCAAACCTGGTAATTTCCTACAATAAAGCAGTCAACTTTGGTTTACTCTGGCGTCACTTTTTTGCCAGCTCAGTAAAGATCAGGAACACAGAACTATCCTTTTATAAGGATTCAGGGTGCAGGAATACAAGAAGTCATAGGCATGTCAGGAGCTAGGTGTTAGGAAATTGTAGATGCAGCAGATGGGTTGAAAGTTTCTGGCAATTTAAGAGTATTGAACTTGTGTTTTTGTTCTAAAGCATTATTTTTTTTTTCTGCTGGCTTGTGTGCAGTGCTAGAAATACTTCTGCTCTTTAACCTAGATTTGCAAAATCTGGTGTGCTTCCGCATTAAACTTGCAGACTCACTTCCTTGGATTCAAGCACAAGAAGGTAAGACCAGTTCTTCAGTGCACCTTATGTCAGATTTTCTAGATTTACTTAACAGTAGAATATGGCTTTGAAATTTCTCTCTCTCTTTTTTTTTTTTTTGGTACATTAATAACATCAGAAAAGGCGTATAAAAATTTGTGCCTTGTATTGTGGATTAGTGAACAGAATACATCGGAATGTTGGAGAATGTAGGACTGTTAATAAGTCCAGAATGGAAATATTTAAATAATGTACTTATTTTTGCCTAGTTATCCTTTTTTGAGTGTAATATAATTTTCTGGAGGTAATCTAGAGTATTAGTGTTAATCTAACTTCTTTTATTAACAATGAAACTTCAACATTGCTATTTTTTGAATCACAAGTGACTTTTTCCTTCATTGGTGATTGATGACTTAGGTTGAAGAAGCCCTGAAGGCTCATGGCATTGGTAAGTGCAAGTATTTATAGATGCGCCTTTCAGCCTGCCTCAATTTAGAGGAAAAAAAGACTTTCTTGAGATTTGTGCTGTAAGACCTATCTTGTGTTCTTTAGTGATGTAACTGTATAATCCTACAGAAAAAAAAAATAATAATACGAGAGAAGTTTATTAAGATTAATTGGCTGCAATACTGATGATCACCTACATTAACTTTTGAGAAATGTCAGAGAATTTGAGACCTTCAAGATTTAAAATACATTTGAAAAGATCATGCTTCCCAAACCGTGTACCTACTCAATGCACACTTTTTATTTGGTTTATAAAAGAGCTTATTAACCCCTCAGTACTTTGTCCACTTCTGGGGCCCCCATCGCTAAAAGGACATGGAGTTGTTGGAGCAGGTCCAGAGGAGGGCCATGAAGATGATGAGAGCACCTATCCTACGAGGACAGGCTGGGAGAGCTGGGACCCTAAAGGGGCCTACAGGAAAGCTGGGGAGAGACTTCTTATAAGGGCAGGTAGTGACAGGACAAGGGGAAATGGCTTTAAACCGGAAGAAGGCAGATTTAGACTAGATATCAGGATGAAGTTCTTTACGTGAGGGTGGTGAGACACTGGAACTGGTTGCCCAGCTAGGTTGTGGATGCCCCCTCCCTGGAAGTACGGAAGGCCAGGCTGGATGGGGCTTTGAGCAACCTTGTCTAGGGGGAGGTGTCCCTGCCTATAGCAGGGTGTTGGAACTAGGTGATCTTAAAGGCCCCTCCCAACCCAAACCATTCTATGATTTTATGATCTTAATAATTAGCTGAAGCAAAGGACTTTAATAGGTTTAATTTATCATTAAAGCTTTTCCAGTTTTTTATGCACTGCTCTAGTTCCAGTAGGAATGAGGACATAGCTATAGCTGTTCTGCTGCTCCGTGATGCACCAAAATATATTTACAGCTTTGTACAGTGCACAACTCATATTATGAGTTTGTTGTTTATTGTAGTTTTCTAAAGGTTCTGCAGCTCCAACACTATCAGATGCCATATGCAGACAGAAAAAATAGCTGGGGAGAAGATAGCTGCAGAGCTTTTAGAAAAGGTAGAAAGGCTATGGGCTGAATCAAGTACCCTGGGAGGCAAGAGGTTTAAGTGTCTCAAGTTCAGTGGATTTAAACTAAACTGCTGTGATGTATTAGATTAAGAAGACCTGAAAATTATGAATTGAAGCTTTGTTAATTATAGAATAAGAGATATTTGCATTGCAGAGAATCAGTCGGACTTCTCCCTTGTTGCAGATTGCCTTCTATGTAAATTAAATTACAACCAAAATTACTTACAATTCAAGCCACTCTTTAAGAATTTAATTTTATGGTATGTGCTTATCCCCATGCTGTGAGATAGCTAGTGATTGAGTTGGTCTTTCTCTTCCTGCTTCATTGTGTTAATAAAGACGTGCTGTTGTTTGGTATAAATGTGCATTGTAATTTTCACTTGTGGGTTTTTTAGTTTAGTTTTGGTTTGTATTTTAGTTAAAACTGCGAGTGGCACAGGGGACCGAGTGAAAGTACCTGTAAAACTTCCTGGTTACGGTAAGAACACTTAATGCCCTTCCCTATACCTATCATCACCCCATTACAAAAAAAACAAAAAAAAGAAATAGGCAAAAGAAAATGTTTTGAGGTACAGCTGTCTGAACCACATAAAATCAGTTGGAGTTCATTTTTATCAATTTTATTTCTGATCTACAGTACATTTTATAATAACACCTAGAACAATGCTTGCAAGCTTGACATTATAGAAAGTGCAAATAGGACTTTAGGGGTTATGTTACTTGATAGCTGACTTGATTCGTGATGTAGGGCCCATTATAAGCAGGGATTCACTTACGTGTGAATTACTTAGCAGGTGTTCTCTGGGCCAGAGGTTGGAGTGAGGACTCCATTTCATTTTGGAGTTTTGTGTCATGGCTTGAGACTGTGAAGACTGACTGGTGGGTTTGTAATGTGAGATTACATGAAAGCAATTTTATCTTACAGTGCAAGCTAAGCCAGAAAGGTATCATGGACAGACCTTGGAAGAACAGCTTAATACATGTAAAGATTCAGAACCTGCACTTGGTGAGAGTTTTTAATATTGTAATTGCTTGCTTGTATGATGTTTATCTTTGAAGAATATTGAGCAATTTTTTAAAATGTAAGCCTTTATTATACATTATCTAGTTCTTCTGAGTGTACATTGATACAAAGTGGTATGGTATGAGAGAGACTCATCTTAGTGGCAGCATTATTGAATTTAATGTGGAATGTTTTTGTGGTCTAGAAACAACCTAAGTTGGTATGATAGTAACACTCATTTAAGTCAAAGTTTCTTTTTTTTTTCTGATGTAGCGGCTCTTCCCGAGGAGGAAAGGGAGAATGGAATGGACAGGAAAAATAATTACAGGGGCATATATTAAAATGTTCAGAGAAATAGATTCCTTTCTGAGTCTCTGAGTCCTTTTTTTTTTTTTTTTTAATGTTGCTATTAATTTTTAAGTTTTTTTTTTTTCATTGTGTCAAGTTCTGTGTGGTAAACATAAGGCATCTTAAAGACATTTTATATCTTTGATGTTGAAAAAGTCTAGAAGACAAGGCAGCCAAAAAGTGGAATAACTTGTAGGTTTGAAAATCTTAATTCATGCGTTTGACATGCAGTATTGATAGTTTCTTTTAGTATCTCTTTTGTAGCTAGCACTGATTATTTGCTTCTTAAGTTCCAAAATATAGAACACATTGTTTCAACCAACATCACAATTCCAAACTTTTCTTTCTTTCTTTTTTTTTTTTTAATAAATCAATGCAGGACTTAATTATATAATTGAATATCGATCAAAAGATAATTTTCCTTTTCTCTATGAGTGTCAACTGTGCCACTGTAAAACAGGATTGAGCAACATGTTCATGCATGTTTGTGGCTCCAAGCACAGACTGGCATACCTGGTAAGATTTTACTTTAAAATACTTCTGTTTTGTTGTTGTAGATTTTGTTTTGCTTAACTAGAGAAATTGGAAATTGTATCTTTTAATTAAAAAAGCATGTTTGTAGGCTGTTATGTTCTTACAAAAGCTTTTATGTATTTATGCTGTAAGCATGCAAATTGGTTTATGCTCTAAAAAACAGATTTAAAATTCACCTCATCGATAATATGTATGCCTGGGAGTTGCTGACACTGAGTTGTCAGCTTATTTTGTTTTGTTTGGCCAGCAACGCCAATAACAAAACCCATCATGTAATTGACTACAAGTAGATTTTTAATTAAAAAAATGTATTTTAAAGAACTAGACTAATGAAGAAATTGTTCCATCTTTCAGAAGCTAATGTTATGAGACATATTGCATTGGTTCTGCAATGATGTTCTTCTTGCACATCATGCTGGTCTTGTTCATTAACTCAGCTGGATATGCTCAGTGAGATTTGTATTGATGGTTTTCATGCTATTAGCTCTTGTATTTCTTGTTAGCTTTGAACTGTTTCCTTCAGTTCTGAAGCTTACTGCATCTATGTTATATTCTTAAAAACTGTAAAACATAGTAGTCATGCTTCAGCAAGGATAATGTTTAATTCATGCACCTGGGATGGTTAGCCATAGTGGGACAGGCTAGTTCTGAATAAGAACTAGAGGTTCTTGTGGCCAGCCATCTGTAGATGACTAAGTAGTGTACCTTGGCATCAATGGATGTTAACAGCGAACTCAGTGTTGCTAACAAAGGCATAGCCAGTAGATCAAGGGAAGTGATTATTTCCCTTTTCTTGTTATCTCTTAGTCTGTATCTAGAATACTGTGTCCAGTTTTGTGTTCCTGCAAACAAGAAAGTTACTGATGAGGTTGAGCAAGTCCATGGAGAGCTGCCAAGATGAGAAGCACTCCTCCTTTGAGGAGAGGCTGAGGTAGTTGAATTTGTTCTGACTGGAGAAGAAAAAGCTACAGGAGAATTTGGTCCTTCAGTACCTCATGGGAGGTTGTTAATAAGACAGAATCAAGCCCTTTCTGGAGATGCTTGGCAGGAATGTGAATTCAAGCAGGGAAATTTCCTGCCTGACATAAGGTTTTCACTACGAGGACGGTCAAACATATTGGAGCAGATAGACCAGAAAAATCACGGAATCTCTGTCTCCAGTGCTTTTTAAGACCAAATGGACAAAGCCCTGTGCAACCAGTTCAGATTTGAGTGTTGAGCCTGCTTTGAGCAGAAGATTTGACCTTGGTCCTCTTCATTTTCTGCAATTATGTACCTAAACATTTTAATACCTTCTGTTTTGTATACATACAAATTGATTTTTCTCCCATAAGCATTAGCTGTTGCAAAGCTTGAAAAAGTTGCATGGGATAAAGTGTGACTTCATGATTTCCATTTCCTTATTTATCTAGAAACAACATTATCCTGAGATAGCAGAATCTGATGAAGTTAAGGGAAAAGGCTCTGAACTGAACAGAAAAGTTAGGCAAGTTGCATTAACAATTGAGAAGAAGGAAGGAAGAAAACAATTAAAGGTACATTTCTTCAAGAATTTCAGAATGTATACAATAATAAATAAAATGAAAATTATTTCTTTTATAGTGGGTGGATATGCTTGGCATGATAGGAAAACTTTTTAAAATAATTTTTAACCTTTATTAGAATTATTTTTATCTTCTTAATATTACTGAGAGTACTGAGAGTATCCTGGATGCAATTTTCTATTGGTCATTCTCATCATAAGCATTTCTCTTGTTTGAAATAATACTTGAGCTACCTGAGCCTATAGAAACACAGTTGTGTGGAGCACAACATCCAGAATATCTATATTGATATGTAATCAATTCCCAATTGCATGTGCAAAATAACTTATTTCATTGTTGCCAGGAAACTGTTTTTTATATTTTCCCAAATGAGTTTCTGCTTTATTAGCATCCTATGGCAGTTGACAAAAGAATCAGATAAAAAAAAAAAAAAAAAAGTGAGTAAGGAGTGGAAGTTTGCAGGTAGATTTGAGGTTCTCAGCAATGGCCTGGCATCAAAGGAGCACCATGAGTGTAAATTGTTGTGAGTCCTGTTAGAATCATGTTCTTATGAAGATGTCTTCATATTGCTTTCAGTTGTTGTTTATACCACAATAATGTTTAAAAAACAACTTGATTCAGATACTTATCAGTCTTTATGCTATGCCTTAAATTCGTACTGATTTCAGTGTCTGTCAACAGCATGCTTGTTAAGCAGTGCTTCTTGGCAAGAGCTAATAATACTATTAAGTATTGTCTTTGTACAGGACCAAAATCTTAAATGTTAAATTATGCAAGGTCTGGCTTCTGGCAGAGTTGTAGGTTCTTACGTATGGAATTTGTTTGCACACAGGATGTTATTGTTTGCAAGCAAACCAACATAATGTGATTAATACTTCTCCGGCATGATCGTGGAAATAATATACATGTATATGTTTATTTTCAGATTTTTCTTGATGGATATAGAATTATATATAATACAGATTTGCTGTAGATTGTCTCTGAAAAAAAACACATAAAAAACAGAACAGTTGAATTGCATCCATAACAAGTTCATCATTGGTTTAAGGAACTTTGAAGTGCATAACTTGTTATTAATTTGATATATCTTTCATAATCCATCTTTTTTGTATTTTATTTGAATATCTACTCAGGGTTTTATGCTGTTGTGTTTAATGTTACTGGTCAAACCAATACAAAGTAAATATTTAATGAAATACATAAGATTTTATCTGCAAAATACCAAACGTCACTTGGTCTTATTTGTAATAATTATTTGATAATATCTGTATTATATATTATTTTAGAACATATTTTATATTATTTTAATTTATAATTTGCAATAATTATTTGTATTTTTAGGTTGTTATAGAAACTCCAGTAATCAGAAAAAGATGGCAAGAATGTAAGTGTGTTCACTGGGATGTAACCCATACATTTCTGACCCGGGTAAACTTGTTCTGAAACAGCTTTATTTCAGGGCAGGTCGAAAGGTTTGGTCAGAATGACCTTGTGTGAGTATGTTGTTAGTGTGTTTTGTAAGGTCTATTATCCTGAAAATTTGTTGGATGAACAGTTTTTTTTTTCTCCATGAGCCGCTAGAGAGACCTGTTATTTATGTCAGCATTCTCTCTCCTTCTTTCCATTCTCCCCCTCATCCACAATACTAAAAAGTCTTCCTTGTTTTGCAGAAATGTATATACCTTTTTTTTTTTTTTTTTTTTTTTTACAACTGTAGTCTCTGCAGTGCCAGCTACTCACAGGCTTTCTGGGGAACTGGGCAGAAGGAGCAGGCTGGAGCTCAATGTGTACATTTAGCCAAGCAATCCAAAGAGCCAGGTGTAAATCTCTTACCTGTGGAAGAAAGCCTTCAGTTGTACCAGCCACTGGTGCTCAGAAAGCTGTAGGAACATGGTGTCTGTGAGACTTCTCCACTCAGTTTAGTCTTCCACAACTTGTTTGTTACCATCTGGGTAGACAGACAGTACAGCTGTGTGCTGTTCAAGGAAATGGATAGGAATTGTTACAGAACTCTGGTTTTAGGACTTACGTGGAAACTTGGATTAAAACTAATATACTAATCTTAATGCATATTAATATGTAAACTGTGTTGTAAAATATGGAAGTAATGTGGAGATTATTTCTAACATGATCTCAATTAGCAGTGATGTGCTCTAAAGAGGAAAGTTTTCCATTTCAAATCTAGAAAGGAGCTTTGAAATAAGTTAAACCCTACTCAAAATCCTTTCAGTTAATGAGTCTAATTTTGCACAGTGTAGCATTCTACTATGTTTTATAATATTTAATTCTTTTAAGAAAGAGTTTTGTGTGTAGTTATAGCCTGGATATAAAATAGTTAAAACTTTTAGTTAATCTTTTATATATTGTCACATAATAATGCATACGAACTTATTCATGTTTGTAGCTAGTAATACACAGAAACAGTGCTAGTTACAGTTCAGGTAAACTTTCAGAACTACTATAAATAATTTCCTTTTAACTTCTATCAAGATATTGTCCATCTTGCTACATTTCAAGCATGTTTGTTTAGATCCTAATGCAGATGATAGCCCGTCAAAAGCTAAAGTTCAGCATGTGGATGCATCACTTAGTAATGAAGAAGGAATGGACTGTAAAATCAAGGATGGAAAATTGCCAGATCCGATTCAAGGTCAGAGAACAGTGGTTTTGTTTTTTAAACTTGTACCACTGCATGAATTTACTCAGTATGTACTTGTTTATGGTTTTAATAGCAATGCTCTGCTGTAGATGTTGTATTTACACAGTGTGTGGGGCTTGGGATCTGGCAGGCAGAAAGAATAATCCTAGTGAAGAAAACTGTCCAGGTTTACTTAAAGTTACTATAGCTGGTTATGTTAGAACAGAAA
Source organism: Chrysolophus pictus (assembly GCA_037305975.1). Lineage (NCBI taxonomy): Eukaryota > Metazoa > Chordata > Aves > Galliformes > Phasianidae > Chrysolophus > Chrysolophus pictus. Next base: position 36,142,063 of record CM074577.1, read on the forward strand.
CAGAATTCATAAGCAGAACTTTTAACTGTTTTTACTTTATTTTTGGAGCAAGGGGCCCAGGTTCTTTTTTGAACATACTGAACATTCTTCAGTGTCAGGGTTAAAACAACAAACAAATTGGGACAAGCTGCAGGCCAGACTGTTTGTTTAGGACACAAAAGGAATAAAAAGAAAGTAAAATAGATATATATTTTTTGATCATGTAAAATGACTGAATAACATGTCTTTTCATGAAAACAATAGAATCAAGTGTTAAAATTAGTGAATGCCATGTAATGGAAGAAGTCCTGCCATGTCAGAAGTTACTGCTTGTAGTAAACTTAATGTCAGAGGGGGAAGTGGGCTACCGTCTAAATACATTTTATTTATTCTCATTTAGAATATTTCTGGTCAGAATTATAGACTTGGTTCAGCTATGAAGCACAAGCATTTGATATTTAGGTTCTGGTTTTGATTTTATTTCTTTAGATTATTTACACCTCCGGATTTCATTAATATTGCTTTAAAAAAAATCCAAGCAAAGATTACTTAAATTAGAATGTTGGAAAACTGTTACTAAAAACTGTTTTTTATTGCCTTTAGAAGAAGAGAATGTTCAAGAGGAGCAGGAACACTGTCAGAAAGAACAGGCAACACCAGATGAGAAGGGTGAAACTAACACAGCTGTCGAAAGCACTAAAGGCAACCTCACTGAAGAAGGCAGCAGTTCTGAAAAGTAAAACAAAACTAGATAAATCCATCACCCCTGAAATCCTTAAATTACTTGAAGGGAAATGTTCTAGATGATGACTGCCTACAGTGGATTTGCATGGAGTGTACTGTAAAGAATGAGTGGGTGCAAAAGTAGTAGAATGCACGTCTTCTGAGAGTGTGTGCATGGCTGTAAGTTCCTCTTATCAACAGAAAATATGTAAATTTACCTCAGATTTGCTCTAGATGTGATTACTTTTTAACAGTGTTATTCTTAATACACAAACTTTGTTTTGTGAATTAAAAAAGAATATTTCCTAGTGATTTAAAAATTCCCTCCGTTTCCTAACTTTAAACTGGTTGCATATCTATCAGCCATGAAGAGCTGGCACCTTCTGCTTATTTATTGTTACATAGTAAAAGGAAAAATGTCTTTCTGTAGGATTCTCGCCTTGCTCTTGGGCAGACATTAAGGAAAAGGATTAATAACAATTGAATTCAAGTCCATGTTTTTGAATCTTTATATTTATTTGTCTGGTTTTGAAAGGATTGTAGCAGATCTTAATCTGGAGAGTAAATTAGTTTGTAAAAACATCAGAAATAAGGAGCGTAGCAATTGAACAGATCAGTGTGACAGGAAAAGCATTACAACAAAGGTGTGATGATGAAAGGACCAGCACAATAGATAGGTGCTATAAAGGAAGGGAAGAAGATTGCTCACCCATATTAGAAGATTCCAGATTGACAGAAGAAAGCTTCACCAAAGGGAGATCTCCAGAAAGAGATCCTTCCCCAGCAGCAGTCAGCCCTTAAATGAGATCTAAGAGAGGTGCAGCCAGGCTTCACCCCTTCCAGTCACACAGGTGAATTGCCTTCATCTGTGCTCCCAAGGATGACTGGGTCCTTTCCCCAGGTGCTCAACCAGTGGTTCAGGCTGTGACTCAACAGTTCCCATACAGGGAGCTAATAATATCTCAGACATTCATATCTAGGTTTCACCAGACATCTATGGGTGTCCTGAGTGATCATGATCTTGGAAGGCTGTAATTGCAGAACTGTGCAAATAAGGGTTAATAAATTTAAGCCAGATCAGTCTTTGTATGCCCAGTATTTCTATGGCCATACTACAAAATGCTATTTTTTTTTTTTAATATCTTTTTAATGATATCTGTGCCCCCTGAAATGTCTGCAAGTGAATGATAACCTTTCAGAGACATCTTTCAAAGTATAGTGTGTCAGTAATTTAAACTGATTATCAATTGCTTGATAGATCAACCATGTGGAAAGTCTGTGTGTGTGCACGAGTGTTTGTGTGTATTATTTAATATAATAAAAGAAATAGCATCTGTTTTCTATCCAAAGATGTGAGACCAATATGCAACTGCAAGAAGAAAACGAGGAAGTCGAGGTGAATATTCTTTCATTAATGGATTGTTCCAGTTTACACATAGTTGGGATAATAATTAATATATGGCAATGTTGTTTGCTTTTTCTTATTCAAATTAATAATATTATCAACAACAAATTACCCGTGAGTTACTATGCAAAACTTTAAAAGTATTTTTTCAGGTTTTGTTGTGAAAGCATATTATTCGGTACAAGCACATTCAGTTAAATTAGAGCAAGCATCTAGAATAACCAATAGTTATTACTTTTGATTGCAGTTCTAAGTAGTGCACCTAATAGATGTTGTTTATGTTAAACAGCAAGCATCTGCAGCAGCTGCTGAAGAATTCACTAGTCAGGAAGAACTGCTGAGTTACCTGGTAAGCATTACATCTTAAGCCTTGCAATGTCATTTTTTAAAAACTCACAGAATTGCTGAGCGCTCAAAAATTACTCATTTTGATTAGCAATTAGTCAATATCAAGATCTTATTTAGTAGTTGGTTGGTATTTAATAGTACTAAAATATTTGAGCAATGAACAAAGGGAAGAAGCTGTTTTCAAGGGATGAAATCTGGTTTTACTTAGAAAATAAAAATAAATAAATTCCATCTCTTCAGGTTGTAAAATAGTTGGCAGAACAGCTGAGTTCTGTTCAGTTGTCAAAAATGTGTGTTGTTTACACATTCATATCAGGAGTGGTAAGTGGTGGAAATGGTAATTTTGTTAAAAGCATCACAAAGAACTTACTGTATATCTTTAACAGTAGTTACTGTGAGTCAACTGCTGCATGGCAATTCCAGCAGTATTTATCATGTGTGTATGTATGTGTGTCTATATATCTATACGCATTTCCCTTTTAACAGCAAAACTGTAAAGATTGTACCTTTCTAGTAGTGCATCTTCTTTCTTAGCGTGATTGTCCTCTGACAACAAGGGGAAAATTGTTGGGATTGTGACTGAAAGCTGTTCAGTGTTAGCATTTGCAGTCTTGTTTTCACAGATTGCATTATCTGTTTCTATTGATTTTTGCTTTAATCCTCTTCTCTTCTGACACAAAAGTTGTCTTACATAGTTGAAGTAATTTTACAAGTATCTTTTCTGGACTTGTTCTTCATATCATACAATAATTCCCAGTTTTTTCAGTGATTATTCTTACTGCATAGTTTTTAAGTGAGGAAAAATCTGTATGCTCAGCTTTTATCTTTAAAATAATTCAATTTTCTTATTACTTGGCAGTTGAAACATCCTTGCCCAAGTCTACTTCTCCTTTTCCTCCTAGTTTTTAACAGGAGACACAAATACTATCAGCAATAAAAATATAATCTAGTCCTTGTTGTGCTGTCACATATGAATTTGTGCAAGTTACATGTGATTATTCTTTAATTTTGTTTGGCGTATTTAAAGGTGTTTGCTTTCAATCTGGACAGAACTGTGCTTACATTGTGCTCAGTGGAATTATTTTCAGAAGAACTTTGTTAGTATAGCCACAAGGATGATGCATGTAGCTGTCTTTGTGAGGGCTGTTAGCACTACAACTTTCTCCCCAAAGAGAGCCCTCTGTGTTTCAGCTATTTTATTTTCCCCTTGGGATTCTTTAGAAGGAGGAAAGAGCTAGTATAAGGCAAGGTGGTGTATATCTTCAAATTCAGAAGTGTTCTGGCTTTACTGCTGCTTTGTGGAGAAACGGGTTATGACTATCTGGCCTCATGGAGGAAATTGTATACATTCACTTAAATGCAAATTGCTCAGGCAGAGATCAAAACCCTTAAGGGAAAGCATTTTCCTGCATGTTTTTCGGGGAACATTCTGGGGTTATTTCTTTTCAAATGATTGTCTTGGATAGCTGATGCAATATTCTGTTAGGACCATCTCCCATTTCTCCCCTCCCACTGTGGTTTCTGGGAAATAGAAAGTTTATTTACCTTGTAACTACAGCCATACCTGACAGGAGAATAGAAATATAAAAATAAAATGGTTCTTTCAGTATTTGTTTATATGCTGTGATACTTGTATCTTTCAAAGGAAAACATTTTTATGTTGTGGATTTTTTTTCTTTTTTTCCAGCAAAGTTTTGAGATACTGAATGAAGATGATGCTGCTTTTATCCTAAAAGTCACACAGACTCTCACAGATGCATTGGTGGAATATCGTCAGCAAGCTGCATCAAAAAAAGTAATGAGGTTTTGATTCTTCAAATCTATAGGTTCATGTGATGAGGGATTTTTGTTATTACAGATAATTTACTTAAAGTTATCATGGCAGATGTACTGAAAATTTTGGCTATTTTATGCTTGAAGAATTTTTTAAGTCATGACAGGATAAACTTGCAGCTTTTCAGTTGAGTAGTCTCAATGCTCTGTCTTCAAAGGTGCTTTTAAAATTAAATTTAATATTTTTTCAAGAAGCCAAAATGCATTTTAGCCCGTATTTCCCATGCTTTTCCTTGCATCTAAGTTTTTCTTCCAATTTACCCCCTTTTTAATCCCAACCATTGGTTTTCTCAACTCTTCTGACCTCCCTGATAGTTTTGTTCTGTATTTCCTTTCCCAGCCTTGCCCTGCACTTTGTTCACTAATGTGTAATCTAACATTATTGACACCAGTTTTCTTTCTTATACAATTTTTCGTTTGCTCCTACTCTTAGGCTGCTCCTTTTGAGGTCTCTTTCTTGCTCTATTATCAGAAACCAGTCCCTCCTGCTCTTCTGTTCTTGCTTTTGACTGACTTGTCTTTCAATGAGCACAATATGAAGGTGTCTTGAATTCTTCTCTGAGTCTATTGTGGTGATCATTTGTATCCCATGCTTCTCCCATTCGTACTACGTGATATCATAACATTCAGACTCCACACTGACATCCAAGAGGGATGGTAAGAACTTTCCTCTTGTTGGTAATCCATTTAACATATTTGTCATTGGAAACCATGCCCATTTTGCCTTTTGACTTTTCTAATAGAATTTCAGAGTCAAACAAAATTTTCCTTTGCCACAGCAGCTACTCCTTGTACTCCAGCTACATAACTACTTCATTATTTAAAAAGGAGAGGCTAAGTGGAAAATGCCAGATAAGTATCAACCAAACAAGTTGTAGGGAATCAGAGAGCATATGATTCGAAAAAAAGTGTGTGGCAGTTGTTTTGCTTTGTCATCAAAAGCTTTAATTAGTTCAGAATGTTATTGCAGCGTTTCTTTCCATGTTATATTCTATCTTTACTGCTTTCTTTCTGCCTCAAAAAGGCAGTACTTCTCCAAGATGAATTTCATGCCTATAATTCTCATTATTTACTCCTTTTAACTTCCTTAATAAATTTACGTTCATCTTATGCCTGCTGTTCTTCCATAGAAGATTTTTATGTTCAAATGTAAAGAGGGCAAAATCTGATATACTTCAAAACAATCAAGTCCTAACTGAAGTAACTTCTAGCCCAATAGCTATAGAAAAATAAAATAAACTGACCTGAGAAAACACTTTCATATCCTGAACTTCTTTCAACAGACATTTATTTATTTATTTATTTAAAATCCTTGGAGTTTAAAATACTTGCTTTTTTTAATCTGGCAGGCTGAGAATTAGGTTTCATAAGCAACAATTGGCCTAAAATAGTGTTTTTTAGATATTGACAGATGCCATAAGAAATGTGTGCATAGGAGTTCAATGCCAGCTATATTATTTTCAAATAACTTTTTGTTTTTCAAATTTGTAATATCTCATCTGTTTTTGTGGTCACTAAAGTGTAGCATTTTGTCATTTTAGGGTTTTATTTTGATGAAGTGCTGAACACAACTTTTTTCAAACTTGTAGGACCTCTTAGATAATGAATGTAATGGAGAAGAAGCACTGGAACATTCTATGGAACAATCTGAGCTGACTTCGGCAGATATTAGTGATTCTGATACTGGTAACGTTAGCATAACACTCTCAAAGTGCTTTAATCTAAATATTAGAACAGTAGTTAAGATTAAATTCCAGAAAGCTGCTTTTATTTTTCTGCTTCTCTAAAAGTAGAGCTTAAAAGCAGAATAAAGCCAAGTAATTTAGATTAATAGTTTTGGGTTTTTTTCATCCTCTACAGACATATAGAAAAGGGAGCCTATTAATAAGCATTCATCTTACTCTAACTGTGTAATCAGTTCTTATTTTCCTAAAAGCAGCTCTTTCTAAAGAGGCTCTCAAAGTATAGCTCTTTTGTTTTGTTTTATCTTTTTGGCACATCGTTTTCTGGTTTTGGTGGAGGCTTAATGCAGATCTAGTCCAAGCAAGATGGTAGCATAAACAAAGTTATGGAAAGTTTTGTTTAACATTTGCATATTTCCACTGCCTGACTTCAGTGCTTCTGATGAGTCTTAAAAAAAAAGAATCTTGGATTTCTGTGAGAGGATTTCCTTCTCAATATAAACAAATTATTACTTTTCACATAAGATGATTGGAATTACTGTCCTAAATTTGGAGATAAATATGCCCAGAGTACTAGCATATCTATTTTGCATCATTTTTTTTCTATACAGTGCCAGTTTTCTTTTCTGTAAAGCTGAACTTTTGAGACCTCAGTTAATACAATGCTAATAACAAAAATTGCAATTACTTGCAATATGAAAGAATTTGAACTCTTAGTTGCTTTTTGTAAGTGATAATACAAGGGGCTTTCACCCACCTGCCACCTATGTTCCTTCAGGATTTTCTGTAAATAGAAATCATTCCTGACTTGTCAGTTGTGTGAAAATGTTATTAATGAAGTTGGATGTGGGCCTTACCAATGATAATGCTGCTGTGCTAGACTGGAAATGTTTGCTTTGAAAGACCCTATTTGGATAACTAAGTAACGAATAGCCTTCAGAATCCTCTCTAGCTGAAAAACAGTATTTCTTTTCTTTAAGACAATTCAAGCAGCCCATCGGCTAAAAAGTCCTTTTCAATAAATGAGGAAGATGAACTGCAAAACTTTTCAGCTGGCTCTTTGGACACAGCATATGAGAACAACATCACCACTGAATTTTTGAACAGCGTGAGAAATATGGATGTTGAGGAAGTTACTGCTACTCTACACAAAATAGCAGCTACAAATCCAGCTTTCAGAGGTATTTCATGTATACTTGAAGACACAAACGTGTGAAAATGTACATAACAATTTTAGCTCTGTGAAACGTTAATAATTATATGGGGAAAGAACTTTGAGATATTGGGTAGGCTTTTTCCCTTTTAATTTTTACAGGAGCCAGTTTAGGTTGCCTCTACACATAAATGTTAAACAGACTTTTTTTTCTAATCATTTTTTCATTCGTGCATAGTAACATCTGCAGGGTAAAAAATAGTAAAATAAAATCAAGCGTGCTGTTATTAGGTAAAAAAATGAATCTCATCTATGTGATAACTGGTAAATCAGTGTAGGTGTTTTGGGACAGTTTCTTAAGTGACAGAAGGGGGAGGGGGAAAGGAACAACATTCCCCAACTCATCTCCACCCATTTTTATTGCTGAGCATGATGTTGAATGATGTGGAATATCACTTTGGCCAGGTGGGGGGAAGCTGTTGTGGCTGTGTCCATTCTCAGTCTCTTGCCCACCCTCAACCTACTCAGTGGGAGGGTAGTGAGTGGAGAGAAGATGGGAGAGCCTTGGGACTTGTGAAAGCTGTCTTTAGCAAGAGCAATTACACTGCTGTATTTTCAACACTGTTTTAGCCACAAATCCAAAACACAGCAACACATGGGCTGCTGAGAAAGTTAACTCTGTTTTGTGCAGAGGCAGTACAGGGTTCTAGGAGGACTTTGAAAAAACCACCTTCTGTTGGAGAGGTGAATAGAAACTATTTAGAAAAGCAGGGTGGAATTTAGTGAACATCTGGATAAATGTGATCTACTCAGGGTGATGGTGTTAAAGAAGAAAATTCTTCCATATAGACTTCCTGCAGATGTTTGAAATGGGACAGCAAAGCAGTCAGATAAGGTTATCCAGTTCATATAGTCAGTTTGGAATTCCAGGAAGCTTTTCATAGATAGATTTGATAGATCAGAGGCTTCAAATAGAAATAAGTGGCTGTGGGAAAAGAAGGAAGTGTTTGCATTGTTTAAAAAATAAACAGATAGCAAATGAGGAGGTCCGAGTAGAACTGTGATCCTGTGCTTAATGTCTTTGCTGTTTAAGTGACCTGGAAAAAGGGATGAGTATCTGGATGACAAAATTTTTTTATTACAACATTATTCAAAGCACTGAAAGTGTTGGTTGAATGAAGAAATTAAAATACTCCTCATAAGAGGAGTGGGAATAACAACTAATCAGAAGAACAAACTGAATACAAAGAATTAAGGGAAGAATGAAAAGTAAGATGACAGTCATTATTTTGTTGTTGTGTATACACATGCTTTGTATATATCTGGAATAGAACATGCAGTTCTATTTCCTTTATATCATATCTATATATAGAGCTGCAAAGGTTTAGAGAAAGCAGCAAGATATGGGAACATTTTCTAAAAAAGAAACAATAGAAAACTAGAACTGCTTTTAACCTGGAAAAGAGATGACTGAAGTTATAAGTGATCTGTGAAATCATGAGTGGGTGGAAACAGCAATTATGGATCAAAAGACATAGGAAATAACAGATTCCTAAACTTAGAGTATAGAGAGAACCCGATTTCAACATGGTCTTCGTCCAGTAGGTGGATAATCTATGGATGCTCTGATTATTAAAATATCACCTGAGTCAGACAGTGTGAAACCCACCGAGCAATACTGAAAAGTCTGCCATAGCCGACTTGGAAAGTTACCTGCTCTAAAGAAGAACTGAGGCTGGGAGAATGTAATTTTCTCACAGCCCACCAGACTTCAGACATACTTGCCGTGTTCTTATTCTTCCGTTAGTGTTTGGTTATGGTCACTGATCATTACCACTTGAGCTGTCCCCGTGTTTCTTATACTACTCTTCTCCCTCCCCCAAAGTAATGACCATCACTTTCATCAGAGCAACATAAACTTCTTGCTTGTGCTCTGGAGAGACCAGTGACTTACTAGTACAGTGGTAACACAGAGCACTTATGGTAATGCCTTCCTAATTATGAACCGTAGAGTCGGTGATAGGACAAGGGGAAATGGTTTTAAATTGGAAGAGGGTAGATTTAGATTAGATACTAGGAAGAAATTCTTTACTGTGACGGTGGTGAGAACAGGTTGCCCAGCCAGTTGTGGATGCCCCCTTCCTGGAAGCACTGAAGGCCAGGCTGGATGGGGCTTTGAGTAACTTGGTCTAGAGGGAGGTGTCCCTACCTATAGCAGGGGGTTGGAACTACGTGATCTTAATGGTCCCTTCCAACCCAGACTGTTCTGTGATTCTGTTATCTTTGAAAGTCAGTAATATACTTGAGGAAAATAGATATACCTTTAACTGAAACAGTGCAGCTGTTCATAAGTATATGGTTTACAGTTTCTGGGCAACTATGTAGTGTATTTTCGTTAGTAACAGTGTATTTTTCACTTAATAAGATCTCCAAACTCATGTCATCAGTCTAAATGTTTCACTGTAACTTGTGGTTTTAAATGTTGTATTATCAAAGCATTTAGTTTCTTTTTTTCTTTCTTTTTTTTTTCTTTACCTTTAACAAAGGAATGGATATTCCAAATGTTGTAAAGATCCTGACTGAAAGTGGGACTCTGAGAAGACCAAGCAATGGCAGCACACACTGACGTGGTAGTTAGCAAAGTTAATATTGCAATGTTTACTTTCTGTAAGTTTTAAATCATTCTTTTGCTTAATATGAACTCAGTGTAGCTGATTTTGCTATATCCAAATACTGCAGGATGTTCTTCTAATTAATAATTTGGTTTTGAAATTCTTACTATTCTATATGGAAAAATTAAATTTAATATTGTTTCTTTTTCCATTGGCCTCTATTTTTAAATGAGTAGCCATTATTTTCCTAAATAACTTCACACACTGTATATTAGCAGTCTGATCTTTTCTTATTGATTTTTATGGCTCTTTGTAAGAGTTAATCACAGAACTGTAGGGATTGGAAGGGACCTCTGGAGATCATCTAACCCCTTACTAAAGCAAGTAGGTTTCAAGGAAGTCATGCAGATGGGAATATCTCCTGAGAAAAAGACTCCACAACCTCTCCAGTGTTTTGTCACCCTCATGTTTGTTTGGAATTCTCTGTGTTTCAGTTTGTGCCCATTGCCCCTTGTTCTTTTTCTGGGCACCATTGAAAGGAGCCTGGCCCCACCCACTTGACTCCTGTCCTTTGGATATTTGTAAGTGTTAAGAAGCTCCCCCCTCAGTTTTTTCTTCTCCAGGCTAAACAGTCCCAGATCTCTCAGCCTTTCCCGTAAGGGGAAATGCTCCAGGTCCTCATCACTTTTGTGTCCCTCCACTGGACTCTCTCCAGAAGAGAGTTTCTTGAACTGGAAAGCCCAGAACTGGGCACAATACCCCAGATGTGGCCTCACCAGGGCAGAGCAGAGGGGAGGAGAACCTACTTGATTTGCTCAACGTGCTCTTTTTCATGCACCTCAGGATCCCATTGGCCTCCTTGACCACAAGAACATACTGCTTGGCTCACGGCCAGCTTGCTGTCCAGTAGAACACCCAGCTCCTCTGTAGAGCTCCTCTCCAGCAGGTCACCCCCTAACCTGTACTGATGTGTGTGGTTATTCCTTCTCAGGTGTAGGAATCTGCACTTGCCCTTGTTGAACCTCATCAGGTTCCTCTGTGCCCAACTCTTCAGCCTGTCCAGGTCTCACTGAATGGCAGCGCAGCATTCTGACTTGTCAGTCACTCCTCCCAGCTTTATATGATCAGCCATTTTGCTGAGGGTGCATTCTGTCCCTTCATCTAGGTTATTGATGAGGATGTTGAGCAAGACTGGACATTGTACTGATTCTTGGGGAGCACCACTAGCTATAGGCCTCCAGCTAGACCCTACATCACTGATCACAATCCTCTGAGCTCTGCCAGTCAGCCCTGCTGTCTGTTCGTCTGTTCCACCCTTCCTAAGCTTACCTATGAGGATGTTGGAGACAGTATCAAGAGCCTGCTGAAATTAAAATGCACTACATCCACTGCTCTCCCCCATCTGCCCAACTGGTCATGACATCATAGAAAGGTAGCAGATTGGTCAAACATGAATCCATGTTGTCTTCTAATAACTTTCTCTTTCACTACAGCAATCAGCAGTACAAATGCATCCTACAGCAAACAGTCAAATTATGCCCTGTGGCTGCAGGGCCATACTGAAAGGCTATTGAAATTAGGGGTATCCTCCCATATAAAGATTATGAATTGGTCTCCTGTTTTTCAATAAAGATTAAAAATTGCAACAAATCAGTGCTGTCAGTTCAGTTCTGAGTTAAGTGCATGGATTATAGGTAACTTTTGGAGAGTAGTTAACTGGAAGCGTTAGCAAACTCAGCAGAGATTGACTTGCTTGCAAATTCAGGGATATATCTCAAGAGATGTAATGAGACTATACTTAAAAAACACTGACTTGTTAGTGAAAGAATCTTTTGTCTTCTCTTATTTTACCAGTATAAGCGTGAAGTGAAAGCTGGCTTATACTGTCCTTCAATTCATGCTCTTTTATAGTGAGTTTTTTTGCTTTTTTTTTTTTTAATCTATAGTTACAGTGTTTTTGACTGTATATAGACAGAGATTCTGTATGTTAGCTGCTATTAATTTTGTAGGATGATAGAAAAATGTTTTAGATGGTTACAGACTTATGTTTGGGGAAAAGAATTTTAAAAAATTAAATTGAGTGGGTCAAATTTGCTTCCTGAGGAGCATTCAGTGCTTCTAATTAAAATCCTTCAGCATTACAGTCAAAAGCTGGTATGATACAGACATGGTGGAGCCAGATTGCAAACAAACCTTTTAATGTTAACTTACAGTTTTTGGACATCTGGATGAAATTGAGAGTCCTCATCTTTGTGTTTTCACATCTTTGCATCCTGGAATGCAAGATGCTATGAAAAGTAAGGTAACAAAGAAAGCAGCAGTTAAGGTGTATGGTTAGTTAGGAATGAAAACAGTTCATTGACAGTTAAAGAAAACAGGAAACAATTACTGCTTTAAAGTAATAATGAAAAATCTCTGGAATGCCTTTAAGTATGTTCTCATCGGAAAGAGAGGTGGAACTGTAGCTCTTGTTTTCACTATAATAGGGACGGTGTTCATGTCTACTTGATAAAGATGTGCTTGATCAGCAAAAGCATCTTAGAGTTTACATGGAATACAAATAATTTCCTGAAGTATCTGCAATAATAGCAGCTTCATGTTTTTGTTTTCATAGTGCAGAACATTCTGTTAATTAAAATAATAGACTATTCAGCTGTTATAAATGGCCTTCTCTGGAACAGCTTCTATTTTCACTTGCTGTGAAATCCTTTCTAGTGGAAATAAAATCAAGGGGAAATTACTTGGATTTCAGCATTTCTTTTTCCTCAGGTCCATTAAGCACATGCTGAAAATGGAAAGACTTCTGAATCTATAGCACACTGATACAGAGTGGTTTGAATGATGTGCTGCAGAGTGCCAGTGTACTTCTCAAAGACAAAATAGCAAATGCAAAAATGACAAAGTGTATGCTTCTGGAAATGTTTTTGAAAAAAATGTCTAACCCAGCATGTTCAGTTGTACTATTAATCTCCCTTTAAAACTTTCTTTTCTGGTGCAAATAGAGCTGTAAAAGAGCTAGATTATTTTGTTTGTTCTGTCTGCCTTTGTTTTGAGATGGCTTGGTATGTTCTCACACTACTAGAAAACTGTATACCTATTCCAAAACAGTTTTTAAGGATAACATCTAACTTGTGCTAGAATTGTGTGGTTTGAAAGAGAAGAAAAAAAAAAAGGCACTGTATCAGTGATACTTAAGGAATGTTACTGACTGTATATGATGTTATACATTGATTGTTACAATACCACTGAGACACAAGAAAAAATATACCAAGAGGGAATTGATTTTTCTTTTAGCTTTATGTTCACCATATTTTACTGAGGCATCAGAGAGCTTTGGGGAAATTGTCTTTAACAAAATTGAAGAACTTGAACATCTCTTAGAAGGTATAAAGTGGAAAAGAGAAGGATATTCACAGGTGAACTGACAGGAAATGGAAAGTTTTGACTGTGCAACAGAAGACTTAGTAGGTGTAGCTCTGTTAATGAGCTCTGTTATAGTTCTGGAAATGTTCTGCTCTTATAGAATCATAGAATCATTAAGGTTGGGAAAAAAGTCCAACCTCCAACCCATTTCCACCCTGCCCACTAAACCATGACACTCAGTGCCACACATACACCTCTCTTGAACACCTAGGAATGGTGACTTCACCACCTCCCTGGGCAGCCTGTTTCAGTGCATTACCACTCTTTCTAAGAATAAATGTTGCCTAATATCCAGCCCGAACCTCCCTTGCACAATTTAAAGCCAATATGTCTCATTCTATTGCTAGTTTCCTCTTGATTTTTTTCCTGTTTCTTCTAGGACTGTCTTTCTCAGTAATGAGTTGGTTATCCCTTTTGAAGCAGCAGGCCCTGTCTGTGAATTTGATCTAGGTATCAATGTACATAATGCATATAGTATGCCTGAAGGTATGGTACTGTATGTGAAACCTGAAATGCTAATAGTGACTGCCATGTCTTCACTGAAATTATTATTTTAAATATTTTTCTACTTTGTAAATGCAAATACTGTTTGTTTGTTTGCTTGTTTTTGCTTTTGTGAGAGGAAATGTTACTATCTAAGTTCATTTTAGAAACATAATTAAAAATATTCTCATGGAGCACAATATTGTTAATGTTTCATTGAAAATATTCTTTTTAGTATACTTGTTAACACCTACCTTCTGTCACTGCAGGTAGAGTGAAATATAATTGAACAAGTTTTCTAGCACTTCCTATAAAGATTCAGAGTACATACTGGCAGGAGGTAAGAGAGACACTCATAACCCAGCATCTCCCCGCTTTGTGTGAAGACTTTGCTTCCCAAAATGGTAAATAGTGAAGGATGGAAGCCAGAATGAGATACAACTCAAAAACTAGAGTTGCTGAGCTTAAAAAGGTGTGAAAGCGATCCTAGTATGTACTACAAATTTGAAGTCTGAGCCAAGAGAGCTCAGATTCGGTAATTAAATTATGTGAGACCTTGTGTGATGAATGCTTCCACAATACTTGTAGCTGATGTAGGATCAAACTGGGACAGTGTAATGTAATTACTTCAGTGAGCTGATTGAGTTGCATCGAGGTGGGATTGGCTACTGTGGTCAGAGAAGAAGGCAGAGTGGGACCTGCAGGCTGCTTGAAGACCGCTTCGGCAGCTGACTGCAGAATAAATCTATTTCCTGCGTGAAATTATGTGTTGCTGCAAAGTGGAAAATGTGTCTTTGAGAACTTTATGGGGCTGGCGTAAGTGAAAACTTACAAGTGTACTCCTGAAGATAAATCCTTGTTAAAAAAAAAAAAAAAAGTGCTACAAAATGCTTATTTCACAAAAAAAAAAGTGCTTAAAATCTAATTGTTAGCAAGAAAGCCAACAATACAAAGAACCACGCGCAGAACAAAGCAATAACCCCAAAATGAATTATTTTCGCTTGAAGAAGGGAGTTGGGCGGACCTCCGTGGCGGCAGGGGGCGCACCTGGGCGGAAGCGAGCGCCGTCCGTCGCCGCGCGCGCTGTCCGCCGCCGCTCACGTGGGCGGCCGTTTCCGGGCAGGCTCTCGGGGGCGGAAGGGGGCTCCGCTGCCGCGTGGTTGGTGAGGGGCCGGGGCGGCGCGCGCGGGGCCCGGCGGCGGCGTCGTGCCCGCGAAGGAGGACGGAGGAGGGGAAGGAGGCGGCGCGGCCCTGCCCGCCCCGCGCCTGCGGCCGCCTTTTGTGCGAACCGCCCCCCTTCCCTACGCGGGAAAGCGGTCGCCGCGAGGAGTGCGTGGCCGCGCTACCCGCGGAGCCGACGGCCGGCTGGAGGGCGGCCCCGCCGCACGGCACGGCGCGCTGCCGCGGCGCGGCCGAAGATGCGCCGGGAGGAGCGAGCGGCTGCCTAGGCGGGCACCGCCTGCGCCGTGCGGCGGGTACGGTACCGGTACCGGCGGCGGGGCGGGGTGGGGGCCCGGCCCTCGCCGCCTCGTGGGTCCGCGCGGGGCCGCGTTCGGCGGATCGCGGTGTGAGGGAGGTCGGGAAGCGCCCGGAGGCGTCCCGAGCGGGCAGGGCCGGGGCGGGGAGAGCCGCGTGGCTCTCGGCGCTTCGCGTTCGTGTAGGAAGCGGTGGGTGCGCTCGGCTCTGTGCTGCTGCGGGAGGACCGGCAGGTGTACGGCTGGGGCTGCGGCGCTGGGACACGCCGGCCGGGAGCCTCGCTGACTGAGGAGCTTGAAGCCAGTGCTTGCGGTGTGCGCGGCTGTGCCGAACGCCTCGTTACACCGCTCTGGTGTTCTCGCTGCTCTGGTTTTGTAACCGTTTTTTTCCTCATCTGGCCTCCTGCTCAACAGCTGGAAACAGGCGTGCTGAGGTTTCTAGTAAGTTAGCTATTTCTAATATCCGTATTGCAAGGTAAACTATCGCTTCCTTCCAGAAGGGGAGAGTATATTTTATAGGCTTTCTCTTTTAAAGTAACTTAATTTTATTCAAGTGTGTGCATGCCTGCATTTATAAAGGTAATGTTAAGTGGAAGGCTGATGCTTTGTCATGTGGGGTGAGACCTTAATGTCTCTCTTAAAGTAAGCATGGCAGTAAGCATTCATAAAATCATTAAGGTTGGAAGAAAACACTAAAATAATGTAGTCCAACTATCAGCCCGCTCCCACCATGCCCACTGACCACGACCCTCAGTGCCACATCCACACGGTTCCTGAACACCTCCATGGATGGTGACCCCCACCACCTCCCTGGCAGCCTGTGCTTCTCTTTCTGAGAAGAAATTCTCCCTAATATCCAACATGAACCTCCCTTGCCATAACTTAAGGCCATCACCTCTTTTCCTATCTCTGTTAACTGAGAAAAGAGGCTGACTCCTACCTTGTTAACACCTCCTTTCAGGCAGTAGAGTGAGATAAGGTCTCTCATGGGCCTGCTGTTCTCCAGAATGTGCTCCAGACCTCTCACAGCTTTGTTGCTCTTCTCTGGACATGCTTCATGGCCTCACTGTCTTTCTTGTAGTCGGGCTCAAAACTGAAAATACCACTTGAGGTGTAGCCTTGCTAGAGCAGAGTACAGAGTTACCTTCCTGTTCCCGCTGACAGCGAGCTTTCAGCTGTTTCTGCATTGTGCAATAGAGAAGAGAAAATACTTTGTGTAAATTTTCCCTAAAGGATGCATGAGGTTTAAGAAAACCTCAAACAAACAGAACCCCAGGAGATTATAAAATCATAGTTGTTATACTTGGATGCTAATGTGTCTTGTTTTTGGAGGACCAAAACCCAAGGTATTTTTAAAAATCCTTTCAGTCAATAAATACTAGTTTAAAAACTTCAGTTTAGATGACCTTACATAGGGCTGTGATGTGGATATGAAACAATGTAATGCAGCACAGATCTACCAAATCTGAAGTCCACTGAAAAATCAGGTATGGAATTTTATTTGCTAGAGTGAGTGGTGATCATATCCTCTTTATTGTAGGTTTAGTCATGAATGTATGCTTTTTTTTCCCAATAAAATTAATCTTGAAATGTTGAACCTTATGTTCACAATGTTCAGATATTAGTAATGTCCAAAAGCCAGTTACCTGCAGAGCAGCTTGAAAGAGGGGATTCCGTTATATTGAAAAAGAATCAGGCTTATAGGCCTGACAGCATGAACCTTTAAAGCTGGATATAAGTGCTGTATGCAGTGAGATCTGGAAGCAATCAGATTTCCAGCTGCCTAAATGATCCTTTGTTATTAGAAAGCTGTGAAACGTTAAACATCATAACCACTTTCTACTTATTCCCTCCTTCCCCTTTTTAAATTGTTGTAGTCTCCATGACCACTTCTAGGGCTCATCGGACTGTGGATTCATGGTCATAAATAATGGAAATCTGAGCATGATTTGTGTGTGATGTTGAGTATTGTGGCACTGAATTTAGAAGTATATGAGTGGCAGGGGAAGCAAGATAAGGAACCAGCGGTGTAACACGTTTTCTTTGATCTGGCTGAACTAAGCATGCTCTTATCTGTACAGACGTATTGAAGGCCAGGCAGAAAAGTGTTGGTTTTAATTTGTTCTGCTCATTGCATGTCTGGTCCACTATGACTGTGATCTAAGTAGAGCTGTCCATACCACCTTATTTTTTTATGCCTTATTAAATATGACTTAGTTTTTCAGCATCTTTTCACTCCCCGTGCTTTTTTAGCTTCCTATTTTTTTTCTCCTTTTCTTTTAGTTATTAATCTTTAATGCCTGCACTTTTGAGAGCGTAGTGGAAGTTTGCCTGGGCCTGCGTGCTGTGTTATTAGCAAAGGCCTGATGAGATCCATGATTTTACCTCTGCAGACGAGTATGCTGATTGTGATCGAGTTGCTAAGCAATGTACAGATGAAATAAGACATTCCACTGAGCTCTTTAGCCTTGACAGGTGTCCAGTGTGTAAAAAGCTGCTTTACTGGCACGACCTTTTCTAAAAGAAGCAAAAAAAACCAAACAAAACCCCACAACTCCAACATGTTCTGATAAAGCAGTAGAAGATGAAGATCTTCAAGTGATCTTTTTCAATAAAGCTGTTCTCAAAGTGAAGACAGCCAAATAGAAGACGAGGGGCTTTAGGTCTGCTTAGCCTAGTGTCTGGTCTGCAGTAGTTTATACAGAGGAAATATGTAAAAACTGTAGCTTTCACCAGCAGTTTGCTGCTCTTTGGTGGAAAATGTTTGTTTAATCACATTGAAATTCTGTATGTCTTTTTGCAGAGAATCAGGATGACTAAAAAAAGGAAACATCAAGAAGACTTCCAGAAAGTGAAATTAAAAGTTGGGAAAAAAAAGCCTAAACTAGAAAATGCAACAGATACCACTTTCAAAACAAAGGCCATACAAATTCCTGAACAGCTTAAAGAAGATGGAATGCTTACTACACAAAACAGAAAACTTAACATAAAGGTACGTGGTGGGTGATACATTCTGAATGACAGATAATGACATATGCCTGAGTCCTTATAGTTACTAGAGTCTAAGAAAAAAAAGGTGTATTTAAAAAAAAAAAAAAAAAAGAAAAAAAGAAGACATAAAACTGAGCTGACCCTTGAACTAAATGACTTAAATTGCTGGACCTGCATATAACTCAAGGCTAGGCTTTTCAGCAATGGAAAGTTGAAGTTGCATCGTCTTCTAAGTATCAGGGATTAATGCTGTTTTCGAAAGTCTTAGATTATAATGTAAGAGCAGGGTTTCAAAACCTCTGCTAAGTCAGTAGGGTTGTATATTTACTTATGTATGAAAGTTATCTTGTTACCTGAAGAACAAGTTATGGTATCTTGTTTTTCCTGTTTTTGGATATTGCTGATTTGTTCATTGCTACACCACAAACCAATAGTATATTTGTTTTGAAAGTACTATGCTTCTACACACAGCAGTGCACCATTAGCACAGATTCCATATTTCTCAATGTTTGGAAAAAAAAAAAAAAAAGTACTAGAACGTGGGTAAGGAAGTAAAAAGCTCAGAGTAATAATGATAACAAATATGTTTCTTCCAGGATTTACTTTCGCAGATGCACCATTATAGTCCTGGGGTTAAACAAAATGCACTCCTTGGGCTCAAAGATCTCCTGTCTCAGTATCCGTTTCTAATTGATGCACACCTTTCAAATATAATTAGTGAAGTGGCAGCAGTGTTTACAGACAAAGATTCTGGTGTCAGGGGAGCGGCTGTTCACCTGCTTCAGTTCTTGGCTTCAAAAATAAGAGCTGAGCAGATTGCTCCGTTTTTTCCTTTGGTAAGTGCCCATCTCTCCAGTGCCATGACTCACATCAGCGAAGGAATTCAGGAAGATTCACTGAAAGTCCTGGATGTTTTATTGGAAGCATACCCAGCTCTTCTTACAGACCGCAGTAGTATATTACTGAAGAATTTTGTAGAGCTTATTTCTCACCAGCAACTGTCAAAAAGACTGAAAAGCAAAGAGAAACTTTCCTGGATGCTGTCTGTTAACCCAAACCGCAGAGTAACATCTCAGCAGTGGAGGTTAAATGTACTTATCAGGCTCAAGAAGTTCCTCCAGGCAGTGGTTGATGGATCCAATGAAATAGAAGATGAGGGGCTTCAAGAACAAAGGGATAGCCCTCATTCTGTGAGGAGCCCAATATTTATAAGCTGGAAGGTCCATGCAAATAATCAACAACACATACATCTGTATGAAAATGGTGGCTTACGACCAAAGATGAACTCATCGTTTAGATTGAGGTGAGAAAACATTAATTCCAAAATAAGTTAATGTCTATGATTATAAGCTCTATGATTATGATTTATGATAAACTGGCTTATTGCTGTTGAAAGCAACTATTTAATTCTTACTGAAACATTGCCTCTGAAGGGTCTTTTGGGGCATTTAGGATAATGTGCAGTTTTACTGTAGTAGCTTGAAAACTGGGAAACAGTTGGCAGATGAATGGGCTGTGTGTAGATAATGAACTTTCTTGCTAGCAAGTTAAAGCTTTGTGATATTATAACACTGGAAGAGCAACTCTTGAGTGTTTTTTTGAATTGCAAACCGAAGACTGCAAGTTATTGCAGGCTGTCAGATAAGTGTATCACAGAATCACAGAATGGCCAGGGTTGGAAGGGTCCTCAAGGATCATGAATCTCCAACCCCCCTGCCACATGCAAGGCCACCAACCTCCCCATTTAATACTAGACCAGGCTACCCAGGTCCCCATCTAATCTTGCCTTGAACACTTCCAGGGATGGGGCATCCACGACCTCCCTGGGCAGCCTGTTCCAGCACCTCACCACTCTCATAGTAAAGAATTTCCCCCTGACATCCTACCTAAATCTCCCCTCCCTCAACTTAAAACCATTTCCCTTTGTCCTGCAGTTATCAACCCTTTCAAAGAGTTGAATGTCCTCCTGCTTGTGGGCTCCATTTAGGCACTGAAAGGCTGCAATGAGGTCACTCCACAGCCTTCTTTTTTCCAGGCTGAACAAGCCCAACTCCCTCAGCCTGACTTCATAGGGGAGGTGCTCCAGCCCCCTGATCATCTTTGTGGCTCTCCTCTGGACCCTCTCCAACAGCTCCCTGTCTTCCTTGTAATGGGGGCTCCAGACCTGGACACAGTATTCCAGATGAGGCCTCACAAGAGCAGAGTAGAGTGGGACAGTCACTTCCCTGCCCCTGCTGGCCACTCCTCTTTTGATGGAGCCCAAGTGTAGGGGCAAGCAAACAGATTTCTCTGTACCAAATGTAAATGTGTTTGTTACACAGTGATAATGAATTTGACTGAAATCTTATGCTTTTACCTTGGAGAGTATAACAGCATTAGAAGGAATCTTAATTTCTTCATTTTAAAGTAACTTCTTTATAAAATAGTGTGTCTGGCTGTTTGAACTTCTGCTGAGTTTCCAGTTGGAGGTGTTCTTAATTCATCAATTTATATCTTCGTTATGAATAAAAGGTGTTTCTTCTGAGACATGTCATTGAAAGTGGGAAAAGGCATAATTTGTTTAGTCACAGAAAGGTCTGTGTGGTTTATAATAACTCTAGGTAGGTCTGAGGTGAAGTTTAGGGAGAAATAACTAACGATATTTGTTTATCTCCCTCTTTCCTTATTCGCCCACTCCTCAAATCATAGGGGAACATTCCCTCGCCAGCTTTTTTCGTATGTTACCTTTGAGTGTTGCCATCATCATGTATATGTGCTTTTGTAGATGTTACATATGTGGTGATAGAACACCTGGAGTGATCTACCTGAAAATAAAAAGAAATGCTGTTTAGCTGTTACACAGCACTTCTAGTTAATAGATTTCAAAGCGGTTTGAAGAGAAATCACAGCCCTTGTTTTACTGCTAGGGAAGACCAGCTACACTAAAGTGGGTTTTACCAAATTCATCCAAGGAGGTCAACAACTGAAAAAAATATATAAAACCCACTGTTTAATCCGTCATTATGCCTACCTCCTATCTTTGAAGGAGGCTCAGAAGAGGTGGTGTTCTCTTTTAATACCACAGGTATTGGTCTCAATTAGCAGATCTTTTCCATCTTCATGCCGGTGACACGTGAATGACTGTTCCATTCCTATTCCCTTAGGCTTCCTCTTGGTAGAGAGTGGATTACTTACAGTAGGTATAGGACACTTACATTAAACTAAATAAAATATACAGCTTGTTCTTATGGAAGTGGTTGTTACTGTAGCTTAAGAGTTCAGTCACAACCAACAGTCTCTGCTGCAGTGAAAGCCGATCTTGAGGCAGCTATGGGGTTCACTGCTCAGTGAAAAACAGTCCTAAGGATTTCATCTGTACAGTCAGCATCATACAGTTACGGACTACAGAATATCAGGGGATTCTTGTATTGTGCACTGAATGATGAGCAGCGTGTGATGTTCTGTGCCCTGTAGTAGTTAAAGGTGCATTGTATCCAAGGTCTAGGAAAGTAAACTTTACATCTGGTGTCACCTGAATTGGATTCCCCTTTTCTGAGGAGCTAGATTTCGGTGAAACATCGTGATCCGCTTCTGGTTATAAATACTTTCAAAAAGCCATTTGCAAGCATGAGGAGGAGTCAGAAGAGTAGAAGGAAACATTGCTAACATCCAAGGCAAAGTTGGCAGAGAAAGCTGATGGCAGCAGAACAGAAGAATGGAAAGAGAAAGGATACTCATACAAGGTACTTGAATATTCCTCTTTTTATTGCGTATGCTCAGTGTTTTGGTGTAGTCTTTTTTTGTTTTTTTTAAAAGGCCTGTAAAGTTTATTTTACTGGATATTCATGGTATATTAAGAGCAAAAGGTATTCTGCTAGCTTTTGTATTTGCTGTGAGAAACAGGTTAGATACGTACAGCATGAGGCCCTTTTCTGTGAAATCTTTTCTAGTAATCTGAAGAAGCTTAGTTCTTTCTCATCCAATCCCAGCAATGGCTTTTAACAGTCATTTCTTTTGCCTCTGCTGTGACCATTACTGCAGGGGCAAAAATGACTTCAAGTAAGAGGTGTGAAAGGTTTTTAATGCTCTTTGAAGACTTCTAAAATCTTAAACAGTGTATTTTTCTTTTTTTTCTTTGAAGAAGTCAGTGCAGAAATTGTAAAGTCTGAACTATAGGTAGGGAAGAGTCAAGCAAACCAGAAGTAGCTATAATTGCATTGTGTGTGTGCATTGATGATAAAAGTTCTCATAGAATCATAGAATTGCTCAGGTTGGAAAAGACCACAACCCAGCCATAGTACCCTAACTAACAACCCTCTGCTAAATCACGTCCCTGAGCACCACATCCAAGAGGTTTTTAAACACAAGCAGGAATAAGTTTTAACTTTATTCTTTAAAAAGTACAAATATCTCTAATTATATATATATTTTTAGTTGCCAAGTTATGTTTCTCTTGGAAGTTCTCTAGGTAGGGGTGTCAAATCCTAGATAATCTAGTGATTGCAGAACAAGATTTTCAAAACAGCAGTGTCAGTGCTTGGTATAACTGTATAGATCTCTTCTGAGCTTGGAATGCTGAATGGTTCAGTAGTGAACATCGTAAGACTATTATTTTTCGTTGTGTGTTATGTCTTCCTACTATATGTGAATAAAAAATCATAATAAGTTAGGAAATTAATAGGATGTTCTCTGCATTATGTGCTGACTTCTGCCTTCTGCATCAAATTCATTTCAGGTTTGGGAAAATGGAAACCCTGCACAACTTGAGTTTGGTGGTACCAAGGTGTATGATCTTGTTTTGGACTGGAAATGGTACTGAAGCAAAACAGTAGAGCGTCTGTTCTTGCTGAGAAGGGACAAACTGAAGCTGCATAGCAAAGTGGAGGAGACCTGAGCGGCCAAAGTGGAAGACACGGCATAGTAAATATGTGCTGTGACCTGTGTATCAGATAGATAAATGTGGGGAATACAGCTGAGTGTTTTTCTGCAAGAGTTGATGATGGATATACCTGTAAGGAAGAGGAGCTCAGTAATCTGACTTCAAGATTGAAAAAAAATTGCTAATTTCCAGTGGCTTCCTATTTTTAGCAGCTGGCAGTTGTTTTCCTTTTTCTGTTTCTTTTGTGCTTCTTTGACTTTCCTTTCCAAAATTTCGTTTACTCTCCTACTCTCAAGTTGCAGATAAGCTACCATGAAAGAAATTCTTTTGTTTGATATTTTTCATAAGAATATTAACATTTTAAGAGAAATGACAGCTTAAAGGCCTATGTGTATGAGTATCTGACAGCTCCCCTCAGTGATATTTTATCCCAATGTGAAGGTAATGTGCTTTCTGGTGTTTCTCAGAGTTACCCTACTGTTAGAGAATACTGATAATGAATATGTGACAAAAAGGTCAACACTTCATTTAACATCCAACTTTCCTTGTTCTGGTGACCGCATGTTGGCAAAGGATATTGCACTCATCAAATGCATGCTGAACAGATTACACTTATAATCTCTTGTTGTCAGCAAAATTTTATTTACCCCTTTTGCTGTCAATCTTGAATGTATGAAAGAGAATATCTTGAGATGTATGGGCTTCTTTTGTCGGGGTGACATGAAAGTTCTGCTAAGTTTTCTTGCGCAGACACTTTCAGCATCTGATTGAGTCCATTTTGGTACTGATTCTCTCTTCTTAGAGGTTTTTTTTTTTTTTTTTTTCCATTCCTTGTTTCAGGTATCTATTAAAACAGCTGGTTGTGCATTATTATACTTCTGTAGAAATATTCAGGTATTGCCAACTTCTCATGTTTTATGCTGCTCATTGTTTAACAAGATCGTTTTTCTAGTGCAGATTGCTGTAATGCCAGAGCTCTGCTGTGATACCAGGTATTATTTTCAGAGAAATTATGAAGAAAAAAGACTTCCGAACTGACACTATACAGTTTCAGTCAAGCCTTCTCAAGTCATTACAATTTACAGGACGACACTGTTCAGTAAAATTACAGGTGTCAGCAGATACTGACTTCCTTGTCCAGTGATGTTTTAAGACTCATGACAGCCATAACTGGCCACATCGGATTTGTCTGCCATGTCTTTACATGTCTACACTGGACTTACCTAAACTCTGTAGTCTGAAAGAAACTGATGCCTTCACTGTGGTGTCTACAGCTGGTAGACAATTAACAAAAAATGCTTTAATAGGAGCAAAGCTTAATTAAGTTGGCTGGACACATTGGTTGCTGCTGCTACTGCCGAGTTTGGAAGGAGAGGGGAATGTCCTGGAAAGGTGTAACTAATTGGATAGTGTGGAAGTTGCAGAATGACTAGAGAAAGCAGTTTTATCTCTTTAATCCAATCTGAAATTGAAGTGTTTATAAATAATCTGTGGCAAGAAAGCAGGTAGTGATTCAGATCTCATTTTGAATTTATAAGTAGAAGTATCTTTGGGGATGTCATTGAAATAGAAAGGGATTTAGTGGGAAATACAGCATACAATTTTTATCTGTATTAGGGATTCAAAATTAGGGGAATTCTTTACTATGAGCATTTTGTGAAAAAATTATCATGAAATGCAGCGTCAGCAGTTATAAGTTGAAGTTGTTATTGCTCTTCTGTGTTGCTTTTTTTCCCCACTTTAGGTGTGCTTCTGTTGTTTAGGAGCCCATTCAAAAGCTTTTGTATTGCATCAAAGCAGCAGAAGTTCTTCAGGAGTTACTTTCTTTAAAGAATTTTCTTTACAGAATGGATATAAATTGTCTGAATTTATCCAGGAGCAGAATTTTGTCATCAGTGTGGATAATTCCTTTTGGACTAAGAAGTGTTCTGACAAGCTTGTTTTTCTTGCTTCCTAGGATATTCAGTATATATACTTTGTTTAATCTATCTCTTCATTTTTGGATAATTTTTATTTGTCTTCATTACCAAGACATTTTAATAATTTTTGGAGCTAGTCACTCTTCAGAGTTTTATTTTAATTTAAACCATCACAGTGGTAATTGATTATATTTTTGCTTAACTATTTTTCTATGGTTATGAACAACCATTGTGTTTATTAATAATGATCTTCAGCAATAATTGTAATAAACCTCATGCGTTTGACAATACTTTGTAGTCAGCTTCATTATTTTGCTTCGAGGGACTTAAAGCTTTTTTTATTCTCTTGTGCTGAACACGGTGGAATCTCATCTGTTGCTTGAAAGTGATATGATAATGCAAGTCATATTTCTCCCTTTTCTATAGAATACATGTAACAATGGGTAGTGAAATAATGACATGTAAGAAGCTGTTCTAAAAACACATATTTGCGGGGAGACTCAGGACCAGGTTTGTTGTAGTTGGTTTGAACTCCATTTCAAATTGAATATCTGGCAAGAAAAGAGGCAAATTTAATGTGTTAAAATTATATATATTTTTTTGGTATAAAGCAAGCAGGAAAGTGGTTTTGCTCTAAACTGTTTTCAAAGATGTGATCTTTTTTCTTTTTTTTTTCTTTTTCCTTTTTTTTTTTTTTTTTGCTTTTTGTCATATAGGTCTCTGGCAAGTGTAATGGACAGTGCAGAAAAAGGCCTGTCCTCGGCTGAAAATTTAAAAGGTTTTATTGAGATAATAATTCCATTACTGATTGAGTGCTGGATTGAAGCATCTCCTGCACAATCAGCTCCCATTCTCGGAAATCTTTTGGAATCAGATTGTCAGCAACTTATGCAGCAAGTGCTTAGTATAATACATTTGTTGTGGAAGCTCACAAAGCGGCATGATGAAACATACAAAATGGTAAGGGAGAACTGCAATGTGGCATTAATAATGACAGTTCGTATTTGTTTTGATCAGAAACCAGTGAGTTGGTTGTTGAGTTGGTGGCTGTAAGTAGTGGAAGTATTTTATTTAATAAGAGACAAAAAGCCTTGGATTTTTTTTTTGAAGTCTCTAGGAAAGAAACCAGTGAATTCATTGCTCAGTTCAGCAGTAGTCTCCGGGAATCCTTAGTGACTGCAGCATGGAAGGTTTTAAGACTGAAATTCATACTGTAGAAGAGGAGCGTTATCTCCCAGATAACTTCTAGAATATAAACTTGAGGAAATATGGAGGTGTTTGTTCTTTTTACACTTTGAAAAGTTTTACACAATGGATAAGCAGAGGTGAAAACAAACCCTAAGCCTTTGGAAAGGTAAGGGACAGCGGTGGACTGAAATCCTCTAACTGACTGGTAGAACTTACACTGCTGTGCCATGACTGGTAGCATCACTCATCTCTACAAATTGAAGACTCAAGTATTTTGGAAAACATCCTTGAAACTTTTGCTCTGATTTGCTTTGCTTGGTGAATGGATTGCCTTTTTGTAACTTCTGTTCTTTAGAAGACCTTGCAAACTGGTAGATGCACACTTTCCATGTTGGCTCTTGAGACCAGTTGGAAGGAACATCTTGACGGCTATTTGGTTTTGTCTGCGTATAGGATTGTAGAACCATTCTGCATACAGAACAATTACTGGAAAGAAATTGTGAAATCAACATATTAGACCAGTGTTAGCCAACATACACAGCCTGAGGGATGAATTTGGAGTGTCCAAACAAAGCACGCTGTTCCCATTTACCTTTCCATCCTTTCGTCAGGACTTCTTGGAAGCAGGCAGAAAGGAGGCTGTGGCAGCCTGCTGCTGCTGACCTTTTTCTTTAGGTTACTTCAGGGCTGCTGCCCTTTGCTGTAAGGTGCCTGCCTCTTGGTCACATGAAAGGAGTACTCGTGTCATGGTGTGAGACATTTTATGTACATATACTTTCATTGTGACCTCTTATTTAAAAAAACTGATGACTGTACAACTTATTTTTTGAGGATACTGTGTTTTATAATTGCATCCTCTCTATTCCCTTATAGTCACCTTTATCTATAAAATGTATTCAAATAGAGCTCAGTTTGAAAATGAAAGTTTTGCTTATTTAATAAGTCCTTGGGCTGTAAGAGCCAAAGTGGTTATTAGAGACATTTTGTAAAAGTGCTCTGAATGTGCCTGTTAATCTTTGAAATAGTATGATGGTCATTTTCTTAGTACTTGAAAATAAAGGTTATTGTGCCTGACCAATATGCTAGCAATGCAGGCTTTTGTGTGTGCGTGGAACAGTGACTGAGTGTCTGTTAACACACAAGGTGTAATTATTTTTGAATATAATAACCTTTTTCTGTAAGGATAGACTTCTTAATGGAAGTTGTCTTAAGTTGTCAGGGTTTGAACTACAAATGTGTTGTTAATGGGGAAGATGGAGGCATTGTCAGAATATGTCTTAGTGGAAAATTTAAGACAGTGACAGCAAGTAACTGAAAGTATCACTCTGATAAACTAATGTAAAAGCATGTTGAGTTGATATTTTTAACTATGTTGGTTTAATATTGCATATATCCACATTAGTGTGTGCTAGGAACACATACCAGTCCATTTTGAATTAAATATTATAATGTTGAATTGTATCCCATGTTTTGTGAACCTTCAAGTTTGTGCATGATGTTCTTTACTTATTTATTATTTTCTGTCATCTGCTTTCCTTAATAGGAAGTATGGCTTCGAATGAATTACCTTGTTGATTTCAAGCACTACTTCATGCGTAATTTTCCTTATTCTTTACAAGAAACAGTAAAACACAAAAAGAAAGATTCATGCAAAGGGTAAGAATAAACTCAGTGTTGTGTCACAGCTTTTAGTTTCGTAAAATGAGACAAATATGTGTGAGTCTTATCTGATGCTAAGTTTCTGATGTTGTAAAGCTGTTTTTATTGTGTGTTCTTTGGAAGATCTGTGCAACCAGAGGGTTTTGGTTCCGCTTACTAAAAGTGTTGGATAAGAAGTCATCTCAGTGTCCTCCAGTAGAAATGAAAATGCTGTTTTAAAGAAATGGAAGTATTTTATTGAAAGCTTTAATCTGAAATTTGCATATTGTTTAATGGTGATCCTTGTTAAGCTGACTAGGTTTATACTTCTGTTTTCTCTGCTTGATTGCTTCAGAACATGGTTAAAGCATGCTTCTTCAGCCACATCTGCTGGATGAGTGCAGTTGGAGGGGTGCATGGGTCATATTGTGCCTGATCTTTGTGGGAAGGCAGTATGGAGTAGACATGGAGAGACTGAACAAACTTATGCTGTTCTTAGCATAAGAGTGGGTACATGGTTTTTGCTAGGCCAGAAGCAGACTGTCTCCCTTTTCAGCTCCCGGAGGTCAGACTGTATTCACACAGGGTCTGTTCTGGAGTTGTTCTCTGCCATTGCAATCCATGTAAATGGGTAGCAGCCAGTTTTGGTTCCAAGTAAAAGCAAATTGTGCTACTGAAAATTGAGGTGTAGAAGTGGAATCTTGTTTTATGCTATGAGTCTTCCATGGTGCGTGTATATTTGTACTTAAATCCTCTTTGGTGTTTATATGTTTATATATATATGTACTGCGTTTTCCCTTTATGGAAGAGCATATATATCAGAGGTATAGGATTTCTCCCCGTTAAGTACATCTATCAGCTAAAATTTGCCCGTTAAGTTCATAAAGTTCACAAAACATTGTAGAAATTTCTCTTAGTACTACTGGTAGCATTTAAGTCAACATTTTCTGAATGTAAAAAAAATTACTAGCATTTATGCAGGCTGTAAATGATGCTTATGGGTTGAGATTCACTTCATTTTATAGTAACAGTTGCTATATTGAATTGAAGATTAACTGCACTTTCATGCAGTTTCAAGTGCTCTGTTATGTCATTTTCAAAACTGTGTTCTGATTGTAGGCATTCCTGTTTGCAGCTTTCTGCAGATAAATTTCTTGGTAACTCTCAATTTTGACTTTGAAACCTTGGTAGGATGTGGTGATGGTGACAAATAGATTACTTATTCCACAGGAGTTTGTAAAAAGGTACATAAACAAATTTTTCTCTGTTCACGGTACTTTTTGTTGTTATGTGGTAGTGACAGTGTGATTCCTCTCTGAAAGAGAAATGCAAGAAAATCTGAAAGCGAGGAGTCATTTTGCAGTGTTCCTTTTCCTATTTAAGGCAATCAGAAGTGCTGCTAGGCCAAGATAAAAATGTCCAAGGGACACAATTTGGATCTTTGATTCTTCCTGCCATAATAAATACAAGAAAAAGACATCATGGTGGCAGAATAAAGATTGTAATTTACCCGGACATGGTGTGAAAGTCAGATATGAAGACTTGTGTTCACATTAGAACTTCGGCATTTATTTATTTTTCCCTACCAAACTAACAGCATACTGGAAGATGTAGAATATTTTTTTGAGATATTTCTTTTTCTTTCTGTTCCTCATTAGCAACAAGTATTGTATGACATCGTCAAACAATGTAGACCATCTTTTGCTGAACTTAACCTTGTGTGACATAATGGTTTCATTAGCGAGTGCTTCAACGCTTCAGGCGGATTCTGGTTGGCTGGACATGATAAGGAAGTTTGTGACCGATACTCTCCAGGATGGCAGCAGGCTGAATAGCAAGCAGGTGAATAGATTGCTGGGCGTGACGTGGAGACTGATGCAAATACAGCAGAACAAAGGTAAGATAAGAGAAGTTTCCCAAAAGTGACATCTGTGCACTTGGAAAGGTTGAGTTATTTTGTTGTTTCTGGGTCACTCTGTCTTAAATCCTTGGTTACTACATCTGACGTATGTTCTGTCTGTGCAGGTGAATTGAATTTTCACACACAACCCTGAACACTGTTTCATTTTTAGGAATGGTGCTAACTTTATATTGCTGATACTCAAAATTTAATGTATTTTTTTACTTGTCTTCTGCTTTTACATCTTAATCATAGAATTATAGGATCACCCAGGTTGGGAAAGACCTTAAAGATCATCAATATTACCCTAACTCTGACAACCCTCTGCTAGATCACATCCCTGAGCACTACATCCAAACGAATTTTAGGCACATTCAGAGATGGTACTCAACCATGTCCTCTGGGGAGCCTATTCCAGTGCTTAACAACCCATTTTGTAAAGAAGTTTTTCCTGATATTCAACCTAAACTTAGCCTGGCGCAACATTCTTAAGACTTTCTTAGAAATTAGAAGACGAAAGAGTTCTGTTTACTGGAAGAAGATAATTACTAGGGAGGAGAGCTGTGTGATGCTTTCATATTTCAGTCCTTATTTATAGTCCTTAATGTAACTTGTAAGCATTCTTGAGTAATGCCATATGACAGTACTAGTTCTCCGGTAACATGAAAGGTGCTCAAGGCCAGGTTGGCTGGGGCTTTGAGCAACCTGCTGTAGAGGAAGGTGTCCCTGCACTTGGCAGGGGAAATGGAACTAGATGATCTTTAAGGTCCCTTCCAACTCAAACCATTCTATGAAATGCCAGGATGGATCTGATGAAAGGTGTTTTAGTGTTTTATTTTAATCTTTTTCTAAGGGAAAATGCATTCTGATTATGACTTAGAGGACCATTAGAACGTTGTGTGTTCTTTCCTATGCTTTGCCAACGTAATCCTTGACTGTGATCCAGATAAGACCTTGCATGACATGTTTGTTCAGTGGCTGATGCAAGACTTACTAAAGAAAAAAAAGTTTTTCAGTAAATGTTAAGGTGGCAGTCGTCTGTTGTGTATCAGCATGGTAGAACTGAATTCCACACCAACTGGAGTTTATGGAATGTGCTTTGCCCTTGGCAACAGTTTTCATTGTTAGTTTGTAAGACAAAATGATGTCAAATGTCCCTGAAATATATTTTGACGGTTAGAAGTTTCTCCTTCCAAATTCTTTTCGGTTAGGAATCTGTCCAGTACTATCTCCTAGACAACAAAGATAGCAACTAAACATTCCTGTCTACACTCCAAATTTAGCCTCCTGTTGAAAAAAGATCATAGTGCGCAATCAGAGATGTGTCTGTCTCATCATCTGAGCTAAAGCAAAAGAGCTGTTGCTTAAGAAATATATTTCCAGTTATTATTAAACTGTTAAGTCAGGTGCTTTGTGCTTTTTCTTGTATTAAAACATTGATTTTTGCTTTGTCTGCCAGACTTTTGCAAATAGTGTAGGAAAAAAATATTTAACTGAAGTAGCACTTCAGTTTTTCTTAGATATTGCAGAAAATAAATGAAATGAGATTAAAACAACAACAACAACAACAAAAAAAAAACCCCACCACAACAAAATCCTCCACAAATTTAAGTGAACTTCCAAAAGACTGGTATATATGGATCTCGTCTGCTGATTCCTTAAAGGCTCAGGAATTTTGCTGCAAGTAGAAAATTGTTTACCTTTGAAATCTGTATCTGTTGTGTGGAAGGTTTCCCTTGTTTTTTGTAGATAATCCTTGTGCAGTACAAAAAGCCTGCCGAGATGTAAGAGTAAACCTCATTGACTAGATGTTGAGGAAATACAGCTTCAACAGGCTGGATAAATGGGCTGGCAAGAACCTCATGCACTTCAACAAGAGGAAGAAGTGTACCTGCCCCATCCATCAGTACATGTTGGGGCTACTGAGATGGAAAATGGCTTGTCAGAAAAGGATGTTCAATGGACATGAGGTTGACTGTGCGTTAGCAGTTTGCCCTAGTGGTAAAGAAGGCCAAACAGTATCCTGGTCTACATGAGGAGTGTTGCCAGCAGGCTGAAAGAAGTGATCCAGCTTCTCTTGTCAGCACTGGTAAAGCAACATGGAGTCCTGTGTCTGTTGGACTTCCCAGTTTGAGGGACATGGAGCTACTGGAGATAGTTCAGTGAAGGACCACAAAGTGATAGAAGGATTGGAGCATCTTTCATA
The DNA here is from genome assembly GCA_037305975.1 of Chrysolophus pictus. Lineage (NCBI taxonomy): Eukaryota > Metazoa > Chordata > Aves > Galliformes > Phasianidae > Chrysolophus > Chrysolophus pictus. Next base: position 36,173,879 of record CM074577.1, read on the forward strand.
TGAGGAAGCGCTGAGAGAACCTGGAGAAGGGAGGGCTTGTGGGGAAACTGATAAATGTTTGTGAATACTTGCAAAGAAAATGAAGCCAGGCTCTTTTCAGTGGTGCTCAGTGACAGGACAAGAGGCAAATAGCACAAACTAGAAGCACAAGGAGATCTCTCTGAACATCAGGGAAGACTTACCTACTGCATGACTGAGCACTGGCAAAGGTTGCCTAAGGAGGCTCTGGAGTTCCCACATTGGAAATCTCTACCCAGAAGCTGTATGGTCCTGGATAGCCAACTTTAAGTGATCCTGCCTGAGCAGAGTACATGGACTGGATGGTTTTCAAAAGTCCTTTCCGACCTCAAATAGTCTGTGGAATATGAACCACTGCTTTTTTTTCCTTTAGTTTTTCTACGGTGCCATAGAAATTCTAAACTGTATTGTGCAAGATGATAGTCCAGAACTTGGTACATAGTGAAGGTAGAACTCTGAATTGTTTAAAATTTATCTTAAATTGAAATGAGTGGTCTGAAAATGTTTGCTTTGTTTAGAATATAACACAAAAGAAAAAATGAGCTATTACAGTCAGTGTTTTCTTATAACAGTAGAAATCAAAGGAGGGAAGTGTAGTTAGGAAGAAACAGACAAAACAGAAACAAACAAAATGAAAACAAATTAATCCCACCACCCCAAACCTCATAAAGGTGAGATTAAATAAAGCCCATTGTTAACCTCCTTGGCATTATGCAACAGAAGTATGGTGAAATTTTTGCAATCTTTTTTTTTTTTTTTTGTCTGAGTATGTTTTGAGTAGCTATTTATGCTGGGGTGAAATGCACCACTTAATTTGTATGTCTTGAAGATCTTCGAGCTGATATCTGAAAATATCTCTCCACTGTTTAGGATCAAATTCTGGATCTGGCCTTTATAATAAGGTTAGCTTCTTTCTTGCATTTCTCAGGTATGACTAGCAGCAGTTTACTTTCAAATTGTATTTTTGATAAATTTTCCTTCAAGTGAGAGAGAGAAAACAGTCACTTCAGAAGGAAAGTTGCCATGTGATTAAAACTAGAGTATGTTAAAAGCCATGAATGCTTCAACTGCATTTTGGAAGTCTTTACATTTTGGACCTTTTAAATACTACTTTTTTAATAGTGGATTTTAGAATTTTGTTTTTAAACTTGTCCCGTTTATAGGAACCAATTCAAACAGTAGAACCAACTTTACAGAACATGCAGAGGAGAGTTATTGGAAGGTGGCTGAATCTTCTGTGTGCTTAGACTATTTATTTATTACTACAGTTGTTCAGTTAACATTTATACCTTTATATGATTTCTAGCTAATTTATGAACTGCTAGCTAACTAAGAGTAAGCTAGTGTGCTGTTTAAGAAATGCTGTCCAAGATAAATCTAGGATTGTGAAATGGGTAAGTTAATGCTCCTAGTGAAATCAAAATAATGTAATAGTTTATCCTAATTAGAATTCCTTCTAATATTTGATATAATTTTTTGGTTGACAAACTTGTTAGATTTCAACTTCTGAATGGCTGTCTGCAGTGTGATTGAGTATGACCATGCAATTTCAGGAGTTTTTTGTAGTGTGTCTTTGTATAGTAACTTAAATACATTCCTTGTTTTTGCTGGAATTTTACCAATGGCGACCATCCCCTGATCTGGATCTATATTCATTTTTAGTATGGAGCATTCTTGTTAAAATGTGGTTTCCATGGGCAGAAATAGCTCTGTTCTGTTACTTTAACTGTTTTTGAATGTATAACTTAACCTGCTCTGTTCATTTCAATGGAAAACAGAGGATTGTATAATCTTTTCACCCAATTTCTACCTCCAGTATTTTAGTCTGGCTTTTAAATAAAGAGTTTTGCCATGTTGTTAATGTACTGTACCTTCTGCACTTACTGGCTGGTTTTAGCCAACTTCAACATAAGGTTAGAACTCAGACGTTGTTTTAAGCCTGGTGATAAAGTATAGCTGGCTGAAGCTTCAGAGAAGAAAAAGTTGCAGTGCAAGTTTGGCAGTTCTCTTTGTAGTGACTCTCCAGTGCCTCTGGAGGTATGTATTTTTGTGTTAACCAGAAAACGTGACTTGGAGCTGACTGCTTCAAAGATGTGGAGAGGTGATCAGAGGGATGCGTATAGGGAGAAAGATAGCTAGTAGGGAGATAACTGAAGACACTGACAGTGAGATTTTGGATCCATTGATGAAGAGTAAAGGAGAGTGTTTTTATTTCTGTAGGAAAGAAGGCTGTGGAATGCAGGTGTTTAATTAATCATTAATTCTGAGCTACCTTGCAACCTGGTGCACTAAGTTGCCTTCAGGAAGCTCTGAAGTTTTCATTTGTATGTTGTCTCTATATTCACGTGCTTCTTTCATAAAATGCACAACAAGGTGATGTCATGATTTAGAATTCTGTTTAGCTGTTTTTGTGAAACATTTTGGGCCTTTGAAGATGACCGTAGATATTTTCAGATGCATGCACAGGACATATAATCAGTATGTATGCATGAAATCAGAAGAGTAAAAAGCACTGTTTCAAATTATTTTTTTTTCTTTCTAGTGGCTACAGAACCCTTGATTAAAGCAGTATATACACTATACCAGCAAAGGAATCTGCTCTTTCCTGTTCGTACGTTGCTTTTAAAATTTTTCAGCAGAGTTTACCAAAAAGAAGATTCGAAGACTCAAAGAATCAGGTAAAAAACACTTCAGTATTATTTTAATTTCAACACAGCATATTTATGTCGAAAGTTAAAATATTAATTTTTTTCCGTGTGTGTGTGTTGTGAAATGTTTGTGTGGGTCTGATTTGGCACTGTCACTGAAATTTCAACATTCAGGTGCTCTATGAGTTCAGGTTGATGTATATAAGCCTATGTATCTTTTTTTTTCTCCTTAATCTAAGTACTGGATTTAATACTTCACTTGCAGTTAATCTCTTAACAACAAGCTCATTGTTTCTGACTGTGTGGTAGTCTTCCCTAGGTTGTCAATGCTCTATGTCCATTACTATGTCCATTACTCCAGCCTGAGGTCATGGACTTGTTGTAGTTCTGTTAGTGCATGTCTAGCCTAGTGTGTTATTTTTCTTTAATAAAAATACTTTTCTTTGATCACTTTGGATGAGTGGCTCTGAAGAGACAAGGGTTGAGAAAATATTCTTGTTCTTTTGGTTCCCAGTTTCTTGAATCTATTAGCTACCAAAATTGCTTCAGGTAAGAGGAAATTATTCTCTGTGATGCTGTTAGAGGTTTTTCAGTGTAAGATTTGTCTAAATTATTCTAGAAAGGTTGAGACTTGTCAACTCATCTCGTTTCAGCTATGTAAAATCCTTAAATACAGATCAGTCTCCATCAGTCTTGACATCTGTAAAAGGATGTAAGATCAGATCCACAATATCTGCTTCTGTTGCTAGGCAAAAATCAAACCTCAAGGCTCCCAGGAATGCTGCTGTTAATTAGTGAAGTCAGTCTTTGGGAATTCTTTTCTGCAGCTCTTCTACTCTAAGTGTTGTAAAATGGGCAGGTCTGAATACAGGTAATTAGATGTAGAAACAGAAATGTAGCATTACTATTTTAACAGTCGGAAATAAAGGAGGGAGTTAGAAAGATGGGGAAAAAAAACTTGGGAACATCCCATTTTTCTTTTCCTTTTTTATCTAGAGTGAAAAGGAGATGAGTTTGGTTTTTTTCTTACTAAGTTTCCCAGAGCTCACATAACCACTTTTATCTGTACTTACTGGAAGTCTCAAAACATCTCATCCGCAGTTTCATACAACCATCTAATGCCTAGGAGGCTTTGCCTTTCTACCTTTAGATGTCACAAGCAGCAGTCATTTTCCTGCTGTTCTCCTTCTCAGTCCTCTATGTGGAATGGTGATGTTTTCAGTAACAGGACACTTCTCTGTAAACGTTCTGATTCTCCACCCTGATTTTTGTGTCTAATTTCCTTTTTCTAACTGCTAATCCTGCAAATTGAAGAAAATTATTCTTCCAGTTATCCCTTATAATTCCATTTTACTGTGTTTTCTACATTTGCAGTGTTCAGCTTTGTGTTAATGTTTATGGGGAAGATAAATGACTTGGCTGTGAATGGCTTGTGGCTAGGGAGAGGAATTACATACGTGGTTTGGTCAAAGTTTTTGGTATGATTTTGTGTATCTGGAGGTAACAAATCTGTTAAGAGAGTGAATGTCTTTGAATAACTGCACCTTTGGGAGAGTCATGGTTGAGGTAATTTGCCTGCATGCCATAGGAATTCAGTGAGAAGACAAATAGGATACAGGAATCCTTAATTTAATTATTGCATTAATAATTAAATTGCACTTGAAAAATTTACTTTCAAATTTAGACAGCGTAAGTAAAAGACCTATCTATAAATCTTCATTAATCTCAGTATTTACAGTTTTATCTATAATATAAATAGAAATATAATGAAGTCTAAAGAGGCAAAGCAGTATTTTCAGGTCTCTCAGGTTAATATTTTTGGGGGGGGAAGGTAATAAGTTTTGAATTTGCTTTTGAAAACTATTTTAGTCTCATTTTTTTAATATTGTTGCTTTTTAATCATCATTTGATTTAAGAATTGAAAGCAGATGAAAGAAGTTTTGAATTTCAGCATGGGGAGAAGATGAAGAACTTCATGATGGCTGACATAAATGCTTGATTTACTGTGGTAGTTGGATAGGAAAAGAAAATAAACTAGAATAATGTTATCAACTCCTACTCAAAGCAGTGAGTTCTAGTTTGTCGTTCTGTTTTAAGATGTATCTGAATTGAAAAGCAAGATGTCAGTAAGGTAGAACTGAATTAAAAAATTCGGTAAAAAGAGTAAAAACTTGACTGGGGAGTTCAGTAGTATTCAGGAAGTAGTAATCACAGTGAATTTTAGCTTGACTCATAATTCATTAAATATAAAATGATAAAACTCGGGAGAAGTGGGGATGTTGCTTTGCTGGCCTGCAGTCCAAAGAAATACTTTCAAGAAGAGTTAAAAGTATGTATTGCAAAAACTATTGATCAAATAAATACCTTTATTATAACCCTCGTAGCATGCCAGTGTGCTCAGCTTTTCACGTGAAATATTAATATATTTATTACAAGCAAATCATCTTATTGCAGTTGGTTGTAATTTAATTACACCTAACATTAAAGCAATTCAGTCAAGACTAGGAAGGGTAAAGGGTTGTATTGTTTTTTGCTCCCTTTCTTTAGAAGTCGAAGTAAAGTTTTATCTCGCTGGTTGGCTGGCTTGCCTCAGCAGCTTGCTCTGCTTGGCCTGAGAAACCCTGAGCTTTCAAATCAGCTGATCGATATCATTCATTCTGCTGCTTCTCGTTCGAACAAGGAACTACTGCAAAGTTTACAGGCCACTGCTGTTCAAATATATGGTAAGACTGTGCACTGCAGCATACTGCATCTTTTCAGTCACTTGGCAGGAAAATTGCAGTATGTTGAAAATATAAGTTTTCTAGGTGAATATCAAATGTGTACTGCATGTGTGGGGAGATCGGTTCAGAGTCTTGCAGTGTAGATTGAATGGAACCATGGCACCATTATGTCACTTGTCAGAGTGGCAGAGTGATTGATCAAAGTTAGCAGGACTTTAATCTGATAGAATTTTTTGTGTATTTCAAGAAGTTGGAAATTTGACATATTTAAATACACTTGCCAAAATTTCCCAAAGATTTTTTTCTTCCATTAATGTAATGCACCTGTAAAGTGTTCTGCTAAAAAAAAAAAAAAAAAGAATACATTTCTCTGGAGTTGTGTTGTGGTGTGTTCTGGCAATTTTGTTTGGAGTATTGTGATACATTTAGTTAATTGTCTTGACTAAGGCACATAAAGTGGTCCAGTTTGGTTGCAGTTTGAAGATGTAAAATCGGAAATGTGAGAGGACGGATTTTCACTCATTTAAATATCAAAAGATAGAATCTTCCAGATTTTTTTACATTTAAGTTTATTAGCTACTTTAGAAGAATCTAAAGTGTATTTTGTGCCTAGCTTGTACTTCATTCCTTGTATTGTTTCAGACCCACTAGATGGCACTCTGGTTCTTCTCCCAGCCGAGGCCCAGCGGCGGCTGGTGCAGCTGGTGTACTTCCTCCCGTGCCTGCCCGCCAGCCTGCTGGCCTGCTTGAGTCGCTGCTGTATCATGGGAAGAATGTCCTCCGAGCTCGCTGCTACCCTTATTGGGATACTGCGCATGAGGTAAAGTGCTCAATCTTCTCTTTAATTAGGGGTGAAAACACCAATGATTTTGTTAAACGTGAACTTCGTTATTGGTTTGCTCATGTTTAAATCTCAAAAAATCAATACAGAATGTAAGAATTGGCACCATGATATAACTTAATGCTTCTGTCAAATAATACTCCTTCACTTTCCCTTTGACTGTGTCCTTACACTAACCAATTTTCTGCAGTGCTTGACAACAAAGTCGTGTTTCTTATGTGGTACTGAGCACCCTCTACCCAGAGTTTTAACATTTGTGGTCTTTGGTCTGATGCCACTGATGGTGGCTTTTCCTTCTAAATACTTTTCATTCCAGTACATGGAGGGAGCCTACAGGAAAGCTGGGGAGGGTCTTTTTGTAAGAGCTTGTTGCAACAGGACATGGAGAAATGGCTTTAAAACTGGAAGAGGGTAGATTTGGACTAGATAATAGGAAGAAATTCTTTGCAATAAGGGTGGTGAGACACTGGAACAGGTTGCCCAGTGAGGTTGTGGATGCCCCTTCCCTGGAAGCATTGAAGGCCAGGCCAGATGGGGCTTTGAGCAACCTGGTCTAGGGGGAGGTGTCCCTGCCTATAGCAGGGGGTTGGAACTAGGTGATCTTAAAGGCCCCTTCAAACCCAAACCACTCTATGATTCTATGACTTGAGCTCATAAATACTTTGACTTGACAGTATTTGTAGTGCAGAATAACCAGCCAGTGTGTATTCTCCTGTTCTGCTTTGTTTTTAAAGCATTAAAACTTGCTTTTCCTGTAATTATCATGCTTAAATATTCAAGTCATGGTTACTACTGGGCAAGTGCCTTGTTAGAAATCATTCACACACTTGTTTTGCTCATGGCTTGAGTTTAATGATGAAGTCAGGGAGAGGTTGCTTTTCCATGGAAGTGAATGGAGGCTAGGATTTCATGACATTGCTAGATATTGTTGGAGACTGCATAAATGAACAGTAGCTAACCTTGTCTGAATTATACTTAGCAACATTTTTTTTTTCTTAGTGCTTTTTGGAACTTAAATTGTTCTGTTAAACAATAGCACAACACAGTGCTTTGCCAAATATTAGCCGTATAACTTGAGACTAAGCTGAGTAATGCGTGATGCGATGGTGATAAAATTTGTAATATTCTCTGCATAACACGTTGCTGCTATAAAAATGAAAATCTCCTTTTGGTGTTGGGAAGATGGATCTCCACTTTAAAAAAAAAAAAAAAAAAAAATTCCTTGCCATATACTGAGAATTCGGTGGCAAACTGAAGAAATCAAAGGAAAGCATTGTGTGAATTGAAAATAGTAGTAAACACTGAGGTGCTTAATTTTTTTTAATTAGGTCTTATCTGATTTTTAGTATGGGAGATTTTTACAGTAACAGTATAGCTGTATTCTGAAGATCATCTGAAGGTACTAGGTGGGCTGTGGCATTTGATCATTTTGGCAGAAGATGTGAGTCTGCTGGAGGGTGGTGTGCTTACCAAAAGTAGGTTACATCGTGGCAACAAAGGAGGAGGAGCAACTTTCATGTCTCAGAGGTGTAAAGAAAGTCTTTTTATCTTAATTTATGGCATTTGGAACATGTTTTAAATGAAATTGGATTCAAATGTTGTGGGTTATCTACCTAAGAGGTTGATCTGAAATAACTATGAAAAATGTGGAAGAGATACTGATCTTAACTGAGCATTGTTTCTCTTTGGTAAGTCAGTTCCCACTGTGTTAAGAGGAGCCAGTGTGAAATAGGAACTTGATCAGTTGTCTTTAGAAATGCACGTGAAAATAATGCAAGGCTTTGTAAAAATTTAAATAAGGCTTTTATAGACAAAGTGAATGCAGTGGCATTGAAAACACTCTCACCTACATTGCCAACTTCAGTAGTAGAAGTCTTAAAGAACTTGAAAAGAGGCTTGACCTTTTTTCAGCGGTGGCTCAAAAACTTAATTTGTGAAAGGTGTTTTATTTTCTGGTCACAGTTGTAGATTTTTATCTTAAGAATTTGATTGTAGGATGCCTATAAGAATTGGAGAACTAAAATGATGTCAGAAATTGGCTGCTGTGAAGTGGATGTCCAGAAAAAAAATTCTTTGGGACCATTCTTTGATGACTGAAATTAGCCACCATGCATACAAAAACACAGAGATAAGTAACAATTGATATTAATTAACGGAACAGTCTCATGTATCTTCTTGTTGGGAAAAGATTCGTGCAGTTGAGGAAACAGTAATCCATTTTCTAGATCTGAACTGTATCTGGGCTTTTACGAACTTCATTGCCTGTTATTGTACATTAAGTAATTTTGTAGCTCTTATCAGCAATGCCTAGCTGGATTACTGTGTTCGTTTTAGTGGCTTGCTTTTGAGTAATGATGTGGACAAACTGGACTGAGTCTAAAGGAGAGCAGACAAAGAACAGAAAGTCTGTTAGCTGTGATAATGGAGGATGACTAACAAATTGGCATTGTTAGGCAAATAAGACTGTGAAGGAGGAGGAAATTGTTGTGTGTGTAAAAGATTTTTGAAAAGGAACGAGAGAGAGCATTTTTATCAGGATTAAAAAGATAAATGTGAAATGTAAGAAAAATATTTGCTTAGAGTGCTAGAGGGAAGTACTAGAATAGACTGTGTAGGAAGACGGTATAGCATATACCTCACAGGAGGTATTTAAAATTGAGTGAATGAAAGTGTACCATGGATGGCAGATGGTATGGCCTTGATGAAAGAAAGAGGGACTAAATAATTTCTGGCATTTACCAGAATTGTGTCATTGTGATTAAGTTAATCATAAAGTTCTTGAAAATAACAACTGTTTTAAAATATATATAACTTAGTGCCGTGCCCCAATGTGATTCTTGGACATTTTCTGATGCTTTAGCTTTAAATTTTGTTTAAAGCACCTGCAGACCTCATTTGTGAGTAAAAATGGTGTTGTCACTAGATGGCACTGTTTTTCTTCCATTGCGTTTTTGTTTTCTTGGTGAGGGGATAGTTTTTTTTAAATCTCTTTTTGCGAAGCCTCCTGCTTATCTGTCATGCTTTTAATAGATTGTATTCAGTAGCTCACTGCTGTATGTGGTAATTGTTTTCAGTGTCTTTGAAAGCCTTTATTTCCACATTATTTTTGACTCTTGGACCATGTACGTTCTTACATGCGTCTGAGGATGTGCCTACCTGCCTATGTATGCTTGCTAGGGAGAAGCTGTGTGATAGTGAATCTGATGAGTGTATGTATGAATGATAAAAAGACTGTTAAAATTATCCCAGGAACAATTGTTATAAACTGAAAAAACTTACATATCTTGTATGTGTGTGTGTGCACATGTGTGCAAACTATGAATGTAGATAGTAAATGTACGTAGATGGCTTAAACCACAGTCCTATCACGGTATTAGGCAGTGAACATGAAATTGTAATTATTGTACAGTTTGAAAGCTTTTGTTGATTGGAAATGGATTTTTAAGACATCCTGTGTTTTCCACTTTTTTTTGTGATAGTGAAATCAGTAGCCAGGTGGTTCGCAGGAAGCCACCGAGTGAGCCGTGGTCGTCTGCGTGTGCTGAGAGATGATGCTGACACTATTGCTGTATGTAATGGGAAGGCTTATAAGAGTGATCATCTATGCTGCTAAATTACTAGAACAGTTCCTGACATGCTTTTGGCTTCTATTCTCTAAAGCTGTCCTAGAGAGTGCAGTCCAAGAAGCATTTGGACATTTATAGTGGCTTAAATAGAGCCACCCTGTTTAGATTGGTGGCAATTTAAAAGTGCAAACATGGCCAGACAGCACTAATTGATGTTTGTTGCCAGAGAATGAGCCTTCCTGCTGTCAGTTCTCTAGGTTAGATACAGTTGATGAATTTCACATGAAAATAAGAGATTGAATGTGGTGGCTTGGCTTACTTTCCCCTCTCTTCTTCTCCAGTCCCTACTGTGCAGGATCTGAGATGTAATTAACTTTAAATCCAGTCAGGTTGGGATCTGAGAGATGGAGAGTTAGGGGATGAAAACCCTTTTTCCTACAGAAGGGGAAAGGTCTGGAGGAACATGAGAACAATCTGTGACTTCAGGGTGAGAGAAATTAGAGGTAACAGCTTCTTGGAAAGAGATAAGTTCTCTGAGTCACTCTCTGATTTATGGAAGCACATGAAAGGATATGGGAAATATTTTATAAAGTGTTTGCCCTGAATCCGCAAAATGGAGTTGTTATTATTTATGTGACAGGGCTTTGGTGTATTAAGACAAACCTTTTGTTGTGATGCAACATGCCATGTTCATAAGAGAATTAATGTCAAAAATTATTTTTCGTTCGTGATTGATTGGAATAGCTTTTAGTTAATAGATCTCTGCTAATTAAAGAACAGTTAAAATGTATTGGGTACAGAATACTTGTAATAAAATAATACTTTTTTTCAGAGCAGCCCTTACAGTTAGTATATAATCTGAGTACTTAGTGTGATGTATTCTATTCTGTGAAGTTTGGGTTAAGAAATGCAGTCTATGACCTTGTAATCAAATATCTTAACTAAGATATTAAATTGCTGATGCTATGGGAGAAGTTCTGTTTCCTCTTAATGTGTTTTGTGGTACAAGTAAGGAAAATCCTTTTGGCATAATCACATGAATGCGATTTATTTGTATGCTTTATTTATGCATAATAGTTACAAGCTTTTAAAACAGTTTTATCTATTGGAATGGAGTGTCTGGAAATCACTGCAACAGGGAATTGCGCAGATAACTGTATTACCTAGATTTAAAACAAAATAAAAAGATATGTGGAGGGAATTAGTTTATGGCATTTCTCATTTGAAGTGTGCTTAAATGAGATTTCCAGTGGCTTCACGGAGCCATTTCCTGTTGGGCTTTCTCCCACTTGCTTCTGTTGCTGTAGAAAAGAAGGATGAAAGCCATACACAAAGGCTGAGCACTCTCTCCAAGCAAAAATGGCTTGGGTTGGAAGGGACCTCGAGGATCATCAAGGTCCACCCCCTTGTTGCAGGCAGGGCTGCCAACCTCCATATCTAATAGTAGACCGGGCTGCCCTGGTCCCCATCCGGCCTGGTCTCGAGCACCTCCAGGGATGTCTGGAGGTCTTTTGTCATTTTGTGTCATTTATGTCTCCGGACATAAATGATGTGGGAATTCCTAGACTTCATAAGTTGTTATAACTGAGGATAACTTGCGTTCTGCTTGTCATCCCTGTAAATGGACTATTTCCTTAAAAGGTAGTACTTCAAAGTATTCTGAAAAGAGTGGCAGTTGGTAGCATCTCATCAAGCAAGTGGGCGTGTTGGTTCCTGCTGCCCTCAGGAGTCTGGTGCTTAGGAAGAACTTGAGTGAACTTCTACCTTCTGTTATAACAAACAACGAATATGTTATCCAGAGTTGTTTTAGGCCATAGTTTTTAGTAAATACTGCTTTATTTATTTTTCCTAGTTATGTGATCTGTAGCCTTTGCCAATGTGGCTTGAGGAGTTACAGTGAGAATGTAAAGCATAGGTCACTAGGAGCCTGCACTCTGCTTTATTAAAGACTTATGCAATGCATTGTTGTAGTAAAGAAAAAACATTGCTAAATAAATATTAAAAAGCAGGGAGAATCTTGGAGAGAATATTGTAACTCATTGCTGCAAATGAGAACTTTTTTCTCATTTAAAATAAAACAACACCCTCCCTCTATCCCTGCTTTCAAGTCTTTGCAAGTGATACAAAGGAAGGTCAGGTGGATACACCTTGGTGCATATGCTGAAGAGCATGCAGGTGTTGGAAGGTGTAGTTGTTACGAGTAGATTGCTAAGAAAAATATAAGAGTGGTGAAGTCTGTATTCACCCTGAGCTTCAGATCCGGGTGTGTTATAGCTCATTCTTTCATCCAAATCTTGCTCACTGTTATGTGAAGCCTAAGACTTGAAAGGGAGAATGCTGAGCTTTTCTTTAAGGATGTAGCCCTCTCAATTTGTCCCCATGTTCTTGTTTGCAGTTTGATATCCCTAACCAAGAGGAGAAGAATTATATTACTGCATTTACAGTTGCACCAGGCGGTAAATGCCTTTTGCTCATTAGTGAATGTTTTTTCTGATTTGTGCTGTCATTTATAATGTGTAAGCAATTTTTTTTCTTCAAAAGCTTTCGCAACCTTAGAACAAATGAGTAGCAGACAGGCTTACTTTTAACAAAGCATAGCTCAAATTGTTATTTTTTTAAAAATAGGATTCATATTTTTCTGCAAATCCCTCTTAATTCCTTGCAGATGTTTGTTGTGTTTTGCCACATCTCCAAATGGAAGCACTTGATCCTTAAAAAGAGATAACCTCACACCACTAGCAAATGATTGTCTACATACAGCAGCCTGTTAAAGGTAGAGGAAAAACTCTTCACTTGCTTTCATAGTTCAAGACCTGTGCTGCCTGCAGGGAAGTTGGTGAATGAAAGAAACATGGAGGCAGGGCTGGAAAAGTATTCAGAGATGCTGAGTTTTCTATAATTTCAACATCTGCTTGTCTTGGGTTCCTGCCCTTTCAAAATTTGGTTTGCAGACACAGTGTCCCAATCGTTACTGACAGTGTAACACAGAACTGATTTGTGCACCTGTCCTAGTATGACACACATGGATTTGTTCCTTCCACTGTGTTTTGTTTATGTGCATGTTATGTGCATTCTTTAGAATGAGAATGTGGGAACATTTGGGATGTGTTGTAATGTACTTGCCTAACTTTTCGTGCCAGCTAATTCCATAGTTCTTTCTTTACCTTACATTTTACAGGTGTTTTTACGTATAAGCACCACGTTAAAGGTTTGTTGGCAGTGCTACTGGTTTTGCAGCTAGATGTGTGTGTAAAACATGAGGGGTTTGTAGTGCTTCTGTGTGGAGACTTGCTAAATGAGAGAGCTGTATGCTATTGTCCTGGAAGGGTTTTAGTCAGCAGCTTGGACAGTGACCACTGAGGAGTGTGCTGAAGAGATGGGAGTCCTCAACTCTAGAGAACCTGCTCCAGCATCCTGGTGAAAGTCTCCTGCTCCCAGTGAGAGGCAGCTAAGCGGTTTAGTCTTGATAATTGAACTCTCTAGGTTGATATCAGGTTCACTGTGTTGAGAGGTTGTAGATGGCCTACATCATTAAAATAGGAAGTCAAAAGAAAGAGGAAACCGTTTCTTTACCTCTTTCTCTGGAAGACTTGTGAGTGCAGCAGCCATTTGATCAGTGGAAGATCTGCAAGTGATAAAAGGTGTTGTGCTACACGTCTGTGGTTCTGTAGAAAAACTCAGACCTGCTTCATGCAGTGATAACAACTTTTTTATGAAGTTTGATTGCAGTGTGTTTATTCTAACTATTGTGAAAGAATGAGTTCACTTTGCTTCTCTTACAATGAGGCTTTATCCAGACTCCTGGGTAGGCAAAAAGAGATGCTCACTTCTATTATGATGAGTTGCAGAAAGATAGAATGTGCATCTGGGAGGTGGAGGTGTGTCATCTGTGGTAGGTGGATGAGCTGACTGAATGGTACTTTGGTAGAGAGAATAAAGTGAACATTGTTGGTAGGCTTTGTCATTTCTCTTTCTGGGTTGTTTCTGAGTAGGCTACAGTACCTGCAAAGTGCCTGCAAAGATCTCATGAGCCTCCAATGATGTCCGTCTTCTGCTGTATGAACTAATCAGTTCTGTCCACCTTTTCTTACCCTTAAAACCAATCCTCTCTTCTTTTCTTACCCTTAAAACCAATCCTCTCTTCTTTTCTTACCCTTAAAACCAATCCTCTCTTCACATGAAGACCTTCTTTCCTACACTGTATCTTCTTAGTTTTCTGGATTTCTTTTTTGTAAGTATTATAGAACCAAAAGGTATTCAGAATATATCCTCAGAGCTGCTGGAGTAATTCTTCTTTATTCATGTATGTTTACCTCATGAAGGTTTCTAAGAGCCACGTAAGGCAAAAAATTATTTCTGAGAAAACATATTGTCTATTCCCAACTCCAAAGTATGTATTTATGTATCAGCTACTTCTATTCATCATTATAGTGTATTGATTTGTCTAGTGCAGATGTTAATTTTACAGATCTTTATTTTAATATTAAGTAACAGTTGGCATTATGTTCCCCACTCCACATTCTGTAAATGCCAGGTAGCTTCTCAGGTGGAAGCTTAGGGCTGCTAGCTGTTCACTTCATCCTTGTATTCTCTTAGGGCTGAGAAGTGAACACCATCATGCCTTGGTAATTCCCTTCTGCTGTGTTTGGTTCCATAATGTAATGTGTTGCTTGAAGTTACAGTAGTACATCTCATGAGTCCCCAGAAGAGTTCTGCTGAGATGGGAACCTGCACAATTTCTTCTGTAGTGAACAGGGATGTGAGTTCTGCCTATGAGCCTGAGATGATTGAGTGCCTTCCTCATGGTATAGGGTAGACTGTTGGGTGTAGAGGATCTTTGGAAAGTTTTCGTCTCCTGATAAATTTAAAAGAGAAATTATTATCAGTATCCCAGTGCTTAAAGCATTTGGTTAGGATGGAGAAAATTTGAGTTCACCACCTTCCTCTGAAAGAGAGGCCAGTTTCCTATTTCCTAACAGAGAGACTTGGTCATTGGACTATTTTGAGGAGGGGTGCTCCTCAAATATATAATAACTTATAGCTAAGCTTTCTTAATTCATTTTTCACTGAGTTGGAGTCCGGATGGATTTTTATTTTTGTTTGTCCAGGAAATGGGTGAATCAGGGTGATGGCTGTGCCTGACAGTATTTACCTGTTCTGAGTGGAACTGAAGTGTATCAATGGAAGACAGAAAAAACTCCTTTTAGGAAACCCCTTTCAGTACAATTTTGTGACCTAGAAGTGAAGGAACAATTGTAGGAGGCTTTGATTTAAATCTCTGATCATTGATTAAAATAAACTTTTAATGGGGTCATCCAGCTCAGAGTGAGTTAGGTTTTTCAGCCTGCTCTCTTCCAGATGCTTAAATGCTTCTGTAGAACTTCAGGAACACTGTGTGCTAGAATATCCTCTGTTATGGCAACGGAAGTACTTTCCTGGAATTTGAAAGAATTGAATTTTGGTTTCCTTGAACAGAAAACTCAGATCTTTCATCTTAGACTTCTTGAATTGTGTAATCCTCACAATTTATTTATGAATAAATGGGTAATAAGTATCAGTGTCTCAAAGGATCTGTGAATCTTGTATTTGATTTTCCTTCTTACTCTAAAAAATACTTGAGGACTGAACTCAATATTTTTGAGATTCATTACACTTATTTTCAATTTTGTTACTGAACAACAACAACAAAAAATAATAATAATTTTTACAATTATTCCAGCAAGTTTCATTAGAGCTCTTCTATGGGAACCTTTCAGGTTACCTTAAAAGTTCTTATGACTATGTTAAAACCAACACCTGAAGCCTGAAGCAGAAATCTCTTGGTAGCTAATTTGGATCAGGAATCACAATGATGATAATAGGATGTGGTTGAGAAATACTTACTTGTGCACAAACTGCAGTTTACAAATTTTATTTGCAGTCTTTTTATATAACCTAAGCTGAAAATAATGGCATGAACAGAAATGGATCTATTGTTAAAAGTTAGCAGTAAGTGGTAGAAGTAATGATATGCACACATGCTGTCATAGATAAATATGTTCTATGCTAATGGCAAGAGAAGCTGTGATTTTTAAGTTAATTGGATTCAGATTTCCTTTTAATACCATTTGGTGTATAAAAAGGGCTACCTAAAGGTGCAGTACTAAATCTTGGTAGAGGTGTTCTTAGGGAGAGTGGATAACCTTATGGAAATAGCAACATTCAATTCATCGTAGTTAAATGTGAGTTTGGAGTAGCTGTCTGGAAGGGTCTCACTGATACAATTGGATAACAGGTTCCCATTGCAGTGAAAATTTATTCAAAGAGGGGAGATTATAGTGAGCTTGTTGCCTCTATTCCATCTACAGATCATTTTTGTAAAATGTTTAACATCCCGTTTATGAGCATTTAACCATTTTAAAATGCACATAGTTCTTAATCATCCATGCTAGTAGTGTTACTAGATTTGACGTATGATCTCTGAAATGATTTGTAATGTGACTGTAGTACATCAATATCTGTTCTAGAAATAAGTTTTGGTTCTGTGTTCTCTATTTCTGGCTTGCCTTAAGACAAATCCCAAAATGGAGTAGCTTCAACTATGCTGTAGACATTGGGATTCTGAGGTAGTTGAGGCATTGATAACTAGTTAGATTCTGTGTTTAACTTTATGCTGTAGCGTTCTTTTTGTACTTGCACTACTAGTAAGACATGAGTCTTAGTTTTAATCTGGTACAGTGTATTTGTGAAATCCTGATCCAGTCCTTGATTTAATGACCCTGTGTTATTTTTTCCATGCTGCGTTCTGTGTTAAATGCACCACAGGCACTGGAAGAGTATTCATATAAAGTTATGCTTCTTCCTTTGCGAGAAGACCCCTTGTTTTATTTACTGTATTATGTCTGAATCCCACTTGGAAAACCAGGTGATTTCCCCTTTTGTGGGATTCCGTGCTGTGTTTTTCACAGCTGTGGGAGATGCTGGGGAAAGACGCTGCCTGCCCACACAAATGAAGAACTGAGGCAAGGAAAATGTGAAACACAGAAGTACCTGCTAGATGGAGGAGTTGAATGAAACACTTAAGAGCTGTTTTTTTTCAGAGTACTTAGTGTTTTCTGTCTTCAAAGCGGGGGTCTGACTTCAGTTTCACTATAAGTGCAAGTGGAGCACTAGAGGTAGGTCAGGCCTGTCTGCTGCTCTTGAAGATGCTTAAAGCTGTATTGCTCCACAGTTGTTGCTGTTTTTTCAGTCTTATACTCATTTTTGAACTGTTGCAATGCTGACAATAGGAAAAAAAGCATTAGAGAAACCTCCACTATGAATAAGGTTTTTCTGTTCTGAAAAGTTAGTATCTAAACTGAGGATGAGACCTGATTGGAAATGTTACTGCTGAGTTACTGGCCTCCAGTTTTACAAAGTTTGTGATTTATCCAGCATCTCATGGAACTTTTGCAGTACAGATAAGGATGCAAACCAGTATGTGTAAAACCTCTTTGCTCACCTGAATTTGTAAGCTGCTCGTTCTTACTTCCCAAGTCATGCCTGTTGCACATTATAGTTACTAAGGCAGGAGCAAGTCAGACTGTAGGATCTTTTGTTACATAATCTTGGTTAATCCATTCATCTGTGAGTTAATGAAGTAGATTTTTTTTTTTTAGAGACAATGACATGTTA
Source organism: Chrysolophus pictus (assembly GCA_037305975.1). NCBI lineage: Eukaryota > Metazoa > Chordata > Aves > Galliformes > Phasianidae > Chrysolophus > Chrysolophus pictus. Next base: position 36,191,328 of record CM074577.1, read on the forward strand.
CAACACTGTACTCCAAGGCGTGTGCACAAAGGCGAAGCTGAAGATTACAGGCAACTTCCTCTGTCACTTTCTTAATTGAGTGCTAGTTTATTTTTTATTTTTTTACGTATGTGATAGCTTTGGCATTTTAAAAAAGTAGATTGTAACTGAGTTCCAGGATTCTGGTTTTGTATGTGCATGCGTCAGTGCAGCTCTGCTTGCAGATGAGTCTTAAAAACACTCAGTCTCTTTCTGCGGGTTCTTCGTGATCCTAGAGCAGAATAACAGTCCTTCTCTCTGCTTCCTCATCTGTAGACGTCAGTGACACTTAGCATGGTATCCTGCTGGGATGCTTGAAAGGCTTGTTCTGTTTCTGTGTGCCTGGAAATAGTTAGGTATGAGTAGCAAACCAACGCTGGTAAAACATGTGAAGGATTTCCAGGGACTTAGCCATAAGCTTCAGAATCCTGCTTGTGGGTAAGCTGACGTGAGGAGCAAATAAGGGCAGTGACACTGCTTTGGACGAAAGATCTGCATAGCCCAGTGCATTGCCCCTAGCACCGGCTGCGAGTGAGATGTATAGAGAAGAATGAAAGCGGAGCAAACAGAGCCCTAGCACTCGACATTACATTTCCACAAATATGTATGGTTTTTAATTTGAGAAACAGAAGTGGTGGTCTTACAGATTGCCACTGAAAAGGGAGAGGTCAAGCAGCTGTGATAATAGGTTTGCTGTGTCTTAGACACATTGCTCCTTTATGTGCTTTAAGTCGTGAAGCAGGTCTTCAATTCTGTGTTTAATAGCTTCAGCTACTCTAGAGTGGACAACGAAACTGCTTTGAAATGGTATCTATTGTTAATACAAAGGGCTTTATCAAAATCAGTGAACGTAATGAAGAATACGAGTAAGGGAAATCAATTTACTGTGTGTTGGCTGTTGTTGGCTGTTGTTGCTGTAGGAAAGGTTATAGTGGTGTTTAGGAAAGTTTGCTACCTCAGTAATTCAGTCTGCATGACAACCAGAGCCCACATAGGGGCACAAAATTCAGTGTTATTTGTCTGGAGCAGACCAAGTTCTGTTTTTGAAGCTGTTTAAAATGCAATTCTGACAACAGCGGTTAGAAACAGGAATGCTGAAATTAATAATTTAGCCATGCTAATTGATTGCATTATGCCATTAGGTTGTGAATTCTTAATGACATGTTTTTTTAATAAACTATCTACTGTTGGTTTTGTGTAGATCGTCCTTTGCAGGCTGGAAGTGCCAAGTGCAGGATAATGCAGTGAATGATGTGGACTATTTCAGCTTCTTGTTTTCAACCCTTATAGGTAATTCATGTGAATGTCATAATTTAGAATTAACAAAATGAAATTTGTTTTGGTAGTCGGTTGCTGGGTATAAACTTGGAATGAATGGTGAAGTAGTTACTTCCTGAAAGTGATTCTAATCTTGTTGTTTATTTTTTGTTGTGATATATCCTTTTTTTTCTTGATCTGATTTCTGACACCCTGTTTATATGCTTTGATTTTCCGTTTTGGTGAATATTTACTTACTTTTTCTTAATGTCTTGCAAATATTTTAAAGAAGTATGAGGAAAATCTAAATTCAGTGCATAGCTTGAAAGAAATTTTTCTTCTAGACTTATCTGATGAAATGAATGTCTCTGATTGGCTCATAACAATATGAATGCAATGTGGCTTTTGGATTACCTATGGACATGCTTGCACCATTAAAAACATACCATCAGAATAAAGTGATCAGAGTATGTTGAAGAGATCTGCCCAGAGCTGTAATGTGCAAATCTAGCAGGGAGGTGATTCTGTGCACTCAGATATCACCACAGAAGAGAATTATTGTTACAGCTTACTTTGGGAAGGTGCACTGGTTAAAATAGCATGATGTTACTGAGAAATATTTTCCAGTAACTTTTCCTGTGGTAAAGAGAATAATTTCTAACACTCAATTACTTTGCATTCTAAATTACCTTTTTCATGAAAACCTGATGGCAGTGGTATTGATGGTGCAGAAAATGAAAGCAGGAGCAGACTGACTGTTTTGAATCAGCAGTTCTGCTTTATTAAAGCATTTAATACCTGGCTAGAAATAATTAGGCAAATTAATTTTTTTTTAAGCCCCTGGGGCTGTTTGAAAGTCCCTGCATTATTGTGAACACCTTGTGAATTGTCATGCATTGTCTGCTTTTTCATTTTTTAAAGACACGTGTGTTGAAAATATAATGTGGCCTTTGTATGGTCTTGCATACCACGTTATGGTTTAAATTGGTATTCTTTTGATTTGGTGTTCTTTTTTGGAAATCAGAGATTAGATTTTGATATACTTAATTTAAAATACCGAGCAAGATCTTGTGGATGATGCTGTTAAAGTAGAAGAGTGCTTGTCTTGTCTTCTGACATTGTTGTACTGCTTATTTTTCTCTAGGGTTTTCAAGAGAGGAGTTGACTAGTCTCCAGGGCATTAGAGGAAAACCACACATTAGCCAGACACAGCTTTCACCTGTCCGTCTTTACCTAACAGATCTGGACCAGTTTTTACACCACTGGGCTGTGACAGAGGTAATACATCAACACTAATTCTAAATGACAGCATTCAGTCTTGAAATGCTCTCTATCCCTTTTCTGCAGGTGTCTAAAATCTTGTCACAAGTTGAAGAAGAATGCAAAATGTTACAGCAGTCAATCTGCTAATTTTTCCTTACAGCCAGCAGATAATATTTTGAAGGAATCTGCTTTAAAAGGTGAATGTTCAGGTGTGGTGTGCAAAACATTGGTCATGGAAAAAATGGATGCAAACCATAGTGGAAAATTCTCAGACACTGACGAGTTTAAGACCAGCAATACAGTTTGGCTTTCAGGAAAAAAACTTGTAAAAATATTAATTATGGAGAGTTTCCTTTGTGGAATTTCATTGTTAATTAAAAAAACACTTGCATTACATGAGATTTTTACTTAGAAGTAAAATTAAGTTGGCATTGGTGGCTTTGAGTAACTTCTTCGCTTATTTAATCACAGTTTACTGGATTATAAACTTCACTGAGTTTATAAGTGAGTTTGGTATCTGTTTGTAAGATCCTGAGTATTGAGAACTAAAAGCTTAATTTTGTTACTGACCTTAAAGTAATCTGAGCCACCAGACTTTATTCAGAACTAGTAAATATTAATCGTCATTGTGGCTCAACTCTTTTTTTATTGCTTAGCCCACAGAATCCACTTTAAGGTGTGAAATCATATTTTAAATCGTGTCATTTTTACAGTATTTATGAAGCCTGTCATGAATACAGAAGGAAGAATGTAACAAAGTTTTAGCTGTATGAAGTATTTTGGTTTTTCATTGCAGTTTTTTTTTGGTTCAAGAAAGCAACGCAGTGGTTTTTTCAAATTCTACTTTGTGATATTCAAGTGATAATCTACTAAACGTAATGACAATCATAGGCATATATTCACATGTGCTGTTTTCCATAGGAAAGTATTTGGGACAAACTTATTTCATACCATGACTGATACAAAACCTTATAGGTCCTGCCTACAGTTAGTTGGCTTGCCAGAACAGTTGGACTTCTTCTTATTTTCTGTGCTCTTCTCTAGCTGCTAATGACACGTTCTCTCAGCAGAAAAAACCCTTCTCCAGTATTGAAACACTAGAACATTTTATCTTCCTGTCCTGTACAGAACGCAGGATTGTCCCTCTGTGAACTCACCAGAGGAGTCACTTTCCAATCTTTCTTAGCATATTATGTACATTTTATCAGCTTTTGAAAATGCTACCCTTTATGTCCTCTTTCCATCCTCTTTTTTGATTCTTCATGAATGTATCAAAATTGGCTGAGACATGTTAGGAATATGTTGACTTAGAGACAGTGAAATAGGTGGATTATAGAAAGCTTGTTTGCATCCCTGGTTCCTGCTTTCAAGTTTGATCTACTTCTCTTAGCACAATATATTTGTTGCTTTGGTGCCAACAAGAAGAGTTGTTATGAACAGAAACTTGTTTTTACAGGTTCTCCAAAGTGAATGGCAGCTACTAAACAAAGAGCTGGATATCCCTGATTAGTTGTGGAACAGGATTTGGACACTATGTGGAACACTGCAGTACTGATGCATTCTTGTGGTAGCATAAAGTCTTTTCTGGGACTAAGTAATGAGAGAAAGTAGGAACAAAAATCCCTGTATGAAGAACAGTGTGACCTTCCAGATCTGTGGTGTTTTTGTAGATTCTTAACCAAGAGAATGTTCTGGATTGCCAATTACCACCCTGAGCTTGATAAGGAAGTTGGAGGATTTTCCTCCATAGTTTATTATAGTATTTATCATTGTGGAGAGAAAGTTGTGGTAGGGAACAGTTGATATAGATTTATGGAAAACAGATTGTGCTCTACCAGCCTGGCAGCCTTCTCCACTAAGGCAGTCGTCTTGTTGCAGAAGGGGAAACTAATACATATTTTTGTTCTGGATTGTGTGAGGTTTTTCATGCTGTCTTTCATAATATCCTTGTCTGTCAGTTGACAAAGAATGGCTTAGTTAAGTTAACAGTGAGATGAAATCTGCTTGATTGGCCAGGTCTAGAGTTGTGATCAGAGGCACAAAGTCCGGGTGGAACCAAATCACTGTGATGTACCCCAGGAGCCACCATGGAAGCCAGTACTTTCTAACCTCTTTATTAGTAACCTGTTCACTACTGTTCTCCTGCTTCAGACATGTTGACCTGTGTTTGATTTTGTGTTCAGTTTGTAAAGAAAATACTCTGAGGTCTGTATTCCAGAAGAACTTCATAATTTGGAGGCTAGACTACTTAAAAAAACAAAACAAAAAACAAATGCTGTCTCAGGAAAAAAAACCACCCTCAGTTCTTCAAGGTTTGCCAGATGTTGCCCTGGAATACTTTATAGAGAAATTAATTTCCAGCAGGTGTTGAACAAACTGCTCTTCTCTGAAAATGAAATAAACTAACAGTGACAGAACCATCCAAAAAGCATAGATGAAGCCTCTGGGGAGATGTAAACTGCCAGCAAATTATGAGGACTTCTTTTAAGATCTCTTGAGAGACAGTGTGGTATGAAGTCTTTAAGTGCATTGGATCTGGATCTGAGGTATAGCTGGGTTCTTTCTTCCTGGGGTTGAGGGAGATAGTTTTGGAGAGCACTTCATTTGAAGTGGATATAGATAAAGATGATAGTGCTGTTGTTATAAAGTTGGAGACTGGTAACGAGCGACGTCCCCTGGTGGTCTGTCTTGGGACCGGTGCTCTTTAACATCTTTTATCAATAATATCAACGACAGAATCGAGTGCATCCACAGCAAGTTTGCTGACGACACCAAACTGAGTGGTGCGGTTGACACGGTGGAAGGAAGGGATGCCATTCAGAGGGACCTCAGCAGACTTGAAAGGTGGGCCTGGGTGAACCTAATGAGGTTCAACACAGCAAAGTGCAGGGTTTTGCATTTGGGCTGGAGCAATCCCAGGCATCCGTACAGACTGGAAGGAGCGGTCCTTGAGAGCAGTCCTGTGGAGAAGGACCTGGGAGTGCTGATGGATGAAAAGCTTAACATGAGCCAGCAGTGTGCTCCTGCAGCTCAGAAAGCAAATGGTATCCTGGGCTCCAGGGTGGCCAGCAGGGGCAGGGAGATGATTGTCCCTCTCTACTCTGCTCTTGTGAGGCCCCATCAGGAGTACTGTGTCCAAGTGTGGAGCCCCCAGTACAAGGAAGACAGAGAGCTGCTGGAGAGGGTCCAGAGGAGAGCCACAAAGATGATCAGGGGGCTGGAGCACCTCCCCTGTGAAGACAGGCTGTGGGAGCTGGGCTTGTTCAGCCTGGAGAAAAGAAGGCTGCGGAGTGACTTCATTGCAGCCTTTCAGTGCCTAAAGGGAGCCTACAACCAGGAGGGGAATCAACTCTTTGAAAGGATAGATAACTGCAGGATGAGGGGAAATGGTTTTAAGTTGAGGGAGGGGAAATTTAGGTAGGATGTCAGGGGGAAATTCTTTACTATGAGAGTGGTGAGGTGCTGGAACAGCTTGCCCAGAGAGGTTGTGGATGCCCCATCCCTACAGGTGTTCAAGGTCAGATTGGATGGGACTCTGGGCAGCCTGGTCTAGTATTAAATGGGAAGGTTGGTGGCCTTGCCTGTGGCAGGGGGCTTGGAGATTCATAATCCTTGAGGTCCCTTTCAACCCCGGGCCATTCTGTCATTTCATGAAAGCTGAATACTTTCAGATCTCAATTACTTTAGAAATGCATTTGCAGTCAGGACGATGAAGGCACTAAATTTCTTTAAACTTACTATACACTTAGCCAACTTTCCATCCACATTTTTGCATTCAGTGGGAAACATTTTCTCTTGCTGGGAGAAAAGCATTCAGCGATCGATAACCTTCAATTTTTTTTTTTTTGTCAAAAAACCAAAAGAAATCATAGAATCATTAAGGTTGGAAAAGACCACTAAGATCAAGTACCCAACCATCAGCCCACCCCCCACCATTCCCACTGACCACGTCCCTCAGTGCCGCATCCACACGGCTCCTGAATACCTCCAGGAGTGGTGATTCCTCCACCTCCCTGGGCAGCCTGTGCCACTGCCTCACCGCTCTTTTGGAGAAGAAATTCACCCTAATATCCAACCTGAACCTGCCCTGGTGTGACTGGAGGCCATTCTCTATCATTCTGTTCTGAGAGAATAGGCTGACCCCCACCTCTTTACTACCTCTTTTCAGGTTGTTGTAAAGATTGATAAGGGTTTCTCATCTGCCTCCTCTTCTCCAGACTGAATACCGGCTCCTTCAGCTGCTCTTCTCTTTACATGCTCCAGGCCCTCAGTGTCTTTCAATACTTCTTTGTAATATAGCTCCTCCTTGTAATTCCTCTTTATAGTGGTTTCCTTACACAGCTGGGGAGTTGCTGAGGCACAAGGTATCTTCCCCTGTGTTGCGACCAGGTGTGTACCATAGTTAGTATGCAGTAAATTTTCAGTAGGAGGGAAAGCTGATTTACATTGTGAGCCACTTAGTGAGATACCTGAATTCCAGTCCTCCATACAGTGATTCAATTTGAGAATTAAAAATTTTTCTCTTACAGAAATGGTTTTTGTTGAAGCAAAATGCTGTAGTAATTAATAATAAACTTTACTTTAATTAGTCACACTTCTGATGTGGCTTTTGGTGGGATTTAGTAGAGAGGCAGGGCTTTCTGAATACTGAATGGTGTATGCTTTTATTTGCTGGATATGCAAGTGTATGATGATGCTGAATTATTAAGCAAAATATTTGTAGGGTTTTTTTTTTTTTTTTTTTAATACCTAGTAAGTGAAAGAAGCAGTCCATGAGCTGCAGAGCAGGAAGCATTCAGGCCTCTTTCTTAAGTTGAGTTTTCTCTTTAAAAGAGTAAGCTGCAAATAGAAATTTCCTGGAAGTGTTACGAAAATAAGCACCTGGAAGTGGAGAGGGTCTCACTAAGCACGAGGTAGTTTATAAGCAGGTTCATGCATCTGCGTGGCAGCAGCCAGGTGGGCAGTCCACATGTGCAGCCTCAGTGGGTGTCCTATGTGAGGGACTTGGGTGAAAAGTCCAAACACAGGCACTTCGGATAGGGGTTAATGCTTTTAAGTGGTTTCTAGCAAGGAGGTGGTTGCTGTTTGTAACTGTTTTGTCTAGAGAGCAGCAATTGGTAATGCTGGCAACCCAAAGCCGCTTTTTTTGTGGACGCTTTTGGGTAATTGTGATTTTTCACTTGAGGAGCAATGCTTCAGAAAAGTGTCCCTCTAAATGCCATTTTGTGTAACTGTAAAGGTTAATCTTCAAGTTTCGTCTGAAAGAGATGAAATGTAAATGTGGAAGCCCTGCTTCATTTTCTGGAGCAACTTCTACTTAAAATGACTTGCGCCTTATTAAAGCCAATTATTTAAAATCATATCCCTGCAGCTATAATAGATGGAGCTCCGGAATAGATTGCTGCAGCCTAAAGGAAGAGGCTTCAGACTCGGTTCATTTTAACGGCGCCTATAGTGTTTGTCGGTAATGTTGTTCACTCCCCTGTAATTGAATTGCTCTGTCAGGATCAAATGAGAAAGAGCCGACAGAAATGAGCAGATTAACAAGGTAACAATGTATATGTTATAATTTCTGTTATAGTGTTTGGTGTTTGTGTCATTTGAATGCTGGGGGAGGAAAAAGCAAAGCGCCATTCTGAAGTTCTGCTGAAGTCTGTGTTCTGGAATCATACTGGGCACAGAGCTGACTGGAAGGGATGAAATAATCAGCAAGATGTTTAAACAAGTCAAGAACAGACATCAGCTATTAAAAGAAGGCTGCAGCTTAGAGCTCTTGGGATGGATGTAATGGAACATAGAAAAAAATTGGGAAGGTTTTATAAATGAGGTAGGTGTGAAGGCTGTATCTGCACTGACGTGCTGTGGCAGACTGAGCCAAGTCACAGGCTTTGTGAGAAACAAGGGCTCACTTCCGAAATGCATGGTTTCCAGTGTTTCAAGTCCTCTTGTGTGGAGAGGGGGCAGCCAGGCAAGCTGGGCTTTTCTTGCTTTTCAAGTATGACTTAGAATCATACTCAAGTTGGAAAAGACCTTAAAGATCATCAATTCCAACCACAACCCAACCATATTACCCTAACTCTAACAGCCCTCTGCTAAATCATGTTCTAGATCACCCGTTAGCTATGGAGCCCTGTTCTGTCACTAAATAATTAGTTTCTGAGATGTCAGATTTTAGTAAGACAGGACTGTCTGTAGCCAGTAATTCCCTGCCTCCTTGTACTGATTTGGTTGGGGTCTGTGAGCAGGCTGCTGCATAGCAAGTGAGCAGCAGTGATTGGCAGCTCAGTATTTGTGTTCCATGGCAGATAAAGGCAGCTTGATTTCAGTTGACTTTGAGGTACAGGTTTATATCAGGCAGAGCCCGTATGTGGGCAACTGGTGCCATTCAACAGATGCAGTCTAAGATTGCGTGCTGCAGTCAGTGTTTCTGAGCCAGTAACTGGATGCTGTGTTTCATAATTCTTCTATATCATTGGAAATACGTACAGTATCAGTGTGTAGAATAATATACAATTTTGAATTCTTTTCTAATGTGTTTCTTTGTCTTCCTGCTCTGTTAGTGCAGAGTAAGAAACACGGTGTTTTTTCCCATTGCCCAGCTAGGTAGTGCTTTCCTGCAGACTGCATTTTTTTGTTTCTTTTTTTTCCTTTTTTTTTTTTTTAACCTAGGCTGTGTTATGTTTTCATTGTGATGGTGTGGGTTTTCTGTGCTGTTTCTTTCCTTTTTTCTGGAGTCACTGAATCGGGAATACCTTTCACATCCACCCCCATGAGCTTAGCCCAAGCAGGTGAACAAAGATCTCTGGTTGTACACGGCTTTCTCAACAACTCAGGGCATTGTTAATATTGCCCTGTCAAATCAATTTATCTCAGAAAGAGAAGCAGGCCCTGTCAGGGGAGTACATGTCTGATACGGCAGGGCGCTTCGGGGGAGCGGGCCCGACCTCAGAGGCCAAGCTTCATTGCCTGCCCCATCACCTGAAAACTTCTAATTTTCTACGCTCTGCAGTAACGTGTTACACTGAGCAGGGTCCTGCCTGAAACAACCATTTCTCCAGGGCTGGGGAATTGGCTGCAGAACAGCCTGTTATGTTTCAGTTACTGATGTTCAAGGTGGATGTCAGCAGGAACGGGAAAGTCTAGTTTAAAGTTCAAGTTGGGATATAGGGCCTGGTGTTTGCCAACTTTCCTTTAGAATACAATCACTTCTCTGGGGTCTGGGCTGTCTGTGTCCGATTGCACACAGGGGTTATTCCTCCTGCCTGCTGGGTTCCTCTCTGCGTGCGTGTCTTCAGCAGAAAGAGTGGATTTTTCTGTGAAAAAGAGAATACTTGGCAGCATGATTAAGCTGGAAGTAATAACACATTTCTTTTTTCACTGGACAGTTACTGATAAAATCTTCCCTTGAGGCTTTTTGAGCACAGAATCTCTCACATTATGGGAAACGGAGCGATGTAGGGAGCGGGAGCAGTTAAACATATGAACGGGACGTGGCTCTCGGCTCATCAGTTGTCCTTTTGCCACGAGGGCTCACATTGAGGACGGGTTCCTCCTAACTCCACTGTTTGAAGTTGAGAGCGTCTTATGGATGAGCAAACTGAATGGTTTTGGCTTTTTTTGGCTTAATTTACACAAAATGGGGCATTCAAACAAAATGAAGAACCAAACCCAAAGAATAAAACCAAACCTGTCATCAGATACCCATCTTAAAAAGCCGTAAAGCCCTCTGTGGTCAAAAAACGCTCCTTCTCTGTCCATTCACTTTGGTGATACTCTGAAAATTGCTCTGGCTTTAGTCCAAAACTCATCTGTGAACGCGCCAAAAATGTGATAAATGCTAATCAAATGTAAAATAACGAATCAGCTGTGACATTTTATTATGGAAATTAAACGTCATGCTAACGCTTGCCTAAGGAAAATAAATTGTCGGGAAAAATACTAATTTTCATGTGATAATTAAGTTTTCTTTGCTTTTCATTTCCATGTCTAACAGCATTTCACTTTCACTTTTTGTAACAGACATTTGTCATGAAAGCCATTTCAAGCAGGATTTAATTTATAGAATTGAAAAGGATTACCACTCCCACTTAATCATATGAAAATAGAGCTGGCTCTAGGGAGTGTTACTGCTATTTTGAGGGGCAGGAGGATTCAAAAAGTTGTAAAGTAAACTTGCCAGATATTGTGCACTTCACCGCAACTCTTACAAGTAGGTATGCTGCTGCTCAGTGCTGCGATGGCCAATTTCCTTCTTCAGTTCTGGAGAAATCTTGAGTCTCAGCAAATTGTACCTCTTTCAAAGTTCTTCTGTGACTTGTCATCTAAGGGAGAGTCTTTGTGGATTGCTGGAGCTTTTCCAAGGGCATAAGGATGAATTTTCAGTAATTTATTATTAATAATAAATTATATAATAATTTAATTAGAATAATAACATTTATTAATAATAAGTCACAGTTTAGTAGGTAGGTTTGGTGGATCTGCCTTCTTTGTCATTAATTTGTTGACTTTATGTGGTCAAGTATTGAATTAAAAGGGATCTCCATAGGTTATTGTCTAGTGTTATGTAGTCAGGAGCGTATCACACACTTATGTAAACTCGCTGAGATCTCTTAAGAGCAGCAGAAGTCTCCTGTGCTCTCTCTTGTAAGCCTTTCACAGTCCTCCTTCCTAATTTTCAACCCACCTGTACTGCCTGTCAGACAGGATCGTTGTCATTGGCAGTGCTGTTTGGATAAGTTTGTTCTCCCACATCAGTTCTCACCTCTGTTGTGTTTTAAGGAGCACTGGCATACCTGCTTAGCTGTAGCTTTGCCAGCCTGAGCAGGTGAAGTCCTTTCCATCTAGATTTGTAAGATAGAATCTCCATTCTCTGCAGTTTTTCTGTGCCCATTCAGTTTAAGTTTACCTTTCTTGAAGAGGAGTGCTTCCTGTGTTGCGTGATATTTCAGGAATGGTGTGTGTAGGGTCTTACAGAGTAGTACTGTACTTCTGTTCAGCAGCACTGACCACCTCTACTGTGGTCATTCTCATTTTTGCATCCTAATGCAGTATTTACTTGTTCTGTGGTTTTATCTCACTCTGTGATTGGCTATGCATGAATCTATCTCCTCATTTCTAATTGTTACAGGTCTGCATTGCATACAGAAATTTTAGTCTCCAGGAGCATGATTTTGCCTTTTGTTTCACTGAGATATTTTTTCTCTGTTAGTCAGGAGACCCATGCAGTCTTATAGGTTAGTCCCATCTTCCTGTCTTGGTGTTCTCAACCTCGAGCTGTCAGCCAACACATTTCATCAGTGCCATTTTACCTTTTGTGCAAGTGCTGCTCATTCAAATACGAGGTCTCGCTGGCATCAGTTTGCCCTTGACAATCATCTGTCGTAACTTCCTCTCTTCATTCCTTGACACTGCAGAAATACAAATGTTTTTAGGTCCTTCCAGTAACTTAGGAGAGCCTATAATCAGGAGGAGAGCCAACTCTTTGAAAGAATAGATTTGATACAGTAGATTTGCAAAAGGTGTTATTTTGTAATGCTTTGAATGGTTCACAACTTGAGTAGTTGAAAAGGAAGAGAGGAACAGAGAATGTGATCTGCCAGGGACTGCAGGACAAGTTACTTGCACTTCTGGAAAAGCTTTCGATCTTTCACAGGGTTGCATTGCATTTCATGGGATTTTGTTCTACTTCTTTATTTTCTAATTTCCATCCCCAACATGGCCACTCTCACCTACATAATTATGATGGTTTTTTTAATTACAATAGGAAGAAGAAAATAAATAAGGCAGTAGTCCCTGGGTTTGCCAGTAGTCCCTGGGTTTGTCAGGAGCTCTTGTGAACTGAAACCATTGCTGTTGTTCTAGACTTTGAAAGACCTGAGCCTTCAGTTCACCTCTTTTTTAACCTTTTTCTGTCACGCTTCTGCACATCTCATGCAGTTTGCTCACGCCTGGCTGTACTAGCACCAGAAAGTTGGCAGATCATAAAACAAGATTTCTGTTTATACTATTTCATTTTGGATCAACTTTGACCATCACGTTATTGGCAACGTAGAAGAAAAGTAGTAGCAAATCGATCTTTGCTACCTTCTTCTGTTTTCTTTTTTCTTTCCTTTCCTTTCCTTTTTGTGGCCATTTTTCTATTTCATGCTTATTAATGGTATCTGCGGCCTCTCTGTTTTCTGAATGTTTTCCTCTCGGAGGCAGGCAGGATGTAGCCTTGCTGTGGCATTGTAGTTGGGTCGAGTATTTTTGCCTTTCTACTTCATTCACAGAGGTAAATGGAAGAAAGCCACTACCACAGAACCAGTGGTGCAGGTCATCCTCTCATTAAACACTGATCATTTATGCTGATAACACTATCATTTATGCTGATAGTATTACTCTGATGCACTGCCAAGAGCCAGTACCTTTAAAGACAAAGCTGCCATGTCCTCATAGACACTTTGCATTTAGGTCTGTCAGCAAAGTGTGGAATTGTGCAGTGAGTGGTTGCTAGTTGTATTTTTAAGTGCTTAAATATAACTGCTTTATTAAAACAGGTGATCTGTCACAGCTTGTCCACTATACCTTCCCAAAGTCAGTGCTTTGACATTCTCCAGACTGGCATCTGTAAATACCTGGTAAGTCATATTTTGTTTTCCATCTTAGCTTGCTTGTGATAAATCTTGTAATTGTCTCTGTAACCCTCAAATTCAGCTGAGCTGGTGGGGGGCAGCCCTGCCCACAGCAGGGGCTTGGGATGGGTGGACTTTGAGGTTTCTTCCAGCCCAGGCCATCCTGTGATTCTATAATGCTGTCATCCCTGTCAAGCACATTGAATTTCTAGACCAGTCCTGATGGGTACCCGGAGCTTTTTCTTTCTGGAGAGTTAAGTCTGAGTTTCCTTCTACCTCAGTGATGGCTCACTGCTGTTTCAAGACACAGAAGGGATGCTCTGTCCCATGATATGTGTTCAAAACGAAAGACATGTTCTGTCTGAAAGCTGCTTTTTGTGTCTGTACAGTCCTTCAGAGGAAGGCTTAAAGCTTTGTTTTCTTTTAAATAGGTTGGGGATGAATGTTGTCTTTGTTTAGAGGGAATGGGATTAAGACTCTTGTCTCCTTAACTGGTTATAGCTGCTGTTAGCTGCCTGCTTGTATTTTTATCTGAAGGCAGCGGTTTAAGAGCTGGAGAAATTTCTTAGAACTTTAGCACTAATGGTGCTCTGTTTCAGTACTGACACTCAGAGGATAACATACATCTAGTCTTGCAAATTTGCTTCTAGATTTTGTCCTCTTTTCCCAACTTGCAACATCAAATACACAAAAAGCAGGTTCTGTTCTGAGAGCCCTGTGCAGCACAGGTATCTTGAGAAATGATGGATGCTTTCAAACCCCATGTTATTTAGGGTAGAGGACTTTCAATGTGAGGCCTTTTCACTTTGCACTTCTCTGAAAAATGTACTGGAAATGGTAATGCCTTCTCTAACAGGCAATGAGTGCTTAGGCTTAAATACTTTTTAATCTTCTATTGCTGTGGGGGTCAATTTCTAAGAAAAATAGGATTTGTTGTTTTTAAATGCAATAGTATCCTTGAACAGAAAAAAAGTAATGCTTGTTGTCAAATGAAAGGACACATTTGGCATTAGAATTGTTTGTGTAACAGCAAAAACTTGTGTATGGAGCAATGAACTTGAGGGTTTTTGTTTTAATCCAGGTGGGATTGGTTGTAATACCTGATAGCACAGCTGGATCTGTTCTGTGTGCCATAAATAAGCTCTTGGATCAAGCTTGCATCGTGAGTGAAAATCTGCACAAGTTCTTAGCTTCCTGTTGTTACAGCCTTCTGTACTTCCTGCTAACTCTGGACAAAGAGGATGCAGAACACGTACAGAAAAGGTAATGCTGCCTTTCATACTACACGAATTCTCTGTAAGCACAGATATTTAGAAATGTAAGACAGAGGGCGAACCCCTCTGACTGCAATTTATTTTGCCCTTTTTTTTTTTTTAAGAACATCTGCAATGTTAGCTGTAATTATTTAAAACAACAACTAGAGAAGGTTTCATTGGAAAGCTTTTACTTACTGCAGCTGTGGGATTTTCAGAACCACCCTGACCCCACAAATGCACCTTAATGTGTAGCCTTACCCTCTGTTTTCTTTAGGTAAGCTGAAAAGCAGCACACAAAGGATTTGGCTCTGTAAGCATGTGCTTGGTGTTTCAGCTTTAACACCACTTTTTGGGAATCAAACAGCCATAGCCACCCGGGATCAGTTTATTTACCTGTAAAGCAGAAATGTCTTTAAGCAGTTGAAACTTCAGATTTTTTTTCTTACAACTGTTCCACATACAAGAAGGTTGATCAGAGTTTACTTAGGAAGACTTCTCCTTCTCTTACTATGTACATGTTACATGTTACAAAACACTGATCGTGTTTTTCTGTATTTGTTTTGAGCCTTAAAGATTCAGGAGGTTCAGATGTATTTGAATTACAGCTGAAAGAAGAACCCTTCTTCCCCACTGCTGCAAGCAGAAGTCACACCGTATGAGGGCTTCAACAACATCTGAAGCTCCAGGGCAAGACCTTGAATTTTTTCCATCATCTTAGAATGTTTTCAAGTGTAACATTTGCCACTACAAATTTTCTGCTTCAGCACTAATTGCGAATGTAGTCGTGCCAACTGGCATCAACACAGGGGTGTGTTTCCTGGTGCAAATACAAGACGTCAGCCACAGAAGCGTGTCTGAAATGAGCTGCCCTGATCACTTCAATTTTCATTCTCTTTTCTTCCCAGGGATATGCTGTGGGGATCGTGCATTTCTGCATTAGCACTCCTGCCGCGGCTGCTGAGACTGATGCTGCAAAGTCTGCAAGTGAGCAGGATCTGCCGGGAGGAGCTGCCCGTTGTTGCTCAGCTGCTTCGCTTACTGATGCAACACGGTCAGCTCAGGAGCCATATGATGACCAATGAATTCCTGGTGCAGCAGATTATCAAGGACATCATGGTAGGAAACCTGTTCTTGTCTGCCAGAGACCACAAGAATATACTTTGTGTTTATGTTGAACAATGACTGCAAACTCTGCGCTCAGTGAAATGTGAGTTGTGATTTGCGCAAATGAGACTGTCACAGAGCCCAATGCTGTCCAGGACCCCTGGGCTGAATTTCAAAGCTAAGTTTTGAAACAAAGTGCGCAGGAAGGGGATGAGCTGCAGCATACCACAGCTGGGTGGGGAGTTGTCCCAGTATATGTGCTGGTAGGAAATATTTTCTCTCTCTCAAGTGTGCAAGTCTCTGGAGAGATAACTGTTAGAAGTCTTAAAATTTGCAGCTATTGCAGAATCCAGCACTGTAGTCACACATCCACTTGTCAGAACTTTTGGCATTATTACATCTGCTTCTCGGGAAACAGATTAGAAGCTGCCTTCTTGCACACATCTATTACTAATTCTGGGTGCATGGAGTTTGTATGGTCTCCAGACTTGAATAAGTACAATGCTGTAATAATTTTGTAATGTCATCCCAAACTTAACCTCATGGGTGGTGGAGAACAAGATGTAAGTCTATCAAGCAAGTTCTCCAATGGAAAACATGATGTTGCCTTCCTACAGTGCTGGAAAGGCTTCAGCTGTGGTAATGTGTGGCTGTGGATGGGTTGTGGTTTTGGTTCTTTTTTAACCACTGAGAAATCCTGAGGAGGATTAGTTAGTGCCCATGGGCTGTGGACAGTGGCACTCCTTGGGTGAGTATTACAGTAGAACCACATACAGTTGCATTGTAATTGAGTAGCAGCAGCAGCATTGTGAAGTGAGCAAGCTGCTGTAATAGTAAGAAGTTGCATCTGATAGAATTCACACACTCTATAATGTAACACAATCTTAACATACCAAATAAAGACACTTTATTATTTCAGCACTAACAGATGTACCGTGTTTAAACATACAGGCTAAGAGAGAATTGTCACTGCATGCTGGTGAATGACACCATTGGGTAGCTCTAGCAGAGCACCTGCTTAACTGTAAGAACAAAGCAAAGCTTCACAAATGCTGTTGCTGAATTCCTCCCCTCCCCCCCTTATTTTTTAGACCCTGAAGAGTGGCGAAGTCCAAGAGCAGTGGCTGACAGACCTCCATTACTGCTTCAACATCTACCTGGCCTCTCACCCCCAGGGACCCAGCCCTATGAACACAGTGTATTAAAGAGGTGGAACTGCATTTATTGTAAAGCATTTACTTCTATTTAGTTTTGAATGGGAGATGTTGGAACAAAGCTTGTCCATTTTTTTGTAAGTGAAACAGAATAAAAATTTTACAAAGAGCTGCATCCTTCCTGTAGCTTTCTTTTCAAGCACGAAACTGCAGCTTCACTGGAAGTTGGGTTTCCTAGAAGGACCACAGGGAAAGGTCAGATAAAGGACCTCTGTGAGGCTAAAGTGCTCATAGGGAAGCAGAGACTTATTTGAACTCTATCCAAATAAAGAACTGGAATTATGTAACGCCAACTAGAAAAAAATTATACGATGTCCACCACTTTAAAAATAAACTGTTATTTTAATTTCAGAAATCTGTATTTTTAAAGCCATTGTGCAAAGTAAATACTGTACAGCAGCAGATCCAACTGCTCTAAAGACAAGTTTCCTACTAGCATAGGCCCTGCCCTATATTGCTGTAGAAATTCATTCTGTCTGTATACAAAAATACAATTCTTAATGAATAAATAACAGGGAATTATTTCAAAGGGTAGAAAACACTGCTAACACTTTCCATATGCTGTGGAAAGAAATTTACTTACGGAGTGATTTCTTTGTCGAGATTTTTCCTTACCCTTACAAATCCCCAAAATAGGTAGAGAAATTACCTATTCTTTAGTACAGAAATGGAACGCAAAGGTTATGCCTCCTTTCTTGTTTAGATTTTGAGATAAGTTTAGTAAATTTTGAGGTGAAACCAAACAGCAGTTACTATTACAGCCCCAGTACAGTTTCATTCTCCTTTGCAATTGCATTTAATGAACACGTACTCAAAATTCCTGATTCCAACAATGTAAATGTTCGTGAACCAGTGCAGCACAGTGCTGGGCTTAGCACTTAATTGTCTGCTTCCAAATGCAGTTCAGATTTCATTGTATCAGTAAATAAATTAAAATTTAAAGACAAATTTGTACACAAAACAAACAACTCTGCCTCACTAGCAGCCTGCTTGGCATGTAATCAAAAACTGAAAATACGTTCAAGTTTAAAATGTTGTAGATGGCTTGCACACGATGAAAAGTTACAGTTGTACCAGAATGCTCCTTAAATCCCAAACATCCACTTAGTTTTCTAGTCTTGTAGTTTTGGATTTTGCAGCAGTGCTTGGTCTCATGTTATATGAAAATTGCTTTGATTTTCCCATGTTCTCCAGCAAATGAACATACTGCAGGTTGTTCACTGTAAAAGAACAGAACAGTTTTGATGAATTACTTCAAGTGGGAAAAGTTTAATCCACACTGATTCTGCATTTCATAAACAAAGAACCTACCAGCAACGTACCAGCTTGTTCCTGACATCTCATTGTTACCTATAAGTAGTTCTGTTTCTGTGGCACTCAGTACAACTTAAACATGGCTGTGTATTCAGCACAACCTATAATAATGGAATTGAAGGTTCACTCTCATAAATGAAGGAGCGCTTTCAGGCTGATGGCTCAGTCACACTTATTAAAGCTCTTGGCTGAGTTGGCTGAAGAGCAGCAAGGGATTGTGTTTCCTTCTTTTCTCTCTGTCATCCTTTCCTGGCTCCCCTGCCCCTTAACTTTCTGTATTTCCTTTTGCTATCTCCTGTGTATGTGTCCCCACTCTGCAGCGCTGAAGATGCTTTTGCTGAGAAGTTCAATGAGTTTGGTGTCAGTTTCGTGTTAGAGATTTGTCACAGCATGCTTTTTCCACCAGCTAGACGAAAGTGAAAACTAGGGCTGATAGTCAGTTTTCACCTTCCCAGCTGCACCTTCCACAAGAGAAGAATCAAACTGAGCAGTCCATGCTGACCTACTCCAGGCACCTACGTCAGCAGCAGAGTATCTGGCATTAGCCACTGACAGCTCTGAACTTTTCCAACGAACGTAACGTTGTCATGCATGAAGGCAGGCAGATGAAAAACATGTTATTGTCTTTAAGGAAGGGCTAAAGTTCCCCCAGCTCCTATTAGGTGAATCAAAGTAGGTAGTGTTCTGAAGGAACTGGGCAAAGTTCCTATCGCTGTCCTATTCGTCACCACGTTATGAAAGTAAAGGATGGGCAAACCTCACAAGAGAGCCTTTTCATTTCAGAAGACAGGGAGACCCGTTGTCCTAGAAAGTTAAATGAAGAGCTGCTTTATTTGCTAAAACTCTTTTAAAATTTAGATTGGTGTCTGTATGAAGAGGTGGCAATCAAACACGTCTGGTCATGCCTCTTAATTAAAACAGTTATTTCAAATACTGGAAGAAAGAAGTCTCTGTCTTTCACCAAGGCAGAAATTCACCTACAATTCTAACAAATTCAAGGCTAGGGCTGCTGCTGGATTTCCCTTTGACTTCACAATTTAGTAAACCAGTGGGAAAATGTATTTTACTTTCCAATACACCTTTATCTGAACTATTGTCTCTTTGAAGGATTTCTTTTTTTCCTCTCAGCCCATGGCCTGGCTCTGAACAATGTGGGATGCAGCCAAAACTAAAGACTGAGGCTGTTCACGTGATGAAGAAGGACTAATGTTACCACAGCTCCCAGCCCTAAGTGCATCACTTGAAATAGTCTCAAAAAAAGTTATTTACTGGAGGAGTACTAGGAGAATTGTGTTTTCTAATCTCATTTTTAAGTTATCTGTCAAACTACTGCCCCATGCATAAAACTTCTGGACTTTACTGACCTTGATGACACTCCTACATCTCTGTTTCTGGCTGCTGTTCTGTACAATGCGTTGTAGCACCTTCTCTGCCTGCATGTCTTGACAGTCCTCATCACAGCAACTCTCAGTGCCTTGTCTGAAAACTCTGCTGTCCTGGTACCAATTCCATGCACAAAATTTCACATATTTACAAAGAGAACAGAGGATTTCCCAGGAAAAACCTGGCAATAATACATGGCCTCGCTGCTAAGCAGCGGAATAATGCAGGCTTGCTTTAAAGCCCTAAAACTTAGTGCACATAATGTTCTGTGAATTGACTGGAGCTCTGCACACAGGATGGGAACACCATTGCACTATCTTAGAAGAAAGGGCAGAGATCAGATTACTTTGGATTTTCAAATTTTATCCGTGCACTAGGGCAGCCTGGTCTAGTAGCTGGCAACACTGGCATATAGCAGGGGCGTTGAAACAAGATGATCATTATGGCCCTTTTCAACCCAGGCCATTCTATGATTCTAAGACTAAAGTACATTTTTCTAACAAACAGGTGTCTAAATACTTGGTACATGTAGAAATCCACTACTTTTACTTCTATAGGTGAATATCTGCACTAATGAATCACAGCATGAGCATCCATAAGTGATTTTAACCACACTTGAGTAGCTTATCTCTGTAGAAATCCATGATTTTAAGATCTTTCCAAGTAGTAGTCCAATCAAAATAAGCTTTCATATAAAAGATTCAGTGTTAGGATAAAAGCGCATTGCTCAGTCAGTCCAAAAGTAGCAAAAGAACATACAGCAGGTGGGTAATAGTTACATCTCTTGATCTTCGACCCCAGCTCTTGAGTTGTTTTTTTCTTTTCTTTTTCCACGAGGAACCCAATCACATGCACGTATATATAAAACATTAAAGCCATTTGCTCTGTTCCCCGTATTGTTAGAGTGTGTCTTACCTGAGACCAGCTGCACATCAGAAAGTTTCAGCTTAGAAGGAGGTCTGGCTGACTGGTACACTCTGCCTTCCTGAGAACGACCTTTAATAAACAACACAAACAGCTCGGTGTTTATTCATGTAGAAATATAGCTATGGACAGCTATAAATTATTTAAAGAGGCTACAGCATTATTTTATCCTCAAATATTCTCATTTATGATGAGGAAACTCATAAGACATTTTGCATTACAGAAAATTGTTACAACTTTAACAGAACTTTAAGCAGACTTTGATGATGTCTTGCAGTTGCTATGTAAAAGAAGGAATGTTAAGTGCTTGCCAAAAAAGACAGCTTTAATGAAATAAAGCTATCTAAACTACAGAGCCATGATAAGCATGAGTTGCCACCTGTTAAGGTACACAGAGCATTGGTGATCACAGCGTAAAGGAACTTGTGCTTTAAAAACAATGCCTTTCCTCTGTTGTTTCCTAAGGATGCATTCTAGGCAGAGTGTGTATTCAGACTTAGTGCAAAGCTGTGCAGTGCTACAAAAGATTACCTTGATCTCCCAGTGAAGATCAGCTGACTTCAAGGACGGAAGTTAATGATATCAAACACAATCATATTCTTCATATGGGAATATTTACAATACATACATATGTATATACATACGTATGTATGTATAATAAAAGTTGAAAGCAATGTTTAAAAAGTTCAGCTGTGTTCCAGACAGACAGCCACTGTGCATCAGTGCAGCCGCCTGTCCCCAGTTTAACAGCTCTATTCTCTTTCCACATTTATGCATTTGAGCAACTCTGGCAAGGGAATGATTTGGTGGCTGAAGAACTGTGCTGGAATAGTGATGTGGTGATTCAAACAGCTTTAGAAGAAACTGTTTTAAATCACCAAAGTATTTTTTTTTCCACCTAAAATGGTTAAAGAATTATCCAGAACACTTTAGATTTCAGACTAAATGTTATAAATGGTTTTAATCCCTAACAACTGAAAATGTATCCAAGAATTCAAAATATAAGGAACACTTTGTTATAAAATTAATCCAGTGGTTCTGGGAAACAAAGTATAGTGAAAACAAAATTACCATAGATCTGCTTGAGGATGGACTGCTTGCTGGTTTTTATGGCTGAGCTGGTTTTGTTTACAGATTTCAGGTTCTTACATGAAGGAACTGATTTCTGAGGGCTATGGTTCAGCTGTTTCTTCCAAGCAACTTGAATGAGGAAGGCAGCTGTCTCTTGTCTCCATTTGTCTTCATCTTCTTTGCGCTGCCGCTTAGTACTAAGAAGCTGAGACAACTCCTGTCTGAGATGGTAACTGGAGAGCACAAAAGAGAAGAGCACTTGTTTTAGGTGACCTGTTTTAACTTCAGTGCTTTCCATGCATCAGTTCACATGGAGGATTACATGAGTAGCTGGGAAAACAGAACTCCCACTGATGTGCTAAGTCACTTGGATGAGATGTTTGCTCAGAAGTAAAAAAGTAGGAACTGGATTCAATTCTATGTGCATCCATTATTTCACACAGCTAATAAAGATCTGGTATTACAGGTATCAAAATTACAGCTCTGTAACATCAGCCTATCAACTGCTTAACTATACACAGAATATCTGGAGGATGCAATCTATAAATATTAATAAGAATACAATCACAACTGTTTCCTCATTTTTCCCTAGACTCAGAAAATAACAGCAATATTTCTGCTGCACTTTACCACTTTCTATTTATGAACTGCTACAAGAGAGAAGCCAAACATAGCTTTTGCAGGTTCAGCTGCACGTCTTCTCTACAGAAATCTGCTGCTTTCCATGCATTCTCTGAAGGTGTTCCCCTCCCACCTTGTTTGCAGCAATCTCCCTTTTCCTTTTCTTCCCTTCCTTTAAGCATCTCCCCATTTCCTAACCCAACTTTGCTATTGCTGCTTAGGTGCAACATGGAAGCAGTGGCACACTTGGTTACAGTTCTGCTATGAGGCACGGCTGCAGGTTACCTGTCTTTCCTCCCTGAGTGCCAGCAATGGCATCAGCAAATGGAGTTCCTTTTTTGGTCTCGAATGAGATAAAAGTAATCCCTCATATATTGGCATTTCATGCTCACAACTGGCCTAACAACTAACGCTAAATCTCCCCAGTACAAACCTGTCACAAATGAATATTGAGTAACACTTGTAAAATACTCATTACAAGTGTTTGGGAATGGATGAAAACATACTGAGTGCCACCCCCACTGGCTTCGGTAAAGGGAAGGAGAAAAGAAGTGAATCTGTTCTGCTGCTCCAACTGCAACAAGTTCTAAACTAAAATAACAGGCAACACAAGCAGACACAAACTGTTTAAACATGTTATAAGCCAGTGAGGTACAGAATTCCAACAACACAGCAGCCGTGTATGGGAAATCAGTACATAGAAGTACAACAGAGCCAAAGGGATGCGATGAGATGCTCAGTTACAGCTCCACCAGTTTCAGACTTTCAGTCAGCTTGGTAAATTACCTCTCTGAAATTTGTTGTGTGAGAAAAACGTATTTAATCTTAATTTAGTGGAGCTTCAGAATTCAGACACGCTGTTCCACAGCTCGCTGAAGTACGTAACAAATGTGGGGAACAACCACAGTAACATCTGCAGCGCCTACAAGAAGTAAAGCACTGCATGGCTTCAGAACAGGAGCACCATTAAAAGACAGAAAAAAAAGGATTCTGTTTGATAACACGTCTCTTTGAACTCTTTAGTGGAGTAAAAGCATGAGCAAGTGAGGGCAGCATGACCATGTCTGCGCCTTGCCAGCATAACTTCTGCTAAGGATGGGCCTTGTGAACACCCCTGCAGGAAAAACAAGTGGGGAGCTGTTTTAGACGCGAGCAGAAAAGAACAGTAAGCTGTTCTGGTGGAATTCAGTAATTACTGCCAGAAACATTTGCTGATGCGTGAAATGAAGCACTTGCAGGCCTCCACCTTTGCACTCAGCTGGGATTTGTTGTTTGTAGTTTTCTGATAGTTCTGAGCAACAAGAAAACAACTTTGAGGTTCTGAAACAAAGATGTAGGCAGACATCTTTAGTGTGTGTGCATTTTTTTTTTTTTTTTTTTAATTAAGCTCCTCCTGTAACAAACTGTTCTGATTCTAGCGAGAAAAGACAGAATAGCACCAAGTTTAATGCTCTGACAATTAATCTCTCTGGTGCCCTAACTAAATAGCCAATACTTCTTCAGCAAAACTACTGCACACAAATGTGGAATGCGCATGCAGAATGGTAAGTGCTATTCAGGTGCACTGTTACAGGGGCTCAAGCCTTGAAATGCTGCTGGTGAGGTATACATGCAGCAATAATGGAATGGAAACACTCATCTCCAGCAGGAGACCAACAGTACCAGCTTATTGCCAGTTTCTGTCAATTCACTGTGGACCATGGAGGACATCAGTGGCCCCAGTGCCCCAGATGAGAGCGAGGCAGACACAGGATCTGCAAGCCTCAGTGAGCAGGATGAGCAATTAACCTTTGGCAAGGCATACACCTTGGAACACACTTCTGAGGGCTACATTTACAAAGTTTGTGGACTGTGGGGATTGAAACGTCTTCCCGAGAAAGGAAAGTTAAGTATGCTTTAGTAGACCAGGGCCATTGTGTTGTAGCTCACAACAGCTTTCGATAAAATTCTCAGTAAGAAAATTATCACTGTAAAATTTGCAGAGACAAAGGTATTTAATCCTAAGTAGAGAAATGCTAGATCTCAAGCACATACTATAGCATCAACATATTTCTACACTGATGCGCAGTTCTCTTGCTGTCTACACGTGCATGTTTTTTTACCAGCCTGGACTCAAATGACAAGCAGGACTTCATGGGACCGACAGCCACACATTGGGTACATACTGAGCAACTGTGACGAGCTGCACGGTGTGTGGAGAACTCTCCAACTGAAAGCTGTACCATGCACCATGCTTTGGAAGAACTGTAATTTGCTGTCAACTGAGAACAGCATACCCACCAGAAGCAACAGTATCATGAATGTAGGTATGATGAATGTCTCATAAAGAGCAAATGGAGACCAAAGATTATAGAAGTACAGAAGTGCTATGTGCAGTGCTACTGTACAAAAAAGTCATAATTTTCACACACAGAGGGCTCAAAAATGAATTAAAAATAACATTCTCAAAAATTTCAGCTTTCCACTGGAATAGGAATGTACTTAGAAAAGTCAACTGCACTTTTACATATCAACAACAATGAAGAGATAAACTGGAATATGACTGTACTGGAATAAGCAATATTTAGACTGATGAGTCAGAAAGCTGGAGCAAAAAAAAAAAACCAATTTGCTTGAGCCATTAGGTTAGAATACAATACAATATAATTTCAGGTGTTCTAGTAAATGACAGTGGAGAATCCAGTAACAAAAAACTGCTGGACGAAAATTACATTCCTACATGTTTGCTACTGAGCATGAGTGCAGTAACTCTGGGCTCAGGTGAGTGTTGATCAGCACTCTGTAAAGAATGCTTGAAACAGAAGTTTAATAACTTCACCAATTATTGGAAGTCATCACTGTGTACTTTTTATGAATTTACCGATGTCAGTCTAGGCAACTGGAACATACTTCCATTTGTTGGGTGAAAGATTACTATATTCCTGATTTATCACAGTTATTGCTATAAGCAAGGAGACCAAATAAAGCACACTGCTCATGTCTACCGCAGTTTACATCTAAGTGTATCTCATCTCTAGCTACTGAAATAGTAGTCTTACCTTCTCCATGTCCTCTGTATAACTGTAGCAGCGTAGTTTTTCTTCCGAAATAGCTCTTTTCTTGTTCTTTCTTTTTCTATGATTTGCATCCGAATCTCTAAAGGGATCAGTTCAATATTTGTATTTTGCCATGCAACCGAACATAGTTGGTCATCTGCATTCCTGGATCCAACTTCACCTGTTTTTTCCAAGTTCAAACTGTCATCAGAAGCAGAACACGTTGCTGGATTTCTTGGCCCAGTTCCTGTAGATTTGGTCTCAATAGACAATAATGGAGAGGTCTTTTTTACCAATTCATTATTTCCCACATAGTTAGCATGTTCTATGGCACTAACAGCGGCATTTCTGGTGTTTACAAATACTGCTTTGGCACTCCCTGGTCTACTCGAGCCAGCTGGTGAACATCTCTCATCATTTACCTCTTTATGTCTGGATTTCTGCTGATGCCTTTTGCCTTTTGAAACAGCTTCACACCGCTTTGAATTTCTTGCAATTCCACCAGCACAACTGACATTGCATACGACTACTGAAGTTCCTTCACAATGGCCCCTGTTGCCAGATGAAGACTGACTTTGATCTCTTGTTCTTTCCCCAGCACCAGCAGTCCCACAAGCAGAAGCATGCCTTCTGCTACCACGAGCAGGAGTACCATTTGCCTCCACACCGTGCTCTTTGTGCTTTTCTCCATTCAGTTCTGTAGCAGCTGCAACATGATGTTTTGCTTCAACTTTCATTACATCTTTTGCTTTGCCGCAATGGAAATGGACACAACTTGGCTTACTTTTGATGTGTTTTCTCAATAATTCTTTAAACAGAGAAATGGAAACAAACATTTAGTCTCTGATCCAGCAAAACAGTTTATTATTCTAATATTCTTTTGCTCATGCAACTTTGAGGAACACTTGAAGAAAATAGTAGAAGTAGGAAAAATCAGGAAAGATAACAGAACCATAGAATGGCATGGGTTGAAAAGGACCACAATGATCATCTAGTTTCAACCCCCCTGCTATGTGCACGGTCACCAACCACCAGACCAGGCTGCCCAGAGCCACATCCAGCCTGGCCTTGAATGCCTCCAGCAAAGGGGCATCCACAACCTCCTTGGGCAACCTGTTCTAGGGTGTCACCACCCTCTGTGTGAAAACTTCCTCCTAATATCCAACCTAAATCTCCCCTGTCTCAGTTTAAAACTCATCCCCCTCGTCCTATCACTATCGACCCTCATGAACAGCTGTTCCTCCTCCTGTTTGTAGGCTCCCTTCAACTACTGGAAGGCCACAATGAAGCTTCCCGGAGCCTTCTCTTTTCCAAACTAAACAAGCCCAGTTCCTTCAATCTTTCCTCATAGGAGAGATGCTCCAGCACTCTGATCATCTCAGTGGCCCTCCTCTTGATCCACTCCAAGAGCTCCGCATCCTTTCTGTACTGGGGGCCCAGGCCTGGATGCAGTACTGCAGATGGGGCCTCACAAGAGCAGAGTAGAGGAGGACAATCACCTCCCTCTCCCTGCTGGCCACCCCTTTTTTAATGCAGCCCAGAACACAGTTGGCCTTCCGGGCTGCAAGTAATCATTACTTGATTATCATCTCAAACTTCTTGCTTACCATTCTACACCTCTCTCTCTCTTGCACCAAATTGAATTAGATACCTAACAAACTTCAAAGAGAAATTTACCTACCTGAGTGAAGTGGTCTTTTCCACAGAAATAAGCTCACCACGTGGCAAAAGAATGCAGCTGCATTGTAACACACCTGCTGGTTCCAGTGACAACACTCTAACAGTCTGTCATTGTTTCCAGCTTATTTGCTGACCTTCTGCTCTATCCACCTTGTATCCCAGCACATCATGACAATGTAACTGACTCAGGAAACCCTGAGGGCTTGGTTTGTCATTACTTCCCTTGATTTCCTAAACGAAACTTTGAAGTCCTTCCCATTTTTCCCTTATTGCAAGACTTCTTTTCCCAGTTTCCAAGGCCACGATAGGAAAGTTAATCAGGTATGATTATTGCTTCCGAACACTCTTGTGAGAACGATATGGCAGCCAGACTAAAGTGTAAATGCCTGGATTAAACAAAACCTGGTAAAACCATGCTATATTTATCCTCACTTTAACACCTTTACAGTACACTCTCTTGTCTGGGTAGCCCAATGTGGCAGAATAACAGTTCATACAGAAGGAAATCAGGATTATTATCATTGACGTCTCTGACAGGATAGATTTATCTGTATGACCAGAGAGGCTACTGTAACTTACATAACATTGTCATATAGCCCTGTATATGTTGTAAGACAGGGAAAAATGATCTGTTTTAATCTATTATTTGTTTAATCCTGATTTTTCCTCAACTTTCAGAGTGTAGAAGGAAATTCCCCTTCTCTCACTACAACAGTGGAAGAAATGATTTAAAAAATGTGCTGCTACAATTTGAAAAATGTGCCTTTTAACAACAAAGTTTCTTAGGGCATAATTCCACTCTCAATGAAGCCAAGTACAAAATTACCAGTACCATCAATAAGAACAGTAAAAGGCTGACATTCAGTTCACGTGTATGAAATTTCCAGCACTGTCACAGCACTGTTTTGATCTTTCAAAAAGTCAGTTTTTACAATTGTGAGGGAAAAAGAACACAGCTTCTGTCATTCTTAACTCACCCAAAATTGCTACCTGATTTGTAAATGTGGGATGTAGAACTCTCACTTTTATTTCATCCCTACAACATGTAAGTCATTAAAGAAGTATGTACAGAACTTCTCAGTCTGAACAACTGGCTCACTGTAGAAGTGAGATGAGAACATCATTTAAGAATTCTAGATCACCTTCTGAGCTGAAATAAACTTTCTTATATAGATGCAAACAAACAGTGATGAGTACAATGCTAGAAAAATTACTTACCCGTTGCTAACACAATTAAGGAAACTGCAGCTGCAAATGAGATAACGCACATAGGAAAGAAGATTTCAGAATAGAGAGGAGAATGGATCAGAACAGAGCCACCAGCTAAATTATAGCTTTCACATTCTGTTAGTAAGTGTAAAAAATTTAGTTTCAGCTGTTGAAGAGCTTTCCAAAGTGCCAGCCCACAGGATCTAAGTTTATATTTAATTTCACTAAAATTTCCAGTGAAGTCCATTGAAGTTTTTCGCTACAAGAGGATTGACTGTAACACCTCATGAGAAGCTGCTAAAAAACTTCATGAGTTGATTCTTACTGCATCAACTTCACTGGCATCAATGAGTAAATATATTTGAGTAAATATGGCACAGCATTCCATTTCAAACACAGACATTTTTGAC
This sequence comes from Chrysolophus pictus, assembly GCA_037305975.1. NCBI lineage: Eukaryota > Metazoa > Chordata > Aves > Galliformes > Phasianidae > Chrysolophus > Chrysolophus pictus. The sequence continues at coordinate 36,219,700 of CM074577.1, forward strand.
TGGACAGGAAGGAGTTTTCTTTATAACCTGAAGGTAAATTGTTTTCACTGCATAAGTAGACATGTTACCAAGCATTTTCAGAAGAACCTTGTGTCAAGATTTCTGTTCTCATTGCGCTCAACATTGTCACAGGGAAGACAATGTAAAATGGTGAAGAAAATTGTAACTCCACCTCTGGATTAATTATATTCTTTTTATATATATATATAATGAATGAATAAATAAATAAATAAAAAACAGAAAATCTCCAGGCAATGGCCCATGTAAGTTAAAAATTTACTTATAAATCATCAACGTGGAAAAATTATTCTGGCATAGCTACTTCAGGAAATCTCCATCCTCCAGCCTTTAAAGCAAAAGTTCAAGCTATGAGCTACTGGCATTTACTGCTGGTTTGAAGTCCCCAGGTATATGGGAAAAGTAGCATATACAGCTGAACAGAAATGTGCTTTTTTCAAACTTAAGTAACACTGTCAGAATCCTATGCAGAAGATCGGGCAAGTTCTATCCTGACTGCTGAAGTCTCTTTGACCTTACAGTCCATGTATACTACATACTTCTTCTACCTTCAGGTCATCACTTCACTCCAGCACTGTATTTGTTCCAATAAACGCTGGGAGTCTGACTGATTAAACGTAGTTTCCATTGGTAAAACCAACGGAAAATTTCAGCAAAGAATGAATATTGGAGTCAGTAAAAGAAAAGGCTGTTTGTTTTTCCTTTACAATTTCTCCATCCTTCTTTTTCTCTTTTCCCCTCATTCTAACCCTCCAGAGCCCCTTCTTTCTCCTTTTTCATCTCCTCAGTTATCAATTTCTCCTCATTACGTTCATTACAACTATTCATTTTTCTTTGGTAACCACCATTTCTGATTACTCCTAATTTCAAGTGTTTTCCTTTGTAAATCTGGTTTTAATACATTGTTGTTTCGTATGTACGCAGATAAAGCTTGCTAGCATTTTTAACATCTCTGTTTATCATAATAACGATATTTAAAGTTATTAAAGAATATATTAGGATAAGATAGATGTCTGCCTTTATTGTAACACAGACAAGTGTTCTGTTCACTAAGGCATTTCCATGTAAAAGGAAAATAAATCCAGGCAAAGCTCTTTGACTTTCTTTTCCTTTGTATTACAGTGAAATTCCAAGTAGCAGTAATTTTACACCTGAAAAGGAGTTCCTGCAGCTTAGCTTAAACAAACAACTTATCCAATTTTTACTTCTAATGACAGCAAAGATGCTTTAACATGACCAATTCTGCTATAACTGGCTGCCATCAGAACTAATTGAAACGTTACTGAAGTGTATCTTGTGAAACTAATACAGGAATGGTCAAAAAATTATCATAAAGTGATGATTCATTTATAGATATAGTAAGAGTGTACTGTGCCAGGGTAAATAAAGTAACATAAAGAACTCAGACACGTTTCAACAAACAGCCTCATTTCTCAAAAAATATCCTAGTACGCTCTCAAAAAGAGGACTTTATAGGCAAATCCTAGGAGAAATCTGTCATGGAGAATGAAGCTGCCTTCTGTATGCTAGAGATGTGCCTCTGAAGAAATTCTACCCTCATCTGTTTTTAAATGAGTTACAATTCTCTATTAAGAATCCTTCAAGAATCCTACAGATACATCAAACATCTTCGCTCTCTTTTTTTCTAAACATTGTGGCTAGTAGACAGATCTCCTGACATCCCATTCTCACATATTTTAGGTACTGTTACAGTCACTGTGCATACCGATTTCTTTGACTACCCAAGATGACCGAACACATGCAAAAAAAAGAATCCATATCTTGCTTCATCCCATATAAATTGTTTAAATAATGAAAGAACAATTAACGATACAAAAGAGTAAAACATGTTCTATATATAAAACCTCCCCAGATGTTCAAAAAAGACAATCACACCAACTAACAATGATTACAAACCTTGCCTGGTGTTATGACCTTCGCTCTGGGGCTCTGAAGACAGGCAGCTCTCCTTTGGTGACCCTTTGCTATGACAAGCTTTAGGGGAACCTCTACTGTTTCTCCCTAGTTGAATTTGAGAAGCCTTGACAGAGAGAGGTCTCTTATTCTGTAGATCAATTTGTTTATTAGATAACTGCAATGTGCTGGAAGTCTTCTCTTGATCTGCTATGCTCGGTTGTACTCGAAACTTATTTTGTTCCACGTTCTGCACTCCTTTCTGTAGGCTGGCTTCTTTTCTTTTACTTTCTTCCTCACGTTTCCTGTAATTGTAGTAAATACCATGAGAATTTCAAAGACAAAATCTTGGGAGCACGTACCTAACTTGCAGACATTTATCTCTAGAAACCTGACACACCCACAACAAAATGCTGATTGTGACATCTTTTTTGTGAGAAATGGTTACCAGTTACATGGAAGTGTCTTAGCTTGATCCAAAATAACAATTGACTTATAGTTTGAGTTTAATGAAGGTTAAGTCCTTAGTAGGCAGTTTCTCATTCATTTTGCAGCAGTTGAAATTTAAAACAGTCCCTAGTTTAAAATGATGTAAATTTGTTTTTTGTTAGAAAAAAAAAAAAAAAAGATCCTTTTGATTTTTTTAAAGAGAAAAGCAGTTTCTCTTTTATTTTAAACCATACAACAGAAGTACCAACAAAAATACTTGAAAAAGCCATCCAAAGACAAGAAACATGATGCTAATAAGGATGGTTTGAATTAGTAATGAACCATGCTTTAATATAGGTAGAAATGCAATGAACTGTATTTATTTGAAAGTCAGAACATTTCATAAAAGACTTGTCATCTGTATTGATTCTATGTTGTACTCAATACAATTGCAAACCAACTCAAACTAGGTATGTTATTAACTTGCTGTTGTATGTTTATCATTGATACATAATTAAAGAACTTATTTTACATAAATGGATGGTACACTACACAAATGATAAATGCAGAAAATACGAGAAGTTAATTAAAAAATTTTGTGCAGATTTTTTACCCTCACAACTGTGGTATTTGGTTTCCAAAAATGAAAGTAGTCATGTATCTCTTAAATAGCGTAGATATAAAAGAGGATTTTGGACAAGGATGGGAAAGGCACATCTGTTCAATAATGTTTTGCAGCCTATTTTGAAATGCAATGGAACGTCATTACACTTTAGCTTTTTCAATCTTTTTCCTGCAAAGCAGAATAAACCCAATAACAGGCAGCAAGCACTACATACCTACCTACCACTGAACTTGTTTTTATAAATTAAGCACTGGTTATAAGATGAAGTGACACTTTTCCTGTTGGAACAGACAGCTGGTAAATGTCGTATCATGTAGCTGCCTGATATTTTAACTTGCTTCCAATGCTACAACACAGTTTGCAGACTATTGACACATTAGCTCACAGCACAGCATATGACAGGTTAGTTATGCAGCACGCCATCCTCAGTTCCTGTGAGTCGTATCAATGCCAGTGTATGTCATTTCAGTGTGATATGCCAGGGAGAAGCCTTAACTTTATCTGTCAGTACTATCTTATCAAGTTCTCGCTGCAGAAGAAACTGATTGAACTTTGTACCTGAAAAGCTGTTAATTGATCTAAAAAATACACTCCTGGCAGTCTGAGGTTCAGTATTCCCCACGGCACAGAAAAAAGTGGTTAGTTTCAAATAATATCGGCATTCCGCAAATAGGCCACGTGGGGATGTCTGTCTTGTGTACAGTATGGATCTCACTGCCATTAGATCTGATAAATCAGATCTTAGTATTCACAAAACAGTCATTTTTGTTTTCCTCACAACAACCAAGCCATCTATTACCAGTACCTTCCACTTAGGGTAACAGAAAATGTGAGCCAAGACTCACAGATACAGAAGGAAGGCAGAGAGGCCTGCACTCTGGGAATAGCAGATTAACTCAAAACAACATCAGCAACAAACCAATTGTAAAGTTAGTGGAATGCCACAGAATAGAAATCGAGAAGGAGAAAAAGGTCGTTTTTTTGTTTGTTTGTTTGTTTTTTAAGGTGTGCTAATTTTTCAAATGAAACTGATGAAATAATAAAAGGAAGGGATTTCAAACCTCCCTACTCATAGGCCACCATCCTCATCAACATAAAGCTTAGCTGATTAATAGTTATCTGAATACTTACAAACCTCCCCATGGGGTGTGTGCTTTATTTAATGAGAAATTCCATTTGTTTTACAGTAAAATATATTATAAAAAATAAAATTTTCAAGTTCTATTATTGCCTAAGTTAAGAGACTAGATTTCATTAGCAGGTAAGGGAAGCAGACAAGTTTCTAACTTCACAGTTCTCATTTATTCTCAGGAGGGTTCCGTAACTCATCAGGATCCAAACTTGGACTCTAAAGTTAGACAACCACAGCTACAGTGATGATATACTAAAGTTGTCCACATTAATTGCAACAGAATTTTGTCCTTAGGAGTCATAAATTTATATTGCATTGCAAAAAGTGATAGAGCAGAAATTAAGGTTTTGGCATCTGTAAAGGAACAGTTTCAGCCTTAAGCATTTGTGAAGACACAGAGATGCTTTGATTTTTTAATTCTGCTAAAATGAATTCAATCATTTCTATTCTGTTAACAATGCTTTGATCTTTCTATCTATTCTGTGGAGGACATTTTAAGTATAGAACGTGTCCATACGCCTGGAGAACATATGGACAAAGTTATCCTTGCAGAAGTTGTTACTTTAAAAATCACAACTGCAGATATATACCACCAGCTGTGATTCTACCACAGTTGAGGCTTTATCTTGACCAACGAGTTATATTTTCCAGTTGTATAAATAGCTGTCTCTTGCTAATATGGTCTCGCAGGTTTTAAAAAGCATATGTAGAGCTGTGCATTTGTCCTTACCTGACCTCCTATTGTTCATTCAGTCATTTCTCATCTGCCTTAACACATTCCAAATTAGAATTCCGCCTATTTGCAATCTTCTGCATCTTGGTACTATTTACAAATCTAACACTTTAATTCTTAAGTGAAAATACTGCACTGTATGAGATTCAGCGTGGATTTATGTGAAATTCTAATCAATATATACTTCCAGTTTAAGATTGAACCATTATGAACTACACTGTGTATGTTCTTCTAAGCAGTTTTTCACCACATAGTCAAGGTTTAATTCAAGCTACATTGCCCTGATATACTAATGAAAGTATGAAAACTTCAGACAAATCTTAACGGCAGCTACTATTTCTCCATGGCCACAAAATTTGTTATTATGATACAAAAGGAAATCTCATTGACTTGACACAATTTGTTTTAGCAAAGTCAAGACTGTTATTAATTTTGGTTTTGTTATGTTTCTGATAGACAGAAATAACACAATTACTTAATTCCCATACAAAAAAGGTATGGAGTTACTGTAATGAGTCCTGCAAAAGAACACAGAGACACTCAAGGGACTGAAACATCTTTCATGAGAAGAAGCTGAGAGAGTAGGGAGTGCTCAGCCTGGAGAAGACAAGATTCAGAGAACAGATTGCCCAGAGGGATTGTGGAGTCTTTGTTTGCAGAGGTATTAAAAACCTGACAGGACACAGTCCTGGGGCAACCTGGGCTAGCTGACTCTGTTTGAACAGGGGTGGGGATAGACTATATGATCTTAAGAGCTCCATTCCAATCTTAATAATCCTGCAGTTCTTTCGCTCTTAGACAAAGACATTCTGCTAATTTCACAGATCCTGTAGCCCAGCAGGTCCCACACAAATTTTAAAGGCAGCAATTTTATTTCAGCTAGTTTCCTAAATAGCTCAGGATGAACTTTATCAGGCTAAAATGATCTGAAATCGTCTAATTCATCCACTTAGTCTCTAAACTGTTCTTTTAGTATTTTAGCCTGCTTTTCTGCCTTCTGTTTTTAGTGTGAATTTCATCTGCTGTTGAACATCATTTGACATCTAGTGAAGATTGAAACAAAGCAAAACAAACACCTCAGTCTTTTGAATATCATCTATGGATCAATACTTTCTTTTTTCCTCCTTTTACTATGTGTATGTTTACAATCATTTCTTGTGATATACCATATCTCTTATTAGTTGCTCTTCTTTTGTGCCTTAGTTTATAATTTTATCATTGTATGTTATCTCCATCCCTCTTTTTAGCAATGGCATCAACTTTTCAGTATGTGCTTTCCCTTCTCAGGTTGTTGAAAAGCTCATTATTTTCTCTCTTTGCTCAGCATGCAGCCTTGCCACCTGTTTTCTGATGAATCTCAATCTGCTTGCACTCTCTTACCCCTTGGAAAATTCTTCTTATTTTACTGAAAGCTGTTGAATTGATTGTTTTATTTTCTTGATGTTCTTCTCTTCTTATATATGATTTATTTACTCTTATTCACCTTCATCCAAGTTCCTATTCATATTCTTAGCCTCAGGCAGTTGCTACCAACTGGCCAAAATAAAATCCAGAAGTCTTTGGTAAAATAGAGAAGTAAAGGTTCAGGAACTTATTCTGAGAAATTCAAAAGGAAGATAAACAAGTGATAAATGAGATCTGGAGTTCTGAAGCTCTCTCAGACTTCAATAAGCTGGAAATTGGTTTCTTCTGAACATGACTTAAACTCTTTATATGGACTAAACTGTATGACTTTAAATGACTTTATATGACTAAACTCTTCTCTAACTAAAGACTAACTCTAAGACTGTTTTCTAAAGCAAAAGCCTCTTTCTGAAAAAGGTTAAAAAGTCTAACATTTTCCCCCTGTGTAGACTGAAATTTTTGGTTTTGAAATATGTCCTTCCCAGATCACTTCTGCGCTACTCTGCTGAAGCAGTGTTTCACTCCTGGCAAGTTCTCCATACACAGTATGGAATACGTGTTGGAAGGTATCTCAAGAAGACATCAAGATCAACATTCTGCTCAAATAAAGGTCAGCTGTGAGGTAAGATGAGGATCTTCAGAAATGTATATAGTCAGATCTTGAAAATCTTTAAGAATGGAAACTGCATCCTCTCTTCGAGCAACCTGTTCCAATGCTTGACTGTTGATGAAATGCTTGACTCATGATGAAAAACTTAGTTCATATTTTCTGTCAAAATCTCATCATCTCAGCTTCTGTCTATTATGTATTTCCCAGGGTCTAAAGTGAGGCCAAGTAGTTTCCCAGATTGTTCTTCTGGCTCTTGTAGAAGTTCCATATGTTTACTTTCTTCCGATCACTGGGGACATTTTCCTGATCTCTGTGACCTTTCCAAGATACTTGACAGTGGTCTTCTAAGCACACCTGTCAGTTCTCTCAGCATATTTAAATGCAGCTCATCTGGTCCCATGGACTTGTCTATGTTGAGTTCCCTCAAGCAATCCCTGACTTAGTCCTCATTCATTTCTGGCAGTTCTCCTTCTTGAACCATTCTCTAAGCACAGGCACTGAGCATCTCCACCTCCTCTGTGCCTGCTCTCACCAAATCACACATGCCATTCAGCAATGGGCCCACATTTTCCTTGCTAAGCCTCTTACTATCACAGTAAAGGCAGAAGCTCAGCTCCTTGCCTGGGCTACTCCTTTTAATCTCAACTTTGAGTTTTGTCTTTCCTGATGCCATCCCTATGTACCTAAGTGATGCTAAGCTCCTCCTTTGTAGATTGTCCTTGGTTGCACCTCTGGCATACTGCCTTTTTACATCTAAATTCTGTCATAGCTTCTCTGCTTAGCCATGCAGGTCTCCCAATATGTCTCTGAAGCAGGCTATTTTTTGTTGTTTTTGGTATTGGTTCTTTTTCAATCTAGGCATTCACCATCATTCTGGATTTGCACATAATGTCTACTTTTATCTGGAGAGCAGATTTTTAAACATGAATAGGGATATTATTTGTTTGTATGTAACAACGCCCTGGCCAAGTTTAACTGTGGAATGCACAGATGGATATGCAGAATGATGACAACATAATATCCCCTCCAGTTTATTACAGATCATAAAATTGCAATTAAATAAGATTTGTTATGTGACAACTTGATTTGCTTGTACACTCCAATTATATTTTAATTCTGTTTTTATGGTATTTGGTACACAAACTTTATTTCTATTCTTTTCAAACAAATCAACAACAGCTTAGTAAGTTTCAGAAAGTACATTAGAAACTCACGAAGGGAAACAATGACAAAAACATTCCCAAATTTCCATCAGGCAAACCCTTCTTGTTTAATGTGTTGGATGGGATATCACAGATACTTCTAAAAATGACTGTCATCGCAAAGAGTAAAACTACTCCAACTTGGTAAAGTCAGTTGTGATCACACAGCAAGAAGCAGAGTTCTCAAAATTGAAGAAATACATAAGATATTAACAATATTTTCAAAGACAGATTCTCCAAACTTCTGACGTATACAGATTTCAGAAAATGCAATAGTAGGAGGGCTGCAAATTACAACTTCAGTATCTAAAGATGTGAGCAAGAGATTAGTTAACTAGTGGTTGTAGCTTTGATTCTTAATGGGCATTAATCAATTGTAACCAATGTGGTAGCAGCACTCAAACCCTATGAAGGTCAGATTGGCCAGATATACAGAGCACCAAGCTAATTAATTTGAAATATAGCACTCAGCAGCTGATTTTGCCTAAGATACACAGAAGTAAGAAAAAAATCCTCTATGTTCAATGATTACTGTCTATTCATTAATATGAACTCTCTTTATACAAATACTATGAATATTTTGTAGAAATATTACACCAAAATTACTAGAAATATTTTCAGATTCATACTTTTTATTCCAGAATCAGATCTCTTTAAGAGAAACCATGTGCTAATTTGTTCTTTTTATATGGTGAATCTTAAGGATAAAGACTATCTTATCAGAATATTTTGATGATCATTTATGTTTTTTCGCATTTTAGAATTTTGTCCTTCTGCTACTCCAGTTCAATCAGAATCGACACGTCTTAAAAACAACTATCTGAATTGCATATGGTAGTTATTCATAATCTAATATAATGATTTCACGATAACAGTCTAATTCAAGTGCAGAAAATCTCACTGGTGTGTATTATATTGCCAAGACAGAAGTTGCAAATAAAATCTGGAAGGAGTTCAGTTTCCCAGAAAAGCTCAGCCTCCCATACAAAACAGTTAAGTCTTATTTAATCAGGCTTTTCCAAGTGTCTAATTTATCTTCTTCATCTAGTTATTAATTTATTTTCAAAACTTTTATCAAAGACTTGTGAGGCCGATGATTATTTTCATTACTCTAGAGTGATAAACGTTTTCCAAAATTTATTATCAGTTAAAGATTAATGATGTTAATATGCTAGTTTTCCAGTCTTTAGTATTTTTGCCTTGTTCATGTACATTATATAAAGATTGTTATTTAACGTGGGATTATCTGGAAAACGGTTTTCATATGTAGCATTATGGAAAAAAAACTCCATTAGATGCTTGCAAGTTTGTGAATCTTACTAAGAGGAACAATAAGTGATGATCAGTAATAGATAAAATCATACACATGCATATAGAAACTTACAAATGTCTATTTGCTAGAATAGATTTTGAGTTTCAGACTTACTTGGCAGCAGCATCTTTTCTCAGTTGTTCATGTTTCATTAAAAGATTCTTCCTCTCTTGAAAAGCTTTTCTAACTTTATATCCTTTATAAACAGCCTGAATTTTGAAAGCAGCAATGTCCTGTATGGCAGCTATAGAGAGGGCTCCATGTTCTAACATGAACTGAATCACTTCATGGTGTTCACCAAGCAAGGCATAATCAAGTGGAGTGTATCTAAAAAAAAAAAAAAAGACAACAATTAACAATGAACTGGATTCCTAATCATAATGTGCATTTATGTTATGAGATTCGTGTTGATTTCATAATAAGGCAACTTCTAGACTGAAAATTGCTGAAATATTGTTTTCAGAAGACCATTGCTCTTATTTTAAAGATTATCTTCCTGTCTTGTTCACGATGCATACCCTGATCACGTTTAAGGCTTATTTTAATTGCCTAACGTAGAGCGGGTCAAACAATACTAAGTGCAGTATTCCAAAGTCCTATCCACGTTATTATTATTATTAACTGTTTTAAGCAAACAAAGAAGTTAGTAAGGTTCATATGTTGAGTTACTATCTAAATAAAAAGCAAAACAAAACATACTTTGCCTTACTTATATATCCATTTAAGTTCTGAGAATTTACTGTCAGATCTAGCTTAGCTTCTACAACGACCACTGAGGACAGTGTAGCTGACCAAGGAACAGTATTAAATCTACTTTAATGGATAACATTTTTTTTTAAAGTACTAGTTAGACAAGCCTGCCTTTAAATCAACATGTGTGCTAAAAATATTAAATGGCTTTACTTTTAAATAGTGTCAAACCTGCCTAAGTACTTTTGGATAAAAATTCCCCAAATTTCCATTGTCTGGATAAGTGCAAAAGGTGCCTGCCCCCCTCTCCAACACTGAAGCATTAGGCAAAGACATTTTATGGTGGAGAATTATCAGTCACAAACCATAATCAAGACCATATAATGCAAGGCTTTCAAACAGTAAGTGTCAATGCATGTGATTGAGAAAATTAGGGCTCTTCTTGATGGTAACTTGCTAGGACACAATGCTGGTAAGCAAAGAAAAACAGACAGAAAGAGCACAATTGGACTTGCCACACAGCAATGATTTGATGGAAGGATTAACAGTATCTGAACTGAAGTGTCTGCAGGAATAAAGACAATGACATAACATGAAAATTTGTATGTCAAGGTGTGTTGATAGCATTTAAATAGCTACGGATTTTTGATAACCCAAGAACGGATACTTCAGAAAGGACCTCATTTCAGAAAGTGACATTTTTGAAGTATAGCTAGCTTTGAATATTTTAGTTAACATATACAGAAGATACTGAAGTAAACTTAATGGTGTGAATATGCATGTACCAAAATGATGCATTGTATTATGGATTGCAGTCATGCAGACCCATATTCTTAAACGTGGATTATCTGACTCCACTCAAGCTACCTTAAGAAGTAAAAAAAAAAAAATAACTCAAATCCAAATAGGGGTGTGTATAACCAGACACTACCCATTCAAGGCTGCTTATGTATATTACCACAACCACCCACTGCTTGTGTCAGTCACATTAACAATTAACAATTTTCTTTTCCACTGGTTATTTCTATAGCTGTTAGCTTTTGAATCAAGCTGGCTTCATAGCAAAACACACACAGAAGACATTACCCAACAGCTGATACATGTAATCTAGCATGAAGGTGGTCAAGCAGCAGCTAAGTTAGCATTACTTGATGCACTCATGACATACAGCTGGATTATCAAATCCAGCAAAAAACAACAAACCTACCATCCCTCACACCAACAATTAGTCACTCTTCTGCAAGCAACTAGGCAACTTAAAATCCTAGATGCAATCCCAGCTCCATCTTTTCACAAGTTTTAAGTTTGAATTTTGAACAAGTATCTCATATTGCACTCTACATGAGCAAGGGCAGCATCCTTATATAGATGTATCAGAAAAAAATACCAGTTTGTGAAACTGTAATTCAGTAAAAAAGCATTTACATCCAATTACATATGAACCATATCCACAAAGTCATTTCACCCTCTTCTGAGAATAGTCACTTGATACTCTTTTCTATTTTCCAAACTTAACAATAAAACAAGGTTTTATCAACAAAATAAGGTTTTGTAGATGTCTGTTAAGAGGCAATTGCACAAATTTTCCATATAACACATATATTTAGGAAAATTATATTTACAGACTGATTCATCTAGAAATATTGAAGATCTGTTCTTTTCTGCACATGGACTAGTGCTTAAGAGTTCTCATTCAGAATGCTACTTGTTATATCCAGAGTAACCAAGGCTTATATACATGAACACACATTAATGTCAAAAGGTAAACAAAATAGATAGTAACTGAATGACTACAGTAACATCACAGCTAAGGTATTTTCCTAACAGTTGGGTATCATTAGTTCATTTCTACAATGTAAGGAAAAAATGGCATCCTTTCTAGCAAAACATTGTCTTTTCATGTCACTTCTTAAGAGTAATTTAGCTGCAGCTGCTTACTTAATTTTCTATAAAAAGTTTCTAGAGAGTATTGACACTACTTAGGAACGACTTAACACTTTCATTTGTTTCTCACTAAAAATGAGAATAAACACAAAAGCATGAGTGATCTAGTAGCTGGTGTAGAGAACAAAAGAGAAATGATGGGGAAAGAAAGCAATTTAATTAGGGTAAGGAAGGGAGTCTCCAGTTTAGTTCTAAAATATGGGCCTTAAATGTATTTAAATTATTTAAAATTGAGAAATATTCAAATCTACATGACATAGTGATCATAATTTTATTTATGATTAGAATGAGATCATCTATTCTAAAAAGACATCATAAATTTTGCTAACACTAATTATCTACATGGTCAGGTGATTAATTTGAACTCCGTAACTCAGATCACTTAAAAAAAAAATTAATGTGTCAATGAAACACAAAGAAAAGAGGTGCAAATTTACTGCCTCTTTATGATTACAAGATACAAAAAAAAAAAAAAGCCCCCAAACCCCACCCACACAGGCTTTTAGAATACAGTTAATCACCAGTAATTTGTAATCACTATTTTAAAACATAACAATGCATTTCTTCCATTTGCTTTCTTCTCACTGTATTCCTACCAGTAAGAGAAACTCCAGTCTACTCTAACATTTTCGTCTTTTCATCATACATGTCCCATCGCCAACTTCATCAAAATGAAAAAGATGCTTAGTATTTCAAATCAGAGTAGAATGAGTAAATACTTGCAGAAATATCCACAAGCTCAGTGTTCAAAAGTTTAAAAAGCTGAAGTTTAAACTTGCAATGTCATACTTAAACAAGAGATTTTTCACATTATAAAAGCTCCTTACACTGAAGCCTGAAGCTATAGCATTCCTTTTACATACTATGACAATCACGACACTGTGAAAATATCTGAACAGTAAACATTTAAATCAATAGGTAGCATTTTTGCTAAATTAGAAAATGACTCATTCAGACCAATAATACCTTTCCTCGCTGTTCTCCATATGATTAGGGAAAGCATCAAAACCAAGCAGTAACTTTATAGCATCAAGGTAGCCATTGTTACAGAGCCAGTGTAAAGCAGTTCTTCCCTGTAGACAATAGACAGAAAAAAAGAAATAATCATACTATTCCCAATCTCTATCATGCCACAATAACAGTTGCAAATCATATTGTAACTTGATGCTTTTCTGGACACAAAGGACAAATTGATTCTTCTAAAACAACTCCCTTGTTAAAATAAAAGAGTACATCACTTAAAAATGAAATCAGATATCTTTCTTTTTAAACTACATTACAACACTAGAGCTTTTCCAAAGTGGCTGAAAAATAGCATTAGGAAACTAGTTCTAGAGTGGATTTCTGTGGAGTTATGCTGCCCTTGCTCAAGAAGCTCTCAACAACTTTTGTCATTCAGACTGTTTTCTAAGCTGATCGAAAATATTGCAACGAGACAGGGAATTATTAAGGAGATCTAACTCTGATGAAGTCTGAGAAAAGCTTATCAGCTCAGGCAAATGCAGAATGACTCCAGCTGTCCTTCCAAAAAGAGCTTGATTTCAGAAGTCTTGTTTCTCTCACATGAAGCAAAAGTCCAGCTCACAATACTCAGTACAGCAGCCAAACTCTATACAGCCAGCTCCTGGCTGGTATCTGCACTGTGAATACTTAAATATCTGTTAATATCAACAAAACATAGATATTCCACTTCACTGCAAGGGTATACCTCCTATATCTGCATCTTGCTTTTTTAAACTCCCTGTTTAACAAACAGTTAGAAAACTGGATACCACAGCATAATAACACAAAGAAGTTCCGAGTTCAGTGCTAACAAGCTGCATCTTGAACTCCAAGTGCTGAAGATTATGCTGCAATATCTCTGTGTGAAATAAGGAGGCCTGAAGCTGACATCACCTACATTCAAGATACCACGTGAAGCTGGTTGCAAGTTTAGAAAATGTTCGCAGTATACTCAGGAGAACCCATAATAAATAACACTTCTCCATTACCTAGAATTATTCATGCTCTACAGTGAATAGCGAGAGAAAAATTTAACAATTTGTGTGAAATTATTTTGACTCATGGAGTTCTATTGACTTCAGAGAAATTATGTCAAATAACAAAGAAATCTGTTATATCTTGCACAATTATCCTGGCTCCTAATTTCACTTACTGTTTGAAAAATGACACAAAAGAACATTTAAACAAACCGGTGTTCTTTTTTTTCCCCATCAAGAAGAGCTATATACAGATAAATAATTGAAGAAGTTCTTCTGCAATCTCACTTGCAATATCTTACTTGTTCTATCTTGCTAACACATGCTGAAGAAAAATACTATAAACTATAAAATCACATTCCCGTATCAATTGTTAATAAGGAACCATACAAGTTAAAAAATAAAATGCTTAAAATGACTCCTTGTAAGATCACATTTGATAAGGCAAAGACAAAAATGATACAGGAAAAAGATGACTCTTCATTTCATGCTAAATATTACACCATTATTTTTTCATTCAAGAGTTTAGAAGTGAAGACAGGGAAAATTTTGCCAGGATACATCTCCTTTCACGATAATCAGCAGAAAAGATGTTTCAGTGACCCAGAAAACAGGATGACTTTTACGTTTACAGTTATTTTAAAAACTTACTTAATGAAATTGCCCAGTGAAGGACAACATACCTCTTTATCCTGAATATTTGGATCTGCATTATTTTCCAGTAACACTACCATGCAGTTGATGTAACCTCCATACGCAGCACACTGCAGAGGTGTTCTACCTGCATAATCCTGCACATTAGGGTTGATTTTATTTTCAATCAGGATTTGGCACACATCAGCATTTCCTCCCAGGGCTGCCCAGTGAAGGGGTGAGTGGCCATCTTGATCAACCAAATCTACTCTTGCTCCTCCTACAACAACAAATACATTTTTGAATTAAAAGAAAGCAAAGAATAAGTTTATGTTCAACTATAACTTCTTTGGCAAATTGACAATTCAGAGAAGTACTTCAGAATGCAACATCCATGTTATTACCTAAATCAAGTTAAAACGGCAATGAAATAATTTCAGTCAGGGTCAGCAATCTAACAACTTTAAAAAAATCCTAAACATCCTCTCAGATACTTTGGAAACTTCACGTCTGCCAAATAGCCTTGAAAAATCTAGATATTACTTGTTTTAGGCCTACTAATTTTAAGTGAAAATTTCTTAACGACAAAATCACTTTTGAAAATCAGACTTGGACACAACCTCTTTTTAAACAGACATGATCAAATATTCACAAGGTAAGAATGACTTTGAAAAAAGTTTTTTCTATTTTTTTCATTCCAAGCATGCTGAAGCTCTGTTGTGCAGATAATTTCTTTGTGATATGATGCAAAAACTCATCACAAAAACAAACCTCCACCATTACTTAAATTCAAATTAACCATCAAGAATGGCTGTTTATATCATAAAAAGTTTAATCAATTGTAAGTCAGATTCTGGTCACCCAAACTTACTGTATTCATAAAAACTATATACCACAGGAGGTTAGAGTAACAGCTTAGCAGGGCATTAAAATTTGTCCAGCGAAGAACAGAGGGAAGCAACCTTCACTAACAAAGGTTATTTGACAGAAAATGTGTAATTTGTTAGTCTACATACTTCACCAGACAACAAATGGTAAATATCTCAAGTAGAGAGACTGCTTCCAGACCATGCAGAACTTTTCTGTGTGATTAAAATGAAAGAATTTTGCACCTAAGGTACCACTGTTATTTCACTTGTATCTTGCAGTTCAACAGAGCTTCTATAATTATTTAGAACTATGTAGATTGTCTTATTTCTATTTACAAATAAAATACTGTTTCTAAAAACCAACTATGGGAAAATATTAACGATTTTGGATTTTGATAACTACCTTACTTAAAGATGAACATGAATTTAAATAGTCAAAAAATTTCCAAAGATGACTACAAATGCTTTGTCTCAGAAGAAAGCTTAATTTGATCTTATTCATTGAAAGCAGAAAGAAAAAAAAAAAGAAAAACCCCCCAAAACAATGGCTTGCTAGGGGAAGTGGCAGTTGGAGAGATCAGAACATACTTGAACAGGCTTAGACAGAAAAGAGCCATGCAAGGAACTATCCCTGTTTTGAAAGTTCAGATTTAACTCTGCCAGTCTTTTTGCTTAATGCTCTGAAAAACCTCCAGTTATTTTCTAATACTGTTCCTCACAGGGTACTTACAGACAATACTTTTTTAGAGGAGTAATTTTTTACTCCCATTCTTGCTCAGCAACGTCATTAATTTCACAGCCCTACATAAAGGAACATCAGAAATCCAAAGAGTTTCGTAAACTTTTTTTTAACAGCTGACCTTTAATGAGCGTTTGTATCACTTCTTTGTGTCCCATCTCACAGGCTCGGAAAAGTGGAGTGTGTTTCATGACATCCAAAGCATCCACCTGTGCATTGCGTTCCAACAGCAATTTCACTGTGCTGACGTGGCCAGAAAGTGCAGCAGCATGTAATGCTGAAAGAAAAATGCAATAGGAAAAAGAATACACAATACTGTGAGCTCTGGAGGTTCACGGTTAGAAAAATCAAATTAAAACAATTCTGATCATTTTGGTGGAAAAAGCTGCTTTTGAAAAACAAGCAGCTGAAGAACTGTAGTGAGTGATAGGCAATCTTGAACCACATTTCTTTAAGTACAAGCATTACAGCACAGTAAGCAGAAAATAATGTTAGCTCTGAAACATGTTTTTAACTTGCAGAAATGTGAATTTGCTTATCAGTAGCAAGACTGGCTTACGCTTATGACTTGTGCAAGGTTACCAGCTTTTGCTTAAAAAATTAAGAGATCACAGTAAGAACTACTTCTGTCTCTGTTCCATGGCATTTACTGTATTACCCCACTGGACACGAAGCTGCCCGTTTCAAGAGAAAGAAAGCTTCCATTATTTCTTCAACGTTTTTTTGAAAATGCCATTTTTTCTTTGAAACAAGCAAAACTGTCTCCATTAAAACTAACTCCAGATAACCATCCAGCTGTTTTTCTCCACTCCTCTTTTTCATTGTCCAGAATTGCTGGGTGAAAATTTTACATAAATCTATGTAGAAAGGCCATTACATCTCCGCACGGTACCTGCAACTCCTTGCTAATTCAGGAAAAAAATGATGGACAAACCACAGAATCACAGAATAGCTTGAGTTTGGGACCTCAAAGATCATCTAGTTCCAACCCCCTTGTCACAGGCAGGATTGCCAACCACTGTATCAGGCACTAGATGAGGCTGCCCAGGGCTCCATCCAATCTGGCCTTGAACACCTCCAGGAATGGGGAATGACAGTTTCTCCAGGCAGTCTGTGCCAGTGTCTCACCACTCCCTCACTTAAAAAATCTCCCCTGAACATCTAATCTAAATCTCCTGTCTTTCTGTTTAAAACCATTTCCCTTTGTCCTATCACTATCTACTCATGTGAAAAGTTGATTACCCTCCTGCTTATATCCCTTTAAGTACAGGAAGGAACTTAAACATACCGCACTTCCTTCCACCCCTACAGTATATGAAGTTCCACTGAATATAAACTGTGCAAGTTGACTTTGCAGAATCCTACTCTTCTTTTTGTCTTCTCATCTCTAAGTGCATGCAGACTTTACTAAATTTAAGTCAACAAATAACACAGACACCACAGAGGTAAAGACACGGTGTCTTAGGACTGAAGTTACTAACTAATAGTAACTGCTGGCACTGCAGCCTGTGGTTGAGGAGAATGAAGAAATGCCAGTATAACCAACTCAGGGTACTTTCTGAAGGAAAGAAACTACACACAACAATGAGATCTCAGACAAATTGAGGACACTTACTTTGGTTACAAATTGATTTCAAAATGCTTTGGATTATTTCCAACAGTCAGCAATTGAATAAAATGATTTATGTTCTCAGAGGTGCACGTCCTAACATCTAAACTACTTCAGAGATGACAATGTTCAAAGTATGCAGAAAGAAAATACAAAAATGTGCAATTAATAAATGTACTTCATAGCAGGGGGGTTGGAACTTGATGATCTTAAAGGTCTCTTCCAACCCAAACCATTCTGTGATTCCATGAGTTTGTGCAATGCATTCTTATTCTCCCATGAAATTTCACAAACACTCCAATTCGGTCGTTATTCAGTCTGGTCAGACAAACAAGATGTGTGGCTGTACACAGTACCTGCATCCCTCTTCTTGCTTCAAGTTATGACAGGCACAGTCAGGATCCAGCAGAGGCATTGCACAGAAAGGCATAGCACAGAAAGGCCACTAGAAAGGATTTACTACAAGACACTAGAAGGAATTACTTCTTGAACTATGTCCAGAATGTCAAACTGCCATGCTTTCAGTAATTGCCTGACACTGTTTATCACTGACATCACTTCATACAGCTTATGAAACAGTGGCCTAGCATAATCTGCCACACAGATACTACTAAAAGGTGCAGGTTGTTCATACTGGCCTTACAGGTTTGATTCCCAACAATAGTGACTGGAGTTGTGATACAAACAAGGAACTTCCTACAAGCAACAGGGTTGTGGCTTGAGACAATATGACTAGTGCTGCCTTAAGAATTGAAATCCTGCTGTTACAATGATCCTAACGTTCATCTGTTGCAGATATCATGGGAAAAAAATGTCTCATATGGACATTTATCACACTTGTGAAAAATATCTGCAAGCATGCGAGTGGGAGGCTATAAGTAGAAATTTGACAAGAATGAGATCCCTGCAGCTTTATATATTTGGACGGGCCTAGTCTTCATGTTCTGACCTCACCGTAAACTTTAGGTTCTGGTTTTTGTACTACATTTCTTATGAAAGCAAAGGCAGTAAACCACTCAATCCGATGACACATGGGGTGTGTATAACAATGCAAGAGAAAAAGAGCTGCTGTGTCAGCTTGGCTGCTTCTTCCCCTCTATCACTCATTCTGACGCAGGCATCTTGTTTCGCACTTTGTGCTCAGTATTTTCTTGTAAGCCAAATTTTCTGTGATGGAGTCACGGTGACTGAAGAGATTCCCCGGCCAGCTGCTCACAATGGGACCTTTGTTCGTCGGACAGACAGAGCCCTCACCATTGTATGCAGTGACGGCAGAGCTATAAAGCTGCCCCTGTAATGCTCCTGCAGCGCTGATCTCTGCGAACAGGGAAATTCCTTTCCCTTGGTGTCATTCTCCTACACAATAAGCAGAGTCTTGAGCTGAATGGAGAACTTGCTCTTTTTAAGTAAATGCAAAAAGCTACGTTAATGCAACAATATGACTGAGCTTAACTGAGTTCAGCACAAAAGTCAGCAAAACACAAACTTGAACTCTCCTCAGCAACTGCAGCCTGGGCACAGCCATGTACACTATTTTCTATTACTCCATGGTTTCCTGTTAGATTACAATACTACTCTTCCCCCACCAAAACCTGGGAAGGATTACAAATCTTCAGAAAAAAAATCAGGCCTGCAATTAGAAAGTGATTTACTGGTGAGCTTCCTTTGAAGTTTACGGCTCACTATAATAAAGCTCTCCCTGCTGCACACATTTGCATTGTGGTAAAATTCAGACTGCTTGATAGCAAGTGAAGAATGGCATAGCTCTGAACTTTAAGAACTGTTAGCGTGCTCCATACAGTGGCAGCTTCAAGTAAATGGAACATCCATTAACTGCCTTGAAGTCCTACAACAAGATCAAGATTAGAAAGTGATTAGGCATTACTGCTAAGTGTAACCCTGGTAGATAAAAGCCACCTGAATTATTCAACCATGAAAACCACACCTGAATAATTTCAGAAAGTCTCCGAGTACTGTTTGCAAAGAACAACACCCTTATAAGGAGGTCTGCACATTGTCTACAACATTACTGCATTTAAGATCTGAAATACTGAAAGGCATTTACAAGGGACCTATCACAAAGCAGCAAATACAAGTGGCACTAATAAAAGATGAAACAACGCTAAAATGGTTGAGTATGTAGTCCACAGAGTCATCAGACAGAAAGACTGAGATCTTAGACATTTTGTTTGTCACAGTATATTTTTCTTTTAACTCACAACTTACAAAACTGTCATAATGTGAAAAGACTAATTTGAGGTGTGTTCATTTGTAAGGAAAGAACTCAGATTTATAATCAGAATTTTATGGGAACTGAAATTGACGATGTAAAGACCCTCATAACTAAAGGAAGTGAAAACTGCAAATTGCAAGTGATAGTCATACTTACTATTTTTCAAATGCTGAACCCCAAAACTTTGACATTGCACTTATTTACCATTTCATATAATTCAAATTATAATAGAAGCCATACGTGAGAAAAGTGAAAAACTGTCAAACATTTTTTTTTCTTGTTTGGAATATACCATCACTGCAACATCTCTAGGAAAAGACTAATACAGAAGCTAACAGCATGTTTTATTTGGTGAAAAATCACACTAACTGGAATCAATTCAGTGGCTCTTCACTGAACAGTATCTTACCTGTCCCAGCATATTTGTCTGTCATATTGATATCAATATCCAGTTTCAAATCCAGCATAGTCCTAATGACGTTGTCACTGCCTTTCCCAGCTGCCCACATGAAGGACGTTCTTCCCTCAAGATCTGAGTCATCTTTTACAGAAGGATGTTTCAAAAATACTTCAACTGTTTCCTGAAAAGACATACTGTTGGAATTAATACTGTAAGAAATTTGTGACAACAAGAAACAATGTTGTCTCATTTGGCTGTCTATGAAACAAATAAAAGCTTTCATTTTTCCTTTTTATGTTTACATAAAAGTATCTGCTCAACAGGAGGACTGTATTTTCTGCTGCTATACCCTTTTCCTCTTCAGCATTCATAGCCACATCCTTAAGTACTATCATATATCCCTTAACTACTATCATATGTCTCTTACTCTTTTCTTTTTAGTGTCAAATATCATGTGTTCATCATAAGGAAGTGAAAGACACTGCAGTTCCTGTAAAGAAAGTAACGGGAAATGGGAAAAATATTATTGGCTTATCAAGATATTACTTATTACTAAAATACTTTTTCTTCACAATACTTTTCCTGCTACAATTTTTTTTATTTAAATCTGAATATGGCTAGGAAATAAATATTTTATTTTGCCTAACTTGACCATTCAAAAAAGCCCAAAACAAAAACAAGACAGAACTTCAGAAGCTTTAAAAGAAACAAATACATTTCCTAACATTTAAAGATATCATTGGGTTAACAATTACTGAAATACTGTAAGTAAAATAAACAAATAAATTCTTTAAACTTGAGCCTACACTTTCTACTATAATTATCACAACTAAAATCTTTAATTTAAAGAGTTTGATTTGTAGAATTATTTCTTCAAATGTCATGTTTGTGTTAAGCTCTCAGCAGACAAGTCCACTCACTTAACCTTCTGATAAATTCTTAATAAGCCACACTGCACAAGAAAGGGAAGGAGGAAATCACTGCTGCAAGAAAAACCAGGGAAAGGTTTTTCTTATCTAATGGCTCACAAATGTTGTATATGTAACAGCTGGTCCGCATCTATTAACAGTCACAGATAAGCTAACTAATAAAAACTGAAAAGTGAGTTTTATTATTTTATTTCATTTTATATTTTGTATTTTAGCATTAGTGCTACTTCAACCTTTCCCTCATGTGATCTCAAAAGAGCTCTGGTAAGATAAGAATATTTGTCAACAATAAAGTTTTAGCTGAAACATTTACTCAAGAATCATTTATGCCCAACTGATCAGTAAATTTCTTTTTTTTTTTTTTTTTTTTAGTTATCATTTATGATTTCATCCCTGTAAATAGGTAATTTCTCCTTCATTTTATGTTAAAGTGATCTAAGATCCTAACAGCTTTGTGAATTTGGGTTCATACCTGAACTCTCAGTTTACAATAAAAGGACTCAGGCAGAAATAATGAGGAATGTAAGCATTAAGCCTTCCACAAAAAAAACCAGCACATGTTTATAGCTTTTTTTTAACTGACAACCATCACACCTCAAACACAAATGGCTACTCATGAGACCAACAGCTCAGCACACTACCAGAATCCTGTGCTGACTGAAATCTTGCAAAATGAAAAGGCTGGACCTTTTCAATACCAAGGTGCACATCTTACAAACAGAAATTAGTAATTTCATTTTCCCATTACCTTTCAGCAAATCTACCTTTCTTTTAGCTACACTTCCTTTTTTTTTTTTCCTAGAATTTTTAAAAGAAAAAAAAAAGTGGAAGAAATCCCATGCTGTTGTAAGAGTTCTTTTCCAAACTGAATTTAATACAGCTTGAAAACTAAAATGGAATGAAATAAGAAACAGGTCATTAAGAAATCAAAAAATATAAGTATCCAATCACTTTAATTTTACATGCCATGAAAAAAATCACATGTATTTTGAAAATATGGAGAAAGCAAAATAAAAATCAGCAAAGCTGAAAAACAAGAGCAAAGAAGATAAGTAAACCTGGATCCTTCCATCCTCTGCTATCAACAGTCTATGAAAAATACTACATATTCAAGAAATAAGACATAGGTATCCATATTCACTTACCAGGTCAATCTACACAAGTATGTGAAAACAAAATACATATTATCGTGGAAATATCCATAAAAATTAAAAAAAAAAAGAAAAAGAAAAAGAAAATTTAGTTCTGCATTCTGCATACAAGATCAATACAATTAAAGCACCCGCCTTCACACATGGATTTCAAAAATTTAAAAACAATGTTTGTTTGGACCTTC
This sequence comes from Chrysolophus pictus, assembly GCA_037305975.1. Classification (NCBI taxonomy): domain Eukaryota; kingdom Metazoa; phylum Chordata; class Aves; order Galliformes; family Phasianidae; genus Chrysolophus; species Chrysolophus pictus. Next base: position 36,242,440 of record CM074577.1, read on the forward strand.
TGTGGGATACACAGGCCATCTAACTTTTGGGCTACCTATTTGGGTCTTACACTAAGAAACATTTCTTCTAGAGCTATTCCTTATTATATAAGTAGGAATAAGTAAGTCTTGAAAATGCTTCACCTAGATGAACTGGCAGCTAGATTCTTTGGTCTCCAAAAAAACCAAAGAGGTCATATTAGAGTGCATACATAACCTAAGGAAAAACAGAACAAAGATCAAGATATTGAGTTCAGTAAAAGAAAAAGCTACCAAAATATTTACAATAAGCAAAAAAGATTAAATCATCTTCTTTTGGACAAAGAAACATCTCATTTTAACTGAGAAACAAACTACGTCTCTGTAAACTTGGGCAGTCTGAATAGAACAATAACGTGGCTCTGAAACTGTAAACATGGATGCTATCGCCAAAACGAACATGGATGAGTCTCCCTTCAATTGTTTGACTTCATATATGGAAAGCAGTGGTGGGAGTTAGTCTAGAATTTTTATCTAGTAGAAAAAATGCAGCAAATATTGATGCTCAGAAAAAAACATAGCGGTTTAAAAAAAAAAAAGAAAAAAAAGAGAAGCTCCAGGCATAATTTAGGCATGCATAAGCAACAGTTCTGGGATCGCATCATCAGTTCAAAGAGGCCTGTAGACTTGGAGTGAGACACTCCTGTTCCGCTCTTCATCTAAGATGCAAAACAGTAAATTCATTGTAAGTACATAAGATTACAAAAGAATATCTGATCCCAGCACCTCCTTTGCTTCCCCCTAAAACCTAAAGATGTCATGGTTTGGCTGGTTGATGGGATCAAAAGGGAGCAACATAATGAAAATGTTTCATTCAACTAAATCAAACTGAGAAAAAGAAAGCCAGTATGAAAAATTATTTCATAAAGAATATACCAATACACAAAAAGAAAAAAAAGATAAAAGCACAAGAGGATAATCACTGGATTATCGTTATGTTTCCCACAGATCTTTCCCAGTTTGAGAGTCTGAATCAGACTTGAAAGAAAGGCTTTCACAAGATAAATATTTCAGGCATGTGAGTCTGACATAAATTCTACATACCACATTTTAATAGCGGAAAATAATCAGCATCAATAAAATATTCTGTAAAAACGCACACAACAGATGTGCTCCAATGAAAGTCTGAATTTAAAACAAACAAAAAACTCTGCAGGTTTTTACTAAGATCATCTTCAAACAAAAATAACCAAAAAACCAAAAGCTCCCCCAGTTTCACAGGGAAACTGAGGCCTGACAGCCGTGCTATCAGTACACATTGGTTAGTTGTCTTTTGAAGTAGTACCCAGTAGTATCCATAAAAGCAATGATTCTCCAAGATGGTAAAATTTTCTGAAAATTAACTTAGGTCAGAAGGCAAGAAAGATCCAAAATAGTACCCCTGTTAAGAAAATGATACAATATAAGCTGCATTACTACATAAGACCATTAATTAGTCACCAGATAATCCTTTTTGTAACAGGAGAATGTGAATAATACAACTGAAGAAAACTTAGATTGGAGCTCTTACATAATTCTACTACGAGAAGCAGAGCAGTACAAAAGAAGTCTTCTTAAATTCCAGTGGTTGAGAAATACTTTACAGTACCTTCAGCCAGAAAATGTTAAAACTCCTAGCTTTTTTGACTTAACTCTACAACATCATAGAACGGCTTAGGCTCTGGACAAAAACTACATTTTCTACCAAAAATATGAGAGTTTGGCTGTTTGGATTTTGCTAAGAACAACCTTAAAAAGCAAAAGTACTGTAAAATAGTAGGTGTCATTCCCACTCCATTAAAGTACATAAGTGGTTATTGAGTGCTCTGATGCTATGCAAAAAGTCTTTGTAAAGCAATTTACTTTTAGAATTTATATATGATAATTTGAAATTAACTACAATTAAATCACATTATTAGGAAAAGTCTGAGTTAAACTTGTGCTGACACTGTTTATATGACTTGTCAAAAAACAACTCGCTTTATTACATCGTAGATATTTCAGCAAAGTACATTTACTTTCCATTTCGGGTGTGTGATACTTACAGCAAAGTTGCTCTGTGCAGCATAATGCAGAGGTGTTGCACCTTGGCTATCAGATGGGATAGTTCCAAACTTATTTCTTTCTAACAAGAGATGGACAATCTGAGCATGACCTGAGAAAATGCAAAAATAACATGAGTTTATCAAACCCTAAACACTTCTCTATTAAAAAATTGAAAATGAATAGACTTCAATAAACAGTGTTTATATTGTAGCCACTATGGTCTAAAAACTAAGAAAGAATCATATGTCTAGATATTTGAACTATTAAGCATGGCATGCACCTTCTTCCTGACAGTATTCCAGTTCCACATTTTGCATCCTCATTTCTGAGGAGCATCTGTAAATCAGAAAGACAAATGGATAGGAACATGTGACAAATATTTTGTTCTTTTAAAGGAAAGCATTAGAACACTTCCTTAAAGAAAGAAACCAGCAATAGTTGATCAGAAATCTGCAATATTAAATTTATACTGAATGAGGTGAATAAACCCAGAGAAAGTTCAGATAACTCAGCTAAGATGCTGTGCTGAATGCCAGGTGATCAGAAGTAGAACAGTCAGTAAAGACTGATACTATTTGGCCATAATCCAAGTGTAGATTCCTAATTTAGGTTTTATTCCAACAAAATTTCAAGTGAAGGTCCACAGCAGAATCTGGAGCATAGACTGCTGCTAGCTGCTACATAAACAACAGTCTGACACACATAACTCCTTCCATTAAGACAGATTTGAATGTTCATAGATTAAAACTGAAAAAATTTGGGGAGTGTGGATGAATTTTATACCCACTTCACAGACAGAAAAAAATGCAAGACAATGGAGTACATAAACATTAAAATCAACTGATCCTTTCTTACATGTTCTTTTAGTCATATACTCCATTCAGAAAATAAATTACAAATTTAATATTTTAAAGATGATACTATAAGACATAAATCACATAAAAATATTCCGACTCCCAGTGTCTTGTGTGAGAGCAAAACAGTCTATTTTGCTGGTTGTTACTTTTCCACAATTGGCATAAATTAGAATAAAGGAAAAAGGTAAAGCTTTCTACTAGCAGTAGGCTATTTAATGAGAACACTGACAGTAAGAGAATATAGTTATGTAACAGATGTAGTATGTAGCATTTAAAAATCTAATATGTAAAATCTTCCTTTGTGGAATGCCATTTTCAGACTACATATGCACAGAAGTAGAAGAAAAAAAATGGTCAACCTCAGTGAAAAAGGATGAAAAGTTATTCGAGAACTTATATTTTTCCAAGAGATGTGGAACCAATAGCATTAGGGTATACAGAAAAGTTCTTCCCCTGAGTAATTAAGACGAGTGGAAACATTGTCCCTTCCTACCAGAAAAACACTAAAAAGAAATATACTGTTATGTTCTTCCCATCTCGATACTCTAAGAACTGAACTGAAACAGGAACACTGAAAGAAGTTGATCCTGAATGCATTCTCAGCAGTAAAACCACAAGAGTACTACTGAATGAGGAAAAAAAGTTGTCTGAACTTTTAGGACACAAACAGAAAAAGGGCAATTGCAATCTGTAATCTGTACAGGAGGTCTACCTAAACTACCTGTAAGAAGAAAGACTTGAGTGAATTGAAAAAAAAATTGTGCTTGGTGCAATAGTAAACAAACTCATATAATATGGATAAATATCATAACTCAATTCTTGAAGTCAAGAACTATCATTTCTGTAATATTTTTATTTAGAAGAGCTGCAACTTGGCTGACACTTGCACATACCCTGACAAAAGTAACCAGAGCAACAATGCCATGCGAACCAGTCACGAGCAACCCACCACCTTTAACAGAGTAGTTGTTGCAGCTGTGTCCCTGCACTATCTAAAAAGTCCTATTATTAAGATCAATTAATAACATCCTAGACTCTTTGAGATCAATATTAGTAATTCTGTACCCACCTCAAAAAGAACGCTAAAAATTAATCAAGATTTATCACTAAGAAATTCCGCACGGACATATGCCATCTAGAGACCTCACGAAGTTCACAAAGTACCCTGGTGGTCTTGGCACATCCTACCCCTTTATCCCACATTGATTAAACAATCTGTTTTTCCAACAGACAAGACCTCTCAAATGCAATCAATTTCAAAACACAATAAATTTCGCTTCTTGGACAGAAACGAGTAATAATGATTGTTTCTTTGGGAGACCGATCCAAGGACACTTACAATGTTTCACAATTTCCCTGAGAAAATTCAATATATCAACTTGAATCCAAATGCAAATTTGAGAACATCCTTTAAAAAAAAAAAATAAAAACAATAAACCAAAAAACAAAAACCATAATCAAACTATGTATATATTGTCACTGAAGTTGCAAAGTAACTTGCTCCAGTGAACAATTTGATTCTTTTATTGACATTCTTTGTCTGTTGCATCCCAAAGGGTCATGGGGAGAAGTTTGTTAAAATGAGTGAGAGTGCTTGGATTCTTTCTTTTTATCTAGCAGACAATCTATTTTTTCTTCTTCTACTGAGGAGAATGGAAACTAGGAAGTCAATTTTTCAACTGGTATTACTTTTGTGCCTGTCTTTTTATGCATTTTGTTTTCATTAGTATTTATTTATATCTATTTTTAGCTGTTTTTCAAACGTATGGATTTGTAAACTGGAAAACCAAAGAGCACAGAGTTCACATAAGCAATGCTGTAATTTACAAAGCATCTGAGTCTCAGGCTAGTAATCTAAACTGGAAAAAAAAACTTCATGTGGAGAACCAGCAATCGCATGAAACAGGAAAAAAAAGGAAACTGGATGTTTTGGGGAAGAGCTAGAAGTAATATTTGCAATTACTTTTTGCCTCTGCAGTAACGCTTCCTTTACTTTCTCATTGCATCCAGTGTCTTTTAAAGAAGACACTATTGAGAACTGAGCAAGATTTCCTGCGAAGTCAAACCTGATCTTTTCATCTGTTTTTCATAACAACAGCAGCATAATGTTGAAGAAATATAATAATGCAGTCAGTGATACAAGTCTGGGGAGCAGCTAGATAAAAAGGACCTTAGCAGAAATGGATCTGGGGGTCCTGGTGGACAAGTTGAACAGCAGTCAGCCCCAGTGAATGGTAAGGACAACCACAACTGGGCTGTTAACGAGAACACAGCCAGCATGTTGAGAGAAGTTGATTGTTGCCCTCTACTGAGTACTTGTATCTGGAAGTTTTGGCCTGCTGACCCAGGAATGACATTGACAAATTAGCCTGAATCCAGCAGAGGACCACAAAGATACTCATAATACTATGCCTATTTTTGAGCTTCCCAGTACAAGAAATGAGCTTTTAAACTGGAGTGATTTCATCAGAGGGCCACCAAAATGGGAAAAAGGCTGGAACAATACCATGTGCAGAAAGGCTGAGAGAAGAGGTTTTTTTACACCTGATGACAGTCAAGCAATGGAACAGGTTGCCCAAGGAGGCTCTTGCAATCTCTATCAAAGGTTTTCAGTACTTGCCCTGTGTAAAGTCCTGAGCAATCTGGTCTGACTTCATAGTTGACAACTCCTACAGCAGATGGTTGGATTTGACGCTCTGAGACCTCTTCCAACTTGATTTTTTCTACGATAATACAAAATTTCTTCCTTTACTATGCCTGTTTAAAGACAAACTATTTAACTTTCTCTCCCGAGGTCTTCAATTGCACTCCTCCAATTTCATAGTATACTGTGCAACAAAAAATTGTCTTTGAACAATTGAACTGTAATGCAAAGAAAGAAAACAGTCTCTAGAATCGAGGAGTTGGTAATGGGAATGAGCATGCAGTCTCAGCAAGAATCAGCAGATCTTGTAATTTTAACCCTAGAACTTTTGCAAAGGCTGATGAGATTATCCACTGATTTATTTTTTTTTTTTACCACTCAAGATTTTTAGTATCTCATTGAAGGAGAAAAGGCTGATACGATAAGTCAGAATTATAAGTCATTAGGCTCAAGAAATGGGTTATTCATATTGACAAATCATAGTTCAACAAGCCTCTTATGCACTCTGTGAGGAGAAAACCAAAATAACTTCATAGCTACTTCCCACCTCATCAGAAAGCATTTTAGAGCATTCTACTTTTTAGAGGTCTTGTTTTTATAAAATTAAATGCATGGATGAGTTACTCTGCAGTACTTCGTGCACTTCAGATTTCTAATTCTTTGCCGCTATAGCATATATACGAATGATACAGTGAATGAATTTTGTGTGTGATACTAGCTGTGCAACTACAGCCTGAAATCGATTTTTATTCCAGTCAAAGAAGCCACACTACAAGTAATTACACAGTTCTTCCATAAGCTCTGCTTTTATCAAATCATTTACTGTTGAAAATACATCTTTTCCAGTACATCTTCCCTCTAGTGGCTCACAAAAACATTAGCTCTCTGTCAATTTCATTACTGAAATAGAATCTAGCAAATACCATAAGCTGAGACAGAAACATCTGTAATTTCATTCAACTGTACTGCAAGCCTCCCACACTGTGTACCTTACTCTAGTATCAGTTTCTTCAAATCCTCAGCAACGTTTTCTACAGCATTTACTGACAAAGGAATGCACTCCAGTTTGATGCCACATTGTTTTCCAAGCATTATTTCAGGCATTTTTACCATAGCAGGTAGAATGAGTGCTTCCCTAATTCTTTGCATTTTTCTTATAAAGTTCAGTGAAATTTTGTAAAGTACTGGGTTATCATATGACTTGAAACACTGTTGAAAAAACTGTAGAGGTTTATTTTCATGTTCTAGTTGCTTAGCTTTTGAATGTCTTGTTAATCACCATAGATTCCTAGGACTATTAGTTAATTTCTTGAGGCATCAGGGTGAGAATCACTGTTAACAATAATGTCACTCTATACTTTAAATAGTCTTAATTATTATTTCTAAGTTTTGGGGCCAACTTCTAGTCACATATGATTATTTTTGTTTTTCCTCACAACATGGCTGATAGAGTACTAGCAGTAGGAGACGCACAAGCTCTGCTATGTTCTTGTTTGCTTGTATTGACATTATCAGCATTATCTTTGATCTACAGTTACTTCGCAGGAATCTCTTTAAATCGTTTGTCTGATTGTGAGGGGTTGTTTAGTAAAAACTAGGTAATATAACCTGTAAGCCAACTTCACTGAGTACACAGAAACCGCAATACATCACAATGGGCTGAAAGCAAATGAATGAGTAATTATATGACAGTCAGCCTCTCTGCACTGTGGAACACAACACTTCCCTCAGGGCGTCTTTTGAACTGTACATGACTGTCCTGACACGAAGACAGTGTGAAACATAATTTCTATCTTTTTTAAGATTAAAAAAAAATGTAAGTTTGGCTACTTTCTTCATGTATTTCAACACATTGTCTTGGGCACGTATTCCTCTTCAGAGACTACTGCTCTAGAGCAGCAGGTTTTTTTTCAGTAATGTTTTCCAGAGAAACTTCTTTTTTAAACCTAGGAACAAAGCTACATGCAAGAACATCTCACGTACTCTAGCTTCTCTTAAATTATGAGCATACATAGCCTGCTGAAGTAATGTATTTTACAGTGCTTTGGAGAATCTAAGGCTGAAATGACACTCTATACACGAAATTCTAATGCTGGTCTAGAAGAAGCTGAGTATTATTGTTCTAAGAGATTATAATGAAATGCTGGAATTAAATAAAAAACAGATACAGAGATTAAATACTGCAGTCAATGAACTATTAAATGACTTTGGCATTGTCCAGTTTACCAAGTAAGGCTGCCCAGTGAAGAGGAGTTCGAAACAAGTTGTCATATGATGTCACATTGCAGCCTTCGTAGGAGGTCAGGACATCAACAACTGCCACATTCCCATCAGCAACAGCAAAATGAAGTGGAGTTCGTCCTTCATAGTCTTGCCAGTTAAGCAGAGATTCTGTAGGTGCAGCTTCCTTTAAGAAAAAATAAAAATACAAAATTCAAAAAGTACTCAAGGCAAAGAGAAAAACTGTACGCTCTTCACATATATTGCTTGAGTATCACAGAGATAAACTGTCCTTGTTCAGTAGAATATAGCTTTATAAACTATGGTTTTGTCAATCTGTAATGCAAGTGACTTTTTACATAGATCCTTAAAAGACTTCCTTAGGCTCTTGTGCAAATAACTACATGTTCTTCACTTGATTTTCTAAATCAAACACAACATACCTCTCAACATACTTTTCTGCTATGACACTCTCCTTTTAGCACAAACTACTCTTATAGCTTCCATTGTATTACTTTTCCTAGCATTTTAAAACCATGTGACTACCAGCATATTTCCTCCAAAAATGTCAAGCTGACAGGATAAGAGAGAGAGTACTTCAAACAAACATATCTACTCGTAATGAGCTTAATTTTGAACATAAAGTCTTTAAAATACTATGATTATTCATTTGAGCATGTAACATAGCAATTGATAGATATACCTTCAATGTTCATCACATTTTATGAAAAAATATGCTAAGTTTCTTTCACATAAGCCCCCATGGTACATGGATTTATATTACAATGATTCCTTTTCACCAGCTTTTTTTCTAAACAGATCGCTCTTCATGAATTTCTTTCTCAGGCAAAAGAGCAGATTCGAATGATCATCATTTTAGCTGCAGAGATCTCCAAATGGCGAAAGAAATCTCCAAATGATAAAGACCCACAAAAAAATAACTCCAAACTTCATCTTCCAGAAAAGAAAGCAACAGCTCAAGAGAAAGCAGTAAGCCAATCAACAGAAATTCAAGATGCAGGGTACCAAACATCTAGAACAGAAGAAAGATGTCAAAATAAGAGCTTAAATAAACTACAGGGTCTAAGTCTGCTGTTCTATTTCCAATAATTCAAAACAATTCACTGAAGTCATATGCAAATCTTGCGCAAAAAAGGAAGAAAGTCTTGAGATTTTTATATTATAATGACCTCTAACAGTAGAATTGGTTTTGAACCACGACAACCAAGAAAAAAGATCATCCTGAAAACAATGTGCCACACTATATTCCATAATATATGAAACAGGAGGGATAGACTGTCATCAGCAGCTTGTTAAAAAAACAAAGTAAGTTCCTGATTACTTTCTCTTTAAAATAATTGACATTTTTCCTTTCTTTATGGGGTACACAGCTACATTGTAAAATTACTTGTATTTGCATTATTTGAAATGCAGTAAGCATTACACAGAAAACTAACACCAAACACTGAGAACATTAAATCACGCAGCAGAGAGTCAGGATATGATTTCTACCACAATATTAATCTACAAGGCTGTGCATTCAATATTTTCTATTTAATAGATAAAAATAAATTCAATCATAATTCTTAAGTGCCATCTGGTTACATTAATACTGCAGAAGGAAATTCATCTGCAGTGTCCTGATTCTTTGCATCTTAGTTTTTTGAAAACGTCAATTTAGACTTCCTAATATTTAATTTTCTGAAATGAAACATCACATATTTTCTATATTTAACTGATATTTATGCTCTCCATCTTACATACCTAAAGTATCTGATGCCATTTTTTATATCAGTAGTATTAGCCATCATTTACTAGACCAAAAAAATTAAGCTGTTTGAAACATATTGTCATTCATTACTACATCTAGCCGCTAGCACAATAACAGATGATCTATTAAAAACACAGAAGTTGATAAATATGAATCTCTAATTAAAAATAAAATCGAAGTTATTACATGCAAAAACCACAGTAATCAAAGCATGAATATTGCTTATTCTAATAAGCATTCAACTGCATTTTTCTGATTCATTACAGTGGAATGCTCTTCCCTAGCTTTAGTAGTGCTTAGAAGCAAGCAGTCACTAGGCTTCATTTCTGTCTATTTAAACTGCTCAGCAGAGGGAGTGTAGAACCCACTGATGGAAAAATCAGAAATGATATTTGAGAATCACTTTTAAGAATCACTAAAATCAAATGATATGCCCAAGATCTAATTTGCACCAGAAGAAAATCTGTCTGAACAAAATAGGCAAGAGAAAAGAATTATTCTTCTCTTTACCTGTAATTTATTGACGTAAACTAGAAAGCTGATTTTTGAACCTTTCAAAGTAAAAGGCCAAATAAATGAATCCTAAAACTCTCTTGGCTGAAAGTGACTGACATTCTACAGAACATATCCAATGATCCATAGCATCACTTTTTCAAAAAAAAAAAAAAAAAAAAAAAAAAAAGAATCTCTTAATGATAAAGTCACTGTTTACATTCTAGTTTAAAAGTACTCATGTATTCAAATTTTTGGCTACTTGAACAAAAATTTTGTAGGAAACCTCTTGCCCACATTGAAGAGCATAATTTCTTTGTACTGTAAGTGCTTCTGCTGTAGAACCAGCTATAACTGAACTGTCATACGCCATTAATATTTTAAGCACAGTACACAGAAGAAACAGAAGCTACACATTTTTTTTTCCGTAGCAATTAGAACAATGGAATTGCAGGCAACAATGGAAAGTGTTGTATAAATAAATGTCATGTCTCTTACCATGAAGAATAAACAAAGAGAAGAGATACAAAACAGAGACAGAGTACTAAGCAGTTGCTTCCATCATATTAATGGAACTATATCCTGTTCTTTTCTCCTTAAATCTTCCCAACGTTTTTCATGTAACCAAACACTGCTGAATCTGGAAAGGTGGAAAAGGAAGTTGACCATGAGAGGACCTCCAGATGAGAGTTTCTCTCTACTTCACAAGTTTAATTTCTAAAAACGTAATTAGTTCCATTTTCACTGTATTTCATGGATTCTGATACTAGATGCAATCAATTGTGCTTATTTGCCACCACTGTAAACCAAACTTTCTTATTTAGCATTGAGTTGAGCTCTTTTCATTATTATTTTTACAATCCCAATGGGTAAGTACTGTGTGAACATGAAATAGAATGACAATTCTTACTTTTATGGATTTAAAAACAGGAGACAACAAATGGACACATTCAGATGGCAGAGCACAGAAAACAAAGACAGTATTTTTCAGTATCACACACTGTGGTCTCAATAAAACCAGCAGCTTAACTTTTGACAAGGTTTTGTGCAGCAGCATAGAACAATTCTAAGTAGGATGATAAAGAAAAATCATCTTCTGTGAAATTCTTCCACAGTGTTTAAGATAATATGACAGAAACAACAGCAGTGTTATTTTTCATAACTTGTTCAACAGCAACAAATGCTGCCAATGCACATTAAGTGGTGGTAGATATCAATATCTGACCGCTATCTGAGCAAGAGCACATAGCTTATAGCACTCTACCAAGAAAGCACAAAGCCTGTGCTGGATATGACCAAAAATAAAGAGCCCAACACAACAGAAGGGCAACAGCGACTTTGTCAGAGTCACAGATCTTTTGCACTATTGTCACTACAAAACTCTTCTGGTGAATTTAGGAATGCCATTATGTAAGTTAAAACACAAAAATTTTATCTGTATGGATGCACGTGTTAGAAACAACATGCAGAAAGAATCTGAATGTCTACAGAGTTAGCCTGGATGTTTGGACTTGGGGAAGTAAGAGAATCAAAGGTAATGCTTGGGCAATTGATTTGGAACTGGGTAATATGATAAAAAGCAACTAGGAAAGGAGGGCAAGACTGTAAGATCTGCTTTAGTTCTGTTGCCTTAACACTGCCAAGCAGGCATCTAAAAAGATAGGTAAGAAAAACACTTAAGTTCTAAGACATGACAAGATTTTACTAATGGGTTAAATTCAGAAGCACGCACACACAAAAAGAAAAGGTATTTATACTTAAAAACAAATTTGATCATCAGATAGATTATCCAGTAATAACGTTTCCTTATTGTCAACTTTTAGAGCATATTCTAGGAGCTAAATTGCTTTTTCATTTAAACTTGTAATATCTTATGCCCACCAATAAGCACGCAGAATTATAACAGTGCAATATGAATAATTTGGTTCATACAGAAATGCATAGAAAAAGACTAGAGGGACACAAGAATATGTCATTTTGGCTGTCAGAGGAGAAAACAAACAAATCAAAAAAAAAAACCAAAAAAAACAAAAAAAAATTGATGCTGTTAGGATTCTGGATTACTTAAACAGAGACTTTGAAAACACCTTTAAAAAATGACGAATATTTTTGAATTTTCCTAGTGGACCTTCCTCCTATTTCCTCCCTGCCATATAGGAGAGAAGCAAGTGAGTGTGGGCCTGGGTCCTCACATAACTGGCTGGGGTCAATCTGTGTTTAGAATCATAAAATCATTAAGGCTGGAAAAGACCTCAAAGATTAACTAGTCCAACTGCCCACCTATCACCATTATTGTCCACTACGCCATGTTCTTGATCATGTAAAGTTTGAAAGTCTAAATTTTAATCCAGCAATCCATAACAACTTTTCAGCAAATTTATTTTCCTACTGTGGCATAATAAAAAGATGGGATATATAAATTAAAATTGGTTTAATCCTGTTCGTAACAATTTAGAGTGAAATTACAAATATTTTGAATAAACACAAGTAATACAGAAATCACATTAATAAAACACTGGGAGTTTTTCAAAAACTATTTTTATTGTAAAGCACATCAGCAAAGATTATCAATGTGATTTAGGTAAGAACCCACATATTTTCACATGCCAGGGGTAACTTTTCAGCTTGCAGTGTAATCAGACAGACACAGAAGTCATAGTTAGCCTACAATCAATGTGTCTTGTTCTGAAAAAACCTCTGAAAGGCAGAGGTGTAAAAAGATTGTTATACTGAGTGAAAATTAAACTGAGACTTCTGTATCTTTTCAGGTTAGTGAAGTTTAGAGATTTACATGGAACAAAAAATCAAGGTTGAAATCAAGCTAAGGACATGATTTCAGTGTACTCATTACAGCTGTCAACTAAGGAAATGAAATTAGAAAGAAAATATGATATCAAGAAAGAATTATTAAATACAAACAGAAAAAATATTTGGAAAGTCTCTCAAATGAACTGACCAACAGCTGACCAATCACTGATCAACTATTTTCTAGAATTCTAACTCAAAAGACAAAATTTGGTATTACAGCAGTTAACAAAAAATAAACTTTCAAATGATGATGATGACAAGACACACAACAGAGAATTCACCGTGCAGTTGAGACAAGTAATGTGTTATGTTCATTTTAAGTAGGAGAACTTATATGTAACTCAAAGTGAATAGTTACATATATGAAACTGATTAGAAGAATATAGATAACACATGATTTAGAGCAAAGATATTCACTTATAGAAAATAGAAGAGACATCCTTCAATATGGCAAAAATATCTGAGATGATTTCTTACTAACTTCTAGGTATTAGAAAATGATTTAACTTCTCAGTGGACTCAAAAGAAACTTTTCAAGAAAACAGTAAATATTTCTATCACAGAAAAGTAATAAATACCAAAAGGGTATATAATAGATTTTCTTACCAGAATACATTTCACTGTGTGAATTGCACTAGGATCCTTATTGTTTGCTGCCCAGTGAAGTGGAATTTTTCCTTCAATATCTGGGATTCCAATATTTGAATCATGTTTTATGAGAAGTTTCACGTGTTCAGGGTTATTATAGTAGGCACTCCAATGCAATGCAGTTTGCTGGAACATAATAATCACGTTTTACAAATACGGTAAAGAATACATAGAAGATGAAAATCAAAGCTTGTTAGAACTTGAAATATAATTTAATTATATTTTCACAGAGTAAAAAAATATTTGAGGTTGGAAGGGACCTCTAGAGATAACCTAGCCCTGCTCTCCTGCTCAAAGTAGGGCCAGCTAGAACAGGTTCATCAGGACACAGTCCAGTCAGATTCTGAATATCTTCACAACCTCTCTGGACAACCTGCTCCAGCTTTGACCTCCCTCATGATGAAAAACAAAACAAAACATGTCTTTTCACACTTTTAAATATCAACTTTGGTATTGAATATCAAAATGTGTGCACTGCCTCTTTCAATTTGATAGTTGCTACTCAGCATGGTCTCATTTCATTTTCTTTACTTCCTCCCACCAGCTATTTATGCACATCTATAAGAGCGTTGTTCAGGCTAAACAGTCCCAGCTCATTCAGCCTCTCCTTTCTGTCAGATGCTCTAACCTGCCAGTCACTTCTGCAGCTCTCCACTGGATTTGCTCCAGTAAGCTCATGGCCTTCTTGTACTGGAATACTTAATTAGACACAGCATTCCATATGTGGTATCCCTCGTGCTGAGAAGGGAAGAATTCCTTTACTGAATGCAAGCAAGGATGACGCTTGCCCTTCTTTGGCTGCAAGGTAGCACTATTGGCTTATGGTCAACTTGATGTCTAGCAGAACTCCTAAGCCATGCATGCCCAGCCCACCACCCGCATGTGGTTCAGCCCAACTAGTAATGCGATGCAGGCCCTACCCCACACCATCTGCCCCCAGCTGAGGCTCTGCGACACCAAGCAGCCTGCCTTGGTCCCAGGTGCACACCCATTGCTCAGCAATAGTCAAATGTCAGCAAGCTATTAACACTGAGCTGCAACCAGTCACAGGGAGGGTGCCATGCAGTGGCTGCTCAAGTTATAGCAAATAAGTGTACATTTTGATCCACTGGCTAAGCACAGTCCAGTGAACAGCAAAAAATACGCAGTCTTCCTTTCCATTTTGATAAAAGAATTTGAGAACAAGTTTCAGGATTGCTGAAAAAAATCATATTTTTTTGGTATATTTGCAACTGCATTTTCAGTTGACATAAATATATTACCTGAGAATCACAGAATTGCAGGGGTTGAAAGGGCCCTTGAAAGATCATCAAGTCCAACCCCCTGCTAAAGCAGGTACCCTACAATAGGTTGCAAAGGTGGGTATCCTGACAGGTCTTCTCCATAGGAGAGTCCATGACCTCTCTGGGCAACCTGCTCCAGTGCTCCGTCACCCTCACCATAAAGAAGTTCTTCCACGTTTGTTCAGAACCTCCTACATTTGAGTTTTAGGCCATTACTCCTTGTCCTTTTGTTACACACCACTAAGAAGAGCCTGGCCTCATCCACTTGCTTCCCATCTCCCTTCAGGTATTTATAAACATTAATTAGACCTTCCCGCAGTCTTCTTTTCCCCAGGATGAACAGACACAGGTCGCAATTCTTTGTGTTCCCGCGCATGATGTGAATAAGCCACAACCCCATCCCACTTACCTTGGAATTCTGAGCTGAGTCTGGAAACTACAGAAGGAAGGTTATTAAACCATTCGCACGAGTATCGCAAAATTGAAAAAATACTTAATGTAGGGTAAAGATAACAGTCCTGTGTTTTTCAAGTATGCAACAGCCTCTCAATACTGGTGTCTGGTAGAGGATATTCTTATGCAGATAATTGGCATTAATCCCAGGTAAAATCAGCTTTAAACAACAGTAAACAAGCAACCTTTTGTTATACTTCAGTAAAAAGGACTGACAGTAAATGGAACATCAGTACCTAGGATGAATGACAACTCAGAATCATGGGTTTTTAAAAAGAACAAGAGCCCTATTTACCTAAGTGAGAGTAGCTAGCTACTCAAAGATCTTTGCCACTAAAGCTTGACCTAAGTCTAAGCTACACCATCTTACATGATAACCACGTTGAGAAGTTCTTACGCTTGAGATGTAAGTATTTCTGGTAGAAGATTAATTGCTTTGTATGAGGATTCTTTGACTATGGCAAGAGTATACTATACATGGCACTTAGCCAGTAGGGTAGTGTCATCAGGTGTAGCAATTTCAGGCCTAGAGAAAATACTGGACCTTGGTATTACGCAATCATGTCCAGGTTAGAAAAATCACTTGAAACAGGTCTCAATACCAGAGCTGCATGACACAGAACTGCAGTGATTAGTTAGGTTTTCTTCAATTTAGATATCTCTCAGAATGACAGAAATTAATGGAAAAGCATATCAAAAGATTATTTTCTGCTAGAGAAAGATGGCGCAGAATATTGACACTGGACACAGATTTGTTTTGAACAAAGGTTTTGACATTGTCCTTTATCACTCAGAATTCCATAGGTTGAGTACCATTGAATCTAATCTATATGGACCAACAGCAGTCCAATAAAACACAAAATAAATTCATGCTCATATTGCTAATACCTCCACTCAGTGTTTTTCACATGTGCTATCAACGTTCATCATTACAAAAGCAAATGTTAGCATATTAATAAGTAATCTACTGAGCAGACACATCCCTCCCAATTGCCAAATAGTACAGGGTTATAAGAAGCAGAATGATTTTATTTCCCCCTCTTTTCCTTACCCTCACACATCAGCAAAATATTACATAGCGCTTCGATTTGAAATCGGAGAGAAATAACTGCTGCAAAACACTTGTGTCTAAATTAGCATCCTTGAATAGTATGATAGAATGTGTGAATTTACTACCCTAGTCTTTACACCTTTGTAAAGGAAGAAGGCAGAAGAAGCCTATTCTTTGTGTTTGTTGCTTTAGGCTGTTAGTTTTGTACCATAGTAACATAGTATGATATTGAAATTTTTTGTTTACTCAGTTGCTCACTGAAAAAGAGCTCATTCTAAGACTAACTAGAAGGGATGCAAGAAGTAGTCTGAAAACTTACACCACATACAATGACATATAGCCTAGCACCATAGCATGTTCAATCCATTGCAGTCTGTCAGAATTTGAATTTAAAAACATCTAGCAGTAGAAGTTTGAAAGAAGTTAACATACGCCATTTCTTAAGTGAAGCTAAAGCTGACAAATGCATATGGGCATAAAAAAGTTTCACTACTAACAAACCAAAGCAGCTTTCCCTTACTGGCTTCGCTCACAATCTACTTCTCAACCAGTTGCCTACACAGAAATAAATATAAAATATAATTACTCTCTGAGATTTTCAGGAATTAAATTTGATATCTTTATGCATATAGTTGCAGTAAGGGAAATGAATACGCTATGTGCCAAACAGGGTTGAACCTGTTGGTCTCTGTTCCCAAGAGTGCCTGAATTCCATCTTTGCTACTTTGACTACTCATGACAGGAACTGGAATAAAAGTGCTCTACGTTTTGTGGAAAATCTGGCAATGCTTTAATACTGCTTTGGAAATCTGTTGAACAAAAGGCAAGGTCCCTAAAAGGTTTTGGCTGGTTTCCAGATGCTTTTGTTAATTAATTAACGTGGTCAGGAATCAGCATGACCTCTCCAGACTGAATGCTGTAATTACAGTGAGGGTTTCCATGATACATGTTAGAACACCCTGGAAGGCAAACAGCTGATTGCTAGGGCACAGGCTGCTTCAACTCTATTGTCTGGAGAAGACAGGAGATTCATTTGTTGGAAACTGAGCTTGCAGATGTCTTATTCTGCTTCCCTGATGATAGAATTAGATAAGGATTTCAGAGTTTACACAAAGAAACCACTAGAAAGCCCAGTCTTCTTTCGATACAATAAAAACAAACTACATGAGATACGAATGATGATATGACGATGCTCACTAAAGCCAGTCTTGCCAAATTGGTATGTTAATCATGAAGTGATACAAGTACTTGATTGGAGCACTGACATTTGAATCAATGGTAGATCAGTGCCTGATGGGAAGATTTTTTGCGTGAGTTCCAAGATCACTTACAAATTGTAGAAAGACAGCTTTTCTTCTGAATGCTTACAAAGTCTCCATTCCTCTATTAATCTAAGCATTCTGAACACAAATGTCAGTGAACTAGCTATGATTAAGTTTTACATTATTATCATTGGGAAAATGTTAATATTGTTAATGGTGATCACTATAATATCCCTGATTGTTGCTAAGTCAAAGAATCAGAAAAATTTTGTTAAACTACTGAAATAATTTTTCCCACACAACTTCAATTGCAACTTCAATTTCTAAACCCGCTACAAGCATTGTCTTAAAAAGTAATATTTTTTACCTTGTTTCTGTCCTGGGTATCCACTTCTCCAGGTGCCATGTGTTTTAGCAGCAAAGCTAAACATTTGGGGCTTTTGTGACGTGTAGTTAAATGTAACGGCGTCATACCCTCTAAATCCTTCTGCATCCAGTTCCCTCTACGAGCTAGTAAAAGTTTCATGAATCGATAATTTCCCTGGGTAAGGAAAATTAGGAGAAATTTCAGTTTATAAAACAAAATGACAGTGCTGTTTTGATATATTTACTGTTGCATCACAAAAACAGTACACCTCTATTACAATAAACAACATCTCTAAGATTTGAAACCCATAAAAAAGATTTTTAGGAAACCAAAACATTAAGTTCATATCTTCTTGTACTAGAGTGTAAGACCTGGCTCACCACGCAACAGAGTGATTAGATATGATTTTAGCAGACAGACAGATTTCATATAAGGAATAAAAATAAGAAAGACTACAATTTTCAAATGAGAATTAAAAAAATAACATGAAATGATTTAGAAAGAGAAAATGAGCTCATCTGAATGAGTAAAGAGTATATGGAAAAAAAGAGATTGTTTCTTACGACTTTAAACAGAGATCTGTATGTGAGTTTTGATCTACTGTGTACGTGATGAATGGATGGTACAAGTAGCCTTGTAACATTCATTTCAAATTCTTAACACTCTGGACTTACTACGTTTTCAAAAGAAATAACATAGAAATGCTCCTGTGCTTAATAACAGGGTGGATTCCTCCTCCAAAAATACAATTTCTTTCTGTTTCTCAAGTCATCAAGGAAACCTTTCAAAAATTAAAAATATAATCATGCAATCATTAAGAAGTTGTTGCAAACTGAGCCTTGATTTGCTTTTGTCCCTTACTTGAAGGTTATCTCCCACATAACTGAAATGCTACAGAAGATATTTTGATGCTTTCACTTCAGTACCAAGCACATCGGGTTTTTTGTGAAATTACTCTCAGCAGTAAGTTTCAGTGGAGGATCAGCAATAGAGAGCTGGAGTAGTAACTCATTAAAGCGAAATATTTGAAGTTAGAAAAACTTGTGTGTGCATTTTAAACATCTCCATTCTTTCCACAACTTACCTAAGGAGAAAGGAGTGAACTGTTTCTCCGTGTTCCCCAAAATACTAGGTTTTGTCAGTTTCATATACTAACAATTAAAATATTAATTAACCAAAAATACAATGAAAAGAGAATGTTCAGGAAGGGAGAGAAATAGTATTAATTCCACCCACTCAGGGACAAGCTGCAGTATTTGATCAAGCTTTAAGAGACAACATACACAGGAAAGGTGACACACAGACCAACAGAAGTCATATCTTTGGATTCTTCTGCTTATGGAACAACCTGCAAATTAACACGTTCCTGTATGCTAACTTAGTCCCTTTACATTTCCCTTGGGAAAAAAAAACAAAAAAACAAAAAAAACAATGGGAACAACAACAAATACAAAATGTAGCCATGTGGACAAGTGGAAGCAATTGTAAGGAATGGAAGTACTTCTGTATATCCTAAGACTCAGAATTGTGAATCAATTTGTCACCATAATGGTAGGGTAGAGATGGGACAAAGAATCCCAGAGATGCCCACAGTATCCAGTGCCAGGGTATACAAATATTTCTGTTTCTTTTTTCAAAACATGGTATAGCAGCCTTAAGAGTGGAAGGGCAGATTTCACGTGTTACTGTTCTGGTCTTTGTCTAGTAGAGTTGAGCTCTATTTGAGCAGAGTGGATTTGATCAAGTATGCCTAAAACAAATATATGTGACTATTTTATTCCTGTTGCGCTATTTAATTTCAAAATAAAAAACAGGGAAGACATATCATGAATATGCTCAGCCAAAATAACCTTTTTCTGCTTCTACAGTTTGTCATCATTTACTCCTGCTCTTCAGTGAAAGCCCTAAAAGCCCTACATCTGCCAAAACTTCTACTACAAACCTGTGTGCAAATGCAAACTTCTGTTGCCAGAGACAGTCAACAGCATTCACAGCAAGTTCAGCAAGTAGCGAATGGCTAATTCTCTTTTTTCTGCTCGATATAACAGGAAGTGTAATGTTAGCATTCTATCATTTTAACACACAGACATGCACTAAGGCATGCACTGACATACAACTGCAGAACAGGAAAACGTTTGTACAGCTACTAATCCATGCAGAACACATACAGTATGAATTAATAATAAATTTGAGGATGAGTTAGGGACAAGAAAACTTTCCATTATTACCATCATATTTTACAGGTAAATATAAGAAGAATTTGTAAAACTCATTAAAAAAGAAAAAAACTAGCAAAAAAATGCAGTGTATCATGCTGTGGTTGGCAATTGTACTGGGGAAAGACAACATTAAATAACTTGAGAGAATATTAGACTTGGAAGAAATATAGCTGCTATTCTCTATCACAGAGGATAATACATTTGTTTTGTTTTTATTATTTCCTAATCAATGTCCATGCACACATGTGAAAGAAAAAAACATGATTTTCTTTTGTTGATGGATACTTATTGAAAGATTTACAAATATATTGTGCTTTCAGAATGAATTGAGTGGCTAAGAAGACTGAAAGTTAAAAAAAATACATAAAACTAAGGGAACGTATTTTTATTATTAGAGTTATAACTAAGGAAACATGCATTTTCATTACTAGTTTCTTTCCCTGTACTCTATTTTATCTTTTGTTACCATTTTTCTACCAGTTACTACTACATTATTCTGTTGCATGCTTAGCGAACAACAAATACCCCTCCTTAGGAAATGAATCTGCAGTAAATCCCCTCATTCTGAAACATGAAACATTCTATTTCTTCCAAACAATTTATGATTAAAAACAAACAAACAAACAAAAAACAACAAACAAACAAGAACAAAAAACATCACCAGAGATGACAACAATGACCTTTTACAATACTTATTTGCATTTCTCCTCTTTCCTGGCAAAGTACTGGATTGATGGGATACCTGATACACAACTGAACCCAACATGGGCACACAGGCATAGGTAAAGAAAAGAATCCCAGTAACATCATGAAGCCACACTAACATCTGAGGTCCTTCTGGTCCAGGTTTCAGCCCCCAAAACACACAGGTAAACACAGGTTCCTTCTGGCCCTTAGTTCAAAGCAGCTCAGTAGGACGCAACACTTAGAACAATCATTATTTTGGTATTACTACTGAGAAGGTTTAAATAGCATTATCCATCTCTAGTACCTGGCATTCCAGTAGCACAATAGGCCAACCAACCTAACATATAGAACACTATGATAAAAAGATAGCTGTGAAAATACTTCAGTACTCAAAATGAAAGAGTGTAGCAGATGTTTTTGTTTTGTATGTTATGATATCAAACAGTAGTGGAAAGACAGAGTTGTGAATGGATATATATATATATATATATATATATAAAAAAATTTACATTCTCAATAAACATTGGTAATGTAATACATTCCAATACCTATTGTTAAAGCCTGAATCTTAGGCTAACACAGAGCTAACCACAAATTACTGTAGTTTATCCTGTTTTCTGTTGAAGGTTTTATCCCACTATATCCTCTGAGAACCAGACAACTGGACTTGCCAGCAGAGCACTAAGCTGCATTTGGTAGAATCCTCACAACATCCGCAATGGATCTCTCTGATGCAACTGGGAGACAAAAGAACAACTACAATTTGTATTTACTAGGAATACCTCACTTTCTCTCTTTCTCTTAACTGGTTAAAATCCAATGCTTTTCTAATTCTGAATTAAAAATAAACTTAGTTCCTGTAAACTATACAATTATCTTTCTGTGAACTGATAGTCAAATAAGAACATTTAAGGTAACATCATATAAAACATAGAGGTAAAAACATGAATTAGTGACTATTGTTTGGTAAAATAAAACACCAAGTGAAGTGCGTGAGTCATTATCACCTTAATAACAAGAATGCATATATTGAAACAAAGTTTTACGACTCCTGGATATTCATTAGGTTGGTAAAGCTCCAAACACTTTCTGAAATTACAGATAACAAAAGACAGTAGATAGGTACACTTATTAATACAGTGGGAATCAACTCTCTTGATCTCTTAATATTCCTTCTCCTTGTACCACTTCTATTTCTTATAGTAAGAAGACTCAGTAAATTGATATTTACCTCCTGTAACAGGTATGGTTCTAGAAGAAATGGGAAGAGTAAAAGGAAGGGGAAAATAAAGGAAAATGATGAAAGAGAGTATTTTATGCAGCAAACTTTCAGAGACATACAAACTTAAAGTCTTAAAATATTTAACCCAGATTCTAGAGACACTCCACTGACAATGTGACAAAGCTTTGTGAAAATGTACTTCCCTTCTCACCCCACAATTTTTTGATGAGTTAAGCTGGTCATTATACAAGTATGCTCTGACTAACCACTTCTACTCTGTAGCTGGATATACTTTTCAAGTCGCAATTTTCATCTCTGGATTTAAAAAAAATACTTCACCATTTTATAAAAGGAGAGTCTGAGGAATACGTGCAACTTTCCAGGCATCAAAAGCACCTCTGTAGTCAGGCTACCACTGCTTTGTCACTGGTGGGCTAAAAAGGGCCATTATATGGAGAAAGCATGGCTGAGCTATTCATTGCTGAGACCACATTTTCAAAAAACATAACTCTAACCCATCTGAAATATTTAACATGACTTGAAGGATTGTTTTGTAATAATTTATAATGTACTGCCCATGTGCTGACTGCTCACTGCTACAGGGCAGCTAAACATGTGATGATTTAATTGAATATAAGGGTTACTAGTGAACTAGAAAAAAGGCAGTCCAGCACTTATGGAGCTTCTTGGTAGACATGGCATGGCTCATTCAAAAGAATGTCAGGTTGCCAAGCTGCGAAGATGTTACTTCTGTGGTTCTAATTCAAAATCAGAAAACAGCTTTGCTAATACTGGGATCAGAAAGATGAAAGGAATATAAAACAATTCACAAGTGAATTACAAAGGAGGTGGGTTTTAAGGCTCTCCACCAACGATACAGTCATAAGTCCTGAAGATGCAGTCAGAGCATATACTTCCAGCAAAACTGAAACACTAGGACTACAAATCAGAACTGAAAGTTAAAACTGAGCCTCTAGCTTACAGATTCAATCCTCCAGTATCATAAGGAGTATGATTTCTAATTATTTTCAATACATTCCTAGATATTTAATTGGAATTAACGAGTTGTTTTATCCACATTTTTCTCAGTCTCAATTAAGAGTTCTCCTTCTCCCTTCCCGCTTCAATCTTCCTACCTATGAAAGTATAGCATAGGTTTTAAAACCTAAAGACAAGCATTAGCCTTTTCATCTCAGTAATAAAGGCTAAGCCCTATGTTTCCCTCAAAATATTGCTAGTTCTCTGCATTCATTCTAGTTTGAACTCATTTTTTTGAGCACAAGTAAGAAAAGATTACATAGGTCTCACTGTGTAGCCTACTGAATGGCAAAAATACTTCTCTATTGCTACTGCAAGTATCTTTTCAGACAAACCTAAAAGTACATTCACCTCACCAATCAATCCATTAGCACGCTGACGTCCTTCTGCAGTCATTTCAAAATTAAATATTCCCAACATACAGAATAAATTGTTCTGTTTCCGTGCATATGAAACTGCATTACGGACCATCACATCTTCAGCCTATTTTGGTATTCTCCTATTTCTTCTATTTTAGTATTCTCTCCTACTTCTAGTATTCTGAACACGCAAATCCTGTCTTCAACTGATAATAATGCCTTATCTTGTCCTTCAAAAAAGTACTACTTGTGATGCCAAGTTTCTTAATTAAAAATATTGACTAATACTAGATTCAAGTGCATCTGTTGAGGAATTCTAATATATTCCTTCCTATCTCATAGTGCATATTTCAACAGTACTTGCTTTCAGCTTATTATCAAATTATTTACCATACTTTTAGTGTCCTAATTTTCCATTTAACTGCAATTTTCCACCTAGCACGACACTTAATGCTTTTCTACAGGCCTAACAAAGGCTACCTGTTGAATTTACCTCTAGAAAATCAGTTAGCAAAATGTCATGTTAGTCTCAAAGAACGTTCAATAAAGTAGCGTACATCTTACACTGTTTTCTATTTACATTTACATATCTATCCCTTAGAAACTTAATTTAAATCCTTGCGTGTTACCGAGGTCAAATAAACTACTTTTCCCTGTTACTTTTCTCTCTATATAAGACATTACTTGCCAATATTCCAAACAAAGGACTCCAAAACCCAAACTTTCATGATTCCTGAAGAATGTTTAGTTGATTAAAAGTATTTTTCATTTTGTTTCTTCTGTTTCTATACTGTTAAAATGAGACTTACCAACATCAGTCATTAACTACTGATAACAGCTCCTGACACAACAAATGGCCATACCTAAGCCTACACAGTGAGTGCACAGAACATTGCAGACAAATGGAAAAACAAAAGTCACCAAAAAGTAGGGAGAGCAAAGGTCTGGTTGTTTAAAAAGAGTGCATTCCAAGAGAACAGAGAGGGAATAATGATACAGCAAACTGACCATCTGTGACAGAAGGGATTTAAGATATCTGACAGTTATACATAGTTTAATAATGTATTAGCTTACTAAATTTGGATTTTAGAAATACATTATTAAGTAGCACTTATGTAAGACATTTTATTACTGTTTTCTCTATATTCTTTCATAATAAGAGAAACTATTTAATAATCAATAACTTCTCTTCAGAGGCATATAATTCACTTATTTTTACTCTTTCTGGAAACAAACAAGCACAAGACTACTGAGTTATTATTGTTAATTGCAAACTTATAACAAATCTGCTTTTCTAATACCGCACCAGTCACAGTTTGGCTAGTGATTATACTTTTACAGTATATTATTAGTGATTTAATTTTCCTTTTTAAACAAGTACATCATAATTAAGACAATATAACTAAGTATAAAACAACAGCCTGAGAGTAGGAAAACAACTGCATCATAGCTTATTGCCTTTATGTTCACTTGCATACACAGTTTATTTGATTTAGATCCAGTCCGGGACAGAACCGTAGTTGGAAGCATACATGAAAATTCAGCATGCCTCGCCACTTACCCGCTTTTCCAAAGAAAAGCCTCAAATCCATTATTTCTGCCCCAAATACATTATTTGATATTTTAAGATGATAAAAAGTCAGATTAGATATTAAGCTTTTTAAGCCCAAGACTCCTTAAAAGTAATCAGGATTTATAATGGAGTTAAGATATAATCTTTGTTATGTCAAACACAAAGCTATCTATAATTTCAGTAGTGACATGCAAGTCTCTAAAATCAGTATATATCTACACGGTGACAAACACTGAACTATGTTAAACAGTTAGATACTTAATGGGGCAAAACACAAAAAACCTTCCAGATTTTAGCTTAAAACCTAAACAGAATATAGCAGCCAATTTGCACCACTTTTGCATGCTTTGCCAACAGACTAGCACAGATCCTATAGCTGAAGTTGAGAAATGCTCTTCGCTATCAGATGCTTTCAAGAAGCAGTGAGTGTCAAAGAACTTGAGCTCCTAAATTGCTGGCTAAGCCATAAAAGGATGAAGATATACATGAGTTCCCTCTTTTAAAACAAAAACTGCAACTGAAGTTATTTTGCTCATGGTCACAGACAGTGTAGAAACTGCTGTCTTCGACCTACCTGGTCTTACGGAAGATAATCTTACTATGTAAACAAACATGCATACTTAAACTTGCTTTTTCTTCCCAGCAAGTAAGTGCAGAAGAGAGGATGCTTCACTCCACATAGCAACTTCATTACAGATTTTCAAAACCCAAGAGTCCTAACGTCTTTGGAAAGAAAAGAGGCTATACAGATGCTAGCTAACACTTTCTTTTGAGGTTGTTTCATCTATCAGCATTATGTTCCCAGAATGACTTAGAATGACATGGAGCATATGATGGACTTTCTGCCATCAACACCTGTCAGTTTTAGTAGCTTTTCAGGGAACAAACGTGAAGTCGCTTAGCTGTGACTATCATATTTCTAATTATATATATACACGTATATATATAAACAGAATATTGTTCCAGAAGAACACAAAATTAAAATATAAAAAGATGTCTTTTGATATGCTTATATTATCAGCTAACTGCCAGAAAACTGACAAGAATTCTTCAGAAAAGTTATTAAAATATAGGCTGGCAAGTAAAAATGTTAATTAAATTTCAAATAATTATTTAGAGTTAAAAATTAAGAAAATGTGTGTTTTGAATTAAAAAATAAAAACTTCTTTGTTTCTAGTACTCTGAAGTTGAATTAAGAATGTCTGGTTACAATAACTATTAGCACTGTATATATGACTGCACCATTCTGACACTTGAATACTACTGCTCATTTTAATTTTTGAACAGTTCTGGGGAAGAGTGCAATCAATATAGCTACTTAGAATCTCAATTTCTAGTTAAGTGAGTAAAGTCACCATCAAAGTGGCAGGCCGTCTCTCCAGTGACGACATACTATGCTGCCATATAAGTTTAACACATATAATATTGTTAATTGAGCAAAAAAGCTTATGATGCTTATACATTTTTAGTATGTTAAAATGCTAATACATTTTTGTATAAATTTTAATTGCTATGTATCAAGAATATACAAAATTAGAATCACAGACAAGCTCCTAAAAATTTTTTCTTGCTTCATGTCTTCAACAATAAATATGATTTTGATATGTAAACTATGAATAAGGAAGGAATCAGGAACATAGAATCATAGACCGGTTTGAGTTGGAAGGGACCTTTAAATGACATCTAATTAAAGCCCCCCTACCATAAGCTGGAATACCTCCTTCAAATCCAGGTTGCGCAAAGCCCCATCCAATCCAGCCGTGAACGTCTTCAAGAATTCAGAAATTCTCAAAAGAGAATCCACTTCTCTTTTAGTTTAAAACCATTACCCACTGTCCTATCCCTATACGCTGTGATGAAGAGTCCTCAGCTTTCTCGTAGGTTCCTTTAGATACTGGAAGACCACAAATCCCCAGAGCCTCCTCAGGCTGAGCAAGGCCAGCTCTCTCAGCATTTCTTCACAGAAGTGTTCCAGCTCTCTGTGCATCATTGTGGCCTTATGCTATTCTACCTATTTTAGCAATAGTTCTTAATATCAGGACTAATCATTCTTCATTAAAACATGGTACAAAAATACATCCCTACTGAAAATGCACCAAATGAGAGGTTGAATAATTTAAAGGATTTCATAAATTTAAAGTACGGATGTCTGGAAAGGTAAGGATGCTGCTATGTCTTCTGTGCAGCAACCACCAGCAGATTTACATATGTGAAATAATTCTTTCAAGTAAACTACGGCAAAAACACTACCAATTTTGACATTAGGTTTAATCTCACAAAGTATCTTTTAGCAACTTTGTTAGCAGCATTCACAAGTAAAAACATTCCGAACAGCTGAAAACCTTATTTACCACTTTCCAAGTTGATCACATCCATCCATCTGGCAAAGCATCTCAGGCAATACACCTGCCAACAGCACCAGTAGGACTTGAGACCAGTTGTATCAGATGTTTTGACTGAAAGCAAGGCAGTGTCTGAACTTTGAGTACTTCTTCCTAAAGCCTCTTGCAAGATTGGCTTCAGTATCTTGGTTTCCATAGGAATGGACAGAACTATCAACTGGGACACAGTCAAAGAATACAATAGAGACAAAAACTGACCAATGTTGTAAAAACTAAGATAAAACTGTTTCCCAGAATAAGTTAAAAGAAAATAGGTGCTTACATCTTACAGTCCTTGAACTCATTTATCCATGGCCTTATTTGCTTTTTCTGTGTAGTGTTTTCAGCTCTTCAGTTCTTGAATTTTATAGTCTGCCTATAGAAATCAGTCGTTTTCATTTAAAAAAATACTTCAAGTATGAAAATGCAAGAAGCATTCTAATTTCCAGTTGATCTCAGTTCTACTGTTACTGACTTGTTTTCCTACAGCAATCTTTTGAAGACACTCAGCACAGTCTCTGGGGATTCATGAGAAAACCCGACACACATCATCCATATTTACAGCATCACTGCCCACTTTGAGAATACTCTACAACCAAGCTTACAAAAACTAAACTAAAATAAAAAATTGTACAGTGACTGAAAGATTTGTTAGCACTGATCTCCTTCTCCAAAAAAGGAGTACTGGAAAATATTTGTTACATTCACTTTCTTCATCTTAATGCCTTTAAGTTAAACTGTATTGAAGTAGGAGTAGTAGTCTTCCTCTGCAAAACTGCTTTTTCCTATATTCACGTTCTCTTCCAATCCTAGTAAAGTTTTGACTGATATCCTTATTTGTAACATTCTTTCCATTTCCAGTAATTACCTGTATATTTTGTATAACTACTGATGTTTTGCAAATGTCTGTTATTGATTATTTAGATATTATGTATATTAGATATACATTACTGAATGTTCCCTAAACTGCCAGTTCTCCTAGAGATGCAAGACAAGTTAGGATGGTTGTTTGAAAGCATTTTCGCTAGACAAAGGATGTCTATACAAAAAAACTGTATAACCACATACTTTAAGAGGACAAAACTCTATCAAATATCTTAAGTTCTTTAACAAGCCATTATGTGAAATAGTTAAAAAACTCCATACCAAATCCTCTTTTATAAGAAATGGTATCCAGATGCAGTGAAATTTCCAGGATTATTACAGAAGTTGAAAATTCATATAGTAAATAACCTTTAACAGCATAAGCTTATCCCATACTTGAAATAATTATTGAGATTATAAATAACACATTATGATATTTCACAGCATCTAGATATACTACAGGGAAGCGTGAAAATAAAAAAGAAGTCAAAATCTACTCACAGCACTGGGAAATAAACCAAAGCCTTAGTAAGCTATTCAGACCTCATCTTAAAGTTAACAAAAGTACTGCATTTATTTATCTCTGCTCAAAGTGCAGGCAAATAAAACAATAAGTCAAACTTGGTTTTATTTCAAGTGTTCTTAAATCTGCACCATAGATGTGGAACATGAAAAAAAAACATGTTCTATGCATAGGTAGATCTATATTTAAATATTTCTATCAGAAGACTACATATTTATAGTATATATGTATATATAGTATACTTGTTAATAATAACATAAAACACTGTATATTTCAATAGCAATAATTCCTCTAATAAAAATGGGTAACACTTTTCATTAATAAAAAAGTGTTTGAAATAGATCTACAAAGAAACCAAAAAGACAATTTTGATATATTGAATTTATATTTTAAGAAATGCTATTGAATTTTGAGAAACTACAGAATTTTCTTATGCGGTTTACACATGCCATTTTGTCCTGAGAGTGATCCATCTAATTCTCTTTCATCAACAATTTAACCTACTGTTTACAGACCAAAAAAAAAAGAGAAACAAATGAAAAACAAGTGCTCCTGGAGTTTGTGGCTGGTCATAAGATCTGAATTTATATTTCAAATACCTTCTATCGCAACAGCCTTTCGTTCTGAAGCCAGCCTATCTAGCATACTATTGATTCAATTGACAAGCCTGAGCATCAGATTAAGGATGTGTCAGTCACCTGATAAAAGATTCCTGGAGAATTCAGCAGAAAGGTGTCATGCTTCAAAATGATCTGTTCCTGGTACTACATGTATTGAAGAGTATGTCAAACATTTCATACAAAACAAATATGTGTAAATTTAAAATGAAATTAATAATCAGTGGAGACAAATACCTTCACTTTTTACTAAGAAAGCCTGAAAAAA
Organism: Chrysolophus pictus; assembly: GCA_037305975.1. Taxonomy (NCBI): domain Eukaryota; kingdom Metazoa; phylum Chordata; class Aves; order Galliformes; family Phasianidae; genus Chrysolophus; species Chrysolophus pictus. The sequence continues at coordinate 36,272,090 of CM074577.1, forward strand.
GTCACCTCATTCACAAAGAAATAACCAACCAGGTCACAAAACGAAGCTAAGCCAAACTGATGAGCTAATACTAGAGATAGTCCAGCTTTAATTTGTCAGTGACAAATCTGGACACAAACAAGTAAGTGGTTTCTCAGTCCTAACAACAATATTTCTTCTTGTAACCATTAAAGATCAGTCATGAGGTCAGCTGTGGAGGGATAATTAATGCAAGAATGATGTTTTGGAAAGGACACTCAAACAGGGAGATGCCTTCGCCTGTAAATCTGTTTTGCAAGATAGACTTGGAAGCAGACATCAATGTCCTGGGAGAAGAACTGGGCAGATCTCTTGTGCACTGAGGGATGCCACAATGCTACACTTGCTAAAGGAACAACAGTAACAAGTGAAACAGAATGAAATCTATTCAGATAAACTCACAACACACCGAGTACAGTACTATGCTTAGTAAAAAGCACATTTTTAAGACGCAATCATTATTTACAAGTTCAAATGCTGAAGAAATTTTCACCTGTTATTTGAAGAAAATAAAATGAGAGAGTTATCATTGGTAAAAGCATGTAAAACTAATTTAGCACTTGAAAAACAATATGAGTAAGTCAACTTCAAGCAGCCAAACAACCAGCAACATGGAACAACATCCTGTCAAAAACCTCTGCTCCTGCCTGAACAAAGTGCTTGCTTGGATGGGTCCAACTGTCCTAAAACATGCCTATAAGCTGTTCAGCTCTAGTCTGCCTTCCAAACAAAATCACAAAATCTGAGTCTTTTTTTTTTTTTTTAAACAACAAAATCCCTTTATTGTCTTACTTATTCACTGCTATCAGCCTGAAAAATTATTGCTATAGAAGTGGAGCTAGAAAAGATCAGACAATAACGTGGAAGCTGTCAGCACAGATGCTTTTCTAAATTTTACTCACAGAAGTACGAAAGTGAATTTAATAAATGAAAATAAAGTAATTCTACCAGCTGGCTGTATAGATATTTAAGATATCATTCCATATGCTATACAGAATTAGTTTCTTTTTGCTGGGGCTTTAACACAAGGAGAACTTCTCTATGTTCCACCATCATGATTCATACTTAATCCATGATGTCAAAATTTAGAAAATCACCCTAGTTGGAAATTTTTTTCTTTTCTTATTATTTTTTAAATGAAATCTGAAATGCTTGAGATCAAGACTGCTCAACTGAAGCACTAGTATGATAATACATGTTTGGGGCCTGACAACATCCTCTCAGGCAGACTGGATTGTGAAAGCTTACTTCAAGCATGGAGAAGATGGTAAAAGTAGATATAAAGGCAAAACAAGACAGATTAGCAGCGCAAGAAACACAGCAGAGATGCAGAGTTGTGAAAATATATTGTGCTAGAAAATGAGAGTGATGAATTTGTACAATGAAAGCAAGTCAATCAGGTTAATGAAAATAGCAGTGACGTCGCTGAAGGAGAAGAGACAGAAAGCAACACTGAAGGTGATGTTCTAGTTTGATAAAGAAGGGGGTAAAATGGGGAAGCAGCAAATCATTGTCATGATAATACACTTGTCCATTAAAAAAAAAATACTCAGAAGGGCAAGGATTTTAGTAACAAATATCGGATAAAGCTCTAAAAAGTAAGATAAGTAAGATACTGAATTACGACACGCTTTTCACTATAACGAATAAAACTTCACTATTTTAAGGTCATCAGTAGATAAGGATGCTAGCTCCTTGAAAGAGATGGCTGTTATATAAAGGGTGACTTTAGCCAAGTACTGCAGAAAAGCCAGTGAAGTTACATAGAGAAAAAAAAGATACCAATGTTGTTCCAGTTAAGACTAAATTTGAATAGAGCAACACAAGAAAATTAGGAAGAAAGCAAACATTATTCTAGTAATTTTATAAACAAAATCCTCTTCTAAAATCTAGTCCAATTATTTTTTTCTTGTAAATACTGTAAACCTTCTGAGACATTAATACAAAAAAATTCTTTTTGTTTTACTAGCATAGTCGTGCTTTTATTGGATTTATCTTCTTCAGAAGAACACAAATCTTTGTCCAAAAAAGCAAGCAGAGAGCAAGGGATAAAAGCAACAACAGATGAAATTCAATTGACAGCACACTGCAGTATTTGATAATAGTCCTTATTCCACGTACAGCAGCACTGAAACAACTGATTTTATCTCAAAAAAGAAAAATAAAAAAAGGAAAGAGGTCCTATTGGGCTGACAAATCTTTACAACAAAAGATTAATAGTTTCTTCTTAGCTTCTGCTAAGCGATTTCTCCCATTGGTGGTTATTTTCCTTCTCTATGTCATAATCTTTTGCGTTTCTATTTCCCACCTGAGCTTGCTTTTTTGCAAGACACAAAACCAGTCTGTCTTGGTACTAGGCTGCCAAATCTGTCTCACATGAATTCTACACATGCCTTCATGAAAAGGAGAAAATGCATATGCTATGCATCCTCATTAACTAGAGAGATATATAATTAAGCATGAGGGGGTTAAAGTGTACATTAGCCTATTTTACTTTTCTACCTATTACTTTTTAAAAGGCTTTCATATGTCTTCTTCCTTATTTCTGAAAGCTAACCATCCCTTCTTCCTTTCAGCGAGGCTGACATTTGACAGCTTAACATAGCTGACAGGGTTACCCAACAGCCCACCCTCCCTATTCTCAATCCAATTAGACCTCTAATCCTCCAGATGAAAGGCCCAGCTACTCACGTTCCTCATGACAACGACAGCTATTGATTATTTGTCACTACAGCTAACACCTTCTCTGTCGAGGCCACTCTGACAGAAGCAAACCTACCAAATTAGACAGCACTTTATCTGCCCTGGAGGCCAAATGGCACAACAAGTAAAGGCTAATAAATGGTATAAAAATGAACAAATCATAACATTATGACAGGTTGATCGTTGCCAGCAGCTTCACAGCTCAAGCTTGATGCTCTGTTAGACCTGTTCCTTCCCTTTTCTCTTCCACTCATGCTCCAACTTTGACTGAATTAAAGGCCAGAACAATTAAGGCATTTGACCAGCAAAGATAAGCTAGGATAGAAGTATCATCAAGGGACACAAATGTCAATAGCAGACTACCGTTTGTCAATAAAAACATTCCAGAGATGCAAATGCTCATGACTCTGCTCTCCACTAGGTTGTACTGATTCCCTTTGTATAGAACTCTTCACAAACTCACAGAGAAACTCTGAAAAAATTAACCCTGGAAACTCCAACTTGAGGTGGGAAACATACTTAGCAGACAAGGACTCACATCATTAAAAAAGGAATCTCAAACTACAGGACAGAGATGTTACAGTTACCATTTCAACTGATACTGATTCCTTTACTTTTTTATTTCCTCTCCAGCGGGGTGATACAAGCCAGAAATACATGCTTTTAATTCATCATTACAAATTTTCTTAAATTAATTCTTAAGAAAAATCATTTATATTTCTAGGACAACATACAACTGCTTTCACAAGCCACGCAGCTCGATGGCAAACTCCAAAAGCAGTAACAGTGATCAGAGGCACAGCTCCTAAACTGAAACTGTTTAACGCAACAAATGACAGAAAAAGAACATGAAAAATATATATACAGAAAATTCCAAGCCCCCATAACCCTGGGAACATTGTTAAGATCATGCAAATACAGGAATAATGTGAGTAAAAATGCACAAGTTTATGAAACTGTTAAAAACTGATTAGCACTGTCCTACTACAATTAATCAGATTATTTATCAACTCTGGCAAAAAGAACGTGTTTTCCAGTAATGTACTTTTACACTTCTGAAGTTACTTACTTACAATAAAATAACATTCAATAAAATGACAATAAGATTTAAATGAAATAAAAGCTTCTTTGGTTTAAGCAGATAGAAGACATGAGTGTCTGCTATTCTAATTTGGAAAAAATCTACAGTTTAACTGAAGAAAATGTTGCTGTGCAACATCTACGCTGTCTAGATGCCTAGAAAACTAAGTACAAGGGCAGCATAATACTATTTTTTAAGGTCTAAATACTATAAAGGTGTATTCAGTATTAATAAATAAATAAATGTATTATTTGTCCTCAGACCACTGTAACTTCTCAAGTTTATAAAATATTCTTGGAGGTGAACATGTATTTACTAATTAATGCAATTATATATGGATGGTTAAACTCTTTGAAGATGTGCATTTCACACGTATCAATATTACCGTAATAAGTAATACCATATAAGTAATATCACATAAGTAATATCATAAAATATAGATATTAAAATGAACAACTGGCAAACAGAACCCTTAACATTAACATTGCCCTAAAAAATGAACCTAAAGGACATTTAGGTAAATTGGGTCTCATAAAATGCACATAAACTGTTAAAAATACTGAAAATTTGAAACTGTACATAACAGTTCTAGGAATAAAGTTATTATTATACATCTCAAAAACGTACTCTGAATATAATAAATCCCTGAAAAGATAACTATTTGGATTTTCTAACATCTTAGTAAAACATTTCTTAGATATATTTTTATTTTCAGTTTTAAAAACCCTTCAAGTTTATTTTTTCTTTTCTAAAGCTAGGTTAGTTCAGAATTTATAAAATTCAATTGCCACAAAACTATCTATGCTGAAAGAGACCTCTAGTGGCAGATGCAGCTGAACTCTCCACACTATGGACAACTGAACAAAACTCTTGCACTGGCAATAGGGAGGGAGTCCACTGTATCCTCAGGAGCTATTTTGGATTTCTAAAACAGAAAATTCCCTTATTGTCAATGTTAGCAACCTCCTACTTACCACAGGTTACATGCACTGCACTACTTAACAAACTCCAATTCTTTTTAACACACAACCTGTTTACAGAGCAGAGGAATATATACCATTCTCCCAATTTGATTTTGTCTACTTCACTAGAAATATGCTCATTTGATTTTTTTATTTTAAGTCTCTCATTCTCTCTCTTTTTTTTTTTTAATCTTTAGCTATGATGGCTAAAAACCCTGGTGCAAAGCAATGAAGAAAAAATAATATTCTTGATTTCTGATCATATCAGCAAAATCTATAAATGCATATTGGATATATTTGCCCAGTGTGTTGTCTCTTCTTTGAGTATTTCTGAGTTCTCTCCTGTATGACTTATTTATGATATTTTGTTTGCTGTTATGACATTGTTGTTGGTTTTTTTGTTTGTTTGTTTGTTTTCTGTAAGGACGAATCTTTTCCATCATTATAGGTAAGAAACAGAAATCATATATCATGATGACCTCCAAACTGTGTTCCACACATTTGCTTCCCTGAGAATCATACCTGAACATCCTATACATATCACAAGAGTTAATCTTTTCATCTTCACAAAAATCATAGATACATTTATTTTTTGTTCTATTTTTAAATCAGGTTTGTAACCCCTACAACCAGAACAAAATCCTTCAAAATAGGGATGCTACAGTGAAGGCTATCAGTCTGAAACCTCAGCTTTCAAAAATTCTAAGTGCCCAAGGCAATGGAGATCAACACTTAATATGCATGCCTGCATTTAAATGAAAAGCATTACATTTTTCAAATATACTCTACTATGTAGTATTTAACTAAACAGTCCACAAGTGCCCCTACTGCACATCTTCTATTTAAACCTTTCCCATCCACATTCAGGTCTTGCTTCTACTATTCTACATGAAGAAAACTAGTATTTTGCTACTACAAATGGCAGTAGATAGACACATCCCTGTCTAAAGCAGGCTATTGAGCAAATCTACCAGATAGTTGAAGTATAACACATTTTAGTTCCTCAGACAGCTTTATTTCTTCTCTTTCACTATACAAACGTATCCAAAGTCAATGACAGACACCACTTTTTTGCTGTTATTCAGGCATGCGGCGATTCCTCTGATGCATAAAATGGCTGTTGGAAAGCAGGTACACTCAGGGAAGTAGTCACAAATTGTAAGCAGTCAAAAATATTTTATTAGAACCAGTAAGTTTAGCAAACAAAAGTTACTAAAATAATTTTTAAGACGGTTTTACTGCCACAGCCTATAGACAATCATGACATATTTATCAGTGCAGCCTACATAGAAACAGTGTCTGATCTTCAGCTATCCTGAAATTCTAATCTAGATCTTGAAATTAAAAAGCCTAATCTAGGATGCAAATTCCACATAATCTTTTCCTAAACTGCAATTTTATACTAACATAAAACCAGCAAGAAAGCAGATTCAGATGTCTTAGTATTTGCTGTGTGAGTAAAATCAGACTTGTAAAAACAGTATTTCTGAAGTTTTATCTTCTGCAGACAAGAGCACTGGCTGGATTTTAACCCACAGTTTGACAGTTAACTGCTGGATACTAAATGACTAGAGGCTTAGCACTTAATGACTAATCAACGTGTATGCCCTTGTACTGTTATGAAAGCATGACAAAGTGTGTAAGCTGAAAATGTGCTGCCTGAATGTATGAAAATTGTATATTAGTCTCGCAAAGTAATGCCCAAATCAAGGTCTCCACATCATCAAAACTGTTATTCAGCTTTTACAGAAAGCTGAAGAATCCACAAGAAACTGGGCATCATTTGGTTTCAATTAAGCTGCTCTCTAGTGTTTACCACAAGCAACTCAGAAGGCCCTCCCTCTTCTTCACACCTTTGGTGCAATAATGAATCAAGGTAAGAGTTTCTGAAGTTGAAAAATGCGCAGGACAGTTTTCTGACCATTCTCTTAATATCTAGTGTTGCTTGACTTCCTAGAATCTTCTCAGACAAATAACTTTCTCTTTGGCTACATACAAAATAACTTTCCTGACTAACACATATGCAAGATGCTACCTTGCATATTTCAATGGAAAAACAATGAAATTAGGGATGCTATGTTGGAAAGCTGATCTTCCTTAGAAAAGGCCAATACTTTGATTTCAAGATCATAATTTCAGACTTCAATATTTTGCTCACTGATTCTTAAAACAGTATAGATTTATGCAGAGGTAAAATAAGTCTAAAGAAGACTTAAGGAGACAGACGAAATACTGAAAGAAAGCCACAGCCTCTATTTAACAGATTCAAAAAACTTCAAAAGGCTTCCCTTGTCTTCCCTCAACTCAAATGGAAAGCTGCTAAATTCTTACTATAAGGATTTAAGGGTTTTTTTTTTTTAAATTTATGGTGTCAAGGGTCATTTAGTAAACTCCTACCTTGCAGACAGCAACTTCCTAGGGGATCATATTATAAATCAGACCTCTATAACAGAATGAGTGGTTATTTTGTTTGTTTTTCCCAAACTTTTCCTGTAGTTATTTTTAATCATTTCAATTACCTGGCTTACAGCACAAATTAACAGTAGTATCAGCACAGCCAATAGTGAAAGCATTCAGAAGCATGGGAACTTGCCCTCAACAGGCAGAAAACGAATCATTATTTTGTAGAGCTCATTTTCTGACTCACTGAACAGAGAGCAGTTTTGCAGTTGTGAAAAGTAGGTGGGAGGAAGGGGATGGGCAGGACTAACCCTTTTGCTGATAAACAGTATCTAGATTAGCTTATCTGTAATGTGACACATGCAAGAAACATTGCCTTCTGTCACTATGCATCTTCACGATGCATTCACAAAAAAGAATCCTTTGGGAAAGTAAACACAGTATTTTCTGTGGCTTACTTAAACACAAAGGAAACTAAGTCCTGCAGGTAAAAAAACAAAAAAAATCACCTATTCTGGCTGGTTGGCCACATGCATGTTTCACACAGCAGTCTTTTCAGATTTTTAACACTTAGTCAAATTGCACGTTTGTATGAAAATATGAAAGAATGATTGCAAATCTCATTCACACAACATGAAACTGTACGCAAACAATTAGTACGTACTCACTATGAGGCTTCACTTAAGAGGGAATTTCAGAAAAAGTTACCTGTCTAGGATAAAAAGAACATGAACTGACCACAATAATTTCTGAAAGACACCATGATTATATATTTATATTCATGATATAGATTGGGAAAGAATGTTAGAAGTACACATGTTCTTTTATTCAGTGCAAATAACCCCTTACGAATGATTTAAAAGGATCTATACTACGTGCTACAGAGGAGCACATTACAGCTCCAAGGAACACAATCTGAAAAAGGTAGTGAGGAAAAAAGGTGTAAGCATGCTCCCAGCCAACCTTTATTTGGGAGCTTTTAAACAAACATCTTTTCCTTGGTGAAGAACAGAGAAATAAAATTATTTCTTTACCTGCATGGTTACTGATGAACATACAGGAGCAACCTATTTTTTCTAGTTTAAGAAAAATTAAAATTAAAAATCCCTAAAATATACACAGCATATATATAACATACACTTTACACATGAGTCCTAACTGCATCCTGGACATAATTATTTCTCACATTAACTGTGTCAGCAAAGAACTTAATTAACTGATAGAATATTTAGTGCTTTTAGACAATAAAAGGCATATTTTCCCACCAGGACAATATGAATCCTCACAAAACCAACCTCCTGATAGTTAAGCAACCTGATAGATTACTTTAAGCACATACCATTAGCATCCAACAACAAAACTATTGACTTTTTTTCTTTTATCTTTGTTAACACAAAATGCAGTGCTTAGGGAATTCATAGAGATAGTTACTTCCCCAGAGTAAATAGACTGGTAATAAGTGAGCTTCCTCTCTGAGAAAATCAGAAGGAGGCAGGCCTGTTGTTTGTTAGTTTTTCCTTTTTTTTTTTTTTCCTGAATAAATGATAAATTTTAAAAAATCACATACAGGCAATTTGGATACGTAGAAACATTTCTGTTCAGAAATACCACATGTGGGTGCCATTTAAGGCTAGAAGAAAACACAAGTGAAAATGAGTATCTCATTAAACTGCAAATCTCAGTACTCATCTCTTTCTCCACAGCAAGTTTATTTCATAAAAGAAAAAGATCTACACCTACACATTAATACAATTGCTCACTGTGAAGTTACTGGCAAATCATGTTAATGATTTTACTTCTGTTGCAATTAGTTGCTGTTTCAATTCTCATTAAATTACATACATATTTACGAAGTCACAGGTGTCATCTGAAACTACTTCAGCAATCTCCATAGTGCACTACTGCCATACTTTGTATATTTCCTTTACTTGTTGCTTTTTAATCTTCTGAAGTTAGCGACTGGACCTCCCCACCCTTTTTTCATTTTTACTTTTTAAAGAAAGTAGACTCTTAAAATTGTTTGGGACACCTGTCTATTTTAATATGAGAGAACAAAACTTTTTCTTTGTATAGTAGAACAGAAGAAAACTCATAGAAGACCAGCCAGGTAACTTCATTTACAAAGCCTTCTGCCTATAAACACAGAAACATCCATCCAGCTCCATCTGAAGGTTGATGGACAAAATAAAGACAATATGAAACATCATATAAATGAAGATTTGAAAATTACTTAATAAAAAAGCATGCCTTACCATAAAATTCATTTTTCACAATTTAGACAACTACAACACAGAAGTTACATTAGTTAGTTGCCTAAAAGAATGACTAAGTTAATACATGTGTCCTAAGGTGTACATCTATACTCTAGGGTGAATGAATTACACATCAAGGAAGTGCCTGATTCTCTTCAGCAAGTTAGAAGTGATCTAGAGAACTACCTCAGGTTTAGATATCTGCAATATAAATCCCTACATTTATATGAGCTTATTCTCACCTCATCATCTTGCAGCTGCATTAATTTCCTCTTTTAAGCTCTTTAACAAAGAGGAAATTCATAACAGATACGTAATGTAAAGTACAGAAGACTTATAATTAAGAACATAATTACTATCATTAAACAACAAATCAGCAAAGGTTATCATGTCAATGCATAACCATGGTTGTTTTCCAAAGCACTGATATTCCAAGTAGTATTAACAGTTGAATTTTCTGACGCTATCTTATTAACTTCAAGAACTTCAGGCAAAATAAGGTGCGAGTTAAATGCGCTATTAGAAAAAGGTGGATAGATAGACCAGTAATGGAGTATTCTAAAACCTTTCACTTCTTGTGAATAGTCCAGAATAACATCAGCGTAGTGTGAGACAGAAAGATTCCACAAACCCTTTGTTGAGAACCCAGTATATCTTCCAAGATAACTGCAGCTTTGAAGATATGTTCCAGCTACGGAAGTTACTTGAACAAAGCATGGCAAAACAAGAATGTGAGTTCTGAAATCTCTGTTTCCTCATTAATTGGTAAAGATGACCCACATAACAAAACCACATTAGACAGAGTTGCTGAAGTTATCACATCAATTTTACTTTTTACTTTTGTCGAAACTTCTGGATCTAAAAGAACATGGAATAGCACAGGTAGGTCAGCCTAGCTATGCTATCAGCAATATTTTTAATAGAAAGTAAGTTACAAGATCTTTGATACCGTCTACTGATGTCCAAAGTCTTATCCAATGAAAATCCTATCTCAGAGAAGAAAGGCAGTTACTGTCCTAACTCATTTTACTTAATACTGATGGTTTATGACTGTATTATGACTGCATCAGTATTTCTGATGCTTTATACTGTAACAGGAGTAAAACCACGCAAACTATTTTATAAAAACTGAAAGACAAGAAGTGGCAATCATTTTATTTATCATTCCCTACAGAAACACAAATAGCTTCATCTTAAGTTAGGTATTTCTAGCAGCACCTTTGCAAAACTCTTTGATACAGGAAAGAAAATAAAGGAAAGCAGCTTATATTGGTGCAGTTTTAAATGACACTGAACGAAACATTGCAACGTTCTCCAGTCACTGGGGACTTCACCAGACAGCCATGATTTTTCAAATATGATGGAGGGTGGCTTGGCAACCACATCAGCCATCTCTTTCAGAACCTTAGGATGGATATCATCCAGCCCCATGGACTTATACACGTTCAATTTCATGAGGAGAACTTGGACTTGTTCCACTGTTACAGTGGGACAAAAGCCACTCCCTACACTCTCACCTAGAGGTCCTTGTGGTGAACTTTTTCTTCGGACAGCCACAAATACAATTATTAAATATATCTATATATTATTGACCTCTATAGCAACAAAAGTTTCTAAAGATACTTAAACATATTCAATATAAGAAAATCTCTTTTATACTTGCTGCAAATGCCATAAGTTTCTATTATGGCAGAGCACTTATTTAATTACCTTCTGTGCAGCAAGATGGAGAGCAGTTCTTCGACTACGATCAGCCCTGTTAACATCTGCTCCAGCTTTCAGCAATGCCTCTGCACAGTCCACCCTGTCAGCCAACACACAGTACATAAGTGGAGTTCTTCCAAACTGGTCCTCTTTATCTTTCAGCTCAGAGTTTCCTAAAATAATAACAACAAAAAAAATTTATATAGAATAATTAAATTATTAATTCTGCAATTAAAAGCATTATGATTTTATAATGGAGCATCACATAAAAATCAACATTACTACTTTTTACTCTATTTTTACTGACATTTAGAGGACATTTTTTTTTTTCCATTCCAATGATCAGATCATTTTTGCAGCCCTCAGCAAGTACATGTCTCTCCTGTACTGAGGACTCCACATCTGGACACAGTACTCCCAGTGAGGTCTCACCAGCGCAGAGTAGAGGAGCAGGATCGTCTCCCTCCACCTGCTGGCCATGTTTCTTTTGATGCAGTCCAGGATATGGTTGGATTTCTGGGATGCAAGAACACACACACTGCTGACTCATGTACATCTTACCATTCATCAGTACCTCCAAGTCCCTTTTGGCAGGGCTGTGCTCAATCCTTACATCCCCCAGCTTGTGCTGCTAATGAAGGGTGTCATGAGCCAGGTGAAAGGCCTTGCACTTGGCTTTGCTGAATCTCATGAGGTTCACTTGGGCCCACTGCTGAAGTCTGTCTAGATCTCTCTGGATGGCATCTCCTACCATCGTTGGCATCTCGTGCATGTTGACTGCACCACAGCTTGGTGTCGTTTGTAAACTTGCTGAGGGTATATGATCCCACTGTGGATGCCATCAATTAAGACATTAAACAGCACTGGTCCCAGTACTGACCCCCTGAGGGACACCACTTGTCACTGACCTTGAGCCACTGACCTTGAGCCACTGACCACAGCTCTCTGAGTACAATCTTGTAATCAATTCCCCATTCATCAAACAGTTCACTTGTAAAATCCATATCTTTCCAATTTGAAGAGAAGGATGTTATGGGGGACTTAATGATTCTATGAACCTTACCTGTATCTACCTGTATTCTTTTACCTATATCTATCTTCCTCAGACAAAGCTATGTTTTTGAAGTACACCTGATTACTTTCAGCAGCAACTTTCACACTGCTGATGAGCCACGTTTGCTTCCCACTGATCTTCCTACACTTATTCTTTTGATGAATGCTTTTGCACCTGCTTTCACACTGCAAGCAAGAAGTTTACTTTTAAGACTCATTTCAGATTCTCCTCCATAAGTGCTTTTATTCTAATAGCCTTCATTTGTAGAGTTCACAACTGTATAAGGCTGGTGTTGCGGCTGGTGTTGCATAAGAGAGTTACAAAATCTCTCTTTGTAGCATTCTGATACAGATTGTACCAATGTACCCACTCAAGGGCTGATCTCTTGTGGGTTTAACAAAATCTCACCTGTCAATCCCTTACTTATTTCTAACAATTACATTTCAGGATCTGATCCTCAATATGCCAGTTACCCAACACAAAAGAGTAACCTTCAGTACTACTGTGATTGATTAGATGGACAACAACAGAATGTTACATATGATAGTTCCTTACTTGGACTTGAAGTTAGGAATCCTCAATGCAACATTTATTTTCTGCTTTGTTTTTTAAATGTGCATCACAACTTTTCCGCCTACATGGCTTCCACTGATATATCAGAACACAAAATATGCAGAAGAAACATTATCCAAATTGATGCCTTCCTTTGCATAAATTTTACACTGGGACTATATTATCAGTAGTCTCATTTAAAATATGACATCTAGGTCTCCCATCTAATTTTTTAGACATCTACCATGTACGTAGAAAATCATACACATTTGTTTTGGATTTCTATGCAACTTCAAACTATTTAAATGTGATGCTATCTTTTCCCACTTAGGTATTATTACCTAAGTGAAGACACAGAAAAGCTATGATTCCACCTTCTGTAGATAACCACTCAAAACTGCACATACTCTTTTCAGCTTTTCCTCTAGAAACTTTCTAATAATGAACATAACAGGCGAGTCTCAAATTTAGAATAAACAATGAGCAAAGTATGTTTTTCTATGGAAGAAAAATCAAATAATAAATCCAATAATGGAATTTTACATTTGTAACTTCATATAAGCATTTTTTTTTTTTTCCCACTGTGGCTATGCAAGAATTTGGTCTGAACTTTGCTTAGAATGGGAGAAGTATTGCACATACCCCCATCAAAACAGAAGACAAAAAAAAAAAAAACCCTAATTTTATGGTAGCATTTTTTAAAGTAACTTCAAGATTTTTACAATTAGAGTTTGCAGTATGTTTCTAGATGTGAGTTAAAAGCTAAGTTTAAAGGTATTTGGCTAACTACTTATGCCCTATCTTACGTTAAAAAAATAGGAAATATAATTGTACTAATACTATGTATGTGGTTGATGCTGTTTTAAAATTCCAATTTGTAACCAAAACTGTTGAGGAAAAAAGCTCTTGTATTTAAATATTCATTTAAGTGTTTTAATCTCAATTTTGTTTTGAAACCTGAAATTCTTTACTGCTGCTCAAAATGACAAGTTGTATTATTTATAAAGTACGCATTCATTAGGAAATAATTCAACATGTAACATACGAGTTAAACCGTGGAATTACTTCTTCGTTATTTTTCTTAACTTGCAAAATCTTTTGCTAGGCTTTCCATTTCAAAGCATTGATTTCATTGCAAATTGGCTGCAGCTTCAAAGTAATTCTTTCCCCTACAACTAAAAACATACATATTTCAAAATTTATATAATGTGAAGCTGTTGATATCCTACACCTCAATATTTTAGCTAAAAAAACCCTGCTTTTTCAAAGTTACACCTCTGTCATTCTATAAAGTACAGTAGAGAAACATGAAAGTCAGTTACGAACAACCATGCAGGCCTGTGCAGCAAGATCCACAAACTGAGCTCCAAAGCATAACCTAACATGGCTCTGATCCAAACAAACGTGCCAGCTTCTCCACATTATGAACTATTCCACTTTTCAGTGTGCACAATCTCAACAATGCCTCATATGAATTGAAGCTGATGGGACTCACACAATCATATGCATTTTTGAAAATAAATACAAAAATATACATTTTTTCCCCAATCAAACACATGTATGTGGCTGCTCGCATGATACTTTCTCTTAAATCAGCAGCTGAGTTAAATCTCAAATTCCAAGTTGCCTGTTATATAATGTTAGAGGATATATAGAATGTAGAGACTAAAATAAATGGTTGGTGTTAAGAATAGCAAAAATGGCCTAAAGCTCATGTGCAACCCTTCTTTTTGGAGGAATTGGAGGAATGATTCATAGAATTGTAGAATTGGGTTGAAAAGCACCACAATGATCATCGAGTTTCAACCCCCTGCTACATGCAGGGTCACCAACCACCAGACCAGGCTGCCCAGAGCCACATCCAGCCTGGCTTTGAATGCCTCCAGGGATAGGGCATCCACAACCTCCTTGGGCAACCTGTTCCAGTGTGTCACCACTCTCTGTGTGAAAAACTTCCTCCTAATATCTAACCTCAACCTCCCCTGTCTCAGTTTAAAACCATTCCCCCTTGTCCTATCGCTATCCACCCTTTTAAACAGCTGTTCCCCCCCCACCCCCCCCCGCCCCCCCCCCCGTTTATACACTCCCTTCAAGTACTGGAAGACCACAAGGAGGTCTCCCCAGAGCCTTCTCTTTTCCAAGGTAAACAAGCCCAATTCAGCTCCAAAACAGTGCTGTTGCTGATAACAAAGGGTTTCCATGACTGCAAAGCATCTGAATAAAAAATGAGCAAGACCTTCAAAACTTGATGCCAGTGATTTGCCTGCTTTTTTTTAAGGTAAACTATTTTCAGAAATCACTGTGCTTGCAAGCCTCTAGGGCCCCTAGAATGGTTAGCCCTGTGGGTACTTCATTGAAAGAGTGCTCAGGGTAAGAGCTAGGACAAGTACTAGGAGCTACTACATCATCATCAGGTAATAAGAAAGACTAAACTCTTGAAATGCAGTAACCACATCATCTTGTGGACTTCACAGTTGGAGTAAATTACTATTTTCTGTAATCAAGATAGCAAAGCAACCTTCTAAATATTCACGCATCAGTTTGATTAAAACGTGCTCTGACAACATCAAACCCTCTTCCACATTTCTGCCTAAGAAAGGAAGTTTGTTTGATTCTCCTCCTTTTCCAGGATGGACACCTTCACCCTCAACCCACCCAGACTATGCATCTCATAATCTTGTTGCCAACAGAGATCACAAACGCCATGGAATCAAATGGCCCAGTTCTGAAATTAAACTCTCATATTCAGACATCTTTGATTCCTCACAGTCTATACAAGCAGTCACACCGGACACTAACATTTCTATGTAATTCTCATACCACCACTAGAGTGAACTGAACTAACTGGACACTTAGGTATAATAGCTGTTATACACATTTCTGTGTTCTCAGAAACAAAACAATTATATACATCTTATCTAGACTCTACATCAAAATGTCAAATGTAAGATGATCATCCAAACACAAAATTAACTTTTAATTCCTTTGTGTCTGGGATTAAAACCATACGGATGATTCTTAACACAGAGGGTACTATTAAAGACATGTCCAGTGTTGCAAAAAACAACCAAGAAAATACTGTGAACATTATCCAGAGCCAAAGATCGTACAATTCTAAAACAATATGATACAGCATTAGTCAACTCACAAAATGCAAGACTTTGCTTGGGGGTTATACAATAAACTTGTCATATACTATGCTTTATGTTATTTAACCTACAGGCTGTCAAAGAAAGTGCTGTAATTAAGCATCATGACTTGTTAACGTAAAGGGCCAGTTTATTACAAAATTCCCTTTCTCTACGTAAATTTTCTTCTTACTTTTGATTTTGTCTACTTATGCTGCTTACTTTGTACAGGATGCAAAAAAACCCAGACACATTATATAATACACACTGTATTATTTCAAACAGCTGCTTCTCTAAAATTACAAGTGGTGGTAGGGAGGATTACATGTGTCCAAATTCATGAATTACAGGAAAATACAGCGTATTTTTGCTTGTATATGTTTGTATACAGTCACACATGCTCTGTTAATCTTCAGCAGGTGGGAAAACCAAATAGCGAAGAGTCAAAGAGGAAACTAATAGTTATTCTCCTCCCCTAAAACAGAAAGTAAGACTTCATCTTAGTGGATATACTGCTGTCAACACAGTCAGATGCAGCAGCTAGCTGTGTTAGCAGCATGACGCTAAGCAATGCAGCATACGCACACACAGCACTGATGTACTGTCCTCAATTATATGGTGTGGCTAAATGAAGTCAAGAAGTTTGGTGAGTAATGCCAATTGCTCAATTTACTTTTGGCATCGAGGTATACTTTCAACTGTGCCTGGTAAACAGCTAAAAATATTACTCTGATGCATTCTTCTTCTGCTAGGCAATACTTTTTTTGTCCTGTCTGGGCAAAAGTAAGGTCTGTGTCACATCCTGTAAAGACATAACAAAGCAGAAGAGCCAAATTCTGCCATTACAGCAAAGACTGAAAGGATCGTGCAGTTTTGTCTCCCTCATTTACAAAGAACACAGCATTTTTATTTCGTTGCTGCATTATTGCCTTTAGGAAGAAAAAAAAAGTTATTTCTATATCTGGTTCAAATGTGTTTTGCAGTACATTTGAAAAAATGTGTCAACAATACCAAAGTACTTCTTACTTTGCATTTTCAAAGTATATTTTGGCTGTGAGATTAATAAAACCAGCCTGAACTCAACAAAAACTATTCTTGTCATTTCTGATTGTTAGCCAGGATTTTTAAAATCAGACGTTTTTCCCCTTTCTGTGCAGGTTGAATACTTTTAAAAACAGATTTTTAAAGGAGTTGTATCCCATAGATTTCTAGAAGTATCTGCATATCAACCACCCATTCACAGTTCATGAATTGTTCTACATTGGTCTGTTGGCATTAAAGACATTATTCCCATTAAAACTGACAGTTAGTGGTATCAACACAACTAAGGTATCCTTTTTTTATTATTATTATTATTGCACAGTCATTCAACCTCACCAAGTTACAGGAATGAAATTTTCAAAAAAGGCTGAACAAACAGAACTTTTACATTATCAGCTGAAATTGCACTTAATCAAAATTGCTGAAAATTGAAGTTTTCAGCTAGATAGCTTTCCAAATATATATAAGATTGCTTTTGGAACATGTAACATAAGCTGCTTTTGAATATTACTAACTTCTAATACTCTACCAGTTCTTAGACAGAAAAGGAAGGTGAAATTTTGGGCTTTTTAATGGATGGAAATGTTCGGGAACATTTTAACTTCAGCTTCCATAGGGTCAGTCACTTTCTTTATCTTTAATTTGTGAGCATCAAATTAACAAATAGGACTTATTTCTAAGACGTGTCAAGAATTTATTAACTATACAAATCACTGGAAAAACAAATTTTTCCCATTTCCCCAAAAAATCAGTGATTATAAAAAATAGGGATATGGGGTCAACATATTTTGGCCCAGAGCACTTCTCCAGAATTTTTAATTCCTTGAAACATGAGTCTTAAACAACTCTTCTGATTATATAACACATCAAATGTCTGTTGTATTTCACATGAAAGTATCGATCAAGTGCAACAAATAATGAAAAGAAAAATCAGTTCTGTTTTCAAGACTACAATTTTTCTAGAAATACATACAATCCAGAAACAAAAATGTATTTTAAAAATCAGAGCAATAAGCCAAAACCAAAAAGCATGTACTAAAAACATTTACCTGCGATTAGCTTCAGGAGGGTACTCTTATCCCCATTAACAGCAGCAGCATGCACTTCAGATGCTAATGAGGAACCACTGAAGAGGCAGTTTGTTGAAATATTCATACTCTTGCAAGGTATTATCATAGGTCAGATCTGTACCACCAACATATTTTGTAAGAATTCAGTTCTAGGGGACAAAAAAAAACAACTGAACTGATATAACATTACAATGACTTAAACAACGCTAACGAAAATAAACAGCCCCATTAAAAAATAGGAGAAAACAAATGTGTTTCTTTTTTTGAGTTAAATCTACTTCTAGTCAAGAGTCAATCAACAAAACTTTACATTAAGTAAATATATAAATATCCTACAGTTTTGTTGCCTTCAAAATAAATTTTAGTCAATAAGCTTTGCAAAAGTCTGCAAACAGGACAGTATTTATCTATACATTCAACAGATCCTTCTTCAGAGTGCTGGCATGGATGTTTTCAAGTAACCTATCGTGTTTATCAAGTATTGACTTGTTATCTGGTGGCATTTTACCATGATGGTTTATGAATATATGTAGAACAAGGTTTATACCCAGAAGTAGTATCTTTTATTTGACCAACTGGCATAGCAGAAATTATCAGACCAACTTTTTAGATCTCGAGCCTTCTTCAGACCTGAACAGAAGCAAGAAAAGCCACAATGAATCAGATCAAGCTCTGTCTCAGACTGGCCAGTACCAAAGAACAAGGTAAATATATTTATGCTTTTGTTCCTTTTTTCTAAATATTTTCTTAACTTATAAATATTCCAACACTTCCTGAAGTGGACTTTTATTTCTGTATATTTAGAATTTGTGTGTAAAATTCTGTTAATTTTCTTCAGTTAATTTCTGTTCTACAAACCTGTCTAGTCTCCTCTCAAGCTTATTCACTATATCCAGTGAGTAAGGAGTGCCACAGCACAACCAAACACTGTATGGATGAACTGCTTTCCTCCATCTGTTTTGAGGTGGCTCTTGGCATTTGAGGCCCCTTAAACCTAGAACTGGAAGGGAAAGTAAACAGAAATTCTCATCCATCAGTAATTATTTTACACATCTCTGACATAGCTTCCACAATCATATATTCCTTTAGCTGAAAGTGCTGGACATTATTAAGCTGTTCCATAGGCAGGAGCTTTTATGTATGTCTGAACATTTTAATTAGCTTTTTTGGACCTTTCCACAGTTCTGTCATATCCCACTGAGATGGAAACTAAACTCCACTAAACACCGCTAGCTACTCAAGATGTAGGCAAAAATTGGAATTAGGCTGGTGAATGGTCTCTGTTTTTTTCTTCTCCGTTTATTATCTAAATTATACCTAGTAGTACTTTTGCCTTCCTAGCCTCTTTTGAAATGGAACTATCACCTTCACTCAACTACCAGTGCCTCAAGACCTTGATAATGACCAATTCAGGTCTGTACTGTGTATCAGAAATAAAGAAGGGCCTGCATCAAGTTCGCACCACAAGTTTGCTCAGTTGAGAATGTTAGTGCAGAGGTGCAAGGATGAACCTCCTCATAATCATATGAAAGCGTTCTTCAGAACAATTGGAAATAGTTCTGGAGCCACATCTGGTCAACTGAAACCTACAGAACAACAGGATCCCGTCCTGACACTCTCCTCTTCCATCACAAACCTCAGAATAATGTGACAAAGTTCAGTATCTCTTGAATCGTGAACACCTCCATCCTTATCTAATTCCTCTATGTCCCAAAAAAGTCGCCAAATATTTTTTGGTATCCTTGTTTTAACACATACGTAGATGATCTTTCTCATAAACTGAATGAGTGATTAATGGATTCACAGCCCTAGCTACTTTTAGAAGAAGACAAGAAAAGAGTTCAAAGAGGCTAATGTGAGAGAAGGTTAAGAACATTTCCACTTGTATGACCATGGAAGACAGAAAAAATGCCATAAAACACCACAAATGGAAACATTACCACACTTAGTTGCAATATAAACAGGAAAGAGAGAAGGAAGAAGGCTGCAGAGATGGATGCTACATAATTTAATGGGCACTTGATGCATAAGACTGCAGCTTGAATTTAAATTGCCTTGTCTTTTCCTCAGTACACTTCCTGTGGATAAAAAGATAAATGAGCAATCTCTCTTTTAAGTGGACCAATATACACCACTGGAATTTTACACCTGTTGGGATTTTGAAATAGTTTTATCCCCAGAGCTATCACTGACGTATTTTCTTCCATTTTCTTTGCATTTTACTTGCAGATTCTCTCTTTCACTATCATTCCAGCCGGTCTAGACATGCATGGTTGGAAGATACTTCCCTATGACTTGTCCACTAACCATATCTGAATATTCTGGACAACTCTTCTAAACAAGTGAAGAATGCTCCGTCCAGCTCTTATACTGCTAATTCTGAGTACCCTCAAAAGGCTTTACTATCTGGAGCATTCAACAGGATGAAGAACCAAATGTTTTCCTCACATACTAAAGGAATACTGTGCATTATCTGGTTCTAACACAATTCCATCTTCAACGTTGTGACAAGGAACCAAACAAAGGAAATTGTAAATAGGAATCACAGTGTGGCTGAAGTTGTCAGGGCCCTCTGGGCTCACCTGGTTCCATTCAGTCCCGCTTCCAGCAGGGTGCCAGAAGCCCATGTTCCAGCAGCTTCTGGATACCTCCAAAGAGACTCCACAGCCTCTGGGCATAGAAATATTGCCCGGTGTTCAGACGAAACCTCCTGTGCTTCAGCCTGTGCCCATTACCTCTACTCCTGGCATGGGGCAGCACTGAACAGAGCCTGGATCTGTGGTATTTGCACCCTCACTTTAGATACTTAACAGACATTGCTGTGATCCCCCCCTGGACCACCTTTTCTCTAGGCTGAAGTCCCCTGTATCTCAGCTTTTCTTCACAGGAGAGGTGCTTGAGTCCCTTCATCATCTTTGTGGCTCTACATTGAACCAATTTAATAAAAAGACTCCAAAAAGGCACCTGAGTTAAAGACTCACTGTTTAAACACAAACCAGAAGAACTTAAAAACAACGTCTACTTTTCAGTTTTAGTATTTTAGGGGGGTGTCTACAACAGTTGTTGGAGGAAGAGGTGAGGAATCAGCATTCTGAGAAGTACAAAACATGGATTAATTCCTGAAGCAAAGCACAGCCTAGCTTACAAGTAAGGTTTACACTGCTGTGAATGAGAACTGGCAGTAATGGTAGTTGGAATACAAATGCCAGCAAGCCTCTGTTGGTATTTTTAATATTGTGTTTGCTCTACCTATATTTTGGAAAGGTTATGACAAAAAGTAATGAAAACAATTATGACAAAAGATGCATTTGCCTCATCTCTCCCAGTGCTAACAAAATAGCTTGGTTAGCGTTTTCATTTCCACAGTGCTGACAGTCCTTACAAAGTCACCCCAAACAGATTACAAATGGATGTGAATAAACTATAAGATATCCATAGATTACAGCATAAAATTCAGCAAATATTGGAGACCTTAATAAAGAACCAGAAGGATCCCAGTTACAAATCAGCAATAATATTAAACTGACTGCATGTTGCAGAGAATTAGTAACGATGCTCCTAACTTCCAAGAAAAAAAACCAACCAGAATCCCTTCCGTACAAAGTTTCAGTAATCATATTGGTAAGAGAAGCAGCCAATTAACTGTACAACAGTTTTTAGTAGAGTATCATCACTGTATTGAAAGACCTAATTCGGGATCAGCGAAATTATGAGATACTAAGAGGAACCAAAAAAGGAAAATACATCGCTTTCCTCAGATGCTCCTCTCCTGTATATGACAAACTGAAAGAGTGGTTTGATAAATCCTCAACTACAAAAGTGTGGTGCTTACTTCTACGGAACAAAAACCAACAATAATCACGAAATAACTACAAGATCTATTTATAAAAAGTGATACCATTGGCATTATCTGCTGCATACACTGTATTAGTGGAACCAAGCACACGATTCACTTTCTCTTTCTGAAACTAACACGGGGAGAAACGCGGGCTGCAGTGAGTCCACTCTATCAAATTTTATTGATAAAGCTGCTAAGAACGAGCTGCCAGGAAAACAACACCAGTCGGAAACAGGAGCGGATCCAGAAGGCTGGGCGTTCAACGCACAGGCACAAGAAGAGACATCAAGGCAGCGCAGCCGCCCGGTGCTACTCACGGGCTGAGTTACCCCAGTTACGTAAAGGCGGAGAACTTTTCCGAGCCCAAAGCACCGAGAAGGGGGGGGGGGAGGAGGCAACCCCAAAGCCGGATAACGAGTCCCAGGTCAGAACAAACGGGCAAACCCCTCCCAACCCCGCAACCGCCCCGCCACAGCCGCCGCGCCCCAACGCTCACCTCGGCACCGCCCGCCCCGCCCTGACGGAGGGGGCGCCCCCGCTGCATGCCGGGATAGCCGGGTCCTCCGCGCGGGGCGCGCCGGAAGGGCGCGCACTTTTCCCTTTCCCCGGCTGAGAACTACGCTTCCCGGCGTGCTCCTGCGGGCACCCGGAAGTGAGTGGCGAAGGCGGGCGGCGCGGGGCCCGGCGGTGGGACGGCCGCGGGTGTTTCCTGGCGACGGGGGAAGTGCGGAACCGCCGCGGCCGCCGAGCGTGGGAGCCGCGTTTATCCCCCCCCACCCCGCCGCCGGGCGCCTGATCTACCATGAGACCCGCCATCTTCCTGCTCCCGCCTCAGCCCGGCCGCCTCTTCCTCCTCTTGGTAAGCCGCCGGCTCCTACCCGCCCGCCCCGCGGCCCTCCGCTCTCCCGGCAGCCGGCACCGGCTCGAGGCCCTTCCCTGGGCCGGCCTCGGGCTGGAGCGGCGCCGCCGGCACCTGCTGGGCCCGGGCTGAGGGCGAGCCGTCCCGGTTGGCGGAGGACGGCGTTGTGGCTGGGGCTGATAGGCTGCGGGGCGGGGCACGGCCTGCGCCCGGCGCTGTGCGGGGCTCCCGCCTCGGGCCTGTTCCCCGCTGCGCTCGGGGCAGGGCTGACCGTCCCGCAGCGGCCTTCTGGCCCCGTCCCATCGGCACGCTCGGGATGGGGACGGCGGTCCCCTCGGAGCTTAGCGGGCAGAGTTGGAAGCAAGTTCCCGAGCGCCCAAGAGGCTCGTGGAATTCAGCTGCGGTTGTCAGAATGTGGCTTTTTGGTATTTATTTATTTTTTTAAGCTGGCTCAATCTAAGCTACTTTCTGCATTTGGAGACGTAAATCACTGATGCGTGTCCTTTGTGGAGATAAGGAGGCCCTCTTATCTTTTAAACAGGCCAGTGTACTGATTCTTTGTTTTCCTGGCTTGTATTGAGCCACATCCTGAGCCTTTATTGCTTAGGAGACTTGCAGAGCTAAAGGAGGCTTGTGTTAGTTTAATGCGGTTTTGCTTAGTCAATTTATTTTAAACGTTTGGGAGAGTAAAACAAGGAATTGTTGGAGGTAAACTTAGATAAGTGAAAAAAAAGCCAAACACATAGCTGTTTAAGTAGGGAACGATATGTATGAAATAATGTATTGAAACTGGGGAAGGTGCAGGTTGGATCATCAGGAAAAGGTTCTGCACCAGAGAGCGGTGGGTGTGGAACAGGCTGCCCAGTGGGCACAGCCCTGAGTGCTGGAGTCAAGGAGTATTTGGACACCGCTCTCAGACATAGGGTTTGAGTTTTGGGTGAGCCCTTGTGGAGCCAGGAGTTGGATTCAGTGATCTTTAAGGGTCCTTTCTGACTCAAGATATTCTGTGATAGTTGAAATTATGTGATTCCAGATAGAGTTTTGGGGATCTAAAAGGAGATAGACGGCGATGCAGTGGCTAATGAATGAATAGAAACTTGAAGACAGGTGCTTAATGAACAGGATTGTTCATTACCTCTTTGAAATGTGCACTTCTACCTGAGTGAACTTCAGTTAAATTACCATAAGCTTGCTGCAGTTTCAAATTCAATAGGCATAAAGAATTTGTGAGGTTTGAAAAAGACACTTTTGAAGTGTTTATATATAGGTGGCTATTTGTAGTGTATTAGCTCACTGTACGAGAGACTACATTGAGGAAGCTAGGATTTTCAAGTCATATTTGTGCATTAAAACATCAGTAATATTGTCTTTATGCTAGAATCGACATTTTAACTGTTGTTTTGAGTACAGACTCCAATGAGGGAAAACTAAGAGCATGTACTGTTTTAAAACACAGTTTAAACAGGCAAGTACAAGTTTGAGAGTGCTCAAGAGGTAATGAAAGCATTTTTCTCTCTTCATGGTACAGTGGATCCATGCAAATTTAATATGCATCACTTAGATACATGCACGTCAACTTAAAAAATAGATTGTGGTGAAGATCTGAAACTTCCCATGCTTTAGTTGCTGTCATTTAAGCCAATTTCTAATGAGATTTAAAAGAACTATATACATAAAACCTCACAAAGAGTACAGATCAGAGATGGTGTGGTTTTCTTTTTTTTTTTTTTGAGAGGTACTGTGGAGGTTAAATACAATTATGTGTAATGTTATCTGTGTAATTCTTCAGCTTCATATCAGACATGCCCCTGTGTTGTAAGGTGCCTGGTTATGCACTTGGATGAAGACAATGAATCACTTCATGCAGTAGATTTGATGTGAGCTTTGGAAAAGTTGTCCTGAGCAGTCTGGGAGTAAGAGAAGGATACTTTTTCTTTAAAGTAGCTGTAAAAAGTATGGTGCTTATTTTCTCATGGCATGTAGAGAATCTGGTAGTGTGTATGTGACCATCTTCAAAGTTCTTGTAGCTTTCTTTCTCATCTTAACAACAACTCTGAATGCTTGGGACCAACAATATAACTGGCTTTGTATGGTAAGGTTTGAGGGAACCCTCTGCTCTGTGTCCCAAGGATATGTTGTCCAGCAGAACGTATATAGGCATGACAGTCAGTGTATTTTGTGGATGTGAGCTTATTAGTGTTACATCAGTAGTTCCTAGAACAGAATGCATTGATATGCAGCTGTGAAAACAGCTTAGTAAGCTGGACTTGCTTAGTGATAGCAATAAAGTCTTTACGAAATTAAATTTCCAAACTTTTGGATAAGCATATTTCTTTTTCTATGCAGTCTATTCAAGCAGAGAACTTCTTTCTCTGGGGGAAAGAAGTTGTTCTTTATTTTTCATATTTATTGCCTTTATTTCCAGAGCTCTGCACACCAAAAGTATGATGGATGAACTTTTGCACTGCTGTGTAATGATGCTCCCCATCTTGACATAATACTCGTTTGTTTGAATGTTCAAAGCAGGCGTACACTAAAAGGTGCTAAAAGCCGATTTCTAAATAGGGGAAGAAAAGGCAAGGAGAAGAATGAACATAGCATATTAGTAAAGCAGGACGTGTAATACAGGAATAGGAGGAAATTGAAGTAGACTGAGTGTAGAAGGTACTTATTTGTATTGAAGGTACAGAAAACTAGATAAAAGATGCTGAGAATTGAAATACTATGAAATAAAATACAATATCTATATCAAGTGTAGTTCTTTTGTCTAAAAATTATTGTCAGTAAGAGATCACTAAATTTTCAGAGAGCTTTGGACCACTGTCTTTGTGTTTGCTAATATACCTTCCAGTCTCACTAAAGGTTGATTTGCTAGTTTGGAAGTCGCAGTACAGGGATACCCACCAGGCCCAGAACAGATCTTTTCCCTTCTAAATTTGAATTCTCACGTGCTAGTTTAGTACTGGATCAGAGTGGGGCTGCTGTGAAACAGTGTCTGGAGAGAGGGGTGGGGAGTGAGTACAGTGTGGTGTGAACCCTGTTTCTTTAATCCGGGAGCTGAGAGGGAGGGTGGGTGGGGCCCAGGCTACAGAGGAGGATGTGCAGCTGATTGCAAGATTGGACTGAAAAAGTGGCATGTGGTGCACTTCTTGCTTGTACACGAATGATGTTTCTGCCACGCTGGTATATTGCTTAACACTAGGTAGGACAGATCTAATGAATCCAAGAGAGTGGAATAAATGCTGACGTGATGCTGCCTCACCACGTTCTTCTCTAAGGCAAGGTGTGGTTCTTTAGTTTTGCTCTAACCAATCCTTATGGTTTGCCTTCACTTGCAATTGTTCTGCAATTTTCATTACAGACCAAGTATGCAAGATACTCCATTGCACATGCTCTTACTGCATAACATGTTTAACAGATACTTCTCATACTGCTCAATAATCTACTGGGAGGCTCATGCATGCGGTGTCTCTGAGGAACAGATGTGAACAGAGGAAACTACCAACTCATAGGGAGGAAAGTGAATGGGGAAGTTGTTTTACTCTCTTTAAATTATTTTTCCCCTCAAGCAACTGTAAAAGAATTTCCCTATTCTTGCATTCTGATCTCTGGTATTTTATTGTGTTTCAAAACTTTAGTGTTATGCCTTTCCTTTGTAGCTTGTTTGGAAAGGCATCCCAGACAAAGTAAGAACACCTATTTTGTAACATATTTGACAACACCATTGGGAGAACATGTTTGTTCTGTGATATTCTGAGAATGTGAAAAGTTTTCACAATTTTAAAGTATACCTGGAATCGTTGAACGGTTTGGGTTGGGAGGGAGCTTTAAGGTTCCAATCCCCTGCTATAGGCAGGGACACCTCCCTCTAGACCAGGTTGCTCAAAGCCCCGTCCAGCCTGGCCTTCAGTGCTTTGAGGAAGGGGTACCCACAACCTCACCGGGCAACCTGTTCCAGTGTCTCACCACCCTCACAGTAAAGAATCCCTTCCTGATATCAAGTCTAAATTTACCCTCTTCCAGTTTAAAGCCATTTCTCCATGTCCATGCTCTTACAAAAAGTCTCTCCCCAGTTTTCCTATACCTCATTTTCTAAGTAGCATCTTCACTTGGGGTTTCTGTGGAAGCCTGGTGAATGTCCTGCTGTCTGTTTGTATTTGCTTTCCCATAAACTGATGTGGTGTTATTATCAGGTAATACTTAGTGTTACAGTTTGTGTTGCGCTATAATTTTTGTATTTTTAGTGAAGCTTTCAAAAGACTTCCTGCATAGTAATGCAGTTGCAGCTGCTAGAAGCAGTAACTTAGTTTATTATCTACTGCCTCTTCTTTGAGTTTTCTATTAAAATTTTAATTAGAGAAAATGCTATAGGGTAATATTTCTGTTTCTTGTTTGATTGCCACTGCCTTTTGTCTTGTTGGTATGGCATCAAGTATCCAAAGAGTGAAAGTGAAAATTAAATAATGCCTTATCTTACTGTTAAATTGTAGGAAGTAGTAAATCGCCCAAAGAGAAATTGAACTATGTAATCTTGCAGTGTGTAAAGTGTGTTTCTATGCACTTGTTTATCTTTGCATGAATCCTGCTCAAAATGCAATATTCTGAATTTGAGTATTAGCCAAACATTGTAATTATAGGCAAATTTTATGTCACTGAGCCTTAAAAAGTGAAAGGGGGTTCCCTGCAACAGTAGCATAAAAGTTCCAAGTAGATCAGTTGTTAACTGAGGAACTTCCTTACCCTATTCTCCTTCTCTTCCTAGGTAAGTAGGAGAAGCTTATTACTGATCTATTACATTTTTCATGCTGTGCCATGTAATTGGCAAGCTTTCTCATTGGAGCAGTCAGCTGCAAAGAGGAGAAACTGAAACGATTCTTCAAACAGAGGACTAAGACAATGTTTGAAAATGTGTAAAGGAGTTTGTGACTGTCTTGCTGGCAGACATACTCTCTGATGATGTTCTTTATTTTCATTTTTTTTTTATATCCTTACGTATGCTTTAGTTTCTTTTTTGGCAGGGCAGCTTTCTTCAGTGAGACACTGGTCCTTATACCACTTCTTTGGGAAAACAGTGTACCACGTCGACATGCACAGCAGTTGTCATATTTGTTTTAATCAAACTTAATTCTTTGGAAAGACTTAAAGACTATATGTTCACTTTGCAGGTTCTTTGTAAACCTCACTTGAATAGTTTCCAGTTATTCCATGTAGTGGCTTCTTGGCTTTTTTTGTTGTTGTTGTTTACTTAAACCTTATTATGTGAACTTATTGAATGTAGTTTGTTTGAAGGGAGGAAGTCATCTCATGTGAAAAGAAAATATAAAAATGCAGTATATATCATGTAATTATACATCTGAACTTCAGTATCTCTTCAGGGGAGTCCTATGTTTTCAAGTAGTGGATGCTTCAATAATAAAATGATTTTGAGTGCTTTAGTAATATTTTCGGATGTATTTTTTGAGAGTTCTCAGTGATACAGAGGAGGAGCATTTGAAAATACAAGCAGAAGCAATATAGGGTGCTTTATCAAAGGGTAGGCAATGTTTTGTTCCAAAGCTAAAGCGGAGTGAGCTCCCCTGAAAAGTAGGAGAGGTTTGGTGTCCTAGAGAATTAGATAAGAAAGAGAGATCAAAATTTCTTTCTGTGAGTTCTGCCTTTGCACTTCTTCTCTTTTTTATCTTTGTTAGGAGCATATTAACCACTTGTAGGCACATGATTTTTCGTTCTCAAAACCACTGGTGTTGTCAGCTGTTCACATAATCTAATTTTTTTTAATGTTCATGAAGGATTTTAGAAATGGAATGCATTTGACTTTTAAATTTGTTGACTTTCAGTTATTTCATTTTTACATTGTTAAGGGTTATTCTGTGAAGCTGTTGCTGTACTCAGCATTAACTCTGAATATTTTTTTCACTTCCAGATGAAGATTCTGATGTCAGGATACTGAAACCAACTTTCTCCAAACCAACTGTAGTGCTCTGTTCATATTAAATTTTGCTCTGGTGATTACAAAAAGGGTGTCATAAAAAGTGATAGATTGCAAAATAATTTCATAATTTATGTATTCTACTACTGAGAAATTGACTGTTACAGAAGACAGATGTTTTCTATCCAGTTGGCTCCTAGCCCACGTGGGGTTATTCCACCCCAGATGCAGGACTTTGCCCACATTGAACTTCATGAGATTCCTGTCAGACCATTTCTCTGACTGACCGAGGTCTTGCTGAGTTCAGATCTCTCCTCTTGCACAGTTGCCAGTTCAGTATCCTCAGGAAATTGCAGACCGGGTACTTTGTTCTACTATCCTCGTCATTAGTAAAGACAAACTTTTCTTGTATTCAATATTGATCCTGGAGAAACTCCATTAGAGACCAGTTGTACCTACTCCCTTTGATTAGAGCCCTTTGAGCCCAGCTGCAGTGTTGTTTACTTTATATTTCACTTATTCATTTTACATATTACCTATTTAGCTCTAAGGATACTTTGAAAGACTGTGTCAGAACCTTGTTAAAGCCAAGGCAAACAATGCGTAATATTCTTTCCTTATTTACAGAGAGCAGTCATCTTATTACAGAGGACAATCAAATTGATGAGATTGATTTAATATTTCTAAATGTCTACTGGATGGATGTGACTTTTGGGAAGAAAATGTGCCTCCATGATTTTCCTGGGGACCCAGGAAACTACATGCCATCTGGTTCTGAGCATCTGTGTATGTTCAACTTGTTTAATAGGTTTCTAACTTGTTTTTACATTCATGTGGCTCTACAGTCTTTTTTATTCTTCCTTTTGTTGCCTGCATAACTGTAGAAACCTTCTGTTGATCTTTAACATCCCTCTCTGGTTGCAACTCTAGCTGCGCTTGGGCTTTTCTGGTTTCACCTCACCTGCTCAAGCAGTGTTTTTATACTTCTGCCAAGTATTCCTTTTCTTACCTACTTCTACCTTCTGTGGACTTTGATTTCTGTTTCTGAACTCATCCACAAGTTGTGTTAATCCATGTAGGTTTTCTGCCATGATAGCTTTCTGCATAGTGAGGTGGGTGGGTTTTGTGCTTTGAAGAGGTTGCACTTGGTTGTCTGACTCTCATGGGCCCTTTTGCCTTTCAGAGCTGTGGTCTGTAAGTGGGCAGAATTGTTATTAAGAACAATTAAGAACTGGCTGTCTTCAGTTTTTGTCACTTTTATGAGTTCTGCCTCTATTAAAAAAAATATCATAGTAGATGTTAAATGGAAATTATTATGAATTCTGTTCATTAGTGAGCTATAGCTGGAAGCTTTGTCAGCTGTTGTGATGATATGAATTGCTGGAGCTCCGGAAGGCTTATTTCATGGAGGAAGTGGGTTACCACGTTACAAAAAATGTTTGGAAAACGCTCTTATACATGGGATTTGAATTTTGGATGGTCCTGCCTGGAGCCAGGAGTTGGACTCAACGATCCTTAGATGAGTCCCTTTCAACTCAGGTATTGTATGTAATGTACATGGCACATGGCATTCACTTCAGAAAGGAAAGTGATCCTAGTGGTAGAGAAGTGTGAGGTTTCTTTTTGTTCCCTAGGTTTTTATCTCTGAAACTTTGTATCCCAGATGGCATTAATGAAAAACAAACTTAGTGTAGATAGTGGAGCCTTCGAGCAGTAATGTAGTGAATGAACAGGTTCCTTGGCAATACTTCCTGCTGCCAGCATGCCTCCAGTCTTGCCTGGCATCAGTGGTTCTTGCCTGGTTTCAGTGTGTGTGTTTTATCAAGGTGCATCCAAAAAGAAGACTGTGAGGATGTCAGTTTGTGCTGTATGGGGTTTCTTTGGGTGTTTTTTTTTTTTCTTAACATTTGTGAAGAGGAAAAGCATTCTAATCCCTACTGTAAGATAACTGGCAGTGTAGCTTAGATCTCATCTCCAAATGGATTCATGTGGGAATTGGGCATAAACATGGAGATAACTTGTTCATTAGGAGCTCTGCAAGGAAGTATTTTGAAAGGCAAGGAATAGGTGCCTGTTCCAATGGTCTTGAAAAAGAAAACAACAGCTGTGGTAGTGTTTTGCTGTTTCCCATAGCTGTCGTGATTATGAAGTGATGATATAATTAACTTTTTCAAAAGCTTCACAAAGGGAAAGTGTTTCAGATGTACCCACGTTTGTATCCCAAGAGCTTTTTGTTCTTTTGGTCTCTGTCTATCACTTCTGTCTCTGCCATAGTTTATTGATATCCCTTTCTTAAATGTTGTTGGAAATGCTTAGCCCCTAAATCCTTTGCCAGTCATAAAAGTGGTGGATTTTCATAAATGTGTGTATGAAAGTACTTTTTTTTCCTTCTCCCTGTTGAGTCGATTCACTTGGGATTTTTGGCTAGGATGACTGAAAGACAAATTGGTAGCTTCACAAAGGTAATTAAGACAGTATGTGGTGCAGAGTGAAACAGTTAGGGGTTCTTTCCTACTAATGATCCATTAATTAGTGATGGGAGCTCAGCGAGCGTGTAGGCCTCTCAGGAATTGCCTTTGACATTTCAAACTGCTTTGGTTAAGAACATATAATTGCAGGGGGGAAGGGGCTTTTTATTTCTGTGTGTGTTTTTTTTTCTGCCAACAAAATGACATGATGCAAATATATACGTAAATACACTTATAGATACGTATATAATAGTATTAACTAGCTGCTATGTGTTATCTTATTTTGAAATAACACATAGCTGTGATACTGTCACCCAAAATCTGTATCAATACCTTGCTGAGGATGTTTGTAGCTATTTTGAGTGCTGTGATTAAGAGAAACCAGTCCCCATGCTTTGTAAATGGTAAGCTCACTACACTGAGCTGGTTAACTCCATCCGGGCTGGGTGTGGCTTTGGGCAGCCTGGTCTGGTGGTTGGCATCCCTGGCAGTGGGTTTGAAATTAGGTGATCATTGTGGTCCTTTTCAACACAGGCCATTCTATGAACTGCAGAGCCAGTGTCTCTCTGATAATTGCTCCCAGTTCATGCACTGCACCGTGTAAGTGTTCTAAATAGTATTTTTAGGAGCTGTCTGGAATACTTGCTTGAAAGTTTTCTTGGGAGTCAGCCTGGAACTTGGCGCAGTTCATATTTCCTGGGGGTTGTGCAGCATTCAAGTATCTTTCTATCACATTCTTTTGTGCATTCCAATGTATCTGTAGCATGTGTCCTGTCCACTGCATTATTTACTCTTCTGTTACCCAGAGTAATCCAAGAGAAATTGACTGCATATGTGAAGGCCTTTGGCAGCTGCTTAGAGTAGAAATAACTCCTACGCAGCCTGAAGTTAGCTGCTCTTTCAAACTATGATATGAATATGTAAGTGCAGATATGGCCCCAAAGGTGAATTTTTTCCCCTTCAGATCCAGGCTGTGTTGCTTTAAGTTACATTCTAATGTCAAAGATAGGAAATTAATCAATTGTAAAAATGTATGTATTTTTTTTTTCCTCCTCAGTTAAATAGAGAGATTTTTTCCAAAGCCATTATGTAGATTAGAATGCAGCTGTGAAGCAGTATTCCTATTACTGCTTATTTAACATATGAATGAAATTAACAATAAGTGGATTTGGACTTTTTTAGGAGGAAGTTTTTTGCACAGAGGGTGGTGACACACTGGAACAGGTTGCCCAAGGTGGTTGTGGATGTCCCATCCCTGGAGGCATTCAAAGCCAGGC
The DNA here is from genome assembly GCA_037305975.1 of Chrysolophus pictus. Taxonomy (NCBI): domain Eukaryota; kingdom Metazoa; phylum Chordata; class Aves; order Galliformes; family Phasianidae; genus Chrysolophus; species Chrysolophus pictus. The sequence goes on from CM074577.1 coordinate 36,304,423, forward strand.
TGGATGTGGCTCTGGGCAGCCTGGTCTGGTGGTTGGCAACCCTACACAAAGCAGGGGGGTTGAAACTAGATGATCATTGTGGTCCTTTTCAACCCAGGCCATTCTATGATTCTGTGAATCTTTTCACATGGTGTGGGAATGGGAAGTTTATAATTTAAGAAATCTAAGGTATTCTTCCTTGCTTCATTTCTGCAGAAGAAGAGGAAGGAGCAGCAGCAGCAACAACATAGGACTGAATCTCAAATGTTTTTAGTGTATAAACAAAAGTTTCATGTGCTCTGGGTGGCTGTGTTGTGCTTTATCTGTCTTTTGATAGCTGCAGGAACCCTTGACCTCCTGCTGGAGCATGAGGAGGTTGTGTGAGGGAAGGTGGCAGCTCAGTCGTGCTGAAGGAAGAGAAATGCATCATCAGGAAGATCTTAGCAGTGCAGGAAGTACTAGTGCTAGAAGTTGTAGATCTGAGGTTAATGAACAGTGGTGGTTGTGTGCATATTCATGAATGGGTACATTTGGCTCTCGTGCAGCATGACTGTGATTCTAAAATTGGAAGAGAGTAGGAATTTAACTAGTTGTCATCTGCACACTTACTTCTCTGCTGCTTTACTTCTAGCACTTGTTGCCTTGAGCAAAAAAATTTGGGCCAAATTGAGTTGGCTGTGCTTTTGCATTTGGAAGCCAATTTTTTTCATTCTTAAGTACAGCTTGGCTTTGGCACAAATATGAGCAGCACAATTTAAGCGGTTTTAGTGGAGACTTGGTTTGTCTCCTTGTGTTACCTAATATTGTTTGAGTGGCATTTAAACTAACATGTTTTTCTTCCCCTTGGGTAAACTTGGTGGAGAGAATGACCCAAGCTTTACTTTTCAGTGTATTCATACTGTATTTTCATTCTATTTGTATGTATTCAGTATTTTTGGTTATATAATTGTCATATTTGCTGAGGTTTTTGTTTGTTTTTGTTTATAGCAGAGCATCAGTCGTGTAGTTTAAAGTGTATTTAGTGCCTCTGGAGCCGCAGGGTTTTGATCTTCATCTTTCAATGAGGATATGAATGCTCTTCTGGAACTGGCTTTGTGCTAGCGAATGTGTGCATGCTTCTTGCTTACTGTTATTATGGGTGCTCCTGTGTGAACCTCCTGGATGCTTTCATCTTTGGATGAAAAAGCAGCAACAGCAGAAAACCACACACACAACAAAAAGAAGCAAACTTAAAAAAAAACCCAACCAATAAACAACAACAAAAAAAGCACAACAAAACAAAAACCACCAGACCAAGCAGAGTGACTTATGTCTCACACACTGCCACTCAGAATCATCTGCAGAATGTTACAGATATGTGAAAATGCAGGTTGCTCTAAGGCTGTCGTTTTGCCTGACTGATACTTTATCTAAATTGCCTCTTAAGTATTTTTATCGTGAGGGCTAGTTCATATGTGCTTATGATAGCCTCTTTTATTTGCATTTGAACAGCTGGTTTATGTCATTCCTACCCACTCTGAAAACAAGTTCCAGCCTGAAAGGTAAAACTCCACAGGCTTGTCTTTGCTGAAAGTTCATATCTTTTTTTTTTTTTTTTTTTTTTTTTTACACCACAAAAAGAGAGATAACTCCGTGTTTTGAAGCAGAAGTGAAAATAAATTGTATTTGCAATAGTGAATACGTGGTTAATGAAAAGATAAGCAACTGAAAGTGAGTAGGTGTTGAAATAGAGTTTTTCACTTGAAGTGAGTTGGCTTTTGTCTTGTTCAACAATAATACTGATATGTCTTAGCATCTACTGAAATTAATACTTAACAGGAATGGTGTTATTTTTAATGTGTTGGAATGTGTGTAGGCAGCAGATGTGGAATAATCTGAAGGGGTGAGTGTATAAGCTGGTAAATTAATTTTCCAAGACAGCAAACATTCACGTGCTATATAGGAAATTCTATTTCTGGTGAGAACACTACAGCTACTTCTGTTTCCACCTCCAGGACTGCACTTTGAATAGAGTTTGGTTGCTTCTCCTTCCTCGCAGTTCACTGAATTGCAGAACTGCAGGGGTTGGAAGGGATCTCACTGCAGTGATCATCAAGTCCATCCCCCCTGCTAGAGCTGGTTCCCTTCTCTTAGGAAGAGTAAGACTCTTGTTTTCATTCTAATATCCATCTCTGTTGCTTGTCCAAGAACGATCAAGACAGGGAGAATACATGTGCGATCATGGAATGGTTTGGGAAGGAAGGGATCTCAAAGCCCACCCAACCAACCCCCTGCTGTGGCAGGGCTGCCCTCCACCAGCTCCGCTGTCCAGGGCCCCATCCAATCTGGCCTTAAACTCCAAGCTTTGAACTGTCTCCTATGAACAGTTCTGGTGGTGGCTTTTGTGCAATTCCCTAAATGCAGAACAGTTCTTTTTCCTTGGCACAGTGAAAAGTATTGTGTTCTGCTCTCAGAATTGCCTCATGGTCAAGATAAGACCAGGCAGCCATTTCTTTTATCTTGCTGGATCATACCTTTGACAAGTTCAGAAACTTGAGGGTACTGACTTTCATAAACAGCTGTTGCAGTTTAGCTGATGCTAATCATTTCTATTTCATGTTCTTTATTCCTTCCTGAAAGTGAATCAGTGTATTGGTGCCAGATAATCAGACCACTTAGCAATAACTGTGTCAAATCAGTGAAGCTTTAGCTGAATATGAGGTTTTGCCCCTCTTTTGTTTAAATATTTATTACAAATCTGTGCAAGTTATACTATCTTTTCTAGTTTCTTTTGTAAGAATGAAAAGCATGGTAAATAAAATATCTAAAAGAGTCAGAATTTTCAGTTAGCTTTCTCAGGTGCTGAATTTGTGGCTTCAAAGCTGTGGAAGAAGCTTTAAAGAAAGTTCATGCTTCTGCAGAAGTGGACTACTGTAAACATTTATTTTTTGTGAGTTAGTGCAGTTGTTCAGACACACATTTACATCTTTTGTCTGAAACATATGTAGTCCATAGATCTACAAGGAAAACCAGTGTGTAGTGGTCCTGACTGGAGACTGCACTTTTTTTTTTTTTCCCTCTGAGCCAAGAAAGGAAATAACTGAAAATTATAAGAGAGTTGAACTGAAAACTACCTACAGATTTTATATCTGTGACATTTTTTTAAACACGCCTTGTGTCATTTTTGAGCTTTGATTTGAGCATTTCTCTGATAGCCAGTGATCCTTAAGATATGTGCCTAGAGACTTGAGCTTTACAATGGTGTTGAGATGTATATGGGTCTGCTGTTCATAGCTTTATGAAGAAGAATGTGATGCCTTGAATCGCATATTTTGTTACTGAGGTTTAATTTTCTTCTCTGCAGTGGGCTTCTTGAATGAACATTTTGTGATATTAATAATGTACGAGCTGTTGAGAGGTAAATTTACCCATTTTTTCAGGGGGCCTTCAGAGCTATGGTAACAAGCCGTTGCGAATCATACTGAGGCATAAAAGTCACAAGACAATCCTACACCATTTCTGCATGTCAGTTAACGTCAGTTATAGGAACTGCTAATTGTGAGGGGTTTTTCCTCATCTGGAGCATAGAATCAATATCATTTAGAATTGCAAAGTACAGTTACAAACCGTGAATGCTTTTTGCTTCCGACTTTTTCTTCTGCAAGAGGTTATACTGATGATAAATGCACCTACAGCAAGTATTCCTCTGAGACGCTTGTAAAATGGGAGTAAGTGACACGTGGAGAAAAATGTGAAATTGCATTGCCTCCCAATATAGCACTTTGTCCACTAAGCTTTGTGCAGTTTTTATAGCACTGTTTAGCCTTAGTAGACCATTCCATTTTATAATGATTTAGCCAAAGAGGTTTACTTCTCGTGTCTGTGTGTTTATATGTGTAATCTTTATTTCAAGTTAGTTAGCTTCCCATGGGAACAGAGAAAATCTAATAGTTGCAGTCCCTAAATCTGTTTTCAGTAGGTTCCTTTCAGTCCTTTAAATTTTCCTGATTGAGTTTTAATATGCCTGTTGAAAAACAGTAGTAGGAAAAGAATTGTTTGGTGCCAATTTAAAAATTGTTCTGCTAACTTGCATGTAGGCTAAAGCCATCATTACTTAGCACTTTGTAGTGATACAGTATGTCATGTTGTTTTATAATAACAGTAGCCTGTGTTATATTTTTTCACAGAGGGTGGTGACACGCTGGAACAGGCTGTCCATTGAGGTTGTGGATGCTCCATCCGTGGAGGCATTCAAGGCCAGGCTGGCTATGACTCTGGGCAGCCTGGTCTGGTGGTTGGCGACCCTACACAAAGCAGGGGGGTTGAAACTAGATGATCACTGTGGTCCTTTTCAATCCAGGCCATTCTATGATTCTGTGATACTATGTTACTAATAAAAATCCAGTTTGGTAACAGGGTAAGGGATGGCAGCATTCAGTCTAAATTGCAGCCATGTTCCCACATGCCCTGAATATGGTGATGGCAAGAATTGAAATGCTGTGACAGAAGGCAAGGGTTACGGTCTCTTTCTCCTAATCTTCCTCAGCATTCTATATTTACTGTTCCCTTTCTCAGCTCTGGGCTCTGTGGTTCATTATGGGGCCTGTGGGAATGCCACCGGTGAGATGTTTGTGATTGATGGCTCTGAAGCCCAACTTCAGGGGCTCTCACGATGCCTGTCAGCTTCAGCACTGCTTTCTCCTGGGATTCCTTTCAATTTGCAGCATCCTGCAGCAGGCTGTAAACTCGTCTGCTTCCTGTTGGCTCTGAGTTTAATGCAGATCTCGGAGCAGCAGCCGATCAGCAGCGTGCATAAGGAAGATGTACTTGGGGACTGAAAGTCAGCCGCAAAGTCCTGTGGGGCTGGGACTTCAGGTAGTAACTTCAGTATGTCAGTGTGGATCACAAGTGGCACAGAGCTGGCTGCCAAGCATAAAAGGGCTTTGTGGTAGAGGAGAGAGACTGTTCCGTTGTGTGCCTTTAGGATTTCTCAGCAGGAGAAAAGGATAAGTAGGGAGTTTAGCAAGTGGAAATGAAGGCTGGGCTTCCTGACTGCCTTGCAGGTGTATGGCTAATTAGAAATTATAATGCTTCAAGAACAGGGTTTGCTCTGGAAGTGGGGACCTCTGTTTCATACTGTGAAATAAAAAAAAAAATTGAAAAAAAAATCCAGTAATCTAAACCACAACAGAATTACTTTGTTTTCCTTTTTTCCTTTTTTCCTTTTTTCCTTTTTTCCTTTTTTCCTTTTTTTCCTTTTTTCCTTTTTTTCCTTTTTTTCCTTTTTTCCTTTTTTCCTTTTTTCCTTTTTTCCTTTTTTCCTTTTTTCCTTTTTCCTTTTTCCTTTTTCCTTTTTCCTTTTTCCTTTTTCCTTTTTCCTTTTTCCTTTTTCCTTTTTCCTTTTTCCTTTTTCCTTTTTCCTTTTTTTTTTTTTTAAATAATATTAAGGTTGTATGCAGTTAAAATGTGAAGACTCTTCTGTAAGTGAAATGATCTCAGGAAGGAAATGCCACTAAATCCAAAGGTCAGACTCTTCAATCCAGTCAGTGACTGAAGAACCAACAGTGTTAATTGCTAAGAGTAAAATGTTAAAAGCTTGACCTAAACCTCTGAATAACCAGTGGGCTTTGTTAATTGGGTATATGTGGTGGCTACTGAACAGCTAACCTGTCAACAGAAGAGCCATTTAGATTGAGTTCTTTTTTGTTTCCTTTTTGTAAAAGGATATGAGATTTGGTATTTAAAGGCAGATGTTTGCCTTTGGGAAGGGTGTCAAAGAGAATGGGATGGGTTTTTTCCAGACATTTTGTTCTGTGTAAGGCAACTTAGGTAGTCTCATGCCTCAGCAGAGGATACTATCACTGTTTGGCAGTGCTTTGAGGTAGTCTGTTGGAAAAATACAAATAAATGTCAGCCAATGTGCTGTTGATTCTCAGAAACAGGTACGTACTGGCTCCTACCACTAGTTGCTCCAACCTAAAGTGAATTTTGTTGTGATTTCTAAATCTCCACCTGTATCCCTCACTGGTTCTTACAGTGCAATACCTGGTTTGAAGGACAAATGCAAAAGAAATCCCTGTCATGTTACTGCATAATATTTAAGATTTTCTTACAACTGAAGAAACTAGAGCAGCAGCAGTAGTAGGACTTCTGTACTTACTGAGCTTCCCCAATGAAAAATATCCACAGCTTTATCTTCAGAAACCTCCAGGAAACTGAGCTGATCATCTATTCAGACAACATTCAACAGTTTCTGAGGTCAAGAGGAATATGTGTACGTGTGTCATCTCCTCCTCTTCCTTTCCCCTATATCAACTATGCTTTATCTTTGTGAATGTGTTGTTTGGTTCCTGACTCTTTTTTTAGCAGTGCATTCAATAAGTTCATAAATGGTTTCCGTGCTTGCTTTCTTTTAATCCATATTTTGTTAAATTATAAGCCAACGTTCATCTAACTTGTGCAATTTCACTCTTAAGTATTTAGAATTTTAATATTCTACTATATCTTTATTTTTTGGCAGACTTTCACAACTGCTTAGTTCTCCTTTTGGATTTTAGTGGCTCTAGCATTTCTCAATCTCACTCCAGCAACATGCAAGATCATATCAAAATATAGTTAATCTTCTGATACAGGGGTAGCTGCCTGAATTGTTTTCTACTGGCTCCTTATATCACCAGTTACCATTTTGAAGTGTTATATTTCTCCAGTGAGTTTGTAGTGGTCTTGTGCAGTTGGTTGGATTATTTCTTTTCTCAGTTACGACACAATCGGTTACTTGTCTGTCCATCTGATGTAGGCCAATGGAATGCTAAATTTGCACTTAAAAGTTAAAATCAAAATTAAAAAAAGGCTTTTTTGTTAGCCACTATATTTTTCAGAATGTAAATTCAGTACTTGTCTTATAACATGTGCAACCGATGTTCAGAAAATATTTCCTCAAAAAATATTTTCTTTTGTGCCCCTGGGTTATCATTCACGGGCCTCATCAAAGGTCAGAAGATATTCTCAAAACGGCGTAGCTTCTTGACAGTTTGAATTAGAATCTGTATTCCTTCATGTTGAATATTAATACTAGCAATACCATAAACTCTCTTGAATCTCTGGGGACAGCAACATTACTGGGTCAAAAGGGTGTGCTTTCTTCCTTGTAGGCATTATACGTTGATGAAAGCTTGAGCTGAACTGAGTCTTGCATATTTATAGATGCTTCTTAAAAGAAGGCTTTTTTCCCTTGACTCTGTATACTTAGTGTGAAAGTTTTGACACCCACAATTATTTAGTCAGTATAAAATGTTTAAGAATTTGATTACGAATATATTTTGACAAAATGGAACTTTTCCTCTTCTAGTAGAAAAAATACTTTGACTACCTGAAGATTTGTGCAGCTTTTGGGGAAATAAGTTTTCAGTCTGAATAGTTTTCCACTTCTGTTTAATTTGGAGGGGCAGTAGGATCTACAGCTTAACTTCATTCTTACCTTCAGTGTATGAAGATGTCTGGGTGTTTGTTTTTCAGTACCTGTAGCTTGCGCCACATTTTTCTGCAAATAAGTGTTGATAAGGTATTCTGAAATCTTATTTGTTCTGTAAAGAAATGTTAGTTTTAATGTACTTTTTCTTTATGTAGCACAAAGTTTAGTAGGGGACTTTATTTGTTAGGAAGTCCTGCAGTTTGATACTGTGTTAAATATTTGCATTGCAAGTTGAGGCATATTGTAGCAGTCTACAAATTAAACTACAGTTCCTAATCCATTAAAGTATATCTGCTGAATAACAACCTGTTTCCTGATTGCAAATGGTGTGCTTATCTATGTTATGTTTAATTTATGCTTAGTTCATCCTATTAGATGGGATTAATGTTGCTGCTGCTGTGAATTTGTGTTAGAAAAAAACCATGTAGTTTAAGAAATTGATATCTAAATGGTTTGGTTATGTTAAGAAAATATGGCATTTGAAGTTCCTACTTTCTAGAGGGTTGTGTGGTCTTCCTTAATAAACAAGCATTGGAGATTGTAAGCTGTACAGCCAGAGGATTCTGAGAAATTGCAGGGCAGCTGAAGCCGTGGAATGTACATTAATGATTTTGCAGTCATTTGTGGTTGGATCAGATGGCAGCCAGTAAAAGGAATTTTGAGTAATACTATTTGTTACATTAACAATAACAGCTATTGTTTTTTTTATCATTACTGCTACTTCAGTTACACACATATCTAATGCAACGTAACGTACCAAAAATAAAAAAGTATGCTAGCTCATTCATGGGCTTAACTGCCCAATTGCCAAAAATATAAGTACTCCTATCTGCACCTCCACAAAGCAAAGCACAGGTTTTTTGTTATCCTTCTCACCACCCAGGGGTGATGGGGAGGTGCCTGTACTGATGGTGGCTATCTCTGCAAAGACTGAAGGCAGAGTCTTCTCTTCTACCTGGTTAGACTGCAGTCAACTACACAGCTCTTCAAAGGTGCTTCCCCCATACTGGGCTGCCACAACCTGTGCATCCCACAGTTTGCTTACTCAGATTCTTTGTAGCAGACAGTGTCTTTCTGCTGGTAATTTCCTCTGTGAATTCAACCATACACCATCATCTAGAAGCCAGCTGTTGGACTTTTGCCTCTGGTAGACTTCAGGTGCCACAGAAGGGCTGTGCAAGGTCCTCCAGAGATCTTAGATTTGTACAGTAATGTGTACAATAATGTCAAGATAGCAAGTGAAAAGCAGTGATGGGCATTCTGCTTTACAGCAGCTGTTAAGCTGTTAGCCTGTAGTGTAAAACGCAGACTCTGTGTGCAACTCAATAGTCTCTATCTGGGAAATATGAGAAGACCAGTGTCTTCACCAAGAAGTGTTTAGTGATGCACAAGTCCAAAGAAATTGAAAATCACTGCTGGAAACCTCACCTATGTGCTGCTTCCATTGATAGTTTCAGACTTACTGACAGCGTCTCACTGCAAAAGATTCCCATCATTTTTAAAACTGATTGTAATGGAAGCAGACATCCACTATGTTTAATGTTTTTGAGAAGTCAATACATGATATGCATTTGCAACAAATGCTGAAAGACTTGATGTTTGGCATTGAATTAGTCTCTTGATAAAGTGTAAACAGTGTCAAAGACAAGCATGCCCTGGGGGCTCACTGCTTGTAGTCGTTTCCAAAATCCATCACACCCTTAGGTGATCAGCCACTGGCATGACACTGCTTTAGGAGGGGTCTCAGGCTCATCTGGAAATGCTGAGATCCTCATATTACAATGTTCCAGCTTCTCCACACACTGGGATTTGAATACTGTTCCCAGCTTTATTTTATTCCCCCTGTCCCAATGCCTTTAGTAAAAGCGGCCCTCAGGCCTCTCTGGTCAGAAGCAAAGTTTCTTTGCAGCTACAAGAACTAAACCTAAGGCCCTGAGGACATTGAGGGAGGCCTCATGGTGGCCTACAGCTCCTCATGAGCGGAGCAGAGGGGCAGTGCTGAGCTCTTCTCTCTGGAAACGTGCCCTGGTCAGATTGGTGATAAGGAAAAGACTTCACCAGAGGGCAGTGGGCATGGCCTCAAGTGCTGAAGTTCAAGGAGCATTTGGACACTGCTCTCAGACGTAGAGTTTGAATGTTGGGCAGTGCTGTGTGGAGCCAGGAGTTGGACATGATGATGCTTGTGGGACCCTTCAGGATATTCTGTGTTTGTTTGATTCTGTTTTCTGCATGACTCCTTGACCTGTGTGCGTTTCTGTCAGTTCTTTACTGAAAACCTTTACTGAAAACCTTCCTTTCCCTTTCCTGTCATCCATCTCAGCTGAAAGACTGTGGGCTCTTTGGAGAAAATAGGTTGAAAGATACCTCAGTAGAGCATTTAGTCCGTGCTCTGGCCCTAGTTAAGACGGGCTGACTTCCTGACTGGCTTGCTTGGGTAGGAAATGTCAGCATCCCAGATCAAGAACTTATATTGTTGTGATCAGAGATTTGTACAGTTACCTCTTCCAAAGTACAAGCATATTACAATTCACACATTAGTACTTTCCTCCGTTGCATTTTGAGGTAAAAGAACTATGCTTATTGGAGTGAATGTGAGAGCATGCCCTTTCATAAAACTGTGTTGTTAGGGTAGGTGCATTAAGAGCAGTATGTGTTGCTTTGAGATTGAATGATATGGCTGATGTGGTTTTCTTCAGTTCTTACCAGGTCTGCTAAGTTTGTGCCAATTACGTGCTGATACTGAGGCAGTGGTAAGATGCAGGAGATATGTTTACACGTAGATATTAGAGCTATCTAATTAAATTAGCTGCAACTTTGTATTTTCTTAAAAAGCAATAAAAATGAATGCATTTGCAAGTATTACCTATTGTGATACCTTTTAGCCAGACAAGTCCTGTAAGTAGCATCAGAAATGATTTGTCTCTGGGTGAAATGGATGGGCCTACACTCTTTAGTGATGTACAGGGTTGGTGAGTGTCTAAAATGGGGGTTTTGTTTCTCTCTTCAGAATACATTTAAGAATAGAAGTTTCTCCTAAAGGTACAAATATCACCAGTAATATTTCTGTCAACATAAATTTCTACCAACATACTAAAGCATTATATGAAGAGATGACCAGTTTTGTTTTAACTGTGCAAGGATGTTATATCTGTAACCAATGTTTAGTTTTGCATTTGTGACAAATGCTATCATCTGACATGCTTGGCCTGATTTATAGTTACTTCACTGTTTGTTTTTCTCCAGCTTTTGAAAGTTGCTGCTTTGCTGTTGAAGTGTCTACATACCTGACTGATTTGGTTTCTCTTGTAGGTGTCTTGGCTTTTTAATCCAACAAGAAGTGAAATAACAAGTCTAGATAGCGGAAATATAGATGACATTTTAAGTGAGTACTTCGAATCTTTTATTTATTTATTTATTTTTACATTGCACAGTGTACAGATACTTTGTTTACAGTCACTTATCTATGAGAATCTTGCAATATTATTACATGAATATGTATACCCTAGCTCTGAAAATATGAATTGTAATCTGCATAGAGGTTTTAGTGCACCTAACTTAATGCGTTGCTTAACAGATTACTTCAGTATAATTTAAATGACAATTTAAAGTGTCTAAGAAAAATACCAAGTGTGTTGTTTGCAGATGAGAACTTTCAATTATAAATAGCCAAAGCCTGTCAGAAGAGTGTTTTAAGAGCTCCCAAAAAATAGCAGCAACTGAAACCCATAGTAGTGGGTTATATTAAATGCCTTGCTTGTTCAGCTACTCTTTTTCTCAGGTTAAATGCTGTCTTGATTTCTAATGGCTCATAGAAAAGAGACACAAATTAGTATTTAAAGTACTTAAAGTGCCTTAAAGTAAACAGATGTATCGTGTCTGAAAAGGATGCCATTTGTTGGTATCTGATTGTGTTTGTAAATACCCTTTTATATGCTGAAAAATGTAGAACCATTCTAAGAGCTATGTGACTGCTGCATATAATCCAAATATTTGTTACAACTTTTCTTCAATATCTAGTCCATTACTACTAATAAAAATCAGTTTACAGCATGGTTATTCTGTTGTGCAGAGATCACAGTTTATTGCTAAGCAGGAGGTTTTAAGTGCATGTGTCTTTCTGATTTTGAAATCTTTCCTTTTTTTACTTTAAAATATTGAATGGAACATTATTTGGCTGCCTTATCCCTGTAGTATTGCAATTTTTCAAGTGTTTTCCTTAGCTCTTTAGAGGGGGAGTTTGAAGGTTTCTCTGCCGCATTTTGCCCTTGTATCCAGTATCTTAACAAATAAGACAGATGTGGAGCAAGTTGCACAGCCAGCCCACGTGTTGTCATTCTTCTAACCTGAACAGCTAACACTTCAGCTTTTACCTATTTCTTTGAGCACTTGCAAATACATAATGTTTAAGGGGGATACTGGAGTCCAGTGTGTGTAATATATCCAAAAAATGCTTGACTGTAGGCCTCCTTCATCACATTCCTACTTGCTATAGATTATATTTCAGCTAAGGTTTATCCTAGTATTTTTCTAGCAGATTGTGTGCTCAGTAATCTAGAAATACTAGCTTTTATATTTTTTATGCATATTTTTTGTAATCTTGGATTAAAATGCCAAGAACTTTGCCTCACAATATGACTGACATTGGGTTCTTTTCTTCCCTTCCCAGACAATGCAGATGTTGCTTTAGTTAATTTTTATGCTGATTGGTAAGTTACTAAAGTTTGTTTTTTTTTTTTTTTTTTTTTTTTTTTGCTATGTTTAAACTTGTTCCTTTTGAAAACTGTCATTTTTGGCAATAATATTCTAATTAAAGATACACTGGTATGTTACTTGCAAACTAGATCTTTCCTGTTAGTTTTTATTTGTCTTGTAGTGTGTGTGTGTGTGTGTGTGTGTGTTTTGATTACTTCCCCTCCTACTGTTCTGTCATATTTTATTTCATTCAGAGCCTGTGTCAGAGAAAAAAGGTTCTGTGGTAGTAAGGAATAACTTGTTTTATGTTTCTAAGTTTGGGATTTCTTTTTTTTTTTTTTTTAACTGTAATAAGACAGGTTTCATTAAAGTTTTTGATTTTTAGCATAAGGTTGTTCAAAATATTCCTTTTTTATTTTTTAACTTTCCTCTCTGTTGATCCCCTACATGTGTACTAGTAAATAAAAAGCATGACATTACATTCGAAGAAGTCAAATTGATCTTTAATGGAAAGCCTTCCAGGTGGAGAACTAGGGAATTGAGGGTTGTCTGTTCTTGTTCAATATCTCCATCAGTGACCTGGATGAACAGATAGAGCCCACACTCAGCACGTTTGCTGATGATACAAAGCTGTAGGGAGTGGCTGACACACCAGATGGCTGTCCTGCCATTCATTGGCACCTGGACGGGCTGGGTTATTGGGCAGAGATAAACCTGGTTAAGTTTAACAAGAGCAAGTGTGGAGTCCTGCACCTGGGGAGGAATAACTGCGTGCATCAGTACAAGTTAGAGGCTGACCTGCTGGAGAGGAGCTCTGCAGAGAGGACCTGGGGATCCTGGTGAACAGCAGTTGGCCACACCAGCAGTGTGCACTTGTGGCCAAGAAGGCCAATGGTATCCTGAGGTGCATTAAAAGGAATGTGGCCAGCAGGTTGAGGGAGGTGATCCTCCCCCTCTGCTCTGCCATGGTAAAGCTACATTTGGACTACTGTGTCCATCTGTGGGCTCCTTGGTTCAAAAATAATAGGGGTTTCCTAGAAGGAATCCAGGAGAGGGCCACAAAGATGATAAGGGGCCCGGAGTCTCACTCCATGGAGATATTCAAGACCTATCTGGATGCATACCTGTGTGGCCTTTTATAGGGCACTTGCTCTAACAGGGGGTTGGAATCGATGATCTCTTAAGGTCTCTTCTAACCCCTGCGATTCTGTGAAACCTGAACAAGTAGAAAAGGGAAGAATGTGAGGTCAGTCACTGTGAAAGACATACTTAGTGGGAACTGTTTGATTGATTTTTAACTTACCTATAAAATCATTGTTAGAATTAATTTAAGTGCCCATACTCCATTTTTCGATAGTGTTAAAAGTAATGTTAAATGTTTTGTTCAAGCATTAGTATTTCTAAAAGAACCTTTTAACAATAAGCAAATGAGTAAAGTATTCAAGGGAAATAAAATTTAATATGCAAATTAATATTGAAAATGAGGTCAGAGAAATAAATCACTTTCTCTCTTCCTTGTTTAAATTGAATTTGGATGTATATAGCTTTATAACTTAAATATATAAACCAAGGTAATGCTGTACTTTAAATATTCCACTTGCTTGTGAGCACAAAATGTTGACTGTCAGAATCAAAGGTCATTGAGCAGATTAAAGTTCTGATTCTTTTCACCTCTTTCACATTCCATGTATGCGTAGGTCTGTATGGTCTAGAAATAGCAAGTGCACAGATTTAAGATAAAGTTACAGTTTGCCTTTACTGATCATTCATTCTACTAATAGCTCATTTAAATTGATTTTAAAAGTGATTCTGAAAAAAATAATACCCACTTTTTCTTATAAAGTGGCCCTTTCGATGAGGAAGTTTTCATTTAATCTTTGCTCAATGATAGATATTATACCAAATGTAATTTGGTTGGTAACCTTTGCTGTAATTTTGTAGACAATTTTGTTTTCAATTTGTTTGCACCTCTTCAAATTCTATTGACATGAGGAACAGTGAAACCAATAGAATTTTTGAGAGTAGTTCTAATACATGGAAATGTAGCATATTTCTTGCCATTGAAAGGATGCTTTTTGTATTTTGCTGAAGGCAATCTACAGAAAGTTAAAAATTATTGTTCTGATGCTTCCTGTGATCTAGGGAAGATAGTATTTTAAAACCTGATATAAAAAGACAACGAAAGTCCTGGTTTAGGTCTCTGTTAACACAGCCCCTGCTGCAGTCCCTCCTGTTGTAGAAGTTGTCTAAGCTTGCAAATTGATTGCCATTATAGTAGGCTGTAAATATGAGAGGCTTAATTAGGATTCTTATATAGAGACATTCAGGATTAGACTCCTAACGTTGTGTACTGTCAGCCTATGATGTAACGTGAATTGAATGAGAACAGATGTGGATGTACTGCTGTAATGATGGAGGAGAATGAGGGACAAAGAAGCCATATGTAACATATACATGCTAAATAAATGTAGCGTACAGTTGTTGTGGCCAGAGTCAGGTCTGTCTTGGGAGATGAGCTTCAGCCCTGTTTGTATTTTGAGAGGAAAATCTGCCTCTATAGTTGGAATGTTTGCTGCCATGAGCCAACCTTCAGAGCAGGCTGCTTTATTGCAGGTCTGCTTTCAGGTGCTCCTTGAGGTCTTGTCCTGATGACTTCCATGGTGCTGTTATGACTTCAAGTTAAAGTTCTGCTGTGTGTCTGGAAGAACAGATGAAGTTCTTTTACTGATATGATAATGATGGACTGGTGTGCTACTTTGACCTCAGCCTCCCCAAAACCACCAAAACGTCTGGGGCCTCATTTATGAACATCTACAGCCTTTTTAATGCGCAGAAGTAGAAAATTTTCATCAAAATCTGGCATGGCTAGAAGGATCCCATGGAATTCTTTTGTTCGTAGTAATCTAATAGCAGTCTGTTTAAATTAGGCATAACTTCCACCAAATTCGAGCAATAATATAATGAGCATTACTTACATGGTTAACAGCAGAAGATACATAGTTCTTTCTCTGGTATTTCTTGAAAGTGATCGTAGGTGAATACTCAAATCTCAACGGTGCAAATCTTTTATTAAATCTTTAAAGCTACTTGTCCAGGGATAATTTGGGTAGAAAAAGAATGATGAGCGAACTGTCTGAATATCAGAGTATATTTCTTAAAGACTTAGTTAATTACTGTTGTTTCTTAAACTGGTAAAGCATAGGAACACGTCTTGAATTATGTATTCTTCTAGAATATATATTTTTTTCCACCTGAATTATTTGAATATTTCCTTAATCTACAATTACATTTTTTAAAGTTAATATTTTGAAATTGTAACCTTATGGTTTTTTTCCACAGGTGCCGCTTCAGCCAAATGTTGCATCCTATTTTTGAGGAGGCTTCTAATGTAATTAAGGAAGAATATCCAGATAAAAATCAAGTAGTGTTTGCTAGAGTGGACTGTGATCAGCATTGTAAGTAAATCTCAATTTAGTTTTTCTGTGATATCCTGCCAATAGAAAGCAGACTAAGGTGTGGTTGGACCTGCTCCATCATTTAGTCCAGAGACTGTTGCTTGTATGTATCACAGAACCTCTTCAAAATTTGTCAGGGCAATTTCCAGTGTTGCATTTTCTTTTTCTCCATAGATGAGCAATTTTTATCAGTTCAGCCTTTCTTGTTTATTGGGAAAAAAAGGGAATGTAATTACAACAAGCAAACTGGCCAGGGATCAAGAAGCACTGGTGCAAAACAGCCAAGAAAAAGGAGCGATGGTCAGCATGTGTTTTGCTCAGCTGTTTTCTCTAAGAGTTGTAGTGAACTGCAAGCTGCCTTTTGCATACTTGGTAGTTTCAGAGCTGTTCTCCTTTGCTGTTTGTACACGTGAAGAAATACTTGTTTATTTTGGCATGTCCCCTTAAGTGCATGAAAAAGATACTTATTTTTATTATCATATTAATCCCAAATGTTTCTTGTTAATCTCGTGATAAGTAAAATGTAAGGAACATCTGTTACCTACTGACAAACAGATGGGTAGCACTGAGATTATTGTGGTGATTTTCCTAGTCTAAGATTTGCTTTGCTATTCTGTACTTCTGAAAGAGCAACATTTGCCCAGCAGTTTTTTTTGGAAGTTTAGGAGTCCTAGAGTGTAGTGAAAGTTGCTAGATGGCCTCAGATCCCAACAAAGATTTGGTTGTACTTGACCCTAACTATAATATTTAGTCTTTACAAAGTTGTTAGTCTGCAGGAAGAATCATACTTGGAAAGCTGATGAATTTCTGTTAGTTTGTAACAGGTCTTTGGGATTTATCTCTGGCCTGACAGTTGTGTTTTAGTGCTCTGTTTCAAGTACTAAAGAGAGAAAGAACATGGGGAAAAAAAATGCATCTCTGTGAGAAGTGACTGATTGCATTTACTTTTTTCTTCTTTCATTTTGGTGATCTAGCTGTTTAGGTACTAGAGGGGATTTTTCTCTTGAAGTATCTTTGCTCTCTTGCAAATGTGAAAGCCAGTAACTTCAGTTGGGCATCTTCCATTAGCAGCAATTTGTGTTCCATTTTGTATATATACATGTAGACCCCAACAAAACAGAACTCCTAATTTGTGCAATTCAAGGAGATCTCAAGCATAAAAATACATTTAAATAAGTAAACAGTATTAACTTGTAGCTGAAGCTGACTTATTAAACTGTTAGGAACAGCCAGTGAGATTTTGTTCCATCCCAAAGATCTGTAGGACCAGTTCATGACCATGGGAACCATAAATGCATCTGGGATTAAATCCTCCCCTACGATAAGTGTAGTGGGCTAGATAGTTAGATAGTTCTAAGGCAGCCAAGAGTTAAGATCTCTCTGTTTAGTACTGGAAGATTGCGAATTCTCTGTAGTCTTTTTGTTCCTAATTTAATAAATAGATGAACATGTCTTCTGCTGCACAAACCGTAAAATGTGCAAATTAAAAACAAAATTCTATCATGAAGATGAATCTTTTTCTCCAAGTAGCACTGCCTTTCTGAGTTAAAATAATATGGCCCTATATGTTGTTCCTGGTTTTCAGTGTTTATTTGCTAGTTGTAAACAATGGGACATCTCATGGCACACAGTTACTGGTTATATCCTAACAGTGAAGTATTTCAACTCTATGATTTTAATGTATGCAATAGTTTTTACTATATTTATCCCCATTGAACCATCTATACTACTTTACTAAATGTTGGAGTTCAGATTATTGTCTCTTTTTGTTTTGTTTTGTTTCCTCCTGTTTTAGCTTTATTTCGGTATTTTAGCAACACTAAAAGGTACGTGCTAATATTTTCAGGGTGTTTATGCCTGCAGATTTCATTAGTAGCTGGCCATTAAAATGATGATCTAGAGATGGTGGATTATTTGCATTACAAATAATCTGTTTCTTTTTGAAACCAATGCTCTGCAGGGAACCCAAATAGCTGATTTCAGGACACTCAGAAATAGCTTTCAAATGGTCAGCTAGGCATAGATACTTTCCATTTAATGCACTATTATTGAAACACTCTGCAGGTCCCAGCAGTTCACACCAGCTTCTGAGGGCAAAGCAAATTAAAGAGAATTATTGATGCACTGCCAAACGTTTGATGCTTAATGACAAAGCCAGCATTCTGTCTGCTCTTATAACCAATATAAAGATGTTTTTCTGAGAAGCGATAGTTGGCGACAGTGTGATGAAAAATACAAATTCTAAATATTAACACATACAGAGGTTTAATTTATCAATATTCTGGGAGATGATTACAACTCAAATGTGTACATTAAGTCTTTAGGCTATTTTTGCTTATTAAACCAGTGTGGAACATTCATTAAAGGTATCTGTTGAGGCAAGTTCTTTGTTTTCAAGACCTTATCTTTTTACAGCTCATAAGTATCTAAGTTCCACTTCATTTTTTGCTGTTAAAATCTTCAGTGGTTTTGGTGTGTTGGAGTTAGTAATACTTACGCTAGAGAAATTATACCTTTAGTCTAAGCACGTAATACCTAGTAAGTGACTTTTCTTAGAATATTATAAGAAATCTTTCTGTATGTATGTTATTAGGAAGGTTTTACTTTGTTGGGGTTTTTTGTTGACCTTTAGGTGGTTGTGCTTTTTTGTTTTTTTTTCTTTGTGTTAAGCAGCAATGTTAGAAACTCACTTCATACCATAGAATTACTGTATTTCTCTTCTCCTGTAAATAAGTGAATATTGCAGTACAGAGGGACTCATATTTCTGGAGGACTGTGAACAGTTTCTGTGAATTGAAAATTAGGATTTCTGGTACGGAATTCTTATGAATTAAAATATGTACTGTTATTTCCTTTTACATAAAGTGGTTTTTGGCTTGAAAGATTAAAAACAAAGAAACAAACAAACAAACAAAAAACCCAAAAAACAAAACTGGTTTGAATCAATTCTTTGTACTTCAAAACAGAAAACTTCTCACAGGTGGGATATTGAGAAGTGCTTTACTAGGCAGACTCCATAGTGAATTCCTCTTCTTTTGAAACATGGTAGTGAACTGCTGGATCTGTAAGGTGTGCTAATGTCGGTCTTAAATCAAGTAAAAATTCCTTGTATTGCTACTGTGCTTTTTTCAAGCAAAGTAACTCAGTGTGAAAAGCTTTGGGGTTCCTAAATGAAGAAGGAATGAAATTAAATGAAACTGTAAACAAATACAAGGATTTTGTTGTGTTCCTGCTATTTCAGCAAGGAAAAAAGTAATCAATCTGAAATCTGTAAGGCAAGGTTGTTGTGAATGCTCCTTTGCAGCACTTGGAATTTGCTGTTTCTCAGCTTCTTAATAACTGAGTTTGATGTAGAACATCGATTGCTTTTCCTGTACCTGTTTAGGTTACCAGTATTGTAGTATCAAAGTAGGATGCCAAGTTTAGGTGGTCCCTTGGGGTCCTTTCTAGCTCTGTTTCATATGAATATTGCGAGGTCTTATGATTGTGTGCAAGTAATGAGAGGAGTGCTTTAACAGGGGAGAACTATTGTGAAGTATTTCGTAATACATCATTAAGGTGAATGTAGTGCCACATCCGTGGAAGAGTGGCAAGCAAAGAAACTGTTGTAAGTGAACTTTAATAGAGAGGGGAAAAAGCTTGGGATCATACTCAGATTGTTGTAAGTGATCCTTTTGTAAGAAGGAGCTTCTTATCTACGTCGTCAGTAGGAGTCTAATTTAATTGTATG
This sequence comes from Chrysolophus pictus, assembly GCA_037305975.1. NCBI lineage: Eukaryota > Metazoa > Chordata > Aves > Galliformes > Phasianidae > Chrysolophus > Chrysolophus pictus. The sequence continues at coordinate 36,323,729 of CM074577.1, forward strand.
TCTTCATACTGTGTTCCAGTATGTTCATTGTACACTTAATTTTAATTTAGGAATAGTGGACTTTGGATTCTGAAGTTCTAGCTCAATTCTTTGAATGGTGTATTGTGATCTTAACCTAGAGTAATGAAGTCAGAAGCCATCTGAGAATGAAGTCATAGGCTGCATTTGTGTGTGAAGCTGTAGCTTAGGTAATATGTGAAGTGCTTTGTGAAAAGTCTGACTTGCCCCTGTCAACACAGATTTCATCATTTCTTTGAGTGGAGGAATATGTGACACTGAGCTAGAAACGGCTGGCAATGCAAGACAAGTTTGTACCTCTTACAGAAAATATGAAGTTATGGCTGGAAGGGGAGGTTTGGTTTGGTATTCTTTAAGGAGATTAGCCTCATCTATCTCTTTCAAGCACTTTTTTTTTTTTTTTTTCCATTAGAAAACAGTCAGTAAGAATGTCTGGAAATATTTTAAAATTTAATTTAGGGTTTACTATAACTAATGTGATCTATGAATGAATTCAAACAATATTCCATGTATTTGCATTGAGTATTTCCAATTTTAAAGGAGTGTAATGTTGTAGTTGGTCGTCTTGTGCTAACTGTGCCTGTATCAAATGCCAGAGTTTAATGAAACATTTAAGATTTACTCTGTTTGACTTGTGAATGAATTCAAATAGTTTTTCATGTACTTGCATTTTATATTTTGTGAAAGGGTGGCTTTCAAATACTTCCTTGTGTAGAGCTATCATCTCTCTGTGTTAGTTCAAATACCAGTATTCATGGAATCTCATTGTAATTTATAAAGACCGTGCATTATGAAGCAGTGTTCAAATTCAGTGTTGGCAGTGGGCGTTCTATTACTGTTAATTTCTTTATACAACTTCTTCCTCTGATGAAGATTCACAGCCCTAGGGACTGAAATGTCTGTTTTGGGTAACCTTCAAGACCTCCTAAGATGAGGATTCTGCAAGGCATACATCGTCATATGACAATGGAAGTATCTGGAAGAAAAAGCTCATGTTGTGGAGGGAAGAAATGGGTAGTCTGGTGTTCTCTGGATGTGGAGTTTTGTAGCATAAGAAGTCTTGAATCTCAGTGCTTTTATGAGAGGCTTGGATGGGTAACCTTGATACATAGGGCTCCTTGTCTTTTATCAAACCCTGGTCAAATTATGATAAACTGCCAGACAGTCAAACCAAAGGTCCTTCTATGAATAAGAGAGAGGCAGCAGATGCCTGATCTTGCCTACGTTGTTTTTCTTCTGATGAGCAAATATGAAATGATGCCTCCCTGGCTGTACTTTCCAGGGTATCATAGAATGGCTTGAGTTGGAAGGGACCTCAGGGATCATCAAGTTCCAATCCCCTTGCTGCAGATAGGGTAGCCACTGCTAGATCAAGTACTGGATCAGATTGCCCCATCCAACCTGGCCTTAAACACCTCCAGGGATGAGGCATCCACAACCTCTCTGGGCAGCCTGTTCCAGCACCTCACTGCTCTCTGTCCTGACTTCTTGGAGGCTACTCTTGCATACTGTAACTAAAAAGTATCAGGTTTGGAAAGGTGGAAAAAATATTGATCTGACACTTCATAGTGAATACATTGGTAGGTAATTAATCTTTTCCCAAGAGATTAGTATGAATTTTGGAGATAAAAATATCATTGCCTCAATTTTGACTGCAGTTAGTGCCTTAAAAACTCTTACAGGATATCTAAGAAACTGCTGAAATCTTTTCTCAGTCAAAATTGATAGATTGTACTTTGGAATATTTTGCAATATTTTGCAGTGAGGCAAAGCATTGAGTACTGGGCTTAGCTGCTAACATTCTCTCTTGTAGTGATGGTTTTTTCTAGTTTATTCTCTAATGATGTGTGTGTCTGCTGGCTTAGAGGTTCCACTTCTGTATGCATGTATAGATGTGTAACATACCATGCTTAGTGTTCTTCTGTATTGGTACATTTTTTTTCTGAATTGATTTTGTAGCGGATATAGCTCAGAGATACAGGATAAGCAAATACCCAACGCTGAAGCTCTTCCGGAATGGAATGATGATGAAGAGAGAATACAGGGGCCAGAGGTCTGTGACAGCAATAGCAGATTATATCAGGCAACAGAAGAGCAATCCTATTCGGGAGGTCCAGGATTTGGAAGAAATTAATACTGTTGATGTAAGTTTTTCAGTTCCCTTCCTTCTAAGTACAAGCATGTGAAAGATAGTGTACTTGAAGAACACTTTTACTTCTTGGGGGTTTTTCCATTCAAAAATGTTGAGTGATAATTTTGAACTAGAACTAATAACATTAACTCCAGTTTTACAAATTATTCCAATATAATCCCCCTTTCAAGTGCATTAATCTTATTATGGTAACACCACTATCAAATTACTTATTTTAATTTTAATCATTTGAAAATAATCTTGTACGTGACAAAGTGATAATATTTCATTATGAAAATACTCATAATGATGTTTCTGAATATTAAAATCTTTTAGTCTTTGTATTAATGTGCATCATTTGGAAAGAAATGTTTTGCATACTTGTGGGTTAACTCTTGAATAAATAAACAGCATCTCTATATTTAATATCCTTGTGGAGTATTGACAGTTTCTAATAATTTGAGATAACTTACAGTGTAATCTTTGTCTTTACAGCGCAGCAGAAGAAATATCATTGGGTACTTTGAGCAAAAGGACTCTGACAATTACAGAACATTTGAAAGAGTAGCAAATATTTTACACGATGATTGTGTATTCCTGTCTGCCTTTGGGTAAGTTTTGTTTTTTTTTAATACTTAATTGCATGACTTCATTACTGAAATTATGTGAATGAATTGTATACAGTTTAGTTAATTGGACTTCTTAAATACTTTCAGTGTATCATAACTAAAGAGATTAGGCGTTCTCAGTTAAATTCACTGAGAAAAGTGAAGGAAGAGAAGGAAGAAAACTGTTCTTCCAGTCTGTTGTGAAATCTAACTGGTTTACCCGCTCTTCTTTTTTTTTTTTTTTTTTTTGGTCATTATTTGTCAATCATTTCAACATCAGCTGTGTCTGAAAACTGTGCTTCCTTGGAGGGGAACAAGTAGGGAAGAGTTGGGAAAGTTTGGGTTTGGGGTTTTTTGTTGTTTTTTTTTTTTTTTTCCCCACATAAAAATATTAAAAGATGTTCACTAGGGAGATCAGAATAAATTGGAAATGAGTCATTTTCCTTTTAAAGGAGCATAATAAAACACAGTTTGTATAGACTCCTTTTTCAGTGTTTGAGGTGCCAGGAACAATCAATTTGAAGTTATTGAACATTAATGTGAAAGCAGTGGTTTACAGTCTTCACAGCTTAAGAGCAGGAATTTGTATGGATTGTACTAGCTTTTATACCACATACAGTTGCCCTGAAGCTTTTTTGATTTGGATGTAATGAATGAAGAACAGTGAAGACACTGGATTAAGGTAGAAGGGTTAGGGTTTATTTTGTCTATCTAAACAAAACTTCTCAAGCACTTACACCTCTTCCTGTGTTTTCTGAAAAAAAAAAAAATAGTTTGGGGGCAGAGTATGCAAGTATTTGTAACGGGGGGGAGGGGGAGGTCTTGGTCTTTTCTTTCATTCCAGTTCCTAGTTATTTATCCTATGATTGTACAAACAGCCTTGACTATGGAAAAATAATCAAATCTTGTTAAACTGAGGTTGGTCTGTCAATCTCATTTCAAAGAATTGTCTGTTATCTCAAATATGGTTTCTGATGAGCGCAATTATTCTTGTTCTCAGGGCAGCCAGACTGACTTACTAAAAGAATTTGGAATTATTTTTTCGTCCTCAGATGGCTTTTCATTCTTCTCAGAAATACATTTAAGAAATCATTAGGTTGCAATACCTATAAGAATCTCTCTCCCTGCTGTTCGAGTCTGCTAGTCTTTAGTTTGCTATGTTTCAATGGGGGTATAATGAGAATGTCTCATTGTCTCTCACTCCTAGATTGTTGACATTTGATTGTTGGATGCTATTCCTAATGTAGGTGCTATGGAGTTGTTATTTTCTTCAGATACAAGCAGTAAGCATACACAGTGCGATAGTTGGACTTTGGTTACTGTAACCTACCCATGTAACTTAGGATCCTGCAGCAGGCTTATCATTTTTCTCTTCACCAGACTTCTGTTCCCTTGCTAGCCTGGAGCTGTTAGCATTTTCAAGTGAATGAAGCCTTCCAGACAGTAGTCCTGGAAACTAAATGTTTCCATCTCTGAGTGGCTGCAGCTCTCAGGCTTCGTAAGAATTATGTACCAGAGGACTTCCAAGGGAGATCCTGGCTCTCTAACAGTGTTTGCTGCTGGGCTTATAAATAGCAGTGTTTCCTTGGGAGCACTCCTGGATCAGTTGGGCTGTTTTTCCTCAGCATCCCAGTGGGCCATGGCAGGTGTTTTGGATTAGGTGTGGGCAGAGTTTGTCAGGTATTACGGTATGGCATATATAATGGTAATGTGAGTTGTCATGTTCAAATGTCTAGTAAGCCAAAATAAACTAAAAACGAGTTCAGCAGTAAACATTAACCAACTTATGTCAGGGCGAACTTGTTTCTTGCTATGTTAAAGTTACTCTGGCTTCAGGTAGTTACAGCAGCTTGTTTTTAAACTGTATTAATGCTACTTGCACCTTGATACTTAAAGTTACTCTTAAATGAAATGATTCTAACAATTCTATTGCAATCTCTGGTGACCATAGCAGGGTGAGTGAGAGAAGAGTTGGAGGCAGTTGGAGGCAGGGAATATACTGACAAAAAGATATTGCAGTTAGTTTGTAGAAGGAGAATGACAGTGGGGTGAATCTGAGATTTTTATAGAAGTGAGGAGAGTGGCTTTGTGCTGTTGTGTTGCAGCAGAGAAAGTCAAATGCAGAAACACAAAACAAGCTTCCAAAAAATACATTTATCTTAAGAACTTCTCAAGCAACTTCTAACATTCTCAAGCAAGGATGAGAGGCTAATTTGTTTCCAGAAGGTTCACTTTCTAGGTAATTGCTTCAAGAAGGCATGAAACACAAACTGTGACATTTCCATTTTTATTGTTTTTAAAAGGAATATCTGCGGGCATTTGGTATTTTCATATCATGTCCTCACTTTACCTTGTCTGAAACAAATCAGTCACAAGTGTAGTTACTGAGATGGAAGAACACAGAAGAGGGTCTTTTGGGGTCCACAACAGACTTATCCAACATTGGCTTCTGTTTCCGCTAGAGTATTGTGTGTTTGTCAAGCAGTGATTGGGCAGGTGACTTGGGTTTTTTATTACTCATGGAAGGATTGACTGGGAAGTGAATGGTTTACCTCAGTGATGATGGTGATTACAAAAAAGGCTAATTCTGTGTTGTTGGAGTAGTTATGTCTGGAATTCTGAAATCTATTCTAAAATGCAAGTCTCTAAGCTGGTGAAAATATGGATAGGTATAATATACTAAGCAAGGCATCTTTCACATGTGATGTGAGAAGGATAACTGGATCAAAGAAAATGAATGAAACGTAGGTACTTTAATATAAGCCTTGTGATGTCTTTTTTCGCTTTGCCCTTTAGTTAATTCAGAACCCTGGGATATTTACTTCTTCTTACAGTGAGATAAATTGAGATATTTTACCTTCTCTTCCCCCTCTGTCCCCTTCCCTCTTAACTAGTCTTCTACAATGCTTCTGTTGAGTCCCATACAAGAGATATTGTAACTGGAGAAACTGGAACATTTGTTTAAAGTTCCCAGAGGCTGACATGCTTTCTTTTTAGCCTGTGAAAGAAGGAAAAGAGAGAAATGGTTCATTTTGCTCTGAGGCATATGCAGCCTGTTGGTTCTCTTTTGCCAGTGTGATTTATGGTGGGACAGCAAGGTATGGTGGAGGAGAAGAGACCTATTGCAATGGATGAAGGTACTGAAAAGAGCTTAGTTAGGGCTTTCTTAATTTTTTTTTCTCTTACGTTGGATGCATACCAGTCCCCATTTCTTTTAATAAGAAGTGATCATTTTGGTGGGAATCTGTTGTGACTGGGATCGAGGAGTAACAAAATCTGGCAGAGACAGGATGTGGAATCCACTGAGATGAAATACTAAGCTAAATATCAAGGAGAAATTTCATATATTCTCCAGGTGTGCACATTACCAAATCATCAGAGATCAGAAGCTGCACGCTGCAAGTATTCATCTCTTTGACTTTGATGCCTCCACTCCAAACTTCTTATCTCATGGATATGCCTTGCAGCTTCTCTTACTGCCCTTTCATCCAGACAGACCAAGCTTCTTTATCACTTTATGGTTTCTTTAATCACTTTGTGGTTTCTTTGAAGAGGACGCATTTTAATTTTTTTTTCCTTCCAAATTTGAGAAGATAGCAAATGGAAATATGATTTTTGCTAACCTAGTTATTTTGTTTGTCTGTACCAAGACATGCTTACTGGTTGGTTTGTTGTAGGGCTATTTCAAAAGCAGAGCGATTTAGCGGAGACAATATAATCTACAAGCCACCAGGGGTAAGTGTAACTATGTATTTTATTCTGCTTGTTATCTTTATATGTGAGCTAATAGAGACTGTACACACAGACCATTCAGTATTTTGCTGCATCTCAAATTTTAGTTTCATTTCATCGCCGCAGAGAGTGAGAATTAGTGAGGGTTGTAGGAACTGATGCTTCAGAGAACATGAAAAAGATCTCAGTCTCATTTGTTGCTAACAATTTGTTGCTAATTAAAAACAAAACCTATGTTTTTAATTTCAGTGTCCAGTGTTTTTTTTCCTTAGAAAAGCAGGCAGCTTACTGTGTGTGTAGATACTTTGAGTCCAGTAGAAATCTTAAAAAAAAAAAAAAAAAAAAATCTAGGAAGCTCAACATCTGGTGCACCTTATTTCTCAACACAAATGACAATTACTGGCTATTTTCTGACTATCACTTGCCTGTCTTACATAGCTTAGCACACTGGGGAGGTAAAAGCTGTTCACTTAATCTAAAGGAAAAGCAGTAAAACATGTTAACAAACTGTCATAGTTGAGAATAAAATCATTATGGAAGAAAATCTGCAAGACTTGCTTTTTAGAAACATAGTATCTGAACATATGCTCCTTTCTCAAATTTGATGCTGGGAAGCACTTTAGAAAAGGAAAACACAACCTAAGGGGAAAGAGAGGTTGAAACAGTTTGCTGCAAAGATGTTTTACTGTTGTCTAATTTATATGGCATGTCTGAGTCGATATATGCTTATTCATGCCCTCAGCTTGGAGAACTCAAACTGCAATCACATTTTAAAATGGAAGCACTGAATTCTGGGTTACAACTCTAGTAAACAAAGAAAGGCTATTATTTATTCCAATCTTTGGAAATGCAAATATAAAAGACCAGTTACAAGACCTGCAGGTTTTTGGTTTTTCTTTATGGTGAGACTTTATAACTGTCAGCATGGAGGAGCTTAATATCTGCATTGGGTATCCATCTTAATGGCTGAGGTTCTTTTAGATACTGAGAGACTATTTCTCCACCTGAAGTCGGTTCCTCTTATCCTAGAAAGTGGATCATATTTATTTACTTACAGTTTTTGTTATGTAGTTTATGGAGGTGTTGCATGCAAAGCATTTGAATATTTATGTAAGATTGGATTTCAGTATTTACGTAGGCATTGTCACCTTTGTATCAGGTCAGTAGCAATGTCACTTTTACTATTTCTCAACTGGTATTTTTCTTTTCAACAGGAGAATGCTCCAGATATGGTGTATTTGGGCTCCCTAACCAATTTTGATTTGATTTACGCATGGACACAAGATAAATGTGTACCCCTCGTTCGAGAAATTACATTTGAAAATGGGGAGGTAAGAATTTTTGCTACCTTCCTATTTTTGAGATTTCTTTCTCAGAACCAAAATGGCTCCTGAGGTTTTTAATTCATGTATTACCACATCTGCATGCTTTGCTTTTTACCAAAAATAGTTATATGTTGCCTTTTCATTGTTCTAGATCTTTTCAGTTAGCCTTGAAGTTCACAGGAGGAAAATTTGTGGTATTTTTTTTTTTTTTTTTACACTACTGAAGTAAATAGCTGTAATTGTGCATATAGGTTGCATACAAAGTGCCTGGAGATTTGCAGAGGGTGGACGCAGACTTTAAGTGTGTACATGTGTAAGAATGTATCTTTATGGGTGAGTTTGTAACACCTTGGATAGATTGTATTATTCATCCAAAACGCAGATGTTACAGGGAGAGATTGACTTGTTTTAAAATTCAGAGATAAGCAAAAAGCATTGATTTTGATCTGGAAAAATGTTTCTAGTCAAGGTAGAAAATATCCACGTCAGTATACTCACACAGAATCACAGCATGGTTGAGGTTGGAAGGGGCCACTTGGAATCATTTCGTTCAAGTTTTCTGCATTCATGACAGAGTAAAATAGTTCTGAACTTTTAAATATAGCCAGTCAGCATTTAAAACTTAATGTCAAAGTTAGTAGTCGGAAATTTTTTATATATCAACCATGTCCAAAGTACTGTGTAATAAGCAAGTACCTTAACAACCATTTAACCATCAATGGAGCTGGATACTTCTGTGAATTTTAACAAAAACTGTGTGATGGCTTTTGGCAGTGTGTTTAAGCACTGATACCTTCTTTACCTTGTTAGGTTCACGTGTCCTTTTCCTTAGTTTTCTGTTTCTAGCTGTAAGATGGGATTTGCATGGATGCTTTCAAACTTCTTCTCATTATCCTTTTAATGCTTTTCTTTTTTCTTTCTTGATTTACTCTTCTTTTTCACTTGTTACTAATTCTCTATGATTATTCTTTTGTAAAATAAAGAGAGGGAAAACAAACAAGTAGCAAGCTTACAGCACCTCAAAGGGAGCATTTGTTTGTAGCCACAGCATCTGCTAAAAACTCTGGTGAGCTTTGTAACAAATTGCAGTGTGTGGCCCTCATTGGATTAGAAACCAAAGAATCAGTCATGTGATGGAAGAATATTTTGTTCTCAGTTCACATCATTTCTTAATTGCTTTATTGTGAATGGTCAGTGTGTATAGCACTGATGCCCTGGGCATGCAGAACACTTGATTTGCATGATGGAGAAATAGGGTGGGATGCACAAAATATTTGAAGTCCAACTGTCTAGTCAATACTTCTAACTTCTGTTGGAAAGTTCTGCTAAAGAAATATTCATTCTTCCTTTTGTAACTCAAGCAGCATGTGAAAGATGCCACATGCCAACATGTTTAGAACTGCTTGATAAGATTTGTAGTGTACTTTTCCCATGGTAAGATTGGATTTTTGAGGCTTAGAAGCCAAAGTTCATTGCTGTCTGTACCACATTGTGTTCTGGCTTTTCTGCTTGTTCCCCCAACCTTCAATTCCTGTTTTCTTAGGTAAATATTTTCAATTCCAACTTGACATTTTTGCCTAGCAACATTTGTTTAAAAAATTCAGGGCTGCTGTTACTCAAACAAATGTAAATGCTATACAAATACAAATTGTTTATTATTTACGTGGGCTCTTAATGTATATTGCACAATATACATTATAAAAATACAGTATAGTATAGTAAAAACATGAAATCAGAGAGCTAGTAAAGTTAGAAAAGACCACTAAGATTATTTTGGCCAACTGTCAGCCCATCACCACCGTGCCCACTAACATGGCCCTCAGTGATGTGACTATTCAGCTGTGTTTTTGATAGTAGAACGCTTTAAGATACATGCAAATATTCCTACCAGGGCTTTCATTTCAAAAATGAGAATGAGTGGATGTGATTAGTGGTTGTTTTAGAGATTGGTTGGAAAGTTTTGGCTTTTTTTTGGCAAACTGAACTAATGAGGATTGTTGGAATCTGCTCTTAAAAGACCAAGCCTTGGCTTAATGTGCAGGCTTGCTTGGAAAGACAGTGATGTCTATTCTGTGTTCTCTAGATGCAGCTGGCTGCATACTGTTGGGGAAAGCATTTATTTCAAATTGCTGCATATAGAAAGTATCTGAAGAAACTATTAGCCTTGGTGACAGAATGAACAAGTGTCAGTCATCTTTCTCCAAAAGCATGGACTTCATTTGAATACAGAACAGAATAAAAGAAATAGCAGCATGCACTTGTATATCAGCTGCACTAATCAAAGATAGGCGAGGCCTTTGGCATTTTCTTTGATAAACAATTATTTCTTCATTTGGTCTCTACTAAATTGAATGGGTGGTCCACTAAAAAAGTCACTTTTTTAGCAAGCAAATGTGTGTAGTTCATGCTTTGTGTTGGTTTGAAATAAAAATCCTGAACAAAATATTTAAGTAGTTCATACACTCATCTGTCCATGGAGAGAGATCTTTAGAAGGTATTTATGAGGCAAGAATGCATTCCTTCAGGGAACTAAAGCCTGCCTGATTAACAGAGGCATTCATTTGTTTGTAACCTTTAGTAATGTGTTAGCTGTGAATTTACTAATGATACATTACAGTTGACCAGTCAGGACACACTTACAGCCATGTCATTAGTTTCTGCTTTTTTTTTTTTTTTTTCCTTGGGAATGCTTAAAGATGCTCATTCGTGGTCTTAGGCAAAATCACCAACTTAGGATGTGAACCAACACAGGACGTGGTCCAGTATACATACTGAACTTTCATTTAGCATTCATTCCATATTGTGCTATTCAGGCCTTATTGCTGTTTCTCTGAAGATGTGTTTTGAGAATCAGACTGAGTAATTCTTTTGAGCAATTATTCCATTGCACATGTATCCTTTCCTGAAACGTTGATAATGAAATACCTTTATCCTTAAACCGCTGCATGTGATAAGGGTAAGGAAACATGGTTTCACCCGTGTCAGCTGGGTGTCTTCAATGAAAGGTCAGCAGTTAATGTCCTTAGTTATGTTGTTTCAGCTGTTTCTGAAGCAGGAATCTCACCGGCTTTGAAAATTGCTGGAATCACTCAAGTGTCTTTAGGAAATGGAAGAAATGTAACATATCTTTTGTTTTCTGTGCAGGAACTGACAGAAGAAGGCCTTCCTTTCCTCATACTTTTCCACATGAAGGATGATTTGGAGAGCTTAGAGAAATTCCAACAGGAGGTTGCACGACAGTTAATAAGTGAAAAAGGTGTGTACCAACTTGTTACTGCTGGAACAGTTTTTTTTGTTTGTTTGGTTTTTTTCCAGATGAGCTCAATATAGAGTGAAAACAAATATCCGAGTCCTAGGTTTGTGTTTGTTTGGGTTTTTTTACTTCTTGACAGTGAAGATTGACTCCTCTAGAAGGATTAAAATAGAAACACAATGTGTTATTAGGTAACTATTTAAGAAAGCCTTCTTATCTAAATGATTTCAAACAGTTTGAGAGGACTTTAAACAAATTTCAGTTTGTATTGTGGCCAAAACCACTTTCAGGTAATTTGTTATTTTAGTGTGCCTCGTTATTTGAATCTGTTTTCAAGTTTTGCATGTTGTATCTATCTAATGTCTCTACCTTTGAACTATTTGTGGAATTATATAGAGTTTCAGGGTAATAAAAAAAAAAATCTTAATGTGGATTTTTATCTGCTCACGATTTTAAGGTACAATAAACTTCCTCCATGCTGACTGTGACAAATTCAGGCACCCGCTCCTCCACATTCAGAAGACTCCCACAGACTGTCCGGTTATTGCCATTGATAGTTTCAGGCACATGTATGTCTTTCCAGACTTCAACGACCTATCGTAAGTATTTTTTGCCTTGAATTTGTGTTGAGAACAAAGGAAATCATGCTTACATTTTAAACAGGATCACAACAGGAAGATGAGTAAATATCGAATAGGTAACACTGCCTGCATATAATTCAGTGTGAGAGCCTTAAACTGATATGAATCCCCAATGCAAGAAGGAGATGGAGCTTGTGAAGCGGGTCTAGAGGAGGGCCACTAAGATGATCAGAGGGCTGGAGCATCTTTCCTGTGAGGAAAGGTTGAGGGAACTGGGCTTGTCTAGCTTGGAAAAGGTAAGGCTTCAGGAAGACCTCATTGTGGCCTTTCAGTACTTGAAGGGTATGACTGTTGACGAGTATGGATAGTGATAGGACACGGGAATGGCTTTAAACTGAGACAGGGGAGGTTTAGGTTAGATATTAGGAGGAAGTTTTTCACACAGAGAGTGGTGACACACTGGAACAGGTTGCCCAAGGAGGTTGTGGATGCCCCATCCCTGGAGGTATTCAAGGCCAAGCGACCTTGCACATAGCAGGGGGTTAAAACTAGATGATCATTGTGGTCCTTTTCAACCAAGGACATTCTATGATTCTATGAATAGTTAAGTATTAATTTAAATAGAGTTCATTGCATTGCGCTAGAAGAGGATCTCATGCTGGATGCTGCTACTCTTTCAAAGTTTTGCTATTTTCCTTAGTAGTTAGGTATTTAGAGCCTGACATGGTATCTGCAATGGTGCTCTTTATGTAGCAATTAACTTGAAAAGTTTTAATGCACATAACATCTAACTGTTGTTCTGCAGTGATTATTGTAAAATCCACCATGTGAGAATTCCCTGCCTGTTGGTTTGGTTTTTCCTGCTTTGAGATTCCAGATTTCCTGCATTAGTGTAGCCTGGAGCACTGGCAAATAAATCTTTGTTGACTGAGTTTCTGAAGCTTTCCAAGTGCAGCATGGGAAACAGCCAATCAATGGCATATTATTTCGATGAAGTGTGAGAGAGAAGTATCAGGGTGCTTTAATGAAATACCACTTCGATCATTCTTCTCTACATCAGCCCATCCCTTCATAATGCGCTGTCTTGAAAGCAGCCATAGGAAGCAGCTGTTTAGTTTCCTGGGCTCAGCTGAGTAGTGAAGGTGGGTACATTCTACCTTTAGGGACCTATAGGAGATCTTCATGTGTTCTGTCTTTGTCTTCAAGTTGCACATTAAACTCCATGTTTTGTCTCAAACGAGATAGCAAGCAATGTATATGCAGGTAAGTGTTGGGTAGGAATCTAAGCTTTGAGACTTCAGCTTTTGCCCATTCTTGCTTTTAAAAGCTCAGTGTATTTTTATTATAGATCACTTTAGTTGAAGCCAAAGATTCAAAGCTGATACTTAGCACATAAGGTGAACGTTCCAGCAGGCATTTTTCTACCTGAAATGTTTATGCTTGGAAGGAAGGTTTGGTCCCAGCTTCTCCCTGTAATTCTCCACAGGCTTCGTCTGGAAGTGTGGTCCATGAGTTTTATGGATCTGTAATAGTGCTTTTCAGACATCTAAAGCTATGCATATTGAAATCCTGATTGTGACCATTTTTCTCCTTTTGTTCCTTTTTGTTCCTGAACATCAGTTCTTAAAAAAAAAAAAAAAAGAGAGAGAAATTGTAGGATATTTGCATTTTGAAAGCACTCTGTATTGTCACTTTTAAAACAGTCCTAAAATAAATCATACTTAGTTTAGACTTTCACGTTGCCTGTTCTATGCATCCTGTTTCTGGTGTCAAAATATGTACCTGTTGCTTTCTTTTCCTTTCCAAACTGGCCCCAGACTTCCCCTTCCTGCCACCAACCAATAGTGATTGGTTACCCAGACTTTCAGCACTGGCCCACCAGAAGATTTCTCTTTGACTTGTAGCATTGCTGTCCTCTTTCAGGAGTTGCATGTTGAAGAACAGCTTTTTCAGAGGCAATTCAGACCATCTCCCAGTATTTTCTCCTCCTGCTTTGGCCACCTGGCCCTCTTCAGCTGGCTGCTGGGAGGTAGTGACAGGGACTGTTCAGTGGGTCAGTTGTTGTTGTCAGCTTTTCAGGGAGAACTGGCTGAGCTACAAGGTGCCCTTGCTGCATTAAGAGAGAAGAAGTTGAAGGGGAGTGTCTCCAGCGATGCGGTTGACCTTTGAGAGCCTAAAACATTCCAGGGGCCCAAGGAGCAGCAGTTCTGCTGTTTGAACAGTTGGGCTGAAATGAGCATCCTTCTCTACATCAGCGCTAATTCCCAATCCTGTTTGGGAGGGGAGGAAGTCCCTCCAAATATCACTGCACTACTGGTTAGTTACAGTTACCAGCACTGCTGCTCGGATACCCTCTGACACAACGTTACACTAATTCTTATCCATAGAATTTAATGGTGATCTGGAGTGTTGCTGGTAGCAGCCTCTCACCACGCTTTGTTCTGCTTTCCTAAATATCATTGGTGTATTGAAGGATACCTTACAACTCCTAACTCTATTCATAAATTATCTTTTGATTGTTTATATGATGATGCTCACGTTAGTTTTTTATCTCATCTTTAATGCTTATTAGGTCAACTTGCTTTAAGCTTCTTATTCTATTTGACATCTCCCAAATAATTCTGGATGCTGCAGTTTAGCATACTTGCTGTGGGTGACAGTAGATGATCTCAGATTAGATTTAAATTGATATCCTCTTAGTGCTTATCTCTAGTGTACGTGCAGTTACTCAGGCACTAGAGAACCTTTCAAAGATGTTTTGTCAATATTGCTACCCAACTGTCATTTGTATCTGTAAACTGTGCATTTGGAGCCTGCTGTTCCCTCTTACATGATGGTTAGTGGAGAGCTGAAGCGAGTATACAATGAAGTTATTGGCTAGCACAGCTCTGTGGGAGTTATTGAAAAGATGAAATACTTGCTGTGTTCTCAAGAGACGGGAAAGAAAAAGAAGCTGGTAGGATGCCTTAACCAATCACTTGCTTTCTGTCCTGTACTAATCACTTAAAAGTAGGCATAGTGTGCCAGATGGACAGAAGTTGGCTACTCTAAGCAGTGCACTTTGTCTTCTGTGTTTGGACTTAACTTCTTATAAACATGTGGGTGTTTGGTTCATTTGTTTCAGAGTTCCAGGTAAACTGAAGCAATTTGTACTAGACTTGCATTCTGGAAAACTGCATAGAGAGTTTCATCATGGCCCTGATCCAACTGATGTAGCACCTGGACAGGTAAAGTTACAGAAAATACATTTAATTTGGCCATTTAATAAAGACTTTTTTCCCCTCCTTGTTATAGGTGTACTTCTTAATGCGTATATGCTTTTAACTCCAGTTGCCTAAAAGAGCAGAAGTTGTTTTCTATTTTGCTGTTTAACCAAAGCTGCTTTTGGTTAAAGGGAGGGAGAACAGGGGGAAACAGGCTCCTATTTGTCTTGTATAATGGAAGAATGTAAGAGTAGCTGTTATCTCCACTGATAGGTCTTGGGCTAGGTGGTTGCTCTGAGCTCATAAAGCTGCTCTTACTTCAGTGGGGAAAACTGATTTTATATATAGTCGTAGAAGTAAAATAGATGATTGTTGCTCATACAAACACTGAGGGAATGCTTCTAAAGGGAAACATCAGTTGACTGTTTTAATTATTTACTTGTGGTCACCAGTTCAAGCAGGAGGCAGATTATTAGAGTGTCAGTGAAAGACTGATAAGCGACAGTAGGGCTTATTACTTTTATTAATGCAGTTAAAAAGCAGCATTAATAGTGCTCACACACTGCATTTGTCAGTTCGGATTCCTGTTGGTTCTGCTCAAAGACTATTATACTCTGTATTTACGTGCATGGCAGTCATTCTTGGGATCTTTTCAGGAAGAAAAAGGAAAAGGATCTAACAGATCCTTCTCCAGACACCTCATTGCTTTAGTTCAGCCTAGCATGAGGCAGCAAAGAAAGAATGTGGTTACCAGCCCTGATTCCCTCTGCTCAGCCCCATCTGTCTGTGTCTCGGCCTTTTATCTTCATGATATACCCTCGTGCTCACATGCTTGAGAAAGAGTGTGAGTACAGGTCTGTCAGGCAACCTTCTCAATACTTCAGGCCCTGTCTAAAGACATATTTGCTTTTGGATACTGCTTTTGACTTAAATGGTTTATTTTCTAGGGCTTAAGGAGCTGTGTTGGTCTCAGAGGACCCTTCCCTCATATTAGAGCACTTTGGACTATTTCAGAACCCATAGGTCAGAGATTGTTAAGGTCCCTTGTCCTGGTTATCTGTAGGGTGGAGTAAAGTAGGCTCCATCCTAAGGGTGTAGAGCACAGCCTCCTGTTGTTCTGCTCAATGTTAACAGAATGAAAAGCAGAAAAGCCCTGGAGGAGAGGCAGGGCAGTAACATATAATGCAGGAGCAGAGGTTGGACCAGCAGCTGCAAAAGCCTGCAGATGGCTGAGCTGGGAACTGTTCCCAGTACTCTCCAGCCAGGTTGTGAGCAACTGGCCTCGCAGCAGAACTGGATGTTAAAATCAGGGTTGTCTCTGATGCTGGAATATGCTGAACTCTGTCCTGTGCCAACACTCCACCCCATGCACAGGTTGTTCAAGTAAACTCAAACTGGCATCAGGTTTTCTTTAGAGAAACTGCACAGGGGCTTGTGAGCAGTGCTGGTATCAGTGCCAGGTAAGGCAGTGTAAGGCTCTGTGAGCAGAGGATACCCATGGCTGCAGCCATTGGGAAGAAGCAAGTTGGCTGTGCTGTGCAACAGGAGGCAGGAGGGGTTGCCTTGGGCAGGGTGGGGATGACTGACTGCTTCTGAATGTTATGATGACTGTTTATACACGAAGGCTGAATTTTTCCCCTGTTAGTTCCTTTAGCTAGTAACTCCCCGTATTTCTCAAGAATTCAATGAGCAACTTGAATTCAGGTCAGTGGGAGGAAAGGCAGATGTGGTTGAGTGGAGCTGGAGACTGAGGCTATCAGCTTAGGGCTGGACATACTTGGAAGCAACTGCAGTGTGTTGGAAGTTTAGCCAGGGTGGAAGGAAACTTGCTAATTTTCTGAGTTCTGCTGCATATCTAGGCCTAGGCTCACTGCGTGGAGCTGCAGACTGGCTTGTCTCCTTTCTCCCTTAAAAAATGCACACCAAAATCCAGAGTCCTTCATTTGTTTCCTTTCTCATTGGTGTACAGTGTCCTGCCAGCACATGGAAGATGTGCAGGCCTGTGCAATGAAAGTACTGGAGGCTGCTGTCCTGTGTCATTTATGTCCCTTGAGTTGCATGTGTTACTTTTAGTTTTTATAGGAAATTAATTTTAAAGTATTTTGGCAGCAATTGCACTTTTGCCCTGCTGTCTCAAAAAATGAACACACAAACCACACCACCTTCAAAGCAAGTGGTGGACACTCAAGTGTACAGTAGGGTGCATTCAAAATACTATTAAATCACTTGTGTAGAAACTTACAGGCTGACCTTTCAGCTCTGCTTACAGAAGGAATGTCCTTAACTGATGGTACTTAATTTGTGTCATGATGTTTATTCGCCTGCTTGGGCCTTTGCATTTCCAATGAAAGCTCCATGGTTTTCCAATGAAAGCTGGCTGGTTGTACACACCCGTAATTGTCTGTGTAGTGGAGGGGACTGATCATCACAATGAATCTAACATGCACTGTTACTGTTCTGTTTTTCAGCCAATTCAGGATGTAGCCAGCAGCCCGCCAGAGAGCTCCTTCCAGAAACTGGCACCCAGTGAACATAGGTACACCTTATTGAGGGAAAAAGATGAACTTTAAAAACTTGAAATAATCTTGCAAGCCTTTCAGACAGCAGCATTGACTTCCGTGTGGTGGAAATAGTAAACCTATATTTTCATAATTCTACGTGTATTTTTATTTTGAATAAACTGAAAAATAATTTTTTTCTTCCCCAGGCTTGTAAATAAATTGATTTGGTGGGTCCTTCTGTACAGGTCTTTCCAACAGTACGTTCTTAACGCTCTAGTAAAATGCCAGAGACCCATCCAGACACTTGATGTAACAATTCTGTAAAACTTTTATAATCCAAATGAAGGTATCCCTGCCAGAGACATGCTGTTAACTTGCACTATCCCATTCAATAGGATTTTGGGGTTGTTTTCTGTGTAATCTTGGTAGTATGTGCTTTCCATTCTTCTTCATGTGAACAGCTCTCCTGGTAATCTGTTTCTTTGTCACATTTTTCTCCAACTTGAGAGGGTCTTCTATTCTGGATACTTGGGAGGGGAATAAATTAAAGTTTTACAGAATCTTGTGTGATGCTTTACTGGGTCTAAATGTTTAAGCAGTTCTGACTATTAAAATACTAAGTGAGGAAAGGTGAAGTTGCAATGATAATGGCTGTATTTTGCATGGTAGGGCTGTATAGGCCAGGTCATTTGCTGGAATGATGACATGGTACACACATGTTGTGTTAAAACAACACCAGTGTTAGAGACACTTCAGAGTAGAAGAGGAGTAGGGCAGACAGACAGCACCACGACTATTCAAGTGTTAGCATTCCAAATTGTGATAGTCTTTGTGGCTTTTCCCTCATTTGTTGCATACTGAATTTTGCTCCGAAGAAGGAATTATCTGGGCTTTTCTGTTGTGTATAATACAAGAATATGGGCTTATCTCAACAAATGTAAAAGCTGCTTGGTGAGGTGAACATAAAGAAACTGTAAGATGCAAAAAATACAATTCTGGGGGCATGGTTGGAGACTAATTAGTTCTGCATTTGCACAGCACATGCTGTGAGCATCCACGTCTGTGACTTGGGGCACCAAAGAGGCAAGCTGCTTCTCTGGGCATGTGGTTCTCAGCGGGTTCCTGTTTACTTCAGTGAGTGCCCCAACTCCTGCAATTCACAACTCAGGATTCCTTTTCCTCTCAGCTAGGTCAGCTCCTCAGGTATGTGACAGAAGAGTGATGTGTGCCTGTGCAGCTGTGCAAGCACTGCTCCCAGCAGAGCCTGCTCAGTGAAGCACCTGCATCCACAGCCACCTGTGGAGGGCACAGTTTAGCACTAAGCTCTCAGCACTACACCGCAGCTAACTGAGCAGATCCAGAACTGGTAGCTCTCTGCAAGACTGTTCTTAAGTTGGTGGATTTCTTCTCTTGTGGCTTTTTTGGTCTGTTTTGTGATTTTGGAGTTACATTAAGTTTCAAAAAGCCAGGTCTTCTGTTTGATAGCAAGCCAAGCATTTTATCAGCTATCATACCACCTTCAGCTTGAATCCAAAGCTGTCAACAGGGTAGTTTTTAAGGCTGAAATTCCTGCATGGTGCCTGTAGGGGTTCATCTTATGACATTTGGTGGATGACATTTGAGTTTCTCTTGCTGGAGAGAGATAGAGCCTCATTCTATGTCCAGTGATC
Organism: Chrysolophus pictus; assembly: GCA_037305975.1. NCBI lineage: Eukaryota > Metazoa > Chordata > Aves > Galliformes > Phasianidae > Chrysolophus > Chrysolophus pictus. Next base: position 36,342,751 of record CM074577.1, read on the forward strand.
CAATGGCTTTCCCTGTAGAAATTAGATATGCCAGCCCGCACCCAGCCCCATTTTTACTCTGTGTTTGCTCTTTTGAGCAAGGACTTGTATCAGGAACTCTGGCATCCCTGCACAACGTGCCAGTTAGCTGGCAGGTGTGTGCTGAAGTCACATCATCGTGTGTTTGTTGGAGTAGGACCTCATTCTCCTGGGTTCTTGGTGGTTGCGGACACAGATAAACAAACTTTTAAGTGTTTTTTTTTTCTTTCTATTCGCAAGTAGTGTTGAACAGCAGAAATCTAGTTATGTCTAACACGATGGTCAGCAGCAGCTGAGCTTTTGAAGTATGATAAGATACAAAGAATTTACCTAAGTAGAGCAAGTAAGGTGTTTAAACACTGATAAACTCTGATCTTCTACAACATTGGTCTCAGCCCCTTAGTGGTTGGCAAACCACTCCCCAAAGCTCTCCTGTGAAGCTATCAAACAACAGGAACATTATCCCCACACAGAATAAAGATGTTCCAAACTCACACTGAACTCGAGCATTGGTTTGAAGTACCAGATCTGCACCAGTTCTTAAATGCTTGAAATGCTTTGGGAACTTGTGTTGATTTCAGTCAATGTTCATATTTTACAGTGGAAGTATGTAAGTTTAGTAACTCAATACAGGATTCTTTAATGTTAATAATAATTTTAATAACAATTATTGAAGGATTGAACTTTTTGATGTCAAAAGGGAATAAAATCTGACATTCTAAATCAGTTCTATGCAGATGGGCAAAAACTTTGGTTTGGTCTGGAAGCATTATGTATAGCTTACATATCTTCTAACCAATGTGCCTACCAATTTGTATGTAGTGTATTTACTCAGGTGCCCATATTTTTTTGTTCATGTAAGTAACTCATCTATTTAAAGAATAAAATTGTAGCTTAAGTAATAGCCCCCCACATTTAGTGTGTGCACAATGGTTTGAAATTGCTTCCTTAAAACCTCAAGGAAGAACAGTCCTTGTGTGAGATGCTTGATGAAGAGAGCATGGGGGAAGCTGACCCTGGCTGAGCAGTGACAGAAGTTCCGTCTGGTGGTGTGGATTGTCCCAGCAGTGAGGAGGTCCTGCGGTATCTGCTGTGGCTGCTGCCATTTAAGTGCATGAGGCTCAGAATCAGACAGTAGGAAAGCAGATCCGGCTATTTTAAATAATATCACGATTCAACCACAGTTTCCACGTAAGCACTTCTTCCTTGGTTTCTTTCTTTAAATGTAGAAATTATTACCAGTCACTGGAATTAACAGCCTTCACGCGAAGCTGTTACAAACTCATTAAATATATTTACATCCCAAGTAGATGCATTTAAAGAAAAGGTTTTTTGCATGACAGGAGGAAACACGCTGAATTACTCGGGTCGCATTTCCCACTCCGGCTGATTTTACAGATGTAGGCACTGTGGCTTCAGCACACGCAGTGTTGACAATGTTCATGATTACTTGTGAGAACTGTTCTCGTACACATTGCTTCCCTGAGCCTCAGCCCTACTTAAAACAGATGCGCTGCTCTGACTGATAGCAATTCCAATCACACTGTAAAAGTAGTATGGAAGAACTGTTCAGAAAAAAGATGCTTGTGCTGTAATTAACAGTTGCTTACTGTGTCTCTAGGCACAAAAACCTATCATCTGTCATTAGCAGATGGTTCTTTTCATGCTTAACAAAAGGGAGCTCTCTGTATGCACAGTTTGCTTCTGTATCCAGCATTCCCTTCTAGGGAACCTGAGGGCAACGGTGTGTGACTATTAGAACCAGACTGGACCAATCCTACAGAGCTCAGGAGGAGCTGAACAGTGTAAAACTTAAAGCAGCAGCCCCCCAACTCCAACTTCTGTTCCCCACCCAGCAGCAGCAATAGTGTGGGAACCATTCTCAAAAGATGGAGGTAGGACATAACAGTAAGACAATGCAAAAATAAAAGCATTAGCACTCTGGTGTACAACAGCAGGTTACAGAAGCAAATGGCTTCTGAAGCACTGAAATCAGGAAGGCAGAATATTACTCTAAAAAGCTAGAGAAAGCCCTAACAACATGCCCCAAAATCTCCACTGAAAAGGCCAAGAGGCAGCCATAAAGGGGGAACAGAGCACAAGTCTCAGAGCTGCCTCACTGAACATGTTTCTCACCAGGCCTTGCTGCTTCTCCATCCACCCTAGATATAAAAGATACCCACCTTTGAATAAAGGCCATGGAGGGAGCACACCTCCAGCGAAGCTCTCCCTCCATGGCACTGCTGGTGCCAGGACAGGAGAAGCGAGGGCAGCAGCTGGCCCTGAGCACTGCTAAAGGCAGCTGAGGCTCCTGGCTCTGAGTGTTGGAGTTTGGCACTTCATTCTGAACAAGGTTCTGAAGAGCCATGGAAAATGACTCCTTCCCCATTGCTGCTTCTTAGGCTATTTAAGTCTTAACTATGCTTCGAATAACTGAGGAGTACACAAAATAAAATAAAAGATGCTGATCTGAGCTGGCTGATGCAGACAGGTGCTGGATATACATGTTGTTTCTCCACATTACTCAGCCACTGTTTTAACCTTACTCTATGACAAACAGTGCTTCCCTGTGCATAGCTGTTCTGTCCTGGTGGTATACACAGGAGGAGTTTGGGAATCAGATAACGGAGAGGAGATTTTAAAGTGCCCTGAACATAAAGGATAGATGGGAGCTTATTTTCCTGCCTCTGGCAGACAGGAATTTGGAATAATATACAATGATTACTATAATAATATAATACAAGCTCTGGCTTCTGGGGAGGGTGTTCATGAGAAAGCACTATTTTTCTAAATCTCTTTATCTGAAAGGTATTTTGTGCAAATTTGGCTTGAAGCACCTGTCACCCATCAGCTGTTCACATATCTCCTTTAAGAATTTTTTAATTAAAAGTTACCCTATCGTTCTTAAGAGTTAAAAGATTGAAGTCACTTATCACATCTGAACACAGAAAGCCCCGAAGTTCTGACATTACTGTTTCACCCTTCCCATGTAACTGTACTGCTGCAGAATTCACACCTCAGCCTCAAATCTAAAGCAGGAGGCTGCAAGTCTGTCATTAGCACAGCTACTGTACTTCTGTTCCTCATAATGAGTCTATACTTCAGCTGGATTTTTTGGCACTTTGGCAAGAAAGCTCTGGACAGCTGCAAGAGACCTGCTCGATCTGTTTCTGTTTTCTTCTTTGTATCAGTTTTCCACCTGTGAAACCTAAAATCCCACCACCAAGTGCAGCTGCAATTCCTGCCACTTTGAAGCCTGCAAGGAGACCAATGGGACCCCCCACCACTCCTCCAATGACTGCACCTGCCACGGGCAGAGCTGCCAGCTTGTATTTTGCAGCCTAGAAGGAGAAAAAAAAAGGAAAAAGGGTTAGAACCCTTTCCTGTTGCGAGGTGTGTTTTTCTTCTCATTGCTCCTGGCAATGATTTGAATGCTCAGCAATAAATACACTTGACACATTAGTATTAGGAAAAAAGATGCTCTACTATCCACATGTATGAATCCCAAACAATTGAAAACTGAGCTCTCTCACGTATGCAGCTTGGAGCCAGATCTTCTACATGCTACTGGCTGACTATACACACTATTTATGACCTTGTCTCCATCATTAAATCAAGTGAGAAACAGAAAATGCTCAAACTTCAATAGCATGCCTGAATCCAGGCTTGTGGCTTATTAGCAGCTCTCACTGACATCATGTCCATTGGAGCTGCATGTCCCCATTGCTCTGTTGTTTCACACTCATCTGATTCCTGTGAGCCAATCACTGAATGCTCACATCTTTGCAGGTACACCGAAGTAGCATTAGAGTATCACATAATGTGATTTGAAGGAAAAAAAAGTATTTTCTAGTAGCCTGGGTGCGATAGAAAATTACAAGAGAGATTGATTTTTTTTCCCCCTGCTACCTGTGGGTCATTTCTTCCTTATTTCCTTAATTGCTGGCTCCCTCAGCATTAAAGACGGCAGATCAATGGGGTTAATACAGAGGTTGCTGTGAAGCAGAGTACCATTGATCCAGCAGCAGGAGCAGATCCCTACCTTTGCCAGGTTTTTGGTTCCCTCCTCTGTATTCGCAGCAGCACTGTTGACGTGGTCTTCAATCCTGTCAATCTTCTCCTGCTGAGACTAGATGCAAAGGAATTATGAGTGAGGGAACCTGCTGGGAAGCAGCGGTGAGCCAATACACACCATTTTAATGCCTGTAATCAGGGCCCCACAGCTGCTTTCATCTGCCACACACTGCAGCCATGCAGCCTTAATGGTGGTTCATTAATAGGATCTGATAAACTGCGCTGAAATTACAAACTTACTTAAAAAAAAGCTTAACTGTCAAATAATAATATGGTGGGAATATTACACAATGCGTTGCTACTGTTAGAGAAAACAACCCATAACATATGATTTCTAAATCTTCTCTGTGAATAGATGAGCTTGCACTTCAAAGGGGAAAACAATCCAAACTAGCATTTCTGTTTCCTGCTGAGCTTCATGTTCAAAAAAAGGTCTATAAAAAGCATTTATCAGTACCAACTGCAACATACAAAGTTGTGCCAAGAAATCTAAATATCAGTACTTAATTAGGATATTATAAAACACTGACTAGCCTGGTCTGGTATTAAATGTGGAGGCTGGTGGCCCTGCCTGTGGCAGGGGGGGTTGGAGATTCATGATTCTTGAGGTCCCTTTCAACCTGGGCCTGTGATTCTGACTGTGGTTTTCACTTTACAAATACAACAGTAACTACTGAAATATACTTGCTATTGCTTTATCTTTCATTGTTCTCTGATTTAAAAGATTTAAAAGAAGTATTCCATCCTTCCTCAAAATGCAGTAAGATTCCCCTGCAGTCTCTCAGAGAACACTGGAGCAGCAGACAGAGAAGACAGAGAGAGAGTTTTGTGGGTTTGTTCTTATTTATCTCTATGGTACTGAGGCTATTTCGTGCCTCAGATGGCTTACGGTCTCCTTAAATACAAGGCAGTCACAACTTTGTCCTCTTTCAAACTCAGAAAATGCTGAGTCCAGCTGTGGTATCTTCACCTACCGTCTGTCGAAGACCACTGAACAGTTCTGACTCGTCTAATGTCTAATGATGGTTATGTGTAAAATCCAGTCCTGGGAACAGGAACCCTTCCTTTCTAAAGTCCCTTTCCAGCCCAACAAATCTCACGTGTGAAGCAGCACAGATTCTAGAGAAAGAACAAAAGCTCTTTTATCTATCCCAAGCAGCCCAATAGCAAGGGGATTAGATTAAACAATGCTTGTGGCAGTTGAGAATGGAGGGTTTAAACTCCCAGTGGCAAAGGAAGAATTAAACACTGGGAACTAAGCGTGGTCGATAAAAGATGCCACATTTATAAATGTAAAGAAAGAGCATGATGGAGGTGAAGGAAGCTTGAGACTCTTCCTAGTACCCCTGGTTAAGAAATTAAAGTACCTGAAAGATGTTTAACCTGTGCAGTGAAGTCTTATAGCCACTGTTACGCCTGGAAACTATAAGAATGAATGGGACCTGGCTACAAGTCTGATGTCAGCTCTGCAGAGCTGCTTCTAAAGTTCCTCAGGTGGCAAAGGGCATTGGCTACAACATCAGGAGTTGCTCAGGAGCAACTAGCAGCACTAGTGCTGAAATGAAAGAATACTGCCTCCTCAGAAATCTACCTTGCCAGGACCTGAACCAATAAGAACAGAAGAGGAACAAACAACAGTCCTCTTCTGTTACTACTTGAAAACCAGAAGAAAACTTTCTAATTTAGGCTAGATAATTCAATATAAATGTAATAATGATATCCATCATCCATGACTTTGGAAAGTTATCAAATGTACAAATCATCTGAAACTAGAGGAGTATTTACCGTAGGTGCCATGTAGCAAAGTCAGGACTTTTACCTGTGCATATTGGCTAACTGTGGGGAAATACACTGCCTCCATTCAATTGGGGACATCTTCCTGAAGTTCTCAACAGTATCTCTAATTTCATAATCTTAATTTATTTAACACCGGACTGAATAAATTCTGTTAATGTGATTCTGCTATTCTGTTGTTGTTAGTAGCAACTAGCTCAGTCTGCACTCAAATTACAGACAGAAGAACTGCTCTCCTTTTTTCCCCCACTCACCCTCATTTCTGGAAGCTTCTAATACAAAATGCAGAATTAATACTTACACTGACTAACACAGAAAAGTCAGTCACCAACTGGCTAAGCTGAATCAAGTCCTGCAAAGAAAAAAAAAAAAAAGTTATTCTGTAACTTGTTAAAAGCAAGAATACCAACAAGATAGTAAGGGAGTCCCAGCATACCTCTTCTAATGTTTCCCAGGACTCAGCTGCATTTTCATTCTGAGGTATCTCCGGAAGGGGAGAACACATCTGGATTAAACTTTGAGACCTGTCATTTGCTTCTGTGTTGTATGAAGTTTCTGTATGAAAAAAATATGATGTTTATAAATAAACACAATGGAACAGATTGCAGGTGACATGCAAAATTTCTCACTCTTGATGTTTCTCATGGATAAATTAGTATTTAAAATAATTAAAGGCTAGGAACAGCCCCGATAACTACCACACAGGCACTACATAATTTCCTAAAAGGAAGTTATTGCCAAAGAAACAGGCTCATTTCTAACAGTGCACTTTCACAATCAGTTCTGAGCATGATGAGAAACTTACACTGCTGAAGTTAGGGCCAGTCCATTAATTTCCTATTAGCTGAGCTTTAAAAATTTGCAGAAGAAAATTGAGCTTGGGATAAAACCTTCATTTACACGTGATATCTAAACACTGCACTTCCAAAGCTGGTCATTTATTTTATGATTATTGTGCTACCACAGTCTGGCTTTCAGCTGTTTCAGCCTAGGAATAGCAAGAGAAAAACTGTGAAGTAAAAGCGATGAAAACCAAGTACCATGCTGCCAAACACGCAGTGCTCTGTCCCACTGGTAATGGTACTGTGATGATGGCAAACATTTAAAGCTCAGCAGGATAAAGATGTTCTTGAGCACCTTCCTTTCTAAACTGTCTGTGCTGAGTATAAAAGACAGTAAGACAAATTACTGAGGAAAAAATGTGGAAGGTGGCATGGTGGAAGGCAGATGCAATTAACACATACACGCATACCTTCTCCAGCCAAAAGCCTCATCTTGAGCCATTATGGCTGTAATGGACAAGTGCCTAACTATGGATGGGTAATTCAGTGCTAGTTAAGAACAGCAGCAAGTTTGAGTCTGTTGTAAGTAATAGCTTGGGAGTATGAAAAGCAGGCTTGAAGAACTTACGTATCTCAACACAGTGCAAAGATCATGCTAATTTAATAAGATTTCTGAAAGATGGCTACTTTAGTAGGACACTGGTGTTTATTCCTTAGGACGGTGGAAAGCTTAATGTGGGGAAGACTGGAGAGGCATTTCTAACAATACTGTAGTGTAAATATTACATTAAAGTTTTCCATGGAAGCAATGGATGTGCCAAGGTACTGTAACAATATTATATAACTGTTACTGTAACCGATATGAACAATGAAAAATGAATAAAAATAACTTATCTCAATAAAAATTGAGTAATAAAGCATGCTAATACATGGAATTAATTTAAGATAAAATAAAAACATTTTTATAACATGTCCATTGTTCAACATTTTTATCCCAGCATTTCAGAAGACAGCATGCACCAAATCTTACTACTCTCAGATCAATACAGTTCTAACATCAGTAAAGCTGACACTCAGCCATAATTCCTAAGCATGCAGAGAAGCACTGCAACAATGGTGGACTAAGTTTTATTTCAGGCCTGTTTTTTAATTACTTCTATCCCTTTTCCTTTCAAACTCCAGATGAGGAAGGCACTTTAACTTGTACCACCATCACCTACTCTTCCAAAATATATTTTTGATCTGTAACATCAGATTAATTAGAACCACAGAACATCCCATGTTGGATGGGACCCACAAGGATCAAGTCCAGATTCTGGCTCCGCACAGCACCACCCCAACATCAAACCTTGTGTCTGGTCAGTGTCCAGACGCTCCATGAACTCCAGCCCTCAGGGCCGTGCCCACAGCCCTGTGCTGCCCGTTCCATGCCCACCAACCTCTGGTGCAGACCCTTTCCCTCACCCCCAGCTGCCCTCCCCTGACACAGCTCCATGCTCTGTCACTGTCACACAGAGCAGAGCTCAGCGCTGCCCCTCTGCTCCCTGTGAGGAGCTGCAGCCGCCATCAGGCCTCCCCTCAGCTCCTCTGCTCTGCGCTGAGCCAACACAGGGATCTTAGCCACTCTTCACACATCTTCATAGTGCTCCTTTGGACATACTAACAGTTCTCTGTCCCTTTCATATTGCAGCACTGAGAGCTGCATAGGCAGCTGGAAGTGAGGCTGCATACACAGAGCAGAGTAGGACACCCCTTTCCCTCTCCTGGTGTGGCTCTGTTCATGGGGTGCTTCAAGTACAGCATAACTTGCTGGTCTTAACGTTAAACACTCCGTTTCTAAAACAGTCCTTTTCTTAGTACAGTTTATCCTGTATCAAAATGTATGCATTTTTTGGACAAACCAATTTTCCTGAATATTCTGACACCTGATATTGGTTTTGAGCATTTGATCCCATTCCAATCCTTCATGACCCTATTTCAAAACCCAGTTTCTTCTGCCAAGAAATCGTATTCTAACCAGCCACATGCGAGCTCATTTGGTTGAAATTACAATATTCTTAATTCACAAGTGGAAAAAAAAGAAGTCTTTAAGCAAATTTGCCTTCTTACAAATTATGTTCCCTGCTCTAGTCTGTCCTTAGTAACCCATGCTGACCTACTGCAGAAAAGCGCATCCCTCAAAACACAGAAATGACGCTGAAGATTTGAGTGGCACAGAATCAAGAGAACTTAATTTTTCAGTCAGTTTACACTGCTATTATTCTCTAATAGCTAAAAATTAGTGACATTAAAAAGTCTCAACAAAATTCTTCCCTCGATTCCAAAACATAAGTTAAAGAAAAAGAACGATTAGAAAAAAAAAAGGGTAAAGTCACATTTGGGCTGAAAATACGAGTAGGAAACTTATATTCTCTAGTTTATGTTTTATCAAGGCTAACCAATTTTAATAGAACTGAGAATGGGAATGACTCCACCGCTTCCAGCATTTACACAGAAATGCAGTAATACAAAATACCTCCGCAGACCTCACAGAGCAGCTTCGTACCTCATTACATTCAAGATAAAAATCTAATGCTCTGCAATATTCAATATACTGGTTAAAAGATCTTAGTAATTTTTGGAGTAGAGTCTCACCTTTTGTTAATATTTGTTTAAAATGCAATTAAATTTCAGTTCTATTGGATCTGAGCTCAGGTGAAGGAACCACATCATTCACTGACACGCCTTCCAAATGGGCAATTTGAATTTGTAAACTCCTTACTTCTCTACCAGATGGGAAGCAACATGCTACAGAGAATGGGCATACTGAAGCTCCTTTGATTAAGATCAGCAGCCAAGATTTCCTTTCAGGACTGCAGCCTCTAAGCACAAAAGAACAGGCAATACATTGCATCCGTGCTAGCAATTCAACAGAGCTGCTTTCACAGCAGTCAGGCAAACCATAAAAAAACCAAAAAACCCTATATAATTAAATTTAGTTGTCTGCCTTACTGTATGTTTCATTTTAAATGAGATGATCTATTTCTGTATTCCTGAGCTGACATATAGGAGTATGTCATTCCAGTAATGATTTTCTATCTTCTGATCTCAATCTCTGCGATCAATTTCTTGTCTTTTTAAGGTGTGGTTATGCTCAGTCTCCATCATAATTTAAAGATATTTCAGATTTAAAAGCAGTCCTGATCTCTGAAATTACACTGCAGTTCTCACTTGCTATCCATGTAACTGTTAGAAAAGCAGAAGGCCCTTCCAATAAAATAACCGAATGTACTGAGGACAACTGTAGAAAGTTACCAAGAAAAAAGGTGTTTTAAATGATATTCTGATTGTAATACAGAAGAGGTCATAAGGAGCTTGAAAGTAATGGCTAATACAGATAAATACCAGAGTTGCCTATCCTAAATCTCAGAATAAGACCAAAGACAGCGAGCACCCCAAAAAAGAAGTATCAACAAATTCAGCAAACTGGTTAATAGAACCTATAAGAAAGAAATTCCAAAAGGTCAAAGAAATGCAGAAGAGCTAAATAAATGGTAGCGAGAAAGTTTCCAAGAACTGCCATCAGAGAAATACAAAGGAAGTATAAGTACATGCATTGCCAGGTGAAGAAAAATGGATGACAGGATGACACAGAGCTACATGAAGTCAGTCTTTCCACAAAAAAGCAGCTGTAATCTGACACTTGATGCAATTAATTTTAACAAGAAGGCAAAAGAAAAGGATAAAGAAAACAGGTTCAAAATATTGAGATGTATTTGAAACCTGAAGTGTCTGATGAAAGTCACTCCAGATATTTAAGAAACAACCTTGGAAAACATATTTTTCTCTCTGTAGAGAGCATGAACAGTATCCCAGAGGACTGCAAGAGAACAAACTCAGTTATCTTCTTTTATTTGGAGAGGAAGGAGGATGCAGCAAATAGCCAGACTTTGATACCCACAATGGTATTAGGATAAATTCCTGAACAATCAGCTCAGAAACATCCGAAAGCTAAAAGATGCTGAAAGTGTTGAAAATAATGAAGAATCATATATGTCAGAAGCCAATTAAATCACTTTTACTGGTCTGGTAAGAAGACATGAATTGCAGATTTGATGCAACTTGTTTTTTGCAACACTTACCAATACTACTACTACACACGATGTTCTTGAAAGCCCATTTTTCTAAATCAACTTTTCTTTCTGTTAGACTTACTTCCTTGCTAATTACACTTGAAACAGTTCCTGTAATTCTTTATATAGCAGCAAGAAGGGTCGTGAAATAAAATGTGAGGGCAGGTTCTTCTACAATGCCATGGACTGAAAGCACACCACTTTAAAGATGCATGAAATTGGCCAACAATTTTAAACAACGCTGCTACTGAAGTAATAAATCTAATTACTATTATGTAGAAGGATATAACTGATAAAATCAACTTTCTCACAGATTAATAGTAGAGAATGCTGGCTAATGCCACAGCAGAGTAAGCATTTCCCCTGGAGGCAGAATGGTACAAGAGAATGAGAATCTATTTTGTGGAGAAAGGAAGGAAAAACAGCCAACATCTGACTTGTTGCATGCTATAGTACATTTGCAAAATCTTCAACTTAAATGGATTTATAATATTTTCTGCTTTTTTCTGTTACCAAAATCAAATGCTAAAGAAAGAGGTACCCTCTTTTTCATGGAAGGCCACACCTACTCTGTTTCTTAAGATACTTAACTACTTATCAAAACTCAGTAGTGGGTATTAAGAAAAGTGTGGCATAGTGAAAGAAAATCCACTTCTGAATTAACAATTGTTATTCAACTCAAATCTCTTTAGTTTCTTTCATTTGTATTTAGTCAAAAGTGCTAAATGGACACAATGATATAGATACAATAGATACAGAAATGAAATTCTACTACCTCCTCCTACAGTTGCAGATCTGGTTAAGGAGGCATCCTCCTGTCCTTCTAGTTGCCTTTTAAGTTCTTCTGCAGATTCAGAATGGAGCTGCAGGAAGTGTTTTATGGCAGATGAAGCTTCATCTTTCACTGGATTTATCATTTGTTGCAGAACTGGGATGTCTTCCTGTCGGACTCGCAAACAAAGTTTTTCCATCTCTCTCATATTGGCTCGAAGTTGCTGTAACAATTTTAATATATTTTATATATATTAATATTTAATATATTTAATGCCTTCTGTGGTAGGCATTTAGGAAGTAACTATCATTTTGACCAGTTACATTTTCTAAGCGATCATAAAAAGTGCCATTTCTAAGTTTTAGTAAACTAAGAGAAATAAAACCTCTAAAAGTCCCTACTTTAAAAGAACCTTTTTGTTCTTGGCCACCTCTCCTCTAGATCCGTTCTTCTTTCCAGCCTGCACTGTTTGAATGCTTTTGATTCACTTAACAAAGACCCTTCCTAATGTGGTTACAGCCGTTGCCTCCAGCCACACACTAAAACCTCCCTTTGAACATCTCCTGGGTCTCCTAGATTCTGCTGTTTTATGATCCAGAGCTATTCCCTGGTCTTTTTGTACCGCTCTTGCAGAAAAGTCACCCCAAAAAACTCTGCAAAGAATTCCTTGCTTCACATGCCACAACTTAAAGCCTCTCTGTTTTGAACGAATGGCCAACCTCTACTCTTTGAAGTCACTACTTCACTGAAAGTACTTCTGAGTGCATTTGACTTGGAAGCACACCTAGATCATAACCAGTTTGTTATGTCTGTTGTATTTTTCAAATTTTCTTGTGCAACGTCACTCAATTTTCTACAATAAAAAAGAAATGGTGGCAGTAATTCTCTCTTCAATGGAATTTGGAAAAAAACAAGTTTGTACACACAGTGCATGGAGTAGATGTATTGGTCAGAATCTTTCTGGAAGTGTCCTACCTTCTGTAAAAGCAATTAAGCCACCTGTTCCAGAAGAGTAAGAACCGAGTATCAAGGAAGAGGTGGCACCTATTACCTCTTTCAGTAGTATCAGCCAACCACAAAACAAGGGAGAAATATTTATTTAAGTCATCCCCATCAATATTTTTGTTTCCTTGTTGTCAACTTCATCCACTTCTCCAAGTTAAGAGACAGGCTTTTGTTTAGAGTTTCAACTAAAATATTTAAATGATCATAGAATCACAGAATGGTTTGGGTTGGAAGGGACCTTTAAGATCACCTAGTTCCAATCATAGGTAAGGACACCTCCCTCTAGACCAGGTTGCTCAAAGCCCCATCCAGCCTGGCCTCCCATGCTTCCAGGGAGGAGGCATCCACAACCTCACTGGGCAACCTGTTCCAGTGTCTCACCACCCTCACAGTAAAGAATTTCTTCCTAATATCTAGTCTACATCTGCCCTCTTCCAGTTTAAACCATTTCCCCTTATCCTGTCGCTACATGCCCTTATAAAAAGTCCCTCCCTACAGCTTTCCTGTAGGCCTCTTCAGGCACTGAAGGCTGCTTTAAGATACTTCTGGTGCCTTCTTTTCTCCAGACTGAAGAGCCCCAGCTCTCTCAGCCTATACTCATATGGATGTACTCCAGCTCTCTGATCATCCTCATGGTCCTCCTCTGGACCTGCTCCAACAGCTCCACGTCCTTCTTGCGTTGGGGGTTCACAATTCACCTAATTCACTTTGCAATTATTGAAATTATTTTGGTGTCTGTGACCGGTTTGGTCCTTTGCCAAAATATTTACACAAGTTGCATAAAGTCAAGATACTATCTAAATAAAGTGACTGCTCCTTAGAATCTGTGTTTTTACTGTTGTTTTTGTTTTTTAAATAATAAGCAACTGTGGTGATTAATGCACTTCAGAATGCAATTGTTTGTGATACTCAATTTTCCCCAAACTATCATTTTTATTTTGTAAAGACATCTTTATGGACAAAGGAGAAGGATTACTAAGATACAGAAATATCTCTAATTACAAGGGTTTAAAGCGGATAGGAACTACTCACAACTAGCAAGAATAACCTGTGTGCAGGCATCTCCTGTGACATAAGTTTTTGTCTAGGGCAAAAATTTCATTGCCTAGGCATTTAAAATCTGGAAATGCATGCAACTTCTCTTTCTCTAAAAAATGAACAAAAGAAATTGATAGCCCAAATTATACTACTCATTGTTTTAGGGCACAGTTTTTATGTTTTTTTTTTTTTTTTTTTTTAATAAGACTTCAATAAAAACTATATTCATTGCATTACATTATAAGGAGATAAAGTGATTTATATTATTCATTCCACTATTTACCAACTGTTTAAATATTCTTCTCATAGCAGAACAAAAGAATGGATTAACACCAGGGAGTGGTTAGGAAAATAAAGGGTTTTTTTTCAATAACAGAAACCGGGTTCAGGTAATAATGCCTTAGGAAAGCAATCTTGCATACCTGAAAAAGCAGGAAGTAATTGGAACTTATTTTATTTATACACACCAGCAGAACTAACATTTTTAATGTGCTTGAAAAAAATAATAGAATTATAATTAGAGAAGGAAAATAATTCAACAACAAATTCAAGTAATGCTGTATGAGACACGTTAGGCAACCAAAGAACTATTGATTCATAAAAATCATTTGTCAAATTAATACAAGAATATTCTATTGTATGTTTAAATTAATACTATTACCAGTCAATTTAGGCTACATTATTTAAGATTAACCCCAGGTAAAAACAGTAATTAACAAAAAAATAAATAGGGAGATGGACACAATAAATAATTTTGCAAGGTATCAAGTTAAATTAGAAACATAGTGCAATAATTTTCTACATACATTCATCTTAATCTATCTCCCATGGTCTCCCCGAGAGCACTGAGAAAGGGAGAATGCTATCATTGTCACAGTACACAACATGCCAAAAGTCTCATTTTATAAAACCTTGGAATTTAATTTAAAAGACCAAATAGGACTATCTAGATGCAACATTTCATTATTTAGTTTGCAGGAACCATACACAGAGGACTGAGAGAAGGTGATTGTGCTGTTCTGTTTCAGGAATAAAGATACTATCCCGACTTTGGCTTTAATAGAAACAGAAAATGGTAAGTCAAACAAAAACCTGTTGTCTAGCAGCCAAGCAGCCTATAAGAAACAGTGTCGACTATGAGTTTGGTGTGAGTTAATAATGCTTCCAAAGCAGCTTCTTAAAAAGGAAAGTTTCCCCGATGGAATTAAGATGTAGCTCTGTGAGGGATTTACAGCACTGTAAATACAGCTAGAGCAAATTACTAGTATAGCAAAAGCATGTGTATGATGACAGAATGGCTTGGATTGGAAGGAACCTTACAGACCATCTTGTTCCAATCCCCTGCTATGGGCAGGGAAACCTCCCTCTAGATCAAATTGCTCAAAACCCCATCCAGTCTGGCCTCGAACACTTTCAGGGATGAGGTATCCACAGCTTCTCTGAGCAGCCTGTGCCAGTGCCTCATCAATCATCATCATGAAGAATTTTTTCATATATCCAATCTAAATCTATGCTTGTTCAATTTAAAATTATTGCCAGGTAAAGGGTCTTTCTCCATCTTTCTTATAAGCTCCCTTTGTATATTCAAAGTCCTCAATGAGATCTCCCCAGAGCCTACAGGATCTACAGGCTGAGCAAACCCAGCCCCTTCAGCCTGTCTTCCTAGGAGAGGTGCTCCAGCTTTCCTCCAGATCCACTGTGTCAGGTCCATGTCTGTCTTGTAGTAGAGACTCAGCTACTGTACAACGACCAGAGGTGCTCAAATTTTCAAAATCTTGAACAGAAGCTTCAAGAGAGAGAAACTCCAAGGCATGGCTAAGTCTAATCCTTAGTTTCACTGCACATTATTATACTGCTGATCAAAGATAAACATTTGTGAGAAAGAAGACAGAGGAATCAAATAGTGGTATTTGCATATTTGGTGAAATGTAGTTTTAGTACCTCTTGGTCTGTGGATTTGGAAACGACTCTCATTCAATTTTTTGTCAATTAAACAAGCTAACTGTAATCAGCCTAGCAAGGGCCCTAAGCCCTGCTGTGAGGAGATGCATCTCAGGAGCTCACCAGGGTGTAACCTGATAAATGCTATAGAAATGCAAGTGGCTGTGACTTCTTTTCATAATCATTTTCATGGGACAGCAAGGAAGGCAACACACAACGCTGTTCTCATTCATGCAAACTCTTCAGTTCTGAATTCACTAAATTCAGCCTAAAAGTCTCAGAATTTTTCTTCATAATATATGGAATTCTGGTCTGTTAGCTTTCAAAAAACAAAGCAGAACAAAATAACTCTTTGTTTCAAATGGCTTTCTCACAGAAAAATGTAGGATAACTCTGGCAAACTCTTTGTGAAATCATCCCTTCAAAGAGTGATCTGTTGTCATTACTTCATTTCTGATAGTTACTTATCTAATTTGGTTTCCAAAAGACTTCTTCATGAAGAGCTACACCCTTCTTAATACAATACTGTAGGATTTCATTATCCTAATTGCCACAGTTTTTTCTCATGTCTAACAGAAATGCAGAGGAAAGCATGGCCTGTCTTCAGTGCAGCAATCTTTCAAGTCTGCAAGTGGATAACATGCCATTGTCAGACATTTCTCAAATAAAAAAATTACAATTTTTCTGCCTTTCCAAATAAGTTCCATTTCTTCAATTTCTGATCTTTTTCATTGCTCTCCTGAATACTCCCTAACATGTCCACAACCTCTACAAGAGAGGTGTCCAAACAGGAGAAGTCCTGGGATCCTACTAATGCTGACCAAAGAGACTGTATGGTATTGTGCACTGACTGCTCTCTGGTTTATGTATCTCATGTTGTTATTTGGTGCTTTTTTCTGTCACTGTCACTATCACACTGCAGGCTCACTTTTACTCCGTGCCCCACAAGTTCTCATCTATAGAGCTACTATCTGAAGAGTAATTCACATGCTGCATTTACTCTGTTGGTGATTCCTGCCTAAAGACTGTCTTTGTCACTATCCAAAATCAGACTGATCTCAACATCATTATACATTCTAATCCTGTCCTCTCCAACAGAATCCCTAAGTCCCTCATGGCTTCACGCCATTTGTTATACAACAGAAATAATATTACATGGCTATTATTTAATGCTTTCATCCCTAGGTCTCAGAGGACTTTATTGGGATAAGGTTCACCATTCACGAATGGGCACAGAACTGAGGTAGGGATACAAAGTGAGCCCAATTTTTCCAAACTGCACACAGATTTGGAGGTAAGAGATCCACCAGCATGCTACATTATATGAACATTACCAGAAACACTGCACCAGCTACACCAGTCTCTTGTGTGCAGGTGACTTCATGACATTTGGGAACAAGTAACTGGTGAAAAAAAAATCAACAAAAAACAATGGAACTTCCATGTAACTGCAGGCAAACACACATGGTGACCTGCACTGCCATGTCATGGCACTGAGCCTGGGCCAGGGGCAAATAACAGCACAATGGAAAGACGTAGTTAAAAAGAGCATTAGATACATCACAGTGCTTCAGTGTTGACCCAAGAAGAGGCTCTGCCACCAGGATAAACAGTGTGTCTGCATGGCTCCACCTTACATGAATGTCAATGGAGTGTGAGGAGGCCAAAGACCTTGGAAAGGAGATAGAACTTTAGATTTTTCCAGAACTGGTGGAGATACCACATGTTGTGTGGAAAAGACCAAAGTCATAAATATAAAATGATCCTGAAACTCGAGTACTATCTAAGGCAACAGCAGCTACTTTAACATTCTCCATGGAAGTATCTGCCTCAGACTCTCATCCTTGGCAATACTTATATCCCAGAGCAAATAGAAACTCCAGCGTTTCACTTATGCTTCCTCCATCAGCCTACGTAGCTCCCAGTGCCACCAACTAACTGAATCATTGTGATCAAGCCAGTATTACATTCAGTCTCTGCCATCATTATTCTCTTTTTCTTCTTTATTAAGTGTAACGTCATACTCTACTTCCAACAATTTACACTTTAAATGATTTATGCTGAAATAGTACATGGAAGCCATATGATCTGCCACCTCCAATGAATCAGTCCCTTTTTATCTCCTGTCTTCTTTGTGATTTCAGCACTCCTCCCATTCTGCACGTTGTTGTTCCAGTTTAAGAACCAAATAGCACCTCTAAATAAAGCTACCATCCAAACCTCTCTCAAACATAAATAAAATTTTTCAGGAAGTATTACAATAGCTTAGTTGTGTAAATGTTCTCTTGTCATCGTTTACTTTCTCTGGACTTCATTCAAAGTATTGTTACAAAGGATATATGGTAAAAATTTCCTGGTGTAGGTCAAATAAACTCTAAATTATGGCTATATGTACCCTACAAATAGCAACAGGCTGCAACAATGAACTGATTTTACATGACCCTTCATTGATACCATAAACAATTGCATATACAAGAGCTATTTACTCAGGGTGTCTTCATGCCCCACACTGATTTTCCATTTCCTCACTTTCCTTTTTAGAAGTTTTTCCTGTGGCATTCAGTCACCAGAAAGAAGAGGTATACACTTATGCTCATCTATACTTCTATTAGAATTTTGACCATCATCAAACTTAAAACAGAAGTAATTATTCTGGGTAAACTGAAAATTCAGAAAAATGGCTAATTATGTGCACATGGATTAAATGTAGAGTGGCTGTGCATATATTTGTCTAAAACCTGTGGCGGATGCCTTGGGTCAATATTGACTTAGGGATTCCTAATGTATTTTTACAACATCTAATTTTGAGAGCAAAGTGTGTGCTGCGGAGAACATTTGGTATCACAATAATTAATCTGATTTCTTCGCAAACAAACAGATCACAAGTCCATTGGTAAACATTTAAACAGCTTACAGCAAACACATTCTACATGTCATATAATTTATTATCAACTAATCCAGACTACTAACTATTTAATTAAAATAGAGAGCTACTCTACACTTCTCGCAGATCCAGATCCAGATCCTTATTTGGCCCTCTGGGTATCTGAATATGACCAGCTTGATGCAGAACTTGCATCCTGATCTATAAGAAGTAAAGACTAAATAAAAAGGAATAAAATTTATTCTGTCTGAAAGTGAAAATCACAGGCTTTAGGCCTCAGCCACACATAAATATTTCTAGAGATAAGTATGATATTTTATTACTAAGAGACGTCACATGTTAAAAAACAACATCCTCAGCATGACTGCTGTTTCTGTAATTTTTGATAGTTTTGTCATGGCAGATAAATGACACTGAACATAAGGTGCCCCAAGAGAAGCCTCTCTTACCCTTCAGATGTGAATGTAGATTACAGCACAGACACACAGACACAGGCAAACACCTGAACAGGACTGATTCTGCAAATCCTTTTGGCATCCTTTTTTAATGCTACAAGGAATAAACTTATTTTATGCTCAAATGTCAAAAATGCTTAGTCAAAAACATAAGCACTCAAATCTCCAAATAACAGAAAAATTCAGTGGATTTCATATATAACTTCTAATCATCTACAGTAAAAAAGCTCATTAATACCTTCTATTCCTCAAAAAAAGGTAACTCTAGCTCTGCCTTCTGCCTAGTGCTGTTGTTCAATTACAGTGAAGTTCTTTCCAAGTTTTTTTTTTTTCCTTTTCCATTTTTAGTCTGGCCTAATTATCCATAGGGAAAGTATTGCAATAAGCATGGTATTTTAAAATTTTAAAATATGATGTTTTAGGACTGTGCCATTCCCACTGGCAAGGCCTGCTCGATGCAGGATACGTTACAAAAGGTTTGGTCCAGTAACGAAGTCTTGCCCCTGCTCTGAAAAACAACTGTAAAATCAACACAGGATGCCTCTCCTGCTGTCTAAGATCAGTCTGTTACCAGTTTTGCCAGTACTAGTTGCTGTACCTGCATCAGCAAAACTTCTTGTGAAGATCTGGCTTTTGTGGTTTTCTGCAGTCTATTTTGGCTGTGTACTACCAATGTCTGGCATTACCTTTGGCACCCATTTTCATCAGGACATGCTTTTTTATTTTTTTAAAAGCAGATATGAGATTCCTTCTGTGCTGAGTTATGGTTGACTATGCATGAAATCAATGAGATGATACCATGCAGACAAACGGGCCTGGTGCTTCATCCTTTGAAAATACGATGCATATAATAATAGATTTGCACATCAAACTAGTAGTGCAGTTGTTCCATGTTTGGTCTGAAACTATGCTTCAGGATTAACACTGTCTCATTATCTTACCATTTTCTAACTCAATCATGTAATAGGATATTTCACAAAATGCCAGTCTCCCATCCCCACTTCACATAAAGCTGTATGCAAATACTAGTTGGGATATCAGCAGTCACCTATGCACTTGAAATCGTACACAGTATCCGAAAAACTCACCATAAATTTACACAAAATAATTTAATATAAGAACTTGAAAAGATGACTAGAAATTATTTGTTCAAGAACTCTGAACATTCCTACTGACATGCCATCCCACACGCTTCAAAACATTTCTGACGGTATTTGCCTCATAGGACAAAACTAAGAAATCCCTAACCTTTTAAACAAAGCAAAGCAATACTATATTTCAGGCAAATCCCTCTGTAAATATACTTCTCTGTAAAGATCTGCCCCTAAGGCATCAGGTATTATATATGCAATTCATTTCCATTAACATCACTATGATTTTAATGTCCTTACCTGAACTGTTCGTCCTGCATTAATGTGCTCTTCATGCAATCTGTCCCAGAGTCTGCATCTTTGATACTAAAAAAAAAGAAAAAATATGCCATATAATTGCTTTTTCCCCTCCCCATGTGGCTAAGCAGAAAAAGGAAACCTCTTTAATTTTCTCAAATTAACAGTAAAAAAAAAGCTGAGTCATAGGCATTCCTGCTGCAAAATCAGAGAATTAAATGGCAGTGTATTTTGTGGATAATTTTGCACAACATATTTTCATTGAATCACAGATAATTCAGGTTTTGGTATTGGTTCTTAACAGCAAAGAAATACAGCAGCATCCCAACACTGCTGTGGCATAAATCACTTGGTGGCCAGTAAAAGGAAGGAAAGAGCAAGGAAAAGGAACCAAGGTGTGGAGACTGGTCACATAGGACAACAAGGTATCTGATATTATTTACAAAGAGAATCACACTCATTACACAACACTACTGTTTACATTTTCACTTTCCCTTTTTCCTATGTAGTTACACAGTTAAGATGATCACCAAGGCAAATCTGGCACCCGTCTGAAGCTCCACTGGTGTTTTAATGGGAAACAATCCACATAGCACTTTACACAGGACAGACCAGAGTCATTATTCCATTAGCTAAATGCAAGTTCTGCAAAATCACTGCATATCAAGACATACAAACCTTTTCATTATTAAAATGTATCAATCCCTGCTACCGCCTGTTGATCTAAGTAACATACGTGATCAAAGCAGAGAATGCCCTGAGTAAAATAACAGAAAAGCAGAAGTTACGAATCCTGGAACAGGTGATAAAATCATCAAAGGAGAGATTTAAAGTGCTAGACAATATTAGGATGTTCTTTTAAATTGTTTAAATAACAAAATATCATTTTTTTGTATGTATTTTTATGTAAATTTTAACTCCCCAGTTTCCTAATATGCTTTGGTGCTAATTAAAATACCATTTTATCAACTATGTGCATATTTTATTGATTATCTCTCTGGTTACAGAGGCCAGGGTAATGAGGATCACTCTGTTTGCTAAAACATGACAAGAAATAAGAAGTTAGTCATATTCAGAGAAAACTGTTCCTTCATGTTACAATTTTGAAGTGCTTTCAAGGAGAAAACACTTAACATTCAGTTAAGTCATATTAAAATTATTTTTCTTGAAAACGAGCAACTTCTGCATAAATTATTACACTATTAAAATTATAGCCATTACTCTTTAAAATAAAATTCACAAAAAGCCTGGATTAGCATTGGGCCTTCCAGTTCAGTTATCCCTGAATAAGTAATAAGTACTTCTGAGGGTGAAACAAGAAGAGTTTGGGAAAAAATATATATATATATTTTCAGTTTCAACTGACTGACATTATAATGTTCACATTCTCAATAATAAAAAAAGTTTTCCAATTGAGAAGAAAAACAATTCCTTAAGAAACCCTTCCTGCTTTTCACCGTTTCTAGAAATGCCCAGCAAATGTATGGCCTCAAACAACATCATGACTAAATGCATCCAGAGCAATGACATTCATGTTGTCAGAGAACTCTTCCTCATTGACCTACCTTTGTCACCCATCAGAAAGTAGGCCATACTACTGCCCAATGTTCACCTTGTTTGGCTCAGGGACAAGACACAGCAAACTTTGAACACAGAAACTACCTCTATTCAGCATTAAGAAATACACATAAAACTGAGGTCCACAAATTAAAAATGCCTACAGAATACTCACATATTTAATTTGTGCTACAGCCAAATAGTCACACTCCACATCAGAAATACAAAACATAAGGTTACTTTTAGACACTCAATCTCTTTGCCTGCTTGCCTTTTTCTAAGACTGTCTTAAAAAGACTTTCACATTTACGTTTTGAATCCATTCCGTTTCTTTCAGAAAGTATTTACTAGACATGGAAAAAACTGAAAACTTTTCAGAATGCCTTCTGCATTCATTTTAGTAGCAGGCTAAATCTTAATTAATGTCAGTTTGAATAATAGAAGTCTTAGGAAAATGTATACATTGGGATGAAGACAGCAGTTAAGACTCAGATTTCTGTGCTCCTCATTTTGTGTCACCTGTCCTTCAGCCATCTTCTCAGCATGTCAGCGGGCTCATGTCAAAGAGAACAAGTGTTTCACAAACTACTTCAATTGAGTGTAACAGAGAAAAGATTGCTATGGTTTACACTAATTTTTTTTTTTTTATTTTTCCTTAGGGACTGTTAATCCTCCCCAGCAAAGGGAGGATAGCGTGCTAAAACCCCCATCTTCCTTTCACCTGAAAGGAACGAACAAATTTGAAGCTCCTTTGGATAAGGATGCATTTTATTTCCTGTTTCAGAGTGAAAGAAAACAAGAAATCTTAAGGTTAAAAAAAAAAAAGGAAAATAATTTTAAAAACCCACAAGCATAGATTACCAATTCCTTAATTTTGAAGTCTTCAGGAACTCACATATGAAACACTGGACTCAAAACGGTGTTTCTCTCATCTTTGAAAAGCAATACTATGATGGTGGATTTATGGTATACACTTTCCTTGGAAAGGTGTACTCAAGGTCACATTTCATTATATATTGATTTTATAGTTTCTTCAAACAGTGATTTAGTAGATTAATTGTTTGGACTATCTCTGGAACCTCAGGTTTAAATCAATATTCATGAAATGAGGTTAGAGATATTGGCTTCATCATAAGTAAATAATGTTGCTGCTCTAAGCAATTTGACATAATTAGTAATTTTTGCTTAAAAGTAGCCTGTAAAATAAACAAGACTAGATTCCACAAAATTATCCTTTTACCCCCAGGGGTATTTGGTTTGCATGACTGAAAGTTAAATTTACAAAAAAATATTTTTGAGAGAACTACTTAAGCTGCTGATGCCGACAGCATGCAGAAATGCTGTAACAGTCATCATGGCTAAAATGCATATAAAAGATATACAAGTGTAAATCACTATGGAAGTATTTCAACTAAACTATTGCTAGAGTCCTAATAACCTAAAACTAATTTGAGGAAAAGATTTCAAATGCAGGTTTGATGTATTTTTATTGCACTCTCATAAAGCTGTCAAAAATGTGAAGTTTGGAATAGTAATAGTTCTTACAACTTGGTGTTTAAAAAATAAAGAAACTTTCAAATTTTAAGAACATTACCCTAAGTGTGGACTTTTCAAAGAATAAGGCATTCAGACACTGGTTTTATACTTGGATGTATTACTTCTCATAAATGTTTATGTTATATTTCTAATCAATACAGAGTTCTGAATTTGTCAGCACTGCTGAATTGCTCCTGACACAGCTGCCAAGTGTTTATTTAAAAGTTTTATTAGTAGTTACTTGTTTCTAGTAATTCCACTTAGTAATAATTCAAATATCAAATCTGCCAAGATTTGCATCATCTAGAGATGCAGAATTTTTTATTAAAATTAGTCTGAAGAAAGACAAATCTATACTAAATGTTTTGGCTTCCATAAAAGAAATGTTCTGGAGGAAATGCACTTAATTTTAAGATCAGTTTACAAATATTTAAGAATTGTTCTGATATGCAAATTTCTTAATTAAGTCAGCATGAATGATCTGTTCAGTCAGTAATCTAAATAAACTCAAGAAATGCCCCAAATACTTTTAGATTGCATCAGATTTTTACATTAAAATATACACTACTCAATAAAGCATGGTATTTTAATGAGGCCAACCAATGCGATCACAAGAACACTGGCTTGTATTTCCTGCAATTAAATTGTGGCTAAGAATGAGCTTCTCTGGCAGTGCTTCAAACAAAGTGTTAAATCACAACTAATCTAAAACCTCATTTCATCCCTAGTGCTACTATTTTCTGAATTTTCTTCTAGACACAGAAAGCCATCCTTATAAAGATTCCCCTTCTGTCTGCAGAATAGGAATGCTTAACTCATTTGAGTTGCTGGGCCAGTAAAAATGCCAGTTGATCAACACAAGGCTGAATTAAGTGGAATGTATTTCACCCCTTTCCTGACACCATGGTAACTCTATCTGGCTAGATACAGAGTAATTATTCCTTGTTTAAATACCTAAGAGATTTCCAGTAGCATCAACAAGTAGCTGCCCACTCCTCCTCACCAGGTAGGTGCTGTTGCTAAATGCGGCAGCTCCCAACACCATCCCTCACACTAATCACTTCTCTGTTTCTCATTACAGCATTCAAAGCCATAGGAAGCCCCTCGGTAGGGAGTTTATGGATGGTAAATAAGTGAGGGTGTGGGGTTTTTTTGTTTGTTTGTTTTTTTACCTAAAAAACTCTGCCTCTGTGCAACCAAGAGATCCCTCTTTACGCTGCTTCCAAAGGCAGCTGGGAAACTTCTGGTTAAGAGAAAGAAGGCAACATTTAGCTATCAAACCTGTCTCTATTTGAATAAAACAGCCTGCATGGAAAAAACACTACAAAGCTCTCCTCTAAGAACCCTCTGAATCCCATCCTATTCCGTATCATTCTTTACCATTAACTAGCTCTATGGCCATGTGCACCAGAATATGCACACACTGATACTAGATGATACTAGAAGCTTCTCCTGAGGGATTTAAAAGTTGAGGCTCCTTGCTTCCCCAGTATTCTCACCCAAAAGCAAGCTAATACTGATTTTGAATCACTACTGCTCTGTAGTCTGGCTACAGCACAAAGGAATTCAACAAATTGTTCTTGGTGGGAGAAGCTGGAGATCAGCTTCTGGCCACTAGAATAAAATGGGGCTGCTGCAAAGTGGCAGGTTCCAAGGCAAGAAAATGCTGAATCCACTGGCATCTAGGTAATAAAATTTATTAGACAAACAATGAATAAAGTGTAAACAACAGGCTGGAAAAATACAGTTCATCTCATTAAGAAGCCACTGCTTCAGGTAAATATCGTACTACTAAACTTTTCAATTTGTGAATATTGCAGTTCATATCCTAATTGCATCCTTAATACGCTCTTACAAGAAAACAGCCCAACTATTATCTGCCATCACTAGTCCTAGCAGTACCAGATCTTCCTTCTCTATCTCAGTTCTTTCTATCTTCTCATGATCAGTCACTTCTGCACTGTCAACTTCCATCCCAAGGTACTTCTTCACAATTCTTCATCTAGGAATGAGCTAGGAAGTTTCCTTTTGAGCATGCTCCAGCATTGGGTAAATCAGTAACCTTTGGTTAGTGGAGTTTAACCAGCATCTACTGAGCATCTTCAAACAATCTTTTTTTATTTTCCAGAATCATTCCTTTTGACCAAAATACAGCACACTTCCAGAGGCACAGCAAAATGTGCAGTCTTTCCAAAGACCACCCCACAAACAAACCACAAGTGACTGTTTCAACTACGTCACTACATTTCAAAGAAATGACTACTAATAACCTACTGTTCACTTACAATCACTTAAGCTAAGCATTTCTCATAAGAATAGATGGCTATCGCTTAAACACACTATTTCCTGACTACATTCTCAGAAACTATACTACGATTTGTTTTTCCTCTTCCCCATCCTCAAGCTACTCCCCATCCTTCAAGGCAGAAATCTTGTACAAAAATGATTACCTATTTGGTAAAGTTACAGTAAAGTAACAAGCACTTCTTCCAAGTCACTCACTCCCTTATTTATTTAGTTATTTTTTTGGTGTCACAGAATTGCGGGGGTTGGAAAGAAACTCAAGAGATCATTGAGTCCAACTCCCAGCTAAAGCAGGTATCCTACAACAGGTCGCACAGCTAGGAGTCCAGGTGAGTCTTGAATATCTCCACAGGAGACTCCACAACCTCTCTGGGCAGCCTGTTCCAGTGCTCCGTCACCCTTACTGTAAAGAAGTTCTTCTGCGTGTTAGTACAGAACTTCCTACATTTGAGTTTTAGGCCATTACTCCTTGTCCTATCATTATACACCACTAAGAAGAGCCTGGCCTCATTCATTTGCCTCCCTTTAGATGTTTATTAACATTAATAGTAATTTAGTGAATCTCTTACCACCTTTCTTGACAAATCAATTTCTCAGTTTCCGCAGGCTACATGTTTTTTTTTAACCAGTAAGCAGAGAGAGGGGATGTTTGAATCTGATCACTTATATAGCTAATTGCTACAACTGTCCCTTGGTCTCTTCGGGCTGCATCCATCAAATAGCTCTTATTCAAAGAATTTCTGATGATGGTTAAAGAGTTAACACAGCAGTGTGGATGCAGTCACTTTTTTTTTTTTTTTACAGAATAGAGAGGTTTAATAATAAGGACATTAGGCATTTCATTCTACATCTGCCCTGGGCATGTTTATTTTATTAGTATTTGAAGCACATACAAGAATTTAACTCAACGGAAGCATATTCAGTTTCATTTTCACATATGAACTAGTATCAACCAGAAGCATTTAAACAGGATAAAATCCACGCGTCACCTTTCAGCGCGACTGCTGTAAAAAGAACTACATTAGCAAAAAGTGAACACTAACCTTCTCAATATTTATTTGGTGTTTTCTTAATCTTTCCAAATCTGTTGGAATTGCCACTTTAATGAACTTCTGAATGGCAGGTTCAATTCGACGGAGCCTAACTTTTTCATCATCTTCAGACATCCTAAAAGCACCTTCCAAAGAAGGCAATACTTGCTACTCGTCCAGTATACCTTTACCAAGGTATAACTCCCTAAAAGAAAGAGAGAGGAAAAAAAATTGCAGGCTCACAAGAATATAGTCATTTAGATTTTTAAAAGAAAGCAAAATAAGGTAATTCAGCTTTTCTAACAAAACTGTGTTTGAGTACAGTATTACCTACCTAAAAATTGATACCCTATTAGCATTTTTATTTGCATTTGAATGCATTATTCCCATTTATTTACAGGGTTTGGGGATCTCCTTTCACAAATAAAATTTAACTGTAACAAGAAATAGCTAAATAGTTAAGGTAGATGCAAATAAAGATGCATAAAGATAGGTGGAAGCCCTTGTTGAAATAACATTTGTGATTAGATGCTTTCCTTGAGCTCAAGCTCTGCCAATTTACATCCTGAAACACCTTTAAAATTGTAACACACATCCTGAAAAGACAGTAATTCTGGAAGTTCACTTTCTAGAAAAAGTAAGAGCTTCTGACTGAAGACTTCTACTCCAAATTGCAGTTGTCCTGAAATCACCAAGGTATCACCCAGCAGAGAGTACGAACAGGTTACTGAAATATTTGCAGAATCAGCACACAAGAAGCTTGAATTCTGTTCTCTGCATATACATAAAACTTAATTTTCAAGTCTCCCTTCTCTAAAATAAGATATGTATGCAATAACATGCATATAACTGTACATAATATCATTTATATATGTGCACGTGAGTAGCGTAAAGGAATGTCATTATGCTGAATGCACATAAAGGGCAAGAAAAACTACTGTGAGATAATTTTGTAATTTTAGTACTGTATAAACAGAGGTTATTCAAATGAGATTTTCTTTCTTTACATTCTTTTTTTAACAAAAACAACAGATTGAATTGATGGTAGAAAGTTTTGCTGTGACTGTGTCAAAAAAGACGTGCTGACTTAGTTGTCTTAAATTGCTTGTACTGCAACAGCACCTTCAACAGAAGGCTTTCCCTGATTTTACTCTTCCAGTAACCAAACTAATTTAAAATAACTGACATAGCATAATCCTCCTGTTTACAGATAAGGCTTAGCAGAATATAACAGGTTAAAAAAAATCATTTTTCAGGCAGCCAAGCATATTAGTGTTATTAAAAATATACATTGTTTTTCTCGTGTCTAATCACAGACAGTGGGCAGGGATGACACCTACAAATTCCCTTAACCTTTGAAGGAGCCAAGTGGTAAGTGTCTTTCACCAGGCCAGGGGAAAAGGTAAAAGAACTTCAGGCAAAGAAAAGCTGGGTTTCTACATAGAGTCCCAGATTCATCACATTTTCTAAAACAACTCCAAATAAAACAATTTTGAGATTTTCTGGAAAAAAAAATAAAGAATGCTAAAAGAAGACTCTCCCCATTCATGCATTCCACCCAATAAGGAAGATGAGAAGTTGAACAAGTTAGAGGAAGTAAATCTGTAAGACTTCACTGTAGAATTACCACTGAAACACCTTTTCCTTCTTCAGAACTGCAGAAGAAAATTATTTCATCAGTTGATTTTGCAAGCATTACTAAATTATCCCCACTTCAAACTGCATGGAGATATGCCACCAAAGAGCCTTACAAATCCCTTTCTAACTCCACGCATTCAATATTAATAGTACTTTGTCCAAATCTTCAAATAAACATGCAGCGTGCAGCCTCACTTCTTTCAGGAAGAGAAAAGAACTTTAAATTCTTGCATGTTGATTCACTGTTCCCATCATTCTAAAACCAGTAGGCCTGGTCCCTGACCTCCTTGAAAGAGCCACTCGTATCTCATGGTTGAACTCCAGCTTTAGCTTAGCCTGGATTCTTCTTGCCATGAACAAAAGATAAAAAGCATTATACATCAAACCGCAGTACTTCCGCTTTGAATATACATTTAATTTCCTGACAGCTTATAAACTAATCCACTAGTTTATGAGCTAGAATTAATTAAAACTTGGTTCCTTAAAGAAATTCAGTATCCAAGTCATGCTTTTCTTCTACATAGAATCATGTTGAATTCTTTGAGCTTATTGCACAGCGTCAGCTAGCGGAAAAACAGAACTCATTCTGGTCTCAGCTGTTCTGATACAAGTTAAATTCATCCTAATTTGGTACCTGCCCCTTACTGGTATTTAGAGATCAACGAGAGTCAAAACCAACAGTTCAGATAACTTACCAACTGGACCACTGTGAAGGAGAGTTAATGTAGCTAACAGCTATACATCTTGAGCAGGTAACCCAATACAGCTTTTAAATTCAAGTATTTAGCTACATGCAGGGCTCTGGGTAGTCACTTTCTCCACCTTTCTAATTCCCAGGCTGTAAACTCAGTAACAACAGGGTATGTAAGATGCTTTAAGGCACTGCTGCCTACCACACACTGCAAACCAGGGGTGAGAAACTAAGAAAGAAATAGACAAACTCCTTACATTCCCTTCAGGTCTTCTGCTTTTTTCCTCACACAATATTGCAGTGTTTGTAACAAAAATTCTAAGCTATAAATTATTGATAAGAAAAAAAAAGCAAAAAAGTAGTACCTCTTTATTTGAAGTTAATATAATTCAAATACAGTCAAAAAATTACATGGTTTTCTGGTATGTCAGTTCCAGATGTAATGGCAAAGAAATCTCAGCTTTCTTGCATACTTTATTGTGTTTGTGTTTTCCTAAGGATAACACTCATAATTAATTTCCAAAGCTAGAACACTCGTTTCTTCAGTAATCTCAGAGTAACAGCATAGCATAGGCTGGAAAGGAATTTCAGAAGCCATCTAGCACAAGCTAGATGTGGTTGCAGAGGCCCTGCCCTGTCAGACAGACACTCTGTACCCTTGCCAGCCCTCTGCTCCTGTCCTTAATCATTCTTCAGATTAACAACACACCAATGAAGACAAAAAACCTTCATTGTAAGTAGACCAGCTTGTGTCCACCGCCTTCCAGGGAATCATGGAGCTTGGAAGGAATCTTTGGAGATCATCTAGTCAAACCCCATGCGACAGCAGGCTTCCTACAGCAGGTCGCACAGGAAAGTGTCCAGGTAAGTTCTGAATGTCTGCAGAGAAGGAGACTCCACAACTCTCTGGGCAGCCTGTGCCAGTGCTCTGTCTTCCTTACAGCAAAGAAGATTTTTCTCATATTCAGATGGAACTTTCTGTGTCTCTCACATTACTGCTGCATACCTCCAAGCAGAATATGCCTCATGCCTCCCCACAGCCAGTAGTGACATCTTCCCTTCCTTCACCTTCTCTTCCTGAGGCTGATCACACTCACCTCACCCAGTTTCTCCTTTAATACTGTGTGTTCCATCCCCTGACCACCTTGACAGTCTCACAAGTGCTGAACAGAGGAAAAGATCCGCTGCTTCAACCTGCTGTCCTCCAACCACATTCTTAATGCACCCTTCAGTGTGGCTGCCCACCTTCTTTTCAACAGTGCACTGAACCTCACATTCAATATCAAGTCCTGCAGGAAACCCAAGTCTTTTCTACACAGCTGCTCCTCATTACATCACAGACTCCTGACAGCCTGGAACACACTGCTGTGAGTCTCTAAAATATAGCTCAGTTTGAGCAAAAAAGCCCAAGACAAAACTCTGTCATTACATCAGTAATTTAAAATTAAAAATTAAAATTACATCCTTATTAATATTTACATTTTTTAGATACTGGCCCCAGTATCTAAACTGGAACTAAAAGTAAACTATATATAATGGTAATTAACTTAGTGTTTGTACCTAATATGAAAACCACCTATGACTCTTACTACTCAAAATAGTCCAGTATCTTCAAAATTATTTAAGTGTATCTTACATAAAGGATCAGTCTACGGCCTCTTGTTTGAATGTACTTCTCACAGAGTAATAGAGCCTGAGATGTTCCATTGGTCTGATCTTTATTAAATAAAGGCCTATATAAAGCACACAAAGTCTTTACATAGTAACTCACTTCCTCTTTCAAAAAAGGAAAGGTCCAAGCAGCACACAGTATCGTGTTCCATCATTTAAATTAGATAATGTAAGGGGTAAAAAGATTTTCATAGAATCATGGAATTGCCTGCATTGAAAAGGACCACAATGATCATCTAGTTTCAATCCCCCTGCTATGTGTAGGGTTGCCAACCACCAGACCAAGCTCTGTGTGAAAAACTTCCTCCAAATATCTAACCTAAATTTCCCCTGTCTCAGTTTAAAACCATGCCCTCTTGTCTTATCACTATCCAACCAGTATTCCAGATGGGACTTCACAAGAGCTGAGTAGAGGGGGAAAATATATTTTCACATACATAATTCCCAACAATGAAAGTATCAGTTTAATTCTGACAGTCACCCGGAACATCCTCTGTGTCAGTGCACAGAAATCACAGTCACACGGTTGCAGTCAATGAGAAGATTCTTACACTGTACAGTAACATACCAAAAATTTCAGTAATGCTGTTGCACGGATCAAATGTTAAGGTGCAAAGTGTCCTTCACTCAAATTCGGTAGGAAAAAATGCAGAATAAACCTGAAGAGTTCTGCTTACCCAAAGAAATGCAATATAGTGGTCCTATTTGAAGCAGTCACTTCCGACACTTCAAACAATCAATGCCACTAAAAACAGTACCTCAAGCATAGATGTCTTGTTTTTAAGGGTTGTAAGGTTAAAAAGCTTTCTCCTTTTATCAGAAGTTAATATTCAAACAGTTAGAATATAGATGCTGGAAAGCAGAGAGATACAGTAACTTCTTTAGTAAAACGTGAAGGCCCCAGAACTGAGTGGCAGTGAGCATTCACTGCTGTTTGCTAGGCTGAGCTCTGCAGTTCGTGAGAAACATGCTCCTGTGGTGAGCTACAGCCACTACGCACTTCAGCTCTGAACTTCATCTTTACCTGCTGGCTGTGAAAGGGACCTCAGGCTAAAGTAAAGCATTGTGACCTGTCCCAAAGCACTGACAAAGTGACACAAAAACACATCTATGCTAACAGGGCTGAGAGCTATATTCAGGAGGTCTGCTGCGGAACCACCAGAATTGGTGGCTGTACCCAACAGCCTGCAGATCCCAGCGGGTCACAACCCCGTGGATCACCCAGCAAGGCAAACACCACCCAGACAGAGCAGTGGGCACACGGCGGCATGTGGGGAGACCCCAGCAAACCCTGGGCTGCCCTCCCACCTCTCTGCCAGCCACAGAAGGCCGGACAGCACACCCACTTATTCATCCAGACGGACACCAAAGGCACGAGACCAACACGTCAGCATTTCTAGAGCAAAGCTGAACAGGAAGAGCGAGTTCCTCGTGCACTAACAGCCACCATATGCGGTCAGAACATACTTCAACCCTCAATTAGAGCCCTACTTCTAACTTGTCCCTATTCCGGGACTACAGCTGCAACAGGTGACCAAGGCCAGAGCTTCCTGCACCCTCCTTCTTACACAGGCAGCACGGTGGGGGAGGGGAAACGGGTTCCGAGAGAAGGATTACGTCCTACATCAAGGCTGCGGGTGGACGACTCCGCTTCCTTTCTGCCAAGGGAGACCGCCGTTTATAAAACCTCGGGGAACGCAGCGCTCAGCCACCCACCGCACCATTTTAGTCGCACGCTGCCTGTCCCGTCCCGTCACACTCCCGGCGTGGGGGGGAGGGAAGGACGCACCGCCCGAGCGGGACGAGCCCCGGGGCAGCGCGGAGGGACGGTGGCCCAGCCGAGGCCTACGCCGCGGCTGCGGGAGCGGAGCGGCTCGGTCCTCCGCCCCGCGTGCTCCCAGCCCCGAGGCGGGCTCCTACCGTACGGAGGATTCGCGCTCAGCCCCCGGCCCGGCCTTCCCCTCGCTTCTGAGGGGAGCGAAGCGAAACCGAAAGCAGCCGGACCGCCATCGCCGGAACCCGGCGGCCGCTCCGGCCCCTTCCCTTCCCTTCCTTCCTCCCTCCCTCTCTCTCCTCCCCTGTCGGTGCTCCCGCCGTCTCACCGCCGCGGCCCCTCACCATGTGGCGGCTGTGCCTGGGATGCGGGTAGGGAGCCGCCGCGCTGCGCTCCCCCTCGGCGGTGCGTGACCGGGCCCCGCCTGACGCACACACACACATACACATGCACACACACGCATGCACACATACACATGCACACATACACACACACACGCGCGCGCGCGAGCGTGTCCAGATTCTGGCTCCGCACAGCACCACCCCAACATCAAACCTTGTGTCTGGGATCAGTGTCCAGATGCTCCATGAACTCCAGCCCTCAGGGCCGTGCCCACAGCCCCGTGCAGCCCGTTCCATGCCCACCGTCCTCCGGTGCAGACCCTTTCCCTCACCCCCAGCTGCCCTCCCCTGACACAGCTCCATGCCGTTCCCTCTGTCGCTGTCACACAGAGCAGAGCTCAGCGCTGCCCCTCCGCTCCGTGTGAGGAGCTGCAGCCGCCATCAGGCCTCCCCTCAGCTCCTCTGCTCTGCGCCGAGCCAACACAGGGACCTCAGCCGTTCTTCATACATCTTGCCCTCCACACCCTTCCCCATTTTCGAAGCTCTCTTTTGGATGGGACAACAGCAGCCCAGGTCATACCGGTGAGATTCCACTCCCCTCTTGCTGAGTCCTTCTTTGTTTACATTATTCAGAAAGTAAATAATTAATGAAAATTCTAATTTGAAAATAAGTGAATTCTGTTTGTATCTTTCACAGGTAATCAGTTGCTATCCCAGTATTCCAACCTCTGGCTAGCAGAGCTGCTCCTTTATGTAGGTGTACTGGCAGCACAGGTTTCACTTAATAGAGCAAATATCCAAGGACAGCCCACTGTCACTTCTGGTCATTCTGCCACCTCTCGATAGAGATAACTATTTGTTAGTTGAACTATCTGGCTATCTGAGAATATCTCTATAGCAACAGTTAATGAGAATGCAGTGCCACTATTGGCATAGAATGTTTTTTAACTGTCCTCAATTGTACTGAGAGAACTGACGAGTTTAAGTTGATTTTTATGTTCTGAACAAACTTTATGTTATCTGTCCATCTGTCTGTCATTCCATATCCCTTGGACTAGTTGTGATGTAGTTTGGAGAAAGTCATTCTGCTTATTTAAGTTTTGTGGAAATTGGCATTTCTCAGCCAGAGAAAAGCAGGCAAGAACATCAGTTTCTACACATTCTTCCTAGCAGTGATCAGCCATTCAGTACTTATATATCAGCCATCCACTTTGCATACACATCATTCCAGAGTGATAGATGTGATTGTTGTAGGGCACATGAAGAGGAAATTGTGGTTACTGCTATTAAAATTGTTTAGGGGCTTAAGGATCCAAATCCACAGAATCCATAGCCTTAATTAGTTCTGTTGCTCACAACACAGCTGGAGTGTGCTAAAGTACAAAAAAAAAGTACTAAAAATGTTTACACTGCTCATATATTTTAAAAATGGTAAAGATAATTTGATCTGGCATAGTATAACCGGTTTGATATGGGTACTCTGGAAGAAACATGGAAGTGCTGACCTGGGGTGCAGTCATTAAATACATATAATTAAATGCTGCTGAATACACTTTCATGGAAAAGATTTGATTAAATACACTTGAATATAATTTTAGTTCATAAAGGTAATAGTGTTGATTTAGAAGATTTCATCTAAGTTAGAACAGTATGCTGTTTTTGTAAATACAGCATAGACTACAAAGTCTGTGTAGTTCATTGCAGGTGCATTAAAGCCTGATTCAACTGGGAGCTCTCAAGTGACTGTACATGAAGTTTTATCATATGGATGTCTTTTGGAGAAGCTTGTTCTTGGCTTGGCATTGCTATTAGCAATGACTTAGACAAAAATACAGAATTACAAATTACAAAGTTACGACTCTTCTGTTGTAAATAGTAATAACAGTGAGTAATGGTAATGTCATTTGTAAAAATATTCTTAAGATAGTCCAGTTGAAGGCTGACATTCAAAATAAGGCCTCAGAGCCACCCTTGGAGTCTGAAGGAGAGTAACTGGCGTGAGGCAGCACTGACAGGAGCCTGGGCATTATGGTACATAATGGGACATGAACTCCCAGAATAAAACTTTTGCTAATCCTCTGAAACAAACCTTGAGGAACATCAAATGCAATTGGATTGTTTGTTTGTTTGTTTGTTTGTTTTGTTGCTGTTGTTGTTTTTTTCCCAAAGATATACTGTAGCTTAAGACACAAAGTGGAAGTTTTGATGCAAAATATATAGGCAGATATTCTGTGCAGTCTGATTGGGTGATGTTATGACTACAAAATTATACTCTGCCTTTTCTGTCCTTAAATTCCTTGGCTCCAGAAGAAGACCAAGAAGTCTACGTATGTGGCAGCAAAAGAAGGAATAGGATATCAAGGATGTTTCCAAAAAGAAAGATTTTTTTTTGTGTGAGTTCAGATGGGCGTTGTTTGAAGAGCTCCTGGCACATCTCATTGTGCTCACAAAGTTCAAACCTGACTGTCCAGTTTTGCTACCGTTGTTAATGTGATCTCCCAGACAACCAAGCAGTGACTTCCTAGAATCTTGTATTTCTTCAAGGAAAAGAAATGACAATGCAAAACGCTATGACAATCATATAAAGATCATCAAAGGAACAAGAGTTCCACCTTCAGGTCTGGGAAAATACTACCTCTGATGGCAAAAGATACCTCAGAAAAATTGTCAAGTGTAGATGGAGATGGGCTTGCTGAATTACAGGCAGACTCAAACTTGTATTGCATGTCTGTGGTCAGTTTTGAAGGGCCTCTTGTAGATCTGATGACTGTGTATTCTCATTCAATTATCAGAGAAGCTGTTCTGTATCATCAGTGAAGAAAAAGTGATCATGAAGACTCCTAGGATAGTAGAGAACTGATGCACATCCAGCTGAGGAAGAGCTTCACAAGTTCATTCTTAATCCTCTAATATGTGAATTGAGAGGCAGGATCCAGATAAGTGATTCATTTAATACGGCTTCTTCACTTAGTCTCACTGCTCTGTGTTCAGCAATCTTTCCTTTATGTGCAGTCTCTGAGATAACTCATTCTAGGGATGGCATTTCAGCATTACTCAATAAACACAGAACTTCCCAGATACTTACATTATGTTCCCAAAGATAGATATTTTTCCAGTAGAGCATTTCAACATTCTGTTGCCTTTTTAATGCATTGTTATTACAGATACACTGTTTTCTCTATCAAAAGACTTGTGCTGGCAAGAGCTGATCATAAAGCTTCCATTGTGTCATGGAAAACAGTCTTTACTGTGTTCCAGCCAACACTGTTCTCTCCCACAGTCTTTAAGGAGCACAACATGGTTCAAATTGAGATCTCCTTCTAACATACGTCCCTGACAAAACCAAACTTTTTCAGCGATTCTTGATGTAGTATTTTGAGGAATATGTGGCAGCATTTTCTGAATCTGTCTTCATGATCTAAACAAAATCCTGTGTGTTGATTTGAGGGGAAGCTGTTAGCTACTGTTAACAAAAGCTGTGTTATAGTTTTGGGATTGGTGGAAATCTGATACATTGCATTTTAGTGTAATTTGCTTCAAAACCAGCTCGCATTTGTTTGAGAATCACCTGTAATATATTGCAGAAAGGTCTCCCAACTGATAATGAAGCAGAAGAGGTTTACTGTACATTAACATATTTGTCAAAACAATCACACTGAATTGAGTGTGAAAGGAAGAGAGAAATCTATTAGCACAAAGCAGCTTTTATTTGGAGAGAAACATTTCCTCCCGGCTCACATAGGTTATTTTTGTCTTTTCCAGCATATTGGCAAGTCTCACACTGTGATTTCCATGTACAGTTTACAGCAGCTGCCCCAGAAACAATCACCCAGGAAAGTTAGTGGCTACAGAAACTACCCACTACACCTGGACCACAGCAGAAC
Organism: Chrysolophus pictus; assembly: GCA_037305975.1. Taxonomy (NCBI): domain Eukaryota; kingdom Metazoa; phylum Chordata; class Aves; order Galliformes; family Phasianidae; genus Chrysolophus; species Chrysolophus pictus. The sequence goes on from CM074577.1 coordinate 36,379,441, forward strand.
TTCCCTGCTGACAAGAGCATCGGTTGCTGGTGAGAGCTCACACCTAGGGCATTCCTGGAACACACATGTACAGTGCTTTGCCTGGGGAGCCTGAAATGGCAGAGCTCCTGTGTTTCCCAGCAGTCCACCAACTGGCATCAGCAAAAGAGATACAATTTCAAAAAAAGTACTGCTAGATTTGTGGCTGAAAGCTGCCACATGACTGCAATTTAATGAAGACCCATCTTTTTTTCCCAACACTTTCTCATTGCCACTGGATCTCACCATTAAAACTAACAATCAGCTTTCATTATGTGGCACAGCAGTGATATGTCAAATATTCTTGGTTTCATTTGGAAGGTCACATAAGCAGTTTTACTTTACTGCAGGAGAAGGTTGAACCAATTTGATTAAAAAGTGTTTAGCAGGACTGTGTTTTGCGCCCATTTGTCTGTTGTTATAGGGTTGAACTACGTCAGTATCAGCTCAAGCCAAATCCCTGCGAGTCACCCTAATTGAAAAAGGAGTTTCCACACAAGACACTTTTAGCGAGTGAAGTAAATGTTCATTCATGTAAGACTGTAGAAATTCTGTATCAAATCTTAGTGCCTTTCAAGTCAGTGGAAAAATTTAGCAGGGTGAGGATTTTATTCTTTGTCCAGATCACAACATTTCTGAATGCAAGAAGATACAAACCATAGTCAGGGAAAAAAAAAAAAAAAAGAAAAGAAAAAGAAAAAAAGAAGAAAAAAAAGAGAAAAAAAATGAAGAAGGTTCTGAATCAGCTGAGCAAATATTCATTTTTACAATTCATCCACCATACTTACTAGTAAACATTTATTCTGTAAAACTATTCAGGCTTGAGAGAGGCATTCAGAATGCCTTTTAACTGCAGACCAGAGGTGTCACATCGTGGGCTTGCATTCATAAACAAACTTGATTAAAATGCTTTTGAACCATTTTCAATTTTTCTTTCTTCATTAGGAAAGTAATTCTGATCCTGCTGCTTCTCTAACGCATGCAGATCATTAACAATGGTCTGGTCAATAAAAATTCCAGGGAATTTTAGGAATAAATTAAAAAGTAGAAAATCCACATTTTTCACTGACTGATTTGAAGTCTTTTAAGACTTCTGGAGTTGTCTCTGCCTTCTTTGCTTCATCTCCTACCTCTTACCAGATAATCAGAAGGACAGTACATTGTTTAGCTCTGCCAAGAAGGTTGTTCCTTCTCAGAGTAGAAGTGAATAGAGGTTTAGCCCAGCTAGTTTGGATTATGGGACATTTCATAGAATCATAGAATCATAGAATCATAGAATAGCCTGGGTTGAAAAGGACCACAATGATCATCTAGTTTCAACCCCCCTGCTATGTGCAGGGTTGCCAACCACCAGACCAGGCTGCCCAGAGCCACATCCAGCCTGGCCTCCAGGGATGGAGCATCCCTCCTTGGGCAACCTGTTCCAGTGTGTCACCACCCTGTGTGTGAAAAACTTCCTCCTAATATCTAACCTAAACCTCTCCTGTCTCAGTTTAAAACCATTTCCTGGAAACCATTTCCTGGAAATTCTTTTTTTCTGGCAATAAAAAGTTTATTAGATTGTTTTTGATTTAAAATCTGTGTCAGTCTTCAAGTAGAATCTGAAGTTAATCAGGAATTTCCCAGTCTGTATAATGACCTTAATTAATCTTCGTACAAGGGCCTTGTATGCCATCTAGCTTTGTGTTGTCTTCAGCAGTGCTCACAAGTTCATAATGAGGGGAAAGGAAGAATGAGGCAATTGTTCCTCCTTAACATTCTCCTAGCCTTTGACTTTTTCTTTGCGTTTCGGGTATCCTGAACCAGATGTGCTTTGTTTCCCCATTAACTCCAGTACGTGCCTGTTTCATGTGTTCACCCAGTCTTCCCTGCAAATGAAATAGAGTTCTTTCAGCCACAGAGCTCTTTGACAAGGATTTTCACACATTTGCTACCCTCTGCATTACTAGCCTGGCTCTTTCTGGCAGATGATTCCAGCCTACCCTCTCCATATTAATCAGTATCATGTAGATCTCATTTCTACCCGTAGTTGTCATTCTGGGAGCCTGAAATGTCCTGGCTTTTTCAACCACTCCTTCTGGACACACTAGTATACACATCTTATCATCCTTTTTGGTTTATTTCTTTGGGCCTTTTCCAGTTTTGATATTACTTTTTAATTTTATTATTTTATTTATTTTAGATGAGAGAAACAGAGCTGCACACTGTATTTATTTTGTATGCATAAGACAGATTTATTCAATCTATCTTGCAGTTGTATTTTTTATTTTGTTGTCTGTTGTTTTTCTAATAGTTCCTATCATTTGATACATTTCGCCTTTTTTGTTTGTTTTTTAACTGTGTCTGAAAAGTTTTCCCGGAAGTCTCTGCTGTAACCCCAAGGTGTTACTTGGCTAGCTCAATGGCTGTCTACGTAGCTTAAGAACTGTCCACACAGGTGCACTGAAAATGATTGAAAGCTGCATAATAAATAGTGAAATTCTACAAAGAAGTCTTTTCACTCACAGAAAAGAAATTCACACTAGAAGGAGGCAGGGTGAGTCAGAAGTGAAGAGAAGGAATGTCAATTTAATACGACATCTCTTACTAGAATGTAACTGTCATTTCTAATATGTGGCAAGTGGTGTCCAATCTTAAATGTAACTGAAACATTATCTTAATAAGTCATAAAATATAATTTATCAAATCAGAGCCCTGTTTGGTCCTGCACTGCTTTATTTCTGTCTTACATATCTTCTACTATCCGTCAGTTTCTTTCTATCTAGGGAACCCCGTATGACCTGAATCTTTACAGTGATGCTTGCTGGTATTATCTTGAAAAGTGTAAGCTGCTCATGGCAGAAGTCAGACCCTTTTCTCTGAAATACACAGAACAGGAAGATAGTCACTTACAATTAACTCCATCAATGTCTCCTTCTTGGTAGGTCTAAACCACAAGTTGAAATGCTGACATAATATAAATGGCTTAGGTTCAGATGTCAAATGTGTTTCTTTCTGCCTTGCTAGGTTGTTTTGCTGCAGAGGTGCTCATCAGCATTTCTTGAAATGAAGTATGGTATAGTGTCAAAGATGCAAAGGTGCAGAGGTGAAGGATATCAAATCCATTGCAAAGTTATCTCTTTACTTCCTACCTCACAGGGAGTGTCTTTTATACACTGAAACTGTGAAGTTCTTAAGTACTGCAACCATGGAGTGAAGAATGCTGAATAAACGAATATACATGATCCAAAGAGACTTAGATCTGTAGTGAGAGTATTTTGTCAGTGGTATTCTTTTTTAATGTTTGAATCTTTGAATCTTGTTTTAATGTTTGAATCTTACTCTATTTACTTTTAATAAAGCAGCAACATTGTGAAGCCCTGAAGTTCAGTCTTATTGAGACTGAGCTCAGAGAAAGAAAGAAAGCCTCTAAAGCCTATTTTAGTTAAAAATGTAATTGAAAGTTTGTATTTCTTGATGAGTACTTTGGGAAACATGTTCAGCTAGCTATGTGGAGAATTAGCCATGCAAGTCCCATTACTGCTAATGCTACTACTAATTTCCTGCACATTGCACTGAATATTTACATCTTTGTGTAGTATTTAGGTGAGCCATTAAAATGCTGATTTCTTACTGTTATAGTCATCCATCAAACAACAAAAAAAACAAATATAATCTTGTGGGGAAAACAATTTTTAGTTAAAGATGTTTATTTTTTAAATACCATTATTATAATTTGAATTAAACCCTGAAGTATGACTAAAATTGCTTCATTTCTCACCTCAGAAATAGTAATTGGATTAATGTTCTGTGAGGTACTGTGAACAGAGATATTTGCTTTGTGTGCACAAGCTTAAGAGGGCATTAACTTAATGCTTGGCTGGTGTAGTATGAGTTATTTTAGCAATTTTAAATCCAGGTAGCAAATCTGTCCACAGGATGGATTTCAATCATTTATGAGTGGACATCTTCTACAACAGTCACAGATGGGTGAATCATTGGGCAAAAGCCCTTCAATTGGTGTGTGGCTGTGTTTGGCAACTTTGCACAGCAATAGCATCATTTGACAATCCTATCAGATCCCATTTTCAGTGTGTCTAACTGCTTTATCTTGAGGGTCACCTCTTGAGTTGGACAGCAATTCCAAAGTGAATAGGATGGAGGTGATGAATGCAAAACAGTTCTTGCGAGCCTCAGGTCTCAAAGGAAACTAAGACAACATTTCTGTGGTTCTAAGTGCAAAGTCTGCTATCCAACTTTCTTTTACAAGTAGTTTCTTAGATCTCTTAGGTATTCTTCGAAGTAGGAATTTTTAATGTAGCTCTTTTTCTTAGATTTTTATTATTAATTTTATTTCTTCATGACTATACTTATTTCTGACTTGTCCAGTCTCTTGCTGTGTCTGTTCTTCAATAGCAATACTTGTCATCATTTTCCCAAGCAATACAGTGAAGTACTAGAGGAGGCGGGATCCAGTACCTCAGGAGATTGCCTTCTTGTCCTTTCCCCATCTCTATTCCAGTATGTATGACTCATCCTCAAAGCTCTTTACTTTTCCACTGTCCAAATGCCCTGTCTATGCTGCTCTCTGACAGACCTAAAAGCACTCATAATAACATGCAGCAATGATATCAGTACTGTAAGGAGAGGAAGAGGTGTTAAAGATGGACATTCACAGCCACCAAGAGCTGAAGCAAAGGACACTCAAATGACGCTGGTGACTACCGTGCCAATGTTGTATGTAAGTCACCAAAACTCTTCACTTGAAAATGCTGAGATATCATTGAATCATTAAAGTTGGAAGAGACCACTAAGATAATCTAATCCAACCATGCTGGTGTGTGTTGCAGAAATTTGTTATACATCTAAGGCTATTGTTCTGACGGAGCTTAATTCCAGTCAGTGCTATAGGTCTGTCTATGAATTGCAAGGGAATGGTGCTTTCCACTCACTCTGTTTGTATTAACAGTTCCAGGTGGGAAGTAATGTTCTAATTCTCTTTGCAGCACTGCCCTAGACTTTCTGGACCCATTCAACAAACATGCCTATCCGTGATACCTTTGGTTGTATTCTCAGCATCATGCCTTTTACCTCATCAGACTCTTTTTAGGAGATAAGACTGGCAGTAAGTTTTGAAACTTGCTGTTTGGTTTATTTTTCCTTTACAGGTGGCAGTTATCAAGGAATCTTGCTCTATCTACCCAATTGCTCTTGAAGTAACTTGCAAAGAGGACATAGTAGCTCTATGTGACTTAACTACCAGCACTTCTCAAGAAGACTGCATGAAAAGTAAAATTTTAATGCAAAATGGTAGATTTTCCTTAGATATACATGATTATATCAAATTGTTTTTTAATTCTTTTATGGATTTGGAAGTTTTAAAGAGATGTTGGAAGCAATAGCATGCCAAGCTACATTAAGTAGTATTTTTATCAATTTAGTGTTTAATTTTTAAAGGCCAGAGGAGTGCAGCTGTTAGGTTTTAAACAAATAATTTGTAATATGAATTTCTCAGATAATAGTCACATTTTATCAAAGTAAGTTATTGATTTCAGTGTCACCAGGATTTGACTTTAAAAAGATTTTTAAAATGTCCTATTTCAGTGTTGACTTACTGAAAGTCAACCAAAATATCTTATCATAGTTACAAGGCATAGAGTTGTACTTCAAAGTTTAAATTCCCTTTTTTTTTTTTTTTTGCTATACATTGGAGATTAGTACTGTAGTTTCAGTAGTGTTTCTTCTATAGTGTGATGTCCAGTCTTCCTGTCTTCCTGCTTCAGCCTTTCGTTAGCAATTTTCTGCCAAAGCACAGTGTTAAGTGTCACTAAGTGCATGTGGATGTGAACTGAACCAGCAAATCAGAACTCTAAAACAGTAGAGAGAGAGAAAAAATAAAAAGAGGTGGTCATTCTGCAAGGCAATTAAGACTGGGAATTTTACAAACTGAGGAAATGTTTGTTCCTGGGAGGTGAGTTGGATGCACAAGCAGATTTGCTGAGATGTATTACAGGTAATGCTGAATGAATGTGTTTTATAGATGTCGTAGTTTTTTACTGCCTGCGTTTAGTGATTTTCATAGAATCATAGAATGCCTTAGGTTGGAGGGGACCTTAAAGATGATCTAGTCCACCTCCCTGCCATGGGCTGACCCCCACCAGCTCAGCTGCCCAGGGCCCCATCCAGCCTGGCCTTGAGTGCCTCCAGGGATGGGGCACCAAAGCACCGCCCTCTGAGTGAAAAATTTCTTCTTAATATCTAATCTAAATTTCCTCCCTTGGACTTCAAAGTCATTGCCTGTTGTCCTATAACTATCAGACTGTAGAAAGTCAGTCCCCCCTCCTGCTTGTAAGCTCCCTTCAAGTACTGGAAGGCTGCAATGAGGTCTCTCCAGAGCCTTTTCTTCTTCAAGCTGAACAAGCCCATTTTTACTGATGAAGAGTGGCAGTAAAAGCTCATTCAGCAAAACTGATGTGAAAATGTGCGCATACGTGACACATATGGCAATTATGAATACACCAGAGGTTACCAACCGTGTGCTTTTACACCTCTGTCTTATGAGAGAAAATGGAAGCAGTGTTTGAATAAAAAGAACACTAGGATTTAATCCATTTCCTTCCACTACACAAACATCTGTATTGGCAGCATTTAGCAAAATTACAATGTGTTGTCCAAGATCCATGTTTAGCAGCAATGACTGGAGAACTCTGCGATAGTGTGCTGATTTATATATATTATATTTTTATATTTATTCTATATTATTATATTATTATTACATATTATATTTTTTGACGTGGGCATAGTAGCTGTGATCTGTGACTCAGCTGTATTATCTTAGAGACTGGATGATTTTGGAAACATTGACTGAAGGGTGACTTGTGTGCATAGGAAGAAGGGGAATTTTTTATCACCTAATACTGAAATTGCCCTGACGTGCCTTGAATGGAGAATTTTTACCACAGGTTTCCGGGCTGCAAATGTAAATGGCACAGCCCAAACGTTTAGCTTAGAAGGGGAGTTTTAATGACGAATGGAGTGTGCAAGGCAGGGGAAAACTATAGTCAGGCAGACCAAGCAAGATGATGAGGGCAATGAAAGTGGCAAGAGAAAAAAGAAAAAAGAAGCTAATTTCTGCTATGTTCCTAAGTTACTCTGAAAGAGTACAATAACACCATTTAATAGTGCAAATTCTCAGCTACAAAGCCCTCATTTTCTACACAGTCACAACCATTGCTATGCATTTTCACCTGTGGTGAACAAGAGCCTGTATGCTGCAGTAGTAAACATTTGTACCAACAGTGATGACCCAGTGCTTCACTTTTCTTGACCACCCACTGCCTCACTGTTTGGTCTCCATAAATGTTCAGCAAGTGTCAATGAATGTCAGTGGAGGAATTCAGCTCCACACTTTTGCTTCATCTGTACTTCCATGTCAGATGCTGTTGAGTCAGACTGACCCTCTGCTGCCATCTGTCTCACAGCAATAACATGTAATGGGATACTGGAGGGAAAGTTCAACTTCTACTGCCATACCACCAACATCCACCTCCGATGTCATGGGCCCTTGTAAGAAAATAGGATGCATTGTTTTCAGCCTCGTACAAGTCGATGCCAACAGTAAGAAGTATAATCCCCATCATCACCCTTCTGGGTACCGCACCCAGAGCATTTCTAAACGTCTAAACAATTTTTAAACAGAAGTACTCAGAAGGGAGAAGCCATATGAGGGCTGTGGTGGGCAGCTGTGCATGCTGCAATGTGAGGGAAGGCCAGTTTCCAAATTATGGTTGCCTCAGGGCTGGGCTGCCTGGAGGCTTTGTGCCAAGGTTCCTGCTTCAAGCTTTACTTCAGGAGGGGATTTCTAATTTCCCCAGCTATTATGGGACATCAGTGAGATTTGCTTCCTTAAACCTCAGCTTTCCTGTCAGATTTGGTTGAAATCAGCCCATGGGTTCAAAAATGCTCTGTAGCAGACTGAGGGACAGAAAGATAGTACAACACTGGAAGCTTTGTTTGCTGAGAAAACTGGGCCAAAGGCGATATTAAATCATAGAATCATAGAATGGCTTGCGTTGGAAGGGACCTCCAAGATCATCTAGTTCCAACTCCCAGTAATGCTATGGGGGCTCATGGCACTGGTGGCTCAAGTAGAAAATTTGAAGAGGAAAAGGTGTTCTTTGGATTAAACAAGGCACATTCCTGAGGTGAAGCAGCACATATTCATATAATTAACAATGTATCATACTACTACCACATAAAGGCAGAAAATAAGTTTCCTCAGGCATGGAACATTCTTGGCTCTTTTATTTCCTAACTTCTAAATGTGTGATTACAGGTAAATAACTTTCCTAACATTTTATGTGTGTGTGTGAAATGCATGCATCAAGTACAGCAACTGCTGAAGTGTGAATTTATTTTTAAATAGAATTGACTCCTTGTATTAGTACAGGCACCTTGAGAGTAGAAGCATTTCTGTATTATCATCATCTATCTCTTGAGAAAGAGACAGATTTTTTTACCTTGACAATTGTGGCAGCAAGGTGGAGGCAGTTCTACAATAATCTGAATATATTTCAGGTGTGCAGTTCATGTTTGTACCGAATGAATAACTGCATGCCCAAGTGGGTGGCTGGAAAATAAGAACCTCTCGGATTAGATGGAGAAGGTGAAACGTGTTACATTTCTGCACATAATGTATCTGCTAATATTCCAATACATATGATAAAGTCACTGTTAAATGCCATTTTCAAGGCACATGTTGGCAATCTGTTTTCTTCAAACATTGATTCCAGGAAAAAAAAAAAAAATCCCTACATTTTAGCAATCACTACAACTGTTTCATTGAATTAAGCCAGAAATCAAATTATTTTCCAGTCACATTTCTTCTGTGTTCCCTGTGGGTCTGTAAGCAGAGATGTATAATCAGTCTGGGGTGAAACAGAAATTGGTGCAGGATGAAGGGACTCAAAATGCAACCATTTACTGATGGGGGGACATAGGATTTTTTCTGCTCCAAGTGGCTTCTAACACCTTTGGTCTGCAGCTGCCCACATGAGCACTAAAGACAAGCTACCAAATGCTTTGCTCACACGCAAAACTAGCAACAAATAATCAATAATAAAACATCAACTAGGAGCACTGAGGCAAATGAAGGAGCATGATACCAAGAGAGTGCAGTGGAAATGGCTTGGCAGCTGACAACAGAGTCTGGGACATGAGCCATAAGGAGAAACTTCAGTCTCTCATTCATTGCAGAGAGATCTGCAGAGACTTCTTTCTTTAGCCGTTTCTCCCTATGGACAAGAAAATTGAATCCTTTATTTGTAAGCAATATTTTGCATTGCTAAAAGTTGTGCAGGAGGAAAAGAAACATCTCTTGGAAATCATGTGTACAATTCACAAATCTATTTGGCATTGATTTAGTTGCTTTATATTTCTCTCTCTCTCTTTTTCCCCCTAGATAATTTTGATGTAAAATACAGAACAAGATACCTGTAAATCAATTCTGAGGAGGACTGTGGTCTCAGAGCTCATAGGATTTCCTCACTACATACTGTTTCAGAGCAACTTCATTCAGTGTATGTCTGCACTTCCACTGCATGTCCCTCAAATGGCAAGATCATGTAATTCAGCAATAATTAATTGTTTCATATTAATTAAAAAAAAAAATTCAGAGAATTGCAACATTTTTAATGACAACATTTTTAGTGAGGAAAAAGAGAGTATGACAAATAATTTAAGAGGCTGTTCATTTAAATAGCCTCTAAATGAAACATTTGAATTGTGTGAATAAATCTACATTCTGACATTTGATATCTTATCTTAGCATATCTTGACACATCTTGGGCATACTTGGGAGATAGATCCAGTTATAAGTTTAAATTTCTGCAGTGAGTGAATCCTGGGAAAGAGACAGAGCAGAGGGAAACCAGAGATAGTGTTCCTTGGCTTTCAGGTCCCATGTGAGAAATTAATGACATAGTAGCCTTAATAAATAATGCTGGTATTAGTGTGTGATCCCTCTAACCAAGATAAACTTTCTCCAAAATAAATACACTTCTGAAAATCAGAATAAGCTTAAACATATTGCAATATGAATCTTAAATATGTTCCTGTAGGATAGTAGAACACAGGGTGTGGGAAAGGGGAGAGAAGAATTACAATATAAAGCAAGGTTAGTGCCTGGGGAAAATGTGTATGACAGAGACTGACAGCCCTACTGAAGGCCTTCATGTTTTCATGTTAGCTTAGAGCATGCTCTCTCTTATGTCATAGTTGCCTTGGTCACTGCAGAAATGTGCAAAATAGCTAAATTCTAATCCCAGGGGGGAATGGTAATTTTTAAGCAGAGCTAGATTTAACATTTTAAAGACTACAGCTCATTCTTCTTTTATCTCAGACATAGCCATGATCATACCATTGTGCAGGAAGTGTTACCTAAGAGAGGGACTGGTAAACTGATACTTGTAGATGAATCTGATTTATTTTGAATTTTTAGAGATATGTGTGGGAAGAAGGAGGAAGATCTCTACATCATCCTTGCTTCCTATGATTGATACCCAGTTGCTACCATCTTTGAATTCTGATTTATGTTTTCAAGGTTGCCCATGAAAAAAAAAAAAAAAAAGAGAGACAGGAACTCGATTTTAAAATGATATGCCAGTCACCGTGAGGTTGCACTTGAAATAAATTGCAAGTTCAGCGTATATTAGCATAAACCTCAGAATTTTCCCAGATATTCTGGAAAGGCAGGAACAAGAAATGGGTGCCTGGGGCCCGGCTTAGGCATATGTTTGCCATATGTTTTTACTAAGAAAATGAAGTAAAATGTTAGAAAATCTGCAAAAGGTGGCACCAAACTAAAAATAGCACTGCTTACATGGAAACTGGGCAGCTGGGGCTTCCTGGGCTCATAATGGAGTATAGCTAATGCAGCTTTTACTAAGTGCCTGTGAGGCAGTGGTACTGTCCTCACAAAAGTCATATCTAATCCACGGGTCTCCACTAATCCAAGAATATGGAGGAAGGCTATAGGCAGGCACAGGATAAAACAGAGATATCAACAAGTTAACAGTTATAGATATATGAATAGAAGGTGCGAGGCAGGAAGAGAAACACATGCTGAATGACACTTGGTGCAGAGTAGCTTGAGGGGACGCCTAGGAAACAAAACCGTCAGTGCTGACTTACACAGACACTGCCAGTGAGATAAAGATAAAATCTGCATGCTCATCTGGTTGGGGAACCACCATGTGAAAGAGCACAAGGAAAAGGTGAGAGGCCTCTGTGGAAATAAAATATAGACCAACAGACAGGAAACACTGCAGGAATTAGAATGTAAATGTATGTATATCTGCATATAAAACCTATACACAAAGCTTACTAAATCTATTAAAAGCTAATAGACCTATGTCCTTCAGAACACTAACAATTCTTATTAATATTACTGTGGCTAGTGGCATTTTTGTTCAGCTCTTACTTTTGAGCTGATAAAGCTGGAGTAACTCTGTCGAAGCTAATGGAGACAACAGTTGATACCAGACAGAGGATCAGATCCTTCCTGTTTGCACACAACCTTTACCAAGATGGTGCATAAAAGGATAACTGTTGGTGCATGAAAGTACAGTAACTAATTGGGGCTATGATGCAATATCAAAATGTGAGTTACATAAAGTATAAGATAATTTTAGCTTTTTGTTTGTTTGTTTGCTTATTCACATTATTCGTTAGCCGGTCTTGATTTCTCATGATAGCATGGTTTTCAGAGTCCTCACCTGAAGATTGAGAAGAAGCATGATATCTATGCTTATGAGTTGTTTGACTGCTTGCTGCTTGTGATGTATGATCGATCACTTCAGTTTTTCTGCTCCTCAGTTTTTTATTGGAGTTTGGATACAGAATTAGAACATTATTACTAATGATTGACTAACAGAACATACTCTCAGTTATGCATCAATAGACATGTTTGTATCTGAGAACTCAGATGAAAACAGACATTCTCAACACATTTATGCCAATATAAATCAGAGATTTTTAAATGAGACAGAGTTGGGGCTCTTCAGCCTGGAGAAGAGAAGGTTCCCTGGTGACCTGATAACGGCCTTTCAGTATCTAAAGGGGAGCTACAGGAAAGAAGGGGACAAACTCTTTAGGAGGGTCTGTGGTGATAGAACAAGGGGAAATGGTCTCAAGCTCAAAGAGAATAGATTTAGGTTGGATATAAGGAAAAAATCTTTCACAGTGAGGGTGGCGAGGCACTGGAACAGGTTGCCCAGTGGTGTGGTTAATGCCCCATCCCTGGAGTCTTTCAAGGAGAAGCTAGATAACGCTCTGGGCAACCTGATGTAGCTGTACATGTCCCTGTTCATTGCAGAGAAGCTGGTCTAGATGATCTTCAGATGTCCCTTCCAGCTCAATGGATTCTGTGATTCTATCATTCTACAAAGATGGCAATTCTCAACATGTGTAGAGAATTCAAATACAATTTCATAAACTTGTTTTTGCGCTACGTGTCATGTTCTCAATTCTGGCTTGTAGCTGTCAAATTTAGAAACTCAGAAGTGTCCTTCCCAAATCTGGCTTATACTTGTAGGTTGATCTAGAAATCTTTAGGAAAATACAGTTCTCTCTCATTCAGAGCCAGAAAAAAAAAAAATCTCAGGCAACTTAGGCTAATCTTATGCATAAAGATCATGAAAACTCATCCCTAAGCTAAGCCCTGCAACTTCATACTCACTGAAGCTGGCCTGGAGTCCTGGTGTGCCAGGACCAGGTTAGGTTCTTCTATCCCACCAAGGTTTGCATCCCCTGCAGTGGTTGGGACGAAATTGGCTACGCTAGAATTTGTGATGATCTACTGAGTTCTTGCTCTGAAGGCAGTTTTTAGTATTGTAGGAGAGATGTGAACAAAAGGAAAAGAAGAAGATAAAAAAAAGGTTTTATTTTCAAAATCCATGCTTCTTGAAATTTTATTGATCATTATTAATCACATCTGAAGCATACAATTCTATGCTCATTGCCTCCTAAGTGAAAGTCCTCATTACGTGTCCAGATTCAGCATATGACTAAGAGGTCTGTATTTTCCAGTATCACCTTTTTATTCGTTTTTAAGGAGTAAGTTGGCAATTCAAAGGTCCTTTCCATGATATTGTTTCCCACTAGGCTGCTTGATTTGTAAATGTGTAATTGCAACTGACTCTTCAACACACTCTTTATTCTTGATGCCAGGCTTTCTGTTCCATCTACCACATTTTGTTGGGCAAGCTTATCCTCCTGCTTCATTCTGAAATCGGAAGAGAAGCAGTGATGAACCCATCTGTCTTTTCTGAGCCTTTGTTCAAAACTGTGATGATACCTGTTTGTAGTAATGGAGACATTTGGTATAGAATTTTTTTTTACTGTAATTTGTTTTCTTGTTCCTTCTAACTGTAATGCCTACTGAGCTTTTCATATTGCTGTGTTCAGCAAAATGTTTTTTACATTTGCAGTTTACTGCCATTATCCTTTTTTGCATTCTTTGTATTTTGATTGATGGCATCTGACTAACATTTCTGCATCTTCTATGTTTCACACGTTCTTTCTTCCCCAGCAGGAAGTCTTTCCTACTTGTAGATTTGTGGCACTTTTTTTTTTTTTTTTTTTTTTTTAATACCCAGTAGAATGTTCTTGAACAATTTCCAGTTCCTATTAATATTTCCCACATTAAATTGATGTTCCTGGCTTGTTACGGCAACGGGGTTTTTTTATGCTTGGACAAATTGTCCCTTTCTGTTTCTAACTGGTATCACATTCAGTGTGCATGAGGTAAATGCAAGTGTGTCGTGATTGCTGGTAGCCAAATAAGGCAGGTCTGCACTGCTTGAGTGAGGTCCGGTGACTAACATGTCTGCAATAAAAAGTATTATTTATTGTTTTTAGAAATGCTATAAAAATTAGGTGACATCCTCTCTAGCAGTGGTCTCCAAAGCAGGGTGCTCTCACCCCAGGGAATGCAAAAGACGATCCATGGGGGTGCAGGAAGAAAATGTCAGACCTTCACTACTGCATGGCTATGGTTTATAAATAAGTGAAAATGCATATACTGGGGGTGCATGTTCAAAGGTTTTTTACTGATGTGTTGCACGATCCACAAGGTTTAGAGATGCCTGATAAGTGTATTTTTAGGCTCTACACACTTAATTCCCAGTTTCTCTTGGCCACTGGCAGGCAGGACACTGGGGCAGATTGACCCTCACTAGGAACTAGCACAGGAGTCCTTACGTGGTTGTGACAAAATTTAACCTGCTTCAGTGACTGAGAACTGTCTGCAGCTTTCTAACCATGCGTAGATGTTGATTAAAGAATGTGTTCCTCCTCCCCATTCTATCCTTATGGCATTGCAGTTTTCTAAATGCTCAGGTCATATGAATCATTCTTCAAATAGTAAGTATAGAAGTATAGATAACAAAACTCTTCTATGATTTTTTTTTTTAACCACCTGTACAGACTGCAAACACAATACAGTTACTGCAGCATCCTTTGCTTTATACATTATGCCATACTGGACGGAAAGCCACAGACTTGGATAGGTTGGGTTGACAGCTCTTCACAGCAGATGGGGCTGCAATCTGAGATCTGAATCTGTAGCCCACCTCCAAAAGAGTTCTTGTGGTTTAGACATTTCTAAGTCTAAAAACATTGTCTAGGTTAATATAATACTAATTTCTAGGCTGTTATTTTAGGGCAGCCTGATGGAAATGTTGCCCATTGCAGCCTCATGTGTCTGTGTTCATGCACAGTACGGCAGTAGCTTTTGGAAGAATTACTTTCTAGACCATCTTAGATCTACAGACATGATAGGTTTTGCAGCCCTGGTTGAGTCTGATCAGAGCTGACATCCTTGTGCTTCTGTGAGAGCTGTGGGAAGGATGTGCTAAATATGTCAGGTTAGAGTCTCCCCAAGCAATTTGACAACAGTTAGGCTGAGTGCACCATTTTGGAAAAGTGTGCTGACTCATGACATAAGAGAGGAAAGATATTTATTTTTAAGGAGTAGGCTAGAATGGTGGGATCCAGACTCACTTCTCGACTCTTTCAAAGTTCTCTTGTGACAGAAAATCACTGAATACCTCTGTGCACAGATATTCTCTTCATACAGCAATTATAACACTGTTTTCCTTTGTGTTGCTTCAGTTTTAAATGCCTTTGGAACAGGGAGTGTCTCTAGTTATGTGTGTAAAGAGGACTTGGCGCAACAGGCCCCTTATTTCCACAGGGAAATCTTCAGGCTGCTCCCATGCAAATGTTGCATGGCAGTAACAGTCATAGGGATACCTGCTCATCTTTTCTTCCCATTTGACATTTAGGAGTACATAGCAATTCTAAAAATTATCCTGACAACAAATGGGAAAATTAATGTGCATGGAAAGTGCTGTTGACCAGTAAAGAGAGGGTGGGAAGAACAGGTTAGTTTTAAACCAAACCAGGTTCTTGCTTTGTTTCACCTCCCATCCCCAAAGTCACCACTGGCCTGAGGCAGGGACACATTGCAGTGGGAAGCAGCAGATACCCAGGGTGACTCCTGGCAGAAGATTTGCCCTATGCTGGCTAGAAATGCTTGTGAAGCTGCAGTCTGAATGGCATGGAATCACTGAATCACAGAATCAAGCCATGGAGCCATAAAATCACAGAATGGCTTGGGTTGGAAGGGACCCCAAAACCCTCCATCCCCACCCCGTGCCGTGGGCAGGGCTGCCCCCCACCAGCTCAGCTGCCCAGGGTCCCATCAACCTGGCCTTGAGCGCCTCCAGGGATGAGGCACCACAGCTTCTCTGGGCAACCTGTGCCAGCGCCTCGCTGCCCTCTGAGTAATTAATTTCTTCCTGACATCTAACCTTAATTTCTCCTATTTTAGTTTAAAACCAATTCACCTTGTCCTATCACTATCTGTCCATGTAAAAAGTCAGTCTCCTTTTTGTTTAAAATTCCCTTCAAATACTGGAAGGCTGCAGTGAGGTCTCCCTGGAGCCTTCTCTTCTCCAGGCTGAACAAGCCCAATTCCCTCAGCCTTTCTTCATAGGAAGAGAATACACTGCAGGCATCATGTTTTGCTTGAGCTGTAATCACGCACTACAGAAAACTGGACAATGTTTACACCAAATAGCATTTCCCACTATTTTTACTGGATTTCCACAATTGCTTTTGTCCATAAGATGCCAGCAGTGTGATTCTTGTTGTGTTACGTTCTCATGGGAATAAATGCTGCTTTGGAGGCATGGAGTAGAAGGAGCTTTGCAAGAATTTTAAGGTTTCATCTTAGTTCCTGACACCTGCTTTTTTAATATCTCAGTCTCAGCCATTCTCAATAACTTCCTTTAAAAAATCTTTCACTTACACCTGTCTGGAAGCTTTCACTTCCATCTATAGAGGATCTGATTCTGTGTGCAGTGAATCCTGGCTCTCTTTCCAAAAAGCTATACTGCATCATCTTACCTTGCTGCTGGAAATGCTTTCCCTTGTGCTCCTCTCAACAGATCAGTTTAAAACACAGCATCCATAGCTCTGAAAAACTTGAATCCTGATTTGTTCCACAGCTCCTTAATTTCAAAGGGACAGCTACCACAGGACTTTCCTTTAGAAATGAGATGAAAAGCAGATGTGTGTGTGACCATTGCAGAGTCCTGTATGATAGGCAGGAAACTTCATGCAGTAATATTACTCAAGGTGGAAATTCTTGACTGTGGCCCAGTTCACAAAAGTTATGAAAAACCCTGTTATGAGTTTGATTATGCTTTTTGAAATTAAAGGAGACAGGGAACAAAATGAAGCCATGAAAACAATTGCAAAAGCTGGAGCGCTCTGGGTTCAAATTTTTCCCAAGTGTGTGTTACGTTTTTAAAACAAAGTCTTTCAGTCAATGGCAGCAGCATGTGTTTTCAAAAATTGTGCAAGTTGGCACAGTTCAGTGCCTCAAAGAGAAAGAGGCAAAATGTAGTCTTGAGAATCAAAAGCCTTTTTCAGTAAAGGCCTTCTTTATGCGTTCCTGTCAGCTCATCCTGCCATTTATTGGAATATGAGATTTCTTACAGCAGTTTCCTTTTTACTTGAATGTAAAATGCTCCCCCTTTCCTTATTCCCCCCCCTTTTTCTTTTTAACCTTTAAAAAAAAATTATACTCTTTATTACAATAAGTTATCCTTATCAAATATAGTAATTTTGCCGTGCTTTCAATTAAAGACACTTAAAAACATTCATTAATTTACTGTCAAGGCAGATTTTTGGTAGTTAAAAGCTTTTTACTTTGCATCATATAGGGTAAGAAGGTGGTGGTCACACTGAAAATTAAGTATTTTAATACTAGTTTTCTACTAATAATATATTAAATTATTTCTAAGTAAGAAACAAATTTGACTTCACTTGTAACCTAATGACAAAGCTCCACATGGTTCCATCATTTTACTCCTCATTTCTAGTCATTTACAATGGCCTGGAGTGTAAATTTACTCTAACTGGTCTTATTTATTGTCTTTCTTTCCGAATTAGGACAGTAGTGGCATACTTTCTCTACTTGGTTTTATTTTGATTTCTTTTTGCTGAGAGAGTGGTTCAAAAACTGTCTAGGACTTATTCTCAAGTCGGCCTCTGAATGGGAATCTTGAGTTTGCTCTGTGATGTTCCATTGACTGAGCAGCCATATAGGTTACCCAGAAAGCCTGTGGAACATTGGTTGGATGGTCACAGCCAGAGGGTTGTTGTCAGTGTCTCTATGTAGAAGAGGAAACTGATAATAAGTGGTGTCCCCTGGGGGTTAGTCTTGGGACTGGTGCTCTTCAACATCGTTATCAATAACATAGTGGGACTGAGAATACCTTCAGCAGCTTTACAGGTGACACCAAGCTAAGTGGTGTAGTTGACACAATAAAAGGAAGGTATGGCATCCAGAGGGACCCAGACAGGTTCCTCCACCAGGAGGAGGTCGTGCTTGACCAACCTGGTAGCCTTCTATGATGTTGTCTCTGGCTGGGTGGATGGGGGGAGAGCAGTGGATGTAGTCTACCTTGATTTCAGCAAGGTGTTTGACACTGTCTCCCACGACATCCTTATAACAAAGCTGAGGAAGTGCGGGATAGATGAGTGGACAGTGAGGTGGGTTGAGAACTGGCTGACTGGCAGAGCGCAGAGGGTTGTTGTTGGCGGTGCAGAGTTTGGTTGGAGACCTGTAACCAGCGGTGTTCCCCAGGGGTCGGTGCTGGGTCCAGTCTTGTTCAACATCTTCATCAATGACCTTGATGAGGGGATAGTGGCCACCCTCAGCAAGTTTGCTGATGATACGAAGTTGGGAGGATTGGCTGACACACCCGATGGCTGTGCTGCCATTCAGCAAGACCTGGACAGGCTGGAGAGCTGGACAGTAAGAAACCAGATGAGGTTTAACAAAAGCAAGTGTAGAGTCTTGCACCTAGGGAGGAATAATTGCATGCACCAGTACAGGCTGGGGGATGACCTGCTGGAGAGGAGCTCTGCAGAGAGTGACCTGGGTGTCCTGGTGGACGACAAGTTGGCCATGAGCCAGCAGTGTGCCCTTGTGGCCAAAAAGGCCAATGGCATTCTGGGGTGCATTAAAAAGAGCGTGGCCAGCAGGTCGAGGGAGGTGATCCTCCCCCTCTACTCTGCCCTGGTAAGGCCTCATCTGGAGTACTGTGTCCAGTTCTGGGCTCCCCAGTACAAAAAAGACAGGGATCTCTTGGAAAGAGTCCAGCAGAGAGCCACAAAGATGGTGAAGGGCCTGGAACATCTCCCCTATGAAGAAAGGCTAAGAGAACTGGGTCTGTTCAGCCTTGAGAAGAGAAGACTGAGAGGGGACCTGATCCAGGTCTATAAATATCTAAGGTGTGGGGGGCAAAGTGGCGAGGCCAGACTCTTTTCAGCAGTGTGCGGAGACAGGACAAGGGGAAATGGCCAGAAGCTGGAGTACAGGAAGTTCCGCACCAATGTGCGCAAGAACTTCTTTACGATGAGGGTGACGAAGCACTGGAACAGGCTGCCCAGGGAGGTTGTGGAGTCTCCTTCTCTGGAGATATTCAAGACTCGCCTGGACGCCTACCTGTGCGACCTGGTGTAGGGAGCCTGCTTTGGCAGGGGGGTTGGACTCGATGATCTCTGGAGGTCCCTTCCAACCCCTACAATTCTGTGATTCTGTGATTCTGTGAAAAGTGGGTCCAAGTGAACGTGAAATGAGGTTCATTAAGGCCAAGTGTAGATGTTGTGCTTGGGTCAAGACAATTCCAGATATGCGTACAGACTGGGAGAGGAACACACTGAGAGCAGCCCTGTGGAGAAGGACTTGGGATTCCTGGACATGATCCAGCTGGACATGATCCAGCTGTGTGCTCTTGCAGCCCAGAAGGTCAAATGTATCCTGGGTTGCATAAAAAAAATTGGTGGCCAGCAGGGTGAGGGAGGTGATGTCTCCCTCTGTTCTGTATGTAGTACTGTACTTCTGTAAGTCCCCAGCTGGAGTACTGCATTCAGGCTTGGAACCCTCAGCACATGAAGGATAAGCAGCTGTTGGAGCAAGTCCAGAGGAAGGCCATTAAGGTGATGAAAGGGCCAGAGCACCTCTCCTATGAAGAAAGGCTGAGGGAGTTGGGACTGTTCAGCTTGGGGAAGGTTCCAGAAAGACCTTGTTGTGGCCTTTCAGTACTTGAAGGGAGCTTATAAGCAGGAGGGAAACTGACTTTTTACATGGACAGATAGTGATAGGACAAGGTGAAATGGTTTTAAACTAAAATAGGGGAAATTAAGGTTAGATGTCAGAAAGAAATTACTCAGAGGGCAGTGAGGCGCTGGCACAGCTGCCCAGGGAAGCTGTGGTGCCCCATCCCTGGAGGCGCTCAAGGCCAGGTTGATGGGACCCTGGGCAGCTGAGCTGGTGGGGGGCAGTCCTGCCCACGGCACGGGGTGGGGATGGAGGGTTTTGGGGTCCCTTCCAACCCAAGCTCTTCTGCGATTCTAAGATTTGTTGCTAACACAAGGTTTGTTCTAGGCTTGTGAGCAAGTCAAGGCCTTAACTCAAGTGGATGACCACGGTATACAACTAGTATTCTGCACGTAGTAAATTGAATGTCTGTGAATGTTCACAATCCGCTTGAATTGAATGATCTTGAATGATTACAGAAGTAAGCTTGTTCTCCACCTGAAGTAAGGTTTGGCATCTACCTTTAGAAGTATCTGGCAGCATGCTTATGTGTGAATGTGATGCTGTGCATTTGTACCTTTATTTGCTGTTTTTGCACACATTGGTACAGAAACTAACTGGTTGTACTGAAACCTGGATGCATTTGAAATATAAGAGCTAGAGCTTAGCACAGATGCACTGCAGTTGTCTCTTATCTGGATAAGTGCAAATGAGCAGATAAAAAGAGTAGAGACTGGTAAATCAGGTAAGGCATTAAGTCAGTCTTGAGGACATGAGGAAGCACTGTAAATGTATTGAGTAAGTCAATCAAAAGGTAAGGTATAATGAAAAATGGATAAAAGAGGGAAAATTATATGGGACTGTACTGAAAACAGTTGAAGTTGCCAGCCCCAATTAGTGTTTGTGAAATCCCTGGCTGTTGCCATGGGAATAAATGTGCTACTACAAATGCAGCATTCTGGCTTTTTCACAGGATCAAGCGAAGTTGGAAAGGAGCAAATCCCTGTGTAAACATCAATATCGTCAATTAATTAGGAAACACAGCAAGATAAATAATGAAGCCCCAAGAAAGGTAAATTAATTTCTGTTTTCTTTCTGATAGGTTCAAAAGTTTCCCCAGTTTCAAACTATTTCTGCAATTCACTTTTATTCTACTGTAGCACCTTATCACAGGGAGAAACCTCAGACCATAATGCAAGTTGTTGTGGAGGGAGATTTTGTAAAAATGCATAAATGCATTCTTTTAAAAACGTATTTCAACTACTTAAACACATTTCTTGCTTGAAATTTCACTTAGCTTATTTATTTATTTTTTTTAAAAGATAAAATTCCACATAAACAATCCCAGAGTTCTGTGTTCTTTTAAGGAAAATTGACAAACAATCAAAAATATTAAACAGTGCCAAAAAAAAAAAAAAAAGCATTTCCAACAGTCTTGTCTCTTCATAACTTCAGAATCTTATACTTGACATTAGAGTAGATCCATTATACACATGTAGGTTTGTTGAGATACACAGAGTATCAAATTACAGCTGGATTCCCACACTTCTTCATAAGGAAACCCTTGCTTTTCTGAGTTCAAGTCAAGAATCTCATCCAGTTTTCACAGCCACATCACAACTTCCCATATTCAAATTTCTTCTGTAGCCCAATGCAGCCAAAACATCCCATGTTGTGAATATAAAAGTAAGGGTGTCTTAAAAAAGAAAACAAAAGAAATAATGCTAAAAGTGTTTCCATAGAGTAAATGAGTTTCCTTAGCTCATATTTGACAAATTGTTGTATTTGGAATTCTCACAAATGTAGGTCGGGGTACAGTTCTCAAATATATCATCAACTGTTAAGAGTTTGATTAATTGACTCCACATTTATTCAATTACTGCATCAATAGTTTGGTATTTTCAAAAGTTAATCCTTTTTATTCATTAGTAATTATTGTTTAATCCATATCTTGTAATATTCCTGATGATCAGCTCCATTCATTTAATAAAGAACAGCTAAGTAGCTTCTTTCTAAATACCACCTAGCTTGTATCACATCTTCCAAACTTGGGATTGAGCAGGATTTTGGAGCCTGATGGATGACAGGGCACCACTCATGCACACAGCGCAGACAAGATCAGTTGGAATACATGGACCATTTTGAATTTTGTAATGCTTTTGTTGTGTTTGTATAAAATTGCCTCAGGAAAGAAAAGGCAATCAGAATCAGAGCATTCACTGGCCACTAGCTCAGCCAGCTGAGGTTTTTACTCACAGCCCCGAGTGAAATGCCGCCTGCCCTTGGGCATGACAATCTACATATACTACTCCTTTTCTCTTGAGTTCTCTTCTTTCTACTTTTTCTGTTTGGATGGAGCTTCCCTGGATGGGTACTATAGGTGCAAATTGGGGTAGCTACCAAGCAGGGTCCTGATCTCTGCTGTGGCCTCTAGGTGTTGCTGTAATACAAATAATTAATCAAACAACGTTTCATGGCATCCATAGAGGGAGTTGCCAGTTTTTGTCAGACATGCTTAATTATGTACAATTAAATCTCTTTCTCTCCCCTCTCTGCATCATAACTGAAATTTGAGCTCTATATATTGGACAAGTGAACCTGAATGTGAGAAGCAACGGTAGGAAAACTGTAGGAAGAGATTTGGCTCGCCTCTAATTACAGTCACTCATTTTGGGGTGCCTTGGGGCCTCCTGTCTAAGGATGGTCCCTACTAGATGAGGCTCCTGACTCAGCCCAGGCTCCCCGGGCATCATGTCACTTTGTGGAGACGCAGCCACTGACACGGTGATTTAGGAATACAAGCACATGAGGCACACGTAAGGATATGAGTGCAGGTGATCTAGATTGGGGCTGATATCTAGGGACACAATTTATGGTCCCCCCAGTAACTACAAATTGAAATACAAGCAAGCTACTGAGGATAATCTTTGTCTGGAGTTAGGGTAGTATGGTTAGGTTGCGGTTGGACTTGATGATCTTTAAGGTCTTTTCCATCCTGAACAATTCTATGAGTCTCTGATTAGAATTCATACCCTGGGTAGGTTTGTCAGTAGATCTGCGTGTTTTACCTAGCAGGACTATTATGCAAAACTCCTCGACATACTAACTAGGTATTTTAAGAACAGTGGTCTAATTTTTAAAATAAGCCATTAAAAAAAGAAAAAAAAGAAAAAGATTTGGAAGAGTTTGCACATCCCTTTGCTTTGCTACATTTCCAAAGAATGATCTGCCAATCCTGCAGCCTACCACAGTTCATCGCCTGGTGCCACCTCCAGCTGAGCAAGTCTTGCAGGAGACTGGCTGAGGGGCAGGTGCCTCTCAGAACTGCTTAGAAAATGGATTTATAGTTAAACAGTTTTGTCTGCTGGGGGATAAGTCATCCCTCCTACAAAGCAAGGGCAGGAAAAGGAGGAGAGCTGTCTGCACACAGAAATTGCTGTGCGTGCCCACTGGGGCCTGGTTCTACCAGGGCAGGAGACGGGATCAGAGCTCAGTCCACTTTCTAGCCAGACACACATGCTGTGGGATGGCTACAGCCATCCCCTCCCTCCCTTGGGGCTGTCATCATCTGCAAGTTAATTACAACTTTTTGCTGACATGGAGAAGTGCAGTGAGGAGAGGAAGGTCTCTACAACAGAGCCTCCATGACAGCCATGAACAGGAGCTAATCGAGGCTGGGTAACCAGGCTCTGTGGGTCTCACTGTATTTATATGAAAGCTCTTTTAACTTAAGGACTAGCCATTAAACTGCCAGTGTGTTCTTAAGCATCCTTCACCAATTTTTCCACTCTTAAGACTCAAATTCACAATTTTTTAATGTTTTATAAATGATAAAAAATTCACATCAGATTTTAACAGAATTAAGCATACTTATTCAACACACATGGGGCCTCTGAAAAAAACGTTATTCAATTTAATAATTTTAATTTACATTGTATATGTACAAGAGCGTTTCTTTCAACCCACAGGTTAACACCACAAAAAGGAAAAAAAAAAAAAAAAGGAAAAAGAAGAAAGTACTGCAGTTAGCGGAGTGAAGAAACTCTTGAAACACTGTTGTCTGAAACAAAAGCAAGGCACTCTCCCTTAACACCTGATATATTCCTGAATTCTGCCTAGAAAAAGGCATGTTCACACTGAGAGAGCTGTGAGGAAGGTAGGAGATTTATTCTGCATTAATTCTTCTTTCACCATCGTGACCTGTCACTGGCTGCAATCTACGATGGGTCTGTGCACTGGAGTTGAAATGAAGGACGGTTTGGTAGGTGACGGGAATGGGAGAGTATCACAGTTAAGACTATCCATGGAAGACTGAAGCACACCAGCTACATGAAATCTCACGTGGGGCTCTGGACCTGCTCCTTCCATTCACATCCCACTGAATAAATAAACCTTGCCCGACAAAAAGCAATTTCACTGTACTGTGCTGAACACTCAGTGGAAGGGCCTGCTCACAAGGAGTGCCCACGACCCCTTCAGTGATGCTCAGCGCCTGGCAGGCTCTGTCCCTAGGCAGAAGTGATTTCCCAAGGGACCTTGTGTCTGACACAAGGAGACAAAGGTAAACATACTTTCTGATTCAGCTTCTGTATGTTTTTGTATGCGCACATGTGTGTGAGTGTGTGTATATATATATATGTATATATATATATATTTAGTATATACAAAAGCAAGTTCAGTCAAAATATATTTGTCTTGCTGGTCAGGCTTGTTACAGCAACCTACAAGAAACATTAGCTTCTCTGATATTTAATTATGCTATTATGTTTGCACATAAGCTTAAAAGTCAATACAAAAAGCAATACTTTTCCAAATATTATCTGCAGGTAAACCGGAAATATTAACTATAGTGATTAGAAGTCTGTTTCCCTATTGACACTACTATAAATCTTGATATAAGAATAATTTTTTCATAAAAGCACATCCAAACATAGTAAGTGATAAAATACCAGATTACTATTTGAAAACCATACAGTGACTCGATATCTGGGTTATCCTTTGCAGCAATTAGGCAATTCATTTGGCATCTGTTTGATTGTATAATTTAATTTCCATATAAACAGCATAGTTTAAAAAAAGACAAAAGCTAGAATGTTTAAAGCTAACAAAAGATACAGTGACATCAGGTTGACATTCAAAAATTTCCTTAGCAAAATGACCAACAAAATTTTGACTTAATACAGTGCATATAAAGTTTTTTTTAGAACTAAAATCTTTAAATATTATTTGAATTTAGCAAAACATGAGCAAGATTTTAATATCAAAGTGCTAAACAGTACTGCCTTAGAAGTCACTGCAAATGAACTGTAAAATAGCTCTGCTTGTGATCTGACAGATATTTTATATACAAATGGTTAATAAAAAGACACGCGCACGCTCACGCACACACACACACAAATATAGGTATATACATATATATATATACACATTATATATATGTATATAGTTTTCCAACTGGTGTATCTGAGTCAGTGTGAACACCCCATTTCCTTATCGTGTGTAACAGGGCTCCTATGAGCTGGCAGTCATTGCAATAAATACAGGCAAAGCCAATACAATATACCATGCATACAAACGTTTATACAAATAAAGACACTATGCAACAAATTATTTCATATTAATATGGCATCAACAGTATAAACATACAAAAAGGAGTACGAACACGGAATGTTTAAACGCAGCTCACTATATCCTTCCTAGCACTTACATTCATACTATTTTACAAGACTCGCTTGTTCTTGAAACCCATCGTGCGTCTGTTTACTAACCAGGTACTTCTGTTAAAGTCTAAAGGCAAACTATCCCTGATGCTGACCCTGTGCGCTCCAGCCACTACTTACTTGCATTTCCTTGTCTAGGGAACAACTGAGCCGCGGTCGTTCCCGTGTCTCCCACAGACATTTGTCAGTAAGTCACGCTACACGGAGTCAAGTTTGGAAAACTCTGTCATGTAAGTTAGTGCACGTCAATTTCTCACTTGGTTTCTTCCTTTTATTTTCATATTAAAATAAATTAGTTAATAAACAAGACTTAGTAAGACAGCACTTTAAAAAATTGCACTTGAACATGGGAGCTAACAGCCATCGTCATTTTGCTATATTGGATTTATATGAAATGTTCAATTGAATGTAATTTGTTAAAAAAAGTGAGATTTTTGTTTCGATTGTGCTGATGTATGTGCCCTTGATGCAGGAAGTATGCTAAAGGTATCCTCACAAAACACATACTATCCTGGCAAACAACTATTTGCTGTTCTTGATTTCAAACACACAGCTTCTACCATTGTATTCCTCATGTCCCATGAGGTGTTAAACAACAGGTTTGAAACAGTCGTGTTAACCTTTTACTGCTGCTGGGATAGCATTGTCCAAAAGTGCCATATTAGCCGTTTAAAAAACCCAAGTCACGCACACACACACACACAAAAAAATACCCCCCCCCCTCCAAAAAAAAAGGAAAACAAAGAACACAACCCCAAAACAGTAAGCCAGTAAGTTTTAGGCCTCATGTTGTAAGGACAAAGCGCCAGAAAAGACCTCATTTTAGAGCTGGAGCTGCTTTTCTGTTAAGTGAGGGCAGAAATGTTAGCGATAAGTCACGATCCGTTTGCCTGCTCTGGTGGGCATCTGCCTTCCAGGAGGGTGGCTGGACTCAGAAGGGCAAGGTGTCCAGAAACAGCCTGTCGATAATGGAAGGGGCTGGCACCAAGTCTTCCAGTTTCAGGTAAAAGATCCGCTGCAGTCCCAGTGTGCAGAGAGAACGCAAGTCAGCAAGAACACCCAGTACCTTAGGCTCTGCAGACTCGAGTGGCTGTCCTTTGTTTTGGCAACTGAAAGTTAAGTGATCTTTCAAACTGCTTGTGATCTTGTTGCATAGCTCTTCCACTTTCTTTGGTTCTTTTAAGCCATGTCGTTCTGCAAAGTGAGGGCACGAGAAAAGAAATACAGACATGTCAGCATCCCTACTTGAAGTGCAGAGGACTCATTTGCTTCAGCATAACTATGTGCTCTGGTAATCGAAGCAAAAGATGCTTCAAAAAGTGTATTATTTCTTTCAACAGTTCAGGTTATACAATGTCATTTAACCTTTTTATCACACAAAATAAGAGATGATAAGCCCCTGTTTCTTTTTAACTGCTAAAATGGGTAACAGAGATGCTCAATCATGACTGAAATTCTAGAATAATGCATCCAAGTATCCTGTGTATACCATATAATTTCTGCGATAGGAGACAGAATTAACTGGGTGATTTTCCAGCAAAACTATCACAGGAGGTGTTTTGGAGATTTCTGTGCTTCCCCACCAGTTGTGAATGCTCAATAACTATGGCAACCATTATTTATTCAGTGAATTCAAGTGGCGATCGATATCTTTAGCCAGCTTCATCAGCGCCAGGCCCAGAATTCCACCAGGAATTTGCAAACACTCTTATAAGAAACTAAAAGCAACTCGCCATCCTTTGTTATTTTTATCAGTTACTGCTTTTTAACTTATTCTTCTTTAAAAGACTCAAAATAAAAACAGCCTGAAAGTTAACTATTTTGCTTTGACTAAGCAGTGCCTAAAGTGAAAAGGCTGCTATGTTATCCATCACAAAAAAATCTCAACATTCCAAAAAGCAAGCTTCTTAAAATGCTACAATGCTGCTAAATACATCTCCAGTTCTTTAAGCTTAGGTGCAATGAATCAGATTTGTCATTCATTCAAAGCTGGCTCTTTATTAGTACATGAGAGAGATAATTTCATGTTGTTTGCTATCAAGCTTTAGTGGATGAATTAATTTAACATTTCAGAAGAAGGATCTCAAATAATTTTGTGGCCTTTTAATTTTTCCTTTGATTTGGAAATTCACAGATAAGTAAAAAGTGGCTTCACAGCAAAGTGCTCTCCACTTATAGCAAAACAGCATTAGACTGGATAGAGTAATCTAAGATAACACAGGTTAAATTAATTTTAGTCAACTACAGATGGAAAAAGCAGTGATGGTATAGTATGAGCAGTGAGGGATCGTGGCATTTCTTCTGTTTGATGCATCTGAAGCTGTCTGTCTGCCCCATTCCTCTCCTCCAGCCCTGGCAGCCATGGGCTATGTTGTGCCCATTGCCCAAGTCCTGCTCCTTTTTCTTTACTCCAGGAGGAGGTGGCAGTAGATACTTTCTCTGTCCACCCCCCGATGACCACTGTAAAGAGCATAGTCTTCTTTACTTCCAGAAGCAGACACAGCAGTGCCTTGCCCTGACGTGTGTGTATAAACTACTCATGCCTCCCCTCACTGACGTTTTTGGCTAGATGTTCCTGACAAACCAATAAAACAGATGGAATTCAATGAAGGCAGTCAGGAATAGAAAGGTCTGATTTTCCAGTGATTTTTACCCCTTTTACACTGTTTCAACTTTACTGACTTATGCAGAGCTATCTCCTGAAAAATACTAGTTTGGGAACAGAAGCAGGAGGCACGCATATACATCTCTGGCCAGAAGGTGAAGCAATGAAGTACCATCAACCTGCTCTGCTGCTTCAGAGCAATGCTCATCCAAGCAGCAGCATCTGCTTCAGACATCTTTTTCACCTTGAAGGAATTAATAAACTTGGGTATCCTAAGTGCTTTGTTTACATTAAAACATGAGGAGTCAATGAATATTTAAAGCCTTTCCAGTAAATGTCGAGTAGTGTAATTATGTAAACCTTAACTACACAGGTCACTAGGAGTAAATACTTAGCCAGATTCTGCCATTAAAAATCTTGGGGGATAAATATTTTATACAAATTTTAAAAGCTGTAGGTTGTTGTTGGTTTGTTGTTTTTTTTATACCTCTAGCACACTGAGAATCTGCAGGACATGAAGTCAATCTTGTGGTCTTTGAAAAGTTTCCATCTTTTAATCGGTTCTGATGTTGTTTCCTGGCTATGTAAGTGAAGATATCTTTATAGATCTACAAAGCTAAAATACTAGAATGGATCCAACTCTGACTTCAGAATAGCAAAGCACATTTTCAAACCAGTGCCTCAGTAGATGTGTATGTTGCCATAGAGTATGGAAAATGATCTCTGGCTTTGGAGTATATGGCAGTGTTGTTAACATTTCAAGTAAGAACTAAACAGTCTTTGTCTTACACGGACAAGTTCAAAAGGTTTCATGAACAAATTATGTCTCTGACGTCTAGCCGTGAAGCATGCCAATGCAAAATACAGTATGTGCATAGACTGTAATATTGGCAGACTTACTTTAAATAACAAAGTCAGGACATGCAGTAGTAAGACATGGTACAATCTCAATCTGCTCTTTGGTCCTACAACATGAAAGCAGTCCCCAACAAACAAGATTGTCGTCCCCTGCACAAATTGCCCATGTGAGTGTTTGATGTTCGTTCTGTCTCTACAGATGTCATTTCTTACAACTGGAATTGCTTCAGTGATAGAAGGGGTTTGCAGACTCCAATCCTTAAGGCATCCCTTCAGGGCCCATAAAGTCAAAGCCATCTGCTTGGAAGCCTCTCTGCTAATAATGGGCCCTCTGCCCTAGCATTGCCATTGCAAGCTGGTCATTACCTCTCTCAGGTAGACTTGAGGAGCCTTGGGTCTAAGTCACATCAAAGATTTAAGTTTAATAGTTAGGGTTCAAACAACAGAAAACAAGTTTTCTTGCCTTTTCCACACAGCCAGTGACTTTAGGGTAAAGAAAGACCCACAGTCTTTCTTAATTAACCTGCAGGTAGCAAAATGAGGCACCTGTGGTAAGTAGGTGCCCTGTCTCTGAAGTCAGTGGTCTCCTAATCATTTGTGGTATTCCACAGAATGTTCTTATCCACACATAACTGAGAAGGTCAAGATTTATCCCAAGAAAGACAGCTAGTGAAAACCAATAGATTTTCTCTAACCGATCGAGAAGGTGTGTAAATATTATTGTATTCAGACTTTCTTATAGGGACAATTAAAAAGGCATGGATAAAGTGCATATAGGATTTCTCAGCCTCGTGGTTTAGGATACCATTGATTTTTGCAAGAAAAACGGTGATTTATGGCAAAGATGCTCTCCATAAGCCTGTCAAAATGATTCATTGAAAGTCTTGCCTTTAAAGCTCTGCAAACTTAGCAGCTCATTTTGGCAAAGTGAACACGGCAAGTTTCTTACACCTTTCTCCTTTTCCCACACACAATTTCCGAGAATCTTGATGTGATTTTGTCCTATAATTACGCTGATCAGCAAAAACTTCGTAAGAAGAGAGTCAGAGAGCAGGAAAAGCTGCCACCAGCTGTGCCAGTCCTTTCCCTAGTCTCTATCGTGGAGCAGATGACATCAGGGCTAGGCAGATTTGGTGCTACCTTTATGAAAAACACCCTCAAAAAGTACAAGTGTTTTGAAGATCTTGAGTAGCTGAGAGACCCTTAGGCTCTGCGCTCTGTGTCAGGGCAGGTCAGTTTTAGCTTTAATTAATTCTGAAGTGTCAGAAACAGTCCTGTCAGAAATGCAGCAGATTAATGGTACAGACTTAAAATAGGCCTCTTGATTGTCTCGGTTTCAATACAATTATCTGATTTTCTCTTCCCCCTTCACAATCCTCTTCCCCTTCTCTAACTCAAAGAAACACCAGGCACTGTTGCCCACAGCTTTCTGATTGCCTTACACATGCTTGGCTGCACAGCAAGGCAGCAACTTGACAGACCCAGGAGCATCCTGCCACATGCATCCTGCCTAACTTTCAGGCACTTCACAAAGGTCCCAGGCTGTGGGCACAGACTTCCGAGCTCCTTCTACCATCATTGCAAAGACAAATGTATTGGAAGACAGTTCGGAATTGAGGTGGATGAACCACCTTTAAGAGGTGATCTGTATTCTTCTGGGCAAAGAACCTAAAGTTACGTGAGCTGAATGACCACTGAGGACACCACAGTGTGCTCCCTTCTTTAGGAAAACCACAATTTAATGCAGGCCACCAGGAGCTTCCAGGAGGAAAGAGTTCTTGCCTCATCAAAAGAGTGGGAGAGGAGAAGGAGGAGTGAGTGCTTCACATCAGATGCTGACAGTATTTCCCTCGTCAAAGTGGAGAGGGGAAGGCAGACAATGCAATCTGGAGGGTTTTTTTTTTTATAAGCGGCTCTCCTACACTCCTCCAGTCTGCCACCTGCTCATATATAGACCCAGCACACGAAGCACCCACTCCGGAGAATCCTGGCAATGGAACTAAGGGTATCTGCTGCTGAAGAGGAGGTGAGCCTCTCCCCCCGTGGAAAGCCACACAGATCCATATACAGAAGGGAACTGCAGAAGCCAGACCCTTTTTGGCCAGCCCAGAGTCATTACTATTTCTTGGTATGACTGATGATGCTAAAAACTCTGTTTGTAAACTGCAAGGGAGAGCTCAGCAGCAGGAAGACAAATATAAACTCACCATTAATTGAAATCTCACAATATTCTTCAGTGTTCTAGTGCCAGTCTAACAAAGTAGTAAGAGTGTGAATAAGCCTAGTATATACAGTGGCTCTGAACTGGTCTGTAAAATACTTAAATTAAAACATATGCCAAAAGAGCTTGGCTAAATTAGGGTGAGAATGCTCTGTGCTCAGCAGCATCCCACTGAGAGTGTCAAGTGGGCAAAACAATAATATTTGGATGTGGACAGAGAAAGGAAGAGGCAGAAAGGAAAAGAGAATCAACAAGAGAGAGAAAGAAAACACAAGCAGTTTTAGAGAGAGCACAAATTTGAGACTAAGAGTGAGCCCTTCAGATGATCTTCACTGTAATCTCAATCCTTCTATTCTGACATTTGGTAGAAGAGCATTATTAGTGACCATTCAGGAAATTAAGGGGGTATTTTAAACAATAGTCCAAGCTCATATCTGGTCTGTTCTGCAGATCTTCATCATCAACACAATGTAAGAATTAGAGAAAGTCCAGCATGAAGTGGTTGAACAGAAACACTTGTGATCTATACAACCTCCTAAACTAACAGATGTCATCATCATGAAACTAAGGACAGAGCCTTTCCTTCCATGTTGGCAGCCTTCTTTAGCTTATTATATCCTACATCTCAATAGAACAAGTGACCCAAAAGAATAGGACAAAATGCATTTTTTGCTTTCAGAGAGATGTGGGGTGAGTGTCTTCTAATTACATTTTTCTGGCTGATGCACAGAGCACTGCTGATGTGCTCTGGAGGAAGTTGTGTCCAACCCTTCTTAACCAACTGAAGGAAGTAAAAAAGGAGAAGAGAGACAGAGAGAGGAAGATCCTAAAGGAGTACCTTAAAGAAAAAAAATATGCTATGACATTAGGGAATATTAACTGTTTGCAAGCCACTCACAATAAACCAAATGTCATTCTTTCATTCTGGGTGCTCTTTCAAGCTAATCTCCTATCTGAAAGAACTTGAAAATTCAGCAGGACTCTGACATGGTTCTTTTTTTTTTCTATGGGACTCACTGGAAATTCCCAGGAAACATCAAATAAACAGGAAAAGCACAAATATATGGATTTGCTAATGGAGGCAAATTTACAAAATCTTTTCCTGTTTATCTTATGCTATGCATACCACCAGCTTTACTCAAAGTAAGCAGAGAATTAGTGAATACTGTGATATTCAATAGGTCTCCTGCTGTTCTAATCAAGATTACTGAACAGAGTAAATGTTCGTAAATGCCAATAACCATGCATCATATACTGTGACCTGCAGCTGCAGTTGAGATAGTTACAGGGCTTTGGAACTACCATGATTGTTACTGAGGAGTTGATTTGATATCCCAAATATCCCAAAATGAGAGACCAGGCCTCACCTTGGGCTCCCCAACACAACGCGTTACATTTATCGCCTTCTCCTTTACTGGGAGAGAGATGTTTGTTGTTCCCACCACCCTCACAGAACAGCAAACGTATGAAAGCAAGCAGTGGCTTCTCTTACTTTCCTCCTTCACTGATACTTTCAATGACTACAAGAGGTTTTGTTTCCTAAGAGCATGTCCTTGTTTGGTCTACGGAGAGCACTCATGAAATCAAGCTGAACAAACAGGTCATCATTCTCAGGAGCATATTCTGTGCTAGGAACGAGAATTCTTAGATTTGCTGCTACCTAAGGTGCTGTACAGTATTTAAACCAGCTATGACTGTTACACATCATTTTCTCTTTTTTGGCTGAGCGTTCAAGCCATGAAAAATTGACAAACGTAAAATAAGAACTGGAGCAACTTGTGTAATAATGAAGAAAATGTTGTTCAAGCCAACATTTTGTTGTGCAGCACTTCTAAAAAAAGCAAACAACTAAATTCACAAAACTGCAAATGGCCTCAACACAAAAGACAGTGGCACTCAGTAGTTGGATATCCTATATTCCTGTAAAAAGGTCATTCTCTCTTGCTCTAACTCACAGGAAGGATTTGAACCAGGGTTTACTACCTTCTGCCTCCAACAGTTCAGTACAGGAAGGAAGTGTCTTCTCTGTAGGATAAACAATGGCACTAAAACATCCACCTGAATCTAAGCCAAGACTCAAAAAAATCACTTAAAATGTTGAACAGATACCTGATTTCCAAAATTTATCTTCATTGCTCTTCTTTTTTGGTAGGACTATCTGAAAAGCAGCATCTGACTTGTCATACTCAAAATGTCAAGAGAAGACAAGGATGCCATTTCTCATGGGCAAATCTGAAGGCTTTCCTGATTATGAACATTACAAATATACAACTGCTGAGAAATTCTCAAAAGAACCACCACCTCAGCATTCAGTGATTAGCCATAGCTACCTGATTTCCTCTCTCATTTTCCATTTCTTAATATTCATCTTTATACAGTACCATCCATTTTCAGGTGGCCAAATTTCTGACTGAGTCCCTAAATGCCCTTAGAGATCTTAAACCTGTGAATATAAATCACTAGACGCAGGAGCCTTGATCTAATTTAGACTGCATGGAGTGGTACTCTCTTCTCAGAGCAAATCAGCAGAGATATTCTGGCACTGTGACACAAAAGAATAAACAGAAAACTACATGAATTTTAAGCACCATCTCATACAGGGGAGAAAATCACAGAATCACAGAATCATAGGGGTTGCAAGGGACATATGAACCATCTAGTCCAACCCCCTGCTAAAGCAGGATCCCTACAGTAGGGTGCACAGGAAATCAAGTAAAAAAGTTACAAACACAGAAAACCTTAAAGCCATTAGGGACAGAAATGCTCTCATTCTATTTGTTTAGAAACTTTGAGAAGAACAGTATAAGACAGCAAACTCCTGAAAGGGCTGTTAGCAATGAAAGGAAGGATTGTGGGGCTTTATCAGTGAAAAAATATTTCTATTAAATACTGTATGGTGATCTGAGCCAGCCACTGGACAACCTGGACTCTAAAGACCACCAAATAGTCTGACTCAACAAAAAGCAGGACATGGCTTTGTAAAGAGAAAAACTTCTCATCCTATAGAACAGCCTTATCTATAATCAGACTGATTGTTTGCAGGGGCTCCTCTTTATCTACATATATCCTCTCAGTCTCCAGAAAGGTAATCAAGAACAAGCTCCATGATCTGTGTCTACCTAAAAAGACGTATCAAATATATCAGATATTACCTAAATCAACGACAAGCACTGTACATATGTGAGCATATATGTCTGTGTGTACATATATGTGGAGAGAGATAGCAACTGTCTTTGATTTACAGATACATAAATACACACACACACACACATATTTTTTATATATAGATATGTACATACACACACATACGTATTTATAATACATATATATAAATATGTATGCTTGTGTGTGATCTCTGAATAAGGAAGTCAAAAATAAGTTGTGAATGTTCTTTATGAGTTTAACGTATCACTCATTTTGATTTTTTTTTTTTTCATGTGGAACAAAGCACCCCCAAATTATTCTGGACTTAAAAGTTTTATCAAAGAAAGCAGAATCCGGACCTTAACATACCCTTTCCAAACTGCAAAAAAAAATCAAATGTAAGTTAATTAAAACCTTAGAATACTTCTAGCAATAAGCAAAGTGTTGTGCTACAACAAATATAAGCAAACCCCTCTCCCAAACAAGAGGGAAGCGTACCACCTAAATTCTGAAGCCAAAAATTTAGCCCTACAAATTGTCAGTGGGAATTGGTCAATGTACAGATTTTTGCATTTGCCACTGAGCATTTTATGTCAGTGTTTCCCAAGCATCAACTCATCTAAAGAAAGACTGCAGCTGATTTAGTTGAGGCTACCACCTGCAAACTGGTAGTTGCCTAAAATGCAAGAGGAAATCAATATCCACCCCATCAGAGCTCCTAGCATCCCCAGGCAGACTCAGCTTGAGGCATGCTGAGGTGCTGGCTCATGCTGTCATCACACCTCCAGCACCTTTCCGCTAGCGCCTTTTCTGAAACAAGAGTCAGGCTTTCAGCTGCTCTGATGAGCTCCCGTGGCTCATCAGACACCCTCACTCCTAGCACTCCTTACCCCTCCTGCCTCTCCAACTGTGCCTCCTAAAATTATCAAAAGCCCAAAGTATGCAGTGCATGCTTCAAGGGGCTTTGTTGGTTCAGGGATGAGAAAGTGATACTTCATAACATTATGCTCCTCTGTTTTGTACTTCCTAGCCAGATTTGGCAGGTTCTTACTTTAGTTTCCGGCTGTTCATCCCACCAGGCAGAAGGGGAGATATGCTCACATATCTTGGCACACTCAAAAGCTTTTGTAAAGCTGCAGAAGAGATCTTTTCTCTAACTTTTCTCCAATTTTTCTCTCTCAACAAATCAGAACATAGAATACCTACAGTAGCTTGGCTCCCAAAAGCAGCACTCTTTCTGGCACCGTGCTTTACTAGCCATCTAGCTTCTAGCCCTCAAGCCACCCCCATGTTAGTATTCCCATGCAGAAGATTTTCCTCGGGTGATTTGCTGCTTTCTAGAAATTCAGCAAGGATTTTAAAAGATTTTTGTAGGACTCGGTTTGCCTGGAAGCAGTTTGATTTTTAGAGACAATTTCAAGAAAACAATGAAAACAAGAAGAAATAGACAGATTACAGTTTAATAGATATATCTGATGGTCTAATGTTACAGTCTACAATTTCATGGAGGTCATTACGACACTTAAAAATTGCAATTACTTTATCCAGAATATTGCTAAATTAACTGAAATTGCTTGAATCTACACTAAGTAAAGCACGAGTATAAAGCATTATATAACAAAGGAACACTTACCTGTTATCATAGTTAGAGCTGATAAACTTGCTAAGGCTGGGATATCAAGGTTAAGGCTCTTTAAGTTTAAGGAAAAGTCTTTAATAGAGTCGAGCCACTCCCCAAATCCACGAAGGCACTGAAGTCTATGAAGCACAAGTCCATTGCAGAATACAAACTTATCCTCAGCAGTATCAGACCTCAAATAAAAATAATTGAAAAAATTAGAGACGCATCTTTAACTTTACAGCAAAATGCATAACCAGTATTGAAGTGTCTGTCATTTAAAATCCAAGGCACATTATCCTGAGACATATGTGGGCATTCACGTTTGACAATATGCTTCTCCCTTGGGGCAAAAGTACAACAAACAAGCTTCTATGATTGCTTACTTTGTAGAGTTATAAGCCTGAGGTTAGCTGTAGCATGTGGTGTAGACTGTCTAATTAGTTAAGATTTTGGTCCTGCCCAAAGGCATAAACAGAGAAGACATTTTACATTAAATACTGTATGTTTGAATCGCAGTAATACTACGTGCGTGCATTTTGAAATGCAAAACTAATAGAAGCTGAGGAGAGATGGGGTTCTGCAACTCTCAGCACTTACTTAGTCTGATCTGCACTTTTCATATTGTAAAAATTAATAGAGAAGAAAACAATGGAAAACACACACAATAATGCACAATAAACACAACATAATAGACTCTTTTATGTGAGAATCTATCACAAGAGTGATGTTACTGCCAGGTTCTCTCTCCTTCTGCCCCCCATTGCCAGTATCCCTGTTAGGAGCTACATACAAAGGTCATTTTCGACCTAAAGGAGCAAGGCATAATTCAAATCAGCGGTTGTGGAATTCCTCCAGTCCCTGAAAGTGTCTTTGGTGAAATATCTTAACTGGTGCCAGGCTGACAGACAGCACCTCGCTCTGTTGAGTGACTTGGTATTAAGGAAAAAAATAATTTGAGCAAGATTTTAAAGCTCCTTTACCCCTTTCAACAACAGACTACAGAGATGCGCATGCGTGGAAAAAAAAAAAAAAAGGAAAAAAAAGGAGCAGCTTCTATAGTAAAAGTGCTTTTATGTTGTTTATGCTGATGAATATGAAGCAAAGTTGTTCAAACTGCATCTAAGGATCAATCTTGATTTCTACAGAAGAAGAGGATGTGGTATATCAAATAAGAAGAAGTGCATTAGTGAGAAATATGCTCCCTTTTTAAATCACTGCCTTATTTTTTCTGCAGCGTAAAACAAATGATACATCATCTCCTGTGGATGCAGACATTGTTGATGTTTTCTGTCATCATTTTTTTTGTTTGTTTGTTTTTTTGCAATTGACAGCATTCCAGTGTATCGCTATATTTGATCCTAAGAATGTGCAGATGGGTGATTTTTCACATCAGCTGAAGAGGAAATGAAATAAATAGTTACCTGATGGAGAGTCTTAGTACAAACAGCTCCAAAAAAGCTGATTCTATGAGTAATGTCTGATCTTCTTTTGGGAGGTCAGTAAATCCTGGAATTTTTTCTGCCCAGCCTCTGGATATGTCAATGGAGGCAGTCAGAAGATTATAGAACTGTTGTACATGTTCTGCATCTGTGCCTGCAGCAGCCTGATCGGTGGAACAGTACTGAAAGAAAAACCACAGAAAGCAGCATTACAACATGACCTGCATTTCAGGGCATCCTGAGGAGCATATGGTGCTACCTGCCTAACAACACTTCCTTCTGCAGCAACGCTGGCACAAGCGTCCAAGGCACACTGAGCAGGTCTCCGTCTATCTACCTGCTTAGCTACCTGGAGGCATTTTGTTATGCAGATGTATATTGCAAAGACATTTCCGCAGTTAGAGAAATTGTTTGAAATTCGTAAGTAATATGCAATATTTATCACATTTTGCAAGTAGCTCCATGCTATTAGCAAACAGAAACAGCAATCTGGTGGGGAGGATAATTTCAACCACAATAAAGGAGGAACGCTATTTAGCTTACTGCAATTAAACATTTTTCCCATTGATGAATTTGTCTCAGTACATCCAAAATGCAGATTTCTTCCCCAGCTTCTCAAATTGCATTTTATCAGACAGTGATAGAGACACACAAGATAAATCATCTTTTATCTGACACGTGCAGCATGACTTCATTTGAATACAGAACTGGTTGAAAGTAAACCAGCTGCCCCGTATCACCTCTTATCCTGCATAGAGAATTATTTCAGGCTCTGGAGAACCTATTATCCCACTGATTCGGCCATAACTCTTCCAAATGACCGCCCGACAGCCCCAGCTTGCAGAACTTCCCTGCGACCCTCCGACAGCCCCCTCCCTGCTCTCTCTCACTTCCTCAGCACTGGATCCCTGTCACTCCCAGGGCACTGCTCTTTTCAAGAGAAAATGTAATAGGAGCTTTGGCAGCTTAGTTAGATTCTGTGCTTGGAAAGTAACAGCGACCTGCCCATCAGGCATCGTGTGGGGTATTTCTGGGAGGGACTCCTTATGAGCCCTACCTCTGAGACTCAGCCAGGGAAAGGATGGGGTGATCTTCATTAGTGCATAGCTGTTGGAAGCTACTTTCCACACACAGTTAGACCATCAGCCTAAAGGTACTCCTAGCAGCTCAAGTCAGAGGGGGAGAAGAAGGACCCACATCTCCTCTCCACTGAGCATGGTGGGAGCCTGGAAGGATCTTACTATAGGTATACCCCTTTGGCTGCATGTATCACCCAACGTCCTCTCTGTGCAGGACATAGAGGGGGGAATGGCAAGCAGACCCTCTTGGGTAGGTGTCCTGTTCCCTGCCTGCCCTAGTTGGAGCTGTTTGCTGTTGGTAGGACAGAGTTTCACAGTCAGATTGATTGTTGAACCACAGCAAAGACATGAGAAGTCCTAGAAACCTCTGGCCATATCTGGGCTGTCGGTGCTCACATGAAGACAAATTCTGCCACAGCCACTCTGAAGGAGGACAGAGATGCAAGAGGGGGGATGAAACATCCAGAAGATGGGAAACAGCAGTAGAAAATTTGTGCACTGCAAGAGACTCATCTCTTCAGTCCTCCACCTGATGAGGAAGAAGCTGATGAGGAAGCTCAAGCAGTGCAAAACACTACTCCTGGCACTGGACTGCAGCACAATACACTGAGGAACGGTTAGTGGGTGGAAAAAGATGGCATGCAGAGACCTTGCAGCCCCTAGTAATGAAGCTAAGATAGTGAATGTGAGGTGGTGGGCTTATCCACTGTGTGGTCTTCAGCTCCTCAAACTCTAGAAGATCTGCCCTGTTGTGCAGGAGCTGAGGTGACTCCTTTCTATATGAGAAAATAGCAAATGTGGACTGATGGAAATTCCTGCCTTGCCTACAGGTAGTGTTAAGGCAAGACACATTCTTGATCCTCTGATCAATGAAAAGGGGGGAAAAGAAAAAAGATACTATCCTAAATTCACCCAAAATATAACACATTGCAATTGGTGTAATGACGTCAGGTATTAACTTCTTCTCAATAATTATAAAGCATTCCTTCAGCAGAAGTAAGGCAAAGTTTTAATATTGTCCAACAAAGCTGAATGCTGCATCATGTCACATAACTGAATGCTACACTACTGTATACCCCACACGAGCCACGTAATTAAATTGAATGCACAAAAAAAAAAAAAAAAAAAAAATTAACCTGCATATGTTATTATAGTTCAGCCCATGAGAGCATTTTTAGAAGAAAGGTAAAAACTATGAAGAATTATGTAGCTTTGAACTGCTATAATATGTCACTGCTTGCTACACAGAGTTAGCGCTTCCAGAGAATAGCTGAAATAAAATATTATTTACTTCCAGCGGTCTTAATGAGTGTATAAGAAGGCATAAAAAATTGTACGCTTCAGTTTTATGCACAAAAAACTTTTTTCTTCTTTTCCCTCGTGATTATTTCATTGAGGAGAATCATAGAATGGGTTGGGTTGGAAGGGACCTCAAAGATTATCCACTTCCAACCCCTGTGCCAAAGGGATATCCCAAAAAGGGATAGCTCTGCCCTACACAGTGCTCGCTGCCCTGCTAGGAATTAAACGACACCGACTGGCTCAAGGGGCAGATGCGTGCACAGCAAGCAACACTGATTTATAAGGTATATCTAAAAGGCTGATAGCTTGATAGCATGATCCAGCCCGACCCCTTGCCTACTTTTATCAGACCTCCATGGACTGCTGGAGCTACAAAAGTCTAACAGTGATGGTGTTGCATATTTACCATATGATAGCTAGAAGATAGGCTTGTTTCTCCATGCATCTACCTACCCTTCTGTGTCAGAAGCACCAACATTTGCTACATTTTTTAGTTGGGGATTGGGGTGGGATCATTGGCTGAATGCCCCACCAAAAAATAAACACCTCCATTTAAGTCGGTGGTTGCTTTGCCTGAAGAAGGACGGCAACGCACAGGGTCTGCTTCTCATCTCACTTACTGAGAAGTCCAAACCCGTGGAATTGTACCAGTGAAACAGGTGTGAGACCTGATCACGGCCCTTGGCCTTTACAAAGTTCACAAACCAAATTCTGTTCCTCGCAATTGCTTTTTGAAACCAAGTACCTAAATATACCATTGCTGTGGGCTGGTAAGTTAAAACCAGTGCTGAAATGAGAAGTAGCCATGTTCTCAACAGAACTGGTTCCACTGTGTTTTGCTTTAAAATGTATGGATTATGCAATTTAATTTTGGTTTTTTGGTGTAGATGGTTGCATTTGTTTGGAGGGAAGAAGCGCACGTTCCTCTCCGAAACTCTTATCTGTATTTTTGCAACAGTCAAGACGTTGCAAACATCTTGCAAACATGAAGACCATGCTAAACATTAAGGTCGTGACTATGGAAGCGTTAGGACTGACTCCAAGCCAGGCTTCCAGATCCACCCATTTGTGGTACACGGCAGGGTCACGGCCGAGCAGAGCGTGCCGCAAACCCGTCCTTACAGGTACAGTGTCCTTCACATTAGTTTTGAGTGTTACAGTGGAATTCCTGCATTTTTCTGTTAGTTAATCTCAGTGTCTACTCAGCAGTCCTTTCTGATTTCTCTTAACTTTTTAAAGAAGTCTAAGGTTTATGGAAAGCATGTGAATCTATTGCTTTCATTTAGCTTATTTTTTGTATTTTCACTACTGCCGAGCGTAACAGATTAGTATATATTTTAATGTTAAGAAAAACATAGGTATTAGCGTGTCCTAACAGACAACCATACATAATCTTTTAGCTACCGAAACTAAATTAATCTGCTGTCAATCCTATGCTTTCTATAACGACCAACAGGATTGTTCAGCAGTGAGACCTACGGACTGTTTCCATTTGAACAGCAATAGCTGTCACAGGATAAAGAAGAAAGTCACATAAAAAAAAAAGGGTTTTCATTTAATTATTATTATTTATAATGCAAAATAATGTTGCTTCTATAGGTAAATACGTGAGATTAGATAATGCTCTCATGGACTGAGCTGTCATGCTCATTTAATGCTAAGGAACCCAGCAGATTCCTGTCTGAAAACACAGCTGGACCTCGGTGTTTGCAGAACGACCCTGAGACTCCCTGGGTAAGTTAAAATACATGTAAATATAGGCAATGCATTCTCCCCCAAAGGCTGTCAGACACTAAACAACTCATTCATAAAAACAATTTGTAAAACTGTTGGATTGTATATATACTGACTAGCTTGAAAAAAAGAAGTTACAACATACCTATAATTGCTAAATTATATATGTAATATATATATTAAAAAGTAATTACATATGTAAACATATTCTAAGCTAGAAGAATATATTTTTATATAATTACAACAGAACATATTTTTAGCATTAAATATTACTTAGCAACAAGTGATAAATGGACAATGTGAATATTGTCTGAGTACAGCTGTATTTTTCACAGTCTGAGATTTAATCATATTTCATTAAGTGGAAGGAATTTGAATCTTGTTTTTCTGTAGCTATATTTTTTTTCTTTTCATATATTCAGCCTTCCTAAGAATGAATTTTACAAGCTACTTGTACACTATATTTTAATAACTACAGAGCAGTTTTATAAGCTTTCAAAATATACCCTATCAATATTTAAATGGTGCACACTACACATTAAAGAACTAGGATAAGAAAATATATAATATCTGGTGAAACTTTGCTGGTACAGTCTTTTAGAATTTTGATTTAGAGGTTTGTTTCCTGAATGTGAATTTTACTTAAGAAATATTCCTGCTGGGGCATCCAAAGCTGGGCTCTGTAATCTTTTAAATAATGGCAAATTTCCTATGATTTCAATGTAAACAGACCTATCCATTGTGTGTTATTTCACACAACACTCATAGCTGCACACTATCAAAGTTCTGTTAGATTTTAGCATGAATAACTTGAAAATTAAGATACCAGACACACGGATAGTCCTGACTTTGGGAGATTAATCAGTTGTATTGTAATCACAGCCTTTTGCAAGACAACTGCTCTACTTATCCACACAATTTGCTTTCACTCTCTCAAACATACACGGTAGATAACCTTGAAGATAAGACCCTCACAGCGAACAGCTGCCAACTGAGTGCTGGCACACCTCCTTCCCCACCATTCCCCACCCACCCAAAAGGCACGGCCGGCTGGACAAACTTCTACTCTCACCCCAATTTTACATTTCTTTTCATTTCAGCCAACCAGCTAGGAATGCAGCTCATGACTCATTTCCATGCAGAAAACAAACAAAGAAAAGCGAGACATACTCGTGAATAGTCGAGCTCCCTGGGCGTGGAGTCGGTTAAAGCTCGTACGAGGGCGTTCATCATGCTGATGGGAGGAGAAGGCGGGGAGGGCTGCGAAGGTTCCTGCTGCAGGGGGCTCTTTGGTTTGGAAGGCAGCCGACCTCTTCTCCCTTTCAGGCTGTCCGTGCGGACAACTGCATAGAAAAGAAGCGGATCGGTGGTGAGGACACGGTAAAACGACAGAGCAGCGTGAGCACCTGCTTCCCCTGCGATGGCCAGCCCAGCAAAAATAAGAGCATTCTCCAATTTCAGCACATGCTGTTGATGCCTTTGATGGCAAAGAAACACAAACGGTACCAAAACTGCTTACAACCGTGACCATAAGTAGCAGAATAACTGCTTCCCTGGAGCCCAGCTGTGTTTCTAGCACTCACGCTTTGTTTGCAGCATGCCTATGTACCCCTATATGCACACACACAGTCTTACTGCTGAATGAAAACAGAGTGTGAAACACAAATGTCACTTCCTATATGGCAGGACTATTCTTTCACAGTAACTTTAGCTTTCTCAAAAAATATGGTCACACTATATAGGCTGTATTTCCCATGTCAGTATTTGCAATAGGACTGCTCACACAGTATTACTCACATACTTAAATATTTGCAGAACTGGGACTAATGAGTTGATCCAGTTTCCATTTAAATTAATTGCAAATTTACAATCAGCTCGTGGCCACGAGACAAGATTCTGTGCAAAAAGGCACCCAAGACAACAAAACACCGATGCTGCAAGATAATGCGCAGAAGCCAACTGCATTATTGAATGGCATTCAGAGTTCATAAAGGACACATTTTGGCCAGAGTCAAATTAGCCCCTCATGACCTTGCGATCCTTGAACTCTGGGTTCCCAGAAAGTCTAAACATGTTAAACCCACTCAACTGGGCAACAGGAAAAAAAAATCAACGTGTTATTGTACAGATGCACGAATTTGAGGGGTAGCTAGGAATCTAAAATTGCCAAGTCCGTAGTAAAGACATCTATGTCCACACACACACACACACACACACACACACGCTCGTTCAACGTAACGCTCCAGCATTTGGGATAATAATAGCAGTAGCCCTCACCTTCTTTCACCATGCCGACGCTGAGACACTTCTGAAAGCGGCAGTACTGACATCTGTTACGGCGTCTCTTGTCCACCGGACAGTTCTTGTTTGCCAGACAAACATATTTTGCATTTTTCTGAACCGTCCTCTGAGAAAAGGCAATAGAAAAACAGCGAACCGAGAGTTTCGTGAGCAACTTGGAACCTGACAAC
Source organism: Chrysolophus pictus (assembly GCA_037305975.1). NCBI lineage: Eukaryota > Metazoa > Chordata > Aves > Galliformes > Phasianidae > Chrysolophus > Chrysolophus pictus. Next base: position 36,423,307 of record CM074577.1, read on the forward strand.
ATGTATTTTAATTACAACATGAAAAGCGACAGTGCAATTCATATAATTAGATAAAATTAATTTCCTAACACACTAGCCTGCAGGAAAAACAATTTTATTAGTGTTAGCTACTGACAATGAAAATCATCGAGGATTGTTCTGAAGCAAGTCTCCGGAGACAGGCAACTTTGAATGATAAAATCATATCTGAAATTACCAGGTCATCGCATCTACCTTTGGGGATTAGATTATCTCCGCTTTTAATATCCCTTTGGGAACAATTTTCTACTTGGTTCATTCCCTTGATTATTGCTGACCTTATTAAAATAAAATCAAAACGATCTGCGATGTACTTCTCCTGCTATCGCTATTGTTAGGCGAATGCCACAACAACTGGTTTGGTTGGCCATTAAAATCAGCAAGGAGAAAAGTAAAAATAGCAGAACTCCTCCAAATATGTTCAGTTAAATATTCTGGGAAAGCCGACCTGACTTTTGGGAAAAAAAGGACCAAGTTATACTGTAGCCATATATGTAATTAACGCTTAAAATGGCTTACATATAACTATATATAAACTATACAGTGCATTAAAAATTTGTAAAAACCTGGTAAGCCTTGAAAGAATACAGTATAAGTTGTCACAAAAAATATATATTATTATAATATCTTAGGATATTTATATATTGTTTTCGTACTTAAAGTCAAAGACAGCTTAGCACCAAAAGATATTAATAGGAAAGACATCAGAAGAGGATCAAATTCATCAGTTCAGCGTTCGGTATTAAATCTTTCACTGCAATTAAATAATCGGGGAAATGCTATTTTAACATTGTTCTTTTTCCAGGAGCAGCTGCAATGGACTAAATACAAGGGACACAGCAAATGCTGCTCATTGCACTTTAGAACTGAGAAAAGAAGAGCGCAGGACAAACTGTGGATCCTGCCCCCAATGAGGGACATGCTATGGATTTCCACGGGGACAGGATCAGGCCCTCAGGAGCTGCCATTTCCAGGTTATCTGTGCTCCATTTTATAATTATTTTTAAATAACAAGCAAGTTGCAGGGGAGATGTGTATTTTAACATGTTGCCAAAGGATTATTACCAAGTAATAGTAGCAGTTATATGTACAACAACAACAGCATAACGAGGTGAGCCCTCCCCTCCAACTATTTTGGGACTATTTTTGTTCCCATCGTAGTTAGGATATCTTTGGCAGAACAGGGGCACAACTTCTATCTGTGCTGAAAGAAATAGACTGAATCGGCCCCAGATTTCAGAGACTCATAGAATTACAGAATGGTCTGTGTTGGAAGGGACTCAAAGACCCCTCTGCCTCACCCCCACTATGGGCAGGGCATCTCCACACCAGCTCAGGCCGCCCAGAGCCCCATCCAACCTGGCCTTGAATTTATCAGCTTTTTAAAGTTTACTGCTCAAAACCACTCCCCCAAAAAGTCTACCCCAAGTGCTTCATTGGTGCCATTTCTAAAAACAAAAACAAAACCTGAACTAAATTCACTGACATTATGAAGTGCCCAAATCTAAAAGCAGAAGGAATTTCAGTCTTAAAAATGTCAGCACATGATTTCGTCTGCCTCAAAGTGGATTACTGCTGTCAGCAGTGCTTCAAAGCTACACTGCTGGGACACCTGAACCAAGAGCAGCACCGAGGCAGTGACCAAACACAACGTTGCCTGAGGTTTCCTTCTCGTGCCGGTGCTGCTTTGGCCTTCTGAGCCACTTCTACCACTATGATGAGTGTGGAGCTTGGAGCCCAGGGGCGGCAGGCAGGGAGGGGAGCAGGGTGTCTCACCTTGAAGAAGCCCTTGCAGCCCTCGCAGGTCCGCACGCCGTAGTGCTGGCAGGCAGCGTTGTCCCCGCAGACGGCGCACGTGCCCTCCCCGGATGAGGAACTCCTGCTGGGCGGAGAGGGCAGCCCGCCACCACCACCACCGCTGGCCTCACCCATGAGGCCAGAGGCAGCTGCATTGAGGCCGAGCGGTGAGAAGGCTAAGGTGGCCGGCCGCTTGGCCAAGGGCAGCCCGTAGGAGTGGCTCTCCATGGGCGCCTGGCCGGCTGGCGATCTGTCGGAACCCAGTGGCAAACTCAGGGAGGCCGGGTCGTAGCACATGTGGGGGCCCGCCGGCGGCGTGTGGGGAGGAGAGTGCTTGAAGTGGAAGAGGGGGAAGCGCGGAGGCGCAGTCTTCATTGGGGCGGCCTCCATCAGGTGGCCGGGGGGCAGGCAGGTCTGTGTGGGAGGCAGCGGGGGCTCGTCCCACAGGCTCTGGTGTGGGGGGAAGCCAGGCGTGGTGGGCGTGGAGGGAGGCGACTGCTTGAAGTACATAGAGGTGCTGGGCATGCTCTCGTCCACTGAGGGGGGCAGCGAGGGCTGGTAGGTGGAGAGCCGGGCATCTTCCATCTTGATGAGGGGCCTCTGGCCGGAGGAGGCAGATTGCATTTGGTAGAGGCAGGAAGGCTTGAGCTCGTAGCTGCCGGAGTAACCCTCCATGAAGGTGCTGAAGCTGGGGAGGGAGGTGGTGGCGGTGGCAGTGATCTCGGTGCCGCTCAGCTCCATGCTCAGCTTGCCATAGTCCGGGTTCATGATCTCCGAGCTGTACTCCGAGCCATACGCGTAGGTCTGAGCTGCATAACTCGAACCAGGCGGCGAAGGGCTATACTGCGCTTGCACACAGGGCATATCTGCAGGGACAAAGGGATGGACATTACAGCCAGCCCGCGGCCCACAGCCCCGCTCACTACCTCCTTCCCGACAACGAGCTGCCCGCATTTCCCAGAGCTCTGTCGGAGCCTCCCGCTCTCACCTGGAGGTGAGAAGCATAAATCAGCCCCGAGCCGCTGCCCTTCAGCAAGAAACGTGCATTGGGGGTCGGGTATTGGGGAGCAACTCCAATCTATAGCGGTGTCAGTGGGAGAAGGATCCATCTCGGGCTGCCCCAGATCCGCTGCTCCATATCCATAGGTGTCAATGAGAATTAGATAAGCAGAACGGGAACGGTTTATGGTTCTAAATCTATCCCTGTATGCGTGCGAGTGTGCCATAAAATCTTCATGAAGGGTAAACTAGATTACCAAATGCATAATGTTAAAACCTGTATTTATTACGAAAGGAACACCACTGGCAGCGGGTGTCAGAGCTCAGACGTATCCCTGAATTTGCAAAAATGGAAGAGAAAAAAGGATGGGGTATTTCTGTTTTTATAAGACAACGGAATTGGTTTTACCCATCAGCCGTAAAAGTTAACGTGGCTCACTGAGAGCTGGGATGCTTTCAGCAACGCAGTACGTGGCTGCGTGGCTTTTCCATTTCCCACTGATGCACCGTCTCCTTTGTTGCTGGCAGGAAATCGTGGCCGCAGCCCACGTGAGGTTCACCTGACCGCAGGCTGCTGCCCCACGTCTGCAACCCAAACCCAAAGCACACGGCATGCCCAGGGTGTGCAGCCGGGGGGTACAGTGCACCCATCTGTGCCGTTTCCCCAGTGAAGGAGAAGAGGAACGTGGGAAAATGTCCATCAAAATTAAGTTTATTCCCACTTAATTGCAGCAATTTGTGTTTTGTAAGCATGTGATAAATAACTCCTGTTAAAACACAAAGCCGCATTGAAAATAATGGGGTTTGCGTTAGGATTTTAAGAACGCCCTTTGCTAATGATGTTTAGACACCCACTTGAGTGTGCCATGCGAGAACCCAACCAATAGCTGCCAAACCAACTTGTAGCTCTGCTGCGCAGGTAAATGGGAACCGAATACCAGATCTCGCTGTACCATCACACAGTGCTCCCATCTTTCTTCTTTTTGAGTAAACATTAAAAAGTGACAGAAAAAAAAAAAAACACAAAAAAACAAAAACCACCAAAAGCACAAAACAGTGCCGTTTTCTAAAATTGCTGTTTGTAGAAAGAAAACAGGCAGCAGGACAGCGTTCTCCCAAGCCTCGCCTCCCAGCCCTGCCTATCTCCCACCATTCCTTTTCTTCCTATGGATATCTGTGCCCGTGCCAAGTCCCGCTTCTATCACCGGTTCGGCTCGAAGAGTAAATACAAAGGGAGAGCAATGCCTTGCCCGCACCTCCGCACCGCCAAGCACTTGGGCAGATGCCGCCCCGCGGGGCCGCGCCGACGTGAACCCGCTGGGGGTAAAAGGGCTTTTAGCAGCTCCCAGCAGGCGCAGAGGCTGATGGAAGGCACTGGTGTGGGTTGGGGGTGTTTCTGGGCACGCCAGAGTTACGGCCTGCGTTCTGCTCAGAGCAGACTAAGAAAGCCCAAGTCTAAAATAAGTCTGACCTGGGGACTGCAAAACAGACCCTACACAAAGGTCCGCTGCGGCCACGCGGCTCCGCCTACCCCGCTGCTGCCAGCGCCTCCGCCTCGCTGACCCCAACCCAACCCTTCCTCTCGGGGCACCAACACAAATGACCCCGCGGACTCGAGGTTGTCCCTCCTTCCCCAACGCTATCACTAAAAGCCCCCACGCCGCAGCGCGCGGGAGGTGCCGTGCCACCGAGCAGCCGAGCGGGAGATCGGGGCTGGAGCTCTCGCCGCCACGACCGCCGCTTTCCCATCCCGCCACCCCGCGGAGCCCCGCACGTCCCCCCCGCTCCCCGCCCACCCCCATGGCTCGGGGCGGCCTCGCACCTCCGTCCCCGCTCCCCCCCCTGCTCACCTGGCGGGTACCTTGCGCGCTGAATGGTGGGGCTGGCGGGGCGGGCGGCGGCGGGCGGCGGCGGGGTCGGCGCCGGCTGGGAGCTCTCCGCGGAGGCGGCAGCGGGGGATGGCCGCGGCGGGGGGCGCGCTTCCGACCCGGGGGGCGCTGCGGCGGGGGAAGAAGGCTCGGTCAGCGGCCAACGGGACTCTCCCGGGCGGGGGGCGGCGGGGAGGGCCCGGCCCCTTCGCGCTCACCTGCCGGGAGGAGCCCGCGGCCGCCCCTCCATCCTTCCCTCCCTCCCTCCCTCCATTCCGGGCATCCCCGGAGTTTCTCTGTCGGGAGGGGTGGGGGGGAGCTGCGAGATTCCCCGGCCGGCAGCGCACCTCCCCCCCTCCCCGATCCCGGTCCCAGAGGACCCCTCCGTTCCCCGGTTACCCGGAGACGCGGCCGCGCTGCCCGGCACGCGGCTCCCCCCGGGCTGCGGCCGCCGGAGCCGGGAGCGCAGCGGCGCGGGGCTGTAAATCAGGAGGCAATGAGCGGCCGTGTCAAAGCCCTTTTCTTCCTCCGTGCACTTTACATCGGGCCCCCGAGTGACGGCCCTCCCCGCCCTGTAACACGAGGAGCAAAGCGTGAAACACTCCATTGTGACTGCGACTTCTTCAGCCGAGTTTCGAAACCTTCGTTTACCCGGGAGGGACCGCGCAGGGGGAAGCTCCGTTCAATTAAAAGTTCCGAGCTCCGTTTCCAGCTCCCCGTATCCCCGGGGTTCGGGGCCACTCCCGGCGGAGGCTCCGCTGTGCCGCAGCCCACGGCCGGAGCGCGCCCGGCCCCGGCGCACGGCGGTCTCCACGGAGGAGGAAGAAAGCGGGCGAAGAATGTCACCGAGCGGAGCGGCTTGGAGAAAAGTTGGCGGCTCGCTCCCAAAGTTTTTGCTTTCTTTTTTCCTTTTTTTTTTTTTTCCTCGGGAAAGGAATGAGTAAATCCAGCACCAAGCCCCTATGCAGAACGCTGCGTTTCTCCGCTCTTTCCCTGGGTAATTTCCTTGCAGCGCAACGCAGCGCCTCGAAGCCCACCGGTGCGGGGCTGCGCCTCACTGACACCGCCGTCCCAAGCACCGCACCGCGACCGCGCGCCCTCGCGGCTCTCCCCGCTCCCGCGGCCCCGGCTCGGGGGGCACCGCACGGCCGCGGCGATGCTCCGTGCGCGGTCCCCGTGGGGCGCAGCTCCGCGCCAGGAGGCGAAGTCACACCGCTGCCATCCATCCATCCATCCATCCATCCATCCATCCATCCATCCATCCATCCATCCATCCATCCATCCCCTCGCCGGCAGCGGCATCATTTCCATGACAACACCCGGCGGAGAAAACCCGGCTCCGGCCGCCGCCCCCCGCCCGGGGCACGGCTCGGTCGGACAGAGGCGGCATCCCGGGCGCACACACCGGGAGGCGAAAGTTGTCCTCCGCTCGCCGAGCTCCGAGCGCGGCGCCGCAACTTTCCCCGCCCGCCCCGTACGTACTCGGCTGCTGTGGGGGTTCCGTCTTTACATCCAGGCGCCCGCTCCCTCTCAGGCGCTGTCCAGCGGCCGTGGGGCACGGCGGGGTTGCCGGGCGGCTGCGGCTCCGCACCGCGCGCTCCCCGCGGGCATGGGAAGGGCCCTCCGGAGCCCCGCGAGCCGCTGCCGGGCGAGCGCCACGCTTCGTCCCCGCGGCGGCTGCGAGCGCCCCGCGGTGCGCGTGCGGCGGTGCCGGGAGAGAGGACGGCGGCGGCTGCTCCGCGCTGCTCTCCGCTGCCTCGCTCGGAACGTCATTTATGTGAGAGCGGCCCTAGCGGCCTCTCCATAGAGCGGCTGGAATGCGAAACGTCAATAGTGACGCCATGGGAGCCTGACGCTACTGACCCCCCCCCCTTCGCCGCACGGTGCGCGCCGCGCGCCCGTCGCTGAGTGCCGAGCGGTGCCGAGCCGCGCTGAGTGCTGAGTGCTGAGTGCTGAATGCCGAACCGTGCCGAACCGTCTCGAACCGTGCCGAACCGAACCGAGCCCCGCAGCGCGCTACAGGCGGCCGCGGCGCAGTGAGAAGGGCTCGGAGCCGGCTGCCTCGGAGCCGCTCTGAGGCTGATTAAATACCTCTATGATGATGATGAATGTGATTATTATTGTTGTTATTATTATTATTGTTGTGATGCTTATTATTCAACGACAGCGGCGGGCGCGCCGCGGTGGTGTTCGCAAAGGCTGAGCGCTGAGCGGGCCGGGAAACTGCGCTGCCCCACGGCCGGCGCTGCCGGCAGTTACCCGGGAGCCTTTTCTCCGCTTTTTCTTTTCTTTTTTTCTTTTTCCTTTTTTTTTTTTTTTTCCCCTCCGTTCGTTTGTTTGTTTGTTTTTTCCCTTTTCTTTTTCTTTTTTTTCCTCTTCATTTTTCTCTTCTATTTTTCCTTTTTTTTCCCCCTTATTTTTAATTTTCTATTCTCCCCCCTCCCTTTTTTTTCTCGATTTCTCTTTTTCATATTTTTCCTTTCTTTCTTTTTCCTTTCTTTTCGACTTTTTTTTTCCCTTTTCTTTTTTTCTTTTGGAATATATATTCTTTATTATTTCCCTCCGTTTCTTCACCCCGGGGCCGCCCTCCCGCAGCAGCCAGCCGCCCGTGAGTTGCAGCAGGGGCCGCTCCGGCTGTATATCTATCCGCGTGTGTCCGCCTGTCTGTGTCCTCCCGCGTCTGTCAGTGTGCCTCTCTCTGTGTCCGTCTGCATGCCCGTCCGTCCGCGTGTGCCCGTCTGTCCGCGTACCACGGTGCACCACGGTTACCGGCGGCCTTTACACGGCCCGGCCCGAGAGCTGCGGGCCGCTCCGCGGAGGAGGGCCCTTCGCCTCTGCCCGCCCCGTGCCCTCTGTACCGCTCCGCGGCCCCGAGCCCGCGGGGCCTCCCCCCTCGCTCCCCCCCCCCCCGGGGATGCCGCCGGGCTCCCCGCGCGGCGGCGCTTCCCCTGCGGCCGCCGCCGGCCCCCGGCGGGGCCAATCAGCGGCCGTACGTCACGGCGGAACGCCGTCCTCGCGCCGCCGCGGCCAATCCACGCACAGGACGCGGCGGGCCCCGCTCCAAGGGGCGGGGCACGGCGCGCTGACGCACGGCGGCCGCGTCATTGACGCAAGCGGCGTTGCTAAATTTAGCCGCTGGCCCCGCGCGCGGGAGGGGGCGGGGCCGGAGCCCATTGAGCGGCGGCGGCGGTAGCGCGGGGCGGGCGGGCGCGCGGCGCTATTTTTGGCCCCCCGGTTGCGGTCCGGCCAAACCAAATATAGGCGCGGGAGGGTAAAAATAGCGCCTGCCGGGGCCATTGTCACGGGGCCGCGCCCGCGCCCGGCTTCCTTCGCGCTCACGGGGGGGGGCCGCGGGGCCGCCCTCCGGGTCGGCGACACCCGGCAGTGCGCGGGTGGGTGCGTGGGAGGGGGTTTCCCCGCCCGGCTCCGTGGAGCGGAGGGACTGCGGGACGAACCGTCGCCCCCCTCCCCACTCCCCCCCGCCCCCCTTCGTCTTCCCCTCCGTCCGGGACGCGAGTGGAAGCGGCGTGTTTCCGCCGCGGGGATGCCCCGCTGGGCGGCGGCGGGGATACCCCTGCGTGACGCAGCGGAGCGCGGCGGGGCGGCGGCGGTGACCTCACGGCGGCGGCTCGGGGCCTCCCCCCGGCGGCTGAGTAAGCGCCGGGAGGAGCGAGGAGGCCGGGCGGGGGGATCCCCTTTGATGGCGCTCCGACTCGGGCCGGCGGCACTTTCCGCGCTCCGTCGCTGTCGTCTCCGTTCCGGCTGCCGGGAAGGGGTCGCGCCCCACCGACGCCGAACGGCGGAACCTGGGGGTCCCGGCAGCGCCCCGCTCCCACCCGCGTGCGCGTCCACCGCGCGGCTCGGCCGCCTCCTCGAGCCGTCTCCCACGGCGTGCAAACAGCGTCATCCGGGGAGGCTAAAAAAACACCCGATCCACCCCAAAGCGACGACGAGAGAGCTTTAAAATTATCCGCCGGGAGCTATTTCGGGCGGCGCTGCGCGGGGAGCTGGATGTGGGGGAACGGAGGCGAGCGGCCGCCGAGCTGCGTGGCCGCGCGTGGGGCTGAGCGCTTCCTGCGGGGAGCGGGGCCCGCCGCCCAGCGGGGATTGATTACAGCGGAGGTCAGGCACCGTGCGCTGCGTGCTTCGGAGGGAGTCGGAAGGAAATCCTTCGTGCGAGGAGCTCCCGGCCGCGGGATAAGGCGTGGGCAGAGGAAGAGAAGGGCTGGGAACGAGAAGCCGGGACAGGCTGAGGGCTTTCCTCCCGGTTCTCTCTCATATGTTTGGTCATAAGCACAAACAACTTGGTGAGAAACTCCTTGTTGGAGCTTGCAGTTGTCTTCTGTGAGACCAGATCTCTAATTTCTGGGGTCAAGGCGATGAAAACACCGCTGCTATTTGCTGCAGAATTTAGGTACTCTAGTCAAAAATAAATCCCATCCAGCTGCCATCTGTCCATGGCATCAGCAGTGGCATAGCGCTGCTGTTCAGAAGGCATCCATTTCAACCTCCTAAATCGAAGTGTATCCCTCCGCATCACATACAAACCTCCCTCCCTCCAGGAAAGCAGCCATTCTTCAGTCAGGTTGCTGCTTTCTAGGAAAACCCCATCAGAATATGTCACACAACAGCTTGCACAGAAAACATGACCGTGGTCAAAGACTTTCCCCTGTCTGGGGCGGAGGGGTGAGGGTGGAGATCACAGAATGGCTTGGGTTGGAAGAGACCTCAAAGATCATTAGTTCCAACCTCCCAGCTGTGGGCAGAGTTGCCAACCGCTAAATCAGGCACTAGATAGGTTGCCCAGGGCCCATCCAGCTTGGTCTTGAACACCTCCAGGGATGAGGAGAGCCAAACCACATTCCCCAGCTCCTAGAACCCGCTGTGATCCTTGTGTTGTGATGGGTGGCACCTCAGTCGTCCCTTTGAAGTGGTGAAAGCACTTTCAGGCTGGTGCTTCAGGCTGTCTGCTGGAGCGGAGGAGTTCTGTGTGTTCATTCCTGCTGCAAGGATGTCTTACGTATTTTAACATTAAATGCCTATAGTGTGAAAATACTGCCATGGCCTTACATGAACTTGCATTCTTGCCTGATGTGTCTTTTCTGTTGAGCATGATTTCTGTAATAACAGCTCCTCTTCCACTCCATACTTTCCTAGAGAGCCAATAACACGGTGCTTATGTCATTCTAAGTCAGAGCAACTTTTTACATGGACAGATAGTGATAGGACGGGGGGAACAGCTTTAAACTAAAAGAGATTTAGATTAGATCTAAAGAAGAAAGCAGTACTCAGATGATGGTGAGGCACTGGCACAGGCTGCTCAGAGCAGCTGTAGATCCCCATCCCTGGAGGTGTTTAAGGCTGAGATGGGGTTTTGGTCTGGTGGAAGGTGTCTCTGCCCATGGCAGGGGGGTGGAAGTGGATGGCCTTGCAGGTGCCCCATCCCTGGAGACATTCAAGGTCAGGCTGGACAGGGCTCTGAGCAACCTGATCTATCTGTAGGTGTCCCTGCTCATTGCAGGGGAGCTGGACTAGGTGACCTTTAAGGGTCTCTTCCAACTCAAATGATTCTATGATTCTTTCAGGGGATACAGCATTAAAGACAACTGTACCAATTTTAACTTGGTCACCTGAGGCCTCTGTTGGGTTTAGGTCTAAGCCAGAATCCTACCCCACAGAAGTATCCTGCCATACAGAGAATAAATATAGAAGGCTCTGGTTATTGATCAAGGTGAATAAAGCCATTTGTGTCTCCCAGTGGAAAGGTGAGGTGCCTGTCACACACAGAGGTCACGGCAGGGAAGAGGGCCAGACCTAGGGCCTAGCTCAGCCTCTGCTGTTGTGTTTGGCAGGGTGTCCCTGCCTAAATTAAGCCCTGGTCTTGACTGAATTAAGTCCTGGTCTAATCTAGCTTTCCATCACACATTCACGGTCAAAAGGTTTTAGTTTTTTGGGTTTTTTTGTTCCCAGCTAGAGAAATGGCCAGATGGCAAATGCTCAGGTTTTCCAACTGCTGTTGGATCGAGGCCCCACATTGGAAATTTCTGCCCCAAAGGAAGAAATTTTGAGAAAGATTCAAGTGATTCCAACCAAATCTTTTATGAATGTTAGAAGTATGCGCAGTATGCTTTTTTCACAATGGTTCTGTTTTCCCAGACAGAAGCTCCACCAACTGGTGGAATTGCCCTGGAATTCTGCAATACCACAGATGGGAGGCCTGAATATTCCTGGGCTGACTCAGTCTGCTCACTTTGCCTGGCTTGCAAAGACAATAGAATAGGCGATTCTTTCTCGCTTGCAGGGATCCAAAATTAAAAGTAAAGAAGGTCACACGTTGAGGGAAGGCACGACTGCCTTTCAGACGAACCCACAGACCAAACTGTGATCACATTAAATGGAGGGGTTGTTGGGAACGTAATTCCTCCTGCTCACATAAGAGCTGATTAGGAATGGGAGAAGCTGGGTCCAGACGAGGTTCAGACATGCAAGCATGGCAGATTATTAAATAAGGAGATGAAGGAACATTCAGAGCGATCTTAATTTGAGTACGTTAATTATGTAATAATGAAGGAGCTTTTAACTGGATTTATCGTGGATGCACAAGAATTCCACTTAGCTTTGGCCTTCATTTCTTCAGGGCAATCTTATTTGATTGTGTTCACTCAAATAAAAAAAAAAAGGAGGAGAGGGGTGGTAAAAAGGAGGGGAAAAAAAGTCAATTCTACTTCAAAATTAGTAAAGTAACAGGAATTATCATTATTATTTTGTGAGTTTTTTCCCCACAGTTTCCTTCTGAGCCCTTCATTTCTATAGTTAATTCTTGACAGAATTGCCCATCTGCAATCCCAAGGAGCCACCTCTTTACTTAGCACATGAAGTACTTCGTAAATACATCATGACTGCAAAGACAATCATCATTTATATCAGATAACCACTTAGGCTTCTTTGGAGGCACTGCAATTATGGCAATGATCTCTGAATTTCCTTTTACCTACGCATAGTGTCGCATTGGTTGCTCCTCTCCCCTCTTCTCAGTCCACCTTCTCTTTCTGCCCTAGTGTTTCGCTGCCCATTTATGACAGTTATCTCATGGCAGCATTATCTGAACTGCCCGTCATCAAGAGGACTCTCCACAGTTTCTTGGCTTGGATAGGACCAAAGGTTTCAGATGGGGATGCGGCTGACTTGGCTGCCAAGGCAATGGACTGTCAAGGTATTGCTCTCACCTCATCTCTGACCCGGCACACGCCTCTGCACAATGCCATTCATCTCTGCAGCTGGGGATTTAGGAGATAAAAGCCACACAGATGGATGAATGCTCAGTGCTATTACTGTTTATGCCTTACTAATACACAAGGCCAAGGATGCCTCAATTGCAGCGATTCCTTCTTTTCTCATATGAAGAACTGAGTAACTGACCCAAAAACACTTAGGCTACTTCTTTTGAGCATCTTAAGGACCAGAAGTGGGCTGTAACACCACGCTGCACGTTGAGAAAGGTTGAACACCAGCTTTCTTCAGTTGCAAGCAGAACTTCTGGTGTCTGAATCAGCTTGGATGCCCAGTTGGATGAGCTGATGAATCAGCTCCGCATTTTTTTGCCGCTGTCCCGCGTATGAGAGAGCAGAGCACGGTGTACGTTGCTCCAGGCTCGAGCCGCTGATCCCAGCTCCAAGGGTGAGCCGTGAAGGCAGGCTCTGGCGTTGCGAACATCACTACGAAACCCAGAGCAGAGCCAAGCTCCCGGCCGCCCCAGCCCCGGGCAGGGCAGGCTGCTAATGCCGTACCCGGAGCCGCCTCGCGCGCGCTTCCTTGCGCAGCTTCGAAACGCGCCTGGGAAAGCCCGTCCGGAGAGCTGAACTAAAAGAGAAGCGGAACGGCGCCGCTCCATCCCCCTCGCCCCGTCCCGTCCCGCCTCAGCGCCGCACGATGGCCGCCACCTTTCCCGGAAGCCGCCGGCGCGCGCCGAGCGTTTATTTTCCGTGGTTTTTTCCCGCGTGGAGGAGGGGGATTCCCCCCCCCGCGAACACCCACGCCCCACCGTGACCTCTGCCCCGCCCCGCGCCCGTCACGCGCCGCCGGCCGCCGCCACCGCGCGGCTTCCCCCGCGGGGGCGCGGCTACGGGAGGGCGGGCACCCGGCTGAGCCCGCACCGCCCCGGCCCCGCCCCCCGAGCGCGTGCGGGCGGCAAACAAACGGCCGGAGCGCCCCCTCCCCTCACGCCTCCCGCCGGCTATAAATAGATCACGCCGTGCGTGTGTCACGTTCCCATTACGTACGCCTTACGCTGACGCACGGGGGCGGTGCGCTCCGTGACGTCAGCGCGTGTCCGGCCAAGCTATAAATAAACTTCCGGCGGCGGGCGCCAGTGCCGGCTCTCCCCGGGGAGCGGCCTAGCGGCGTCGTCATGGCGACCGCGGCCTGCCTTCCTGCCGCCGGCGGGCGCGGCCCGCCCCTGAGCCCGCCCCGGGCGTGCGCTCCGTGGCGGCGCGTTGATAACGGGCGGCCGATGGCTTTGCCGGCCGTGCGGCCTCTCCTCTGGCCCGCTTACGTGGCGGGCGCTGAGCTGCGGCAGCTCGCAGCCACGTGTTTGAAATCGTTTGCCTTCGGGTGCTGGCTGGGAGCTGGGAGCTCGGCAGGCACTTTGCAATGGGACCGAGGCTGCGCACGGGCGGAGCCTGCGGTGAAAGTGACGGCTCCAGCTATCTAGCTTAACCTGTTTGAGATCTGGTGCCCCAGCAGCTGGGGTGCTGCGCAAGTTTGTTGGTAGCTGACAGTGTTTGGAAATCAGTGAGCATCTTTTTGTAAAGGGTGCAGCCTTGCCTGGATATCGCATTCCAGATACAGCTTCAGGGAGCGTGTATCTATTTCTGTTGTGCTGTAGAAACACGCACAACCTATTCTGTGCTGCACGGTGGGTGTCTCGGCAGGGTTAGCTGCAGCCTTCCAGGGAGTGGGCAGTGCTTTTTTGGGCCCCCTTAGGCTGGCTCCCTAGCTCTCTCACTACCTGGGTAGGTAGCTTAACAACCAGTTTGCCATGTAACAGTGCCTGCTGGCTGATCTCACCATCTGCAGTTCGTGTTAGGCCCCTAAGGGCTAAAGGTGTAGCAAGATAATTCATTCTGCCAGCAGCTGTGCTGGCTGAAGGTACAACTCTTCCCCCAGTGACTTGCAGCCTTTCCTCTGCCTGAGTTACTGCCCACGCAGCTCTGAAGTTAATGTTGGATAAGTGAGCAGCTGGCTGAACTGTACTAATATTGCCTTGAGCACACTCAGGAGGGTTTGTGCAACCACTTGCTGGCAGCAGTTTGAACTTGGTTATGTATGGCATGTAGGTGATGACGTTATACAGCATTAATACATTCACTTAATGGAGCGATATTTGAAAAAAAACTTGCCTTCTACTTTAGGCATATGGGCAACTTTCTTGCAAGTTGATGATATCTCTGGGCTTGAGTGAGTAGGCAAGCACTTGGGTCAGTCCAAACAGTATTGTCTGTGGGTGTGCCCACAACAGTGCTTGATGCTTGAGTAACCTCTTCAGATTACTCTTTAGGAGAGCACCTTTGACTTACATGTTTGGGCATCCCAGATGTTTTCTAAACACAGAAGGCTAGATTCAAAGAAATGTCTGCTTGACTTAACAACCTGCAAAAAAGCAATTCTGGGAAAAGGAATCCGGTTCTAGTTTTCAAAGTGCTGCAAGACAGTGTAGTAATAAAATTGTTAACTAGTTCTGATTGTAAGCTTTCTGGGCAGGGGAGGATAACAGCTGTGGAAGACTCATGCCTTTTATTCCTTTACTCTTGGTGTGTCTTCCAAAGAATCTTTATGATGATTCAAAATAAATTGAAATAGCAGACACTACTCAATGCAACATTTATAGTACTTGGTGTTCTAGGAAATCCAGCTGTCTTCCTCACTTACTGGTATGGATTATTTTTGTGCTTAATTCTGTTGGTCAACAAACAAGACTCCATTGGTTTGCTTAAATTATAGGGTATGAAGTACTTATGTTACTCGCTCTTTAATATCAGTGGAACTTTAAAATAACTTTGTTAAGAGAAATGGTGATTTCGGTGCTTGTGGAGTTCCATTAAGTTGTTTGCGTGTGGGACATTTTGCGTGTTTAAAAACTGTTTGGATGTGGTGCTCAGGGACATGATTTAGTGGAGGGTTGTTAGAGTTAAGGTAGTATGGTCAGGTGGTGGTTGGAATCGATGATCTTTAAGGTCTTTTCCAACCTGAGCAATTCTATGATTCTTCTGATCAAGTGGAAGTCATACAAGTAGTGGTGGGTTCAGTAGTTATGCTTGTTCTTTCTTATCTCTAGTCAGTGTGCCTCACTGTGCCAGTTTTATTGGCATATTGGAAGTAGTAATGCTCTTTGAGAGGTTGAAGCATTTCTTAATCTTGTAGTTTGCTTTGGAGGTAGTACCATTTTATGATGTGTGTGGTTTGTTGGAATGTCATATAGAGGCTGTGTTAGCCTTCTAAGAGGTCAGATTTGATGGTGATCAACCGCTTCAGTCCTTAAGGAAAGTTATTTGCTTCAATAATTGTATTATTAGGAGAAACTCAGTGGTTCTACAGTTGCTTTGTCTGTAAGGTTTGTAGTTTGCTGGTGGTTTTTTTTTTCCTAGACAGTGCGTGTGGCTACATGGGTGAGCTGAAACTAGGAGCAACTAGCAGCTAGGTTATCTGTGACTGATTTCTTGGGACACTTTTTGCCATTGCAGTAATGTAGATGATTTACAGCACTGGCAATGGGACAGCCAATGTCTTTGCCTCTATCTCATTCCCCCAAGTACGAGTTCCACACCATCAGTAGCTGTCTAGAGGGTGATGAAAGGATCTAGTTATGAACAAGCCCCATAACTAATCTCACTCTGAAGGCAGTGGAGGCAAGTTACAGTGCTGTCTTCCCAGGAGAAGTTTACTTAGTATTTCTGCCCTATGATATTTCAAATAGAACTTCAGATAGAGCTGTTAGCCAGTGCTTGGGTGGGCAAAATGGGATCTTTAGATGTAGTTGAACAAAAACACCGTTATCAAGCTTTCATTAAACTTATCTCACATGTTCTGCTAATGAGCTTTATGTCAATTGATGCCTAAAGGTCTCCTGTAGATTACAAGTTGGCCATTTAAAGGTCTTTGATAGCAAAGGCATGTATACATACAGTGAACTCTTATCCCAAGGAAGAAACTGAGTCAGGACTCTTGGCTGCAGACTGTGGAAAGCTGACTTCAGCAATCTTACCTCTCAATGCTGGTTCCCAAAGCCTTGAATTATGAGGATGGAAAATGATGGAGAGTTGCAGGTGGTCTTGGTAGTGCTCAACATAGTCATTTTTTTGGGGGAGGGGTTTCAGTTTAAATGGGTGGATGGTAATTCTACCAGTGTAGTGACTGTAGCTTGAATAGTAGATAAGTTAAAACAAGGAAATAACTTTGGGAAAGCAGAGAAAGATGAATGACTTGGAGTCATAATGACGTTTTAGGGTGTGCTAGAGTAGCAAAATACAGTTTACTTTCATATTGTCTCCCCAGGCTCAGATAACTCTTAATTCTCAGTGTAAGGAGTAAATGTCTTCCACAGCTGTCTGTGATTAGGCCAACTGCCACTGTTTCTGTAATTTCAAATGGCAAACAGTAACTACTTTTGTTTTTTTGCAACAACACTTGATGATAAGAATCTGATATTCATGTGACAGTACTGTACATTCTTCGATTACTTGCATAAAAATTCCTTTTGGAATACCTGTCTTGGGAGGTTTGCTCTGTGACTTCAGATAAACTGGAATATTTTAATGAGTGAAGTCATTCCAGTGTTTTACAGAATTCAACGTGTCAGCTAATTTTGATAAGGAAAAGAAAAGTTTGTCATGTTCTATTACTTCTGTGGTGTAGGTCTGTAAAAATAATTTGCTTTCTTATATATACTTTCTTAAGCAAATTATTGTTGCTTCTTTTCCAGAAATGTTTCATTTTTCACTAAAGAAAGGTTAAGTTAGATAGTCGCATTTGAATAAAACATAGCAATGAGTGTAATTGTACTAAAATCCAGTTTGGTATTCTTCAATGTGATTGTAGCAAGGGTTACTTGTTCTAAAAAAGTTTTAATTGGCATTGTTTCCCTTGTTTCCTTGTTTTTCTTTTCATGAGAAGCAAAAATGTGCCAACTTCATAATTCAAGTCTGACACTGTACGCACGAGGGCATAAGATAATGTGGTTTGTTAATGTCAGCCTTTGGTTGCAGCTTATGCTTGTGGTAATGCTGAAAAATGCCCTTCTTGTTTTCTCTGCCTTCTGTTCTTCTTCTCACTCTAATCTCTCTTCTGCCTTATGGCTTTAGAGTTTCCAGTCTGTTTTAGGTTTCCATCCTTCCACAAGAAGCCTGTTCTGGACTTCCCCAGATCACATTTCTGTAGCTGAGTAGTTCATTTCTCTCTTTAAAGGGAAGTCAGGAGTGTTTTCATGTAAGTTTTGTAGGATTTTAATAAAAAATATATTTTGACAAGGATGTTGTCTTGCAGAAGAAGTGCTAATGAAACCGATTGATGTTTAAATAACACAACTTTTTCTTTAACTACACTGAGCCTTTTTCTAAACACTTTTTTTATATCTGGTTTTCATTATGCACTCTTGCTATTGAGTGTCATTCAAAACTGACTTAGATCATGAAGAAAAAGTAGAATGTGGTTTTGCTGTGTATGTTCAGGTATGTAATAGAGACAGAGCTACTTATGTGTGCTGAGATTTGTCCGTTCCTTTCCTGTGATGCTCTCTTCCTTCCCTGTGCTTTAGCTGGTTTGTAGCTTGGCTAAATCTTCATCAGTGAAGCCTGTGATTCTTGGTTCACTTGGTCCTCTATCTTGAGAGGAGATAAAAATTTGTGACATGATTCTTCGTTCTCCTCTCTTAGGAGGAGAATCAGTTTGCTTGTAGCATACTTCAGGCCGCTACACAAAGTGGCAGGTAGCCATGGAGGGTTGATGACTTTCTTCCTTTTCCTGTTCCTTCAAGGCAATAGAAGGGATTCATCTTTCTACAGGTATTCTACAAACAAAATTGAAAGCATGTGAGAAAAGGTAGTGTGATCCTTCATCATTGGGTGGGGAGTGGGATATTAGAATGCTAGCCCTCGCAATCCTATGTCAGAGAGATCTGGTATTGTATGCATTCAGTAACTTTTTTATTTTTAACAATGTACTTGGATATGCTTTTTATTCTTTTTAAACTCATTTGATGTTTAAAATGTGCGTGATGCATTTAGACCAATGCTTGGCTTGCGCTTTAGTCTTGGAAGAAGTGTTATAGAAGTAATAAAAGGTAGAAATAACCGGTGCAGCCATTTGAACTATGTTCTCACTTCGAATGAGTCTCCTCGGCCAGTAATGGGGAAAATCTAGAAAATGTGTCTGGGAAGTCAAGAGGTTGTTCTTGGCTGTGGTTGTTTGGATACTGGACAATTACTGATGCAGATGGAGGGGTATGGTGAATGGTGAAAATGACTGGTGGTGGCACTTGATAGGACTGGTAAAACAGGAGCTGCAGAAAGCGTGAAAAATCTTGGTAATATTGGATAAGATCTCTTACAGGTCATAAATGCTGGAGAAAGTGCATTGGGAGACATATATGTATACATATATTTGGAGAACCAAAAGAAAATACTGGAAATGTCATACTGAAGTTTGGTAACTCAAGAATAAAGGCTTTGTTTGATTTTGAGTTTTATGAAGACAAGCTATAATGTAGGCAAGAACTGATTCTGTTAACTTGTACTTCTTCGAAGGATGCCTGAATTCCCTTTATAGGAATTAGGTTGCACATCTTTGTATAATAATTGTGTAGATGTGAAGATGTGAGCTTGCATGTACGCTTCCACATAAACCATAAATGTTTTCTATTTGAAAACTGTCCTAATTGCTTCTCAAAACTGAAGAAAGAAGTTTTTATGTTAAGTATTAAGCTAAAATAAATTCTTGGCTGAACAGTGTGTGGGATTCAGTAGAGTCATGGATATATAATTGTACAGATTTATTTATATTTAAATAGTTTCCTGAATTCATATTGTGCGTCTTGCTTGTATAAATACTGAACCTGCTCCCCAGTTTCACAGTAGCTGTAGAAGCTGTGAATGCTTGTGCTCCAGTTGGCTACTGACTTTTAGTAGCCACTCATATGGTATAGATTTACAGAGCTGACGCAAAATGGAGCAATTCATCTCCTCCATAATACAGGCTGCTGAAAGCATAGCACCCTGAAGCTCTGCTCATTGCACTGTAACCCTGCTGAGTACCGAGACAAGTTCAAGGTTTTGGTTTTGGTCTTAGACTTCACAATGCTTGATGGAAATGGCCCAAGCTGCCCTAGGGAACACCTTCTGCAGTCACGATCGCTCATGACAGCTGCATTCCACGGAAACAATGGCATTGTTGGCAAAATGGGAAATGAATGGGAGAGACAAACTGCTTCTGCAGTTAGCCCACAACTGAGGGAATCATTCCTGGAACACATCAGAGTGACTGTAAACCTCACTGTCCTCGGAATGAAGCGTGAAATTCACTTGCTTCAATCTAGATGTTCCACACCAAACAGAAAAAAATCCCTGGGGCGTGGATGGGATGATCTCAGTTTCTTTTTAAAAAGAAGTCCAAGTATAACAACGTATGTGGAACTATAGAGAAAAAAAAACTAGAGTAATTTTGTCCACTGTTCCTGTACAGCTCGTAGGAGTCTTTTGTGTGGTTCCCATACTGAGAGCTTTCAGTCTTCTGGCCAGTAATAAAATTGCTATTTGAGCTTGCTCTTTGAACGAGGAAAAATACCAGTCGAAGAGAAGACAATAGAAAGCTAAGTACAAGAGCAACACAGAAGAGCGTTCTGAAAATTTAACTTCACTTTTATTTTTCTGCTTCTCCTTAGTGTACTACTTTTTACAGATGAAATTTGTTGATTGTTGAAATGCAGCTGTTGCAGAAGCATTATGAATGTTCCTGGGAGGAGAACCTCACTGATCTGCCACAGATCTCATTTGAATGAGAGTGGGTAGGTTAAATAGGATAGAGAAAATATGACATCTCTTTTTACCCAGAAAAGCACTGGGTGATGTTGATGGCCCATCTGGTTGCTGTAGTCCTTTTGATTTCTTGTTAAATTTTGGGCCTGGGCCTAAAGAATCAGCTTGTTCTGATATGGCTAACATGGCTCGGTCTTCAAAAATGCTGATATGAGAGAAATCCACCAAGACATGGGTGTCATTACAGAGTGACTGGGGACTGAGTGTTTGCTGTTCCAGAGGAAGCTTGTGGGTGTCGGGTTCAGAACAAGAGGAGGTGGTTTCTTAGCACAGTGTGTAGCTAAGCTATGAATTCCTGTGAATGCCCAAAGACATTATGAATGCTAGAAGTTTGCCTGAATCCAAGGAGAGAGTAAACAACTGCATGGAGAAGAGAACCATCAATAGTATAAAGAAAGAATATAAAAGACAGCCATCAAGAGTAGAAGGACGCACTGTACAAACTCAGGAGGGGCCGAGAGTGGAAAGTCTTCCAGAGCTGTGTTCTGGTGCTGTTGCTTAAGCATCTTTCTTTTAAGTCAATATTGCGCAGAATGCTTGGTTAGGAGGAGCACTGATCTGACACAGTGCAGCTGTCTTTGTACTCTATGTTTAAAAGCAATCTGGAGAGAATGGAGGGAATGATAAAGCTCACAGACATCAAAGCTAAAGCTGGCTGAAAAGCAGTGCAGAAGATCTTGCAATTCTGCGTGACTGAGTGAGAAAATGGCAGATGAAATTTGGAATCAATAAATGTAAAATAATGCACATGGAGAAAAACAACTAATTATACATACACAGTGATGCGCTCTAAATTACCTATTATCACTCAGGAAGGATCCTGGACTCATTGTGAATGATTCTGTGAAAATGTCAGCCTGATACTCAATGGAGGTCAAAAAGGCAAGTACAACAATATTAGGAAGCGGTGGAAAGAGCTAAGAGGGAAAGGAAAAAAAAAAAGAGAAAAACCCATCCAGCTGTTTCATGAAACCCTGGAGATCTTAAAAACTGCATGCATTTTGGGCCACCTTATCAGAACGAAGATATAGCAGAGTTGGGATAAAAAGCTGAAAACTGGAACAAGGATCATTGGAATATTTTTCATAGAAAAGTTTTTCATCTGAAACAATAGATTTCAGAAGAGGGAGATTGAGTATGATAGCTCTCTGCAGAGGCACAAGTGGTGAGGAGAGCACAGAGCAAATTAAGGTTTCTTTTTCAATAATATATCAAATGAAGTCTGCAGGATGTAAAAACAGGAAAGAGGAGGCATTGTTAGAGGGGAAAAACAAAATAATTACACCATGGCACATTGCTGCAGGCAGTTTGAATGAATAGGTTAAAGCAGTGATGTGAGAGATTTGTGGGACGAAGGTCCACCAGGGATTGCTAACACAAAGTGGTGATGCTCCTGCTGGTTCAGGAAGACTTTCAGTTGCCTACAGCCAGACCGTATACTCTTCCCAGTGCAGTCATGTTAGCTACTGCCAGGGACAGTGTCAGTGAGTTTGTGGTGTGGCATATGGAGCAGTCACCCATCCCAGGTGCTGTTGTGGGCAGCAGTTGCTGTGATGGATGGTGTTGTAGATTGTAGCAGGTGAAACGTCTTGTTCACAGCACTTGCTGAACAGTTGAGAGAAGATTCGCTTTGCTCTTCAGTGTGAGGAGATGAAAGCAACTGAAATTCAGCATAAAAAGCATGCAGAAAGCCACAGCATGTTCTGGTCCCCTTCGTGTGCTGATTTGATGAGTGACTTGTAATATCAAAATGTTTATGACCTTTCAGTAGGTTGGTGAGAGACAGTGTGTGGGGCTTTCTGAGGGTGTGTAATCTCAAGTGCATCTTAGTAATGTCAAAGAATGTTTTTTGATTTCTCACTGCAAAACCTCATTCTTTCTTCCCCTAAGTTTGTCTTAGTGGTGTCTTTCTCAGCCAGGTATCTATTTCATAGGGACGGAGGGGACAGTGCTGTTTAAGTTCAAGGCAGAGGAGATGAAGAATAAGGATTAGGTACTGCCAGTGTGTCAGTGATGCTGCAGCCCAAGCTCCATCACTGGGTGATTCCACAACAGCACAGGAAAAAGGGTTGGAAGCAACTGCGCCTATGTGGCTTCCGTGTCTGTGCACCACTGTCTGTGCACAAGGAGCTGGCTGTAGCAACCCAGCCAGTTGTAGGTCCTAGGCTGGAAGTGTCATCTGAGAAGGTACTTATTTTTCTCTGAAGCCTTTCTAAAGCAAGGCAGGAAGGAGAAATGTTAGGTGTTTTTACTGAAATTTGTGTTTTTGTGAAGCTGTAGACTCAGGGAAAAACACAACAAATAAAACAATCTTGTTAATACATGTACATACAAAAGGGCAAATCCTTTTGCTGGACCATGGTCTAATAATAATAAGAGAAAATAAAACTTATGATGCTATTTTTTATTGTCTTCAAATACAAACTGCATCTCCTGTTCTCCTGTTGTCATTGTCCTTTTTTTTTTTTTAACCCACAGTATACAAAGCAAGCAAGATAATGCTGAAACATACATTTTCTAGTGTTGATTTGCTTAGTACCTGTTAAAAAAGAACAAGAAGGTGGCCTCAGGGAAAGTGTCTTCTGAATCAAATTGAAAGTGTTAATAGAGATTCTGTGGTTAAAACTTCTGCATGATAAAACATTCTGAGTATTGGTGTTTGATGTCCTATCTTCAATACAAGACAGTATTTAGGTAACTAGAGGATTAAGCCATATAAAGAAAATAGATGTTCCATGCAAGTATGCCACCTTCTAAAATTAATGAACAATGCTAAGTGATTTTTAACTTCTAAAAACATGTATATATATATATATAAATACAAACAGGTATGTAAGCGTGTGCTATTTCTTTTCATTACTAGACTGAAATTATTTTAGTCATAAACACAATGTTACTCACAGCTCCTTTACCCAGGTCTTTGCTGAGGGCTTTAAGCATTCATTTCATAGTTAGAGAAGGGACTTCCAGCCTTTCAGTTTGCAGACTCAGAAAAAATGTGCGGTGATGGAAGGAATGCCTGTAGAGCACATTTAAGCCTGTGAGAGTTATCTCTGTAGTTTCGTGGTCTCTGAATTCACCAGTGCTTTGGAGAGTATGCAGAACTCAAAACATGTCACTTAGATTTTTAAAGAAATATATATATATAAAAACAACCCTCAGCATGTTCTTTGCATGGGAGCTAACAAGTTATCCCAGGTATGTTACTGGCTTTGTCAGTAGCTTGTTCTGCACATTTCTGCAGGCGTTGGCTGGAGTTTCCTTTCTAGAAGTTAGTGAGCAACTACTTCATGAAATTAAATTATGCTGGACCAATAGGATCCATTTTAAGTCTTCCTGCCATGCGAAGGAAGTTATGAGCTGGTTGAGAAAGTGGTGTTCTGTTCAAATATTACTCCATGAGTCATCAGTTCTTCATCATTATGAAAACTGATGAAATATCCTTGTTTGTTTGTTCTTTTAGGAATTTAGTCAGTTCTTTGTTAGTAATAGCTTTTACTGGTTAGGTCAGTATGGAGGTCAGACCTACTAGTTTTGACCCCTTAGTTCCCTCTTTATGCTCTTAAGCTCATGAGAAGAATCTCAGTCCCTTCTAGTTGATGTCATCCTGACAATCAGTCTGTTGAGAGGGAAAGTTTATTAATCTTACAGTGTTCTGAACTTAACTGTAAAATCAATTTCTTTAGTAAAAAAAATGGTGCCTTTGCTGATCCTACACATGTAACTCAGCCACTCGTGAAATCTGAAGCAGAGAGGACTGTGAAGTTGCTGGGCCCTTTCTAGACGAATGAAAGACTGAAGGTGCAGCACGTACATGTGGCATGTGTATTTCTAACACTTCTCTCTTTGCTCTGCTTGTTCCTTTATATCTTTTTCTCATTCTGAGTGGAAGTCAGAAGGTCAGGATGGAGCAGGAGGAATGTACTCACTAGAGCAGTTTTTTTTTTTTCCTGATTCTCTCCTGATCAGGACTTCTGAGTCTCATTGGGGGATGGAACTCATGGTTCAGACTCCAAGTGCAGTAGAGTCAGTGGCATGATGCCTGGTCCGTGCATCTGGTGGATGCCTATTTGGCATTGTGGTTTCTGCAGTGAGCTTTTGTGTGGAAGCAGCTTGCTAAGTTAAATAATTTTTCTCACAGTGAGTAAAATAAACTGGGCCAAAAAGAGAAATTTTGCCAGCTAGGTGGAGCTCCCCCACTAAGTTTATTCTCTACTAGATTTTGTACAGCCTTTGTCACTGTTGCTAAACCTGTAAATTCATTTAATAGATGGCCAATTTACAAAGAAAGCTAAAGCCAAAATGTGGAAGAAACTTCTCCATGGTTGTTGTCATTGGAGGGAAATGCAGAGCAAGCTGGACTGTTTGGACCTGTGCACCTGCTGAGGTTGGGGTGCTCTGTGCTGTTTTATTCCTTCAGCACAAACCTAGGGCTGTTGGCTGCTCTAATTTCATCCTAAAGATAATGTAATTTAAAAAAATACCTTGTTCTGACTCCAACATAGCCCACAGGTTGCTATAAGATAAACTTATAGTTTAACTGTAGCAAACACACGTTTGTAGCAAAACTTGTTCGTCCTCCTGGAGGTCATTCTTCTCTAAGCCTGGCGTCCTTTGTTTCCGTACTTAGCTGAGCCTCTAGAGAGTGCTGCATCAAGCGACTTCTGCCTGCGTGTGTTCAGAAAGGAGAAGCCTTCTCCCTGCAACCTGAGGTGTGATGGTCGGGTGAGATTCATCCATTTTCATCCTGTCACCACAGTGAAGAGTCTGCAGGACATTTTAGGCCTTGATGACAGGAAAGACTATAGGCCCTTCAGAGGGATCTAGATAAGCTGGATTGCTGTGCTGAGGTGAATGGGATGAGGTTCAACAAGGCCAACTGCCGGGTCCTGCACTTTGGTCACAACAACCCTATGCAGCATTATAGGCTTGGGGACGAGTGGCTGGATGACTGTGAAGAGGAAAGGGACCTGGGGGTGTTGGTTGATGCTCGGCTGAACATGAGCTGACAGTGTGCCCAGGTGGCCAAGAGGGCCAACGGCATCCTGGCCTGCATTAGAAATAGTGTGGCCAGCAGGAGCAGGGAGGTGAAGGTGATCATCCCCCTGTACTCAGCACTAGTGAGGCCACACCTCGAATATTGTGTTCAGCTTTGGGCCCCTCACTATAAGAAAGACTTTGAGGCCCTGGTGCATGTCCAGAGAAGGGCAGTGAAACTGGTGAGGGTTCTGGAGCACAAGTCTTATGAGGAACGGCTGAGGGAGCTGGGATTGTTTAGTCTGGAGAAGAGGAGGGTCAGGGGAGACCGCATTGCACTCTACAACTTCCTGAAGGGAGGCTGTGATGAGGAGGGGTTTGGCCTCTTCTCCCAGGCAACAAACAGGACCTGAGGAAATGGCCACAAGTTGTACCAGAGGAGGTTTAGATTAGACATAAGGAAAAACTTTTGTCTCCCAGAGAGTGGTCAGGCACTGGAATGGCTTGCCCGGGGAGGTAGTGGAGTTGCCACCCCTGGCAGTGTTCAAGAGGTGTCTGGATGAGGAGCTACAAGATAATTTAGTGGCTTGTGGTAGCAATGGCAATGGGAGGATGGTTGGACTATATGTTTTTGTGGGTCCTTTCCAACCTTGTGATTCTATGATTCTATGACTCTTTAGCAGGGTGTGTTGTGATAGGACAAGGGGAAATGGTTTTAAATAAAAAGGGGGGGAAATTTAGACTGGATATAAGAAAAAAGTTTTTTACAGTAAGGGTAGTGAAGCCTTGGAACAGTTGCCCAGAGAGCTGGTGGGTGCCCCATCCCTGGAGATGCTCAAGGTTAGGCTGGACAGGGCTCTGAGTAACCTGACATAGCTGTAGGTATCGCTGTTCATTGCAGGGAAGTTGGACAAAGTGACCTTTAAAGGGCCCTTCCAACTGAAATGATTGTATGGTGCCATGATTAGATGTCTGTGATAGGCCTTTGGTGATGATGAAGACACTTGGCCATCAGTAGTTTCCAGTAAGTATCTGATATGAAGCTCAGTACGTGGCTTTGTTGGTAGTTCAGGAAGAAATATAGAACCTAGTTGCTGTTTTGCAGGGAATTCACGTTTTGGAAAACCACTTTGTTGTGGTTGTGAGGAGAGCCTAATGTATATCCTCACTGGTATTTAAAATAATGCATCTTATTTTATGAAAAGCACACGTACGATCAGTTACTGTTGCTCAGCTACTGAATGGCAATTCATTATGCTACAGTAATTTGTTTATTTTTTGCTGTGTTATGCTGCCCATATGCTGGAGCAACAAGTTATGATTTGGGATTTGAAATATAATAAAATAGAGTTATTAAGAAGCTATTTTCTTTTTCCATGGACCTAGTTTTCAAAGTAAAAGTGAACTTTTTAAGGACTATGCTGTCTTTGTAAGTACTTGTATAATTAAATAAAGCTTGGTTTAAACAAAGATGGATAGTGAACACATAACTTTCTTTTCCAAAAGTCAAAGACATTTATTTGAAGCTAGATCTCTCCAGAAGATATTTCATGTATATTTGTTTCTGTTGTGATATGTCACTAGACTTCTGCAGTCATGTATGGAATATATTCAACTTTTAGCAATCAGTGTTTCAATTCACCAAATAACTAATTAAAAGGAGAAAATCAGAACCATGTTGTAGCATTAATAATGGCAATAGAAGACTTTTAGATTGAGGCAAGTCCTTTTTTTTTATTTTCTCGGAGGATATGCATACATTAGTATAATGAAAAATGTCTTTCAGTTCTTTATGTTTGGATATTGAATGAAGACAAGGTCTGACATTCCTCTTCTTTGACTGATTTCTGAAAAGGAAAGCACAGGGGAGAATCAGCCTCCCATCAGTTATTATCTTGTGTTTTCATAACTAATGGTGCCTCACGTGCACCTTTTTATCACAGCTTAGAAAGAACGTGGAAGAAGAATCATGAGCAAGAGAAGAGCGGAATTTGTAGGAAGCCTTAGAGAATCGTTCTTACATGTCTGACTGGAGTGCTAACTGCATTTATGATGTTATGGGAAGAAGGAGATTTCAACTGAACGTTAATTTAATTTTATAAATGTAAAATTGTTTTGTCATGAAACCAAATGTATGTATACATATTATTTGTTAAGTAGTCAGAAGACTGTTGAGCTTAAAATCTATATATGATGTTAAAACTCAGTAGCTTGTGTAGTTATTTTCATTTTAAATTCCATTCATTTATTAACCGAAGATTTTTTAATTTAGTGTACAGAGTAATTATATTAAGCATTCTGTTCATTTCCACGGCTCTGCAGGCATAACCTGTGTCATGAGAATTTTTTGTAGTTTCTTTTGACCACATCTGGTCAAATTTTGGTAGAAGATGCGAATTTTTGGCCTCTGTCTCAGGGAACAGATTCCATTACCTCTGCACCTTTCTAGCTGATGATTTTGAGCTAAGGAGTGATCTGAGATTCACTGGGTAATATTGGCTATTGGTCTGTGTTAAATATCTGAATAAGTGACATGCATTAATAACTCAGTACGTATGCCAGTACTGTAGAAAGACTCTGGGTACAATGCTGTACTTATCGTCAGAGTTGCTACTTAAAACAAAACAAAAAAACAAAAACCAACCAAACAAACTAAAAAGAATTCCTCCTTAGCAGAACTATGTAAGAAAACCTTCGTGGTCCAGACATAGTCACCAGTAGAGCAAGTGCTCTACTGCCAACTCAAAGTATTGGGCCTTGTAATGTAGTGCTTCAATATACCCCAGAGTTCTTTAAAGAGCTGTATCAAAGGTTTGCCATCAGTAGTGATGAGTGCTGTGGTAATGTGTGAATAGAGGGAAGTTCATTAAGTTAAAGACACAATGGCCTTCTTTTTCTGTGAGGGTGGTGAGACACTGGAACAGGTTGCCCAGTGAGGCTGTGGATCACCCCCTCCCTGAAAGCATTGAAGGACAGGCTGGATGGGGTTTTGAGCAACCTGGTCTAGAAGAAGGTGTTCCTGCCTATTGCAGGGGGTTGGAACTAGGTGATCTTAAAGGTCCCTTCCAACCCAAACCGTTCTATGATTCTTTGATTCTTCAGACCATTTCCACAGGAAGTGAGCATGCATTTCAGTGTTTGTAATAAAGCAGGATTACATCTCAGCTCTAATGACTGGAGTCACTAGTCAGATTTCAGTCAGTGATGCAAACAGTGATTTATATGTAACTGTATGCTAATGGCAGGGGAGTCCCACTCCTTGAGGCAATGTAGAGGTATGAAGTTATAAATCTAAAGATCTTGAAAGTTCACCCTGAAGTAAATTGCAGGCTGAGCAGGGCCAAATGCAGGATCCTGACAGGCATTGCTTTGTTCTGAGTCAGTTGCTTAAGGCTGTGGTGACAGCCGCTGACTTTGCAAATAGCAGAGCTGGCAGAGGATGTCAAAATATCATTGCTGGCCTTGCTGCTGAAAAGTATCATCCTGATAAATCTTGTAGTGGAAGTAAGTGTGCTTACCTTATCCACGAAAGGCGCAGCTAGGTTAGATTAAAACAGCTGATGACCTTGCCAACCAGACTGATGTGAGTGCTCGAGCAAGCTCTTCTGCTAGCTGGGCTATGCAAGCAGTAAGGTGCAGCAGGTGGGTTATGAGCACCGATCAGAAGTGGTGGCAAATTCATCCTATACAACTGGATCTGAAAGAGGATACAAATACGCAGAAGGTTTGTTCTTACTCATCCTGCTGCCATTATATCAGTATAGTTGTAAGAATACAACTTCCCCTTCCCTGAACACAATTATTATTAGTACAACTTTGTATACCAGAATATTTATCTTCATTGCAAGGTCTGTATTTGTCTCATAGTGTTGCTGAAAACATTGCACTCTTTACTGAATTTGTTTTGTGGCTAGGAAAAAAAAGCCTCTGAGTATTCCTGTGATTACCCAGTGGCATTGCTAAGTGAGGTAAAATGTTAAATCAGAGTATCTTTTTTGAGTAATGTAGACTATTCATAATAAATTGGACAAGGTTCCCCCTCCCCCCCACCTTGATTGCAGAGTACAAATATTTAAAGACTTCTCAGTCCTTTGCTGACTGTGCATTGCTTTTATTTCTGGCCTCCAATCTGCAAAGAGGGACTCAGAAAAGGAAGTGAAAAATATTTTAGAAGCTGAGCTAGTTTTAATTTCTAGCAGAGTTGTTACAAGATCTGTCCATGAGCCTGCAGGAAACATAAGTATTGTGAAAAGGAAAGTTTCATGCATGCTTAGATGCTGTTGTAGGTTTACTAGTTTAATGTCAGCAAATGGAATGACCTTGCATCCCAAGGCTTATGACTAGGAACATGCTGCCCTCCAGAATGAGTGTAATTTACAGATTTTCTTATTTCTGTATGCTATTTGATTCATTAATATGTATATACATATTTGCTTCCTAGAGTACTTGGTAAAACTGACATGATCTAGAAGTATTGCATAACTGTTTCTGAAAATAATACACCTCTTAGAGAGTAGCAGGGGTTTTCAAAACCATTTCAATGTAAAGAGACTAGTTCAGAACTGCATCTTATTTTAAAAGAAAATTCTTCATAAAATGTTTTAGCACAATGGAGACTATTACTGTCTTTGTATCATAAATGTAAATAAACTCCTCAGCCATTAATAGAAGATTATAAAGGTAAGAACTGATATTTTACGTATATGCTAGAGGAGGAAGAAGTATAAATACTATCATGATGAGATTAATACGGCCAGGTGTGGATACAGTTCATACTGTCAGGGAATGAGCAGCTATGGTTTTTTTGTTGTTGTTGTTTGTGATGATGAGTCTAGTAAGTGAAGATTACACCTATGGCAGAGTTACTCTGATATTAGAAGCTGTGTGCTTCTTATACCTGCAGACTGTCATGCACTTTTGGTGAATGAAAATATGCATATTTCTCTACAGTTCTTAGAGCAGCAATTGTGGCTGTTCCTGCTTATCTGCTGCCTGTTGCACTCACTGATGAGCATTCCTAATGTGACTATATTCCCTAAAGCAATATTTATAGGACTCTTGCACTATTCTGAGGCTGTTTGGGATCTCTGATGGAGCAGTTTTCAACAAAAACATGTTTTTAAAAAGCACTGACAATTGACAAAATATAGGCCTAGTACTTCACTTTGTCTCTGCTTCTTGCTGACAGCTTTCTTACATATGCACACAAAGAATGCCATTTATCCTGGGGGGGTACAGGAAGAAAGGTGAAAATAGTAGAGCCAAGTACAGAAAAAAAGGGATAAGAAACTGAAACTCTGCTAAGAAAAACTAAGACTTCAAAAAAAACTAAGACTGTCACTTCAAAAAGCAGTTGAGTATTTAACTTCAAAATACCTGACTTTCTCAGGTCAAATTGCCAAGTTCTAGTGTGCACCTCATTATTGTATATGATGAATACTATGGCAAAGTTTCTAAGGAGTGAGGAAGTGTAATAGAGAGTAAGTCTTTAATGTGTGCTCCTTCTCAGAGAAGGAGCAAAACGAATTCTTAATAGTAACTTCAGGAGCAGCTCTACTTTATGTTTGAAAACAGGAGATATCTGGAGGCTAGTTTAATGTCAGATTTAAGTACCATATTGACTGAGGAGATTTTAAAAGGTTTGTCTTCTCCCACTGTGCATCCAGGATAGAGTTTTACAAAGTCAGTGTTTTCACAAGAGGTTAATGACATGTGTTGTAGAATTGGTAAAACTATGAGACAGGCATCAGGCATGCATCCGAAACTGACCATAGCTATTACAAAAAAAATGCAGGCTATTGCATCTCCACCTGAAAAAAATAATAAAAAAAAGACAAAATAAATAGAAAGGGAGTTGTATATATTACACTTCCTGTTGGTTTCTTCACACAGTATTTGTAATTCTGTAGTCACATTTTTTCATTTGTGAACAAACTCCATGCATAAGGATTTCCCATGCTGGTTGCAGAGCAAGAAGGGGATAAAATACAATAGGATGTCATAGGAAGATATATGACCTGTGTAGGTTTTGGGGGCATTCCTCGGTGAAGGGGAGGTTGAGAGCAGAATAATATTACCTGTGAGATACAGAGTGCAGTTTGTGTGGCTGCTGAATGGCACTAAGTCTGCGTGGCTTATCTATGGTGCAACTACTGGCTGATCCATATTTGTAGAAATATTTATTTGACCTAAACAAACAATGGGTGGATCTTAGGCATCTTTTCCCTTCCATTTCTTGAAAGCAGTAGCCATCATAAGGAACAGTTTCTTAGGTCTGTAATGTTCCAGGCATTGTGAAACACAGTGTGGATTCAAGCATACAACATTCAGGTCACTCATTTCACAAGGGATCAGACGGGTGAGGGAGAGCAGGAGAGAAGCCTGTAGCAAAACTAGCCAGTGTGAATTCCTCTTGGCTATAGGGCAGTCGTCTTATCCGGCATGCTGCCAGTCAGCAGCTGGGAACACTACTGCTAAAGTGAGAGGTCCACTTTCCTTTCAAGTGGCCCGGTGTAAGTGACAGGAAGCTTGTAGGTGTCAAAATCCAGCATTTTCAGGTCTTCCTACTCAAACATAAAACTCTTACGCAAGATGAAATCAGGCCATCTAGAGGCAATAAAACTAAATAGGGAAAATGTTGGGCAATACCTGCTGACATCACTGTTACTGGAGGTAGACCATATGGGACTGCCGTTGCCTGAAGTATGTAAACTTTACTGGACTGTGGCATGTGGTGAAGGTTAAGGTTCACTCATGCTGGAACCCAAGCAAAAGGCCTCTTGAGGGGAGTTCACCTCTGTGGTGTTCAGTGCCCAAAAAACTGAAAAGGCAGAAGTTCTCTCGCGGTGGGAATGACCAGGTTGGTCAGATAGTCACCAAGCTGATCCTGGAGGTGACTCTGGGACCTTCAGAAGAATCAGAGTCTCATTGGAAAGAGGAAGCAGTGATGGACCTGCTGCAGCTTCAAGTCTGTAACAGGACATCTGGTGGAAGGGGCTGAAAAACTCTGATAGGAGTAGGAGGATGAAGGAAAAGTGTTTGAAGGTAGAAGTTCTCAAAGTTTCTGACTAGTGGAGGTCTGTTAGGCTTATTCTTTGTCTGGCAGTGCTACTGAGCTGTTTCATCAAACCTTTAAGAGAGACACTGTTGAAAACCGTGTTTTTAACAGAGTTTTGCAGGCCAGCCTTAGAGCATTTTGACTGGCCTTGTGGACCATACTTTGGGAGTGCCTTCTTAAGGGGAGTTCTGGTCTACTTATTCTAATAAAGTTCTCAATTCATCGTCAGAAGACTGAAACTCTTCTGGGGATTCTGCACTATTGTCATTTGACATGGTGGCTGTCGGGGTTTGTGGATGGTTTAGAGGCATGGGAGGTTATTGGCCTATCATAGATTCCCTGGGAGCTGCTGTGTGCCATGGGGGGCCTTAAAGCCTATTCTCTCTTGCAGAAGGGACATGCTCTGCCACCCCCAAGGAACAATAATGTTCAGACAAAGAACATTTTTTCCAGATCTCTTTTGCAAACATGGAACTGAGCATGGAACCCTTTCTGAGCCAGGAGGAAGCTGTAGAATTTCACGTATTTGCTCTGCCATCGACCAGGATGATTATCGGGCAGAGGCTTCTTTGTAGGTAGATGTTTTGGGAACATCTGAGTGCAGATAGTTTTTGTTACTCCAGAAAAAGAGCTGCTGAACCTTAGGCAGAAGGTTTTTCATCCCTGTCATTAAAAACAGCTCCACTAAATAATGGGGAAATGAGATGTAAAGGCCAGAATACTAAGAAAAGCAGAATGGAGTGCTCTGAAGCCATAGGATGATGATTGGTTCCTGAATAACTGTGCTAATTTTGATGCAATTCCAGGATTTCTACCATACATCTGAGATCAATTTGATGTGGAATATGTGAGGGAAAACCACTTCTCGTGCAGTGTCTTTTTAGGGGTTGGTCAAATGAAACATAGTGGGCAAGCAGAACAGTACACTACTATCAAAAAGATTAGGTCCTTTACCCTTCTCTCCCTTTCTCTTTCCATCATAACTTTGTATTTTCTCTAATACTTGTACCTCTCCAGCAATGGCAGGCCATTTATGCTACAGATTGTTTTCTGCCATTTCTCTGAACTGAATTAAGCCATAGAAGTGGCTGATGCTACAGCCATAAAATATGACAGTAGATGATGTGGCTGTGAGCAGGGGAAGAGGAAGAGAGCTGGGGCATAGAAGGAGAGAAGCAGAAGAAGAAAAAAGAAGCAGATGGATCTCATACTTTCAACTGCAGAGACCCATTAGTTTGGCTTATCTACTCATCAAACTGAAAGCTGTGGCTTTATGCCACTTAAAGCACTTTTTTTCCTATTCAAATTCATTTTTGATAAGTAAACTGCATTTTTAGTTCTTCCCATGCCTGAATTTTCATGAACTTCACTGAATTTTCTGGCTTAGATGTTGGTCGTCTCCTATTTAATTCATTAATTATTCCCCCCGCAATTCATTATTTTCACATGATTTCATCTCTAACAAAAGATAGATAAGAAGAAGTCAGACAGAAACAAAATACTGAATATGAGCCATGTGGGATTCAGATTTTTTAGCTGGCAGCAAACTTCACTGCTTTACTACAAGCAGTTATTTCTCTGGACATTCAGACTAGTAGTGCAAGAGGACATCGGCCATAAATACAAAGGTCTTTATAAGCGATGACTAAATATGGAAAGGCAGGTCAGGTATCAACCGACAATTTTAGTCTCAATCCCATTACAGTTATACTCTGGTAGTTAAACATAGGTGCATTCTCTATTAGTTAAGGCCAGAGAGAGTCATATTTTTGGGCCAAGAGAAGCCAAGTTATTTTATTTTGTAAGTCTGATTTCTTTTGGACAAATTACCTTGGGTGACTGATATCTTCAACATTCAATTGACCAGACCAAAACCTGCTCCTTTCACCCAAGACTGTAAACTATTCTTAACTGCTGAAGACCCTTCTCTCCGTGACAGAACCATGGGAAGAGCTAGTTTGAAATTTCAGAGCATTACAATCTCTGTCCTCTGTTCTTTAAAAATTGTCTCCCTCAGATGATGACAGAATCCACCAACATGCCAACTCAACCTACTCTAGCTCTTTGGATGGGGCTAGGCTCTGTGATTTTGTCTTTATATTGTTCTTTCTTAAAAGTAGCGGCGAATGAAAAATTTCAGCAAGACGTGCAGCAGCTGGCAGTGAGAATAGACCTGGGGCATGGAAGGGCCTGGAGCACCATGGGGTGGTGGCAATGAATGTGCATGCTGCAGTCATAGACCTCAGACTCAGGGAGGAGGGGCTGAAGGGGAAAATGGGAGATGCTGTTATTAGGTGCATATGGGTATGAGGGACATAAAACCAAGGGGTGATGAGGAATGTGGTGAGTTACAACATGTTTCAGTCTGCTGGTACGCTGTGCTGGGATGGAAGAGTTCCACGTTTCTGCCACTTCTTATATGCTGTTGTCATATTGGCTGGTTTGCAGGCATATATCAGAACACTCATTTAAATTTTTATAGTTATATCTGAAATGTGCTCTAGAGGAATTTGTAAGTCTTTCAGCATAGGCTTTTTCTTCCTTTGTCTTTGTAAAAGCAAAGCTCAGCCCCCAACCTTTCACATTGCCTAATTTTGTATTGAGATGTTTTTTACATCTTTCTTGCTCGAGGATAATCCCATTTGTCTTGAGTGTACAGTATTTTCTTCTGTTTCCTGTGAAGTAGGCTGTGCTTCAAAGATATTTGCTCTAAAATGCAAGCTCAACAAAAGCCTTGCAGTTCACTCTCTCCTATCTGCTTGAAGCAATCACGTAGTGAGAGCTCTCCTAAAACACATAAACACTGCATTCTAAATGCTGACTACCTTTATCAAGGTGCTAATGGGAAAGTGTGTTTTAAAAGAAATCGAGTTAGTGATATTCTAAACCTAATTTTAAAACATTTTAAATTTACAGCTCAAGTTAAGTGCTTGGGCTGGAAAGGGAGGGTGAGGAAAAGTGTCTACTCTTTCTCTCTTTTCAGCTTGTTTACTCTGTCCATGTGCCAGCACAGCGTGGTATTCAGTTTCTCTCTTTTCCAAAGAGTTTATACGGATGTGCACCAATTTTATTTCTGTGATTATTGCATGTGGCAGGACGGGATGTAAAACCTGTCAGAAGGGTGGAGGATCCATACTGATCTGCAGTAAATATCTGATGGGATGTGGAATTTGCTCCATTTAAAACCTAAAGATTTGGTAAAATTCAGTGTTATGTAGAAATAGCTTTGCAGAGAGAGCTGCAACAGCCCGTACATCTATGAGCTGCTCCAAGGGTGGCTTCAGAGCATGACAAACAACTGGCTCACAATAGGAGTAGGTTTACAACTTCTGACTCCAGTAGCACACACCCTCTTCTCTTTGTGTATCCTGGGTAACACACGGCCAGGGGAACAGAGTAATGATTCTCTAAATATCTGATCAATCACAGGAAATAGCTGGCACACAGTTGCTGCTAATCTTTAATCTAAGATCGGTTGCATGGGAGAATTTTCTTACTACTTCTCTCCATGGTTATAATCTGACCGTGAGTTGTTTTTTTTCACTCGAGATAACGTCTGATAAGAGATTAAGGACATGATAAGAAGCTGTTTTATATGAAATTTAGGAGGCCATTAACATTCCATTGAATTGTAAAATTGTCAAGCTAAAAACAGCTCTCCTGGTGTTCTGCACAGATGCAATAGCAGATCACTGAGTCACAGGAAATGATTCAGTCAACATTTCTAAACTTTCAATGTGTGTTTTATGGAAGAAACTTGATGTAAATGTTTAGACAGTTATGGTTTTGGAGATAAATATTGCAATTTTATGGAGTTTGGGGTCTGACGTACCAGAATTGTGATGCATAGTTGTCAATTTACCGAACATCTAAAGCTGTTCGATTGTTGTATCCAGTTCCAGTGTGGGATGTACTTTCTTTGGCTAATGAAATACAGTGTTGTATTTGTGTATAACAGATTACACATCAGAAAGTCCAAGCAAAATTAATGACCTAGGATTCCCTCTGCACTGCTGCAGGAGAACTTGTACAGACCTCCACACAGCTCCCCTGAGCTTCTTGCCACCTTGTAAATACAGTGCTTCTGTGATATGACCTCTCACAGCAGGTATTCTCAGCCCTAAATGACCTCACTGGATAAACTGCTTCTGAAGGGTAAGTTAAAATGTTTCCTCTCTCATTTTAATTGTATTAATTGCAACAGCTGGAGTGCTGAAAACTCAGAATTCATTTCTTCTGATGTCAGTTTCTTGCAGCTAAAGTGTTTCCAGTATTTTTCAGTTATTTTATTTCAGTAAGATTTTCTTAAATGCTTTACTTAGTAAGAAGTTGAATATACCTTCAGTGTGCTATGACTTAAAGGACATGTAATTAGTGTTATAATTACTGTACAAAACCAATGTTTCTAGGTATATTTTTTGAATCTGAAGCAGCTCACATAGGTTCTCTGTATTTACAGTGATTTACCTGAAAACATTCTAGGCCTAAATATTAACATCCATGATACACTAGCAGTGAGACAGGAACTTAAAGTTCTTATTACTTGTTGTGATGAAGTATCTCATAGCAGAACACCTAAAAAAGACCTGCCAGCATGAACACACCAAGCCAATTCCAGCTTCCGCCATGTAATTTTCATGCACCCAGCTTGTCCTTAGTGAAAAATAATCCCCAGAGACAGTTTCTGCAGGTGAATAATTGTCTTGTTTGTATGCTAGGTCAAGAGAAGACTGAATCTAGGGTATGGGCATAGATGAAAAATTTCATGTTCCCTCCTTTTCATTCCAGAAGTGTGGTAAGACCTTCCAGCCCAAGCTGATATGGTTTTGTTTTTGCAGCAGTGCTGGACAATCGGGATGTATCAGTCACTCTTTAGAGCACAGATGTGTGTTGGTCAAGGAGTTTGGTTCAGTCCAATGCTGTTTTGGGTGTGGGTGAAGCCAGGGCTGCTCTATTCTGGACACAGCTAGTTCCAGTCAACTCCAACGGCCCCACAGCCAGCATGGCCAGGCCTTGCTGCCGACGTAACAGCACTCTAGGGAAAATGTGTATAAAAGAGGGCAAAAATGCTGTAGGAAGGTGAGGAGTGAGGCAAAGAAACACATGAAAAGCAGCCCTTCCGCCACCATGGTCAGTGCAGGAGGAGGGCAGGAGATGCTCCAGGTATGAAGCAGACGCTCCGTGCAGCCAGGAGAGGTCCATGGAGGAGCAGGCTGTCCCTCTGCAGCCCACAGGCACCGCAGGGAGCAGATTTCTTTGTGCAGCCATGGAGGCACCCATATTGGAGCTGGGGAAAAGTGTGAGGAGGAAGGAGTGGCAGAGAGGAGCTGTTATGGATTGATGGCAGCACCCATTCCCCATCCTGTTGTGCAGCTTGGAGAGGTAAGGTTGAGAGTGAAGCAGTGAAGCTGAGTATGGGAAGAAGGAGGTGATGGTGGGAAGATGTTTTTAGTTTCTGTCCTTGTTTCTTGCCATCCTACTCTATTTTTAATTGGCAATAAATTGAATTATTTTTCCCCAGGCTGAGTTTGTTTTGCCCATGATAGTAATGAGTGAGTGCTCTCCCTGCCTTTGTCTTGACCCATTTTCTCCTGCTGTCCTGTTGAGGAGGGGGAATGAGAGTAGCTGGGTGGGCACCTGGCAGCTGCCCAAGGTCTGCCCTTTGCCACTGTGTTTTATTATCTGTACTAACATATTTTAATTCGTCCAAATACCTGCTGTGTAATTTTGATGATGAGATCTTTGAAGTCAGACTGTTTTCAAGGGAAATGTAAAAGGAATCAGAGAAGGGAAGCAGACTTGTTGAATAGATACTCAAATGGCAAGTAGCTTTCACTAAGAATTGTCTTGAAAGGATTGTAATGACAATGTTTCTTGATTTTTTTTTATCTCGAGGGTGAATTTTAAGTAAAAGGCAATAAACAGTTTAAAAATCACAATGTCAGTGACGTAACAGTAAAATCAAAGCTTCAAGAATGAAAATAAGTTTCCTTTGTTCAGCAGTCTGTAATAGTTAGCTTTGAAATTTCAGTTCTGAATCTTTTGCATTTCCTTTTTAAATGTTTAAAGGAAATGCTACTTCAGCCATTTGGATTTGGTCTCCTTGAAGGGACAGAGAAATATATCTTTTGGGGGCTTGTACCGTATATCCTTTTGTTGTAACTTCTAACATCTTTTTTGAAAACTATTACATTGTTTGTGAAGTTCCCAGGCAGCAGGTGGTCAGAAATTTATTATTATTTTTTTTTTAACAACAAAACCAAAATCTCCTTTGTAGTCACTGAAATATGTAATGAATGGAAACTTAATGAACATACCATCAGTATTTTTGTCAGTTTCCTCTTTTATCTTCAAATCCTTTTAAATACACCTGTTTCTAAATAATGTTCACTTTTTCTGGAGAGTTGGTTTAAAGTAAATAATTTAATCTAAGTTTTAATAGTGAAATTATTGAAGATTGGTACGAACAGAAAGTACTGTGACCCGTGGGTTATCTGACTAGCTAAAGAGACCAAAAGTTTATTTTTTTTGGTGTATGATTTACTCTGTAAATTCTTACAAGTCTATTGAAGCCAAAGTAGTTACAGCAGTAAATCTAAAATACATGTAAGGCAAATGGAAGACAGTGAAAAAATAATTCGTAACAGCAAACAAGACAGGCTACTTTATCTCTCTTTCTCGTCTAATCAGATTTTAAGTGCATCCAAAACTGTGTAACCCACCTTTTCAAGCTAATTTGTAGTAAGATGACTCTGCAATGGTAGAGCTAAACAGAAAGGATAAAAATGTCAAACTACAGTTTCAAAACCATCTAAGGAGTTATCTGTAATAATGAAATGACTGGAAATTCAGTAAGGGTGAATGCCAAGTCCTGCACATTGGAAGTAAAGGATATTCAGGTTGGAAATTGGGAACAATTTCTTCTCAGAAACAGTGGTGAGGCAGCATTCCTGCCAAGGGGCGGCGTGGAGTCACCCTCTCTGGAGGTGTTCAAGAACCGTGTGGATGTGGCACAGGTGACATGGTCTAAAGTAGTCACGGGTATGAACTGATGCTTGGTTGACAGTCTTACTGGTCTTTCCAACCTTCATAACTGTACGATTCTATGAAAGACCTTGTGCGAGAGTGCAGACTGGGGGCAGAGTGGTGGAAGCAGCTCTGTGGAGAGGACATGGTGGGCAGCAGGCTGGAGAGGATCCAGCAGTGTGGATCACTGTGGATCCTGGACAAGCACTTGTTAGATCATGTTTGCATACTGTATTCAGTTTTTCTTTCAACAAGAAAGAAGGTGGTAAGCTGGAGTGAGTATGGTGGAGAGCCAAAGCTAGGGGGCTGGAGGGAGGCTGAGGGAGCAGGGCTTGCTTACCCTGGGGAAGAGACAGCCTTGGGGGGCCTTAACAGCAGCGTTCCAGAAAGATGGAACCTGGCACTTCTCGGTGAAGTGCAGCACGGGAGAGACAGAGGGATCAAGCAGATGTTGATACTAGATTGGTTTGCAGTGGGGACAAGGAGAAATCTTTTCACCATGAGGATGCTCATACTGGAACAGGTTGCTCAGAGGAGATCGTGTGCTCTCCATCCTTGGATAGTTGAGACCAGATGGGTTAAAGCCCTAAATAACCTTTATGGCTTGTTCTACTTCGAGCAGGACATTGGACTCAATGACCTTGTTAAATCTCGTCTCTCCTGAATTTTCCCATGATTCTATGTGATTTTATTTTTGCTACTTTGTCTTTTCTATGAGATGAATGACTGTTTAAAAAGTGTCATTTGCAGAGTTCACATTCAGTCTCATTTCTGTCTTAAAGACTTTTCACTTGTGCTACATTTGAGTTGATACACATGAAAAAGTTGTTTAATGCAGAAGACTTCAAAATTCTTGATTCTGTGATCTCAAGACATTTAGATTATTACTTATTTTTCCTCAAGTGAAAGTAACTCCTGGCTTATTTTGGCAAATAGTTATTCTTCTCTTTTGTTTTAACTGGGGACTGACAGCATGAAGTGTGCCTTCTTTATAAAATAAAAGCTTGTTTTACAAATTAAGGGTGTAATTTGAAAATAAAAGACAGATTTTGAATTGAACAGATTACTTGCATTCAATTGCTATTCATTACCTGTTTTCAATTTATGCTTTGGCTGTTTGCAAAGACCTAAGAGTATATTCCTAAGCTCAGTGTTAGATGCAATAATTTCATTTTCTGATTTGAAAGTTAAGTTCTCAAACAGACCTTACAATAGGCTCAAGTGAGCTAAAAATAAACTCCAGGCAGTTCGTATTAACTGGGTAATAACAGGCAACAGCAAAAAGCTATGATGAAAACAGGAAGTTTGTTACACAAGCTGCCCTTTCCAGATAGGTATGAATTCTTTAAGGCTTAACTAAAATAATAATCCCTCAAAGTTTTTAATAAAAGCAGAGACTTGCCTATTGTTCATAGCTCAGTGGAGATGAAAAACATACACCCCAGTACATTGTGAAAGATTTGCTGTGTTCTGGGAAACAACACTATTTCCATTTAGTTATTGGTAACCCTGATTTCAATTTTAAGTCACTGTGGATTTGACTCTGCACAAGGCTGAGCATCTGAGCCCTATCTGGCAAAGCGGTGTGTCAGCATTTAGTCTGTGGTATGCTGAGATTGAAATGTGGAAGTTGCCCCTGATTGACTGGTGTCAGAACTGGGTTCTGGGCTTTTCTTGATGCTGAAGCTATCCTCAGCACCTCCCAGGAGATGCAGTCCCCCTCTGAAGCCACAGTTCCTTCTTCATTCTCTTGGCCAGCAGAGGTAACGCTTGTCCTTAGAAGTGATGAGTGATGTAAAGGCGCTTTCTTGGCCGCTCCAAAAGATGTTTTGCTACTTTTTCATTCCTGTGACTGAAGGTTGTAAAAAGAACTCTGGCCTTTCTTCTGTCCTGCAGCACTTGCTAATCCCTGGCACTCTTTCATCACTGCACAACTGGGGTCCCTCCTCAGTAAAGCTCTCTCATCTCTCAGGAGCCCATTTGTACACAGTGTGGCTTTGAGTCTGAGGTTTTTAACATGCATATGATAAGCGTGGTACAGTACAACTCTCACTCACCCTGCATTTTTGTCATATGTTTGCATGACAAAAGAAATGTCAGTGTGTATTTCTCTTGCCAAATGAAATCATGTTAGGCTTTTATGTTCTCTCTGATTTGGATGCTTTTTATCTAATGCTGCCCATCCAATAAAATGACCTCAAATTAAGATGTTTAAAAGTCAGAATTGACTATTTCCACTCATCAGGATAGAGCACAGTCAAATTATTAAATAATGACAATGTTGATTTACTGTTAACAAATTCTTCATAGAGTCTAAACACATTAGACAGTCTGTGCAGATGATACCCATGGATAAACTATAGCCATTATACCTTATCACACAATTCCGGTTCTCAAACTGGAAAAAGCTGGTACTTCTTGTATAGTTAAATGACTACACGGTCTGCAAAGGCCCCCTATCACATTTCAGAATACATTACTGTAATAATTTTTTGCAATATATGACTGGAGAAAGATTCTTCGTACACCTATGATATGGTTCTTTGTGAAATCTCCTCAGACTTAAA
Organism: Chrysolophus pictus; assembly: GCA_037305975.1. Lineage (NCBI taxonomy): Eukaryota > Metazoa > Chordata > Aves > Galliformes > Phasianidae > Chrysolophus > Chrysolophus pictus. The sequence continues at coordinate 36,464,699 of CM074577.1, forward strand.
AATTGGAAGTCATGTAATTCGCGACTTGACTATGATCAGCTTATGGATTACAAGGAGTGCTTCTGTATTTAGAGTCATAGAATCTAGTCCAACTTTCAGCCCATTCACACCATCTCCAATGACCATGTCCCTCAGTGCCACATCCACATGGGTTCTTGAATGCCTCTAGAGACAGTGACTCCATCACCTCCCTGGGCAGCCTGTGCCACTGCCTCACCACTCTTTTGGAGAAGAAATTTCTCCTAATATCCAACCTGAGAACCAACCAAGTTCTGCCCCATTATTTCCAATTCAGTTGGAAAGTCGTATTTTTTTTTCCCCACAAATTACTGATTAAAAAAAAAAAAAAAAAAAAAAAGCAGCTTTGGAAACCTCCTCTTATTATATTATCTAGTTTTGCGTTCTGCATTGCAAATTGATGGAGTTATTCTATTCCAAACTCTAAATTCTAGTGTTTATCTAATCTAATATTATGTCAATTAATTCAATTTCACAGACTAATTAAAGTTTTCCCTACCATTGAACTTCATTGTTAATCATTCAATGTTTTTTCCTGATATTTGTGTAATACGCTCTTGTGTCTTTCTGAATGATTCTACTAATGAATGAATGTAAAGTTTAGGCATTTTAAATATTGGATGTAGATGTAATAACTTTGCTGTCATTTAGCCAGTGCTGTGTAAGTATTTCTTTTTCTTCCTTTTCTTTTAGTTTAGTATTTTCTATTGTTTCTGTAGCTTTTCTCTGAACTTAATCCAATTTGTCTACTTTTTTTTCCTGGTAATTAGTTAGATGTTGATAGCATAAAAAGATTGGAACAAATTCCACCTGTTATGTGTAGAACCATCTCCTTTTATTTCTTCAAATCTGTCTCCTGCTAGCTTTCATCAATGGATCCTACTTCTTGTGTCTGAAAAAACAGCAAGTACTTGATGTCTAGCTGCCTTCTCTATACCATAGATAATGTGATCGTTTCATGTTCCACAACTCTCTTATGTTTCATTTTTTTTCAGTTCCACAATTATTTGCTCTGTTATTTTTGTATAGGAAAGATTTTTTTTCTGCCAGTGGATGCAGGGACGGTCTACATTCTGTTCTTCCTAAGTAGGACTGCTTTTGTTTTTTCTTTAAGTTTCTATTTATTTAGTTATAAATTCTCTACCTAAATCTATGACAATCTATAATGCTTACCACCTATCTGTGAGCAGCTAATCTCTTAAAATAACGCTAGTGTGACGAAGTAAAGAACTCAAAGGGAAAGTTGAGTTGCAGGATCGAGAGTTTTTAGTGGCCTGGTCTGCATGTAGATACTTTTATTTCCATGAACTGTGTCAGGCAAAAAGTCATAGGAAAAATTAGGATTTAAACCAAATGGTTTTCATTTTCCATGCTCTGAGCACTACATCTCACAAATTGTTCTTCAAACATTAGTTTAGGGAAAAAAGGAAGGAAAGGTATAAGTGAAGTTTGTCACTTTGGTAGAAGAAAGAGTTTGGTCTTATTATTTTCATGCAGTGTAGTTTTTGTGTAGTTTTGTATTTTCTGTGATCTGTACTGTATGAACACATAGTAATTATATCTGTGTTGAATTTAGGGGTTGTCCTGAGGTTTTCTACAGAACAGATGGACTATGCTACGATGTGAGACACATTTTGTTGTTCTTTCTCCTCACTAGACCTTCTGTTTCTCATTCTGAATTCGGCCATTCTGTGGCAAATTATATGCTTGGTCTGTGCATGACTTTGCCTGTGGTTACACATCAGTTTTACAGTGCAGCTCTTGCCCTCAACGCAGTGCCTGTGAATGCTTCATGTCCTCTTGCCTTTTTTCCCTTGTGAAATTGCGCCCAACTGCTGGAAAGAGCCACGATGCAAGAGGAGTGGGGAAGGGCAAAACCAAGAGGCAGATGAGCACCCACCCATGCAGTCAACAAAGTGACTGTTTATAGAAGTTGTATGGTTATTTTTTTTCTCTTTTTTGCAAAAATATCAGACACCATAATGGCAGAACTTACAAATTCATAAATAAAGCCTGGTTAGGGTCTGATTACAGAATGATTCTCTGAAGTGGTGGGATTTCCTTCATCTCACGGTGGTATCATAACCTATGTTTTATCAAAGGTGAGATGAGTATCTTAAGCTTTGCTTCAAGACAATATGCTTTTCTCTCTCCATGAAAGACTATCAAGGTTCCAGGCAGAGTGACAAAAATTAAGAAGTGTTCGAAAAGCCTTTAGAAATCAGATATTGAGTACAGCTCTATCACTGAGAGATCTGACAGAGAAACAGAACCTACTGTAACTACTACAGGTTATCATGAGTGTTCTGTATTATTATGTAATGTGAGATAATTGAAGGAAGCCTCTGATAAAGATTATTCCTTCCAGATTATAGCCGTGGGAGGATGCTAGGAAAACTAGGGAAAGTTTGTATTCAGTGATGTTTGTAAGAACAGACAATCAAACAAGAATTTTTCTCTATTTATTTTGTGAACTTTTCATAAACAAGAGTTTGATTTCTGTAAATTGTTTTTAGCAATGGAGATTCTGGCCACACTAAATAGTTTATGTAATTCTTCATTGCTTATGGTTCTGCTACAACAAAAGAGCTTGATCTTTTGGCATCCAGTAATAGTTTTGCTTTGATCCTGTAATTAGTTGATGCTAGCCACAAAATGAATTTAATTTTGTTGTGAATGCACTTGGGATACTTCGCATTCATTTTCACTGCATCAAAACTTAACCCAAATAAACAATTATATGATTATACTGTCAAACAATTCTTGGCACTTATTTCGCTGAATGGCTCAGGAAGGTGTCTAATGGTCTTCCTTGTCTGCATATAGGAACAACTGCGAGTTTATGAAAATGGGATTGGAATTGCAGGACCATAGAAACTATAACTTTCATTATTATTTGCCTTTAATTGGAAACCAATACATAACAGATAAGAGGAGAATAATGGGCCCAGTAATTCCTATCAGAGAGGTTAAGAGGGTGACTGGGCAAGACTTTCTGCTTTGAGCTTTACATCTCACCTTGATTCTGCTTCATGTTAGTGTATTAGCATACATAGCTGGTGCTTTACAGCATCCTTGAATGGATTCAGCCTACTGTGGAATAAAAGAAATTGATTAATCAATGTGTGTTTCTCTACTTGAGGCCACTCACGTACTGTGATTGCAGAGGGAGAGAAAAAAGCCAACCTTAGCTGTGTATAACCAGAATTTATAAAAATCAGGTCTTGAACCTTTTTTTGACCAATGAAGAAAAGAGAGATTATTTGAAAACACAGACATCCTGGGAGTATAGGTGAACAAACAGGTATGTAAAGCAAAAAATGCATTACTTTTGAAAAGAACAATCAATTCTACCCAACTGAGCACACAATCCACAAATCAATTTATGAAGAAAAATAATTTATCTGGCCATTTCTATTGATCTTGATAGGAGGTGTGCAATAGGTAATGTTATTGGAATGTAACAGTCAACAAAGTATAAGACAGAGTTGGGAAAAGGTATTTGGTAAGGAGAACTGATAATTAGCTCCATGTTTTTACCATGGTTAGACTGAATTTTAAATATCAAATCTTTATCTCTTTTCAGTTTATATGTCTGTGCCAATTTTAAGAACCAGCCAATATCAATTTTTATAAATTATAAGTAGAATATAGCATAATAGATTATTTTCTGAAAAGATATGTAGTAACATCTAGATGTTATTAGGTGTTGGTTTTAGTTTCATTAGTATGGTGATAGACATCATTACAATGATTATTATTGTTATTATTATAATATTTTTGTTGGTGTTGTTATCTCAGATTTTTGAAAGATCTCCAGAAAAACGTGTTGAAGCTGGATTTAGGTGCTAATAATTTCTTCCAGCTCCTAATGATTAAGGGTAGTGAATAGGCGCACATTAAATTTAAGTGCCATTTTCCCTTGGATAACTATACTTCAAGTTTTATTTCAGATGGGATAGTTCCTGAATCTCACACAGTTATATGCTGGAGAGATACATGCTTTGCTGAAGGGGAATAGCCTTTAGAGTTTGCTATTTAAAAATCTATTCAAATGCGTGTAGTTTTGAATATTGTAACTTCCACGTGGCAGAAGCACATTTATACTTTTAAAATATTATAGGAGGAACAAAACCAATCTGCCTTCTTTAGATCTTTTCACATGCCTTCCTAATTCTTCTTTTTTTCTTCATCTCCAGTAAATCATCCTGCAGAAAAGAAAATGAATGCTATCTTGGGGGGTCTTTGCTTTCTCCATAGTCTCCAAAAGGATGGTAGACTGCCAAATGTGAGAATTGGCCATAGTTGAACTGGTGTAGGAGATGATTTATGGGTTAAAGAAGTTTTTGGGCGGTGTATGTGTAGGACTTATTCTTTCATAACCATTTTGAGCTCTTAAATGGGACTAGGCTGCACAAAAACTTTTGGGATAGTTTTCTACAGACAGAGAAGATCCTTCTCTGCTTCTTCTTTTCCTCCTTAAATTTTCTAAGGTTGTTTCCTTCTTGATGTTTTGTGAAAGCTTGAGGTGAATACAGTATTGATCTATTCTGGCATCCAAACATTTCAAGCAGTATCTTCATTCAAAAAGTCTTACTGTTCATTGAAGTGTATTTGTTCTTTTATTAATACCTTGTTTAACACTTTTCCTTGTTTAACCATTCAAAGTCAAGTTGTTGAGTATTCAGTGTTCCATATTGTTGTTATCATATCCTTTAATGTGAAGTTTTGAAATTGTAATTTATCTTGAAGACAGAAATGCATTTATTTCACAGTTTACAAACAAGAAAGTCATGACACTGTATTTGAAATGAAGATAAATCCCTAAATGAGACATATTCTCCATGGGAAGGTCTGAATTAGTTTTGTTGTGGTAAATTCTGAGTGTTATTTTTACCCACTACTCTAAACATTTTATAAAAACCTTTTCCTCATGACCTATTTCAGTGGAAGGATAAGTTGTCTGAAACCTTCAGGTTAGCTTCTTCTGATCAATTCTTTTGATATTTTAATTATCATAACTGTTGGCTCCAGGGCTAATCCTAAAAATCAGAAAAGAAATGTGTCATTGTTAAATGACAGATGCTAAAATGAGAGCCAAACAAGCATTAGGCATTCAATTAGGCATGCCAAAACTGTGAGCATTAGGCACCAAATTCATCTGCCTTTTATATGTATATCCTTTGTGCACATGTAATTTTCAAGAACAGCTTTGAATATACATGAAGCTGTTGCTATTCAGATAATACTTGTCTATGACCACAAGTTTGAGGAGCTTGTCTCACTTGTTTTGTGAAAAAGCCCTGGGCAATGCTTGCAGACATGTATGTGTCGAAACAGTTGCTTCTGCTGCTAGGAACAGTGCAGTTCCCAGTCTACTCCCAGGTCAGCTCGTTGACTTATGTAGACCTTTGGATGGCCCTGAGCAACTTGATTATGTAGGAAAGATGATATAGTTGGAGAAGAGGTTACAGCAAATAACTTAGTTTCCCGCAGCAAACTTAAGGTTCCCAAACATCAAATAACTGAATTATATATTACTTAGAATTACAGTCTCCTTGGTCTCCTATGCCCATTTCATGAGCTTTCTGAATATTTAACTTTTTTTTTTTTTAATAGCCAACAAGAAATTTTGGAATCCTCCCTTGGGAAAAACTGTAATTACTTTTCTAACATTAAAACCTCAGATAGTAGTTCTAGTTCAATGGATTGCTTAAGAAAAATTGTTTTTTAACTTGATTTCAAGACTTTTGGAAGAGACTTATGCTGTGGCATTGTCCAATCAATTCTACTCTAATGTATTCTGAATTTGTTGGACAAATTCAACCAAGTCTGAGTTACTTGTAAGAGTTCTAGGTTACTTTATGTCACATGAGAATTAGGGGCAGCATGGAAGAGAAAGACTTGAATTAACATACTGCTGAAGAAAGGGCAGGTAGGAAGCAAACAAGATATTCTACTGGACAGCTGTGGACTGAGTTTGGGTTTGGTCTATCTACAGTACATGTGCTGTCTTACCTGGTGACTTGATGAAAAAGGTGGTGTCAAGTAGCATTATGCAGTGAAGGGAACCATCCATTTGTAGAAGAGTTCATTTGACTGTCATTGCTATAGCTGCCTCAGTTCAAAAAGAGATTCTGAAAACCAATATCATATGCTTTATTAAACTCAAGTCTTAAGTAAGACTCTATATAATCATTTTAATTTCTGAGGCTTCAAAGTAATCCTAGTTAAATATATAAGGAAAATTTATTATGTTAGCACCATTTTTCTTGATTATCACTTACTGAGGTCTCAAAGTACTCACTTCAAAGTGCATATAAGCCACTTTTTTTTTTTTTTTTTTTTTTTTCCCTTGCCACAGCATCCAGTAACTTAATAAAAGGCAGATTATACTGATCTACTGTGAGGACTAACTAAAATATATGGGTTTTTTTGCATGTCTACTCCATATGATTTTGAATTATTCTGGGAGTACAGGTGATTCATATAATTTTGTAGTACAGGTACATGAATGCATATTTTTCTTTAAAAATAATATTTTGCTTCAGTAAGAAGCATGGACATACCAGAAAGGGAGCTTTCACACTTAAAGCTATAAAGGACTCATGCTTACTTGGCATTTCTGCCAGGAGAATCTCTCTAAAGATCTGGTCATTGATGAAGCACTATACTTAATGGTCTCTGGTAGGTCACCACAATGCTGTTACATAGCACAGTCTTGTGCTTCTGAATATACTGCTGTTTTATAGGCAATCTAAAGCTAATCTAAAGCTGCTGTGCCTGATGTACCAGCAAGATACATCATGCTTTTACTGGGAAAATTCTGGTGCACTTATTTTAGTGGAGAAAATATTTGAAATACAGTGGAGATTAGTCTGGTGGCAAAGACAGATGTTTTTTAGTCCCTGTGAAAGTTCAGATGCAGACAAGTTAGAGAATCCCAATTACAGCTTAGTTACATATGCAAACAGGGATAAACTTATCAACTAGATTATTTGAAGTTGCTATGTACTTGATTTTTAATATCCTGGTGGTTTGGAAGGACACGAATTTTCTAAAGCAGGTCTGCAGAGCCATTTGGAAATATGATGCTTATTAACTAAGCAGTGCTGTGTGGTAGAAGTTGTGGTCCTCCATCAGTGTCTTCTGTTGCAATGCATCTTTTGCTGTGTAACCTCACGTGACTTTTATTGCAAGCTGACTCCTCAGCAGGTAGCATGTCCCACATAGGTGCTCCACAAGGTTTCAAGACTGATTCAGTGCTCTAGTAAGATTTGGGAACTGTAGATAAAAAGTTATCCAAGTTCTTAAATCGTGTGGCTGGCAGGGTTATATCAGCCTGATAACAGTTGAAACAGCCTGATATCAGAAGAGACAGCTTTCATGGAATCACAGAATAGTTGAGGTTGGAAGAAAGATTGCCTGGTTCAACTACCTTGCTCAAAGCAAGGTCAGCTAGAACAGGGTGCTCGGGATTGTGTCTGGTTGGGTCTTGAATATGTATAAGCACTGTGACTCCCCAGCTGGCCCGTATTTAAACTGGATTTCCTGAATGTATACACACAGATAAGACATGCTCCCTTACCACCCTCTTCATCCCCAGTTTTTCTTCTCCAGGTAAAACCAATTCCTGCTCTCCCAGATTCTGTTCTTATGTTAGACACTCCAAACAGTTAATCTTCATGGGCCTTTGCTAGACTTGCTCCAGTATCTCTGTGTTTGCCTCACACAGCACTCCAGATGTGATCTCATCACAGCTCACCAGTGCAGAATAATCACCAGCATCCTGCTAGCAATGCTCTTCCTTATGCAGAAGGCTGAACTGATGAAGTTCATAAACCATTGATGGTTCATTTTCCACCTGCCAACCAGTAATTCCATGTCCTTTTTTGCAAGCTGCTTTGTAGCTGGCCCACAGTGTGTACTGGTGCATGGCATTATTCCTCTTTTGGGTGACTTTGCAGTTTCCTTTGTTGTTTTTTTTTGATATTTCTGTTGGCCCAATTCTCCAGCTAGCTGAGGTAGTTCTTGTATGACAACACACCCGTTGGACCTATCATCCATCCATCCCATCTTAGTATGGCCTGAATATGTGCTGAATGTACACACTATCTCATCTTACAGATCATTAATAAAGATACTAAATGGTACCAGACCTTGTATTAGCTCCTAGAATACACCACTGCTGACTGGCACACCGCTGGACTTCATGCAGACCAATGGATAATGACCTTCTGATCCCAATAGTTCAGCCAATTTTCAGTCCAACTCTCTGTCCATTTATCTAGTCCCTACTTCATCAGTTTATCTGTGAGGATATGATGGGAGAGAGTACTGACAATATCAACACTGCTGTTCCTTCATTTACCAAGCCAGTCATCTCTTTGTAGAAAGCTATTGGGTTGGTTAGGCATGAATAGGTTTAGAAATGGTTCCCAGGGGGATTTACTCCCTCAACTTCGCAGGCACTGACGTAAAGCTCACAAGCCGTAGTTCCCTGCATATTCCTTCTTGATCTTTCTGAAGAAAGCAATGACATTGGCTTTCTGCCAGTCCTGAGGAACCTTGCCTGATGCATGTGACCCTTCAAAGACTGTGGCCTTGCAATGACACTGACAATTCCATCAGTCAGAACTCATGGACTTGTGTATCTCCAGCTGATCATCTGTGATGTATGGGAAATCTTAAGAGCTTCAACTGCTCTCAGTGTCCTGGGATTCCTCAGGGAAAATGTTATCAGTAAAGACCAAGGCAAAGAAGGCAATGTATATCTTGGGCTTTTCCATGTGGTTTATCACTAGGTGTCCCGACCATTCAGCAGCAGGCCCACATTTTTCCTCCCTTTTTCTGCTTAGAGGAGCCCTACTTATTGCTTTTTGTGTCCTCTGCTAGATCTCTCTTTTCTCCAGAATGTTGAGCCATTGGTATTGTTCCAAACAGAACCCTGAAAGGCTATAGTCTGCTCTCCTGCAGTCCAGTGTTGTGATCTAGCTATTTGTTTTTTGTTTTTAACTTCTCTCAGCATCCTGAATTCCACAATCTTATGTTCACTGCAGTGACCACTGCACTTCTTCTCTTGCACACCTTTATATGCACAGCTAAAAGGCAGACAGAGACCTGTGCATGGTGTGCTGCTTGTTCCCAGAAATTTTAAGTGACATGCATTTATATTTGAAAAAGTTTCTTATCAGACGGTACAAGCTTGTAAAAGCTGCTGCCATGTTTCTGAAGGAAAGATGCTGGCAGAAAAGGACCTGGGAGTGCTGGCTGACAGCCATCTGAACATGAGCCAGCAGTGTGCGTAGGCATCCTGGTCTGCATCAGAAATCATGCAGCCAGCAGGAGCAGGGAGGTGATTGATCATCCCTCTGTACTCTGCTCTGGTGAGGCTGCACCTCAGTATTGTGTTCAGTTTTGGGCCCCGCACTGCAAGAAGGATATTGAGTTGCTCAAGTCTGTCCAGAGAAGAGCAGCAAAGCTGATGAAGGAACTAGAAAATAAGATATTTGAGGAGTGGCTGAGGCTGTTTAGTCTGCAGAAAAGGAGTCTGAGGGGAAGCCTCATTGCTCCCTGCAAATACCTGAAAGATGGTTGCAGCAAGGAGGCCGTCAGTCTCTTTTCTCAGGTGACAAGTGATATGATTTAATGGCCTTCGATTGTACCGGGGGGAGATTTGGATTGGATATCAGGAAAAATTTCTTCACAGAAAGTAGGGTTAGGCATTGGAACAGGCTGCTCAGGGAGGAGGTGAAGTTGCCATCCCTGGAGGTATTTAAGAGACGTGAGGATGTGGCAATGGTGGGCACGTATTTGTCATGGACTTGTAGTGTTAGATGGATGGTAGGACTTGATCTTGAAGGTCTTTTCCAACCTAAATGATTGCAAGATTCTAAGTTGATATACAGAGTCAAAACCTTGTAAGACGTTTGTGCTGGCCACGTTCCAGTTGTTCAGTGGTAAGAGAGCTGTTTATCCATTTATAGTTGCTGATAAACTTAGAATATATCACTTATATAACAGAATTAGTATAGGGTCTCCAGGGAAAAGGGAATTCTCTGGGGGAACGGACAAATCTCGAGATTATTTGAGCATGTGAGAGGAAAGAAAAGTTTTGACACATACAAAAGCAAAGGAGGACTATCTGAGACTGAAAACTGGCTGAAGAGCTAGCTAGATGGCTGTGGAGAGTAGGGAGCAAACACACAGCCAGGCCTGAGTGATTTCTTAGGATCAGGAGGGGACTACACATGATTTACATGGTTGCAACCCAAAGACGATGACCTGTCAGACTGTGAGAAAGCGCACAGGAAAGCAGCGCAGAAGGATAAAATAACCAGAGGACTTTCTTTTGCAAATAATTTAAGATTTCATTTCTTTCTTACCTCATCTCATGGGTTATCTCTGTTTTAAAAACATTCTGTTTGAATGTTAGAAGAATTTGGCTTTTCCCTTGAAAATTTTTGATTTTAGGATTTCAAATTTAGGAGTGATGTTGTTAACTTTACAACCTTTAAGCTAATCTGCATCACAGTTCCCAACCAGATCGAACTTATGTGCCTGGCTCACCTGAAAAAGTTCAATACCAGGTTCTCAAGAACTAGCCATAATTTTGCCCTTTTCTAACCACATCTAGATTGCATCACCACAGTGCAGATTTAATTCTGAGTCTTTAAGGAAATTCCTTCTTTAATTAGTTTTCCACATGAATCAAACTTTTGCAGAGCAATGTTAAATGTATCCTGTTGATTAAACCTCATTTTCAGTATGGAACTCATCCTGAAGAAATATTAGTACTATCCAACACCATTCCTATGTGACAAATGATTAAAGAGCTGCTTTTTTTTCCAAGGTTTATATACAACTGAAGCAATACTTCTTGGTAGAACTAAAATTTTAAGTACATCCTAATAATTATTCCTTTTTCAGTCAAGAAAGCAATTAAAAATTAGTTTGCAAAAGGTACACCTTTTCTCTCTGGCTACCATCTCAAATTGTGAAAATATCAACGTTTTGGATGGTTGCTCATTATTGCAACTCTGAAAGGACAATAAGCTTCTTTCTCTTGAATACTTCAAAACAACAGTGAAACTGCATTAGAAATATTTGTAAATGAGAAAAGTTCAAATAGTCGTGGAAACTGATAAGCATTTATACCAAAGAACCAAACAAGGATTTTCCAGAAACAGTAGTAGGTTCTTGGCTCTCTTATGCCCTACGTAAGTCATTATTCAGCTTTAAAACCCGTGTAATCATGTTTATAGTCACTTTTTTTTATTTGCCAAAAAAGTTATAGAAGACTTTTCAGTCTTTCATATTTGGAACAACTGAAGCATTGTGGAAAATTATTATCTAAACTATTAACTAAAATAACTGCATTGTCTTATGAATGCTGCAGTTGAAGGGATCTTGAAAAGTTTCTCCACTGTTCCCAGTTTCTTTTCTACGTTAGGTGAAGATTGCTTAATTGCAGTTTTTAATTTCTTTGAGAATGGTGAGGTTGGAATCGGTGCCGTGAATGACTAAACAAAATCACAACCACCTGCTCTCCTGTGTGCTGGAGTTAATGATGTAATACTGGCTCTGGAAGGTAAGCTCAAAAAAAAAGTTTATAACTGAATCTTACGTCATCTATTTCTTAAAAACATTTCACATTAGAGCAGACAAAAAACCAAGCATTTCATTCACCTTTCAAATACCTGAATTTGTATTTAAGCTGAAACAACAAAATTAAAGCTAAACTGACCTATCTGCTTCCTTTGGAAAAATGTGCTGGCCTTTCAGGAAACCACAGATTTTTATGACTAACTGAACTTCCAAGGAGAACCTTTGCTTCAGGAATGTTAGGGGAAGGTAAGAGTTTCAGTTGTATACCTGTTACGTGAGCCTTGTATAAGGAAACTGTTCAATACTCTATTCTTAAAATCAGTATTATCAGTATTATCAGTTTTATCTCAATAAATTGAAGTTGATAGCGTAACAGTGAGGACAACAGTAGTGCTGAATGAGAGAAAATTGGATGAGAAATAGTATTTCTATTTGCTATTATGTTTTCACCCATGAAAGATGATGAGCCAACTTCTGAGGCAATTAAAAGCTGGGTTGTCAAGATTACGGCATCCCATATGGATTTCTGGTATCTGTAGTGCTAGTCTGCCCTTTAATCAGAACAAAACTGATCTCTTTAAGCTGTAACAAATATATAGGTTTCTATAAAAAGTGACAGTAGCTTCAACTTGTACAGCTTTCAGCCATGAAACGTGTTATATTAGTTTAGCTCTCTATAAGGAGACTATTCATACACGTACTGTGTATATTTGTTCAGCTCTTGTATTACAATGACAAATAATAATATAAATGTCTCTTCTTGGGCAGGTGGGGAGAATATATTTGGGTGCTTTAATGAACTTTAGAGGTTTTCTAATTGATTGCTCTTTGGTTTATTTTTTGGGGGGTGGGTTTTTTCATAATCAGCTTTTAGAGCTGTCATACTCAAATCCAACTTCTTTATTACAGTTGAGGTCTAGTCACTGCTGTCTAGACTGGAGTAATTATGTTGGTTGTTTTCCTGTAATAATTCTATTGATATACCCCAAAATAGCACTGGCCCTTCTTTTTTTTTCTTTTTTCCAAATAGTTGATGTCAGCTGATTGTACAAGTAATGGACCATCATCCATTACATGTAGTCTGATTTTTGCCATAAAGAGATATTGTGCTTTAAAGATAAAATTGCCTTGAAAGGGAAGGGAAGGTTTTAGCCTAAACGACATTTTTCAGAACTTGGGGAAACCATCATCATGTAAGCTCTACGTATCATGTTCTGTGGCTCAAGGGAATTGTGTCTGCTGTTTTCTTTGTCCCTCCTGGCTAAAGGATGAAGGCAAGAGCTGGGTTATAATGATTTTCAGGCCAAGGGCAAATTCACTTCTGGTAAAAAACTGTATTTTAAAACTTTTCCAATAAATTGGATATCAGTCCAAACTTTACTGCTCTTATGTTTTACAGAAAGTTGTCTTACTTATCTGAGGCACCAAAAGGACCTGCTTCTGGTCCTTTGAGAGTTGTGTTACATGTTGGAGCAGTGTGACTGTAAGATTAAGTCCCTGTCTGCTACTGGCTGGTCTTGGACATCTTCAGAGATGATTGCAGAGGATCATTGGCTATCTGCATGGTAAGAAACACTTCTGTGTTAGCTGTCAGCACACAAATTGATCTGTCAAATCCAGTTTCCTCAGGCCTGTGATTAGGTCCTTTTGACATCCAAAACCACTCTTTAATAAACTTGTTAAGGTAACATGTCCTCTCCATGTTGTCAGCTTAGTTCAAGACTTTTACACTTTTCTTCTATTTGGAGATTTCCAACTCACTCTTTAGTCTTAATGTAAATGAAAGTACTGGATGGCATAATTTCACAAAGCTGTTCAGACTCAAGGTGTGTATTTTGAAATGGAGATGGTTTTGTATAGATTCAAACATTTGTGATTAGTTGGAATATGTATCAGAATGGATTGATCTGGCTGTTTTCTTCCCATGTATGTGTGGAGAAAATTACCTCTTTAATAGAAGACTTTCAGATGCCTCTGATGTGTCTGGAGGGGTGACAGCATTGTGAAATTGTATGATTTGATGTTATGTCCCCTTCCTCAGAAGATTCCACCTTGGGTGGTTGGGCTAGATGATTTTAGTGGTCTTTTCCAACCTCAATAATTCTATAATTCTTCCAAGCATGCATTGTATGAACATCCAGAGAGTTCTTATTGATTGCTATTAGCAGCAATCATGAGAAGCCTTAGGTACTGGAGAATGATATAGCTAGATTTTGCCTGGGTGTACTGCAGTGAAATACAGGAGGAAGTCTGGTACAAGAACCTCTGTCATTAGATGCTTACATTAATGCTTAGCCTTATACCTGCTGCTGTGATCAGGGGAATGCCAGCCAGCCAGACTCCTGCTCTGTAGGAAGAACAATTTCTGAATTTCCCTGAGAATGGTGTGACTCCACACCATCTGTACTGACAGCCATTGTGCTAACTACACAAAAATCCTTCACACGTGCATGTTTGGGTGGGAGAGACTTACCTTTTTTTTTTTTTTTTTTTTTTTTTTCCTGCTTGTTTGTTTCATTAGAATGCATGACTTGAAACAGCAATAGGCCACAATATGCATTGGAATTGAAAGACTTGCTACAGCTAAAGAATTCACACATAATCATGTGAGAGGGAGACAGGCACATGACCAGCTTTGAATGTATGTTTCCCACACAACAGAAGCCACAAATATGTGCAAGTGATGAACAGCTAAACCAAACACTGTGTTGGTGGCTGTTGCAGCTTCACGTATGTTGCTCTGCTTGACCACTTGCTCTGTAACTTCTGCTAGAAGGCTGTATTTGTATCAGACCTTCCAGAGTGTCTGGGACAGTAATCCCACAAACAACTCCTTGTTTTCCCATTTCCTTGACCCTATTGCCAGGCCAAGGCAAAGAGACTGCCACGGGTGGCTGCATGTAATCTCATAGACTGTGCACCTTAAGTTGACCTCTGCTGTCTGGTGAGTACATCAGGCTGGGAGATGGGAGACCAGAACTCTCTTCCTGACTCTGCCAAGCTGCTGGTGTTTCATGGCTAATTTCTTTCAGATTCCTTGTCATCTCAAACAAGGGATAATGCTCTCCTGGGAATATTTTCCCAGGAGAATTTTACCTAGAAGAGATAGGCTACTCATCAAAACAATATGGTTAGTGCTGTATATGTTACTACAGAAAGTACCACAAATAAGAGCTCCTTGTCTCTAACACATCTATTTGCTTTTTTCTTTTTTTTTTTTCCTGGGTTTTTCCACAGTATTTGATCATGGATTCCAGCCACTCAGTTTTAAAGCAAAGCGCAGCTGAGTGGCTTCTATTAAGATGCATTTAGTCAGAAAGAGAAGTGGTTGGAAACTGTGCACAGTGCATTCATACTTAACAGGATATTTTTTGCTATTAGAAAAACAGAAAAAAAACCAGCACAGAATACTTTAGGCCTATTTTTATTAGTGGGATTTGTAAAAATTTAAGATTCTATTGTTTGTTTGGTTTTTTTTATTATTTGTAAAACTGGTACTCCTCCAGGGAGAGAAATGAGGTTGATCTCTGTTGTCAAGAGGCCCCAGAACTTGAGAGAAGTGTAAGACAGAAAAGACACTCTGAATTATATGAGCAAAGAGAGAAAAATACAATAGAGAATGGAGAGAAAAGAATTAGAAATGATGGTTCATTTTTGCATATGTATTCCATAGTAATAATTTGCTGATAATATAATGCCAACATCAATAATGCATATGTATGTATTGAAGTATATGAAATTAACACTCACAGAGGTTCTCCTTCTACCTGTGTCCATGCTGAACAGTAAGATTACTGTTCTTAGACAGAACAGTAAGTTTATGGCTAGTGACAGCTGTGAGAGCTGCAAGCAAATGAATAGACCATAGCCTAGACTCTGGCCTAAAATTATGTTGATGGAGCAGAAATTACTGGACATGAAATCGGAAACTCCTGAACATGATACAACAAAGTAAGAAGCTGACAAAAGTTGCATGTATTGCCATCAGGAATATCAGAGTCACCTGGGTTTCTGTATAGAGTGTGTTTACATCACAAACCTCTGGGTAAAATAGCAGGGCTGGTTGGTGTTTATTTGGGAGAAAATGAGCATAATAAATAAAAAGAGAGATTGAGAGGATAAAAAAGAATGTATAAGGGATATCAAGACTTACTGCTATCTGAGGATTGCTGTTGGGCAGTCCTGTGCTTGATTGCACGTCTCAAACTGGGACAATCAAACAAACCTGATCTGACCATTCCATGTGCATCAAACCTGCTTCCCTAGTGAGAAACCAGGGGAGCAGCTTGCTTTCCTTGGTCATCCAGGGACACCTGATACATGCCAATGTCACTGTGACTATGGCTGTCTCAGGCCTGATGGTATTGGCATCCTCCTAATGACATCCTACCAGCATCTAAATGTGCTGGTGGAAAACTTGGGTGTGCAATCACACCCAGCAGAGGCTCTTCCTGAGGGCGGTAAAATGAACTTCAGAAATTATCTGAAGTGGTTGGAAAGACCTCTCATCACCATCTCTTCTGCAGTTTGGCTTAAACATAATTCCCCTGACGTTCATTTATGAGGCATGTGCTATCTCTGGAAAGTACTGGTTCATCAAAGGAGTCCTGGAAATAATTCTGGTCTATGAAAGAGGTGAGACTGCAATGTGATTTGGTAGCCGATGTTCACACAACTACTAAAATGAAAAGAAAAACGTGGTAGAAGAATTAGCTTTGCATTGGTGGAATGATTCTTTTGCTTTCTTCTTTAATCCAGTTTAGTGTTAAGAGAGATCTCAGGAAGCTATGGTGAGGATGGACAGGGTGGATGCAATATAACCTTTAGGAAGCATCAATTTTCCCCTCTCTTAAATCTGCTCTCCCAGAGCATACCCAGCATCACTCATGGCTCAGCTCTGGCAGCAGTAGGTCCCCAGCAGCTGGGGCTGGCTCTGATCTGACATACAGGAACCGCTGGGCTCAGCTCACAGAGGCCACCCCCTGATCCCACTACGCTGCCATGTAAGCCTAATACAATCTGACTGGAAAAGGGTGCAGCTGAGCGGGTCTCCTATTTGTCACCTGGCACCCATGTCCCAGCAGACCCAACCAACCTTTTGGGAAGAAATCAGAAGATTGCAGTGGTGGGAAATGAGACAAAGTGGTAGGAAGCTGCCTTTGGGGTCTTGAAGAGTGCGTGGACATCTCTGCTCTGGCTTACTCAAAACCAGGCAGCATAACAGGATATACAGCATAACAGGAGTTCAAGGTGAATTGCTTGAAAATTAACCCTTCTCCTCCGTGGATGGACCAGAAGGGTATTTTTCCCCACCAAATGACCTAGTTTGCAGTTTCTAGGCAGCCCTGTCTGCATTCATTTATGGGCCATACTCATTGTGCAGGCTTAGATTTATATCTAAGTGCTATTTAGAACCAAGTATTTGCAAACTTGTTGGCCAACAGAAATGCTATCAAGACTTGGCAGGTAGCTCTGGACTACTTGTCCACATGGGCATATGAATATGCTAACAGGTATGCCTAGATGCATGGAAAATTTGTATCTTTTCCGCATCCAAAATTACACCACTTCCCCATACATTTTTTTTTTTAATGTTTAATATGATTTTCAATTTGTATTAAATTCTAACAGTGTTCATTCTTTTTTTTTTTTTTTTTTTTCTTTTTTCCTATCTGCGGCATTTTAAGATCAATTATAGAGCTTCTCACAATTTAATTGAGATAAAAATGTCTGACAGTCATGGGGAGGAAGTCTCCCTCCTCCTATTTTATTCTGTCACTGTTGTGACAGACTGTAATGGTTTGTAGGATGGTGGGAAGCAACTCTGAGGAGCACTGAACTCACGAACAGTGTGTTTATTCTCTCAGAGCTCTCTAAAAACACCCCAGTGGACTGATGGAAAACTGCTTCCTGAGGCTGAACATTTTTCCTTCTGGAGATGAGGGAATGCTTGAATTCAGTATTTCTGAGTTCAGAACTCAAAATCAGAACTCAGATTCTATGCACAGATCTTGCAGTGGTCTGCAGTCAGAAGATTCAAAGTGTGGATTTATGTCTTGTTTTCATTTATATTGTAAAGACCCAGAGAGTTTATCTAATGTATATGTTTTTAGCTGTCATAGTGCTTTCTTATCAGCTATCTTCTGGTAGGCCTGTCTAAAACTTGCTCATGCTTGGAACCACACTTGTTCTTGTAATCGAAGACAGAGAAACCACTGAATCCTGAGAAGCCTTCTCAGTCATTGAGAACCTAGCTCTGCACATAATCATGATGTCCTGCAGCAAAGTAGCTTTTTGGGAAAGTAGGGAGTACTAACAAGCCAATTCACACATCTGAGAAGAACCCATTGGTTGAGAGGTGGGAGCCATGCCAGGGAGTACCTAGTAGTGTAGTGCCACTGGCTTGGCCTTCATGGTCTAGCTCTGGTGAATTTAACTGTGGAGGTTCAAAATGACCTGGGTCATTTTCTAGGGGATGCTGCCTCTCTGCAAAGATAGCACAGCAAGATTCATGTCAGTTCCTTGGTTGGCCCAGGTTACTATCCAGTATTTAAGTGTAACGTGTTAGGGAATGGACTGATTGGCCAATCCAAACTTTCCTCCACTGGTTGCACTAACATAGTAATGTCTGGCAGGAAAATGCAGAAAAGAGATGTGCTCTGAGCTGCACTGATATTCTCAGTGATATTTCCAACTTTCCTAGGTAAATCTTCAAGAATTTGTCTGCCAGCTGTATTGCAGGAAGCAGAATCAAGGAATGGCCTGGTAATAAAGGGTGGCTGGCTGGAGACCTCCTCTGCCTTCTCCTGTACCACTGGCACTCTTAGTATGATTTACTTAAGGTAGATATAAGGTAGGTATAATGCCTATAAACATCCCTACCCCCCTGACCTTCTTGATCTGGAAACCTTGTGCTTGTGTTAAGTTGGTATTAGCAAGTTAGTTATTGGATAGCTCTGGCAATGCAGGCTGTTGCTCACAACATACTTTTCTGGCCATGTGCACTCTTTTTGTATGTGAAGCCTTTGCCTCATCTCTTCAGATCAGGGACATTTGTTAGCTGCTGAATTGCAATAGTTGGCAGCTGTCTTGTCTTTGAATAGAAGGTACAGGTATCTGTTTTATATTACTGACACTGTCTGTTCCTTATGGCTTTCTCACCTTATACTTGCTGTGACAGGAGCGTAGGCCTGTTCTTAGGATAGCTGCCTCATCAGCATCTCAGTGAGTCTGCAGTAACAGACCTCTGATCCAGAAGGAAAAACAGGACTAAGGAAGTGAGATATGGGAGGCTTGCAAGGCTGCAAGACTGAAACATCAAATCATAGCTACATCGTACATGCACTATGTAAGGAACATCCTTACACTGCAGGATTTCATATGCTCCCTTACAAATTGAAAAGAAAGCATTAAGAATATAGAATTGGCTCCACAGCATGTTTCTTTTTTATTCAGATATGTCCTGGCTTGGAGTTTAAACTGTTAACAAAAGTACCACAGGCAGCAAGATCTGCTCTGTGCATGTATGTGCGTTTATGCGCTTATGTGTTTGTAAAGTACTGGAAAAGCCTGGGACAGAAGAAGTCCCACACTGGCCACGTATGGAAGAGCAACTTGAATTGTGTTTTCCCTGTCATGGGGCATCCAAAAGGTCATGAGGCACTAGTGCTCATTACGAGAATTTCTCAGCACCCTCTAACAGTACCCAGAGCTCCTAAGGAATGGTATGCCACTTACCCTTGCTGCCTGAAATACAGCTTTATGTGAACCTTTTAACCCTCAGGTGGCTTCTATCTAAGCATTCAGTTGTGTAAGAAATAAAATTAATTGTTACCTGGCCCCAATTAAATGGATGATCACAAAAGCAATAGTGTTTAATCACAAAGCCAGTAAGAGCATATGGCATGAGGTGGAATTATTTTGTCAGATTTCTTTCTAGAATGATAGGAGATGGAAGGTGTGAAGGTATGACACACCAACTGCACAAAATAAGCCTTCCTGCATCTCTCCTTCCTGAGCAGATATGTTCTGAACCAGTGGAACAAATATTCTGTGCTCTCAAAGGCAAAAACTGCCTTGGAAACCAAAGTCAAACCCAAGGAAGGGAAATGGAGGCCACCCATTTTGTTACAGACTTCCACCTCATTTCTGGAGTCCTGCCTGAGATTTTCAAATACATAGTAAGTGTGTTACTGCGTGGTGGCTGGAAGTTTTAATTCATTGAAAATCTAGTGATTACCTCTGATGAAGAACAATAATGGGTACTTCTTTCTGTAGTTTTGAAGATTTCTATTTCCGGTATTTCTACTGCTGACTGGATGAGTTTTTAGTCAACTAATTTGCTGGTTTTAGCCTGCGAGAAAAGGAATTGCCTTGGGGTGGGTGAAGCAACTGTTCTTAATAGTTTTGTCTTTTAACACTTCAGACACTCTTCAGAAAATGGACAGATTAACTACTTGAGAGAAGTGGTGGTATTTTAGCTGAGCTCTTTTTTGTTCTTGGTGAACTTAAGGAAAGGAGTCTGCACAAATGTCTGAAACTACTAGCTTCCTTCTATTATCGTCCCCTTAGAAGAGCTGCACTTGAGTGACTAAGTTAAATAACACAAGCAAAAGATGATGATTCATGCTGCTTTTCCTGATAGTTTCTAATGTTCAAAAGCCAGTATCACAGCTGCAGCTTTGAATAATTGCGTGGGGAAGAGAATAAAATTATAGTAGGTATGTTAGCGTAATGTTCCCAATGTGCAGTCCGTGTATGTGATTACCTAATATTCCTTACCAGCTGTTTCTTAACATTAGTCATAGTGATCTAAAACAACCACCCTCTCTTCATTTATCTCAGTAAACATTGTTCTTTTTGAAGAGGTAAGCTGTTTAGGAACAAAAGTTGTTCCCTTCAGCTCTTTCGTGTGCATGTCGTAATTGTCTTGAATTGGATGCAGCTATAGCCAACTTCATAGGTAACAAACAGTGAAGAAGCATTTAAATATGGTAATAGCTATATTTGAATAGCATTATGAATGTGTTTCATAACGTAGGGGGGAAAAAAAGACTTTGTTCTCATGCCAGAAGAAAACAAAAATAAAATAATTGTGTTTTCACCTTATTATTTAGCACTACATTTCTGTCTTTCCAAATGGCATTGAGATTTTGCAATTCATTTTTTGTCTTTTCATTTGAAGTTGCTTATACTGTTTAACTGTTTTGGTTTTATTTCAGACTTATACGGCCATCATTCATAATCTGCTAACATCTTGCTTGCTTCTGCACCGCTTACTGATGATGAGCTGTGCTTTCTTTCAGTTTACCTCCCATTAAACTCAGTGGTACATGCATTCCCAAACACACTGGAACACATTCAATGGAACAAAATACTGCTCAGGGAGAGTAGAATCTGCTCAAGGTGTGTCCGGAGGGGAAATGGCAGGAGTGCTGGTGAGACTGAGGAGGAAGCAAGTGAAGACAGGGCAGTGACCTTCCTCGACAGGACAAGCTGCAAACTAAAACATTCCAATAGCTGAACCCACAACCCTTGCTCTTTCTTCTAGGAGAAGGCCAGAGTCAAGATATAAAATGACATTCAGGGTCATAAGCTGATCATACATGACCTGGTCTGGGCCATGTGATCTCTAAGAGGGCTTTGTTTTTGTGTTATGTGTTTGCCTATATGAGTAAGACTGTGGCTTTGACCAGCACTGAAGTGATTATTTCTCACTGCTTGGTCTCAGGAAAGACCAGATTAGTTTGTATTGTGCTAAGTGGAAGCTGAAATTTCCTACCTGTTCTAGAGGACAAACCAGATGGATTAGAATGCTTTCTTGTCAGCTACCAGCAATAAGAAATAATTGCAAAAATAAAGCATTCATGAAACAGAATTTAGTAAATGTTTGGATTTGTTTATGAAAAAGCATTTAGGAAATGTTATTTAAAACCTTGAGAAACAGTCAACCCAGAAGACAAACCGTTGTGTCAAAATCATTGAACTTGGAATATATGGAGGTAAAATGTATTTTATTTGAAAGTTTGAAGGCTAGTAAATAGTAGTATAACCCAGATATCAAGGAAAAACACAGACAGGGGATCATTTGGAGTTTTACTAAATGTGGGGAGGTCTCATTAATATGTGATGTAGTGTACGTGTCTCTTTATCACTGTATAGATGGTGTGAAATCAAGGTTGATTTCTATACTGGAAAAAAGAAAATGTTTTCTTTTGTCTTTCTACCTGCCTACTGAAACAGTGTCTGCTTCTCCTTCCATTGGCATTGTGTTCTGGCCAAGCTGATGGGCAACACAGAAGAGCGTTCTGATTTTGGACTGTGGTTTTGTTTACTTTTTTCATTGTTGATAGAACAACCAGCAACTAAAAGAAATTCAAGTTATTTTCAAGTAGCACTACCTTGGCTGAATAGCCAAAGCTTTTCTTTTTAGAAAACAATCATGTTAATGCCTGCCTAGAAAATGGAGTGTGTCATTTATAGACAGTTAAAAGCTTTCAGAACTGGAGTGCATTGGTCAGTACAATATGTTTTTTTTTTATTAAATAACTCTTAAAGTTATTTAATATATGGTGGATATCAATATATGACAAGGGAAAATGTTTCTCTTTGTGCTTCCAGTTAGCTGCTTGCTGCAGCACGAGAAGGGGATGCATCAATTGAAGCATATGTTAGGAAACCTGACATCCTAAAATCCAAGGCATACTGCTCAAATACAGAATTCACATCTTTTGTATAGGTAACCAGCTGTTATTTAACAAAAAGATACCACATAGTTATTCATAGTGAAAATATTTTTAGTGAGCACATAAGCAATGAATGTATCTGTTCTGGAATATTTTTAAAAACAACTGTGTAAAGGCAATTTATTTTTGAGGACGCTTCATCCAGTGTACTCACACTCCTGCTGTTGACTACAGTATGTTCATGAAAAGTAACAGTGATAGCATCTGTTGTCATCATAGGATATTTTCAGCAGACCATTAACACACATTTATCCCATATACACAGCCTTTCCTTCTCCTCACCTCTTCCTCTGAGAT
This sequence comes from Chrysolophus pictus, assembly GCA_037305975.1. Classification (NCBI taxonomy): domain Eukaryota; kingdom Metazoa; phylum Chordata; class Aves; order Galliformes; family Phasianidae; genus Chrysolophus; species Chrysolophus pictus. Next base: position 36,487,366 of record CM074577.1, read on the forward strand.
AACTGCCCCATCTTCAGTGTAAACATGTTGTGTTTACATAACCTGAACTCCAGAAGTTGAAAGGCATTCATAACATATCTGGATCTTTTGCCAAATCCTTCTTGGCTGGAAGCACACAAAACGCTCTGGTTGGGAAATCCTCAGCATTCAGGGCTCTTGAAAATGAGTAGTCACTTCTCTTTAGTTTACCTGATTCAGCAAGGAAGTTCCCTGTAAACAAACTGTTAATATTTCTGAGATGCCAGCAAAGGCAGTAACCTATCTCCTGGATTTCTTCCTCTCAATCTGGTTGAATCAAACAAGGAATTTAAATACTTGAATCTCAATTCTTCTTGCTCTTTTTCTTTCCTTTTGTACTAGCTAATAAGTTAATGATACACTCATAATTCATGCTTCCCTTACCCAATGCCCAAATAGATAATCCTGCTGTGGAATTTACCTTTTATTGGTGGAGACTTGCCTCATAGAAAAATGATGAAATAGTAACTATTTATCATCAAGCTAGTACAGACTGGGAGAACCTACAGTGATGACATATCTCGGCCTCTTTTTCCACTTTTTGTCATCCAACCTGTGGGTGTTTGGTTATCACTCAAAGCCTGACTGGGTCTGATTCACCAATCACTTGAGCTCTGGCTTATCAGCACTTTCTAACATCAATCTCAGTGCAACATGCAGGGTTACATCTGTACATCTAGTCTTCTACTGCTTCACACATCCTCTTTCCTCACAGCTGGAATTAATTATCAACAGTAGTATAACACGGAGTGTCAAGAAAATATTAATTCAATGATCTGTGATTAATTGTTGATGTATTGGGTGATTCCTTCCAAACTGTATTTCCATAAATTCCGGTTGCTTCCTAGGGTATAGCTCTTGATAGTCATTGACAATCTTGATGATCATTGATATTCACCTGAAATTCCTGTCTGTTTTGACCCCTTGTAGGCAAAACTGCCTATTCAGTAACCTTATCCTCCATGATCTGATGAGAGTGTAATTAATACATCCGTACTGAATGACTGCTTGAAGTGACCATAATGCTCAAAACAGCTTTTGGGTCACTGCTGTCTGTAAAATAATGGTAGTGCTCAGAACCTCGCACTAAAACAAGTCTTGTTTTTACACTGATCTGCCCTGTTAGTATCTGCAAATCCCCTTGTCCTTAACAAGCAATTTGCTGGGTGAGGCTCTTCGTGATGCATTTCAACCTATGCATCACTGCAAGCTGTTCATTCCTTTGTTACTAATTGGTCGCTTACAATGAAACAGCATTACATCAGATGTAGTGCAGCTAGAGAAAGCTGTAGAAAAACATCTTAGTAATCGTATTTCAGGGGAATCATAGAGTAAGAGCATAAAGTTTACAGACCATCTCCTCTGCAGTAAGGAAACAGACTGTTCTCACCATCACTTGCAGAGAGTTTGCAGTCTGGCCTCAGCTTTAGCAGCAGTTTCCAAAAGACACAGTTTGCGTTTCATCTAATCCTGGTCTCTGGTAAGTAAAGTATTGACCAAGATGAACATTTCTGCTTGCACACATTGCCAAGTAGATTTCCTGTATTCATGGTACTGCTGTAAGAGCAGAAGTCCTTTTTGAAAGATGTTAGTGAACAGTTCAGTTTTGTTCACGAATGCATTACGATTAAAGGGAGAAGAGGCAGTCACGCATTCAAGCCACATTTTAGCCAGGCAATGAGAATAAACAGCCACCAGGAGCAGTTACTCTGAGTGACTTTGGCAAGTGCCAGAATTGTAGTGCTGGATGCATAAATTTCATGTAAATGAAACAATAAAGCTGACAGGAAAGGCAATACAGCTAAAAATGAGGTCTTTTGATAACGTGCCCTCGCTGCCAGATAAGGAAGATACAGAAAGCTTCCTGGAAACACTGAATTAGGTGGTAAAATGTGCTTAGGCCTCCTGCTCCACAGCTACAAAGCGTAACTATTGTACTACTGAGCAAAGACATTCAAAGTGGAACAGTTTGGGAGGTGTGATGCATAGGAACAGGATGGAAGAGGTGCACAGTTTCTTCCCTGTTACATGTGCCAGAGCATATGTGACATCTCAGGTAGGCATCTGCAGTGCATGGTAAACTAGTTCTAACATAATATGTACCATTATGTCTGTATTCAAGTTACAAATTAACAGTGGGAATTATTATTTCATCTTCCAGAAGATTTTTTTAATGTTTTGCAGAATGACTGTCACATTTCATAAGGCAGAAAATAAAACACCAACAGTGGTCATACAGTAGTTGGGAGCAACGCTGCCCTTTACCCTGAAACTTCTTGAGCTAAAATTCTGTCTTTAGTGTCAGGTCAGAACTCGTGGGCCCTTTTAGCCTTTGAAATCTATGAATTACTTCAATAAATGTATCACTTGGCACACTATAGAGATTAATTCCAAAACCAGACATAGAGTTCTTTTATATTTGTGTTACAGCATACAGATATAAAGAAATGAGAACAGGGCCGGCAAAAGTAATGGCACTTAGAAAGTAGAACATATAAGAAAAGAGACAATAAAAAGTTATGAGAACATATTAATCACAGAGTCTCACCATCTGTTGACTCCATATATATACCCCATCCTACTGCTCCATATGGTACTTGAAGATAAATACATATATTGATGGATAACAAGTGAAAAATAGCACACAAAAGGTCTCACACACACATAGTAAATAAGCATATGGCAGAATGACCCCGTTTTGGTTTATCTGGTATGACCTCTCAGAATACACAAAGGAAGAGAAGTGATCAGTAAGTGAGCAAATGTGGCATTAAACAGACCTAGTGATTTCAGCTGGTGAAAGTTCAAAAACACAAGCTATAGAAGGAACCCTAACTGCATATTCAGTGTAAAAATATTAAATCTCAAAAAGAATGGATGTCATACAACCACAGAGTTCTGCCCAAGTGCTCTATCAATGCTCATCTATCAATCTCTCTCTCTTCTATACACATCCAAGTGCAAGTGACTTTTTCTATAACAAAACCTGTTTTGTTTTTTATGTGAAGACTTCTCAGTGGTGGAGTTGCACTAGAAATCATTGAAGACACCGTTCTGTGGACTGTGGAGCAGAAGATAGAGGTGGATAGTCTCTGCTTCCTCTTTTTCTGCAGAAAACCCCATCTTCTGTTCAAGGTGGATCATTACTTAGCTAAGAACCAGGCCTTCTTTCCTGCCATGTTCAGTACTGGTGAGGCCACACCTCAAGTACTATGTACAGTCTTGGGCCCCTCATTACAAGAAAGACATCAAGACATTGAGGCCCTGGAGTGTGTTCAGAGATGAGCAACGATGCTGTGCAGGGTCTGGAGCACAAGTCTTTTGGAGAGGGGCTGACGGAACTGGGATTATTTAGTCTAGAGTGGAAAAGACTTACAGGAGATTTTATCACTCTCTACAGCTACCTGAAAGGAAGTTATAGGGAGGTGGCGGTTGGCTTCTTCTCCCAGGTAACAGAAATAGGATGAGAGCTAATAATCTTAAGTTGTGCCAGGCAAGTTTCAGGTTGGATACTAGGTACAGTTTCTTCTCAGAAAGAGTGGTTTGGCGCTGGAACAGACTGCCCTGAGAGGTGGTGGAGTCCCTGAAGGTGTTCAAGAAATGTGTGGATGTGGCACTGAGGATCATGGTTAGTTGGTGTGGTGGGGATAGGTTGATGGCTGGACTAGATGATCTTAGAGGTCTTTTCCAACCTTTATGATTCTAGGGAAGGATGTCTGCCTGTAGGGCAGGTGGAAATAATGCTGCTCAGAAGGTGCATGGCGTTTCAGAGGAGTTGGTAACACCTCTCATTCTTTGCTTTCTTTCCCTTTCTTCCCCTGTCTACTGAGTTCTTGGTAGGATGGAGAACTGCACTCTGTGCAACATGAATAAGGTTGGTCACTCATCTAAATGCTGCATTTTATTTCCATTCCTGCCAGAAGAGAAACTTTTTTCCTTGATCCCTAGTTCTGGGAGCTGTATAGAGTCTTCTTCAGCTCTTCGTTCTGGTTAGAGGAACCCATTTGACAAGCATCCTGTGGCCATTTTCAGATGTTGATTTTGTGTTGTACACTTCCATCATAGATTTTTGTGTCAAATACATAGTTCTACAATCTTTCAGGGTTTGTTATATTTGTAATTAATACATGGATAAACTGTTTAGAATTGTCTGTATTTTGTTCCGGGGAAAAAAAAAAAGAACAATGGACTTTGTTTTCTGTAAATGGTAGCAGTTCCTGAACAAATTTTCAGATGAAATTACCTATCATGTCAAGAAACTGGGCTGTGCCATACATGTATACCCTACCTCCAATACCAGCCTGTTCAAAACAGACTTTTCTGAGTTGGAAGGGATGCCATGCAAATTTTACTGTTTTAGAGGCAATTCTTTTCATTTGTTCCATCTCTTGTGCCTATATTGTTTGTGTTGACTTCAGTGCCATGCAGAAGTGATGAGCCTCTGGCCATTGGTTACTGCAGTTTCCATGGCAGCTGCAGAGATTAGTTTGGAAAGCAAACTCTTACTGAAGTCTTTGATCTTTTTTTCTTAATGGGTTGAGCTCAATCAAGTATTTACTGTATTTCTGCTCCTGTTACAACTCAGAGGATTCCCTTTGCTTTTTATGGGAATAATTCCATCCCACAAAGTTTTGTGCCTGTAGGACAGACACCTACAAGCTTCCAGTCTACCAGCTGTTCCCTAGGATTGCTGCCTTCATCACCATGACGGGAGGTCAGCATATCACGGAACTGAGTGTTCTGCATCCACTTCCCAGACCCTGCTTACATGGCTCATGCTGAGACTCTTCTGAAGCATGGAAGTAGCAGAATCCTGCCTGAGCACTCTACCTTCATCCATGTGCAGCTCCAATATAAGGCCAAGTATCGTTATTACCCTTATACAGCCACCTAACAAGTAGGGAGGTGATTAAACATGGTCTGGTTGCTATTTTTGTGATTAAAACCATGAGCTCTTGTCAGGCTCTGTTTACTATCCTTAGCAGTTTCCTGCAGCAATGTTGTCCTGATGGATGCTGACCACTGAAGTCCTGTTTATCACTCCTGCTGTCAGAGCAGTGATGTGTGTTCTGACAGGTAGGATTTAGGGGCATATATCTCTTTGTGGCTAGGAGGATTTCACGAGGGAAATTTTATGAGTATTTTCTATTTGTTGACAACAGATAGCGAAAGAAAGATCTGATGTGAATGTTCATTTCTCTCTGGAAAAGAGACCATTCAGAAGGTTCAGCTTTTTATGGGTAATCCTTTTTCTTAAGTTTCTGGTCATCTCTCTGCTTTCTAGTTTGGGCAGGAAGTGGAAGTATTGCTCTGCCATGATAAATGTTTTTCCTGGGGTAGTTTTGATTCACTGAGGTAGTGACATGCTGGAAATCTTTGTGAGAAATTCTGTTTTCATGAAATCTGGAGATGTGTTTGGAGCTGTTTTCTCAGCAGCATGTCCTTACTGAGAAGAAAAAGAGATTGGTGAGCAGTGTAACGTTGCATCTGTTTTCTGCTGACTGGAACACAAATAACAAAAGAGAGATCAGTGCAGTGGAGTTTGTAAACAGGTAATGGCAAGTCATGACATCTTACTGTGTCATTCCTCCCACTTAGACACAGGGCTGTCTATTGGCTAGAATGCTTTGATTTATTTTCATTACCTAATGGTGACTCAGATTGGTCTATATTGACAGGACTTTCTTCTTTGAAAGCCAAGAGCAGACTCTAACCTCATTTCCAATCCAGCATAGCCAAAATGAGGAAGCCTTCATACTCAGCTGTGAAGGAAAGTTCAAAGATGATTTGAGCCGGCTCAAATAAAGACTAAATGATCTACTCTGATCACTGGATCACAAAAACCTGACATCTTCTCTGCAGGCATGACACAATACAAAGGTAGGAGGTGAAAGCTCCCTGTGCAGCACGTTTGTCCCATACAAGGGGCCACAAAGATGATCAGAGAGCTGGAGCACCTCTCCTATGAAAATAGGCTGAAGGAGCTTGGCTTGTTCAGCCTAACAAAGAGAAGGTGCTGGCGAGACCTTATTGTGGCCTTCCAGTACTTGAGGGGAGCTGATATACGGAAGGAAGACCAACTTTTTACATGGACTGATAGTGATAGGACAAGGGGAATGGCTTTAAACTCAAAGAGGGGAGATTTAGATTAGATGTTAGGAAGAAATTATTCACTCAGAGTGCGGTGAGGCGCTGGCACAGCTGTCCAGAGAATCTGTGGTGCCCCATCCCTGGAGGCACTCAAGGCCAGGTTGGATGGGGCCCTGGGCAGCTGAGCTGGTGGGGGGCAGCCCTGCCTACAGTATGGAGTGGGGCTGGGTGGGCTTTGAGGTCCCTTCCAAACTAAACCATTCTGAAATTTTATGATACAACTGGCATCCATCTTTTCTGAGCGTGCTGTGGGACTAGGCCTTGGTGAATATATCTGGACTGAAATCTTGCCCTTATTTCTTCCTTGCACACCAAACATATTGGAATTTACTTATTTATTTTGACTTAGCCTTTGTCTCAAGCTGGCTCAGTAGGTACCATTCTGTTTGGTATGCTAGTTGGACAGTCTAAGATATTCTCATTTTCTCACTGGTCTGATTTTCAGAGGTGCAAATCTAAAAACGATCAAGGGACATCAAGTACTCTGAAAATCTTGCCATGGATTGGTATGTTCAGTTGAGCAAGCAGAACAATTGCAGGTGATTTATGCTCTCTTTAGCGGTTTTTCCTGCCACATGTTTTTCTTCTGGCACTCTTTGTGATTAAATAAATTTTACAACTCTAGCAGCTGCCTGCTTGGGAAGCTCTTTCTCATGGATCCTACAGATTAGTCGAGGTTCTAGGACTTCCTCTTTATCCACTTATTTTTTAAAACAAATAGTTTTGAAGAAAAACCTAAACATATGCTGTTAGGGAGCGTAACATCACCAAGAAAACTTGTAGACAAAGGCAATAATATCTTAAAGCAATTCTGAGCATTTTCTAAGTTGACCAGGAGTTTTTTGACCCTCAGTAGGGATTAGTAGGCACTGGAATTTGATAAAGTTTTTACCAATTCACCCCCACTCTTGCGTACAGTCTTTGGAACAGATTCAGTTACCCAAACCGGGCACATGTATGTACAAGTGAGTAAGTCTTTTAAGAGAAACTCCGCAGATATTAGCCACATTATTTTTCCTATTAGAATTCATCCCCTAATATATTTTGTTATCTCTTTAAGTCTTAAAAACGTGGTCATGAATTTTTTGCTCTATGAAATAGATACCATTGTTTGGCCAAACCATGTTGCAGGCAGAGGGAGAGACTACTGAATTTTAGTTATAGCCTGTTATATCTAGTGCCTGATTTTGTGTCTGGCAACCCTGTGGCAAGGGGATTGGAACTAGGAGCCATTCTGCGATTCTCTGATTCTGTGTAGGAGTATAACTAGCTCAAAACTAGCCATCCTAAACTTGAACAAAAAATGCTGGTCTGGAGAGTGATAGGTGTATTGACTCTGTCCTGTAGTGTACAGAGTAGTAAAACTAAACCAATGTAAATGTTGTTTGTGGTTTGAATGGCCAAGCATCAATCAAATTAAGAGGATTTCTGTGAACTGTTCTGAATCAGCGTAGTTAACTTGCACCTTGTGGTGCAAGCTTGCATCCACAAAACACTTGATACTTGTATTGATGAGAGTACTACCTCCTGAATATATTAAGAAATTACTGCTATAGCAAGGGCAGCAAAGTAAGAGTCCACACACTAAGTTTCCTTCAATCCTCATTCATAGCAAAGAAACTGAGAAGGGCAAGAATAAAAATAAGATGGGTTCATAGGAAACAGAAGAACCTGCTATGTGCAAAGGCAGATCCACCTGACCCTTCATCTCCTAGCTAAGGTAACTAATGTGAAGTTGCACAGTTTTGGTCTAAATGAAATAACAACTGATGCTCAGATATATGTGTAAGTAAAAAGAGTGCTCATTTGGCAGTAGCATCCTGCAAAGGCTGAGAAGACAGCTACTGTGTGTCTACACCTTCAAAGATGCCTTTAATTCTGTTCAAGCAATAAAGTAAAAAGAAGGCCCAGGTCCATTCATGCGAAACAGTGAATGGTTTCCTGGCTTTGGGGAACATGCAGCTCATGCTTCATGAGACTGTCATCTTCTCCTCTGAGAAAGCACAGTGGAAATACCCTGGAGGGAAAAGTCACATGGGAGAAGATCAAAGCAACCTGATAACTGTAAATGAAAGAGAGGAAAGGGGGAGGGATGATTAAAAAAAAAAGAAAAGCCTGCTACCTCAAGGCTCTGGCACTAGTAGGGTAAAGGAGAACGAGCTCATCTGGGATGAATAGAAGGCACCTGCAAGAAAACATTTGCCGTTATGTGCTGAAACCATTCCCAAAGTTGTCTACTAGAGTACAGTTCACATACCTGTAAGAAAACAAAATAGACTGTTGCCCCATGATTCTTTATTTTACTTCACAATATGTGCCTTTTAGGCTTTGGGACCTTAGGACCTGAGACCAGAGACAATATGCTTTTCAGCTACAAGATCAGTAACACAGAAAGAGCATATAGCTGAGTCTACCATGCCCGTAATGTGCCGACACAGAGCACAGACTGTGGACTATTCAGTTGCTCTGAGGTCTGGGCTATGCAAAGCTAGCCGGTGCAAGTGTATATTCTTATAATCCCTGCTTAAAATCTGCAGCCCATTTTTTCGCCCACCAGCAGCCTGACTAAATTGTCAATTACATTTAAATTTTCTAGAAAAGGATCTACTTGTCACAGCATTGTGCATAGTGCATAGCTCAGAGGCCCTCTGGTCCTGTTGGACCTTTAGATTCTAAATTTGTAACAGTAACAAAAGCAGTAAGTATCTCGTGATTACAAGTGAAATGTTTTCATATAGGTCTGAAGTGACGCTTCCTAGCCAAAACCTTTGAGTGACAGAAGAGGGTGGCATCACTTCCCAATTCCTTTTCATTTGGGACATATCTGTGGTCAGAGCATTTTCATCCACTGTGAACCCAAGACTCTAGCTCAAGAGAAGTGGCTAAAATGGATTTTTATAAATTCAGTGCAAATGTCACTATTTTGAGGAAGTGAATTTCTGCTACAAGACGCTCTCTTCTGAACTTGCTGCTTGCTATCCAGGTTTCATGATTTAAATGATTTACTGTTTGTTGCCTCTTGAGAGGTGAGAAATTTCATTCTTATGATGAAAACTCCTGGGGAGATGCACTCATTTGTAGAGTGCTTCAGTTCAGATGAACTGTATGAGTGTGTGAATAATGCTGGTGGTGGCTGAATTATTTCAACATATACTTGAGTTCTTTTTAAAATTTTTACATTTGAGACACAGTGTCTGGGGATTATAATCTTGACTGGGACTTCCAATTCAAAAAGGGAGCAGTAATTCTTTCCTTTGTTAAGCTGGGGTTTATCAGAGTAGTGCTTATTTAACCTCGTGGGCGTTGTCGTGTGATACCACTTTTAGGCCTGACAGGCTTGGGAGATTTCCTTCTCTACCACCTATGACGTAGTTCCCTGAATGAAAAAGGGAACTTACTTTACTTCAGGGAACAACTTGCTTGTAGGCTGATAAGATTTGATGTCTCTCACATCTAAGCTTACCCAGAGTTCCCAGAAATTAAAGAGTGAGGATAAACTGATTCCAGGTTAGCTGAGCAAAATGAGGTTTTTAATCCTGCTATTTTAAAAGTGATACTTAACAAGTTAGAGTTTGTTTGCTTTTTTTGTTGCCATTTATCCAGTGATCAGGGAAGCTTCTGAAATAAATAAAGTTTCAGGCCTGGAACTGGTGATGGGTGTGTAATTGCAAGTGCCTTTTGGACAGTTTAAATGAGGGAGTGTGATGTGCTCTCATCAGACAGGCCAACAGCAGCTTTGTGCTGGATTGGATGTGCTCAGGTGGGTGTGCTTCTGTAGGAGAAAGCAGGACAGCAGGTGCTGCTGAGCTGGGGTTCGGGTGGTTGGCCTGGGATATAACTGATTACAAAGGCCAGCCCTAGCTCATAACACAATATGACTGAGACCTCTGAGGATCAGTTGCTACCTCTGACTAACCACTCCCCTTGACTTTTCACTGTGCATAGTAAATGTCTCAGTCACTTAAAGATTTTGGTATGAAACTCAGGGGTTTTGGAGGATTAACCCTCCTGAAGCCCTGTCACCTCTCACTTGTTCCATAGCTGGGGGGTCATGGCTGGGATCCATGCTGTGCCAAGGCATTCATTGCACAACATTGCAACTTGTGGCGGCACTGCTTGCATAAAGTTGTGTGTGATGTGTACTTAGTGTAGGTACGCTCACTCCTTCTGCATGGATCTCTGTGGAGCTTTGACTTTACCAGTGCTTTAGTTTGGCTTCTTAAGGAAATTCCAGTTATGGAGGTGTACTGTGTGGTTGCCCCCTTTCTCCATATCCTTTCCTCCTTCATTAGCTTCTTACACAGACAGAAGGTTCAGATCTTAAAGAAATGTATTTCCTACAGAAGCTGTGAAGCTGCCTAAAACAGAACAAGCCTACCTCTGCCCTTACTAAAGGTCGGGTGTCAGTGAGCTTGTCTCCTTCTGGACACCAGAAAGTCAAAGAGAGGGCCCCTATAAGGTCCTCAACCATGAGTAAAGTTTCACCTGAATCTCTTGCCAAACTGAATGCGAAAATCAGGCAACCATGAAGCATGTATCTGCAGACAATATGACTGCTTAATTCTAGAGCTGATGGAATGATTTATACTCTAATGCTCTCTGAAGGCTTAGTCTTAGCTTCCTTTTACCATCCCTTTACTGTCCCTTTACCATCTCCAGGCCTGTCCTCTCAGTCAAGATACTCAGTGAGGAGAGTTTCATTTCCAGCCTTCCAGACTGAAGAGTAGAAAAGAATAAAGAAGTTCTGCAGGCAAACTGAAAAGAGAAGCCCATTACCTCATCTTCTTTTGGCTGCTCCCTAATGCTGTGTTCTGCATGAGTATCTGGGGTTTCTACAGAAAGCCTTGTGCTCGCAACAGTGCTTCTGGTGCTCTGCACTTTGGTAGTACAGGACATTTACTCATGTAGTAGGAGGAAGAGCTGTGAGATAGGGCTGTCTTGGACTGCAGGGCATTTCAGGGGCCATAGAAGGTTTGGCATGTTTTTTAAAGTTAAGTGGAAAATGCAGACAGTGATGTTTAATGCATGTTATGCATCTCTACTTAGTGCCCTATGTGAAGATGAAGCATTAAGTTTCAGGTAAGAGACTTAATTTTGAACTTTTCCTTTCCAGGCATCCGGATGAAGAGCATGTATCAGCTGTTCTGTGTAGTGTTCTGTACCTATATACAGGTTTACGTAGAAAGACCTTCTTGTCTCTTCACTTTGAAAGTGCTGTAAGTTCAGCCCAAATTTCTGTTAATAGAAACGATACATATCTTAATTTCTCACCTTGGAAAGCTCTCTGAAATCTCTGCCAGAAATCCAAGCTATCTCCTACTTCAGCAAATTTTCAGTGTGGGAACCTAAAAGGAAAGCAAGAGTCTGGCATTTTACTGGCACTCTGCTGAAAAAAACAAGTTACCAAAGAATTCATGATGTACTATTCAAATTTGTGGCCACTGGGAACACATCTATCATTTTCAGTTTGCATACACAGTGATGTCTCTGTATTTTATAAGCAATTTTAGTAGCTAGAGCTCTCTGAATGTTTCACACATGCACAGAAATTGCCGAGGTTGTTGCTGGTCATCTTGATCGTGCTGGTCACCTTGGGATTGAAAGTGATGCCACATCAGTAGTCTCTTCTGTGCAGAAACAGCAAGGAGCACATTCTTCAATTTTCTTTGATTAGTGACATAAAGAAATAAAGAAAAAGCACTGGATTCTCCAGTTTTCTCTGAGTTTTGGCACAAACAAATAACAAGGGCCCTCTGAATGTACATTTTGAAGAAATCAGCCTGGGAATAGAGGTGATTGTTCTCTCTGTCACATTCTCTCTGCTTCTGCAAGTTTCCTACAGCAGAGGAGGCAGGGCTTCTGCTGAGGCAAGCAGTGCTAACCCCACTAATGAATGGAAAGTGATGTCTGACCATGTGATACAAGAACAGCACTTTCCATGTTTGCCTGATTATCGAAGAACTGGAATCAGCATTGACGAAGATAATGTGATGTCACTCTTTAATCTGGCAAGCCTGTAAAACCACTTCCTCTCTGTGTAGGCTGGAGGTCTCATGATTGCCATTTCACTCTAAAGCATTCATTGAAAATGATGTAAGACAGTAGAGCTTTGACTCTCTCCCTTTTTTTTTTTTTAAATGAATGAATGCTATTGTGAAACTCTTTGCAGCTATATTAGGAAATACACTAGTTATTCAACAGCATATACTGATTATCTAACAAAAAGTTAAAAAGATCAGATTAAACACAAAATTTAGGTTTTTTTCTTTTTTTTTCTGAGCTTTGATTTCATTTAATTTAACATAGATTAATACATCAGCCATCAAGTTAAAATTCATGATCTGAAGCACCTGGAGCCTGGGCATTGCCAGGCTGGGGAGAAGTTGGTCCTTTTAAAGATAAGGGGGGTTCATTTTATAGCATGATGATCTTGTCCATGACTTTCACTTAATATGATTTTGATAGGTTTCCTGGAGTAGAACACTTGCATTTCTTGTGGTTTCCACATGACTAGGAAAATCTTGCAAGGAGGCTACTTCTGTCAGGATTTGCACTGCTCTGACTTGGGAATTGGGGTGTTTGCTTCTGCAGTGTCCTGGTGGCCAGGGGTCAGTAAGATATGGTAGTGAGGTCTTCCAAGTCCTTTGGCTTTGCACAAGTAATGCATGCTGCTACTACATCTGTATATGTGTATAAGAAAGGATGGAAAAAAGTCCAAGCTATTTTTTTCAGCATATATACGAACCAGGTTCTTAAAAGTTGCATAAAAGAGCAGAGCAGACATTAGACAGAAATAAAAGATAGTATAATACCATAGTATTAGAATTCATAAGTCTTTTTGTTCGTGGATTTTGAGGAATGTTATTTTGAAAATGTGATTTGAACTCTTAAGGAACGTCTGTTCATGTAGAAAAAACAGAAGATATAGTGGTTGTTCAAAGGATGACTGAGAAATACAAAACCTGCAGAGATCTCTTCTTTCAAAACGTTTTTTGAAAAAGAAGAAGGCAGGCTATTTTTTGTTATTGTGAAAGAGATAAGGAAATTAAAAAAGAAAAATTTTATGTTTTGTTTAATATGATTGTAAGCTTTTCTTTCTTTTTGCTTGCTTGTCTTTAGATGGCTGAACTGAAGAAGATCGACTATTGGCATGTCCCAGTTCGATACAGATTTATGTGTGTGTAGAGCAGATTGTAGGAGTCTTTATTACCTGGATGTATATGTCAACTCTTACACAACAGGACAAGCCTTCTTAAAAATATTCTGTACTCTGTTTGACATGAAACACATGCACACGACTGGGACAAGATGTGTCACTGAGTATGATGGTGAGGCATACCATATGCAAAAACCAAAGCTTGAGGGCACAGCTGAACCTTTCATGCTCACATTGTACGTGCTGCTCTTATTCTGCTGGAGCTTGATACTGGCTTAAGGTTAGACCTGGAAAGATGAATTCTTGGAAGAAAGGATAGTGGTGAGGTGTTCTACTGGTAAACAGAAAGCACAGAAGGATCTAGAGTGCCAAATGGGAGGTACAGATTCATTTAGCAGTTAATGCGGTCAGTGTTTGTCTGAGAATTACAGAATGGCTTGGGTTTGAAGGGACCTCAAAGCCCACCTAGCCCAACCCCCTGCCATGAGCAGGGCTGCCTCTCATCAGCTCAGGCTGCCCATCCAACCTGGCCTTGAGTGCATGGCAGCCTGTGTTGCCGACCTCTGACTAAAGAATTTCTTCCTAATGTCTTTCCTAAATTTCTTCTCTTTTAGTTTAAAGCCACCCCCCTTGTCCTATCACTATGAGTCCGTGTAAAAAGTTTATAAACTCCCCTCAAGTACTGGAAGGCTGCAGTGAGGTCTCCCCAGAGTCTTCTCTTAACTAGCTGAACAAGCCCAGCTACATCAATCTATGTTCATAGGAGAGATGCTTCAGCCCTTTGATCATCTTCATGGCCCTCCCCTGGATCCACTGCAAACAGCTCCACAGAGTACAGTTACTTCTGTAACATCAAGGTGAACCCAGCAGTTCACCTTGAAAGGGCAGGAGACTCAATTAAGTTCTTGGAGGAACTCTAAAATCAGCATATGAGGGATCTTCAGGTGCAGTGGGTCCTTCTCTTCTCTCTGCAAAGATGGTAGCACCACCTCCTGAACCATTCAAGAGAAACTGGTAGATGATGCATGTGAGGTTGAGCTCCAAATGGCTTTGGTCACAAATTCTGCTGGAAACAGAGCTTTGTAACAACCTAGAGATCAAAATTGATTTACAAATCTATTCCTGTTTCCCCTTGTCCCTATTCAGACTGGTGTATACTGTCCTTTGCTACCATGGTATGCATCACACTATGTTCTGAGGATGCTTAAAATTATATTTTTGTATCTTCTTTTGCATATGAAAATCAGGTTAGTAACATGCTGTAATTAAAGGTTTTGTATCAGTCTGGAGCTTGAGAGGGAGGATGCTAAGAATGCGGATGGATTGGGATCCCCTCTTCTAGTATGTCTGGATGACTCATGAAGGCTAATTTTAAATACTGATGACACATCTTGTCAGATTGGCTTACTTTGCCATTATTCTTTATCCCTGCACCCAAGGCCAGTTGCAAAGTCTGTGCCCTGCTTTAGTCTCACTGTAGGTGTCAAAAGTTCATGTCACGGTGCTCTGCGGCAGTTGTTTAGCTGCAGAGAACCCTAATAATGGTCTTCTGAGTCCGAGATAACACCAAAGCTCAGAGAAGAGGTCAGATGATCAGCTTTTAAATCCCAACATTGTGGTTGGCAGAGCTATGTTGATTTTTACAAGGGAACAGAATATCCAGCAGCACAGAAATGTTCTAATTCTTGACCTTTCCATTAAGGCCTTCAGTTGTACTCCTTTTCTTCCAGAGAACGCTAGGAGGTATCTGCTCTGCAGCAGATCCTAGTTCTTATCTGTCACTGAAAAAAAACCATTTTAAAATGCTGTTTCCTTCTGTACTTAGTTTCTCTATTTTTTTCTAGGTTTTTTTTAGGGCTTTAATATCATGGTCATCTTACAAATGTTAATGAAATAATCTTGCCTATTTCCTGTGAGAAAATTTCAGCATATGTTTAGGTACCTGCTACAGAAATCTGTTTCTTTGAGTTACTGGACTTATCATGCTTTCTGCTGCTGAATGGGAGAGCAGATATTTATTTGCTTCTGAGCATATATCCCTAAGGAGAGGTTTCTGTGTTTCAGCAGGAAGCAGAATGCAGAGAGAGACGGCGATTTGTTTATTGTGACATTGGAAGCCAGCAGAAATGCATAATTGGAAGCCAGATCTCTCTTCTGCCCTCAGACCTTTTCCCCAGCTTTTAATATGTTGTGTCTGAAGGCCAGATGTCAGGACTTAAAAAAATTGAAGGCTGTCATAATTCATTACTACAGACCATACCAGATGAGATGACTGACCAGTGTTTCCTTTAGTCCAGAAATGGTCATCATCTTCTGCTGTCATCTGTCAGATGTCATTTGTAGTAGGTTAACTTGCAAGACAGGAAAAGTGAGCTGCAAGGCTTTCCTAAGGAGAAAAGAAATAAGAGGCTACATAGCACTACTCTTCCAGTTTTTAAATTACACTGGGGAGTAAAGTCTTTCCTGTCTAGCATCTGTCACTGGCTGGGGTGTGGGCCTGTCTTCTGTAGCAGAGAACTTGAGTGTGAGATTTGGGTCTTCCTAGGAAGTACTGGGGGACACTGCCATCTACTGTCTTCCTTACCTGAAGTAGTAGTATGTGGTTACCAATTTTGCTGTAGACAGGTTTCTTCTCTTGCTGCTACTACTTTATTTATTTATTTATTTAAGTAACTACTTTTAGTTTCTTGATTTTCCTACTGGCAGATGGAATTTTCTGTGTTTATCTAGTGGCATGATTCTTTCTTTGGCCTTTCTGTAGTCTTAAACTGAGGGAAATGAGAAAATCTTCCCTGAGAGTTAAGTCATCCTGTCTTTGTGATTATGATATTGAATGGTTTTCCTCTTGAGAGGAAGGCTTGTAGATGTAATTCTCAACATAGATCATGAGAACCACAATAAAAGACCATCATAAGACTTGAAAGGACAGATAGTCCACAAAAACAAATTGGATTTTGCACTTTGTAGAACTATTTTCTAACCATTAGCACCACCTTCTGCAACGCCAGGGTTTACTGTGTGTCTTCACAGAACTTTGACGTCCTGTTCATCTCTAGTACAATATGAAGCATCAGGAGTTTATGCAGAAGCTAATACCTGGTGATCAGAAACGTGAAGCCAAGCTGTGGTGTTCAAAGTCAATTAAGTGAAGACCAGTCATGATAACCTGTATAGAGTAGAAATTGGAAAAAGGGATAGACTTTAATCTATGATAAATTTACTCGGGGCTGTGGGTGTCAGCAAAGACACCTTATGCCAGTAAATACTGCTTTTCAGTTTACTGCGTCTTTAAAGAGAGTGGCAAATGGAGATAAAGCACAGAGCTGATGTACCTATCTGAGAAGAATCTTTTTTTTTTTTTTTTCTGTTAAATTCTGCAGAATTTATAATAATAAAATGGCAGGCTGCATTTATTGCTGCATAGTAGATGTGGTCAGAAGCGGATGAGTCATGTAGTTCAGAATTCATTTACTGAAGTGGAGAGCTGTAATGGCTGCTTGAGGGTCTTCCTGTATCTTGTGGAGTTATCTATGCATCTAGGGAAAATGCTCTGTCTCTTAAATCTGCTGCTGTAAACCCGATCTGACTTTCTGGAAACTTCACTATTCCAGTAACATAGAGTGAGATCTCCAACCATTGGCTGGTACTGCCAGTTAGAGATCATTTTAAGTTAGCAATTTTTTAGACAGATACAGGCTGTTGTAAGTCTTTACAAAAGTATTATGAAGTATTACAGAACCCCATACAATTGTGCTATCAACTGTGTTGCCAACTTGAAAACACTTGATTTCATTCATAGTGAACCCTGTGATATTTCCATCACTGCGCAAAATTATTCAATTAAATATTCCTCTCATCCCTTGAAGTGGTTTGAGCCAAAGACCGCTGTGATGTATGAAGTTATTTAACCAGTGAGCTGCTTATATCCTTAGGCATTAGAGTCTGAATGAACAGAGGGAAAAATCGTCTGTATTGAGTCCAGACAGTTCACCTAAGAAAAAAGCCTCAACTGAGGAGCACAGCATATTCTGATGCTGAGGACTTCGGCGTGGTAAAGTCAAGATAAAAAGTACTGATGCACAGAGTATAGTATCACTCAGCACCAAGCGAGAAGGCAATGTATCATTCACCAAGATACCATGAAAGGATTGTGCACAGTGCAACCTGGACAATGATCTACAAGGCAAAAGAGGAAGAAACCATAAAGAATGAGCTAGTCAGCATGCCAAATAATCATAAATAAAGCCTGATGCGTGACGGAGTCTCTGTGTGTTGTACAATACCGCTCCTCACAGAATTTAGGCCAGATGAGCTTGGCAAATCAGTAGCTAGGAAGAAAGCTCTAATTGTCTTCATTTAAAAGAGTCAGAGATGTACTTGAAGGAGTCTCAGCAATGCTTAACAGTCTGTATAACTGTTACAAAAAATGCACAACCAAATTATAGCAGTTTCTACTTACAAACTTTGCTTATGGTTGCCCATGAAAACGTTCTCCACTGTCTTTAATAGGGGATGTCTCAATGTTCAGTGCACCACTGCACACCTTAATAAAGGCAAATCTCCTCAATTTCCATCTTACTAATAAGTTGTCCTATTGATTTGAAAAGCAGCCACTGCAAAACAGAAGTTTGTTCTCACTGTAGAGACTGCAATGCGCACAGCGCTTGCATGCTGGCTATCAGGAGTTGTCACTCCTTTCTCATCCTCTGATAGTCACTTTTTGTCCTCTAAGTGTGAATCCTGTCGCTGATGATTCAGGACAAAGGAATATATTAATGTTTTTCTTGCAAATATAAAAATTGAGTAGCTACACCTGGACGTTGGTGCTGATATTTGTTTTCATTTTGTGCTGCAACTGCTAGCTCATAACTGTATTGAGTATCCCTTTATAGCAGAGAGTTGGTCAACATGTCAGTATCCAGTATGCTGATATTTATGTTAGGTAGCAGTCACCCAGAAATACTGACTGCTCGTTGCTTAGCCAAAGGCTCTGCAACTACTTCAGCCAGTTGTTGCATTGTTGTTTAACACAAGGCAAGAGGAATCTGTAGATTAGTCTTGGGGGTAGCCATGGGGTATTAGTATGATGGAGTAGCCATAATAATGGTGTGTCTGTTTAAAATGCACTCTGAGTTGTTTATTGCCATCTTTTCCATAAAACACCAAGTACCAGAGCTAAGAAAACAATATTTCTGGAAATTTAAACAGTTTTCTTTAGACACTGCCATTGCTATTTCCTACCGTAACTGAGCTCTCCTGGTTGGAAGTAAAGCTTATTGTCTGTGACTTCAGCTGAACTGTGAACAGCAGTTAACTATCATTGCTTTTTTGTTCTTCCTTGCCTTCAGATACAAGAAGAAAGCTCCTCGCACTGACACAGATCATAGAGTCTCTGTCGGAACTGATAAGCTGTGCATCCCAACTCCTCCTTAGCCATGGGGAATGACAAACCAGCCTCTTGCTCCTGTTGGCTGAACTGTAAGAATAGCTGCACCAGTGTCTCTCTTCCACAACCAAGTTCTTAGTACAGGCATGCTTAGTCACAGGGAAGAAAGCTGTAGTCTTATTCTCTAAACATATTTTTGATTTTGTGACCTATCTCTACTGAATTCTGAGCTGCAGTTAAGTTTATCTGAGGACTTTGTGGATGGGCAAGGAGGAATGTGACTATATTATCCTTTGTGTAGGGGGAAAAAAGGAGACAATGATTGTATAGGCTACTACCTTTTCCTTCTTGCATGTTTTCTTCATTTATTTATACCCCTCTTGATGAAACATCACTGGCCACAATAAAGACTGTATTTTTATTTGAAGAAATGCTGAAGAAATACTGGCTCAAGTCTCTGTCTCCTTCCCTCCTCCACTAATGATCCACTGAGACTACTGATATGTCACCTGGTGACTTCCCACACTCTCTGCTAGGACTCCATTCTCATAGTTTGGGATGGACAGGTGACAGAAGCAGAGTCTTCTGTGTGATAAATTGGCCCACTTGAAGGAGCCAGAGATCTGGCGTGCAGATCTGCTCTTGCTCTGCACTATCTACTCATCATTTACCATCTCCTTAATCTGGTACTACTTTAAGCCAACCATTTTATTTTTTTCTATCAGTTCAGCTTTTTTTCAGCTGTTGATAAGAGTACTGCAGCAGCACATGGAACTACGCTCAGACCTCTTATATGTAGGGGACAGGTGTTCCTATCTCGTTTTAGAAAAATCTTAAATAGATTCTCCTACCATCTCTTCACTCTATCTTGCCCTGCACAAACAGCTGATGGTTTGGAGCAGCATCTTCAGGGTGTTTAAGTAAATTTGGGAGACCACTGATTCCAGGTATACTCAGGCATAACCTATTGCTTTAGATACTTATTTTTCAATCTGTAAACCTGTCTTTGCTTTGTAATATCTCTCTTCTTTTTCCTTTTTTTTCTTTTTTTTCTTTTTCCCCCAACAAGATAAAAAAAACGTGTAAAACAAATGTTTCAGAATTGTCATCTGACTTTTTTCATTCATTTCTCCTTTGCAGGACTTTACAGGACCAAACAGAGGGGAATGGCAGAGAGGAACAGCTGAGAATGACGTAAGATGTTTTAACTCATCTTTATGGTATTTCTCATGTATGTATTAGTGACTGGACAGACAGTGGACTCATGAAAATTATGAAGACATTCAGCCAAATCCCAGTCTTGTTACAGAGAGAGCTGTGGCTCTAGAAGATTGGAAGTGAGAGCAGAAAGCTCTTAGGAGATCAGGGAATGCTTTCTTTGCCTTCTGTATACTTGATTTCCTAATCAATGGCATCATTGTTATATTGTCTTCTAAACTTGGATATAATTTAAGTTGAAGCTGAAGGAGAGAAGATTTAGGTTGGATATCAGGGCAGAGTTCTTTACCAAGAGAGTGGTGAGGTGCTGGAACAGGCTGTCCAGAGAGGTTGGGGATGCCCCATCCCTGGAGGTATTCAAAGCCAGTTGGATGGGGCCCTGGGCAGCCTGGTCTAGTATTAAATGTGGAGGTTGGCAGCCCTGCCTGCGGAAGAGAGGTTGGAGCTCCACGATCCTTGAGGTCCCTTCTAGCTCAAGCCATTCTATAATTCTATGATTCTATGATTGTGGATTATACAGCTACGGTAGAGCCATCTGTGTAAGAAGACACCTACTTGTTTGCCTCTCTCGCTCTCTGTACATGGAATACATATATGGTGTCTGTCACACCCCTGTACATTAACAGAATGTTAGAATTGATTCTGTGTTCAAACTGGTGAAATTTTCTATAGAGTAGTGTATAAACCAGTC
This sequence comes from Chrysolophus pictus, assembly GCA_037305975.1. NCBI lineage: Eukaryota > Metazoa > Chordata > Aves > Galliformes > Phasianidae > Chrysolophus > Chrysolophus pictus. The sequence continues at coordinate 36,507,985 of CM074577.1, forward strand.
TATTCCGTATTATTCATCTGAAAATATATTTGAAATCCTTCCTTCAGGATGGTGTTATCACACATGTGAGAACACCCACAGAAGCCAGGTTGCAAAATAATTCTTCAAAACTCCTGGAAGGTGCAAATTGACTAAAGTCATTTGCTCAGTTCTGCAGTAGAAGTCAACAGAAAATCGACCTTACCTCTGTTTATGTTTCAGCCATTTCAGTTTCAAATATATACTTTTTTTTTCTAATGCTTACAGAAGAGCTTACAGTTATTCAGGAGCTTGAATCAAGTGTGATGTATTAACACTGCAATATTGTCTCCTGCTGGTCACTGGCAGTAACAGTCAATTTTTTGGCATGTCAGCTAACACCAAATCCCACCCCATTCCTCTGCGTTTCAGGAATACACTTGGAGTGTATTTTCTTGAACTCACAGTAAAAACGAAACATTCCCCAAAGAATACCTTCTTCATTTCTATGTGGTATGCACTAATGATGTAGCAGCGGAAAGGAGATAAATTTTACTGTTATTGTTCTCTTGTTAATTTGGCCATTCTCTTTTGCTTTCATCTTGAAACGGAGGACAGGAAATAAATAAGGTTTATTTTGGCCCACTCTTCTTCAAATATAGTGTTTGGTGGCTCTGACAATCACCTCCTTGTTTGCTGCCATCTACCAGAAGACACTTATGCATATCCAAACTTGTGTGGTCTGGAGCTAAGATCTCTTGATTTGTGCTTTTGACTCAAACCATCCCCAGATATGAAGCTTTATATACTCTATCAGTTGTGCTGAATGTTTGGTGTATGCGTGTGCTACAACTTTATATATTTTCCATATACTGAATAGCAAATGCCCATTTAATTACCTACTCGGTTTAAAATTACTCTTAATTCATCATAAAATAAAAACATTTATTTTCAACTTCCAGAATAAATGATGTTTGCAAATTGTAAATATCAGGGACTCTCACTTGTATCACAGTTCTGAAAAATAACTGCTTCAGGTTGATAAAAGGCTGAGGGTGTTTATCCCTATGGTATTCTTCTAGACCTACTTGAACAGTGATTAAAAAAACCTGAATTCTGCTATCTTCAATAGTTTTCATAGCTTAGGCCAAACTGAAAAATTAAAATAAGAGAACATGGTTTCCCAGTTGTGTTTTTGGCATTGCCTTTGTTCTCTGTTCCTTTCATTTAGCAGGACTGGCATTGTTCATTGCTGTGAGATCTACGCCTTGGACTCAGAATTATTGGCCATATTTTATCTGTGAGTGAATGGTGAAATCATCCCGTTATCTCCGAGAAACTGTTAAGTGTAGCGGTAGAATAAAAGGACCAAAGGGCCAAATTCTGCCTAGACTAACACCTGTTTGCCTAAGGGATTTAAATTAAGGCAGAATTTCTTTCCTAAGCTAAATTCATCTCTCTTATGTGCAAGAAGCTTTCACTTAAGCAGTTTTGAGTGTTGCAGATCTAGCAAAACAAAATATGGCTTTTTGAGAAGAGGCGCCAAGTTTTATTTCATTTGAAACCCCACTGACTTCATTTGCACTACACACAAGAAAAGGAAGGCATTTTAAACTCAGCAGCTTATTGGCGGATGCACTGTGAGTTGGAATATGTACACACTGTCACCAGGTTTTTCCAAAGGAAGATCTTCGCAGCCCCTTCACCAGAAAGTAATTGAATGGGTTATTGCTCAGCTTTAAAATCTCTCCTGCTGCAAAGAATAAAAGCAAATGAGGAAACTGTATCTAGACTGAAAGCCATGGTAAACTGAGTTTTACTTGGAAAAACAGAAAGGACAAAGTTACTTCACTAGTACAGAGAGTTCTCTGAGTTGAAATATATGAATGGGTCCAGGTATATCAATTTTCAGACTTCCTTTAGAACTGAACTATGTAAAGGGGGCAATTGCAAATATGGCAATGAAATGCCAAACTTGTGAGGTTTTTGAAGAACTGATTGGCTATCAGTCTGCTCTCTGATCATTTAACATTGGCTCCAGACACACTGTGGGACAGCTGGATTCCCACATTATACCATCAAATGCTGCTCTTGTGCTAACAGCTGTCAAAAGAAACCATACTGAAAATAACTACTGATCTCCTTTCTAAAGGGTGACTGAAAAGTCAGATACTTGTGTAACACAGGCATAAATAAAGGGCTGGTAACCAACACGTGCATCTGCTGCTAGGTGCACGTTTGTGGGCTTGGTTAAAGAGGTTTTAACCAGATTTGGACAGCTGTTGGAAGTCTATGTGGGAAGATGACTTCATATGGACTGTAAATTAAGTTAGGGGTAGGGTTGTGAAGATATGCCCATCTCCTGGTGGAGCAGACAATAGGGTAAAATGTGTGTGGGAGAGACAGAGGATTTTGTTCTCATATTAGTCTTACTCTCTAACAACCTTCTATTAAAGGAGCTATGAGCAGACAGTGTTTAGTTCGTGACTGACATCCTGAAGCTGCCTTGGATAAGCACAGTAGTTCCAATAAGTTCTACATGGACCTGGGACTTTATCTAAGGTAGAGGTGCCATAAAGCAGTGTGGTCAGACCACTCTCCCAGTGAGTTGGCAGCTCTTCTGATCCTGGGCTCTGGTCTGCTGTGTGTCTCACATCAGGCTGTAATTTGTCCCAAAAATCAGCCCAAATCAGAACTAACAAAAAGGAGGGAGTGGAGGCAACCTTTACAGTCTTGTCTGCGATGTGATTTCTCAAAGGAAGGGTAAACCACACAGCTGAACAATACTTTCACTTTTTCAGACTGTAAACTTTGCCTGATGACTTAGTCATGAATTGAGAGGTCAGCCAGGCTGCTGGGCAGCACAGCAGTGTCAGGTAAATAGTCAAGCTCTCCCAGAAAAGAAGCAACATTGCTATTGCTCATGGTAACATGACCATATCAACCCATCCATTTCATTGTTTGAGATTCTTAAATTAATTTGTAGATTTTGTACTGAAAGAAAATGAAACCTTGAGAGCAAATGGAAGAGAAGTTGCTTTGCTGTAGTTTTTCCTTTGCAGATCAGTTCTGAGAAAAAAAAAAAAAAAAAGGCAAAATGAAAAAAAAAAAAAAAAGCCTCCTAGTCAAACAACATTGCTAAAATTATTTTCTATTTTGAGCTTGTGTTTAAGCTAATCCTTTTGTTCCATTCAGAGCTCATCCGGTGATGCAGTGCTCCCGTTTTTAGTTCTCAGAATTGTTGCCCATAGCTAATCTGTGCTCATATCTAAGCCTCCAGAGTTTATATCCCTTAATGTGGACACTTCTGATTTCAACCAGCTGAACTGCACCCTGTGAAAGCCTGAATGAATGGCATGAACAGGGCCCTGATGGCAAAACGTCTTGCAGGACATGAGCCAGCAGAGAGGTATAAAGTATTCACAAAGAATACATGGGTTCATCTCTGTTACCATTTATACTGTAGCTCTCCAGTGGTTTGGGCCTTTGTGGTAGAACAAACTCTCTCAGATCCCTTTAAATCTTCCTTATACTTTTCTAAAACAATATTTTGCACATTTCATGGTGGGCAGCTGTCATCTTCTCCAAATTGCCCTGATCTGGTCTTGACTGGTATGTCTAAAACACAAAAGACATTTAATTAAAAAAAAAAAAAAAAAAAAAAAAAAAGGGCTGTATTCTTCTCTCATTCTTCTCTCGTCTCTACACTACCTACTCTATCTATTATGTAAGGTCAGTGCTTCAAATTGCCCTCTGTGATCCTTTAATTTCTCATCCACATAATGCCACTGTGCCAGCCTGTGTGGCCTTAGGTTCTGGCTATATCCTGCAGCATTTCACCACTCATCCCTCTTACTACTTTGTTATCTAAAAGTTAAATTTGAACAACCCCTGGGTCATGATTCCTTTCCTGTTCTCTCCAGGTGTTGACTCACTTCCTATCCAGCCCATGGGGCAGCTCACAGCAACACAATCTCAGCTTTAAGGAATGAGCACAATAACCCCATATTTCTCACAAGCAAAACGTCTGTGTTCTGGAATCAGTGAAAGGCTCAACAGTGATGAAAACAGTATTTCCTTCCCCTTATGCTGTGTGAGGGTAATACTAAAGGAATCTGTAGAAGTAATGCTGCACCAGCCAACAATTACCTCACATATTGTGAATTCTTGTAGAGTGTTTTTTTTTTTTTTTAATTTCCTGGTTAATTTTGAAGTAATCTGGAGCTTTTTTCCAAAGTGCAGAAGCCATCCCTTAATTAGTCCCTTTTAGTCTTAGAGACTTCCATGTTTCTCCAATTTCCAAATTTTTTGAACATGTCATCATGGTGCTTTTGTAGCACCATGAGGCATTCGATCTCTGCCAGCCCCTGCTAGAGACTTGGTGCTTACCCAGGGTCTGCCACAAGTAGGACAATATGTGCCATTTTAGCAGTACTGCTGGTTTCAAACCCTCATGTCAGAGACAGCTGCAACTCAGATCACTGAAAACATAGTCTTTGTCCGTGCAAAATCTGTTCTGAGTTTGGGACAGGCAGTGGGAGCAGCGTTAGCTATTCCCTTTGGGTGCTCTTTTGTTAAGAAAGGGCATGCTGGTGTTCTATCTCGAAATTCCCTAAATGTATGGGAACTGCTGAATCATAGCCTGAACCTCTGATTGACCACCTGAGGCAAGCAATGAGTCAGCCACAGGAGCACAGGTGAAGGCAATTCAGCTGTGCTACCAGAAGGGGTGGAGCCTGGCTCCACCTCTCCTAGACCCATTTAAGAGCTGACTACCAGTTGGGAGGGATCTCTTTTGGAGATTGCTTCTGCTGGAGTCTTCTCAGAGAGCCCAGGATAAGGGTAAGTTTTCTATCCATTCTTCTTTAGTCTGATAACCTGTTTAGCCTAACTTTCTTGTATATTTCTTAATTATAACATCTGTATATTCATTGATTATGCACTAAGGCAATTGAAATCCTCCCCAGATGGGCTTCCAAAGAGGTTTTCTGTGAAAGCTTAACTTTGTCATTACATCTCTTGCTAGTTAAGATTCACGTCAGTAGTTTCTCTCACTGGTTGTGTCGAATGTCTACGTACGCCTCTCAGATGAAGTTGTACTCCAGCAGGGAAATAAGAACCAGTGATATTCACAGAGGATCTGCTGCAGTCTAACACACAATGCCACCAAGACTGTGCTTGTTTGAGGTTGGATCAGGGATGAAGGCTATCTGTAGTTGAGATTAAGGATGACAAAGGGGATGTGATGTGTGGGAAGATAGAAGTGTTACGGGACACATGAAGCCATTTTGCGATCTTTTCTAACTGAAGGCATACACCTTCCATTCAAACTGTAGACTGTAGCGCATCTGGCTTCCTTATTGAAAACACTTAGATATTTTATAGTGAAGAATATAATGTTTTCTTGCTTGCGCTCTCTCCTCATCTATTATATTTCTGGGTTTTATTATTGGCCCATTTCATGTTTATCTGTTAATTGTGATTTAAAAAAAAAAAAACAAAAAACAACACTATGTTCTGCCAGATTCAAGGTGTTCTTTACAATCTCCTCTCTATTATCAACTTGGAACAGTTTTATGGAGACAGAAATACATTCAAATTGAATTAATATTGTAATATGGCCATACCTGACTCATAGGGAGAGGAAGGAAGGAGTCAACTTTCAGAAAATCTTATTTTTTAGAAAGCTGAGAAAGATGAAAGATGCTTTAGTTCACTCAGACTAGGAAAACCTTTGAGGACCCACACCAGTGAAGTGATGGCTTTGAGCAAGAAGCCTACTGGCTTTTATCATATAAAAATGATTAAAAGCCATTTTAGTCAGTGTATCAATACTACACTGAACCAAGAATTACTTTTAATTGCATTCAATAATGTAAATTTTTAGAAGAACTTAGAGTAGCAGGGATGTCTGTATGTCATCTTGCCCAAAGCGGGACGGGCTTTGAGGTTGCTCAGGACCTTCCATGGGTAAGTTCTGACCGTCTCGGAAATGTAGATAATTAATTAGTTAAATGTATTATACACAGGTAAATGAGAATTATATAGAAGACTTTGTGGTAATTTTCTTTCAGTGCAAGAGCATAGAATGCTATTAAAAAAAATCTTGTCTGACTATAATAGGTCTCTTATCTTAACCACAGCCTACAAAAAATCATCTGCATAGTTAGGATGAATGACTGATATGCATGATAACAATAGCCTCAGAAAAATGTAAAACTAGCTAGGTATCAGCTCACTGGGAATGAATTAGGTTCTTGTGGTGAGCATAAAATAAAAATAAGAGATCTGCTCAGGCCTTCCAGCCTAAAGGTCTTGATAATAATACTAACATATTTTACCAAGGGATGCCCTAAAGAACATAACATTCAAGTTGTGAAAAGCTATAGGATAGATAAAGCATTTTGTGTGCATGTTGTGATACTACTTTTTCTGTTAGTAAAATCGTTAAAAATAAGTAAAGAAATTGAGTTGATGCATCTGTTATGTCATGAAAGACACAGAGGAAATTCAGCATCAAAGATTCAGCTGAAGTTGAGTCACTGATATCAATTTAACACTAGAAATATATGTATTTTTCTCTAAGCATAGTGACTAAATATATTTAGATAATAAATGCAGGATTAAAAGCCTTGGAAATGGGTATACTCAAAATCCCATACTACATGAATACACAAGCTTTGGAATTCTTAAAAACTCCCTCAGAAATTTTAGTAGTGATAATATTCAGCAGGTATACTTGGAGAAATAGAAATGATAGTTAAGTACCTGAAAAGAATCTTTACATCATGCACTGAAATGTGCCCAGTATTTTAAAAATGTCTATTTATATGCACGTAATTTGATGTTTATGCATGAGAATCAGAGAATAGGTACATTTGTTTTGTGGTACAATATGTCAAGGATGCATTCAGAAGTGATTTCTTTCTTTCCTTCACTAAGGGTTTATACTGCAGTTGTATCTAATGTATTGTGAGTTACTATTTAACAATCACTGCCAATACCCTTTCATTGATTCTGCTTTAGCTAGTGCAATCAGCTGCCGTTGCTTTTGCTGCTCCCATGGATATTATAAAGACCTTTGTCTGTTTTAGATATAAGTGGTGGGGAAATGTGTGGGGTTTTTTTTAGCAGTTATTGAGATTTGTTTCTGCACATACACAGCATTTGGCCTCACAGAATTTCTTCCTTTGCTAGTCAAGACATTGCTTATAAATACAGAAAAATTTAATGAGAACAGAGTAACTTAGATTTTCCTGCTGCAGAATAAATGTTCTCTAATATGTTTTCTTGTTTTTGTAAGGCTGCAAAAATTAAAGGTGAAGATAATTCCTGTTGGTTCATTTTCTATTTATTTTTCACTCAGGAAAGATTCCCTCCACTTTTGAACTGGACTACAGAGTCAGGTCAGCCTCTCTTATAGTATTCCTTGCACATACTTACAAAACCAGGGATTCATATGATGCAAAATGAGTGCTCAGAACTTGAGGAGATACAAGCACAGGATCATAAAACATTAGAATTCTGAGCTAAAAAAGGAAAAAACTGCCATTGAGAATGATGCATTTCTACCCATGCTGTTGTTTACTTTTTTTTTCCCCCAGAAAAAGCAGGAAGTTCCACAAACATACTCTTTTTACCTGATAGAATGTGGAGGCCGACAAAATATTTCTGCATCAGGATGTTTATTTGCATGCCTTCTTTCATATCTTCCTCCATGACAAGACATGAGTTTTTGATTGTTTTCCACTGTACTGTCTGTCCTAGTGATTCTCTCATAGTAATGATTACATGAGAGGTGCAATTTGCTCTTCTCAACTGCACCTGCTTCAACCATCTGCCCCTTAGAATACTTTTAAACTAACCATTAGTTTCTGAGGTATATTAATAGCTTTTGTAGGGTTACATTTATTGGCTTTCTTAGATACTGGAAGAAGTTGTCCATGTATACAGGGACTTTTTTCCCTTCTAAATATTTTTGGTAGGGTCACAACATAGATCTTGTAGCAATTGCTCTGAGTATTTCACAAAAAAATGTGGTGGAATCTCAGAAGAAAAGAGGAAAAAAAATTTTAAATACAGAGCTGATAGTGTTTCATCTTTTTTGGTGAGATTATGAGTACTTAAAAAATAAACAAAGCAAATAAAATGAAAAGTAAAAAAAAAAAAAAGCCTAAAGTTCCATAGGCCAGTCCTTTTGTTATGCAATCAATGGCAAGACTCCAAATGTGTTCAGTGAAAGGGAATGAAACAAAAATTCGGAGGACTTATATGGTTTGACTTGCCCTTGCCTATTAGTTGTGGAGGAATCTTCCTACAGTAATGCCCACACCATCTTTCAAGGCTGGTCGTGAGTGGTGCAGACTGTGAGCCTCTCCACAAGGCTTTGGGTACATTGCCAACAGAGTGCCTGAGTGAGCTTGTTGGGATAATGTGACACCAAACTGGTCAGGATGCCTGATCTTTACCCACCTGGGCAATGGTGCTGTGGATGAGCCATTGGAAGCCAAGTATGCTTGGTTACTCTCTTGCTCATGATATGCCGCAGCTTTTCCAGTTCTTGTGTGCATGTATTTTTCTCTTTTTCTTTTTGTGGCTGGTCAGCAAAAGGGTTATCAGAAGGTCTGCTGGGGGTGTCTTTTAACAGAATAGATCAGCAAGTTTTCCAGGCCTGAAACTGGTCATATTTAATAATGTATTTTTTGTTCTAGGCTGATCCTTCAGATTAGAAAAATAAGCTATTTACAACATTTGTATACAATCTGGTTGCTTTGTTTGCTTATTTGTTTTTAAATTGCAGGCAGAGAGGACCACCAGTATTTTGTTCTCACTGGGGATTTTGACAATATCTGTCACAATCCCTTCTCTTGTTTAGAAGCAGTGCAAACACAGAGATGTGAAAGGGCAAGTAGATGTTGTTTGTCCCATCTGACAGTAAACTCTACAGGCAAATAACAGTGGCAGAGTGTGAATGAGTGAGTCCAGCAGTGTCTCTCTGAATTCAGTGAGATCTGCTTGGATGGAGGTTTCAAACACTTTTTCCTCTTAGTTTATTTAGGTTTTTTTTCTGATGACGAAGATCTCAGCAACATGCTCAGCTCTCTCTTGGTGCTGGCGATTTCAGTGCCTATTTCAGGCTCTAGCATGATAACGTCACTTCTGTATGGTTCCAGGAGAGCTGAAGTAAACACTCCCATGCAGTGCTCTGAGAGCCCACATACAGTGGCTCATGCTCATTCTGCCAACAGAGCTGTTTCATCCCAGACACTATATTGTCTGCATAAATAAACTGCTACAGGAATTCATACACCAGCCATTCGTCAGAGATTTTATTTCTATTTTTGCAGCTTGCAGTAATTATTTCCTCATAGGGAAGCTAATTCTGCTTATATGGACTTTTCTTAAGATGGAGCATCTTTTCTGTACTTTTCTTATGCTTTTTATAAAGAAAGATTATTCATCTCTAAATTTATAGCATCTAGACATGTTCCCACTTGTAGCACCCAGACAGATATTCACTTAGTTCTTCTCAATAATCATTTTAAAAACCACAACCTGCTAATATTTTTTTGAAAATTACAGGAATCTTTTGTCATCATCCATAGGAACACCTTTTTGATGTAATGGCATTACAAACTATTTTTTTTTGCTACAATAAAGGTACTTATTTAGATTTGTTTACTCTCTTATGTAAATTCTACTATTACCATGTTGTTACTCAGAGAAGCTGTGGTGCCTCATCCCTGGAGGTGCTCAAAGCCAGGTTGGATGGAGCCCTGGGCAGCTGAGCTGGTGGGGGGCAGCCCTGCCCATGGCATGGGGTAGGGCTGGGTGGGCTTTGAGGTCCCTTCCAACCCAAGCCATTCTGTGATTCTGTGTTTATGACCAAAATCTAATAAATTTGTGTAAAATAAAGTATGAATTTAATATGCAGAATTTATAGATAGGAAGCTTGTAACCTGAATAGATACAAATGTTTTTTGTAAAACTCACATGATAAGGCTGCTTCTTGGATTTTGCAGTCAAACTTCATGAGACAAATCAGTGCTGGTAACTTTTTGAAGCTAAGTTGTCTGTCATAGAGAAACTAATGCTGCAAAACTTTCAGGTTCTTTTTCTCTGCGAAGAAGGTGAACTTGAAAGCTTTGAACTAAAGAGGGAAAGTACTGAGGTCTCTTCCTGTGCACTGCAATTTTCTAGCTCACTGTTCTGGTGAAAGGTGTAAACGATTACTAGCAGTACATATGGGAGTGTAAAGGCTTGTGACAGTGGGAGGAAAAAAGAGAAGGCAGGTTCTTGTTGCATCAGTCTGACCAAGTCTAAATCTGTCCTCTGATTTAACTGCTTGGAATATGTATAAGGTGTGGCAGAGGTCCCTGTGTTGGCTCAGACCAGAGCAGCTGAGGGAAGGCTTCATGGAGGCTGCAGCACCTCACAGGGAGTAGAGGGGCAGTGTTGAGTTCTACTCCCTGTGGCAGCATGGAGCTGGGCCAACGCAGTCAAACGTGCAAACTCCTGCAAAGCTGCCCTCAGAGTATGGTGAGAGCTGGGCTGCTCCTTGGGGGAAGAGAATATGGCAGCTAGGGGATGATTAGAGCACACAGGGCTCACTGAGGATGAGCAGTGACTTCATGGAAGAGGAACAGTCCGAAGCAGGGCACCTTGATGACTATGGCACATTCTGTTAAGTCTACTAATCATTTGGCAAAAGCAAGGCAACAAGTCAGGTCTGATGTTAGTGCAGGAAGGTCAGGATCAGGGACAGCCAACAAAGGCCTACCAATCATAGAATCATTTGAGTTGGAAGGCACCATTAAAGGTCATCTAGTTCAACTCACCTGCGGTGAAGAGGGACACCTACAGCTACATCAGGTTGCTCAGAGCCCTGTACAGCCTGACCTTGAGTGTCATAGAATGGCCTGGGTTGAAAAGGACCACAATGATCATCGAGTTTCAACCCCTGCTGTTTGCAGGGTCACCAACCACTAGACCAGGCTGCCCAGAGCCACATCCAGCCTGGTCTTGAATGCCTTTAGGGATGGGGCATCCACAACCTCCTTGGGCAACCTGTTCCAGTGCATCACCACCCTCTGTGTGAAAAACTTCCTCCTAATACCTAACCTAAACCTCCCCTGTCTCAGTTTAAAACCATTCCCCCTTGTGCTATTGCTATCCACTCTCAAAAGCAGTCATTCCCCCTTCTATTAATATGCTCCCTTCAAGTATTGTAAGGCCACAATGAGGTCTCCCCAGAGACTTTTCCAAGCTAAACAAGCCCAGTTCCCTCAACTTTTTCTCATAGGAGAGGTGCTCCAGCCCTCTGATCATCTTAGTGGCCTTCCTCTGGATCCATTCTAAGAGCTCCAAATCTTTCTTGTGCTGGGGGCCCCAGGCCTGGACACAGCGTCTCCAGGGATGGGGCATCCACCGTCTCTCTGTGCAACCTCTGCCAGTGCTTCACTACCAAAATAAACATTTTTCTTACATCCAGTCTAAATTTCCAGTCTTTTAGTTTGAAACCATTTGACATTGTCCTATCTATATGTGGTCTATTAGATTATATATTTTTGGACATGCTTGGGATCACTTTCTGCTGAAGATGCTGACCACCTGTTTCTTAGCTGTGAGGTTGTCTCTTACGCTGAATTCCTGCTTTGCCAGATTCATTTTTCAGGTCAACACACTTCAGTTGCCATAGTTAAATCTCATGGCTTTTTAAGCCTGTCTCCTGATTTTTGGAGTCTGACTCATGGTTTCTGTGCAAAACTTCAGCTTGGCAAATGCTGAAAGCAGTGGGAGTATTTGCAGCTTGAAGGCACTGTTCAGTGAGAGGAAGGGTGGAGGAATCTGCCCCTCAGCAATTAGTAGAACTGCTTTCTACGAAAGGACGTGTCATTTGGTAGGTTATTTTAGCATGCTGTACAGATGCAGATTATTTTTTAGAGTTTTTAATTGGTGATACCATAGCAACTTTATACAATAAAAAACAGTCCAGGCCAGATTGTGCCTGACAACCAACCGCCTGTTTGGGGGTGGCATAAAGCTGTACTGACCCAGGAGGACTTTGAGAAGCTCTGAGTCTTGATGTGCAAGCTTGTCAAACAGGTACGAGTGTTGTGCAAGTTCATAGTCCCACAGCTAGAGGGGACAGACCTATTGCCTTGCTTCCCCTACTGACCTGCATCCTCTAGGATTGGTTAGGACATTGCAGCTAACGTTCTGAGATGACAGAAAATGACTGTGATTTCAGTGTTGTGTTAGGTTTTTTGCCCCTGTGCAACAGTGATGAGAGAATGCCTGAAGAAGCAGTGCACGGTAGAATACGTGTAACAGATTGCTTTGTTTCTAGGCCTACTAATGCTGCAGCACTCTAGTTTCTGTTCAGTGATCTGTGAGAACTAGGTTCTTTGTATCCATCTTAAACACTGGCTTCCCTTTGGAGGACAAATAGAAAACCAAAAAACAGATGGGACGTGTTCAGTTCTGGTCTAATTTCCCTTGGTGTCAATCTGACAATGAATGGTATTCTTCAACAGCAGAGGTCCTGTGGTGTTCTCTTCTTAGCTCTAGGACTGTTTTCCATTTTTGAAAATCCCTTCATATGCAGGTAAAAAATAGAGAAGTGTCCAGATAATGAAGAGATAAAGAAGCCATGTTCAATTCTGTGATTTCATGCGTGAAGATTCTGCCTTTCTTTTATGTCTAAAACTGGTGTTTGTGCATGACTATGAGATGTTTTGAAGTCACTGACAGAAATGAAAATGAGCAGTACTTGACTGGCTGAATAGGCTAGGGACCACCATGTGTAGAATAAATATCTGAGGTAGACTGAGTGGATGAGGCAGTATGTGAGAATGGAGGAGTTTGGTTGAAAGATGGAGTATAGATAGATTGCAATGGTGTTGTGGTTCCCAAGCCACCTAGGGAAGATGAAGAGGGATAGTAACTTTTGGACTCATTGAGAAACAAAGTAACGTGTAAAAAGAAATTACTTTCAGGAGTGTTGAGGAGAGGCTTTTAGGAGAAAGTAATATGTGATCCTTCCACTGTGACATGTAGTTAGGAGAGGAGAGGCTCGAGGTAATGTTGTGTATGTACTGTTTTTGTGGACACATTACAGCAAGGACAGTCTTCTAGTGAGTTTAGCCTTTTCCTGAAGACAAAATTCAACATTAATTGCACCTCACATGAGGTGAGTGATGATTCTAGGAAAGAAAGATAATTATTAGAGAGAGATTTTACAAACTGTGTTGAGTTTGAATGGAAAAACTAAGACTGATGCAGCTAGCTGAGACATGAGGGAAGTATCTAACACACAAATTTTCCCTTTCTGCATGAAACTAGAAAGGGAGGCACAGAAAGAAGGTAGTTGCCTTGATAATATTAGACTTTCTTCTGTGAGGGGCCCAGTACTACTCTGTTGTACACAAACAGGTGTGTGGGAAAGGAGCATGGAGGAAGAGAAAGTCCAGCACTCGAGAACTATCTGCTTCATTCCCAATGTAGATTCATGAAAAAGCTAAAGACACATCGCAGTGCTAAGTACTCATGCTCAAACATTTTCCCACCCTTGTGTGTAGCCTTATGTCCTTGGTGATTCCCTAGAGATGTACGCAAATCAGCTTTGAAAATACAGCATAAGAGGAATGTTGCTGAGTATCCCTTTATTCAAACTACTTCCCATGGGATTTTCAATGGCAGAAGGTCACCCGACTGTGGGAAATTAAGCATTCTTGAAGATATGAGCACAGTTTGTCATGAGCTAATGCTAACACAGTAGAAAAACATCTGAAAATATCCCTAGGTGTCTTTTGATAAGATTTTTAATGGACTTTTCTTTGAAGATGGAAGAATATGCTGCATCTGTGCAATATGTTACGATTAATCTACGAGAATTTAGTGTTACTTACCAATTTAAACTTAAAGAAATTCAGGAAAGACTAGTTGGATATATATTTGTTAGTTTCTGTTGACTATGAAAACAAAGTTCTGCATTTTGCATAGTGGTCTATGAATCATAGAAGTGCTTATATTTTAATTAAGGAGATATTAAATACTGGTGCCCCTTCAACCAACGATACCCCTTCTGCCAGTGTGGTTAATGTTACTTCAATTAACTTCAGTTTCATTGCTGATGGAGTGTTACATTTTAAAGATATGGTGGAGGTCACTGATTTTTCAGAATACGTTCATAATAATAAGCTTTTTTCTCTCAACACCAAATTGTTTTTAATGAGAAGCAACATATGAAATACCTATAATGAACACAAAGCTTACGTATCTTCTGGATAACACTATGCTCTCCAAAACCCTTATCTGCCTTATTAAATTGTAGATAACTGTTCCCCTTTCCAAGTAATGTTAGTTTGGTTGAAAACTTCATATGTGAAAATGACAACAAATTCTCATTTTCTTAAGGAAAGATGTTACTTCACCTTTCGTAAACATTAATTAAACAACTCAGCTTACGTCAGTACCAAGACTTGTTTCAGCAGTGCAACTTGTTATTGTAAGATTAGTTCTGACACATTCCTTCCAGCACAGCAAGCAGTGGGATCCTGTGCAGTACTGGGAAGAAGTCATCTCTCTGGAGACTGCCACTAGCTATCCAATAGGAAGGAAGGCTGCTTTCTTTAACAAGATTAAAAACTCTCTGCTGTCATACGCTCTAACTGAATCATCTCAAACTGTAAGTCTCACCATGCAGAAAGAACGAACATATCACTCAGCGCCCAATCTTTCCTCTACAACACTGTTAGGCCATTTGTATCGAAACATCTACAAATCTACATACATAACATCTATATCTGCATCTGGTGTGTGGCCATGAGGCTGGCTTAAGGATCTTTCTCCAATCTGGTCATGGATCATTCACAGCTGCAATAATTGGCAGTGATTTCTTGACTGCAAGAACATCAAATGAACTTTGTTCCTTTGAGCAATTACTTGCTGTGATAGAGATGCAAGGGTGAGAAATGACCTTATTCTGTTCAGCTGGCATGTATGTGGCTGCTTCAAGGGCATTCACTGGGCTCTGCTTACAGGGGTGCTGGTAGTAGTGTCAATGTCTAAATGTGACCGTTTGAGTTAGCTATCATTATTTCAATGCCCAACAGAAAACTAAGTAGAAAAGATGAGCAGAACAGATAAAAATACACTTCAAACTAAGCACATGTAGTTTCAGCAAACAAAATGAGAATGCAGGAAGTAATGCCACCTCATTCACTTTGCAGAATCCTTTTCATAGTTGTTGTCCAATATGGAAATTTTCTATCAACATGCAAACACTGGTATTTTAAGAGCTCTGTAGAACATGAGATCTTCTTAGGGGAGGTCATCCTCAAAAGAATTGTTTTAATTGTTCAGTTTCACAGGATTTCTGTTACAGCACCTTTTGGATGCTATTGGATTTTACTGAGAGTGCTTGTGAAGGTGTAGACTATGATGCCAGGATGATATGGATAGTACTGCATATAGATATGCAGTACAGAGACTGCTTGCACAGCTGTGCACTGCAAGCCACTATTTTACCATATTTCACAACATGTTAAAACCCAGATTTTCAAATTGTATAAGCACTTGTGTGTCCAGTTGGCATATGCAGTAGCTGTGAGTGTGTGAGCAATTGTAATAGAATGTAAATGTAAGGGAGGGAATACAAACCTAATGGATCATTTGTCTGTATGCCTAAAGTGATTCAATTGAGTAGGGAACTCACACTAAACTGGATTTTAATCATATTGCAGTTCTGAAAACAAGTCTGGCCTGAAGACTTGAATCCTCACAAGAACTGAGGCATACGCTGACATTACTGCCTATACTACATATTGTTCTCTTTTTTTTTTCTGCTTGCATCAGAATATAACATGCTAGATAGTACCTTTAGATCATATAATTTTGACACAAATGCTACTTGGAAGTGCGTGCATCAAAGCAGATACTGTCTTTGGTCATTTTTTCTGAATTCATATTAGAAAAAGCAAAGAGCATGAATTGCCAAGATGTGTGTCTTCCAGGCATATGTGATGCTCTTATGTGATGTTTTGAGCATGCTAGTAAATGGAAAAGAGATACAAACACGAGAATTAACAGGACTAATTTTACTTTCTTTTTCCATCTTATACTGCACATAAATGGGAGATCAAAGCATCTCTAGAGAAAACAAAGGTACGAAGTGTGGTGGTACTTTTTGGCTTTGATACACATAGAGTAGAATCACAGAATTATCTAAGTTGGAAAAGGCCTTCAAGATAACCAAGTCCAGCCTGACCTACAAAGTTCCATCACTAAACTATGCTCCTTAGTACCTTGTCCACATATGTAGCAAAAACAACAGATTAGTCCAAGCAATATCTTATTAGAAGAACTAAGTTTGCATCACTGAATGTAGGCTGACTGAGATTTGGGTTCATAGGTACATGAAAGCCTTGAGTTTTCTCAATGTCTCTGACTGGAGGGTGCTTCATAACAAGAGCTGATGAAGTGAGCAAAGATACAGATGTCCGATCAGTGACTTTATTGCCATCCATACAAAATGGAGGGATATAATGATTTTTCTTGCATTTTAGGAAAGGTCTAGGATATTGTTGTAAAAGGCATACATGTAAAATAATTTTATTTTATTAATTTTATTTTATTTCATTATTATTTTTTAAGATAGAGAAACCATTTTAATTTATTTCCATTTAATTCTAAGACTGAAGCCAAGAACTCACATTGTGTTGCCACATGTGGGTAGGTAACTGGAAACAAAGGCAAGTGGGGACATGTTTGAAGTCTTCAAGGATTCTTCAGAATTTTCATTTATTTGTTTCTTTGATTTATTTACTCTGAGATCTGTAGTTTAGACAGCACATCTTTATGTGCAGAACAGTATCACAAAGATAAGGACGGAGAGTGCTAAGAAAGGCTCTGACAAATATATCAAAGGAAAAAGGCATAAAAAAGAAGAAATTAGTTTCACTATATAAGAAAAAGGTGGGAAAATTAATGATGACTCAAATTGCTGAGATTTAAGTTTGAAATTTCTTCAGTTATTTTTGAGTTGTGAGTATGTAAAATATTTGGTGTAGAACATATGGAGAAAAAAAAAGCTTTTATTTTCACTTGAATAATTCAAAAATCTGTTGAATTGAGAAGAGAGGGGTGAGAAAAGGAGAGAGTAGAAGAGAAAAAGCAAATTTTGCTGAGAACAAGCATGAAACATTTCAATTCAAAAGATTTCTTTCCTCTCTGTACATGGATGTTTTAGAAGGAGTTCAGGTAACTGAGAAGGAGAATGTGAACTGAAATGTACCTTCACAGATAACCAGCGGCACATATACATAGATAGAGGACACCTTGTGCATGGAAGTTCTTTAATTTAAATTAAGAAATGTGACCTATTGTGTCCTTATGCTTAAACTAACTGCGATTTCAAATGCGTAATGTACATATCATATGGTTCTGGGGATAGTAATATCAGAATGCTTTTTAAAGTGTATACAATCATGTAGTCTGTCCACCACATAAAGGTACATAACAGGTATTTGGGCTCGTGGGTATTATTGAGAGCTGACAAAATAACTGGACTTCCACCAGAAGGAAATAATACATGCTTTCCTGAAGGCAGAGATTGCTGTTAACTATTCCAGAACAGTAACTGTTAAAGCATTCAGTCTCAGAGATACTAATGAAGACAGAAGGTTTATATAGGCTTGGCTAGTCCCCATGGTAACAGCCTTTCTACTGGGTTACCATAGGAATCGTCAAAGCCTTTGTAAGCCTCCCTTAATAGAGCATATACGCTTTCCAGGCAGACTGGAATATCTGCTAGAGGATACACCTCCTGTTGTTAAATATAAATATAAACAGATTTTGTTTTGGAGCAGTACACATCTCTGTTTAACTAGCTACGCTAATCTTTACATTAGAGTTATATTAAACATTGGAGTCACCTGTGATGTAGGCAAATGTGCGAGAGCTGAACAGTTTTAGGAACAAGACAGCCCGTATACGTTTGTACTTAACCCATAGGGAGCCACACGCAGGAAGATTGCTTTGTACCACACTTCCGACTCAGCCCAAACATTGCCGTACGCTGCTCTTTCACCTTCCTGTGGACATTGCAGAGCTTCAGTTGGCCTGAAGCTTTGGTGGACGAAAGTTACACAACAGGAAACAAACAAGAAATGGAGCCAAATGCAACAAACAAACCCCCAGCTGAATGGAACAAGAAGAAAGAAGAAGAGCTCTGTAAATCTTTCCGGTCAGTTGTTCTGAACTTCTAACTAGCGTTACCTGAAATTGTCACCTGGTTGAAGTAGCAGTTGCTTCTTGGATACCTAGTCAAAGTTCCCAGTTTTGTAATACTGATTTATAGGGCTTTGTAAGAACAGAGAAATACAGTGGAGAACCCTGTGTTGTGAGGGAACTGTGTACTTTCCTACTGGTCTTGTTATTAGAGCTTCCTTTCATTGAAAAGACCTTGACACATGAAAATTTTAATATAATTCTTGTTCTGTTTAAGCTCCCAGGATTTAACACGGTGTCCTCCATACAGAGAAATGGCATTAATAAGACAACTTGTTAAGGAAATGTAGCCAAGATCTTCAGAGCTTGTTATTTTTCCAAACAAGTGCTAGCTACAAGGCTTTCTACTGTAAAACTGACAGCATCATAATGCTTTTATATTCTACTTTCCACTTGGCTAAATTTCATTATACAGTTAGGGCTTATAAATCAGTGCAGTTGAATTGAAGGCAATGGTCTTGCAGGACAGTGCTAGCAGAGAATTTGGCTCTGGAGTTCCTGTTACCAAGATACTAGCTTTTACTGTTATAAAGATGCCTATGAAAAGAAGGACTAGCTAGATGTTTTGTTTCGGGTACACGCTTCCTTGTTTTAGCAGACAAAAAAATTGAATTCTGACTGGAGAAAACAAAAGTATTGGAATTACCTGAAAATAATTTTATTTTAAAATAGGCCTGCAGTCATGAAAGTTGCTGTTCATGTTGTAGTGAGATCACACAGACAGTACGGCAAGATACACATCATACATTACTCCTTCCCAGTACTGGTAAGAAGACATTCTATTTTTCCAGGAAAATATTTGAATAAAGCCAGAAATGTCACTGATTTCACAAATAACAGAGGTACCACTATGGAGGACGTTTTTGTCACACCCTAGTCCAGAATAATCTCTCTAACCATCCAGGGGCTGGTTGTGAATATGTGAGGACAGCAGTCATCTAGAGGCAATATGTGAGATAGAGTTCTATTTACAGGGAATGGTAAGAGAGTAAGAAGAGAGGCTTTGTAGAAGACTTAATAAGAAATTCTTTTGTGCATTGATAATATAAAGGCTGCATTAACAACCTGTTGCCAGTTATGAGTTGCTCCTACACAGAAGTTGGTCCATGTTTTTTGTTCCATTTTTGGAGCTGACAGAAGTCATAAAGATGGTATCTGGAGCAGCAAGAGAGATAGGATTATGTAGGATATGACAGTATGAGAGCTGTCCGATGTGCTCTCCCACTAAAATGCAGAATGCTTACTATTTTTGGAAGTCTGACTTCCCTGGCCATGCACTGTCTTGCCAGAGCAGATTGTTTCAGGACTGACTACCTGAAATGGAGATCTAAAAATACAGTAATGACTAACTCATTATATGGTTCAACTAGTTAGGTGTCCACCAAAGCAACAATGCAGTTTTAATTTGTTCTTTGACCAAAGGAACAAAGAGGACGGTGTGGCCCACACAGCATTAATAACATTCTTTAACTCGCTATTATTTTACAGCCTCTGAAAGACTTTTAAAAAATGGGTCGTCTTGTAGGCTGTTTGTAAGAGTGCACTCAGTATGTAAAAATGCCCCAACTCACCCAGATCTCATGCATTGAAATTTTGCAGAAACTGACACTAAAAATTTTGGAAGTGAGAAATCCACCCAGTTTGTGACTTGTGTTTTGAGACCTGTATGGCTGCGTTTTTTCCCAAGTTTATCAGGTGGTGAAGAAACTGCTAAACTCACTGCCCTATCAATGAAATAGCCAGTATGTTATGTTTTTATCTTTGCATAAGAAAATCTCTAGCCATCAGATTATATTCTTGGGCAAAACACAGCACATGAACAATTTGCCTGGCCTTTAGGGCATGCAAAGGAAACACCTATTGGTTTGAAAGGAAAAGGAGAAATGCAGCAAAATGGAGAAAAGCAGGAATGTTCTATACTGTTGCCCACCTTTTCTAAGCAATCAGGCATTAGCTAGCAGCTCCTTTCCAAAGGGAAATAGAATCATAGAATCATTGAGGTTGGAAAAGCGACATGTGCACAGTTCTTGAATGCCTCCAGGGACAATGACTCCACCACCTCCCTGGGTAACTTGTGCCACTACCTCACCACTCTCTCTGAGAAGAAATGTTTTCTAATATCCAACCTGAACTTCCCTGGCAAATTGTGGCTTATCTGGGCTGGAGAGAGGTACCAGGGAGGTGCCAGCCCAAGGACAGTACTATTCTTCTGTTGTGTGTTGTCCTCAGTAGATAGTTCTTGCCTTATTTACCACGTTTGTACCATCACATTCCATGTGTAATGGTAGGACTTAACATTTCTTCCCTGCTCACCTCCTCTCTATTACTTTGGAACTACAGTGAACTGAAGCCCTGTGCTGCCACTTTCTCTTCTCATCATGACCCAGCAGTATTGTACAGAAGATCCCAGCATCTGCTGGAGTGACAGGCACCAAGACGAAGTGTCTATGTGGTACAGCACTAGAGGAATTTTCTTTGCTTCTGTATCTGCACACATCTGCTGAACATGATTATATTCCTGCTTGGAAAAGCCTGGGGATCCATCCCTAATGTAACAAAGAAAAGAATCACTGGAGAAATACTGCATGAATATGAAGAAGGCTGAGGTATCTCAACCATACAAGGTGCTGACAAGGAAAACCAGAGGCTTTTGAAAGAACAGAGAAATGGCATGAAAGAATTTCTGCTGGCTGTGTCATGGGTGTCTTTCTAAAAGCGCGAAAACATTCCCATAAGAAAAGACTCAGGGAGACATCTGCAGGTGCAAGACACAGTCCTAAGGGAACTGATTAGCATTAGATGCAGTTAAAGAAATTAGGTTGTGTTTCTCTTGTTGGAAGTGGAATGTTAATACCAAGTCTCAAGTAGAAAGACAGGGAATTCGCCTGCTTGTAGGTTTCAAAACTCAAGAGATTTAACAGCTGGGGAGCAAGGGCGAGGCTGACTGTCAAGGCAGCAGGACAGAACTCAGAGTTGAAGGGAATGGAGGTCTGAGATCTTTTTAGTTCATTCAGTTGTGCCTGCTGAAGATATTTCAGCAACTGAACAGCCTGTAGAACAGCCCTGAGTGCAAATGTGCGTAAGTCTTTTGATTTTTGTGGAAATGTTCATGTGAATAAACTCACTCATACACTTGATTGGGATGCATGCTTCAAATAATCATTTTTTCCTTCAGTTAATGGCTATCTATTTAAAAGTATTAATAAATTACATACAGAAAACTCCAAGAAGATAAAACGGGTGCATGAGGTATGAGAGAAAGGGCAGTTAAGCTGCAGGGCAAGCTGTAGTAAAGAAGCAGAGTAATGTGAGTGCCAAAAGAGCTGCTGGATGGGAACGTGCCAGCACAGGCAGCAGTAGAGAATTCACCCTTTATCTACAAAGATGATCTTTCTTTCTGCTCACAGTTAGTCTGTTAACAGTCTTCAACATCACAGCACACATGAGGAAGAGAAATAATTTCAAAAGATCCCATAAATTCTGAGTTGAAAGCAAGGAAGTGAATTTTAATGAGTAAAATGTATAAAAATATTAACTTCTGGCAATGTAGGCATCCCTTTCAGATTGAGTGGGAAGGGAGGGATTTTAAATCATAACTGACCCCTTAAAACTGATGCCAAGATGCAGCCTAAAGAGAACAACAGAGCACTGAAAAATTATTTTGGGGAGTATTGGTTGCCACGTCCTTCTTTTGCATGTTTAGGGCAAAATTTTAAAGATATTTGGTAGAAATGATAAAGAAGACATAATCTCAAAATAATAAGCATCCAAATCTGTCTGCAGTTACTTGTTTTCTGATTAGTTGCTCAAATAACGAGGCTCTAATGAAATGTTTTTCTCACTTCCTTCTACGCTGTAAGTATTGACTGAGTGAAGGAAATTTGAATCACAAATAATGACTTAAGGAAAACAATCTGCGGTCCCTGTCTGTAATAGACTAAGTATGTACAAACTGTACATATTTACTGTGTATAATGGTTGGAAAATTTCTTTTCCAGAAGAGGAAAATATGACTGAGATCTATAGAAGATTGTGACATTGTTATTTTAATTTCTTTTTTTTTTCTTTTTTGTCTGGTATTGGTGATCCCTCCTCTTTTTTCCTTCTCACTGGAAATTTTAAGTGTTAATTTTCTTCCTTTTTCTATCTTAATGTGAATGCCTATTGGTGTAATGGCAAGAGAGAAGTTTTAGGGACAACAAAACAAGAACAGTGTAGGTTATTATTTGCAATTGTAATGCAAACAATTGAGGCCATTTAGCTCTCCTGTTTCGGAAAGCAGAAAAGAAGTGGTCTCCCTCTTTTGAAGAGCTTTGCAACTTTCCATAAATGTAATATATATACACAAATAATTTTCTAGATGCATGCATTTTTTGCCCTCAGTGGGTTGCCATGTATCTGACCCTGTGAGCCTAAAGAGAGGCAGCAAAATCCCCACTGAAAGCTATCCTTATAGCAATCACAAGAAGTTGTAATTACTACGTGTTGTAAATGACTTCTGTAAATACTTGTTTTTCTAACATATGTAAGATCTTATTTAAATATTTTAAAGTTCTCGTGTATCCATGGATATCCTGTTAGCATTATCTGGATACTTCAGAACCTCTACTATTTCTGTCTTACGTGGCATTGTTCTCCAAACCCTCACTCATGCACACATTCCCCACGCTTGTCTTATAAAGGATTCTGTTGTGTCTGTACATGCTAAAAAGTATTTAAAGCTGCTACTTTTTACTTGCAATAGATTGACTATATATTGTAGTCCATGAGCATTTTGGGGTGATTCATCTAAAAGCTGCATTTGAAAAGTGAGAAATCAGAGATTATTGTGGCATCTAAAATCAAATAATTCCAGGTATTCTGAGTGCAAATGATGTTTATGAGTTTGTGATTAAAATTATCACCTTCTACTTCCTGAAGCAAAGTTTAATAAAATTAATTTTAACTGGCAACTTTGCTACCATCCAGGTAGAAAAAATGAGAGCAAATGGAGGAAAAAGACCTAGAGCCAAATTCTCCTAAACCAGACTAAAATACGCTGATCGTGTTGTTACCATCCATCCCTAAATATAAACATTCATTCAATCATTTTCTTAGTTTTCTAGCATTAAAGAAGCACATTAAAAAGTCACTTCATTAAAAAACACTTCAACATCTGTTAGCATATGTTTTTATGTTTGAGAATATTATTCCTGAGATACAATCATAATAAAACTGCATCTCATATAACTGCTTTTTCTGTCTTAGCAGGTCTTGAATGTACAGTATTGCACCCAAACTTATTATTTATCCCTAAAATATTATGGACTGAGTTTCCTTTATGTTTTTGTTCATTTGGTTGTGTAAAAGAGCCTTGAAAATGGCTGCAGATTTGGCAGGGGCTTACATAGACATGTCAGTTTTGATGTGTTCATAATGACTTACAGTGCCCAACATATGAATGATGAAAACCAGAAGAGAGTGGTTCATTGACTGTCATTTCCTATGCTTGTCTTTCCTCATGCAATGTGGCTGTGAAACATTTTCTTATCGACAATATTGTGTTCTGCATATTTTTTGCAGTCATTTTCTGCATATGTAAACCGGGTGCAGGACTCTTCTGTTTTCAAACCAATTCATTCAGGACAGAGTTATAAAATATAATGGAAACATAATGGAATTAGGAAACTGTGACGATAGCAAAAGTATGAATGTATACAAGAAAAAGTGTCTTACATGATAACACCCATTACATACACACACACTTTTTGTCACCAAGCCTGGTCCTTTTGAAATGGAGTTCAGACAGATAATCATAGAAGCAGAAGTAGAAATGACTGGAGCATGTGCTGAAATGCAGGGTTGGCATAGCACCATGTAATAAATTCATAAATGCTGTTCATAATAGCTTGTTGCAATTAGATATTGGATTTAACTCTGATGACTGACATGACCAGATGACATCAGAGGAAAATAAAAGCTGTTTTTTTGATTCTCTTGTTTTCTACTTGCCTTTATATATTCAATATTAAGTCAGAAGTCTCTACCTAATAGCAGATAAGGCTGTATGCCTATTACCTGTGCGCTCCTTGAAACCTGGATCTTGGATCTATCCGTGTGATATCTGTATTCAGCTTATTTATGTGTAGAGGCCATTCTCAGTTCTTCCTGTCATATCTATTGAGATCTGTGGATCTGTAGAGGCTCTTCTGCTTGAATAAACTGGTTTATTTAATGCAAAATTATACATAGCTGAGCCAAAGCAACATATGCTTTTCTTTAGTTTCCTGTTTGGGTTCAGTTGTGACTAAATTTTTCTGCTTGTGCCAGATACAGTTCAGAATGTGTAAATGGTACACACTGCATATATGTGTCTTCAGTATCTGGGGCTCACTGATATGGTCACAGAACAATATAAGTTTCACTAACTAGAAAGCATTTATGACCTCAGGTGAGTGTTAAGTAAGTCTTCTGAAGAGTTTCACTGCCAAAATTTACCATCAGTTTTCAATAATGTACTGCAGGAACCTTCGTGTCTAGGGGTAAGGACAGAAATCTTTACAGAAAGTCATCCTGAGAGTAGTAGATGTTTTCTGTCCTTACAAATTCTCTGATGAGTTGGATAAATAGTAATGGAGAGCAGTAATTTCTGGTCTCTTCTCTAAATTTAATTTATCTAAAATGATTAAAATAAAAGAAATGCAATAATTTGCAGAAGTATTTCTCTTTACAAATGCCAACATAAGATTAACAGTCGCAAATTGAGTAAATCATGATAAAACGTTTGTGTGGCTTTAACGTGCCCTTGTGATTAATGCAAGCCTGGTGTGCATCAACATAGCCTTTACAGTTAACATGCATCAGTCTGGTATCACTCTTGAAAAATGTTTTTGAATGCTTTTAAAGCTCTTGGTTTGCAAACATCTCATTAACTCCATTATGTTTTTTCCACAGATTAGTTCTATTTGGTGATGAAAATTCAAAGTCTTCCATGTAACTGAGCAATAATGTTAAATGACCAATTAAAGAACTAGATGTGACTTCTAGGTATGGTCTGGAGCAAAAACAATACATAAAAATGTTGTCTCAAGGAAAACTGGAGAAACTGTCCCTCTGAGAAACCCCTTTTGGAAATGTTTCTCTGCTTTTCCTTGTTCTACCTATGTCATAACAATATAGTAAAGTGATTCCACCTTAAATCTCAACATATATTTTGTCAGCTCAAAAAGATACTTGCATGTATGATGGGTTGCCTGGGTCAGAGCAATAATTCTATGCACTTGTCATGGAAGGAGTTCAGAAATTCTGAGCAGAATGTTTCTCAGTGAGAAAATGCCAATTAAATCAGTCGTAAATGTTCTGTGGGAATGTGTCAGTATTGACTGTACTTTGTTTGTTTGTTTTTCTTTCAATCAAAGCAAAGCTTTCTGATAACTTTTTTATAATCTTGTCATGACAGACCATTTGAATATTTCGTTTTGGAAAAACATTTCATTCAGGACTGTGTCGGATATTATTAGCTAGGCAAAAACAACAACAAAAAACAAAACAAAACAAAATCAGAATTAAAACTTTTTATCTAAATTGACCTTATGTAGATTTTTAAAAGCCCTGGGAGAAATATTTACTTTGCTTCATTTTAGAAGGGAAGAAATATGAAAACATTAGGATTTTCCAGAAAACAAAATTATACTTCTTGAGAAATATCTGACACTGCTATTATTCATTTAGAAGTGACAGTTGTAAACTTTTCAGAACAACTTTAACATGTCATTAAACTAATGACAATTTCTTCTTGCGTTTGGAAGTGGTTTCCAGGATCAGTTGCTCCAACACCTTTGCAGAGACTGATGTGCTGCAGACTGAACTGTAACTCCTTGGATCTTCCCTCTTGCCTTTAAAATTGGATTTGATTTCTTTGAAGACAGGAGTGGTGTTTGCTTTCTTTCCATTTTCTTTGCTTCTGTGTAGTCCCTTTTGCTGTGAACAGACACAATATTTCATGTTCATTCATTGCTTTCCCAAATGCACAAGCAACGTGCTGGATTTCCTTAACATACACATAGGTGTTGTGCAAGACTGCTCAAAGCAGCAGGGAGGCAAAGAAGCAGAACATTCATAAAGGACCCTAGGAGAGTCTTGTTCTTTACTTCTCTTTTTGAGGTACAACCAGAGCTTATTTCACTTCTATTACAACTGAGCAAGAGAGCCAAAGATATATGGCTTCTTCTGTTCATCTTTAAGCCATAAAAAAATTTCCCTGCTTTGACAGTGAAGATAAACTACAATTTTGGAAGCTCTTTTTGCCACTTCTAATCATGGATATTTCTTTAACTGAGGCTGCCAGGAGATGGAACATTTTAGAAACAGATTGATAATGGAACTGACTGTGAGAAATTTGGATATATGAGCTTCTTAGGAAAAATTTCTTCTCTGGAAGTGTCACCGTCCCTGGAGGTGTTCAAGAACTGTGTGGTTGTGGCACTGAGGGACATGGTTAGTGGGCATGGTGGTGGTGGGCTGACGCTTGGACAAGACAGTTTTAGTGTCTTTTTTAACCTTAATGATTCTATGTTTCTATGATTCTGTGATACTAAAACAAACTGCCTCAAACAGACATCTGTTTTCTAAAGCAGGAATTACGCTGGACCTGTGGGCCTTTATGATCCAACTTCTTCTGGATTATCTTTTTGAACGGGTTTTAAGAACAACATCAATAAGACAGGCTTTAAATTTCATAGTGTTATAGTTTTGTCAGAACTTCATATGTAGCCACTAAACAATAGGGATATTTTATCTCTAATGAAGAGAACATAATGGAGAGTTTATTGCTTCATACTTTCACCTAAATGTTGGCTCTCAATTTGACTAAGACTGAAGATTTTATTAGTGATACTAAACAGCATGAACTATCTTGAGGCTATAGAATAAAAGTGCTTATGAGGGAACATATAAAAAGGAAGAAGTAGAACACTAAAGAAATATCTGGGTACAATTGGAAAGATAAAAGAAGGACATCAAAGACTAGCAAGGAGTTCAGTACCAGTGAGATACAATTTGATGCAATTTTTATTTACGTGCTTGTGGGAAGATTCAGAAAGAGGAAAATAAGCAGAAAATTGAATTGTCTTTTTCTAGAGACCACCAAGCTAGATCAGAATAATAACATATCCTGGATCAACTCATCTGGTACTCAAAATCACATAGTTCTTTACCCATGAGGAAATTCTAACTATGCAGACATCTGCTGGGTAATAAACATTCAAACTCAGTTCATGAGAATGCAGTTCTACTATTGGAAGTGGTCATGTGAGAATGACATCTAGGACTTCCATGTTGTCTCTTAAAGTTCACTCTATCAGATTATTTCAGCTCACTAGTTAAAAGATGCTTCTTTAACATCACCCCACATGCATAACCTTATTTCCTCAAGATAGCGTGAGTTTTCTGCTTATCAGGCATCTCCATGACACTCTTCTCCCCCTGATACCTTGGCAGCCCAAACTGTACACGATTCTATGTGATCAGAAAGCAGAAAACATAATATGTGAAACACAGAAGCATGTTCTCACTCTAGGGTTCCTTTTTTCTGTACTCCTAGCAACCCCTATGGAGAGGACTTAGCTGAAGCAAACCCTTTGCCATCCAGCAGTCTGAATTGTCCTTGTGAGCTCTCAGGCTCTTAAAGACAAACTGATTTTCTTGTCTCTTTCTTCTAGAGCTCAGTCTAGCCTAACGGAAATGTGAAAAGTGATCATAAAAAATGGATTTGAGGAGAGCAGTTATATAGTTTGAGGAAGGGAGAAGGTGGTAATGAAGAAATTATGAACTACAGACCTCAAGTAGATCTTAAGTAGAAGGTGCTCAGGAGTGAGTCAGAAACCCTCAATGTTGACATACAACGAGGAAAATAAAATCAAGATGCTTACTCTTAAGTTCTAGTCTGAACCCTGCTCTTCATGTTAATTAACTGATGGGGCCCACGGTCTAACAAATATATCCAGAAGGCTGAAAAGTTTAAGTCAAAAAATTCCAAGAGCTGATTTAGCACAGAGAAGTTCACAACAAAATTAGTCTGCTAAAATGGAGCAAATCTGAAGAGAAAATGAATCAACTCATAAAAAAAATATCCCTACTTCAAGGTAAAACAAAGTCGCTTTCAAGAAGTACAGGTCACTCTGGTTAGCAGCTGCTACTAGTATATACAAGATTAACAGGCACGAAAGTGCTGGAATCTGTCCTTAGACCTGGATTTGAAGTAGTAGCTTTAGTATCCAAGTAAATCATTTCCCTCCCTAGTTGTTAGATTCTGATCTGTTCAGTCCCAATGGTGTACCTGTGTCAGACTTTTTACCCACCGTTACAGGGTGGTTTCTGTAGCTCTACTCCCATGGAGAAATTCCAGCAGTGTTTTCTTCTGGATTTAGTGTTACAGTCATAGAGAATGGCTTCAGGAAACATCTGGCCCCAGAGCTTTGTTCCACAGCTACCACGGGTGCATAACTCACTATCTGTTATGAACATATACTCTTTATTTATAATCCTCAGAAGAATAGTCAACTAATCTAAATTAAAAAGCTTCTGTGTACTTCGTGTACTTCTTTCCCTCCTGGTTTAACATTCCAGATTATATTTTTGATATACAAAGCGGTATGATTTTTGTTCAATCCAAGAGTGCCTCTTAAATATTTTAAAATGGTTAGGCTACGTTGCAGTCTCAAAGAGAAACTTTTCTGATAGGATATATCAGAAAAATAAAGTATCTTCTCCCATGTAACTAGTGATAGGACTAGGAGGAATGGCCTCAAGTTGTTCCAGAGGAGATTCAGGATATTAGGAAAATCTTCTTCTCAGAAAGAGTGGTCAGGAGCTGGAATGGGCTGCCCATGAAGGTGGTTGAGTCATTGCCCGTGGAGGTATTCAAGAAACATTTAGATGTTGTACTAAGGAGCACAGTTTAATGCAGAAATATTGGTGGTAGATGTATGGTTGGACTAGATGATTTTGGAGGTCTTTTACAACCTTAGTGATTCTGTGATTCTATAATCCTATTCCAGCAGTCTCCTTTCTTCTATAGGGCAGTAATATCTAATTTAACAACATAAGCATATTCTAAAAAAGTAGTTAAAGTTATTGTATTGTTCCAATTCTCAAAACTCCACAACAGCAGAATTCTGAGCCCATCTACTCTAATAAATCTTTTTTTAAAAAAGCTTTTTA
This sequence comes from Chrysolophus pictus, assembly GCA_037305975.1. Classification (NCBI taxonomy): domain Eukaryota; kingdom Metazoa; phylum Chordata; class Aves; order Galliformes; family Phasianidae; genus Chrysolophus; species Chrysolophus pictus. The sequence goes on from CM074577.1 coordinate 36,537,433, forward strand.
TCCTCCTTGTGAATTAAGAGAGTCTCTAATCATATTGTGTGCCTATTCTTTGGTTTCTCCCTATGCTTTTTCAATGATTGACTGCTTTTCCTGGTGGCGAAGGCTTGCACACCCAATGAGCCTGCTCTCTGAGTGAGAAATGAGACAGACAACTATGGAAAGCTGAGAGATAAAGGATCCTCTAAGAGAGCTGAATCTTGTTCAGTAATTGAATTCTAGTTTTTGTAAGCATGGGAGGATTCCAAGTGATGTAAATTGGGGATAATGTAAACTGGGCATAGTCAGCCCTTTCTTCAAGCAATGCTACATAGATAAATTAGTTGATATTTGTAAACATTCTTTAACTCAGAAGTTACAGTGATAAGTACCATTAGTAAACTTATAGAATCATATAAGCATGAAATTGTTAGAGTAGGAAGGGACCTTAGAGATCTTCTAGATTCAATTCCTTTTTATGGACAGTGACACCTTCCACTAGATCAGGAATGGGAAATTGAATCCTTAAGTGCCTTAGAGTTCCTTGTTGACTGACTGACTGAACACCTGCTGGCTGACTTCCGAACTGAGGTAGAAATTGCCTAGAAAAAATAGTACAAAATTAATTAATTAGATATTCAGTGTTATTTAAAAGAATAATGGAACTTGGTTAAAGTTACATAAAAAAATTATTTTCAACATTTCTTAACTTCTGAACATTTTACTTTGCAAATTTATTACTATCTTAATGCAGATTTTTGTTGTTTTATTGCACCACACAGACACTTTGGTAAAGCTTAATGTGCAGGAATTTATACTGCATTATATATGCTACCTAGCTCTTTTTTCCTACTTCATTTGTACTTTTTAACAATGACAACACTGCCATTTTCTTTTAGTCTTATCATGAAATTCTTTGCAACCATTTTACCTCTATGCGCAAAGATGTGCTCACTGTGAATCACCATCAATGTCTGCAAGATACATGTAAAATTCCACTACGTTTTGCCAATATGCATGCAAAACATTGTTCCCATAAACTTTAGTGTGAATAGAAATTTGTAAGAAGTTTTCTTTTGAGAAAGAACATCGAACAATTTACAATTCAAAGATCTAATGTGTTAGAGCAAGCAAATAGAAGAGAGAGCTGAAATGATTTTTCATGAAAAAAAAATAGAGTAGTTTTACTTTCAGCTTTCTTTTGAACACCTGACATACACAGAACATCTGGATTCTGCTTACTTCTTGCGCCACCTTGGTCCAGGGCAGGTACAGCCCTCTTTATAACTCCAGTTCAGCAGAGTACTCAGGACATATAACTTTTACTGAACTAGCTGACTTTAGTGGGGTCACTCATGGATGAGTAAAACCAACTGCGTGCCTAAACACTGTGCTCTGGCCCACTTAGTTAATACACAGAGTGCTTCATTACTGTACAGCGTTTCAGTTAAATGTAAACTGAATAGACACAGCACAAGTACATTCTGATTAAAAAGAGGGAAGATTGCCAGATCTCATAAATAAAATAGAAAATATAGGAAAAAAAATCTAAATTAGTAGTCTGTTTGTGACAAATCCCACCCCTCAGGAAATCTTGATGTTGGACCCTTGCTTCTGAAAAGAAGTTATATATATTGAGCCAAGGCTGAATCTTCTTTTTTTCATAACAACGTTAATCCCACTCCTGACCATTCTCAAGAGCTTGATTTCAGCCTACAAAAATACACCACAGTGCAAATCCAATATGGCAGTTTTTTGAGCGATGCATCATTACGTTATACACTGCAAAGGAAATGCAGAAGTTAAGAGAGCTTATTTTTCCTGAGTAGGTCTATGACAACATAAAAATATCACAGTTTCATTGGCACACCAGGTGAAAGTCCCAGCCTACAGAAAAAGGACTTGAAATTGTCCGTGCTGCCATTACATTACTGAAGCACAAAGATAACTCTCTTACATCCCTGTCCTGTGTCACTTCTAGCTGTCCCAAACTGTAAAGCCCATAACTTCTCTAACAGTGCCATTTTATGGAGGTATGCTTTGGCTCAGATCTGTTTTATATTCTATCATCTGGCTCCCCTTTCAAAATTTTGTTCAAAACTCTGCTGAAGTATTTTTGTGGATAAGGTAAAAGGCAACAAGTAGTTAACTCTGGCAAATCTTAGCACTTATTAGAAATACAGACCATTCAATATCAGAATTTCTGTAAAGCATTTTCTTTCAAGGAATGTGTATGCGTGGTGGATTTTTGTGGTTTTTTTCAGTGTCCCAACACTGCATCTTCTGACAGGCCATCAGTGCCTCAGTCCTATCAAAGCTTCCTTCAGCTGCATGGTTATTAGCTATAATCCCTTTTACTGACTCTTATACTACTTTGCAATGTCATATTTTACATACCTCTTGCTGAGAATATATACATATATTTTAATATGGATTTGTTTAGCAGTTCTTGAAAGTTTTCACCCATTGCTTTCTTTTTTCCTTTGCTATTTAAGAAATCTTTCCTTACTCATTCTAAACTTATCTACTGGCATCTTCTTCAATCACTTCTCATGCTCATTTTCACTGCCTGCTGGCTTTTGTTATCCATAGAATTTTCACCTCTTCTTGTCTTTCTGGAGGTATTTTGGAAAAAGTGGCTTTTCCTTTTTTTTTTTTTTTTTTTTTTCTTCTTTATTTCCTATTCAGTTCTGCTTTTCTTAATTCAGATTTCCAGTTGGATTGTGTTAAAACCAGATACTATTGTAACAGAGTTTGTGGGGTTATCCCATGAAAAAAAAACAACTTTATGATATAGAAACAAAGTCTTGCGGAGAAACTAAATTTTAGCACCTAAATATCTTTCTTGAGGTTAGTTTGGATTTTCCATTGGTATGTCTTGTTTGTTACTCTTCCACTGGACTCTAAGGATTTTTTCTTATGCTTGGTATTGGTTATTGTATCTGCAGGCCTGAGTAATGGGCAAGTGAAAGGGTGCGCAAGCAACCGTAAACTCAGCATCTGCAACATCATGTAAAACATCTGACTCAGTGTCCAAATTACAGGGGAAGCTGATCAGCCAGTAGCATAATTTTGGCACATTACTGTATTATTGCAGATACCATTTGGCAGCTGCCTCCAATTGTGTTTATGAAATATGTTTCCATTTTTGATGCTTTCTAGGGGCTGTTTTAAAGGGCAGCGTTTAGAAGGGACAGTGTTTATTACTACACTTGCCGGGTTTTGCAGCTTCCTGCTCTGCCCTTCTTTTGTGTGAGAAAAGGAACTGATTTCAGCAAAATCTAAGTAGGTAAAGGTACATTTTCACTTCCTGAAAGCCCCATAGCATATTAGTGTGGTTTAGCTCAACATGTGTTTTCTCAGCTAAAGTGCTTTAAATTTACAAGGAGTAATTTTTTTACTATTCTTTTTGGGTTTGAGAAGAGACTTGTCAGCGTATAATTTTCCAAGCTTTTCATGTTCCACCTTTTCTCATTTTTTCACAAGCTTAAAAGCCCTGCTTTACTCCAGTGTTCCACTTTCTGCTGGACTAGCTGTTTTAATGATATTGCTACTTAATTATTTAATCTTGTCAGCCTTTCATGAATCAATAGTTTCTTGCCATGTATTAAATGCAGTAGAACTCTTAAATTCTTTTCCTACCACTTTGTGTTGTTGTCCATAGCTTCCACAATAACTGTAGGGCCACAGGATCTTTGTCTGTACTCCCCAGTAATATATGCGAAGTGTTAATGGTGCATCAAATTCTCATTGTAGGACCATAGAACTGCATCAATGTCCCCTTTCTTTTGTCAATTGCATTGTAATGACTATACAGAAGAAAACTTAAAGGTCATTGTGTAGCTGGGAAATATTCTTGACACATCTTGGCCCCGCTTATGGCCGCTGGACTGTTGCCATTTACTTTGAGGATGGTGTAGACAGTGCCTTGGGGGTAATGTTCCTTTTTCATCATTGCAGCATGAGTTCACATCCAAGTCAAAACATTAATATCTGATATGTGTGTTTTCTTATGGTTTCAAATAAATATGAATAAGCAAGCTCTAAATGTACACATTTTACTGTACTGCATGTCCTACAAACTGATTGTTGTGAACTAGGGATGAGTTTTTAGTGTTTGGCTACTTTCAGTAAATTCCCATTTTGAGCAGATAGTTTTGTTGATGGTGAACAGCAAATCCATCCAAGGGCACCTGAGGCCTGCGATGGAAAAACATTATTCTATATGTTCTACAATGAGATCAGTCAAAGTTGGAAGAGATTCACAAAAACCACAGTTTTCAAAACAAACACCGGTTTTCACAAATAATTCCATGTCTGTTGCTTTGCATGACCAAACATGTCAGTATTTTAGGATAATCTAATTCTTTAGGTGAAGAGTAAAAGTTGTCAATTTGTTGTGCATATAGATGATTAATTAATTTATTTTTAGTTTTATTCCCTAATAAACATTGTAGAGTTGATTCCCTTGTATAAAATGATTGTACTGAGGTATAATAGAGGGATACACTGCAGAGGATATGAACAACCATAGCTTCCACAAAAACTGTAGGGCCACAGGATTTTTTGTCTAAGTCTGGAGCAATATGTGCAAAGTGTTAATGGTGCATCAAATTCTGATTGTGTGGCCATAGAACTGCCTAAAAATAATTCTCTGTTATTTCTATGTAATGTATGATTCTTTTATTTTTATTTGTGGAATTGGCGCGAGTGTAGAAGATACTTTTTTCTACTACCAAAGCTTAGTGGGACACTACTCATTTGCTCCTTAAGACTCTTTGTTGGCCAGCTAAAGCTTCAGTTTTCATTCTCGTGTATCCAATCCCACCTGGGTGCTTTCCTGTGCAAACAGGGAGCCTTCTTTAGAAAGGGAGGTTGGACTAGATTAACTACCAAGGTCCCTTCCAACTCCTATGATTCTGTGATTCTTAGTTATTCTTCTTAAGTGGACATTTAAATGCTTGTCAGGCTGTCTGATCTGTTCTTACTAGATTCCATAAATATTCAACTCTAATATTACAAACTATTTAGATCATCCTTTTAAATATGTGTTGCAGCACATCTAGTAAAGCATTACCCTTGTTTTTTGTACAATGTCTGGCTTAAGAGCAATTTAGAGGTTATAAATAAAGATGATAAAAAAATATAGTTCTTCTTTTCGAAGTGTCAAGTGTCCTGTTTATTTTCTGCTGCAGGAAATTATCCTTTACAGATATCTCAGATCTGCTTTAAAGTTCATTTTATTGTCTAAAATTAAAGCAGCTCATTACAGTAATAATGACTCTATGCATGTTGTGACTCAGAAAAAGTTTCATTTGTAAAATTTTTCATGAATTTTAGAAAGGATCTTCTGTGCCCTCTTCAGAGAAGCCAAATCTTTTGGCCGAGATTTAATTATTCAAACAAATAAACAAAGAAAGAAAAAGCTTTATTTGGGGGGAGTTAGCATGTTGCTCCATGATAGTCACTAAAATGTACTCTCAAACATCCCTGCAGAAAAATACAATTATGCTCACAAACAGAGTCATTAGAGATGAATGAGCAACGAGTGGACAGAATGTGTTGCTTGATAAATATAGCTCTGCCTCTGTCTGCCACTTGTTTGTGAGCTGCTTTGGTCTCCCTTAAATCTATTTGTTACTCTAAATTACTCTCCAGTCATGGTGGCAGCTCTTGCGTATTCCCTTGGCACTGGGAGTTGTGCCAAATGTTCTGCTGTAAGCAGAACCTTCTGAAATGGGCAGGCTAGGGAGGATGTGCTGGAGTCAGGATCTGGCCTTCTAGACTAGTGAGTGGGCAAAGGCTGAATATTCTTCTCCTTTTGATAAAAAGCCAAATAATTAGCACAGATAAACAACAATACAGATAAATTACTCAGGTGTAGAAAGTGGACTTAGAGCTGAGAACGTGGAATATCTGGATCTCATCAAAGATCAAATCCCATCCAAATAGGGTGAAATAATTATTTCAAAAGAACATCCTAGTCTCTGAAGAATGGATAAGAAATGGAACCTTTGAGAAAGAAAATTTGTCCATGTAGTCACTGTTTTTGAAGCCAGTTGTAAGCAAATGTGGTATCAGTGTATGTGCTCTCACTGAAGCAATAGTAAATCAACTCTAGAAGAACTCAAGGAAGATGTAGCAGCCTCTGATGTTGACAATAAAATTGTCTTGACACTGAAATAGTAAAGTAGGAAATGAGAAGGAACTGTATCTGTGACACACCATACAGTGGAATCACACTGTTTTGCAGATCTAAGGACCATCTTTAGTTTGCACACTTGTGTTTGTGCTACCATTCAGAGATGGAGCCCTTATCTACCAGACCTATCACAAATTTTCTTAAGACAAAAGGCTTACATTCAGTTTTAGGCAAGCTACTTGTGATACACAATAATACTACATTGATAGAAAACTGCAGATTTAAGGAAGTGAAAATAAGAAATAGACATGGCTAAAACAGACAATCCAAAAAACAAATAAGAATCATTTCATGATGTTAAATCAGCAGGAGCTGGCTTTAGAAGACCATTGATTGATCATTGATACTGTAGCTCTGGTATAAGACATGCAGTCATATATCAGTATCTCAGTGGTGAAGTGGATAAGGGCAGTGATTCCGAGCCATTTTCTCGCCTTCTAAACCACTTGTGAAAGCATTGTTGCTTTTTTAAGAGTATAAGGAAGTGGTCAGAGCAAGAGGGAACAACAAAGTTTCTGATGAGTTATTAAAGTGAAGGGACTTATAAGTTAAATTACAGAGGTAAACATTTATTTATTTATTCATTGTGAGAAATTTTGAAGAAAAAAAAAAAAAGGTAAAGGGGAAGTGGGAGTTGAATCCCTATTTATTAAGGTGAGAAAAGTAAAAGACGACTGCAGGAATTTCTTTTCTTGTAAGATGCCATCTAACATTTGTAGCTTTATATATGCTTAACGGCTACACATAGATCTTGAATTAGTATGAGAATATGGAGGAATTACAGAAAAAAAATTGGTTTGTTGTGGCTCAGATATTTTCATCTTGCCAACAACTTCGGAAAAAGTGGGAATATAAAAAGAATATATGATTTTAGGAGACTATAAGTGCTACTATAGCTCAAGACAGTAATGTGGCCAAAGAGAAAAAAACTGGATTCTCAAGTAAAGTATTCAGTGTTGTTTTTGCATAGTATAACAAGTACATGAAATCTTTACCTAATTCAACATGAAATGATACTAAGGTAGGAAGATTCTTGCTAATTTTTACAACAGGAATTGAAAAAGTGCTATGATAATTGCAAAATTCTTTCTATGCTGTAGGTGGCCTTTACTGACATTTAGTTTGTGCTAATATGTGCTAGTAGTCAATTTACCATGAAGTAGATGGAAAACATGATATAAACTGTAGTTGACAACCTTCTCTGAAGTGGCAAGAAAAAACAAACACAGAAGTTGTTGCAATGTTGCATTGTCTGTAGCTTAGTCTAAGGCCTTTTTTTTTGTGTGGAGGTGTGATGAGCACAACCAATACAATTGAGGAATACCTGGTGTTAGGATGTAATGTTTTTGATGAGAAAGCCGATGTATACATAGACAGCCATGGTAAAGATTTCAGGGAATCAGCGAAGATGAAGAACTGTCAATGTAGTGATTCCTGAGCAGTTCAGTGGTGTTAGAATAAAGGCTAATAGAACATCTCTTGGTAGGCTCTGCATGGTCTTTAAACGTGTTCCAGACTACAGTAAAGAAACGTGACATAGAGAGAACTGAGCTTGAGAAGTTCTGGTGTAAAACACCAGCAATGGGAACAATACAACTGGATCTAGTGGGGCAAGTTGTTAGAGCAGTGCAAATACCTTTACTTCTATAGTTCCAGCCCGGTTTATTATTCTTCATAGGTGCTTGATATGCACAATATAATGACATATTTTTTTCCTATACATAGGCTAAGATCAAATGTTAGTGAAAGAAAATGACGATGATTACATCCAGCTAAGGAAAAATCTGAGATTTGTGCTTCTAATATGAATGTAGGTATGACAAGTACCTGCAAACAAAATCTGCTCTTTGGATTTCACGCTGAATTTACAATTTTGGAAAGCAATTCCTACAGCACACTTGTCATGAATAGATGTGAGAAACAGGCTCAAAAAGATTGTACAATCTAACTGAATGGAGTTTTCTGCCTTGAATAAGTAACTCCAGTATTTCTGTAACTCTTATTTATTTATTATTTAATTTCCTATTGATCTGTGCCATGAAGTTCACTTACTCAATATAGAGGTCAGAAGTTCTTAATAAATCAGATTATTTTGTGAATGGTTGGCATCTAGGGAATATACTGTATATTTTCACATGAAGCCTCCTTTGTAATATCTCTGGTTATTGCATATGTAACAATAGCCAGTGCCTGAATGCAATTTTTTTGATAGTATCATCTCAAATAAATTGAAAAAAAGATATTTTAACATTACTTTTTTATGAATTACTTCTTAAAAATTAAAAGTTATCCAGTGGGTTTGTACCAATTCTAGATGCTTGTCTGACTCAAGCAAACCACCAGATTTCTGAATTACAGAAAACTGGTTTATCAACTGTAAAATCACAGTGTTTTTGTGATATGTGCAAACACATTGATTTGAGGGAGGAGATTCTGAAAAAAAAAAGAAAAAAAAAAAAAAAAAAAAAAAGACTCATGTAGCCTGGAATAGGGGATGAAAAATTGCCCAGCATGTTCTCTGCAGACTAGAGGACATCTACCTGTTGAGGACAGTGAAACATGGATCATTTCTACTTAGCATTAAACTACTGAAAGCAGCAGAAGCCAGCAAGTTTGTAAGTGACACAAAGGACTCAGTATGGTCCACGTAAAATGCTCTCTCTTTACACGCTATCTGCTTTAATGCAGTAACAAGCTATATGTAGCTGTTATATGTCTATAAATTTTAACAGCTACTTTTAAAAATAAGTATTTCTTGCTATGTTTTGATATTATATGACAAGAAATTTGCACTTGCATGTATTTTTTTGTTGAGAAGAGATAAATTCTTAGAAATACATTGAACTTATTATGTATATACTGTTATATTTGCAGTATATATACAATTATATTTAAATATAATTTTTAATCTTTATTTTTCCTAGTGGTATATTTTTATATACGTAGCATTAGTACACTTGTGGGGGTATATTCCTACAGATTAATAGACATTTAATTGCCCACCAATTCTCATGATTTGTGAAGTCCTACAAAATCACCCATTAGATAAATAGGAGAGGAGAATAAGAAAGCCATATTTACAATTTCAGGGTTCAGGGTAGAACTGAAATCACTTTCTCACTGGCAAAAATGAGACCATCAGAACAATTAAGATCAGAAGATGACTTTTCAGGACAAGTCCTGTTCACTCTGACTGTTCATATATTTTTGGTCTGTAGCAAAAATGGGACAGGGAGCTGCTCCTAATAGTTTGTGCAGAGATCCTCACGGTACAAAGGCACTGTAGGTACTGTTAAACCAATATATCCTTTCAGTCTCTGTACCTCTGCTCAAGGCAGGTTTGAACTTAGCTGCAAGCAATAGCAAGGGTTGGGTAGTGTGATATGAAATGACTTTAAGAAAAAGAACTAAAAAATAAGAAATAAATTATGTGTATAACCTCCTCATGTTCCAGACACACGTAGAACTCAGAGGTCTTTATAACCTACAGCCTCTGGCTGGGAACTGCACAGCTTTTTCCACAGGATGCAGAATGTGTTCCTTTCAGAAGTTCCTCTCAGAAGTGAGAGATGAGCGTTAACGTACAGATGTTCTGTTTTGATCTATGCCACAATACGGCTTCTAGCATTCACTTTAATGTTCCAAGCACCTGTGCTCAGCCCTTCTGGGTGATGCAGGGGAAAAAAGAAAAGGAAGGAAAAGATTCATACAATTTCTCCAAGAGCCAAATTATGTGATTGCTTCAAAAACTTTGTCTGACTTGGAAAAATGAATTAATTCAGTTCTTCACTGACTACTTTTGGAAGAAGAACAGAAGAAGTTAGAGGAGCATTATGGGTGGCAAGTGGAACTATAGTTTCACAAATGCTCTGACTGCAGTGAAATAGCAATGGAGATTGATTGTCAACTAACAGGGATTTGTTTTTTGAGTATATATAGCAAAAAAAGCAAACTGCATTCCTATTCTTTTCAGAAAATATAGATATTTCTTTGACAATAACAGTAATCAAAAAGACCACAAAAGAGAAGAGCTGTAGAGAATATATTAATCCAATGGTTTTTCAACAATGAACATATTTGGTGTCACTACTTGAAGAGAAGTTTTCAAACAACAAAGGATACATAAGAATTATTCACTGGTCAAAATAGATTATGTTTTGTATCCAATACAGTGGATCCAGCATAGCAAGCAATGTGAGCTGCTCAGTTACTATTGTTTCTTGTTCCTAAGGAAAAGACATATATGGGTAGACTGTGGGTCTTCAGTCCTCTCTAGTTGGTGGTTATTCATCTAGTTACAAAATGGTGGCCACAAGTGTAGTGAAAGACATGTTCCTACAGTGCACTGAAAGCATTGTTCCCAAACGCTTACCCAGCTTTGTGTCTGAATTTTGCAGCTATGCAAAATTTTCTAAGTCACCATGTAGGTGAGTCTAGGTTAATGTTAGCCCAGATACATCCTGAAATTCAACAAGGCCTAGTTCCTTTGAAATGATACCATCAGCTTCAAGAGGAATACTGTTGGACTTCCTTTGATTTCAGCAGCTATAATTTTCCCGTAAATATTTTTCTTTGAAAGAGTGGTCAGGCACTGGAATGGGCTGCCCAGTGAGGTAGTTGAGTCAACATCCCTGGAGGTGTTTGAGAAACGTTCAGTTGTTGTATTAAGGGATATGGTTTAGTGAGGTGTAGGTATATGGTTGGACTAGATGATCTTGGAAGTCTTTTCCAACCTTGGTGATTCTATAATTCTGTAATTTATCTTGATGGTTAGACACAAATCTCATGAGCTTTCAGAAGCTCACAAATCTTTTCTATGCCAGTAAAATAAACCAAGAAATGTCTAGTGCTGCTCAGTTGAATTGAATGAAACACTTTTGGTTGCTTTCTTTGTAAACAGTAAATAAAAATATTTTTGAACGTAGGTTCTTTTAACTGAAAACATACCAAATAAATCTTGATTATTTCTTAAATAAATAAATAAATAAATAAAAGCTTTCTTTCAGAAGTTAGTTACATTTTATAGTAAAATAGGCGGAAACTGAACACTCCTTTTTGAGTAATTTCTGGAACTTCCAGTTGAGAACTGTGTCTTATTTCTGCAAATTCTAACCAGACATAACCAGGGACAATCCTGTTTTCAATGACCTTCAAGGTTAATGAAATCAGGCAAGAAAAAGAAGTATCAGTGTTCTCTTTTTTTTCCAGCTAGGTACTAAGGGACTGAGGGATTATGATACTTGCCTAGTGTCAGAAAAGTTTGTTACAGTAACAGTAACCAAATCTATGTCTTTATTTTCCCAGGTTTCTGATTTAAATGAAGTCCTTCTTTCCTTCTGTGAAAATTTATTCTTTCTGAAATGCTGCCTTCAAGATTCAGAATAGTCAAACCTGAATATTTGAACATATATATTTCAAATTTGTTATATTTTGACAAGCCTAAAAAAAATTGCCTGCTAATGTTTTTTTTTTGAAAGGCCATTAAATAGTCTGGTACTAGATGCCCAGGCCTCACTAGGCCTCACTTTCAAAAGTTCTTGCCAGTAAAAATATCTTCCTTATGCAAACAAATCAATATTTATGTGTTCTAGTTGGACATTTACATGAACAAATACAAATTTTGCCTGGGCAAACATTGATACATGAAGGCTCTCCTGGCATTTCTCAGGGTAGAGCCCCAACTAAACATGTTTTCAAGCAATAAGTAAACTATCCATTCTGACTGTGTAGTCCTCTGATTTAAGAAGAATGATGTTTTTCATACTTGTAAAATCTGAAGTTATAATAAACTGATAAAACTGAGCAGAAACATTTCCTGTATTTTTTTCTAAATTTTCAAGTTTAATAAGATTTCCTCTTCGAAAGTTATTATTTGCTCTTCTTGCAGCATAGTCTGCATTCCTACCATAATTTCTAAACACAAGTTCTTCTCAAAAAGGATGAACTCAGTAGCGTGAATTCATGGCTTCTCAGTTTTGAATTACTTGCTTTGATCAGAAATAAAAAAGAGCAATGTATCAGTATCTTCAGAGGCAACAGAGTGAAAAATTCTGTGATTTTAATTTGGAATGGAAGAACTGTCTATGCCATTTTGCTTAGGATTTGACTTGGGGTTAGCCTTGTCTACTTTATCTATCCATTTTCATCAAATGGAAAATCTTGACTTGAAAACTGTAGCCTCTCCAAAACATATGGATGTTAAATAAATCAAAATAAATATCCTCTTACCTGCACTGTAATTCTTCTGTTCAGAGTAGGAGGTCCGGTAAGCAGTTCTCCTCTAGGAGAACTAGGTCTTGTCTCCTTGCTCTCTTTTAGTATTTTGGTATTCAACCCAGAAAAAGATGTGCATGCCTAAATTTAAAACTGTAACCCAAAAACATCTGTTTACTTGCTGCCAACTCATACAAGTTTCTAAACTCTACGTAATGTCTTATTTTTTTCTCTTCAGATATTCTTTAGGCACCTAAAGCATGTGCCTTTCTGATCCCTACACAACATCTTATGAAATCTGTTTTCAGCCACTTCCTTTGTGAGAAGACTATGAAAGATAGAGGACTGATCTAATCTACTAAATTGATTATTTGCATAAAAGTTCAAGAATCAGGATTGGTTTATTCCTCAGCCTTCTCCTTATCTTTGCAAACCAAAAATCTTTGCAAGCCAAACAACTTATTACTACCAATTAACAACAGACAAGAACCGTATTTGTTGTTTGCCTTTGCAGGCAGGACCAGACATTCTTTTATTATTTTTAGCCAACTGCAGAGGTGTGCAACAACATTCACTGAAAACTTATTTATATTGATACACCAAATTCAAAGAACAGGCGAAGTCATGCACTATTCTTGCTTGGCCTATTTCCCTGTTGGTCTAAGGCTTGAATTTCCTTCAGCACTCTAGAAATCTACTGCTTAGCTTCAGCAGTTTTAATCAGACATAAAACAAGGATATTCCTAAAGGCTTATTCTGGTCTAGTGAAGACCTTCTTGAGCAACAACATCTAGCCAGTGGAGAAAGGCAGGGGCTAAGCTGGGCTGTAGTTTACACCTGCATTTGAACAGTCTGTAAAGACAATAAGGTGAGATTCCTGAAGGAAGTCCCTTTATAGAAGGCATATCTCCCTTCACTGGAAGAGAGAGATTAGCCATTGTGAATGTTTCTGCTATTTTAAGAACAATTTATATGAAAAACTCTTTCTAAATAAATTTATTTTTTAAATATGAATATTAATAAATACATGCCAGCCTGAGTAATGTTTAGTCTAAGAACTTCTTAGAACTGTAATACATTAATAACCTCAAGAAATAGAAATGAAACTGTAGTACACAGATACCTCACCATTAACAGTTTGGGGACATCTGGTTACTTGTTATATCTGCTTTGTCCTCTGCCTGAAGCAGCTTTCTGACAAAATACAAAGGGCTAGCGCTGTCAAAACTGCCTAGGTGTTTAGATATCCTCTGTTCAGATAAGAGGAATGGAGCTGTTCACAAGCATTTACCTATCTCACCTTTAAATCTTACCTTTAAAGTCAGATTGTTTAATAGAAATCTAGTTTTGATGTTTTTCACAGCAGGCTGAAGACAGTTGTGACTTAGAAGTTAAAACATAAAAGACCAACCTGTCTCAGTTTTCTTTCTAATTCTCTATGTGTTGAATTGCTTCAGTGAGTAAAACCTATCTAGAAAGTACGTGGAAAATAGTCTAAAAAGTCAGAAAGCAGAACAAATAGCAATTCATAATTTTTAATTCATTTACATTCAAACAGATAGGCTTCAAGGAGTGCCAGTTCAAGGAAGCCTATAAGCTACTGACGTAGGTAGAAAATATATTATGGTATGGCTCATGTATAGTTACCCATAACAGTGCAGAGGGAATCAGGAGATGCTATAAACCTGATAGCAATGACAGGGAACTTCTTTTTTAAAGTTATGTACAGAAAGGTAACACCAGCTTGCACTATTTAAAGAAAATGTAATTCTAGGAACACTTTAAACCTTGTTTGCATTCGCATCCAGTCAGCCTTCACATAGGTAGGACAAGGGGGAATAGCTTTAAACTAGAAGAGGGGAAAGTTAGGTTAAAAGTTAGGAAGAAATCATTTACTCAGCGGGCAGTGAGGCGCTGGCACAGCTGCTCAGAGAAGCTGTGGTGCCCCATCCCTGGAGGTGCTCAAGGCCAGGTTGGATGGGGCCTTGGGCAGCTGAGCTGGTGGGGGGCAGCTGAGCAGTAGGGGGTTGGATCTTGAAGATCTTTAAGATTCTTTCCAACCTGAGCCATTCTATGATTCTATAATTCTATTAAATCCTCATAGAACTCTTTGATCTTCCCTCAAACATCCTTCATACCATTGCTTGAGTGAACCTCCTCTACTCTGTGCAGTGCTAGGAAACTTCCATGTGTTGGTGATACCCAGTACACAGCTAGCAGATCGACAGTGTGAGCTTGTGGCAATTTACAGTACATATGGAATTTATTTATCAAGAATGTCATCTTTTTCCAAATTTGCAATCATTCTGCTGTGCATCAGAGGGGCTTGTGGGAGAAGTGAGCCTTGAGGAAAAAATATGAGGTAGTCACGTATAGTCACATCTGTCATAATTCTGTATCACATTAAATATGGTTTCTGAAGAGGAGAACCATTTAGAACTGGGTTTATGCTCATTTGAAGTTCATATTTCAAAAAATGGAATACTTTTTCATACAAAAATTACCCTCAATTTCTCCTAGACCTGCCATTTATCATATTGACATTACAGTTTCTGTTCTCCATACACTGCTCTGTAAACATGAGCATTTCTTCCTATTTCTCTGCATCTGCCTATAGGTATGGTTATAATCACTATAGCAAACAAAAACCTGCACTGCAGGTGCAGTCACGTTTGAG